>JAOPSE010000011.1:18221726-19471726 GCA_029449295.1 Zea luxurians
AATACATTCTGAGTTTATTGGAAAATTTGATCGAACAACGAAATAACATATTGTGATTAGGGATTTGAGGACTTAGGTTTTAATTCTCCATTAAAATTTATATGCACTGAATTTAATATTTTCTCACACGCCTGTACATAATTGATTAATCTTATACAGGTCAAATTGCTACATATGTAATTGAATGAAAATGAACCTGATTATCCTCAGTTATCAACCACAACTTCTCATCATGACATCATGTAGTTATGCAAGTGAATATTTTTAACTGATGCCCAAACAAACCTTTAAATCATGCCTTAGCAATTTTGTCGAGCACCAATTTTAGTTCAACTTGAACACCAGCAGCACAGTTCTATTGTCGCATCAGTTTTTTTCCACTTATCTCCAAGAATGTCTCTGTCCCCTCACCCCTGTGTGTTTATGCGATAATGTGCATGAAAAATACATTATGATACCTTACGCAGATTGCTGAACTAATCAAGATTTTGTTGCCAGATTGTATTGGGTCTGCATTCAATGCAAAAGGAGCGATGCAATGCCCTAACTGTCGGAAGATTGAGAAAGGACGCTGGCTTTATGCAAGCGGACATCGCCCCTCTGTTGATATTGATATGGGTGGCTGGGTGACCAATGACAACTATGATATCACCTCCGAGCTTGTAAGTGCACATCTTTGAGTAGATACATATTTAGGTCATAAAAGTACTAACTTACATTTCTGTTGATTCTGTTTCGTGAGTACTCATCTTTTTAGTCTGTAATTTGTATATTATAGGCACTAACTAGAACATGTGTTGTAGTGCCGCTGGCTTACAATGTTTTGGTAGCTTGTTCTCCCTCTTTTTAGGGAGTAGTTTAACTGTGCAAATCGTGTTTGATGGTAAAATTTCCCTATAATATTTTATTGGTACTAGTTAAAAATATCATAAATTCATAATCATCACCAAGAGATTTTGAATATGAACCTAAGGCTTTTTTCTCGAAAAGCGCAAGAGAACTGTGCCCCATTATATTAAGAAGAGAGAGAAAAAGGTCTAAAGAAGACCAGGTACAAGGACTTCCATACGGAGGTCGAAAACTCAGAAACCAGAAAAGATCCATCTAGCAAACTACACTACACAGCTGACCAAAAAAACCTTCCCCTTAGAACTAAGCATCAAGGGAGGAGACCACCAGTAAGAGAGGCCCTTGGCCCCAGCCATCTCCCACATCAATCTCTCTTCCCTACCTAATCTAAGAGCTAGAGAAACAGTGGGGGTCCAACCATCAAAGATACATTTGTTTCGATGATTCCAGATGATCCAAGCTCCTAGGGCAATGAGAGAATTTAGCCCCTTCTTAATAGGTCCATTGACGGACCTAGCTTCTTCGCACCATATCATGAAGGAGGGCAAACCTGGCTGTGGGGCGAGCACTTGCAGCGCAGCTTGAACCAGAAATCCCTTGAGAAAACACAAGAGACTAAGAGATGGTCCAAGGTTTCAGCTTCTTGATCGCATGATGGGCACTTGGAAGGATAATCAAGACCTCTTTTAGCAAGTCTGTCAGCAGTCCAACACCTCTTGTGAACCTAAGGCTGTCTCCAGCAGATTGTGCATATGGACGTGCAAAACACTGTTTTGCACTGTAGATTGCACTATTGTCAGAGTAAAGTTTGAAATAGGAGATGAGATGTGGGATAGGATGGGTAAGCTGTTGGAGACAACTTAACACTATCTTTGTGGCACATGACTCATGTCATTGGTCTAATTGTTGGTCAACGCATGAAGTTCAACATTCAAACTACATGTTATAAAAAAATGAAAGGAGGGTATATTGAAAATGCCGCTAGAAGACGCATTTTGCAGTCTTGGTACATCATTACCGCCTGTCATGATTTGATGTTTCCTATTTCTCATTATCCCATTGTCTTTATTCACAGCCTTTTGGATTTCAATGGTGCCCCTTTAGTGGATTCACCCGGCTAGCATCCGTGTTTGAGTAAGTACTCCTTACCTTTGATTGGATGGGTTTTGCATCATGTTTTTAATGATTGAGAAGCAAGAATGAGGATGCCCTCTTCCTTATATTCAGAAGAGAGTGCCTATTTTGCCATAGGCAAGTTTTGATGTGGGACACTGAGATTAGGTGGTACTCCCTCTGGTCTGTTTTATTAGGTGACACAGCAAAAACTGTGAGTTCATTTTATTAGGTGTGTTGCTTACTTGCTTTGATCTCTGTAGCTGAAGCATCCAGCGCTGCATGCATGCGTGTGCCACCACCCATGCATGCAGAAGTTGTATCGTGGCACCTGATATTAGTCATTGAATATGTCTTGGTAATTGGTATCATTTTTTGCCTTCGTCTATTACACCGTTTTTGTCTATATTGGCCGATTGCGATTATGAAATCGTGATTCTTAACTAGCAAATTGCAAAGACTGTTATACTCATGCATCTGATTTGACGAGAGGTGGGGATAATTGACAATTTTCTCTCTCTTGTCGTTATCTTCTCACACCAGCTAAGATAGCGTCCATCTTCCTTCCCTCCTCTTTTTCCTTGTTCATCTGCCGCAGCGTTGTTGCCTCCTGGTCCTGGAAGCTAAGGTTGAGCCACATAGTTGCTGCTAAGGTCGATCCACACAGGTCCGCGGTCCCAGAAGTGCTCATTTGTTACTTGTTGCGGTGGGGTGAGTGGTTGCTGCCATGTTGGGCATCTCCGGCGGCAGCGGTGGAGGCAGAGGCACAGCGGTGGTTGCGAGCAGTGGTAACATGAGCTTCTCTGCTGGTGTCGACATGCGGCACATGATCTTGACACTAGCCTGCCTGAGTTGCTCTGGTTCTACTCAGCGCCACTCGTGTCTGCACTTGTGCTAGTGATTGCTCCACGTTGCTGGTGGCTTCACTGATCAAAGCGGTGCATACCCCTCCACCTCTTCACCCTTCTTGAATCTGCCAATGCAAGCTGCATGTGCGTAGGGAGGTTGTGGCTGCGCGTGAGGCAGTGTCTAAAAGGTGACTAGGTGTCCAGGCGAGTGCTGGTTCCGCTGCTGGGGGACGAATAGGATGAGGCAGCACAGGCTGGGCTGTGATCCATATTTCGAGAAGGAAGAGGCGGTGATGGCCCACAGCTGGCAATCACCAACACAGGAGGAAGAAATGAAGTGGAACTGAGGGCAAAAAAATCATTTCAGCCCCCCCCCCCCCCGCCTCATATTGGAAAAATGATTGTTTAAATGGCCCCGGTGTGAATGAGCAAAGATACATACTTTTGTATCGGTAGCCGTACAATTTGGCTGTTTGTGGTTTGAAATGGCAAAGTCCACATAAGTTGGATGTTCCACAACAAACTTTGCCTTTGTCATATAGCATGTCCAAAGAGATAAAATGATTAATAAAAAAAAGAGAAATTCCGTATAATTCAGTTTATCTGTATTGCATCTCTTGTGTTCATGCTGTTTTTGGCGCCCATCGTTCGTGTTCCTAGGAGGTAATATTCATGGTATATTATCCAGATGGACGGTCCGCAATCATTTTGAGTATCATATAAATTGCCATATATATGCTCACATTTAGTTTTCAATAGAGCAATTCAGCAATAGTATAAGTCTGATGTCGCCATGGCGTGATACCATGACATTTTTGTTTTGGCTGCTTTCTGAATTGCCATTCCATTAGGTACTGTTTGGTTCATCATTGGGAGCGGCAAACATTAGTGGAATCAGAAACCGGCGTTAGTCGTTACAATGCAATGGATGCCAGCCTTTGTTTGGTTTGTCAGCAAGGATGTGGCAGCAGAACTCGTCACACGGAGATGAACGAAGCGGAATTGGTAACACCAGTGATAGCAATATGATTGCTATCTGTATTGATAATCAGAGGAGGAGTACAGGTGCACATATATATAGAGATAGAGAGGAGCAGAGATCTCAGGTCTATGGAAACAATATCCTGAGATCTCCTTGATTAGAGGGATCCTATCTCTACCCCTGAATAGAGGGATTGCATCTATAGCCTCCTATATGTGGCAGCAAAATATGGCAAGTATGCTTGTGCCTATATGGCAGGAGTGCCTGTGCCTGTATGGCAGGGATGCCTGCACCTGTATGGTAGGAGAGCCCATGGTAGATATATCTGCTAACACGCCCCCACAGTCTGATAGTCGGTACCACAGACATTCAGGCTGGATCTGAACTCAGTGAAGACTGAAGATGGAATCCCTTTGGTGAAGATGTTTGCATACTGGGAGGTTGTAGGCACATGGAGAACGCAGACATCACTGAGAGCCACCAGATCCCGGACAAAGTGCAAATCAATCTTAATATGCTTGGTTCGCTGATGTTGGACAGGGTTTGAAGACATATAGATTGCACTGATGTTGTCACAGTAAACCAGCGTGGCACGACGCAACGGGTGACAAAGCTCGGCGAGGAGCTGACGAAGCCAAGTGGACTCAGCAACAGTGTTGGCGACAACACGGTACTCGGCTTCAGCACTGGAACGAGAAACAATCATCTAGCGTTTGGAGGACCAAGAAATAAGGTTATCACCAAGAAATACTGCAAATCCTGAAGTGGATCGTCGTGTGTTAGGACACCCAGCCCAGTTAGCATCAGAGTAGGCAATTAACTCAGCCTGAGAAGAAGAGCGCAACCGGAGACCCAAATGCAGAGTGCCACGAACATAACAGAGAATGCACTTCAATGCAGCGAGGTGAGGCTCTCGAGGATCATGCATGTGAAGACAAATCTGTTGCACAACATAGGCTATGCTTGGTCTGGTAAAGGTGAGGTACTGCAGTGCTCCGGCTAAGCTGAGGAAATCAGATGGGTTAGAAATAGGAGCACCAGTAGCTGCAGAGACCTTTGGGTTGGTGTCGACAGGTGAAGAACAGGGCTTGCAATCTGCCATACCAGCCCGATCCAGAATATCCAGCATATACTGGCGTTGAGAAAGAAAGAGTCCACCATCTTGCCGTTGAACTTGCATCCCTAGGAAGTGATGTAGATCACCCAAATCTTTCATAGCAAACTCCAACTCTAAGGCCTAAATGATGTGCCGGAGGAGAACAATGGAGGATGTTGTGAGTATAATGTCGTCGGCATAGAGTAATAAGTAAGCAGTGTTAGGTCCTCTATGGTAGACAAACAGAGATGTGTCACTCTTAGCCTCGATGACTCCCAGGGAGAGTACATGAGTAGCAAACCAACTATACTAGGCATGCGGTGCTTGTTTGAGTCCGTAGAGGGACTTGTTGAGTCTGCAAACATGTTGTGGGCTGGCTGAATCCTCAAAACCTGAGGGTTGGCTGCAATAAACAGTCTCAGAGAGAGTCCCTTGAAGAAAAGCATTCTTGAAATCAAGTTGATGAATTGGCCAGTTGCTAGAGACATCCAAAGATAGGACAGTCCGCACAGTAGCAGGCTTCACGACAGGGCTGAAAGTCTCATCAAAATCAATGCCAGGGCGTTGCGTAAATCCATGGAGAACCCAACGAGCCTTGTACCTTTCAAGGGAGCCATCAACATTAAATTCGTGCTTGAAAATCCACTTGTCAGACACAATGTTTGCACTAGGGGGGCGAGGCACCAAATCCCAGGTGTGATTCTACAACAGTGATGCATACTCATCTTCCATGGCAGCTCGCCAATTAGGATCAACAAGAGCGTCGCGAAAGGTCATCGGGATGGGAGACAGAGGGGCTGCGTGGAACAGGGCTGGCAACCGGAAGCCAGCCTTGGCACATGTGACCATATGATGGTGGTTGATCACTGGGGAGACAGCCACCGCGCCGGGTGGGAGAGGGCGATCCAATGCGTCCATGGGAGATGAGGATGGAGCGGCGGCACTGCTAGGCGTGGTGGTAGAGCCATCCAGACGACGCGTCAAGACCTGGACGAAACGTCGTGGTGTAGGGACGTCGGGTGAAGTCGGTCTGATACAGAGCCGCTGGGAGCAACACCTGGTCCTGCTCGGGTGCTGGGAGCAGCAACACTGGATGGAGCAGCGCCTGCTGCCTGGGCACTGGGAGCAGCAACACCTGGTCCTGCTCGGGTGCTGGGAGCAGCAGTGCGGAAAATTGCAGTGGCGCCGGGGACAGCGTGGGAGCTGGGAGCAGCGCGGGGTACTACAGTGGCGCCGGGAACAGCTTGGGCGCTGGGAGCAGCAGCGTATGGAATTGTAGGTGTGCTTGGAGCAGCGACATCTCCTGGTACAGGTCCTGGAAAAAATAGAAGAGGTGGGCCTATAGGTGGCGGCACCGGGTTAGTGCTATCCAGGAAGTCGAAATCTTGGGAGGTGGCAGTGGGTTGCTGTTTAGCAAAGGGAAAGGTGGATTCATTGAAAAAACGTGGTAGGAAAGAATGACACGGTTTGATAGGAGGTCAAGACACCGGTACCCTTTGTGATGCGGCGAGTAGCCAAGAAAAGCACACTTAGCGGAGCGGGGATCAAGTTTGTGGCTAGTGGTGGCGGAGAAGTTGGGATAGCAGGTGCAACCGAACACGAAGGTGTTCGTAGGAGGGTACTATGTTGAAGATGGCGAAGTGTGGAGTGGAAAAATGAAGGGTCTTGGTGGGTAGTATGTTGAGAAGAAGCGTCGCCGTGTGGAGAGCTTCAACCCATAAGGTTGGTGGGATGCTGGTCTAAAATAGAAGTGAGCGAATGGTGTTGTTGGTAGTATGGATGATGCGCTCAGCTTTACCGTTTTGAGGTGAGGTGTAGGGGCAGGACATATGGACGAGGACACCATGGGTGAGGAAGAATGTTTAGGAGCTAGAGTTGTCGAACTCGCGTCTGTTGTGACATTGCACATCTTTAATGATGACGCCAAACTGTGTTTTCACATAGGTGAAAAATTCGAGTGAGGGTCGGGAAAGCATCATATTTTAGGCGTAAAGGAAAAGTCCATAAGTAATGTGAGCAATCATCAAGAATGACTAAGTAATATTTGTAGCCTGAGACACTTAAAACAGGAGATGTCCACAAATCACAGTGAATAAGGTCGAAATTGTTAACCGCACGAGAAGTAGACGTACGAAACGGAAGACGAACATGATGACTTTACTGACAGACATGACATAAAGGGGAGCTAGCATCTTTATTACACATGGGAATGACTGATGCGAGCTTGGAGAGAGTCTCATGACCAGGGTGACTGAGACGGCGATGCCAAAGTGATGGAGTGGAGCTGGCGATGAACCTGTGTGCAGCAGGAAGGCACAGGGGGTGCAACGGCTCGGAGCTATTGCACCTAACAATCACGTTCCGAGACAGCAGATCCTTCATAGAGCAACCAGAGGGATCAAATTTAATGGAATAATTATTATCGGTGGTAAACCGACGAACGGAAATCAGGTTCTTAATAAGTTTAGGTGACACTAGTATATTGTTGAGATGTAAAGAACAGTGCAGAGTGGTGGAGCTAGTGCAAATGATGGGAAGAAGCGAGCCGTTGCCGACAATAATGGAAGAAGGTGTAGTAAGAGAGGGAGTTGAAGTTCTTGATAGTGTACTGGTGTTGAATGTCATGTGGGAGGTTGCACCTGTGTCGATGTACCAGTCAGTATGCTGGGGTGGAGTCAGGGACACGGTGCTGAAAGCTGATGCAAGGAACTGGGCGTCCCAAGACGGAGTGGCTGACTATCCCAGGATTTCGTAGGGACTCTGGGGAACGCCTCCCTGCAGGGCGCCAGTCTGCAGAGTGTGTTGCAGTGGAGCGCCTCCTTGTCCTTGTAGAGCACCATGGACATATTGTTGGGTCTGGTGGCCAGCAGCGCCTGGTGTGGAGCGATGGGGGGTGGAGCAGCGTAGAGTGCCTGCTGCTGCTGAGCCGTCGGAGCCAGCAGGGCCTGCTGCTGCGCCAGGAAAGCCTGCTGCTGTTGTGGAGTCGGCGCCCGTGAACCTGGCCATAATTGAATGGCCTCGGTCCAAGGATTTTCGAGGGAGGGCCACAGGCCGGAGGCGCCAGGTGCTGGTGATGAAAGGATGCCCTGGCGGCCTTGGCCACCCCTCTTGCTGCGGCGGTTCTTATAGTAGTTGGGGTTGCCTGAACATGGAGCCGAAGATGCCTTGCTGGAGGCCGACGAAGTCCAGCCTTGCGGAGGCTTGGTGGAGGCAAGGAGGGTGGCGAATGGAGCAGACGCACGATGAGCCATCGTGAGTTCCTCCAACATGTGAGTGGCCCGGACGTCATGGAACGTCGGAAAGGGGCGACCGAGGCGAAGATGGCAGTCGATGTCCGAGAAACGGTCGCTGAGGCCGCGCAAAACGTTGAGGACCAACGTTCGGCCGGAGACTGGTTCGCCAAGATCACCGAGGGCATCTGCCATGGTTTTGAAACGATGACAGTAGTCGGAGACGGATAGATCACCTTGGACGAAGTGCCGTAACTGGGCGTTGAGGTGAAGGGTGTGAGTCTCCCGATTTTTGAGAAATTGGTTCTCAAGAGTCAGCCATGCGGTGCGGGTAGTGGCGCCGCATACCATGGTCACCTCAGCAAGCTCCGAGGAGATGGAACCAGAGATCCAGGACTTGACAACGCAGTCCATGCGTGCCCAATCGGGGAAGCGAGGCACGAGAGTGTCGTCGAGGATGTGGCTTTCTAGGGAGTATTTGCCGACGATGAATAGGAACTCATCGCGCCAGTGGGTGTAATTGTTGTTGGCGAGGTCGAGGACAATGTGGACGAGATCCGAATGTTCTGGACAACAAGCGACTTGGGAGTGGAGTTTGACGATAGTAGTAGCCTCGTGAAGGAGGATGGCTTCGTTTAGGTCCTTGCCAGCATCACCCGCTGGATCAGAGAAGTGAGAGGTGAGACTAAGCGTCGTCGGCCGGAATGTCATCGGTGACATCCTGAGCAGCGAGGGCGCAAGCACGAGCTGCACGCTCGAGAGCAGAGCGAACGCGTTCGGCAGCCACGTCGCGCTCCTGGGCCGCGGTGGCCGCCTCCTGCTCTGCCTGAAGAGCTTGGGCGAGTGTTGCATCGTGCCGGGCGGCAGCCTGGAGGCATGCTTCATGCTCAACGACTGTCTATGCCGCAGCGTCGTCGACGATAGGTGGCGGCGGCGGTTCCAGACCAGCCATGGCTAGGGGAGGGCGCTGCCTAGGTGGCGCATAGAGGGGAGGGAAGAGGAGGCGCAGCCTAGAGGTGGCGCTCAGAGGGGGGAGGAGGTGCGCAGCCTGAGGGTTGCGCCTAGGGCAGCGGAAGGAGGATAGGAACTTGAGCTCGTGATACCATGATAGCAATATGGCTGCTATCTCTATTGATAATCAGAGTACAGGTGCGCATATATATATAGATAGAGAGGAGCAGGAGATCTCAGGTTTATGGAAACAATACCCTGAGATCTCCTTGATTAGAGGGATCCTATCTCTACCCCTGAATAGAGGGATTGCGTCTATAGCCTCCTATATGTGGCAGCAATAATAAGGCAAGTTTGTCTGTGCCTATATGGCAGGAGTGCCCGCGTCTGTATGGCAGGGAAGCCTGTGCCTGTATGGCAGGAGAGCCCATGGCAGATATATCTGCTAGCAACCAGGAGGAGAGTGGTATCGATGTTCTATAGGCCAGAAATGGATCCCGCCATGGTCTGTTACAGCCCAACCCAACCAAACGTTAATTATGGGTAATAGATTGCAGTGCAAGTCAATTACGGGCCAAAAACACCCAACCAAACAGCACCTTAGTTCATGTGTGACAATTAGTTGCTAAATCCGGATTACTATGCTTTTGCTAAAAACAGCTCTTGCTTTTTTATGGTAATTTCATATATGGAAACTCATGTTCTTAAAATAATGTTTCCTTCTTTCAAGTTCTTAATTTAACCTATATTTTGTTTTGTAGGGAGCGTGAAGCTGAGCTTACTTGTAAGCGTTTTGACCTAAACCCTAAACCTCTTAAAGTTCTTTCTTTTGTACTGCATTGATATTTCCCTTTTATGAAGATCACACAACTGGAGATCGCTCAAGTGCTGCAAGCAGTTCACTTGTTTGCCCATATCTTGCCCTGCGTGGTTTTGTGCATCCTGTTCATGTGCCTTCTACATCTAATCCTGGTGCTGAAAGCACTTCATTTCATCGGCATGCAACTGGCTTGGAAGGCCATGCCACTCTTGATTTGAATAATGCTCAACTTTTCCATGCGAATGAGTCAATAAATCATGACAGTGAGCACAGACATTTGAGTAATCTTCCTGTATCAGGAATTCCTGAGTATTC
The DNA here is from genome assembly GCA_029449295.1 of Zea luxurians. NCBI lineage: Eukaryota > Viridiplantae > Streptophyta > Magnoliopsida > Poales > Poaceae > Zea > Zea luxurians. Next base: position 18,231,931 of record JAOPSE010000011.1, read on the forward strand.
TATGACTCCATTTGGTATAGGACTACCAAGATATGACAGTGGCAGCCAGCAGAGATTCAGATCATATGCACATCATCATCCCCTAATCCATAGGTATGCCCAATTCATGAATCTGATTTTAAGTAGGTTGTATCATTTAAATATATGGTCTTGTGTTTAGCTATGTCTGTATCATTTAAATATAGTGGTCTCGCATTTATATATTTTCTAAACATTCTCCATTTTACAGTCAAAACTATGCTCCACCTCAATTCATGGTGAAGCTAGAGCAAAACTAAGGAGCATGTTACTTTTGCACAATCTATATAGAAAATATGTTGTCTAAACAATAATAAAAAGGCGAAAGGGCCTCTAGCCTAGTGGTTAAGGACTTCCGAGTAGCACCTCCAAGTCCTGGGTTCGATTCCCCTCGTGAGCGAATTTTGAGGCTTGGTTAAAAAAATCCCCTCGCTGTGCCCCATCCGCTCTCGGGTTACGATGTCCTGTGCGCCACCCTCCGGTTGGGCCGTTGCAGAGTGGACAGTTGACGCCGGCCCGTTAGTGATGGGGGGCCAGGGTTTGGGGATTTTCTCGGCCGGGACCATTGTTTCGGTCTCTTCTTAATATAATACCGGGAGGGCGGTCTTTCCCTCCCCGGCCGAGTTTTAAACAATAATAAAAACAACAATTTCAAACAGTTCAACATAAATGACAACAACTACAACGAGAATGAAATAATAATACAATGTTTTCATATCACATGCACGTTGGAAGGGACAACGCACGTTGGAAGAGGAGAAAGTCTGGTTGGCTTCATATCACATGCTCGGCGTCGCCCAGACTTGGTACAACCAGCTCCTGCGTGATGAACTACCCCTATCATGGGGGCATTTCAAGCAGCTATGCCAACTCCGATTTGGACCACCGTTTCGCAGCAACCTACTCGGAGAATTGGCAAGGCTTCCATTCCGGACAACAGTTGAGGATTATCAGGAGAGGTTCTAGGATTTGCTTGCCCACCCCACGCCACTCACTCCGGAACAGAAGGTACAACTCTTCACGGCAGGTCTTCCAGAGCGTATCAAGATCGATGTCGAACTTATGGCTCCTCGGGATCTCAATCATGCTTTAAGTTTGGCAAGAGCATATGAACGAAGGGCTCAGGCACTTGACATCCACCCGACATCAACTACCAGCAAGCAGTCGAGGCCTCCCCAGCGGCCGTCAGTTCCTATTACGGCACAACAGTCAACCGTAACAGTAGCAGCAGCACCCAGCACGGGGGCACAACATCCATTTAAGAAGCTCACCCCCGGCGAGATGGCTGAGCGCCGCAGACAGGGCCTATGTTACAACTGTGACGAACAATACGTTCGTGGTCACCGGTGCCCGCGTCTGTTCTATCTGGAGGTCACAGATTTTGAAGACACAGGAACCGAGGATGAATCCAAACCAGAGGATCCAACACCCATCATTTCACTCCACGCCTTAACATGCATCTACTCAGAGGGCACCATGCAGCTGCAAGTCGACATTCGGGGATTCGCCCTCACAGCTCTTCTTGACACGGGCTCCACCCACAATTTTGCCAGCCTCAAAACTGCAGATGGGATTCGGCTAGCCTACAGTTCCAACCAAGGGTTTTAGGCCACAGTAGCAAATGGCGACAAGATTCACTGCCGACAGATTGCTAACAGTATAGGTATGTCCATTGCCGGTGAAGAGTTCATGATGTACGCATACGCCATTCCTCTGGATTCCTTTGACATTATATTGGGTATCACATTTCTGCGCACTTTGGGACCCACCCTTTGGGATCTTGAAGATCTGTGTATGGCATTCTGGAGGAGAGGACAACTTATTCTCTGGAAGGGACTGGGTTCACAGCGCTGGGACATTTCCATGAGACCTGCAGTCCGGTCACTCCAAGCAGAGCCCAAACTTATGATGGATTGTCTGCTGCAACAGCTTCACGAAGTGTTTGAGACACCTAGTAGCCTTCCCCCAGCAAGGTGCTGTGATCATCAGATTTATCTCCTCCCAAGGACAACACCAGTAGCAGTACGACCTTACATATATCCACAACTTGAAGCCCACAACAAGGCATCATCCGCCACAACACATCGGCTTTCTCGGCCCCAGTATTGTTAGTAAAGAAAAGTGACAATTCTTGGCACTTTTGCATCGACTACAGAGCCTTGAATGAGAAGACAGTCAAGGATAAATATCCTATACCTGTAGTTGATAAATTGTTGGATGAACTTCAAGGTGCAAGATTCTTCACCAAATTGGATCTCCGTTCAGGCTATCACCAGGTTGGTGTTCACCCCGACGATGTGCACAAAACAGCCTTCTGGACACACCATGGTCATTTTGAATTCTTGGTCATGCCATTTGGTCTCTCCAATGCCCCGACAACGTTCCAAACCCTCATGAATGAAGTGGTGGGACAGTTCCTTCGGCGATTTGTGTTCGTATTTTTGATGACATTCTCATTTACAGTGCATCATGGTCTGACCACCTAATACATGTCAAGGCAGTTTTGGAGTCCCTGAAAGCCAACAAGCCGTTTGCCAAGCAGTCTAAGTGCTACTTTGGAACCACAACCGTCACCTATCTGGGACATGTGATTTCTGCAGAGGGAGTCGCCATGGATAGTGCCAAGGTGGAGGCTGTCACATCCTGGCCACAGCCATAGTCTCCACGAGGACTGCAAGGATTTCTGGGGTTGGCGGGCTACTATCGCAAGTTTATCAAGGGTTTTGGAGTAATGGCTGCACCACTAACAAAACTCCTAAAAAGAAGGTTTCCAGTGGAGTCCGGAGGCAGACGAAGCATTTGAGGCACTGAAAAGAGCTCTCTCTACAGCCCCTGTCTTGCAACTCCCAAATTTTGCCAACTCCTTCATTGTTGACTGTGATGCGTCCGACTTAGGTTTTGGCGCCGTGCTGCATCAAGATGAGTACCAATTGCCTTTTTCAGCCGCCCCTTTGCAGCTCGACATGTCAAGCTCGCTGCATACGAGAGAGAACTCATCGGACTGGTACAAGCAGTACGCCATTGGCGTCCATACTTGTGGGGCAGGAAGTTTGTGGTACGCACAGACCATTTCAGCCTCAAGTATATGCTCGATCAACAGCTCTCAATTGTACCTCAGCATCAGTGGATTAGTAAGCTATTTGGGTTCGACTTCAAGGTGGGATATAGGGCAGGCTGGCTGAATACAGTAGCAGATGCTCTTTCACGCAGGGAAATCACCAGTGGATCGGTCAATATGATCTCAACACCAACCTTTCAACTCTACAAAGACCTCCAGCAAGACTGTGCAAGCAATCAAGAGTTTCAGCTCCTGCACAATCAGATCAGTACAGGGTAGCAGGGTGCGCCATGGTAGATTAGAGATTGACTCATAATGCATGGCAATCAGATTTTTGTACCACAATCCTCCAGCATACTTCCAGCTATCCTGCACACAGCCCACTCCGCAGGCCACAACGCATCCAGAAAACCCTGCAAAGGTTGAGGGCAGATTTCTTTATTCACAGGGACAGGGCACTGGTTAGGGATTGGGTCTGTGCTTGTACAGTTTGCCAGAAAAACAAAACAGAAACACTCCATCCAGCAGGACTATTGCAACCCTTGGAGGTACCAGCTCAGATTTGGTCAGACATCTCAATGGATTTCATTGAAGCCCTCCCAAAAGTATATGGCAAATCAGTCATTCTTACAGTCGTCGATCGATTCTCCAAATATGGCCACTTCATTCCATTGAGTCATCCATATACAGCAGCCACAATAGCAAGGGCATTCTTTGATGAGATTGTCCGACTGCATGGGTTCCCAAGCTCTATAGTCAGTGACCGAGACCCAATGTTCACAAGTCACATTTGGAGGGACCTTTTCAAGCTAGCTAGCGTCAAACTAAGGCTGGGCATAGCCTTTCATCCACAGACTGATGGGCAGTCCAAAGTGGTCAATAAAACTATCGCCATGTACCTGCGCTGCATCACAGGAGATCATCCGAGGGCCTAGGTTGACTGGATTGCTTGGGCTGAATATTGCTACAATACCTCTTATCACTCGGTCCTGAAGACAACCCCGTTTAAAGTGGTCTATGGTAGAGACCCCCTCCACTCATCCCATACCAGCAAGGAGCAGCAGCTACACCAACTATAGAAGAAATGTTTCGCGAACGGGACTGCTTTCGCGCTGAGGTCATAGACAGACTCCTACAGGCCCAGGAGCATGCTAGGCGGTTTTATGATGGCCATCACCGAGATCTTGAGTTCGAGGTGGGCGACTAGGTTTGGCTACGCGCATCAAGAACCACAACCTACAAAAGCAAAAAGACATCCTCGAGGCCAAGCGCTAACGTGTCACCGCCCAAGCCAAGGTGCCAGTTGATACGGGACAAGGAGCAGAAAGCTCGGGAGCTCGAGCAAGAAATCGCGTTCATGCAGAACGAAGGCCAGCACAGCTTGCAGCACGGATCGCCCCTGCAGCAGCGTGTCCCAGCTGGAGATCTCTTCATGCCACAGCGCAGGCCCTTTATACCGCATGTCACAGCTTTCCAAGGGATCAACTACCTCGACGAGCGAAGCCCCCTGGCTCCGCAGCTACAAGCATCACCTTGGCCCGCCAACTTCAGGGCAGGCACCTACCCCAGGTACAACGGCAGCATTGACCCAGCACAATACATCATGAGCTACCAAGTCGTCGTCGCATCGTTCGGAGGGGACGACGCCACGATGGCCAAGTCTTTCATCATCGCGCTCGAAGGCCCGGCCCTGACCTGGTACACCAGATTACCGCCATTGTCCATCGACTCCTGGAAAGGACTCCGGGACAAGTTCCTGCTCAACTTTCAAGGGTACCGACTCGATACTGACGCCCTGGCCGAGCTATCACTCTGCAAGCAGCAAGAGGAGACCCTTCGGGAGTATTACAGGAAGTTCCTGACCCTCAAGTCACAACTGCCATCGGTCGACGACCACATCACGATTCATTACGCCATCAGTGGCCTTCGGGCTGGCGTCCTGTACAGCCATTGCATCAGGGACCCACCTAAAACTCTCCAAGAGCTATACCAGCTATTCGAGAAGTACGCCAGGTCCGAAGAGCTACATCAACGAAAGGTCGAATCGCAGAGGAAGCCAAAGGACCCTCCGCAGTCCAGCAAAACCTGGACCAGGCCTTCGCAGCCAGACTCCGGTCGGGACGGCCGAAGCCAACAACAGGTGCACAACATAGCCAATCAGCACCCAGCCGGAGAAACCGTCCGCCGCCAAGAATACCCCCCCAAGGCCGCGACAATGGCACCAGAGGAAGGGACCGCAGACGGACGCAACAACCACGCAGATTCTACTGCCTGTTCCATGGCGAGGGCTGCGCGCACCCAACAAGAGATTGTCCTGAAACGAAGGCCGCCAGGGACAGGATGTCCAGGGCACAGCCAGCCGACAACCAGAGAGTTGTCGCGCACACATACCACCACCACCAACAACAACCTTACAACAGCGACCACGTCCAACCACTACAAGAAAACACTTAATTCCCGTCGGCCAGGAACCGACGGGAATAAGCATTAAACCGACGGGAATTAGTAATTCTCGTCGGTTTAGGGCTTATTCCCGTCGGTTGTCAGCCGACAGGCGTCAGGTGTCGGGGATAAGGTTATTCCCGTCGGCCACTATCTAGCCGACGGGAGTTATGGTTAATTCCCGTCGGTCAGGACAGCCGACGGGGATTAAGTTAGCCGACGGGAGTTATGGTTAATTCCCGTTGGCCAGGACAGCCTTCTTCTGGCCGACGGGGATTAATTAATTCCCGTCGGCCCGCGCACGGGCCGACAGGAATTAAGTTAGCCGACGGGGATGCTTTGGATTGCTGTAGTGAACACCCACCCAACCACGCGTACCAACACCGCCAGGAAGTGCAAGTAGTTAAATAATTACATCATACGAAGACAATGATCCAGCAACCAAAGTTGACTGGGAGACGACGACCTAGACCACTCACGAACTCATCACAACATCCTTCATGCGCCTCATCCAGTGGTACCTGCTCTTGACCTGGGGGGATGTGAGTACAACAAGGGTGAGCTCACATACGATCATCGCTCAACAAGTTGTGGAGAATAATGTGCATGAACTCACCAAAGGTGGGAGCCCATGTGAAGTATAAGGCTTACCAAAGAGGATGGTTAAAGCTGAGCATTGCTTTTAAAGTTGGTCAAAATTTTATTAGCAGTTACTAGGTATAAGTAGATACCAACCCAATTAAAATAAGAGATCAAGATTAATAACAACACCCACAATGCAATGCAAATGACATATTGAGTTTAATTCCATAAGTTATCATGTGAGTGTCCGAGCCGCTCATGACCGTGAGCACGGCTGATATACCAGTTTTACACTCTGCAGAGGTTGCGCATCTTTACCCATAAGTCGTGTTACCCATTTGCCACGGGTAGGGCTAGATAATGAGCCAGCTCGGCTCGGCTCGATAAGCTAACGAGCCACAGAGTCAGATCAGGAAAAAATAATATGTACATAATAATTAATTTCTAGTTAATTTCAAACTAATTTAACATTAGAAAATAGAAAATAGTAATTATGCTCATAGTTTCACAAACCACGTCAATGTAACACCAAATTAGCACAACTCATCACTCATTAATTCACAATTCACATACATGTTCATCAGTTTAACCCACAATTATATTTGCATAGACCAATTTAACACATAGATCATTAATCATTAGTTTAAATCATAGGCCATAGACACCTCACATACATAGAACACGTTCATCAATTATTCCATAAATGATATGCATATAGTTTTGTTTTGCTGGAATGTGGTAGCTCGTTTAGCTCGCGAGCTGGCTCGTTAATGAATCGAGCTAGGATGTCAGCTCAGCTCGTGAAAAATTTCAAACGAGCCGATCCGAGCCGAGCATCAATCGAGCGAGCCAACGAGCCACGAGCATTTCGTCCAGCCTTAGCCACGGGGTTGTACGGACCCCATACACCTCTACCAAGGAAGAGAGGCAGGGTAGCAATACGAGGTCTTTCCAAAGTTTCACTAGTTCGAGAAAACCCGCTACGGATTTAGGACGAAGGAAGCATAGGAATCCTTCGTCCGAAAAGTTTTACATACAGTTCGACCCGAGGACCTCCCTATACTCTAGCAGCGACGCCTCACCACTTGCCCCTCCCTGGGTAAGGTAATCTCTCCCTAGCTTTCCTAATTACTTGGCCAAGGGCGTCCCATTCTACCCTTGTGGTAGCACTGTTTTCCCGGGTGGTTCTCCATGTTCCAATTAACAATATGATCTTATCATGAACAATAATTAAACAACAACATAATTGGAACATGATCATAATAAAACATTAGTTTCCCAAAACCAGGTAGAGCAATAGCAAATCTACCCAATAGTTCATCTGTTTGCAAGGTGGGGGATAAACAATGCTAGGGAAACCTATTTGTTAGAATAGGAACCCATACCCTAATCAGGGGTTGGGAGTGATATTAAATAGAGAGAGTAACTGGGCCAAGGCCCATTACACAGGGGTATAATGGTCATTACACAGGGAATAACACAAACCCTAGACGGGTAGTCTAACACCCCCCCGCAGTCACAACTCTATCCTGTACAGATGTTGAGATTGGATCGGAAGTCGAAAAAGACACTCGACGGCAACCCCTTGGTGAAGATGTCGGCGAACTGAAGCGTGGTGGGGACGCTGAGAACGCGGACGTCGCCGGCAGCGTCGCCGGCAGCGACACGCTCGCGGACGAAGTGCAGGTCGATCTCCACATGCTTCGTGCGCTGATGCTGCACGGGGTTGGTGGAGAGGTAGACCGCGCTGACGTTGTCGCAGTAGACGAGGGTGGCGCGCTGGAGGGGACTGTGAAGCTCGTGAAGGAGCTGGCGCAGCCACGAGGCCTCGGCCACTCCGTTGGCCACGGCACGGTACTCGGCCTCAGCGCTGGAGCGAGAGACAACGGGCTGCCTCTTGGCGGCCCAAGAGACGAGGTTGGCGCCCAGGAAGACGGCGTAGCCGGAGGTGGACCGGCGCGTGTCGGGACAGCCAGCCCAGTCAGCGTCGGTGTAGACCACAAGCTCCGACGTCGGGGATGGGCGGAGTAGGAGGCCGTAGTCGAGGGAGCCGCGGAGGTAGCGTAGAATCCGCTTAAGCGCAGTGAGATGGGGCTCCCGCGGAGTGTGCATATGCAGGCACACCTGCTGGACGGCGTAAGCGATGTCGGGCCTGGAGAACGTGAGGTACTGGAGCGCGCCGGTGAGGCTCCGGTAGGACGTCGCGTCGGCGACCGGAGGCCCGTCGTCCTCAGAGAGCTTCGCCTGAGTGTCGACAGGCGTGGAGCAGGGCTTGCAGTCAGACATGCCAGCCCGCTCCAGGATGTCGATGGCGTACTGGCGCTGGTGGAGGAAGAGACCCTGAGGCCGACGTTCGGCGGTGATGCCGAGGAAGTGGTGGAGGGGCCCCAGGTCCTTCATCGCGAACTCCCGCTGAAGGGCGACGATCGTGCGGTGAAGGAGGTCGGCGGTGGATGCCGTGAGCACAATGTCGTCGACGTAGAGCAGGAGATAGACGGTGTCATCGCCGCGCCTGTAGATGAACAGGGACGTGTCCGACTTGGCCTCGACGAAGCCGACGGAGGCCAGGTAGGAGGCGAAGCGGCTGTACCAAGCCCGTGGCGCCTGCTTGAGGCCGTACAGAGATCGGTTCAGCCGGCAAACCAGGTCCGGACGGTCAGCGTCGACGAAGCCGGTGGGCTGGCTGCAGTAGACAGTCTCCGTCAGAGTGCCATGGAGGAAGGCATTCTTGACATCGAGCTGGTGGATCGCCCAGTCGCGGGAGAGGGCGAGGGAGAGGACGGCGCGAACAGTGGCGAACTTGACGACCGGGCTGAAGGTCTCGTCGTAGTCTACTCCAGGGCGCTGGGTGAAGCCCCGAAGGACCCAACGGGCCTTGTAGCGGTCGAGGGAACCGTCCGAGGTCAGCTTGTGGCGAAATAGCCACTTGCCGGTGACCACGTTGGTGCCTGGTGGACGCGGCACCAGGTCCCAGGTGTGGTTGGCTGTAACACCCGGATTTTAGGGGTCCAAAACCCGGGCGTAAACATAATCACCAGGTGTGCTGGGACCAAGTCTCACACATATGATGAATCATGGCACAGGATCGAATGTCACATCTTTATATATAACAGGAATTCTATACAAAATAAATAATTACATTATATGGAGACAACGGTCCAGCAACCCCAAAGTTGACTGGGAGACGAAAACCTCTCACGAACTCATCACAGCATCCTCCATGCGCCTCATCCGGTGGTACCTGTTCTTGACCTGTGGTGTGTGTGAGACAGCAAGAGTGAGCTCACATACGTTCATCGCTCAACAAGTTGTGGGGAATAATGTGCATGAACTCGCCAAAGGTGGGAGCTCATGTGAAGTGTAAGGCTTACCAAAGAGGATGGTTAGAGCTGAGCATTGCTTTTAAAGTTGGTCAAAATTTTATTAGCAATTACTAAGTATAAGTAAATACCAAACCCAATTAAGTAATAGAACAAAAGTAACAACATCACCTGCAATGCAATGCATATGCCAAGTTGAATTTAAGTTCCATAATTTAATCATGTGAGGGTCCGAGCTGCTCATGACCGTGAGCACGGCTAGTATACCAGTTTTACACTCTGCAGAGGTTGCGCATCTTTACCCACAAGTCGTGTATCCCATGTCGCCAGGGTTTGCAAGGCCCTTAGACACTTCCGAGGTGAATGGCTAGGGATCCACTACGAGGCCTTTACAAAGTTCCACTAGCTTCCGAAAACCCGCTACAGTTTATAGGAAGTTCCAATGCAGGAATCCCTTGCAGGACCGCCATCGCAGCAAAATCCTCCCGAGGGCCTCCCTACACTGACCACTCCCCTACTGCCCTTGCCCCTTTCGGGTAAGGTAGTCTTCCACTAGCTTTCCTAATTATTCAGCCAAGGGGTCCCATTCCTCCCTTGTGGTAGCACTGTTTTCCCGGGTGGTCGCTCCATGTTCCAATTAACATAATGATCTTATCATGAATAATAAATAACAACTGATAACAAAAGTGTAATCATGAATAGTGTATCCTCATACCCAAACCACATATAGCACTAGCAAGTACTACCCAGAAAGTTCAGTGGTAAACAAGGTATAAAGATAGACAAACTAGGGTAACCTATTGGGTCCCATCAAAATTAACCTATGCAGATCATTATGATTAATCAGAACATGGCTGGGTAAAAAGAAGTGATCAAGGGCACAACTTGCCTGGGACTTGAGATTCCAGGTACCAGGATGATCTTCAGGTGACTCGTGACCTCACTGCTAGTCGTAGTAATACAAACAAACAGTGATAGGCAAAATTAACATTACACCAAACATATGTGCAAAATACATATTAATAATCTACATATTAAAATAAGATCACAGGAAAAAAATTATTAATTTTTGAGTTATAGAATTCAAGTTATGAATTTCCTAAGATTTAAGGTGATTATAGTAGGATTAGAGGATAAATTAATTTCCTAACAGAGTTCATGTCAAAACAGTGATTCTAAATGATAGAGAATATTATTACAAAATTTTAGGAATTGGAATGACTCAATTTGGAGCTAAAATGAATTAAATATGAATTATACAAGTTTTAAGATTTATTTTTATACTAAAAATCAATTTTTAATATTAATAATCTTATTTCTCTGTTATCTGGACTGCGCGTCAAATAAAAAGAAACTCAGGGGCCACCGCGTAAGTTTCCCCCGACACAGAGCACAGTCATCCTGGACTGCGGGTTTATTTCAAATAAGTGGAGGGGCTCTTTAACAAAAGCGCCAGCGCGAAGGGGTATCGGATGGGCTGAGCCGTCCGATCGCAGACAGACGAGCCAGATTAGATCTAGGTCTAAGCGGCTCCGTGGGCGCCTGAGGCCGTTAGATCGGCGATCAACGGATGGAGGGCGATCCCGTTACGCTCCATTCTAGATCATCCGATCAACTATCAACGCACCAGATCAACCCTAGTGAACCCGGTATACTGAAACCCGATCCAGACCACACGTTCATAATCCGACGCCCAGGCTTTGCCACCAGAAGCGGTATTACCATGATTAAATCTGCGCCGTGGACAAGGAAATCGACGGCCGGAATCCTTTCCCCTCCGTGGACGGAGAATCGCGGCGGCGCGCGTCACTCTGCGGCGGAGGACATCGCCGGAGTGAGACGGCCAGCGGTATTTGTGCACTAAGCGACCCCCCGATCGGTGCTACACGTGGGGAAAGAGATGGCGGAGATGATGGGGTATTACTCACCGACGGTAGGCACGGCGACGAGGCTGTCCACGGTAAGGCACGGCCACGGCGGCAAATCGGACATCGGCGATGCATTCCCACGGCCCAGGTCGATCACCACGCCCGACAAGGCTCCACGAAGATCACCCGAGCTCCCGCGACTCACCAGGGCACCATATTTGGGCACTACTCCTAGGCTCGGGCATAGTCCGTATGGTGGCCTCTTTCTCGCTCCCGGCCATGGTGGTGCTCGGCGATGGAGCATACTTGGGCTCGACTAGATAGGATGGCTGCGAGAGGGGGTAGCGACGCCCGGTCTTATACCTGCGAGGGCACCGCAACGGCCCGAGAAGAGGGAAAACTCGGTCAGCGGAGCGCGCGATACGCTCGGCATCTGTTACGGTTCGGTTGAGAGGTTAGTGATGACGACCGGTCCCCACCTGTCATTCGCCTTAGCGCACGCGAGTCACAGTACTGCCCAGGGAGCTCCCAAGTCAACAACGCGCGGCGTGAGGCTGACAATGAAGCCCCACGAGTCGGCGCTGAGAGCCCAAGGCGCGCACGCGATTGCGTCATGCGGTCGGGGCCCACACGGCAGCGACTCAATGCATTTTCCAGCCAGAGAGGGGTGTTGGGCCGCGCGTGAGTAATTCGGAGGTGGGCCGAAAGCTGGTCCGCGGCCCAGGTAAGATCACTTTCTCTTTTTCTTTTATTTCTACATTTCTTTTCTTTCTTTTCAAATTCCATTTGAATTCAAATTTAATTCAAACCTTTGGGGCTCATCTTTACAAACTATATTTATGAGATTAAATATACCCATCTTTAAGAATTTAATTTATTATCTATATTTTTATATCACTTCTCTTCTCCTCTTTTTCAAAACCCAATTTTCGATCTTAGGGTTTAAATTCTAATTTGGGTATTATCATATTTATTATTTTTTTTACCTTAGTTTTATATTATCACAAAATGCACACAAAATAAAAACCCAGCATGATGCATATTTTAGTAGTATAACTTTTTATTAATTATTTGTTTTTTTTTGAATATGGTGCTCACATGTGATGATGCCTAAAGGTCAAAAACTCACATAAGGAGAAATTGTTTCTCTATTTATACTATGTCTAACAAATTACAAATTGGGTATTACAAATCCTACCCCCCTTAAAAATAATCTCGTCCTCGAGATTTGTAAGAGGATGTAGTAAAAATTGTTTGTAGGTTATGGGTTAGTTTCTAATTGATTTTAATACCAAAACTTTTTTTTTTATATATCGCAAATTATCAGGTGATTAGGAGAGCATGGGTATATATGGGTATAGCCACTTTATTATGCAGGATAAAAGATATCTTTAAAGCATATATAGTTTTGGGTAAGAAGTGGGGTAAGAAAAGACTTCATCCAAGATTGCGGATCTTGACTCATCTTGGTGACCTCACTTGATCCTTGAAGACTTGAGTTGGTGCTCATCCTTTTTTGATGAAGTTGATCATCCTCTCCGGTCTTGTCTCATTGATTAGGAGTTAGTGTATATTATCGGGCTGGGGAATATGTTTAAGTTAAATATTGTGGGATAGACTACACGATGTAAGTCAAAAGTTTGTTTTAGGTGGGGGTTGATATACAATCCGTCATGACTCTACTGGTTTAGTTAGATCTTCTGCTCATGGTTGAGTTGGTCTAATGTGTTAAGTCAACACCTGGCTAGTAGGGTCTAATCTCTTCTACCAGTATCACTAATCTATTTAAGTGGACCACATTAGGTTAGTTTAGTAGATGGCTATAAGTTGAATGAGATTAGTCAGAATCTGGTTCGGTTATTTTGCTTCTGATTGGTTTGGATAGGTTATGTAACCCATTATGTAGGTCAAGTTGTTGTGTAGGGCTTAGTTGCTCTAAGTCACCAATTTAGACTTAAGTGAATGTGGAGTATGGTCTTATCCTTTGTATCAGCATTAAGTAACTCAATCTAGCTTAGATCATATTGGATTAGATGGAATCCAGATTAGGTTGGTATGACTAGATTAAACTAGTTAAGATTAGCTAGATCTACCAGGGTAGGATAAATATTGTTAGGATATGTTAGAATCTTTTAAGATAGGATGAATTGGCTAGAATGAGATCTTCTTAGGATAAGATAAATCTCTTAAGCTAGATATGTTCCAATGAGGATAATCTAGGTTGTCTAGTTATTTTATAAATATATTTTTATACCTATGTGTATATGCAGATGCAATTGTGGACATTACTCCACAACTCATCACACTCAAACAAAGATCCAAATCAGGCAAGTATCATAAGAACAAACATTCAAGTGCATAGATACTTATAAAAATAGTTCTGTTTTTTTGTTCCTAGGATTAGGTCTCCTATTCCTAAAGTCACTTTAGGCACAGGATTTCAAAGTGTGAAATCCACATTTGTCTTTAGAAGGAAAAGGTAAGAATAATCAGAGTGAAGCGGAAATAGATGAGAAAAGATTAATATAAGTTTAGAAAAGAATCAGAGTAGCAAAGATAAGGTTAATCAGAGTAGAACAGTAGAAGGTGAGACATGATCAGGATAAGTATAAAAAGAATCAGAGTAAGGTAAGTAGGTAATGGTTGTCCAGTTCTATCTAGGTTTCGTCCTACAGTCAACATTCCTCTGATACCACTTCTGTAACACCCGGATTTTAGGGGTCCAAAACCCGGGCGTAAACATAATCACCAGGTGTGCTGGGACCAAGTCTCACACATATGATGAATCATGGCACAGGATCGAATGTCACATCTTTATATATAACAGGAATTCTATACAAAATAAATAATTACATTATATGGAGACAACGGTCCAGCAACCCCAAAGTTGACTGGGAGACGAAAACCTCTCACGAACTCATCGCAGCATCCTCCATGCGCCTCATCCGGTGGTACCTGTTCTTGACCTGTGGTGTGTGTGAGACAGCAAGAGTGAGCTCACATACGTTCATCGCTCAACAAGTTGTGGGGAATAATGTGCATGAACTCGCCAAAGGTGGGAGCTCATGTGAAGTGTAAGGCTTACCAAAGAGGATGGTTAGAGCTGAGCATTGCTTTTAAAGTTGGTCAAAATTTTATTAGCAATTACTAAGTATAAGTAAATACCAAACCCAATTAAGTAATAGAACAAAAGTAACAACATCACCTGCAATGCAATGCATATGCCAAGTTGAATTTAAGTTCCATAATTTAATCATGTGAGGGTCCGAGCTGCTCATGACCGTGAGCACGGCTAGTATACCAGTTTTACACTCTGCAGAGGTTGCGCATCTTTACCCACAAGTCGTGTATCCCATGTCGCCAGGGTTTGCAAGGCCCTTAGACACTTCCGAGGTGAATGGCTAGGGATCCACTACGAGGCCTTTACAAAGTTCCACTAGCTTCCGAAAACCCGCTACAGTTTATAGGAAGTTCCAATGCAGGAATCCCTTGCAGGACCGCCATCGCAGCAAAATCCTCCCGAGGGCCTCCCTACACTGACCACTCCCCTACTGCCCTTGCCCCTTTCGGGTAAGGTAGTCTTCCACTAGCTTTCCTAATTATTCAGCCAAGGGGTCCCATTCCTCCCTTGTGGTAGCACTGTTTTCCCGGGTGGTCGCTCCATGTTCCAATTAACATAATGATCTTATCATGAATAATAAATAACAACTGATAACAAAAGTGTAATCATGAATAGTGTATCCTCATACCCAAACCACATATAGCACTAGCAAGTACTACCCAGAAAGTTCAGTGGTAAACAAGGTATAAAGATAGACAAACTAGGGTAACCTATTGGGTCCCATCAAAATTAACCTATGCAGATCATTATGATTAATCAGAACATGGCTGGGTAAAAAGAAGTGATCAAGGGCACAACTTGCCTGGGACTTGAGATTCCAGGTACCAGGATGATCTTCAGGTGACTCGTGACCTCACTGCTAGTCGTAGTAATACAAACAAACAGTGATAGGCAAAATTAACATTACACCAAACATATGTGCAAAATACATATTAATAATCTACATATTAAAATAAGATCACAGGAAAAAGAATTATTAATTTTTGAGTTATAGAATTCAAGTTATGAATTTCCTAAGATTTAAGGTGATTATAGTAGGATTAGAGGATAAATTAATTTCCTAACAGAGTTCATGTCAAAACAGTGATTCTAAATGATAGAGAATATTATTACAAAATTTTAGGAATCGGAATGACTCAATTTGGAGCTAAAATGAATTAAATATGAATTATACAAGTTTTAAGATTTATTTTTATACTAAAAATCAATTTTTAATATTAATAATCTTATTTCTCTGTTATCTGGACTGCGCGTCAAATAAAAAGAAACTCAGGGGCCACCGCGTAAGTTTCCCCCGACACAGAGCACAGTCATCCTGGACTGCGGGTTTATTTCAAATAAGTGGAGGGGCTCTTTAACAAAAGCGCCAGCGCGAAGGGGTATCGGATGGGCTGAGCCGTCCGATCGCAGACAGACGAGCCAGATTAGATCTAGGTCTAAGCGGCTCCGTGGGCGCCTGAGGCCGTTAGATCGGCGATCAACGGATGGAGGGCGATCCCGTTACGCTCCATTCTAGATCATCCGATCAACTATCAACGCACCAGATCAACCCTAGTGAACCCGGTATACTGAAACCCGATCCAGACCACACGTTCATAATCCGACGCCCAGGCTTTGCCACCAGAAGCGGTATTACCATGATTAAATCTGCGCCGTGGACAAGGAAATCGACGGCCGGAATCCTTTCCCCTCCGTGGACGGAGAATCGCGGCGGCGCGCGTCACTCTGCGGCGGAGGACATCGCCGGAGTGAGACGGCCAGCGGTATTTGTGCACTAAGCGACCCCCCGATCGGTGCTACACGTGGGGAAAGAGATGGCGGAGATGATGGGGTATTACTCACCGACGGTAGGCACGGCGACGAGGCTGTCCACGGTAAGGCACGGCCACGGCGGCAAATCGGACATCGGCGATGCATTCCCACGGCCCAGGTCGATCACCACGCCCGACAAGGCTCCACGAAGATCACCCGAGCTCCCGCGACTCACCAGGGCACCATATTTGGGCACTACTCCTAGGCTCGGGCATAGTCCGTATGGTGGCCTCTTTCTCGCTCCCGGCCATGGTGGTGCTCGGCGATGGAGCATACTTGGGCTCGACTAGATAGGATGGCTGCGAGAGGGGGTAGCGACGCCCGGTCTTATACCTGCGAGGGCACCGCAACGGCCCGAGAAGAGGGAAAACTCGGTCAGCGGAGCGCGCGATACGCTCGGCATCTGTTACGGTTCGGTTGAGAGGTTAGTGATGACGACCGGTCCCCACCTGTCATTCGCCTTAGCGCACGCGAGTCACAGTACTGCCCAGGGAGCTCCCAAGTCAACAACGCGCGGCGTGAGGCTGACAATGAAGCCCCACGAGTCGGCGCTGAGAGCCCAAGGCGCGCACGCGATTGCGTCATGCGGTCGGGGCCCACACGGCAGCGACTCAATGCATTTTCCAGCCAGAGAGGGGTGTTGGGCCGCGCGTGAGTAATTCGGAGGTGGGCCGAAAGCTGGTCCGCGGCCCAGGTAAGATCACTTTCTCTTTTTCTTTTATTTCTACATTTCTTTTCTTTCTTTTCAAATTCCATTTGAATTCAAATTTAATTCAAACCTTTGGGGCTCATCTTTACAAACTATATTTATGAGATTAAATATACCCATCTTTAAGAATTTAATTTATTATCTATATTTTTATATCACTTCTCTTCTCCTCTTTTTCAAAACCCAATTTTCGATCTTAGGGTTTAAATTCTAATTTGGGTATTATCATATTTATTATTTTTTTTTACCTTAGTTTTATATTATCACAAAATGCACACAAAATAAAAACCCAGCATGATGCATATTTTAGTAGTATAACTTTTTATTAATTATTTGTTTTTTTTTGAATATGGTGCTCACATGTGATGATGCCTAAAGGTCAAAAACTCACATAAGGAGAAATTGTTTCTCTATTTATACTATGTCTAACAAATTACAAATTGGGTATTACATTGGCCAAGAGAGCCGCGTACTCCTCCTCCATAGCGCGACGCCAATGTGGGTCGGCGAGGGCAGTGCGAACGGAGGAGGGTACCGGGGAAGCGTCGGGTGGAGTGCTGGTCGTAGCGGCTGCCAGGATGAGCCGGTCAACGGGGCGGAGAACGCCAGCAGCGCGCCGAGTCACCATCGGGTGGACGTGCCCGGGGTCGCGATGGATGGCGACCGGGTGGTATACGGACGGCTCGGGGTGAGCCGCCGTAACGTCGGGAGCGGCTGGTGGGGCCGGCGCACGGCGGTGATAGACGACGGCGGGGTCGGCGAATCGGGCCGCGCTCGTCGACGGGCCCGAGTCGGGGGGCGCCGAGGTATTGGCGTGGCCGCGTCGATGGTAGACGAGGGCGGGGATGGCGAATCGAGCCGGAGTCGACGGGGCCGCGCGTGGCGCAGGCGGGGTCGACGGGGCCGCGCGTGGCGCAGGCGGGGTCGACGGGGCCGCGCGTGGCGCAGGCGGGGTCGACGGGGCCGCGCATGGCGCAGGCGGGGTCGACGGGGCCGCGCGTGGCGCAGGCAGGACCGGCGGGGCCGCGCGTGGCGCAGGCGTGGTCGGCGGGGCCGCGCGTGGCGCAGGCGGGGTCGACGAGGCCGCGCGTGGCGCGGAGGAGGTCGTGGGGGCCGCACGAGGAGCAGGTAAAGGCGCAAGACGGGGAGCCGAAGGTGGGGGAGGAATCGGATCGGACTCGAGGAGGGAGTCAAGATCGTTGGGTGGGGTGGAGCCAGCAAGGGGAAACACGTCTTCGTCAAAGACGACATGACGAGAGATGATGATGCGGTGGGAGGTGAGGTCCAGACACCGGTACCCCTTGTGGTCAGGGGAGTAGCCAAGGAATAGACAGCGGGTGGAGCGAGGAGAAAGCTTATGTAGAGCGGTAGCGGAAGTGTTAGGGTAGCAGGCACAGCCGAACACGCGAAGGTGGTCATAGGAAGGGGTTGTGCCGTAAAGGGCGAAGTGGGGGGTAGGGTGGCGGACCGCCTTCGAGGGAAGACGGTTGAGGAGGTGGGTGGCAGTATGCAGGGCCTCTGCCCAGTAGCTGGCAGGGAGAGACGCCTGGAAGAGGAGACAGCGGAGCATATTAGTGATGGTGCGGATTATGCGTTCGGCACGGCCGTTCTGGGCAGAAGTGTAGGGGCACGAGAGACGCAACTGGACGCCATGAGTGAGGAAGAAGGAGCGAGAGGCGTTGTTATCGAACTCGCGGCCATTGTCACACTGCAGAGCACGGACCGGGCGACGAAACTGAGTGGATACCCAGGTGAAGAAGTGTGTGAGGGTGGTGAATGTGTCCGACTTCAACCGAAGCGGGAAGGTCCAGAGAAAATGGGAAAAATCATCCAAAATCACCAGATAGTATTTATAACCAGAAAGACTGAGTACAGGGGAGGTCCAAAGGTCACAATGAACCAGATCAAAAGCCTGCTCAGCCCGAGAAGAAGTAGTAAATGGGAGACGAGTATGTCGGCCTAACTGACAAGCATGACAGAGACCCTCAAAATGTCCCCTACTACAGGAAGAATCGAGACTACTGGTAATCTTGGTCATGACGTCGGGTCCAGGATGGCCGAGACGTCGATGCCATGTGGTGGAGGAGGTGGTGGAGGCCAGGGCAGGAGGTGGAGACACGCCGGCGGTGGAGGGCTGGAGCGTGTAGAGGCCCCGAGCTGTCACAGCGGGCGAGAAGGGTCCTGGTGGCCAGATCCTTCACAGAAAAACCAGAGGGGTCAAACTCAATGGAACAGGAGTTGTCAGTGGTGAATCGACGAACAGAAAGAAGATTGTGGGTGATGTGGGGAGCTACGAGAACATCGTTGAGGTAAAACGGCCCAGGGAGAACCGAGGCACCCACTGAGGTGACTGGCAGATTGGAACCGTTTCCAACGACGATCGAGGATGGGTGAGAGGGGAGGGGGGGATGAGAGCGAGAGAGCGTGCCTGCCGTGGGAGTGGTGTGGTACGAGGCACCGGAGTCGATCACCCAGTCGGAGGGGGGGGTCATCGCCATGGTGCTGAAGGCAGCAGCGAGGGAGGCGCTGTCCCAACCACCGGCCGGCGGGGACCAAGGTGTCGAGGTGGGGGTCCCCGGGGGCAGTGGCGCGGGCGAAGCCTGGGGCACGACGGGAACACCATACGGAGGTGCGCCGTAGTGAGGTGTAGTCAGGAGGGCTGGCGACGGAGGACGGGGGGTACTCGGTGCCTGGCCCGGCCACATGGCGATGGTCCCGGTCCAGGGGTTGTAGAATGACGGCCACGCGTGGCCGCCACCCCGGCCGGAGGGACCACCACGAGAGGAGCCGCCGCTCCCACGGCCGCCCTTGCGGGAGCGACGACCCCCATCGGTCGTGGAAGTCGGACGAGGGGCCGCCGGGACGGCAGGAGGAGGGCGGGTGGGAGCCCCAGTCGACGGAGGACGGGTGGCCTGGCCCCCGGAAGGCGGCTGACCACTGGGGGGAGCGCTGTAGAGGGCCGAGGCAGGAGTGGGTGCCTCATTCGCCATGGTGAGCTCCTCGAGGAGAAGCTCGTTACGCACGGCGTGGAAGGTGGGGAAGGGCACACTCCTTTTGATGAGAGCCTTCAGGTGGCCGTAGCGGGGGCTGAGGCCACGCAGGAGGTTCAGCACCAGGGTACGATCGACAACGGGCTCGCCGAGATCGCGGAGAGAGTCAGCCAGGCCCTTCATCTGGCGGCAGTACTCTCCCACGGAGAGGTCCCCCTGAGAGAACAGGTGAAACTGGGCGTCGAGGTGGAGTGCCCGCGCGTCCCGGTTACCGAGGAACTGGTCCTCGAGAGCGAGCCACGCCTGACGAGCCGTGTCTGCCTGGTCGCGGATGATGTCCTGTAGCTCAACGGTGATGGTGCCGTGGAGCCACGAGAGGACGACACTGTCCATGAGGCACCAGGAGGGAGTCGGCGGAGCGTCGAGGTCGTCGAGGACGTGATCGGCGAGGGCATACCGCCGCAGTGTGAGGAGGACCTGTCCTCGCCAACGGGGGTAGTGGGAGGACGCCGGATCCAACACCACGGACACGAGGGCCCGGATGTTGTGAAGTCCGGCGGCTTGAGCGTGGAGAGCACCGATGTGGTCGACGTCGAGGCCAGTGGCGGGGGTGGCCGCAGGAATCGCCGGGGGGTCCTCACACGCGACCGGCGGGCGGCCGAGGAGGAGGCGCTGTGCGGTGGCCATCTGGGTGGTCAGAGCGGCGCCCAGGGCACGTTCGTGCTCCAGGGCGAGGGACGTGGCGCGCTCACGCTCCCGCGAGGCAGCCACAGCGGCCTGGATAGTAGCGAGGGCGGCGACGAGTGAGGGGTTGTGCTCGGCGGGTGCCGGTATGGTGGGAAACCCCGGCGGAGAGCCACGGCGCAGGGCCATGGGAGTGGCATCACGGAGGGGCCCGAGGCCGTCGATGAACGGGGCACTGCCACCAGGGCGCTCGCTGCAGGGGGCAGTGAGACTGGGCAGGGGAGGTGCGACGACCGTGGGAGAGGCGAGGCCGGCGTGCAGGGTGGGGGCCGCGCTCAGGGGGGCGGCGGTGAAGGCCAGGCGAGCGGCTCCTGCGGCCAGGCCCGCTCCAGGCGTGGCGGCGGCCCGGCTCGCGGCCCCTGCGGCCAGGCGCGCTCCAGGCGCAGCAGCGGCGGCCGGGTCCGCGCTGGGGGCGAACGCGGCGGCTGGGTCCGCGCCAGGAGCCGGTGTAGCGGCGGCGGCCGTGTAGGGGAGGCAGCCGGCGTCCATGGCGCAGAGCAGAGTCGGGGTCGGCGCGGAGGGGTCGGCGCGGATCCGGCGACGAACGGCGCGCGGCGTCCGTAGAGCAGCGCGCGCGGTGCTCGACCGGCGGCTCTGGCGGCGGGGGTCGCGCAGGAGCAGAGGCCGGGGCGCGACGAGCGCGCAGGGGAGGGGCGGCGGGAGGTGCGCCGGGGAAGGGTGGAGGCCGATGGCCGAGGGAGGGAGAGGGCCGACGGCGCCAGGGAAGGGGAAGAACCCCTGGAGGAAGGCGGCGGCGGCTACAGGGGAGGGGAAAGCCCCCTGGCGGCTGTGGCTGCGTGGGAAGGAGGGAAGAGACTAAACCTAGCTGATACCATGTTAGAATAGGAACCCATACCCTAATCAGGGGTTGGGAGTGATATTAAATAGAGAGAGTAACTGGGCCAAGGCCCATTACACAGGGGTATAATGGTCATTACACAGGGAATAACACAAACCCTAGACGGGTAGTCTAACACTATTAGTCCCATCAAATTAACCTGAGCATGTCACAGTGATTAACAACGAACATTATTAGGTAAAAAGGAGTGATCAAGGGCACAACTTGCCTTAGACTCGAGATCACAGGTACCAACTTGTTCTTCAAGTGACTCGCAATCTCGCTGCTAGGCGTAGCAATACAAGCAAACATGGTATAGGAAAAATTAACATCACACCAAACATAAGCACAAACTGCATAATAATATTCTACGCCTCGTAACTAGATCCTAGGTTCGAGAACCACTAAATTCGGAGTTACGGTTAAAGAGTTATGATTTTCCGAATATTTAAGTGTTAGATAATAAACAAGTTAAGTGCAAAATTTTATCCTATGTTTCATAACAAAATAAAGTTACTTTTTTATTTTTTTTATCGAATACGCAGGAGGGCTGCGTATCATTGAATTAAAATAGAGGGAAAAAGGCCTGAGGCCCGGGACAAACAGAACACACACAAAACAAAAACACACACTCACACCCACAAAACACACACAACACAGACACATACAACACACTAACACCCCAGTCTTTCAATAGGCTTCAAGACTTTCCTTTATCCAGGGTTGAAAAGAGAGCGCAGGTTCCTGGCTCCAGCAGCAACCCATAATCTCATCTCGTCCTTAAATCCGTCTTCTAAGGTAGAAAGGCAGGGTCTAGATGATGAACAATATTATTTTGAATTTAATGCAACTGGAATGGATCAAAAAGGAGTTAAAATGAATTACTTATGAATTAAACAAGTTTATTGAATTATTTTTATACTAAAAATCATTTTCTATATTAATTTTACTCATTTTATTTAACCTTTGGGCTGCGGCTACTATTTCCGAAGAGTTCAGGGGTCGTTTCATAAGAAACCAGGGCCCTATGGTAAATACTTTACACTCAGAATGGACGGCGGGTTGGTTCTTTGAAAACCGAGGGGCTCATTTGCACTTTAGCGCGGTCGAAGGGGTATGACGCATTAGGAGCCGTTGGATCGGAAACACACAGCCCGGATTATATCCGCCTATAAACGAATCGGTACGCTATATTGATCGTGCGATCAGAGATCCATGATCAGGAGTTCTCCATGACGCGAGTTATTCCTAGCCATTGGATAACCGATCTATGGCATAGATTTAATGTACATAAAGAGGTATCTGGCGCCTAATCTCCACCGTTGAAGATCAATCCGACGCCACATACGTGTCTTCCACACCCGATAACCCAGAATGGCGGCGAAGGTTCACTCGCGGCGGCGCCATGCCCGGAGGGCACCAACGCAGCGCATCAGAGCTCCAAACTGACGACCAACGTGCTCTATACCGTGAAGAGAACAACACAGACCCACATGGGAGGGAGCTTACCGGAGTTGACGCTATAGTGGTTGTTGGTCACGACGTAGAGCGGCTCAGCCGTGCCCTCCGAGCACCGGCGAGAAATCCGCTTTACCCGGATCCCCAATCGCGCTAATTCACGGCGGCGGCGCTTACTTCCCCCTTTCCTTATCCTCTCTCTACTCTTGGTTCCCGGCGATCCCAGAGAGTTCCGGCTTGGCTTGGGAGGGTCCAGGGGTGGTGCGGTCCGGTTGGGTTTTATACCTTAGACACAAGATCCCAACAACCAGCGCAAGACCACAGGCGACACCGGCGGATTCGGCTGAGCACGCAACAAACTCCAGCATGTGCTAGAGAGGACGACCCCGACAACACGGTCCCACTCGTCAGCGAACGACAACCGTGCACATGCTGACAGGGCGGGCCCGCCTGTCAGCGCGTGTTCTCAGGTGTGACAGACTAACATGCGGGCCACCCAGCGGTGCAGTGGCGCGGTCAGCGGAGGATGCTAGCCGGCTGACCGGTGGGGACCGCAGGTCGGCGCCCATCCCCGCATTCGGGCAAGCTGGGCCGCATACCAGGGAATTCAGCCCACACAGCAGGGAGGGGGTCTTTCTCTTTTTTTTCTTCTTTTATCCTTTGTTTTCCAAATTCAAAACTTCCATTCAAATTTAAAATTCCTGTTTGAACTTCAGCTTCAAATATCAAACACAAATCTAATATGAATAATACTTCTACAGCCCGCAATAATATTATTTCTTTCTTATTATTATCTTATTTAGGTAATGAAATTCACACCACATTTATTACATGGGATATTATTTTGGGTGTGTACTCAATTTAAAGGTATCCCAAAGTTCATATTCCTTTGTTTTGATCGAATTTTTTTCCCAATGTCTAATCTTTGTCAGGATATGATTTAGCTAATATTATTCTATTATGATCATTTACTTTAGAAAGGGTGAATTCTAAAGTTCAATTTTTTATCAAGGGTACTTATTTTGATTATTATTATTTTTTTCTCCAAAGGATTTCCTTAAATCACAAGTTAAGATTTTGGGTGTTACATAAAAGTAGGGTGGATTAAGTGGCGTCAAGCATCTGGTGTTCTATATGACAAGAGGGTACAATATTAGCTAAAAGGCAAGTTTTATAGGACTATGTTGTATCGTGCATAATGTTGGCCTACATGAAGACAATATGTTCAGTAGATGAGTGTTGCAGAAATGCGTATGCTGCGTTGGTTTTGTGGCCATACCATAGTGGCATAGTCACAAAGTTCTCGGGTCGAGGAACGGGGTCGAGGGGACATGGTACGCTACCTGTGAGAGGTTTTTACATGGTGGTAACGAAAATGACCCCGCATTTTTGGGTTGGGGACGACGTTTCTAGGTCGAGGGTTGCTACCACTGTACCTGTTTCTTATGACTATGGGCCATACAAGAAGGGTTTGAGTCAGGAATGATGATATACATGATAGCCTATGAGTAGTACCAATTGAAGAAAAGCTTGCCCAACATTAGTTGAGATGGTTTGGACATGTCCAACAGAGACCTCTAAAGGCACCAATGTGTAGTGGGATCCTAAGACGCGATAGCAATGGGAAGAGAGGAAGACCGAAGTAGACATGAGAAGAGATGTTAAAAGGAAACTTAAAAGGATGGAATGTACACAAAGATTTAGCCTTGAATATGAGTGCATGGAAAACAATTATTCATGTGCCCGAACCTTGACTGGGTTCTAACTCTAGCCTACCCTAACTTGTTTGGGACTAAAAGGCTTTGTTGTTCCTATCCATGAAGTGTAGGATTAACCATGGCCTTATTTGTTCCTTTCATTTCTTTTTCTAACAAAAAATAAGGCAAGATTTGAACCTGTCCAACCAATTCCAGACATAAATATCAAGAAATCCCACTTTTAAACCCTGCCCTACGATCTGGTTAAGCAACAAGAATCATATGATTGAGACGCAATCTAGTCTCTACTTGCTGCGAATCAAAACAATAGACAAAATTGGAGCATTAGAAGAGAGATTAGTGAGGTTTTCTGCCTTGTAAGGGCTTGTTCGGTTTCATCAGAATCCATATGGATTGGAGGGGATTAGGTGGGTTTCAATCCATAGCAAGTCAAAATTCTTCATAATCTTTTGTAATCCCTTCCAATCCATGGGTTATAGGCATAACTGAACAAGGCCTAACAAGTAACAAGGATTACAGAAACAGAAAGTGATGACTCCACAACAATCTTTACTGCTGCAGCTGGCGACAGACAGCCTTGGGTGCAGCTAGGCATTCTTCTCCAACCTCCACTACTCAGGCCACTAGCACCAGGAATTGAGGGGTACAAAGCCACACGGATCTGAGGGGGCCACCTTTGTTGGAGAGTCATGTATGGGCAAAGCTAGGCCTATTGGGATCACATTCATGTTGGTTTTTCCATTTTGGGCAAGGCTTCTGCTAGGCTGATGATGTTGGCATGGCTGTTGGGCTTTCCATTTCAGGCTGCATCCTTGGTGGTTGCTTCACCACCTTTTTGGTGTCACACCCCGTGGCTACCCGTGATGAGGAGGAATATGAAGATGCCCTCACGAAAGTCACGATAGATTTATGATGGTTGCCAATGTTGCTTGTTCCCATGACATGTCCATGAATTGCATCTCAATGTCCCATGACATGTCCATGAATTGCATCTCAATGACTAGCTACCCAGATTCCAGGATCCCATTGTCTCCCCATGTATGGCTTGAGCTGTAGCTCACATTTGCTTGGGTTGACACCACTGTATCTCATCACGTTCGGCTGCACCGCTGCACTTATTTTCACTGTGCCGTGGCTCATCAGCCCAAACGGCTGCAGCCAACCAGCAGCCAAACGGAGTGATGACAAAATCACTTCAAACAATAGATCAGTGTCACATCATGGTCTACCTGGCTTCTTGTCTGCATGACCCACTCTGTACTCTGGGAGCAGCAATATTTCACCCACTTGGTCAAGAATGTTGTATACCTCCTCAGCACTAAAACCCTGGGCCTTAGAACGGAAGAGTTGACCAAGTATTTTGATTTCCACAAACATTTGTTCTGTTACATCCATGCCATGTTCTAGGAAGAGGGAGGAGCCATCACAATTGGTGCACAACTTTGTACACTTTGTCTAGACCAAGCTGCAGGAAGACAGAACAAGCACTGTTATTTTGCAACAGCCTTTGTCTCTGAGGCGTTTGCCGTTTCATGACTTTGGGTCCTCTGTGCTACATCACATGCTATTTATTGTAGTAAGTTGTCCTGTGTCTCATTGTTAAATGGCATGCCCTCATTCCACATCCGCATGAGGTGCCTCATTCAACAGTTCCCATGCAGCAACCTTTGTTTCCATATGAGCCCTGAACATGTTCAGTCAGCCTGAGCTGCCGCATTGGCTTCAAGAGGTCTTTAATCAAGCAAATTATCCTCAAGATCTGTGACATCATCCAATGGGAATGAGTTGCTGCTATCATGAGTGAGCACAGCCATGATGACAGGCTTGAAACTTGATTTGTTCTCACCACTCCAGTGCACTCCATAGTGAATTAATTGCTGCAGTAACCCAACCTTTGGGTCCATGTCAGATACTCAGATGACCTGCCATCCCATAGGACCACTCTGATGCATTTAGCAAGTGCGTACGAGGAAGCGATACCAGGAATTGTGGCTGTCATTAGCATAACATGTTCTTTATGAGTTGTTTCTACTTGAGAGGCATCTCCTCGAACATTTAGCCTGCATCAATGACTCCAAGCTCTAAATGTGGTCATGAGTAATCAACATCAGTGAGTTCGCTTTTGGCAACCTGCACAGTGATCAAGTTGATTCGTTCACATCCTACTCACCCTGATGTGGTATGTGCTACCGACAACTCTTGATTAAGCCGTGCTGCATCATCATTCCAAAGAGGCATATCATCAACAACCACCCAAGGCCTCACCGGAGGGACATATAAGCCATGAGCAACCTTGTCTGTCTCCTTGGATGTTAGAGACCAAGCGGCTGCACCGCCACCCACTGCATGTCAGGAGCATGGACCTTGTTTACTGAGTTGAGCTGCAGTCATCTGTTGATACGTGGTGCCAATTGATCCCAAGCGGACGTACTGGCGATCCATGTGCTCTAGGATCCGATCCAACCTGTCCTTTATTTTCTGCGTGCTACCACTATTGCCTCCAACTTTGTAGTCCTGAGTTTTTCCATTTGATATCTTTAAGATGATAAACAACAAACAATATAAAGTTTTAGCAATATATTAATTGTGTACTAGAGCTTATCCTCTCACAAAAACCATATCTTGTGCGTGCGTGCGGCACATGCTTATCCTCTAGTCAAAAAGAAAAGTGCCCTTGCTTTGTTTGTCGAAAAAAAAAAGATCTCTAAGAACAGCATAGGGCCTTGCAGTTTTTTGTTAACCTACTACGTTTCCTCAATCTTTGCTACAAATGTTTGCCTGATTTTCTTTTCGCTTTGTTAAACCACAAATTCCCCTTACCCTCTTATACGATGTGTAAAAACTGCAGGCCAGCACCTCGCAGTGGGAGCAATTTGGTGGCACCACCATTGGGGTCGGTTCCAGCTGTGGTGGCGGCGGCGGCGGAGACGGCAAGAGGTAGCCACATGTACCAACACTCGTCCGTGCACGGCAGCCCGTTCCCTCCTACCACCACTAGAAGGGTGAGGCCGAGAGCCTTGACGATCACATCGTTCATCGCAGCGACGTCCTCTGGTGAGATCGGAGGCCCCCATGGATTCTCGGCTCCTGGAGCCGCCACGAACAGGAGCGTCTCTGACGCTGAGGGCATCTCTAGACCCATTGACCGGCCGTACAATGCATGGGGCCGGGAGGGCTTCGCTCCGTTCCCCTGGATCCCCGCTGAAGGCGAGTCTCACTGGTGGGGCACCTTCAACCCTGTGCAGAACCATGCGCATGGAGGCTTTAGCAGAAGGCCTGCTGGGGAGCGGATGCCGCCGCAGAGCCAAAGCCACCCGGAGAACAGCTATCAGGCTGTGCCGCCGTCACAGAGGATGCCGCCGCCGCCGTTCTTGTGATTCGACAAGGCTGTTCCTACGTCGGATCGCTGTGTATAAAAAGAAGTATTCGGTTCGGGACCTGAGAGAGCACATTGAGCGAAGATCGACTGCATTGAGCGAAGTTTTTCTTTTTTCCCTCCGGTCCAGCAGCACTCTGGTTTCATTGAGCGCTGTAGACTGTCTGTCCTAACTGATGTTGTGCTGCGTTGAGGAGGACGATTTGGAAACGTGAGCCGAAGCTGAACTGCATCTCTGGTCTCCGGGGCTAAAAAAATGCCGTTTGCTGCTATGAAAGTTGTATCGATTTGCGACCGCAGGTCGCATGCAAATTTGTTAGAACAGGTGAAATTTAGTGAACACAAATGTTGGAGACCTGCGGCGTTTACATTTTTTTGTTGGTTACCGAGATTGTATTTAAAGGTCGTGATGCGCCATCAAGCGATTGTGATGGATCAACTCATCTCCCTATTGTAGCATTTGTGCATTGCGAGTTAGCAATGGGTTTTTTTGTAACCGATGGATGTATATGTCACTAGAAGTAAATACCAGACAAATATAGTTGTATCCATGCTAATTTGACCAGGTCCCATATGTCATAGACACGGCCGATGTTAGTTTGTAGATGTCACACGTTTGGCTGGTATTCGTAGAAATCACACTGCCAACGGACACGGATCCTCTGACGTACTGCTCCGTGCAGTTGGGTCACTGCATATGGGCCCTGTCGCACGTGGGTCCCACATGTCAGTGTCCCCTCTCAACGTCAGTCAGAGGATCTCGTCCCAGTGCCATTCTACCAACTATGCTACTATGCTGAAAATGAGCTGAGCTTAAGCTGGCTCGTGAGCCTTGGACTTTTTTCAGCCCTATTACCAACCTAAGGTACAAACTACAAAGACAACATTGCTAATAAACATAGCCAAATATTTTTTTTTAAAAAAAAAAGAAAAAAAAGCACATCCAATCCTCAATCCAAAACAACCTAAGGGTTTGGGGCCTATTTGGGAATAATGTTTTTCAAAACTTAAGTTTATCGAATATCATGGCACAATCATGATATATTTTATATCAGTCTAATCCAACGCCTGTTTGGAAACATAGTATTTTGGTTGCAGCATAGGAGGGAAGGAGAAAAGGCAAGACAATAGCCATGTGCCAGCGAAAAACTTTGGTCAAGACCAAAGTTTTTTAGACCACAAAAACTGTGGTATTGGTGAAACCATGATTTAAAATAACAACCATGAGCTAATCCAAAATTTATTTAGATCTTATCTAGCCTAAAATAATCATATCAATTTATTCTAGGTCTGATCCAATCTAATAGGTTAATCTAACCTAACGAAGTCTAACCTTAAGTTGAGCTAACCTAAGGTCAGTTACTTAACCAGTTAATAGTGGTAAAATAAATGAGACTCTACTCCTATAGAACATGTTTTAACCTAGTTCACTCTGCACTAAATAAAGAACTACAGACCACCTCATCCGTGAAATCATGACCTAGCCTATGTTATAGCTTGTCCAACCCATTTATCCCAAAAGCAAAGAAAAACTCTGTTGAACCTACCTACCCCATGTACCCACAATTGTTATCCCAACTCGAATGATAGTATCTAACACCAAGACTGATGGTCCCTAAATCGGACCTAAGAAGAAAGTTAAACTTGACAATAAAGGATATGAGTTAGAAACAGATCATCAGATGAATCAAGATCCACCACCCGGAATAAAAGTCTTCCTTACCTAACTTTCCTTTACCCAAATCTTCTCTACACTCACCTAATAGCTAAAACATGATGTACCCTTGTTTTCTATGCCACACCTGCTAATGGCATGAAGAATTTTAGGTGTATAAAAATATACTAATTGGAAGTTCCACTTAAAAGATATATAC
Source organism: Zea luxurians (assembly GCA_029449295.1). NCBI lineage: Eukaryota > Viridiplantae > Streptophyta > Magnoliopsida > Poales > Poaceae > Zea > Zea luxurians. Next base: position 18,261,859 of record JAOPSE010000011.1, read on the forward strand.
TAGAAGTTCATAAAGATGAAGTCAGCTGGATATGCTTAACTAAGTGGTATTCTTAAATGGGATTATAGAATCTAATGTGATCTAAGCTAATATGATCTAATCTAATGTGGTCTACTTAAAACAGATTAGTGATACTTGTACAAGAGATTAGACCCTACTAGCTAGGTGTTAACTTAACTTAGCACATTAGACCAACTCAACCGTGAGCATAAGTGCTAACCCAACCAATAGAGTTATGATGGATTATATAATCTATCTATCCCCACCTAACATCAAACAAGATTTTGACCTACATCATGTAGTCTATCTCATCCATATCTATCTTAACCATGTTCCCCCACTCCAATAAAATACACTAACCTCGAATCAATGAGATCAAGACCAGAGAAGAAAAGATCAACATCAACAAGGAAGGATATAATAGTCAAAGCGAATCTCGAGATGAATCAAGACTTAAACATTTCGGATGAAGACTTTTCCTTGCCATAATCTTTCTTATCTCAACCTGTCCAGCTTATATCCTACATAATAAGTAGCTGAATACCTATACTCTCCTGATCATCCATTAAGGATTATTACTTAAAAAAAGATCTTTGGACTCTTAGTTTTAAACTAATGGGAAACTAAAAGCCATTTTACCTACCAATCCCTTTATATTCCTTTTTCTTACAAATCTCGAGGACAAGATTTCTGTTAAGGGGGTAGGATTTGTAATGCCCAAAATTGGTATAAGAGAAGATAATAGGATAAATAAATAAATAAACTTATATGCTAGAGTTTTGGGGATTTCCTGATCTTCTTTTCTTTTGCATACTCAACGAAAGTAATTAAAGTAGTAAAATGACAAATAAATAAATACATAAATGTGCATTCCATGATGTATTCTTGTATGTTTGCATTTGTATTCGAATTTGTGAGACAAGTTTAAGTTTGAAAATTTAGAATTTGGAAATAAAAGAGAAAAGAGAAGAAAAATAAAAGAATACACATTATAAGATAACAATAATAAATAATATTAATTCAGACAGTAAAAGTATAATTCATGTAGACTTTTGTTTGATATTTGAAATCTGGAGTGCAAAACAAAATTTTGAATTGAGTTTGAATAATTGGAATGGAAAATAGGAAAGAAAAGGTTGGAAAAGAAAAAGAAAAAAATGAATCACCTCTTTTGTGCTGATATGCCAGAATTTGGCCCATCCCGCTACACTAACGCAGCCCAACTGTGCCTTGGCGCGACATGTGGACCCAAGCCGTCATCCCCTCCTTGCGTCTTAATCGCTCAGTGACATCATGGGGTCACATCGTCAACCACTCTGGACTCGTGCTGCTACAATCCCCTCCCACTGGTCCGTGGAACCGCTCTGGCGGGGACAAACCCTCAACACCGGCGCTAGAGATGGCAATGGGTACCCGAAACCCGAAACCCGATGGGTTTTTACCCCATTAGGGTACGGGTTTGGGTCAATTTTCATACCCATGGGTTTGCTAACGGGCATAAATGTATACCCGACAGGTTCATGGGTACGGGTTTGTTCCTATAGTACCCAAACCCGTGAACCAGTGGATTTTTTAAACCCGACCAAACCTAGTGCATATTGTCATTTTATTTTATAAACGAACAACAAACTTGTTATCTACCTATTTACTTCCTAATTTTTATCAAATAGTGAATGTATAAGTAGTTGGTGATAGTGTTGCTTGCTTGCTATAGCGTTATATATGTGGTGGATGTATAACTTAGTGCAAGGTAACTTGATTATACAACTTATTATTTGTATTTAATTCTCTCTACTAATATTTTTATACCAAATTATGAACTCGTTGATCATTACATAAATTTTGGACCATGATCTCATTAATCATTACGATACTTATGATTATAAAAAGAATAAGCATATTGGAGATAAAAACCCGCGGGTAACCCGTGGGTACCCGCAAACCCGATGGGTACGGGTTTAGGCAAAATTTCAAACCCGTCATGGGTACGGGTTTTTTAATGGGTGTAAATATTTTTCACGGGTACGGGTTTGGGATAGCAAAACCCGGCGGGTTTGTACCCGTTGCCATCTCTAACCGGCGCTCTTGCGCGTTCAACTGAACTGTGGGCCCACGCTCAAGAACACAGACTACCCTAAGCTATCTCTGCCGCATGGACCCCACTTGCCAGTTTCGTCTCCTCCCCTGTAACAAACTCGTTGAGTTTTCCTGGGAGATTAACGGGTGGCTGGTACGATCCGATCTCTCCTCCCCTCCTCGCTCGGGTATTTAAGCAGCTGCTTCTCCGCTACATCCCTCGAGCCTAGCCACTGGATTCTTAGGCCTAAATCGCCGCTAGAAGCACATCTTCGGGTAGGGCGGAATGGAGTCCGCGACGTCGTTGTGGATCCCACGCACCGGGCGTCTCGCGAGGAAAGGTTTAGCCGGGCAGGTTCGCCTGAGCCGGGCGGTTGTTTTGGTGGTGTGGTGGTATTGGGAGATCGACTGTTGCACCACCGATTCCTCGCCGGAGTTTGGGGAGTTCGCTCGGGGCGTTGTGGGTGAGTTTCGCCTCCACTCTATTCTCGGTAAGAAGCATGCCACCGATGTCACCCTCATGTCCTCTTTCTCGGGCACCAATTAGATTCGAGTATGGAGCATTGGGTGTGGGGTTGTGCTCCGTGCCGGCAAAGGGGCGCCGTCGCGGTGCGCTTGCGCTACTGTGCTCCTGTGGCAAGGAAAGAAGAAGTGCCAGGGTCGTTAGATCTCTGATGGACGGCTTGGATTAACCCGGGAATACCGCTTGGTGGGATTGGACCACGGCCGTGGATTCAGTAATAGACGTCATGGATTAAATCTTGCGTACCCTTTTAGCTAGGACAGGTCTGGGTCGTAGATCATCGATCTGAGGGCCCGTACTCATTCTGTAGTGTGGACGATTTCAGGCCATTGATCTTTGATCCTAGGGCAGTGAACGTATATCGGATTATAACCTTCTCCGATCTAATCTGGGCCCTCGGCATTTGATTGGACGACCCTGATTGACTCGTACCCCTCTACCCGACAGTTTTACGTACGGGACCCTATCTTAGTTTAAAACAACCCGTAGTCCACCTCAACACTAAAAGTATTACTTTTAAGTCCTGGAATTTACGCAGAACCCTCTGTTCTTCCATAGAATAGTGTCCCCAGCCCAGCCAGCGAATAAAAGGGGATAAATTAATTTAGGAAAAGGATTTTAGCACAAAAATAAATCTTGAAACTTGTTTAATCCCTAGTTAATTCATCTTAACTCCAAATTGACCCATTCCAGTTGCATTAGTTCCATAATAATATTGTTTAGCCCCTCATAACTATATTTTGTTATGAAACCTGAAGTGAAATCATATTTTGAATTCCTTTTGTACACCACTCCTAAATCTTTGGAAAATCATAACTTTATAACCGTAACTCCAAATTTAGCGGTTCTCAAACCCACGATCTCGTAGCGACGCGTAGATTATTATTATGCAGTGTATTCTTATGTTTGGTGTGATGTTAATTTTGCCTATATCATGTTTGTCTGTATTGCTACGTTTAGCAGTGAGGACACGTGTTATCTGAACAGCAAGTTGGTACCTGGAATCTCAAGTGCCAGGCAAGTTGTGCCCTTGATCACTTCTTTTTACCCAGTCATGTTCTTATTAATCATAATGATCTGCATAGGTTAATTTTGATGGGACCCAATAGGTTACCCTAGATTGACTATCTTTATACCTTGTTTACAACTGAATTTTTTGGTAGTACCTGTTATTGCTTTATGTGGTTTTAGGTATAGAGATACACATTATTCATGATTATACTTTTATTATCAGTTGTTATTTACTGTTCATGTTAAGATCATTATGTTAATTGGAACATGGAGAACCACCCACGAAAACAGTGCTACCACAAGGGTGGTATGGGACGCCCTTGGCTGACTAATTAGGAAAGCTAGTGGAGGACTACCTTACCCAAAAGGGGCAAGGGCAGTAGGGGAGTGGTTAGTGTAGGGAGGCCCTTGGGTTGATTTTGCTGCGATGGCGGTCAGGCGAGGGGTCCCTGCATTGGAGCTTCCTAGAAACTGTAGCTGGTTTTCTAAAGCTAGTGGAACTTTGTAAAGGCCTCGTAGTGTTACCCTGTCTCGCCTCCTCGGTAGTCCGGTAGAGGTGTATGGGATTGGCCTTCTCTTGGCAGATGGGTAACATGACTTGTGGATAAAGATGTGCAACCTCTGCAGTGTGTAAAACTGGTATATCATCCGTGCTCACGGTCATGAGCAGCTCGGACACTCACATGATTAATTTATGCAACTAAATTCTATTTGTCATATGCATTGCATTGAGGGTGTTGTTATCACTTTTGTTCTACTACTTAATTGGGTTGGTATTTAATTATACTTAGTAATTGCTAATAAAATTTTGACCAACTTTAAAAGCAATGCTCAGCTCTAACCATCCTCTTTGGTAAGCCTTACACTTCACATGAGCTCCCACCTTTGGCGAGTTCAGGCACATTATTCCCCACAACTTGTTGAGCGATGAACGTATGTGAGCTCACTCTTGCTGTCTCACACCCTCCACAGGTCAAGAACAGGTACTGCAGGATTAGGCGCATGGAGGATGCTAAGATGAGTTCGTGAGAGGTCTAGGCCGTCGTCTCCCAGGCAACTTTGGGTTGCTGGATCGTTGTCTCCTCATGATGTAATTATTTATTTATTTTGTACAGAACTCCTACTATATAGTAAAGATGTGACATTCATTTCTGTACCACTATTCATCATATGTGTGAGACTTGGTCTCAACATACCTGGTGATTTTCGCTCCCGGGTTTTCGACCCCTAAAACCCGGGTGTGACAGAGGGTGAATTAGGACTTCTAGAAATCTCACTCTAAACTAGGCCACAAATAAATCCTAGAACAAAACCAATACAAATAGGTAAACTAGATTGTGTAAACTAGGTTTTGTCTAAGTGTTGCTATCTCTCCTGCAAAAGGAGTTTTGCAACCTAAGATCCAATCCTAAATAATCTAACTAGAATGGAGAGATTGAAACATAAGTACTTAATGTAAATGTGCAGATAAATATCATAGGTAGAGATGCAAACTCCGTGGACAACGCTAGTATTTTGTAACACCCCAGGTGTTTACCTTGTGTTAAATCGAGAGATTGGACCTCAACATGAATCGTCAGTGAAGATAATGTTTTCTCAATGCTTTATTTCGTACATAAATATAGGATCTCTTCAACAGCCATGCAGCTAGGCTCGTTAGAACTAGTTTATGATATATGCTGATAATAATTATACTACACGTCGAAGGAATTTATGCATTGCGGTACACTATGTAAAAATCAATAAACGTTTACATAAAATGTAAATTGAAATATCATAAAAATAAAAAGATGGAAGGAGAGCTATGAACTAATAATGTATCATAAAAACATATTGATGTTGACATAAATATATATACAAAATAGCATAAAAACAGGTCCACCGATCCGCTACCGCTCATGCCTAGAGAAGTCCGTCGTCGTCGCTCTCGCCTAAGGAAGGCCGACGTCGTCGCGAGAGGTGGGACGCCAGCATGCGCCACTCTAGAGCACGCGCCTCCGAGGAACCAACGTTGTGTGCATGCCTCTGGGAAGCCATCGACGCCGCGCCTCTAGATCAGAGAGTCGTTGTTGCTGTGCCTCCGGATCGAGGAACTATCGTCACCGTGCCACCGGATCGGGGAGCCACCATCGTTGCGCCTTCGGATCGAGAAACCACCATCGTCGCACCACCGGGGAGCTGTCCCCGTCGTGCCGTCGGATCAGGGAGCCACTGTCGCCGCGGCTCTGGATTGGAGAGTCGCCACCGTCACACCTTCGGATCGGGGTGTCGCTGTCGCCGCGCCTTCAAATTTGGGATCGAACGTCGGCCGCGCGACAGGAGGCCATCGCCGCCTCGCGCTCCTGTGGAACCATCACCGTCGTGCGTGCCTTGGTGGGCGCCCGACACTCGTGCATTGTGGTGGGGCATCAAAAACTGAACTCTGGCGGCTTGGGGCTCTTCTTATAGACATTGGGACCTGGTTCGGCTGAACCGGATGGCAACATTAGGCCAGGGCTTCCCCTAGCTATTGGAAGCCTAGGGCTCGTAATATATAAACTATATATATACTACTCTATATGATGTTATTGTAGGCGTCCACATGTGCTTCACCATGCCCCGCCATAGTGCCCCCGAGATCACCGGTCGCAGCTTTGTCACCTTCCTCCCCCCGCACCCGCTGCACATCTCGCCATGCCACCCCGCACCTCTGTCCATGTGGAAGCCGTGGAGGGAACTGAAATCCAAGCCGAGACCATCGCCCGCAGCCCCGTCACCTTTCTACCCCACCCACACTCTCCCCCACTCATGATGCTCCCGCCCGCCCGACGTGATAGACGCCTCCCCACGCCCGCTTACCCGTCTGGCCGCACGAGATGCCCACCGTGACCCCACCCCTCTCCCCCCATCCACTGCGGCCTCGGTTGCCACACCGACGCCATCCCCATCCTCTAGTGCGTTATCGCCGTCGTGACGCCTCCAAAGGCGCCTGCCCCCCTACTACCGAGGTTCTAGTTTAGCCCTAGTTTAGCCTGCCTCTACCTCAAATCTTCACCTCTCTTCGGCTCTACGTCAACTAGAGGCATCTTGGGTGGCCTGCCGACGCCAAGACACACCCTACGATCTATCCTCCCCGATGGGGTCCCTCCCGAGAGGCGAGATCTAGGTCTGCTGCGAAGAAGAAGATCCTCTGTGCCATCGTGGACCGTCCGAGCCCCAAGCATGGACCGTCCGGACGTACGTAGAGGAGGAGTCGCTCCTATGCCAGGTCACGGACCGTCCGGCCCTGTGCCGCAGACCGTTCGCGCCTCCACAGAGAGCATTGCCAGGTGGTCCTTTCTAGTGTTTGGCACCTGGATCGGCGCCAACACACTTTTTGGCGACTTCCACTGGGGACAGGTGTTTAGATCTACTAAAAATCAGGCCCTCAAATGGCCGGTTCTAAAGATCACACCAATATCTCCATGGACAATATCCTGAAGCCAGCTGTTGAAAGTCTGACGGCCGATGAGCAACAACAATATGAGGACTACATGCGTCAAGCGAAGGAGAAATTTTTGTCACAATACATGGTGGATCGCCACCAGAAAGTTGTCAAACATGGAGAGACCAATGTCGCATCTCTTCTATCTTCGCTTCAAGTCCCCAACGTAAGCAAACCCGACGACATCCAATCTGTTAAACAGTATGTAGATCATCAGCAGAATCAAATGAAACAACATATTGGAGGGTTAGAAGAATCAATTAGAAAATTAACATGTACGTTGGAGAAGTCTGTTGCTCCTAGTTTTCCATCATATGAAACTAGTAACATGATATCTATGTCTAATACATCAGCGATAAATGGGGATTTGAACCCCAACCATTATATAGTATGCCAATGAACTCATATCTAGGGCAAAATACCACCACCGTCTTCCCTGCTTGGCAAATCGGTGCCCCTGGACACGGTCGGTCCGTCCAAGCTTTTGCCCAGACAGTGTCCGGCTTTCCCTGCCGGATAGTCTAGGACCGCATCAGGGCTACCACGTGGCGCCCCAATAACAGCAAACACAACCGGCCAGTTCGGATGTACCACCGGACAGACTGGATACACATACGCATAACCTACTGTCGCACGTTATGCACCAAATTATTACACAGCACAGCAGCAGTACGTTTCGCCCCCTACATATTTAAACCATAGCACGCCATACGATCACAGGCCGATCAACATTATTGATCGGTCACAGCAAGAAGGTCGGCCTAACAATGCCTGACCGAATGAGCCCCACAGCCTAGGGTTCGGTGGTCTGCCACCGGGCGCAATGGAGAAAATTAGGGAAGAGTTGGGTGAACTATTTCGAGATAGGCTCGGAGTTAGTTTAGCTAGAGTGGGCAATCATATCAGAAGCCATATGATCACCGGTTTAACATTGTCCCATATCCACAAGGGGCAAGGATACCAGAGTTTTCTAAGTTTTCTGGTGAAAATGGGAGAAGCACACACGAACATATAGGCCAGTTCCTAGCACACCTAGGTGAATTGGCCGATGGGGAAGCATTTCGTGTTTGGTCCCTTACTGGTACCGCTTTTTGCATGGTACGCCGCCCTGCCTCCTAATTCCATTAATTCCTAGAATGATTTAGAGAGTAAATTTCATGAGCTTTTCTTTTCCGAGGAATATGAATTAGGGCTAGCTGATTTAGCTTCAGTTCGACAGGGACACAAAGAATCGGTTAACGATTATATCCGGAGGTTTTGGGACACTAGAAACCGATGGTTTCGGATCCATGTTGCAGACAAAGAGCTAGCAGGGCTAGCTTTTAATGGGTTGCTATCCTACTTAAGAGACAAATTAGTTGGGACCCAGTTATTTTCAATAGCTTAGCTACATCAGCGAGCTTTAGCCTGTGAAAGCCGATTTAAATAGACATCAAAATCTGCTGCCCGTACTATACATCTAGTAGAGCGTGATAGTTCAGATGATGAATCCACAGATGTATATATCACTGAGTTTGTTTGGCCAACAAAGGCCAAATCTTCTACATGTTCTTCCTTACAGCCAGTTCAAAAGAATCGATAAAAAGAGATTAAATTTACCTTTAATGTTGCCAAATGTGATAGGATATTTGACGAGCTATTAAAAAATGGCAACATTAAATTAACTCATACTATTCCTCATATGGATGAATTAAAGAGACGTGCTTATTGTAAGTGGCATAGTTCTTTTTCCCATACCACCAATGATTGTAATGTTTTTCGTCGATAGATACAATCGGTCATAAATGAGGTCCGGTTGGCTTTTCAGGAGATGCAAGTGGACACACAACCATTTCCTGTCAATACAATAGAATCCACATGCAAAAAGTTCTTGGTTCAGCCCGAAGTGGCCGATAAAGGCAAAGACAAAAACACAATAATTGGCGATCTTCGGACATCAAATATATCACAAGAAGGGATTGCTCAGAAAGCTCCGGACAGAAAGACTAACAAGTTCGGAGGCACCGGGGGCAGGCTCAACCAAGCAGCCAAGCAAAACTCCTTGACTTGAGGATCACAGATTGTCCAGCACCTGGGTGCGGACGGTCCAGTTGACTCAGCCGGACAGCCTGCCCATGGCCATAAGCGTCCTCCACACAAAGCAAGGAAAGAGACACAAGGGCAAATCCATCATGACGCACATGGTCGACTAGTAAAATTCGGCCCTACTTTCGATTAATTGCTAGCCAAATATGCTGGTAAGAAGGCCGTTCTACGTGATCGGCCAACAAAGAAACCCCGGTCACCCGCTAAAACAAAATGGTCGAAGAAAACAGCTCAAAAGGCGACGCAACAAGCATCGCCTATTCATCCTGTGATGTCAGGATGCTTTCCACCTGCCTACTCATCGTTGATATATTGTCCTATTCAAATATGGGATGGTACGACGATAAACCCATGGTATATGCATAGTCACTTTGTTTATTTAAGCTAGGGGCACCTCCATTCTATTCCTTTTGATCCATTGATCAAATGGTCATGGCCGAGAAAGATGCAATCCAAAACGACCTTTATGCTTTGGGGCTTGTCGGGGACCATAATTAGGGGTACCCTCAAGACTCCTAATTCTCAGCTGGTAACCCCCATCAGCATAAAGCTGCTAAGGCCTGATGGGTGCGATTAAGTCAGGGATCAATCCATTCAAGCGACTCGATCACGCCTCGCCCGAGCCTAGCCTCGGACAAGGGCAGCCGACCCCGGAGGATTTCTGTCTCGCCCGAGGCCCCCCTCCAACGACGGACATGTTTCCGGCTCGCCCGAGGCCCTGCCTTCACCAAGAAGCAACCCTGACTAAATCGCCGCGCCGACCGACCAAGTCACAGGAGCATTTAATGCAAAGGTGACCTAACACCTTTGTCCTGACGCGCGCCCCCCGGCAGAGCCGAAGTGACCGCCGTCACTTCACCGCTCCACTGACCGGCCTGACAGAAGGACAGCGCCGCCTGCGCCACTCCGATCGCAGTGCCGCTTGGCAGAGTGAGACTGACAGGCAGTCAGGCCCTGCCAAAGGCACCATAGGAAGCTCCGCCTGACCCAGGGCTCGGACTCGGGCTAAGCCCCGGAAGACGGCGAACTCCGTTCCACCCGACCCAGGGCTTGGACTCGGGCTAAGCCCCGGAAGACAGCGAACTCCGCTCCGCCCGACCCAGGGCTCGGACTCGGGCTAAGTCCCGGAAGACGGCGAACTCCGCTCCGCCCGACCCAGGGCTCGGACTCGGGCTCAGCCCCGGAAGACGGCGAACTCCGCTCCGCCCGACCCAGGGCTCGGACTCGGGCTAAGTCCCGGAAGACGACGAACTCCGCTTCGCCCGACCCAGGGCTCGGACTCGGGCTCAGCCCCAGAAGACGACGAACTCCGCTCCGCCCGACCCCAGGGCTCGGACTCCGCCCTGGCCTCTGCCGAACGACCTCCGCCTCGCCCGACCCAGGGGCTCGGACTCGTCCTCGGCCATGGAAGACAAACTCGACCTCGGCTTCGGAGGAGCCTCCACGTCGCCCAACCTAGGGCGCAGGCCAGCCACGTCAACAGGAAGCGCCATCATCACCCTACCCCGAGCTGACTCGGGCCGCAGAGAACAAGACCGGTGTCCCATCTGGCTAGCTCCGCCGGATAGGCAATGATGGAGCCCCGCATGCTCTGTGACGACGACGGCTCTCAGCTCTCTTACGGAAGCAGGAGGACATCAGCAAGGACTCAACCGCCCCGACAGCTGTCCCTCCGCCAGGCTCCGTCGCTCCTCCGACGGCCACGACATCACACCAGCTGGGTGCCAAAATCTCTCCGGTTACCACATCAGCATGTACTTAGGGCGCTAGCTCTCCCCCGCTAGACACGTAGCACTCTGCTACACCCCCATTGTACACCTGGATCCTCTCCTTACGCCTATAAAAGGAAGGACCAGGGCCCTCTTAGAGAAGGTTGGTCGCGCGGGGACGAGGACGGGACAGGCGCTCTCTTGGGGCCGCTCGCTTCCCTCTCCCGCGTGGACGCTTGTAACCCCCTACTGCAAGCGCACCCGACCTGGGCGCGGGACGAACACGAAGGCCGCGGGATTTCCACCTCTCTCACGCCCATCTCCGGCCACCTCACTTCCCCCCTTCGCGCTCGGCCTCGCGTCGACCCATCTGGGCTGGGGCACGCGGCGACATTCACTCGTCGGCTTAGGGACCCCCCGGTCTCGAAACGCTGACAGTTGGCGCGCCAGGTAGGGGCCTGCTGCGTGTTGACGAACAGCTTCCCGTCAAGCTCCAGATGGGCAGTCTCCAGCAACCTCTCCAACCCGGGACGGTGCTCCGTTTCGGGAGTCTTGAGTTCATGTCCTTCGACGGCAGCTACGACATGATACTCCTTCCACCGCCGCGCGACAACGACGATGGCGGCCGACAGCCCGCCCGCCGGCGGCGGAATCGACGACGTCTTCCCCGCGTGGTGGGAGAACAACATTCGAGCTCGCCCCGTCCTCTCCCCCGACAACGGAGGAGGAGGCGGGGCAACCAAGGCCAAGCGGGAGGCCGCGCCTCGTCGGCTGTCGAGCGAGTCGACGTCCCTAGCGCTCCAACGGGGGGCGCGTCGGGCGTCGACCTCGCGTTTGAGACGAAGGCGTGCGCCGTCTCCCCGCGACACGCCAATCCCGAGCAAGTGGACGATGCCAGTGCGCTCGCGGAGAGCCTGCAGGACATCGCCCTCGTACCTGAGACGACGGTGCAATCAGCCCCCGACGTGACTATGTCGCTGCTCGTCGACCGAAAGGTACCGACCGATTCCCATCCTACGTCATTTAGATTCAGCCTCAACCCGCCTAGCGACCTTGCTTTGGCGGGCGCTCTCGTAGAGGCGAGGTCAAACCCTCTGGGGTTTCGCATGCTACGTCATTTAGATCATGAAAGTATCTTCGTGATATTTTATTCAAAACCTTCGTCAGGAGTTCATTGTATCCTTGAGGAAATAATGCTTCAGCGGACGAAGGGCTTTAACACCAGACATTCTATGTTGCCTTGTTCCTAATTCATAGCACTTAATAACAAGTCCCCAACAACCGCCCTCGCGGACCATCTTCGCGCGGCGTCATGGCCGCCCAAGTTCCGGCCGCACCTGCCGGAAAAATACGATGGGACATCAAACCCATCGGAGTTCCTGCAGGTATACGTCACCGCCATCACCGCAGCAGGTGGAAACACCGCTGTGATGGCGACGTATTTTCATGTCGCCTTGTCTGGACCTACCCGGACTTGGCTCATGAACCTCGCCCCAGGGTCAATCTACACCTGGGAAGAGCTCTGCGCACGGTTCGTTGCAAACTTCGCCAGCGCTTACCAGCAACACGGTGTGGAGGCCCACCTACACGCAGTAAGGCAGGAGCCCGGAGAGACCCTCCAGACGTTTATCTCCCGCTTCACCAAGGTACGAGGTACTATACCTCGTATTTCCGATGCCTCCATCATCACGGCCTTTCGACAAGGGGTACGTGATAAGAAAATGTTGGAGAAGCTGGCCACACATGACGTGGAGACTGTCCCCACGCTCTTCGCTCTAGCCGACAAGTGCGCCAGGGCTGCCGAGGGCCATGCATGGCACTCGGCCCCACAAACCGGGGCTACCCAGACGGGTGGCTCAGATGCCGCCCCTCGGGATAGCTAAAAGAAAAAGAAGGGCCGCGACTACGAAAGGCCGTAGTCTACCGCGCTGGTCGTCGCAACTACGACCGGGGGCCAGGGCGACCGCAACAAACGCCCACAGCCGCAAAGGGGTAACAGCGGCTCGTGCCCTATACACCCCAACGGTCGCCACAGCGTCACGGAGTGTCGCGAGATCATTGATCTCGCGAAACGTGTCAGCGAACGCATCAGCGAGCGGCGTGAGCAGTCTTCCAAGGACGGCTCCCCACCTCGTCGCCACCCTGGGAAGGAAAATGTCGACGACGGCGAGGTAGCCGCAGCTGAGCGAGACCTCGGGTATTAGTCACCCGAAGGGGACCTAAAGGACATCATCACTAGGGACTCCCACTCCGATGGCGATGACTAGACGGACCACCGGCGGGACCCCATGTCCCCCAGCCTACGGAGCTGAAGTCTGCCTTCCTCTGGAAACCTCTCTGGATCCCCCACGGGTCCAGACTTCTGACAGGTTCATCCAGGAATGACCGCAACCAAAGACGGGGGCTCCTTCCTCAAATGCAGATGGAAACTCGGGGGCAGGACCTAATCTTACAGAAGTAACAAGCCAAATTAGGGCTCCGCAACACTCCCCCGGCTGGGAAGGACCCTTCAAGGTAACGGGTGAAGGAGAGCCCCCCGGTGCCAAAACATCTCTGTAAGTTTTATCTATAGAGCAAGTCTGAGGGGTCGAAGTGTTTCCCTTTTTGTAACTAGGTAACACATACATGTACGCCAACCTGGTGGGGTCTGTCCCCATAAACCCGGCCTATTGGTCCGCACACATGCATGATAAGTTATAAAGGAAAACTACCCTCTCAGATGTACCTCTATGATAGTGTTATCCTACTGCTCCAAGGTCTGACCCTACAGTTTCCGGATTATATTTTATCTAACCCACCCAATCATTTCCCATCCTGTCAAGCATAATGATATCCGAATTGAGCAACCAGATTTGCAGTTTAGGACCTCTATGCGAAAGCGGGGGGGGCGATAGCCTGGGGACTGGCTCTAAAGAATGGGAACCCGTTCCATGGGGTGGTTTGGAGCCTGTGTGGCCGGTTCGCCTGGTTCCGTACCCAAAACCCTGCACACTCCGCCACTCCGTGACGGGTGCCCTAGTATTTGGAGCTATAAGTCCTATGAGTCCGACAGCCTGGGGTCCGGAACTAAAGAAGAGACACTTGTCTCCCGGGGTGGTCCGGAGCCGTGTAGCCGCTCAGCCTGGTCCCGTACCATGGGCCTGCGCACTCCACCACCCTGTGGCAAGAAATCTAGTACCTAGAACCACTGTCCAGGGGGTCTGGACGCACAACTTGGCTCCCCTAGGCTAGACCCTGTGAGTCCCGAGCATGTATCAAAGGATGACTAGTGTCAGACAATGGGTCCTACGGGTGTACTGCTAACGCTCCTTAGCTGAAGCTGTGTACAGATCTAGGTCTCGGCGAAGCTGCCTCCCGAGAATTGTTGACAACTCTTTCAGACACGCTGGTATGCAATCTCGACACATCAAGCCTGCATCCCAGGCGGGGGGCTAGGTACTAGGGGGAGTCAACAGCGTAACACCTCACACAACAGGAACGAGCGATACACAGATAAGTATTAACACTGCTTTATAAATAATACTCAGGAGTACCTTACAAAAACAAGAAAAAGCCTGGGGGCCGATTCTAAACAATAGATGCCCATTCCATGGGGTGGTCCGGAGCCTGTGTGGCCGGTTAGCCTGGTTCTGTACCCGAAATCCTGCACACTCCATCGCTCCGTGATGGGTGCCCTAGTATTTGGAACTATAAGTCCTGTGCATTCGATAACTTGGGGTCTGGAACTAGAGAAATGATGCTTGTCTCCTAGGGTGGTCTGGAGCCGTGTAGCCGCTCAGCCTGGTCCCGTGCCATGGGCCTGCACATTCCACCACCCTGCGGCAGGTGTCCTAGTACCTAGAACCACCATCCAAGGGGTCCGGACACACAACTTGGCTTCCCGGACTAAAATCCCGCATACATGTATTATTACATTCTGCTTCCGAGCAAACATATGTTATTACATTCTCTTACAAGCGGGGCCCTAGCTCCATTTCTGCAGGAATGAACCACGCTGCGCCAGTAGGAATCACGCTAGAAGCTGGCTCCGGGCAACCTCACCGGCGGTGGCGGCCACCTCTGCATCAGCGGATCACCAGTGGCAGCGACCACCTTTGCATCAGCAGCGACAACGGCCTCCACTCCGAGTGGTTTGCCAGTAGCAGCGTCCACCTCAGGGTGTGCGCCGTTGCAAGGAGGTCCTCGCCCCCGTCCTCCTACGAGGGGGTGACAACGAGGCCATTAAAGCCAAAGAGTCGGGGACTCGGTGGCAGGTGACTTTGATGGTCTCGCCGGCGGAGGCAACCACCTCTGCAACGGGTAGCCTCACCAGCAGCGGTGGCCACCTCAGCTCCGACGATAGCGCCCACCTCCGCACTAGTGGACGGCGGCTGCCTCAGCACGCACGAAGGGGTCCTCGCTCCCGTCCTCCCACGAGAGTGAGGACAAGAACATCCAAGAACACGGCCGCCACTCCCGCGACGTACGATGTCTTGTACGACCCCCCAGTGCGGCCGACGGGCAGGAGAAGTCGTGGATGTGGCGGACCTGCGCACAGCGCAACCATCGCCCGTGCGGTGGACGGACAGCCACGCCCTCGACCAGACGACAGGAGGTAGCGTCGGAGGCGACGCCGAAGTCGTCCGGCCCAAAGGGCCAGACACGCTGCAGCTGACAGCCTGTAGCCAGCCGGCCCCGCGTAGCCGAGGTTCGCCTCCTCCACAAGGCTGGTGAACACCCTTCTCCTCCGAATGCTGGAAGAAGAAGCGGGTCACCAGCCCACGCGAAGGGCAGGGCCCCGACTTGGCTCGCCCTCCACCCCAGCGAGGATGATGAACATCCTTGAAGCTGAAGCTGGGGGGAAGCCGCAGCCCGACTTGCTTCTCCCCACCACGAGGCTGGTGGTCATCCTTCTAGATGGCCACTGGCGGGGAACTACAGCCGGGCTGCATGATGAAAATCCTTAAAGCCGAGCAATGGCGGAAGAGCACCAACCCCCACGGGGTTGCGCCCCTCTAACAGCAGTAAGAAGAAAACAAGACCACCGGCACCACCACGAGCGCAAGCTCTCTTGCGGTGAGATCGCCGAAAGGGACGACCCTGACATGGATCTCTCCAAAAGACACCAGCGCACCCCATTTGGGGGCTCAGAAGGTGGAAGGGCGCGAAGGATGAAAGAGGACCAAGGCATGACTGCTACCCGAGAGGTCGATCCCTTTTTAAAGGGAGGTTTTCCCTTGCACCCCGGAGCATCATGGGTAAAGTCTCCCTCGGTATGCACCGAGGATCCCGCCCTATGACACGGGGGCCAGGCCCCACGCGTCATATAGGCTGGCCCGAAGCACGAAGAAGGCAAACCACCACACAAGGAGCGTGCAACCGCCCCGTGGTTATACACCCCTTGATTTTCGGAGCAACCAGCGATCGGGAAGACGAACCACCGCACAAGGAAGGTGCAACCGTCCCGCGGTTGTGCGCCTCTTCATTCTCGCCAAAACCAGCGGTCAAGAATGCGAACCGCCATGCAGAAAGCAAACAACCGCCCTGCGGTTGTGCGCTCCCTTGGCTTCGCGCCAGTCGGCGGTCCAACATGCGGACCCAGGCCCACATGTCATGCAACCGGCGCGCCGGTTACTGGGTGCAGAAAAATCGCACCGCCGCTTGCGCCAATGTCGCGCCCCCTTAGGACCATCGCAGAAGACTGAAAAGATAAGTTTTTAGAACCGGTGCAGCGACTCGAGGCACCCCGCGCATGGCCCAACAGTGATATTAAGTACAAAGGTCACGGGCCAGTCAGCCGTGGGAACGGGCGTGACAGTCAGCGTAGCCATAGGCGGGCCGACAGTAATTGCACCAACAGGAGCGCACGAGCAGCAGGCAGATCGCCAATCAGACTCTAGCCCCACCTGCAGGCTCACATCCTCCCCTGAGGCGGGCCTAGGGGCCACTATCAATACCCTCAATCAGGGGTACCCTCTTCTACGGCATGAAGACGCCGCATCCGTGCAACACCTCAAGGCCACGTGGAGAATGGCGCCCAACCCCACCACATGGGCAGGTCCAAGGGCGCCACGTGGCAAGGAAAGGTAGTACTTCCCAGTATTCATCGTTGGGTCCGAACCTCCACAGAAGGACACCGGACCCCTATACGTACAAGTCCAGGGCCCCCAAGAAGGCACGTCAGGTCCCTTGGGAAGGCCCCAGTCCCCCACCAAGTAAGGTCCGAGCATTAGCAAGGTCCCGAGACAAGAAGGACCCTGGCATGAGTGGGGGTCCGGTGCTGGCACGTGTCCAGGCCTTGCCCTGCACTCCCCGCTACTGGCTCGTGGCTTGCGACATAAGCCAACGGGCCGAGCCTGATGAAAAGCCCACAAAGCCGCGTAGCCTCTGCATTTATTACGGAGAGGACGCGTCATCTGCCACCACGCTAACGGACGACGTGCCCTCCCAGCATTTAATGCGTCCTGTCCAATTCGATGGCAGACAGCGCCAGGGTCATCCAGCAGGCGGCGCGCCTGACCGGTCTGTTGGCAAACAGTGCGCCAGTGCCGAGCGGCGCACTGTACTCATCATCCCTTCTACAAGAAGCCTCCCCTGCACACCGAGGATACGGAGATCTCAGGTGTCAGGGCACTAGAAGATTGCCCCAGCAGCAAACGTTTGTGGCTCCAAGTACTGTAATAGCTATGTCCCTGGGCCCGCATGTCGAGGCTCATTACCTTTCTGCATGCCCCCCTTCGGCTATAAAAGGGGAGGCATGCGGCGTTACAGGATAGATCCAACCCTAGGCTCACTTAGACACTTACAAGTTCATACAAGCTCTCAAGCAATACATCACACAGTGGAGTAGGGTATTACGCTCCGGCGGCCCGAACCACTCTAAACCCTCGTGTGCTCTCGTATGTTCATCTACCAGTCTCGTAACAAGCAAAATGCTTAGCCCCCTCCTCTTCTTAGGATTTAGGGCGGGTGCAATCCACCACCCGGCCGGAGAGATTTCCTCTCCGACAGTGCCACTGCTTGCAGTTGCAGGGGAGGGATCATGGCTTTCTTTTATTTTCCATGCACAATGCTTAATTTAGGTTATGAACTCCAAAGTTTCTCCCATTGTTTTCTAGCAAGAGCTAAGAAATACTGGATGGAGAACATTTATCTTTTTACTAACGCGTAAAAGCATTTTGGCATGCTTGTGTTTAGTTCTCTGTTTGTTGGCCAATCGCTATATTTAATCTTGAATTTTTTATCTATAACTTGAATTTCAAAGGTTCAATATTTGTTATTCAAACATTTTTCTCTTCTCTAGATATTCTTTTATGCAAACAATGCGGTTACACTAAATTAGCCAACATTCTGGGAAATAAGCTATATGGTTAGAGTAAGAGGTCCAAGAGTTGATAGTTTAACAACATTAACTAAGAGCAAATCTATCAAGAAAAAAGAAACAAGCATCCTAAAACCTACAATTGCAGGAGCTTGCTTGAAAGTGAACAATCAAGGTTGTGTGTATATATTATGCCCGACATTTTTGAAGGATATTGCGAGGGTCATTGTATCTGCTGGCAAATCATTTCAACTTGTCGAACAATGTATTAGGATACGAATTGGAGTGGTCAACAGAAATTCTGTCCAGATATGTCAAATTTTAGAATCCACGATGGTCCTCCAAGAAACAAAGATGCTCTTGATCATCCATTGAGCAGTGGAATCCTAATTTTCTATTGTAGTGTGATGGATAAAGGTTTTTGTGTATTCTTGGGTTTTTGTCCTTTCCTTTTTGGCTACACACAACTCTTTTTCAATACATAGTCAGTAGGTGGCAATGCCTCCTATTTCCTTAAAAATATAGCGCCAAAGAGTTTAAAATTGAATTCTCATAACCTGCTATTAGGAAAAAGAGGTCAACTTCTATATTTTTTACCTCAGGTAATTTGACTATAATACAACGCCATGCTGAGGTCAACTTCTGTATTTTTTTCCTCAAGTAACTTGGCTACAATACAGCGGCATATGCTACGTTCTAAAGCTGGTCAAGAAAATATAGCACTTGTAATATTTTCGAGTAGTCAAACCTCTCCGTTACTTCAATTCCCATTCTCGTTTTTTTGACTATGTTCTTCATGTCAGTTCAACATAATAATTAAGAGGTTGCTTGCCCCTGTGACGACTTCATAGTATTTTATTTGTTTTTACAAAGTATTTATTTAAGCGCTAAACTTACGGTGCACTTTCTCTATTTGTTTTGGTGCTGCTTACAAGTCTTTTGTGGCACTTAATCTCGAGAGCTAGGGAGATGAAATGACTTTTGTCCATGATGGAAGGAAGCAAATTATGTACATGTGTATGTGGATCGAATTGACCGTTGCATTCTGCATGTATTTAAGCAACGTTTGCACCCAAAACATCTGTAATTTGGTCCTTCCTAGATGTGTCAAATGTGTTTACTGCACTGCGTTTGCTTTTGTGGCAGCACCCTAACAGTTGTTTGTGAAGTATGATATTAACAACCAATTGTCATGCTATGTAATATATAGTCTTAACATATTGGTTTGTTGACTGTTCGAATATCAACTTTTTATTATTATGCTAGGTGTTATTAGTGTTCAAATTTTTATGTTCTTGTTGTACATCCTATCATTACATGAGACAATGTTGTGATGTTTACAATCTTGTGTTATGTATGTTATACCATATTCGTATTGTAGTATAATTTAATTTGTATGAGTTTAGTTCTGTATTGGTGTTGCCAAAAAATTGTGAGATATTAAGTCGATAATAATGTTCGTTTTTATATAATCGTTTTGCACTACTATTTTGTTAAATATTTTGTATGTCGTTTTAACGCATGGGCACTGTTGGGGCCTTCGTCTTCCGAAGGTCCTCAAAAACACGGACTAACCATTGGTCATCAGTATATTTGTCAAGCATTACAGGAGCTTCGGAATCAGACCACCTTCAGTAGTAGAACAATGGAAGAGTAACGAAGGTATCTTCGTTATAATAACAATGGGAAGGTGGTGAAAGAAGAAGGTGTTATCACGAATACTGAAGGCAGAAGACAATGTTTCCCTGTACCATTTGTAAATCTTGTATGTACTTCTTAAGGGCATAAGTGTAATTTCGTATGAAGTTGTATGATTCCCTATAAATAGATGAACAATGCGCCGCATAAAGTACCTTTTGGCGGATTAGGCAATCGTTGTGTAATTCTCTCTCTACAACACCTTCATTGTAATTCTCCCTGAAGAACTGAAGGTACAATTGTAAAGATAATTTATAGAAGGAAGAAATATGTTATTGATATATCTCAATTGAGCTATCATGTTTAAACTCTTATATACTCCATACATATTCATTTATTCATATTGGTAAATCATGATTTATTTACCTAACAGTTAACCTTCGTCTCCGAAGGAATCATCCCGAAGGGATGACTTCCTTGTGACGAAGGTTGTCTATCTTTTTTAATATTGTGTTGCCTTTGTTTTTGATTATGTATAGCAATCGAGAACGAGTGACCAACATTGACGCCCACCTCCAATGAACTCTACAACCACCTTCATCATGCCGCCGAAGAAGACAACGGCGCCAGGGGCTATTCTTGCTCCCCTGGACACCAATCAAGACGGAATCCTTCTAAGGGAGGCCTGAAGCCAAAAGAGGAAGGCCACTAGCCCAACTCCACAAGATGAAGAGCTAGATCAAGAGATCAACAACCTAGAGGCCATACATCAACAGGTGGAAAAGAGAAGGGAGAAGATGTGTTGGCTCTCAGAGCTACAAAAAAGACTGACGAAGCAACCGAGGAAATGTGTCAAATTGCACAAGATAATGAGCAAGGCCATAGACCACAACAAAGAGACCTTTGTCGGGTGGGCCCAACCACGATGATATGTGGTATGATGATTTTCAACATGACAATATCGCTTTTGATGGTGCTTCTTCTCTAGCCATAGAACTGCAGGTTGTGCCATGGCCACCTTCGTACAAGCCACCCCGGCTACCCATGTACGATGGCCACTCAGACCCAAAGCAATTTTTGGTGAGCTACGAAGCGACCATATCATCTTATGGTGGCAACACGGTTGTCATGGCAAAATCCTTCGTCATGGCGGTGAGGAGTGTTGCTCAAACCTGGTATTCCTCTCTCAGACCAGGAACAATTACATCATGGCAGAAACTGAAAGACATGTTGGTCACTAGCTTTCAAAGATTTCAGACGAAGCCAGTGACTGCTCAAGCTTTGTCTAGTGCACATAGGATCATGAAGAATATCTGTAGGCATATGTCGGAAGGTTCTTGCGCCTCAGAGCCTAGGCACTAATGGTGTCAAATGAAATCATCATTGAGGCAATGATCAAGGGGCTTCGCCCAGGTCCAACGACACAATATTTTGCCAGGAAACCTCCTCAAACCCTGGAGAACCTTCTACAGAAAATGGATGAGTATATCAAAGTTGACAATGATTTTCGACAAAGAAGGGAGGAAGCCTACATGTACTCTGAGATGACCAGGGGCTTCGAGGGAAGGCTTCATCCAAGGCATGTCAGAACAATTCACAACCCCAGTCAAAGCAAAGACAAAAGCAATTACAATCAAGGGCAACAACACAGCTCCCAGTCAACAGGGGCGCAACAGAACTCCTTCAGTCTGCCAGCCCCAAGGGGCAGAGGAGGACGAAGCATCGGAGGGAGATACAATTCCCAACCAAGAAGACTATTCTGCATATTCTGCAGAGAGGACAAAAGGCATACAACAAGAACATGCCATGAACAGAAGGAGATAGCTAAGGCTAAAGCACGCCAGAACTAGCCAAAGCAAGTTCTTCACCCTGTTTCATGCTACTCTTTGTACATCTCGGAGTATGTGTGTAACCAACAGCCATTTCTACAACCTATAGCTTCGGTTGCTTCAGCAAATCACTCTTCAACTAGGTGGGTTCTACCCCAGCCACCTGCATCAGTACCAACTTCATCTCATAATCAGCAACCTCAAGGGCAATGTCAAATTCAGCAGTAGCGCGATGCAAGAGAAGAGTTCGAAGCTCGAACAGTTAACAACACTGTTACAGAATCCAGGCATATTTACTGAAGCAACAGAGGGGCTGGATCAAGAACTTGATACACACTTATTGTAATTTTCGTTTCTTTTGCTTTACATTCTTGCCTTAAAAACAATTTGAGAAGGTGCAACCTTTGACACTTTGTAATAAATCTACGGTTACACCATCGAGTGTAACAAAAAAGGTGAAGATGCTCCAAAATCGTCCCTAAGGGGAATGCATAGCTAAAATGTCACCTAGTAGAGGTGAAGAAGCTCCAAAGTCGTTTCTAAGGGGATGCAGAGCTAGAATGCCACCTAGTAAAGGTGAAGAAGCTCCAAAGTCGTTCCTAAGGGGATGCAGAGTTAAAATACCACTTAATAAAGGTGAAGAGACTCCAAAGTCATTCCTAAGGGGATGCAGAGTCTTATTATAATATGTTTTACATCATCATTTTTACCCAAGCATTTTTTGCATCATATCATTGCATCATTTAGCATCATACCATCATACATCATTTTGCATCATCCATGAAGTGCAAAAAAGGGGAATGGTTCCCTCGTTTGAAGATGTGACTTAGCTACGAAGCTAAATTTGGGATTTTTTGAGAAATTATGGATTAAAAGCAGGGACAGAAATAAAAGGAAAATATGCTACAATTATCGTCATCAACAACATGCAGAAAGGTACAATGCCTTGGCTTCGGTGACAGACATTTTACAACATTTTGAGACCTTCGGATAATAAGGGGATTTTGTTTACGAAGCGTGAAAAGAAGGGAAGGTGTTTCTTCGCCTTCGGCTCAAAAACGATATGTACTATTATTTCATGTTGCATAAGAAATATAGTACACGATGCAGCTGAACATAACATATAATTGTCTTTACATAAAGCAAGATGCTTTAGAATATATCTACATATTTTCCACATACAAAATTCTAAGTTTTTACAATAGTTCAATCTTCTTTCAAAACTTTTTTAGCAGCTTCGTTTAACAAAGTATTAACAACTTCTTCTATTGTTGCGTTAAACACCTTGAATTCATCAAGGATTCCCCGCAGTGCTGGATCAGCGTTAGGATCATAGGGTTCCGAGGGGAGAAAGCTTCGCTACATAAAAACATAGTTTTGTTAAATATAAAGCTAAAACATTTACGAAGCCAGAGTGTAACAGAAATATATACTGAAAGGAAAATAGGGTCAAACCTTTTCCTAAATAATTTTGATGGTTGAATTGCCCAACACAAATAATTGGACTAACTAGTTTGCTCTAGATTATACATTCTATAGGTGCCAAAGGTTCAACATAAACCAATAAAAAGAACAAGTCAGGGTTCAAAAGAAAGGAGCAAAAAGGAAACCGAAGTGTTCCCTGGTTTGGCGCACCGGACTGTCCGGTGTGCCACTGGACAGTGCCCGGTGCACCACCGAACAGTGTCCGATGCTGAGAGCACCTAGAGGGGGGGGTGAATAGGTGATCCTGTGAAACTTAAACTTATAGCCACAAAACCTTGGTTAAGTGTTAGCACAATGATTGCCAAGTGGCTGGAGAGGAGTCTCGACAAAACACAATACCACAAGAGATCAAACACAGAGATGACACAGTGGTTTATCCCGTGGTTCGGCCAAGACCAACGCTTGCCTACTCCATGTTGTGGCGTCCCAACGGACGAGGGTTGCAATCAACCCCTCTCAAGCGGTCCAAAGACCAACTTGAATACCACGGTGTTTTGTTTTGCCTTTCAATATCCCGTTTGCAAGGAATCTCCACAAATTGGAGTCTCTTGCCCTTACAAGTATATGATCACAAAGAAGCACAGAGTAAGGGAGGGAAGCAACACACACAAATCCACAGCAAAATGCGCACACACACGGCCAAGAATCGAGCTCAAAAGACTATCTCAAAGTTCTCACTAGAACGGAGCTCGAATCACTTAGAATCACAAACGAATGCGCAAAGACTGAGTGTGGATGATCAAGAATGCTCTAAGGTTGCTTGGGTGACTCCTCCATGCGCCTAGGGGTCCCTTTTATAGCCCCAAGGCAGCTAGGAGCCGTTGAGAGCAAATCTGGAAGGCTATCCTTGCCTTCTGTCGTCGGGTGCACCGGACAGTCCGGTGTACACCGGACACTGTCCGGTGCCCGATTTCTTTCCTTAAACAGCGCTGCCGACCGTTGCCGACCGTTGCAGATCTGGGAGCCGTTGGCGCACCGGACATGTCCGGTGCACACCGGACAGTCCGGTGCCCCCTTCCGACCGTTGGCTCGGCCACGTGTCTCGCGCAGATTGCGTGGCCGACCGTTGGACCAGCCGACCGTTGGCTCACCGGACAGTCCGGTGCACACCGGACAGTCCGGTGAATTTTAGCCGTACGCCGTCGGCGAATTCCCGAGAGCGGCTACTTCACGCCGAGTCAGCCTGGCGCACCGGACACTGTCCGGTGCACACCGGACAGTCCGGTGTGCCAGACCGAGCTGAGTCTTGGCTGAACTCAGCCAAGTCTTTTTCTCCTCTTTTCTTTTCTTCTTCTTTCTGTTTCTAACACTTAGACAAGTATATTAGTACACAAAACCAATGTACTAAGGCTTAGAAACATACCTTTACTCTTGATTTGTACTTTGTCCACCATTTTACAATTAGGCACCTGTGTTGGGCACTAAATCATCAAAATACTTAGAAATGGCCCAAGGGCACATTTCCCTTTCAATCTCCCCCTTTTTGGTGATTTATGCCAACACAACATAAAGCAAGTAGAACAAGTACAAAAACACTTCAAATAAGAACTCAAATTATTTTGATTCATTTTTGGCATATATGGATCATCCTTTGCCACCACTTGGTTTGTTTTTGCAAATCAAACTCAAATCTCTATCTCTAAGTCAAACACACATGTTGAAGCATAAAGAGAGTCATTCCAAAAGAGATTGATTAAAGATTTCAAAAACTCCCCCTTTTTCCCATAATTACTACTTCTCCCCACAAGAAGCCAAAAGAGACAATAAAAGAGTTTTGACAAACCAAAAGCTCTACTCAAATTTCTCAAGTGGTAGCTGATCCATTTATTGCTTTGGCCTTTATTTTCTCCCCCTTTGGCATCAAGCACCAAAACGGGATCAATCTTGGCCCTTTAACCCCATTGCCTCACCAAAATCTTCAATTTAGAGCAAATGGCAATAAGAGTTCATGAGATGGACTTGAAATAAGTTACCCTCTCATCGGAGTGCAGTGGAAGTCTTTCATGGTCCAAGTCCACCTTTTTCCTTTCAATTCTCCTTCGAGACTAAATCAAGCAAACTCAAGCATATGGTTAGTCTCAAAGGGTCAAGTTGTAACACATCCCCCCTAAACATGTGCATCACTTTGCAACGGACTTGTGAGGTCCAGGGAGTGTTTGTACAACTTGAGCACCATAATAAGCAACAAAATGCAGAATGGACATGATCAAAGGCATAAACACATGTATGCTACATTTCAATCCAAGTTCCGCGAATCTAAGACATTTAGCTCACTACGCAGCCTGCAAAAGGTCTTCTCATCTAGAGGCTTGGTAAAGATATCGGCTAGCTGGTTCTCGGTGCTAACATGAAACACTTCGATATCTCCCTTTTGCTGGTGGTCTCTCAAAAAGTGATGTCGGATGTCAATGTGCTTTGTGCGGCTGTGCTCAACAGGATTTTCCGCTATTCGGATAGCACTCTCATTATCACATAGGAGTGGGACTTTGCTCAGATTGTAGCCAAAGTCCCTGAGGGTTTGCCTCATCCAAAGTAGTTGCGCGCAACACTGTCCTGCTGCAACATACTTGGCCTCAGCGGTGGATAGGGCAACGGAGGTTTGTTTCTTAGAGTTCCATGACACCAGGGACCTTCCTAAGAATTGGCACGTCCCCGATGTACTCTTCCTATCGACCTTACATCCAGCATAGTCGGAATCTGAGTACCCAATCAAGTCAAAGTTAGACCCCTTTGGATACCAGATCCCGAAGCAAGGCGTAGCAACTAAATATCTAAGAATTCGCTTCACCGCCACTAAGTGACACTCCTTAGGATCGGATTGAAATCTAGCACACATGCATACGCTAAGCATAATATCCGGTCTACTAGCACATAAATAAAGCAAAGAACCTATCATGGACCGGTATGCTTTTTGATCAACGGACTTACCTCCTTTGTTGAGGTCGGTGTGTCCGTCGGTCCCCATTGGAGTCTTTGCGGGCTTGGCGTCCTTCATCCCAAACCGCTTCAGCAAGTCTTGCGTGTACTTTGTTTGGGAGATGAAGGTGCCATCCTTGAGTTGCTTCACTTGGAACCCAAGGAAGTAGTTCAACTCGCCCATCATCGACATCTCGAATTTCTGCGTCATCACCCTGCTAAACTCTTCACAAGACTTTTGGTTAGTAGAACCAAATATTATGTCATCGACATAAATTTGGCACACAAACAAATCACCATCACAAGTCTTAGTGAAAAGAGTTGGATCGGCTTTCCCAACCTTGAAAGCATTAGCAATTAAAAAATCTCTAAGGCATTCATACCATGCTCTTGGGGCTTGTTTAAGTCCATAGAGCGCCTTAGAGAGCTTACACACGTGGTCGGGGTACCGTTCATCCTCGAAGCCAGGGGGTTGCTCCACATACACCTCCTCCTTTATTGGCCCGTTGAGGAAAGCGCTCTTCACATCCATTTGGTACAACCTGAAAGAATGGTGAGCGGCATACGCTAGCAAGATACGAATGGACTCTAGCCTAGCCACAGGAGCAAACGTCTCCTCAAAGTCCAAACCTGCGACTTGGGCATAACCTTTTGCCATAAGTCGAGCCTTGTTCCTCGTCACCACCCCGTGCTCGTCCTGTTTGTTGCGGAACACCCACTTGGTTCCCACAACATTTTGCTTGGGACGAGGCACCAGTGTCCAAACTTCGTTGCGCTTGAAGTTGTTAAGTTCCTCCTGCATGGCCAACACCCAATCCGGATCTAGCAAGGCCTCCTCTACCCTGAAAGGCTCAATAGAAGAGACAAAGGAGTAATGCTCACAAAAATTAACTAATCGAGATCGAGTAGTTACTCCCTTGCTAATGTCACCCAAAATTTGATCGACGGGATGATCCCTTTGAATCATCGCTCGAACTTGGGTTGGAGGTGCCGGTTGCGCTTCTTCCTCCATCACATGATCATCTTGTGCTCCCCCTTGATCACACGCCTCCTGTTGATGAACCTGTTCATCATCTTGAGTTGGGGGATGCACCGTTGTTGAGGAAGAAGGTTGATCTCGTTCATCTTGTTCCTGTGGCCGCACTTCTCCAATCGCCATGGTTCGTATAGCGGCCGTCGGAACATCTTCTTCATCTATATCATCACAATCGACAACTTGCTCTCTTGGAGAGCCATTAGTCTCATCAAATACAACGTCGCTAGAGACTTCAACCAAACCCGATGATTTGTTAAAGACCCTATACGCCTTTGTATTTGAGTCATAACCTAATAAAAACCCTTCTACAGCTTTGGGAGCAAACTTAGAATTTCTACCCTTCTTCACTAGAATGTAGCACTTGCTCCCAAATACACGAAAGTAAGATACATTGGGTTTGTTACCGGTTAGTAGCTCATACGAAGTCTTCTTGAGGAGTCGATGAAGGTAGACCCTGTTGATGGCGTGGCAAGCCGTGTTCACAGCTTCCGACCAAAAGCACTCGGGGGTCTTGAACTCTCCAAGCATCTTCCTCGCCATATCGATTAGCGTCCTGTTCTTCCTCTCTACCACACCATTTTGCTGAGGTGTGTAGGGAGCGGAGAACTCGTGCTTGATCCCTTCCTCCTCAAGAAACTCCTCCACTTGAAGGTTCTTGAATTCGGACCCGTTGTCGCTTCTTATCTTTTTCACCTTGAGCTCAAACTCATTTTGAGCTCTCCTGAGGAAGCGCTTGAGGGTCCCTTGGGTTTCAGACTTATCCTGCAAAAAGAACACCCAAGTGAAGCGGGAAAAGTCATCAACAATAACTAGACCATACTTACTTCCTCCTATGCTCAGATAGGCGACGGGTCCGAAGAGGTCCATATGCAGTAGCTCCAGAGGTCTTGATGTGGTCATCACATTCTTGCTGTGATGTGCTCCTCCCACTTGTTTACCTGCTTGACAAGCTGCACAAGGTCTATCTTTTTCGAAATAAACATTTGTTAGACCTATCACATGTTCTCCCTTTAGAAGTTTGTGGAGGTTCTTCATCCCCACATGTGCTAAGCGGCGATGCCACAGCCAGCCCATGCAAGTCTTAGCCATTAAGCATGCATCTAGACCGGCCTCTTCTTTTGCAAAATCAACTAAGTAAAGCTTGTCGTCTAGTACACCCTTAAAAGCTAGTGAACCATCACATCTTCTAAAGACAGACACATCTACATTAGTAAAAAGACAATTATATCCCATATTGCATAGTTGACTAACAGATAGCAAATTGTAACCAAGGGACTCAACTAAAAACACATTTGATATTGAGTGCTCATTAGAAATTGCAATTTTACCTAACCCTTTTACCTTGCCGTGATTCCCATCACCGAATATAATTGAATCTTGGGAATCCTTATTTTTGACGTAGGAGGTGAACATCTTCTTCTCCCCCGTCATATGGTTTGTGCATCCGCTGTCGATAATCCAGCTTGAACCCCCGGATGCATAAACCTGCAAGGCAAATTTAGGCTTGGGTCTTAGGTACCCAACTCATGTTGGGTCCTACAAGGTTAGCACATATATCCTTAGGGACCCAAATGCAAGTTTTATCTCCCTTGCATCTTGCCCCTAACTTCCTAGCAATTACCTTCTTACCCTTTCTACAAATAGCAAAGGGAGCATTGCAAGCATAATAAATGGTAGAAGGTTTGTTCACAACTTTTCTAGGAACATGAGCAAAATTTCTCCTAGGCATATGCACAACATTTCTCCTACACATATCTCTATCATGCTTATAGGAAGAACTAGAAGCAAACATGGCATGAGAATCATAAACATGTGAATCAAAATCATTATAAGCATTTCTAGCATGTCTCCTATCATTATACATAAAAGCATGGTTCTTTTTAGCGCTACTGGCCATAGGGGCCTTCCCTTTCTCCTTGGCGGGAATGGGAGCCTTATGGCTTGTTAAGTTCTTGGCCTCTCTCTTGAAGCCAAGACCATCCTTAATTGAGGGGTGTCTACCAATCGTGTAGGCATCCCTTGCAAATTTTATTTTATCAACTTCACTCTTGCTAGTCTTAAGTTGGGCATTAAGACTAGCCACTTCATCATTTAGTTTTGAAATTGAAACTAAGTGTTCACTACAAGCATTAACATCAAAGTCCTTACACCTAGTGCAAATTGTAACATTTTCAACACAAGAGTTACTTGCTACTTCTAGTTTAGCAGTTAAAACATTAATTTCACCTTTTAAAGAAGAAATGGTTTCATTACAAGTAGAAAGTTCACAAGAAAGCATTCCATTTCTTTTAACTTCTAGAGCAAGTGAATTTTGTGCACTAACAAATTTATCATGCTCTTCATATAAAAGGTCTTCTTGTTTCTCTAAGATTCTATCCTTTTCATTTAAGGCATCAATCAACTCATTAATCTTAGCTATCTTAGTTCTATCCAATCCCTTGAATAAACTAGAGTAATCAATTTCATCCTCACTAGATTCATCATCACTAGAAGAAACATAAGTATTACCATTACGAGTGATTACCTTCTTTTCCCTTGCCATGAGGCAAGTGTGATGCTCGTGGGGGAAGAGAGCCGATTTGTTGAAGGCAGTGGCGGCGAGTCCTTCGTCGTCGGAGTCGGACGAAGAGCAATCCGAGTCCCACTCCTTTCCAAGGTGTGCTTCGCCTTTGGCCTTCTTGTAAACTTTCTTGTTCTCTCTCTTCCCATTTTTCCTTGCTCCTGGTCACTATCATTTTCGGGACAGTTAGCAATAAAATGACCAACCTTACCACATTTGAAGCATGAGCGCTTCCCCTTTGTCTTGGTCTTGCTTGGCTGCCCCTTGCGACCATTTAGCGCCGTCTTGAATCTCTTGATGATGAGAGCCATCTCTTCATCATTGAGCCCGGCCGCCTCAACTTGCGCCACCTTGCTAGGTAGCGACTCCTTGCTCCTTGTTGCCTTGAGAGCAATGGGTTGAGGCTCGTGGATTGGACCGTTCAACGCTTCGTCGACGTATCTTGCCTCCTTGATCATCATCCGCCCGCTTACGAATTTTCCAAGTACTTCCTCGGGCGTCATCATCGTGTACCTAGGATTCTCACGAATATTATTCACGAGATGAGGATCAAGAACGGTAAAGGACCTGAGCATTAGGCGGACGACGTCGTGATCCGTCCAACGCGTGCTTCCGTAGCTCCTTATTTTGTTGATAAGGGTCTTGAGCCGGTTGTACGTTTGAGTTGGCTCCTCTCCCCTTATCATGGCGAATCGTCCAAGCTCGCCCTCCACCAACTCCATTTTGGTGAGCATGGTGATGTCATTCCCCTCGTGTGATATCTTGAGGGTGTCCCATATTTGCTTGGCATTGTCCAAGCCGCTCACCTTGTTATACTCTTCCCTGCACAAAGACGCTAAGAGAACAGTAGTAGCTTGTGCATTTCTATGAATTTGTTCATTTATATGCATGGAATTATCCGAGCTATCAAACTTCATTCCATTCTCTACAATCTCCCATATGCTTGGATGAAGAGGGAATAAGTGACTACGCATTTTGTGACTCCAAAATCCGTAGTCCTCCCCATCGAAGTGTGGAGGTTTGCTAAGAGGAATGGAAAGCAAATGTGAATTCGAACTATGTTGAATACGAGAATAATCAAATGAAAAGTTCGAATTGACTGTCTTTTTGTAGTCGTTGTCGTCGTCCTTTTGGGAAGAAGTAGACTCATCACTATCGTCGTAGTAGATGATCTCCTTGATGCGCCTTGTCTTCTTCTTCTTCCCATCCCTGCGCTTGTGGCCCGAGCCCGAGTCGGTAGGCTTGTCATCCCTCGGCTCGTTGAAGATAGACTCCTTCTCGTTGTTGTTGACCACCATCCCCTTTCCCTTAGGATCCATCTCTTCGGGCGATTAGTCCCTTTGTGAAGAGAACGGCTCTGATACCAATTGAGAGCACCTAGAGGGGGGGTGAATAGGTGATCCTGTGAAACTTAAACTTATAGCCACAAAACCTTGGTTAAGTGTTAGCACAATGATTGCCAAGTGGCTGGAGAGGAGTCTCGACAAAACACAATACCACAAGAGATCAAACACAGAGATGACACAGTGGTTTATCCCGTGGTTCGGCCAAGACCAACGCTTGCCTACTCCACGTTGTGGCGTCCCAACGGACGAGGGTTGCAATCAACCCCTCTCAAGCGGTCCAAAGACCAACTTGAATACCACGGTGTTTTGTTTTGCCTTTCAATATCCCGTTTGCAAGGAATCTCCACAAATTGGAGTCTCTTGCCCTTACAAGTATATGATCACAAAGAAGCACAGAGTAAGGGAGGGAAGCAACACACACAAATCCACAGCAAAATGCGCACACACACGGCCAAGAATCGAGCTCAAAAGACTATCTCAAAGTTCTCACTAGAACGGAGCTCGAATCACTTAGAATCACAAACGAATGCGCAAAGACTGAGTGTGGATGATCAAGAATGCTCTAAGGTTGCTTGGGTGACTCCTCCATGCGCCTAGGGGTCCCTTTTATAGCCCCAAGGCAGCTAGGAGCCGTTGAGAGCAAATCTGGAAGGCTATCCTTGCCTTCTGTCGTCGGGTGCACCGGACAGTCCGGTGTACACCGGACACTGTCCGGTGCCTGATTTCTTTCCTTAAACAGCGCTGCCGACCGTTGCCGACCGTTGCAGATCTGGGAGCCGTTGGCGCACCGGACATGTCCGGTGCACACCGGACAGTCCGGTGCCCCCTTCCGACCGTTGGCTCGACCACGTGTCTCGCGCAGATTGCGCGGCCGACCGTTGGACCAGCCGACCGTTGGCTCACCGGACAGTCCGGTGCACACCGGACAGTCCGGTGAATTTTAGCCGTACGCCGTCGGCGAATTCCCGAGAGCGGCTACTTCACGCCGAGTCAGCCTGGCGCACCGGACACTGTCCGGTGCACACCGGACAGTCCGGTGTGCCAGACCGAGCTGAGTCTTGGCTGCACTCAGCCAAGTCTTTTTCTCCTCTTTTCTTTTCTTCTTCTTTCTGTTTCTAACACTTAGACAAGTATATTAGTACACAAAACCAATGTACTAAGGCTTAGAAACATACCTTTACTCTTGATTTGTACTTTGTCCACCATTTTACAATTAGGCACCTGTGTTGGGCACTAAATCACCAAAATACTTAGAAATGGCCCAAGGGCACATTTCCCTTTCAGATGCACCAGGGGCCGTACACTCCAAACTCCCCAGCTTTAGGTTTCCCAGGCACAGCTCCGCTATAATTCACCGGACTGTCCGGTGTGCCACCGGACTGTCCGGTGCACCAGGGGAGCAATGGCTATCTGCGCGCAACGGCCGACTCTGACGGATGAACAGTGCAGCACAGTACCGCGATAGAAGTCAGAGCAGCAGGTCAGAGGGGCACCGGACTGTCCGGTGTGACTCCGGACTATCCAGTGTCACATGAGGACAAAGCCTCCAACGGTCGACCAGCTCCAAGCCCTAACGACATGATGACGTGGCGGCGCACTAGACACTGTCCGGTGGCGCACCGGACTATTCGGTGCGCCCATCGCCAGCAGCCTTCTCCAACGGCTACAATTTGGTTGGTGGCTATAAATACCACCCCAACCAGCCACTTCAAGGTGTGGGAGCCCAAGCAACATTCCAAGTCATATAGTTGACATATCCAAGCCCTCCCAACCACTTCTATTCATTGATCCATCCTATACAAAAGATTTAGACCATTACAACCAACGCAAGTGCCACAAAAGAGAGAGCAAGCAAAAGAGAGCTACTCGTGTGAGTTTAGCACTAGTGCCTTGTGAGATTCATTGAGAGAAAGTGTGTGCTACATCTTGTGTTCATTTGTGCATGGAGTTTTGACTCCCATTGACCTTCCTTCGAAGTTTTGGAGGCTTGTAAAGCTAGCAAGAGACACCTAAGTGTGTGGTGATCCTTGCGGGGTCTTAAGTGATCCTTGAGAGGAAGAAGAGCTCGCCGATCTTGGGATCGGTAGAGAGAGGGAAAGGGTTGAAAGAGACCCGTCCTTAGTGGACTCCTCAATGGGGACTAGGCCTTCGAGGGCCGAACCTCGGTAAAACAAATCACCCGTGTCTCGGGTGTTTATTGCTTGTGATTTGTTTGTTCTCTCTCTTTCTAAGTTCTCTTGCGCTACTCTTTGCCAACATTTCTAATAGCATTGTTATTGATTAAAATTTTGCACTCTTTGAAAACAATACTCATTGCAAGTAAAGGACTTAGTTTTATACTCCGAGAATTGTGAATCTTGTTCTAACCACTAATCAAGGGATCTAGTTTGGATTTAGTATTATAATTTTCAGGTTTCGCCTATCCACCCCCCCTCTAGGCGACTTTCATATACCTATATGTCTCTCTCGCTCTGTAGCTTCTTCAGCTCTCCTCGTTTCTTCTGAAGCTCGATGGGTCTCTTCTTCATTTTTCTGATAGCTTCATCTGCTATCTCCCTTCCACCGCTCATCCAGACTTCAGAGTAAAATTTTCCACCGAGGGCGATAACTTCAGCTGAAGGTTCCTTGATGTCATCTGCTGAAACTAAAAATTCTGGCTGAATTACAGTCTTCGTGTGTTCACATCCAGCTTTTTCAAGTAACAACACAGCCACTCGGGCACCTACACAGGCACATAAATCCCCTCTGTCAATGAGGACTTCGTCAAAGGCTTCAACTTCACCTTCAATCTATTTAACCACACCTTCCGGATCACCGCGAATAAAATTTTGTTCAGCTGAGAATGCACCAACTTTAGCAAATGTGCTTTTCAACTTATTGCAACATTGCATGCAAACATTAAAACATTCTTCTTTCGATTGATGAAGCTCGTCAATATTTCTTTGAACTTTGACCTGCTCAATATCAGATATTTCTCGTTTCTATTTTTCAACTTCAAAATTCTCGTTAACTTTGTCGAGCTTCTTTTCTAGTATTAACACTTAAGATTTGTGGAGCTCCACTTGAGCGGATAAAGCATATTCCAAGTCCGCTATGCGTTTTGTGCCAGCTTCTTTTTCTTTTTCAAGCTTCAAGATTTTTTGGTCCGCCTGAGACAATGCGGCCAAATCAGCCTGGCTTTTCTTCAACTTTTCGATTAAAGAAAGTAAGATCATATCTTTCTCAACAGCCTAATGTTGTAGGTCTATAACTTCCAAGCATAGATTGCTGAAGGCTATTCAAGTACTTTCTTCCTCGGCATCCTTCTGCGCTTTTAAAGCTTTACTCAAAATGAGTCCCTGGTAGCAGCAAAGCAAAACGATTAAATAACACGGTAAGCAAAAATATTCGAGTGATCGGTAAAGTAAAGGAGAAAAGCATAAACAAACCTTCAAGTTATTATATGCTAGACAATCAGCGAGATGATCCTTCGGCATAGCAGATAGCCTAAGCTCAAGCTTCGGATAACCCATGTTATCCATGATTTCTCGACAAACATCAATTTCTTTGTTATCCGGGAGACAATATAGAAAATCATCTTCATCATTGCCCCCATATACTAAAGAGCCTTGAGGATACCTTAGAACTTTGACATAATGACGTACTTCAGCAATTTGTTCCTTCGTTAGTTGTTTCCCCGAAGCATGGCGAATTATGTAGTCAAGATTTACAAGTGGTACCATTTCAGGTGTCGGCGTTGCCACCTCCTCTAGCAGGCTCTTAGATTTATCTTTTGACTGAGCAGGCTCTGAAGGTCCAGCCTTGCCCAAGTCGGAAGAAGTATCTAAGATACCAATCATTGCTTCATCATCCTTGTCCTTGGAAACCTTCGGCAGGGTAGGTGTCGCTGCCTTCGAAGGCGTCAGAACAGCGTCTAACACATTTGCCGTTCTTTTTTCCTTTTTAGGAGTTCCCGCCAGGACAGGTGTTGTCTTTGTTTGTTCTTGTACCTTTGGCAGATCTCGCATCTTCGGTACATCTGGCATCTTCGGCTCCATGACAGACAATTCTATAGAGGATTTCTTGATTTCCTCTTTCCCCTGTTCAAAAATTCAAAGGATTTAAAAAGAATGCTGGTAGGACAATTTAAAGTGGAAGCTAGAAAATTGTTACCTTCAAAGGTAAATCACTCACGGTCTCAGTAACTGGCAAAGCAGGCAACTCTGTTGCTCTCTCCGAATAATATGTTTTTGACCGGTGAGCCAGAACCTTTACTTTCTTCTGCTTTAGCGCAGCAGAAGAGGCTTTTAATGCACTCTTCCTTTTTAGCCCCCTCTTCTGAGCAAGAAAGCAGTAATCAGGGTAAATAAATCCAATAGCATCAAAAACCCTGTTTAATCTCCTCTTTCCTCGGGCACCAAAGGCAGAATACATAGCTTTGTCTTCAGCTTTGGTGTAGGCCCCTAACAGTTCATCACTTGTTGCTTCGATGGAATCAAGCCAGTCATCGTCAGGCTCACCAAATTGATTTCTGTACTGATAATAATACTTCAAATGAACTAAACTACTTTTTCCAGCATTTTGACTCGTACCAGCCCTAGCATCCTTCGACATTTCCCACTTGGCAGCTAGGGGCCATACCTTAAAAACTATGTGCTCTTGCACTATGTCTCTAGTGCCGATGTAGCTACACACCGCATTGAATGTGGCTAGACAGGCTTGAGATTTTTCTATATTCACAATAGTTGGTCTCTTTAACCCGAAGCTGGATTGAATGGGCCACTGGATCACATCCTTCACATTGTTCCTCTGACTCAGGTCATTCTTCACATAAAACCATTGCTTCATCCACGAACCCGACCATTTCTTCTGGAAAGTTGGCACGGGGTATCAGACATCTAATCAGTACACGATGGTGTAGCATCCAAAGTTGTTGCGATATTGTCCTAAACCCTAAACCCTTTGTTTGATAGGACAATTCATGAATATTACAAAAACAATCGGCATCTG
Source organism: Zea luxurians (assembly GCA_029449295.1). Taxonomy (NCBI): domain Eukaryota; kingdom Viridiplantae; phylum Streptophyta; class Magnoliopsida; order Poales; family Poaceae; genus Zea; species Zea luxurians. The sequence continues at coordinate 18,297,825 of JAOPSE010000011.1, forward strand.
GTTCTAGCCCTTGACTCCTTATGGCCCAGATGAAAATTCTAATTTTTATCAAAGCTACAGGCGTAGGTTGATGAAGAGAGATTTCAAACTTTTTCAAGACTTCAACCAACATCTTATGCAAAGGAAACCGCAACCCAGCTTTCATGAAGCTTCGGAATACCACCACCTCATCTTTCTCAGGGAGAGGAATAGTGTCTTCACCTCTGGTCCACCATGTGACTTGGCCTCCACGGTCGGTCTTCGGCATCATCTGCACCGCTATCAACATTAAAATCCTTGTTGTCTTCCGAATCTTCAGACAACCCAGCCAAGATCTCATTGGTTATTTTTTCAACATTGGTCTTCTCCATGGCTTCGTAGGATCCAACCAGTATAGCGTCTTCACTCCTCTTATCTTCGTCCATCTCAACTTTGATTAAGCAACGAGCCGAAGCTTGACATAAAATGCAATTGCAACAGCTCAGAAAAAACAACCGTAAGTCGGTGGCTCGAAAAATATTTTGTCACAACCCTCATATATATACAAAAAACACCACTACAAAGTGGCCCCCTACGGTTCAGAAGGTTTCACTATTCTAGCGAAGGGGAGGTATTTTTTGGACCTTCGACAAAAGACCTTCGTTCGTTTCGCAGTCTGAGTTTGTTACAAAGAAATAAAACTAATACTGCGAGGGGCTACTGTTGGGAGCCTTCATCTTCCAAAGGTCCTCAAAAATACGGACTAACCATTGGTCATCAGTATATTTGTCAATCATTGCAGGAGATTTGGAATCAGACCACCTTCAGTAGTAGAACGATGGAAGAGTAACGAAGGTAGCTTCGTCATAATAACAATGGGAAGGTGGTGCAAGGAGAAGGTGTTATCACGAATACCGAAGGCAAAAGACAATATTACCCCTGTACCATTTGTAAATCTTGTGTGTAATTCTTAAGGGCATAAGTGTAATTTCATATGAAGCTGTAAGATTCTATATAAATAGATGAACAGTGCCCCGCATAAAGTACCTTTTGGCGGATTGGGCAATCGTTGTGTAATTCTCTCTATAACACCTTCATTGTAATTCTCCCTAAAGAACCAAAGGTACAATTATAAAGTTAATTTACAGAAGAGGGGAATATGTTATTGATATATCTCAATTGAGCTATCATGTTTAAACTCTTATATACTCCATACATATTCATTTATTCATATTGGTAAATCATGATTCATTTACATAACAGATAACCTTGTCTCCGAAGGAATCATCCCGAAGGGATGACGTGACAAATGTTGTCTATCTTTTTAATATTGTGTTGCCTTATTTTTTTATTGTGTATAGCAATCGAGAATGAGTTACCAACATGCACCTAATTGTATATATATACACACTGACACACACGCCACCCACTCAACAAGGGCATGAGGCACGAGCGCTCGTTCCTGGGAAAGGAGGTCGGTACCAATGATTATGACGCCGACCTCCTGTCCCGTAGATGCCATCTTAACATACCAAAGTAAGATTTCGGCGCTATTTATATTAGCGTCGAGACGTGTAATCTGGCGTCAATAATAATAACGCTGAAGTAAGGGTCCATTTTCTGAATTCAAACTAGAAATGATGTAATTATGAAAATCTTTCGCAAAAGGGTAAAAAAACAAAAAAAAAACGACCTATATGACTCACCCACAGCTAGGTTCCAAAAATTATTGTAGAGAATCTGCTCGCCACGAAAAAGGAGCCTCTAGTTTTAAACCCGTTGACATCAGAATCCTTCAAACTAAAGGTATATTAGTTCACTGCCTAATTTACTACATTTTACCTAATTTTTATGTCTAATATTAGTTTTTTAATTTAGACGACACATTTATCCACCAACCAAACGTGCCCTAATTCTATATTGACACCCCGTTGGCGTTTGCTCGTGCTGACTCCTCGTCCCCGTGCACACCACCCTCGTCTCCGCGCCCGCGCCACTCACATCGTGATCGAGACGACCCGCGTCCTCCGCGGTCCGCGCCCGTGCACCATCTCGCCTCGCATTCCCGAAAGGTTAGGGTTAGAACTTCTCCCTCAGTTTCCTTTATGATCCCGTCCGTCCCCACGTTTGATCTCGGCGTACTGTTGTGGGAGACGCTTGCGGCGACGATTTCCCCCGCTTTTTATTTGAATTTCTCGGGCGCTGTTATGTGCGGCGGCTAGATCTGCTTGTCGCTGGTGCAGTAGGAGTTTATCGCTCGGTTCCGATCCTGAGAACCCGACCGCGTGGGGTGCGTAGATCCGCCCGATTTGGCTAGCATTGTCCCGCGTAAAACTCGAGATTTTCCGTTACCCGTTTATCTTCGTGTTCTCTAGCGTTTGGAGAGGGATCATGTAGGGAGGCGAGTTCTTTGATTCTATCGATTTGGCCGTGCAAGTGCCGGAAATCTGATGTAGGTGTACACCTGCCCTATGATTTCTGGCTCTAGGTCGCGCTCGTCCTGGTGCTACACGGGTGTAAGTGTGATTTCACGCGTACTGAAACGTTTTGAGCTGATGGCTTCAAAATATTGTGGAAATTGTTAACCTGGTACTGGAATATGGAGTAGTATGCTTATGTTCGTAATCTAGTTTGGTTTCGTGACACAGTGTCCTCGAGGTATATTTGTTGTCATGGTTATATATGGTTGGCTTGTTGTTGAACCTTTTTGTTATCCTGTATTGTAAGTAGTACCAGATCATAATATTCAATGGTTTATCTGGTTCACATGTATGGAAATCGCCACAAACTGATAAATGATATTAGTACATATTTTGGGGGTTTATGTAGTTATATGTGAAATTTAGGTCTCGCCAAATAAAAATGTTATAACTTAATATGTTTTTGCTGGAACAAATTTACAATGTTCTGGACCTTTGCCCAAAGGATCTTGTAGACATGTTTATTTGGTCACGTCACATGACTTTTATTGTTAGGTACTATAAATGAGCAAGAATTCTGTGACAATCTCAGTTGATACTGTTTCTACTGGCTCTTGATATTGCCTCATCAGTGTTTTTTTGTTATTGCAGTATCTGTATTCCTTGATCAACATGTCGCGGGAGGAGAATGTTTATATGGCCAAGCTGGCTGAGCAAGCAGAACGGTACGAGGAAATGGTTGAATACATGGAGAAGGTGGCTAAGACCACAGATGTGCAAGAGCTCACTGTTGAGGAGCGTAACCTTCTATCTGTTGCCTACAAGAATGTGATTGCGGCCCCCCGTGCCTCATGGCGCATTATCTCCTCCATCGAGCAGAAAGAGGAATCCCGTAAGAATGAGGAACATGTTGCACAGATCAAGGAATACCGTGGCAAGATTGAGGCTGAATTGAGCAACATTTGTGATGGTATCCTAAAGCTGCTTGACACGCACCTTGTGCCTTCCTCCACTGCCACAGAGTCGAAGGTGTTTTACCTCAAGATGAAGGGTGATTATCACAGGTTAGGAAGTGGAACACTATATTTTTGAGTAGTTGAATCAATATGTAATCTTTGATATTAGTTCTAATTAGGTGCTTTTTTTGTTGAAAGGTACCTTGCTGAGTTCAAGACTGGTGCTGAGAGGAAGGAATCTGCAGAGAGCACAATGGTAGCTTATAAGGCAGCTCAGGTTGGCCATAACACCCTTATTGTATTTGATTATTGTTTAATTACTTCTATGATAATGGATATATTCTTCCTAAAGTACTGCAATTTAATATCTTCTGAGAAATGTCTGCCCTATATTTCTAGGATATTGCATTGGCTGAACTGCCACCTATTCATCCCATAAGGCTTGGACTTGCACTTAACTTCTCAGTTTTCTATTACGAGATTCAGAACTCTCCAGACAAAGCTTGCAATCTTGCCAAGGAGGTAGGTGTACATTTATCTTTCTATTTGCTGTACTGGGTTTCTGAGTTATAACTATCTTCGGTGTTGTTAGTTTGAATCTGGGCTGAAAGAAAAGGTGCAAATTGCATATGGATTGGTCTTTGAAAACTCAAGCACAGTGATTTTACCATTTTCACCGTAGATATTGTTTGATCCTTCTATTGCTTGTTCATCAGAACAACTGGATCACTCTGCTGGTCTGGTCCTATGTGATTGATTACTCATATGGACTTTAGTTTCAGTAGGATTGCAGGTTTCTCTTGTTTCAGTTTCACTGTTGGACAGCTTGTCTCTTGTGGCGTAATTGCATTGTTTGGTATGATGTGCATCTCTTCATGCTTTTGTGTGATGAACACCACTCGAACCGAACTAGGTAGCAGCAGAAAACCTTGCTAGCAGAAGCAGTAGTAATTCATCGCCATATTCTAGACAACACGAATGCATGATGCATACAATCAGAGGAGCTGTTTTTTTTTGGCTCATGTGAATCTTATTCCTGATCAACTATTATTTGCAGGCGTTTGATGAAGCTATTTCTCAGTTGGACATGCTTGGTGAGGATTCCTACAAAGATAGCAACTTGATTATGCAGCTCCTGAGGGACAACTTGACCCTCTGGACGGTATATCCCTGCTGATGAACTTTGCCGGTCTGTGTGACATTATTCATGCTCATGACTCTGAACTAATATTATGAGATTTTCTCGGTGGCAGGAGGACGGCATTGAGGAGGGCTTAGAATCCTCGAAGGGCGATGCTGGTGAGGGTCAGTAGCCTGGTAAACTTAGATTGATGGTTCGACGTGTTTCCCAAGCACATCGTGTTGGACGCCCTGTGCTGACAGAAGGCTTTTGCTGCTCCATGCATTCCAAGCTTCTGCCCCCTCGTTCGCACCCCTCTTTATGTTGTTGGCTGGTAGTGGTCAGATTTAGTCCCATTGGTTTAGTTGGCCCTGGGTCCATCTGAACTGATGTATTGTTACTGCTATGGAAGTCATTCCTTTAGTTTTGCTCTGGCAGTGGATTGCTGTTGGGTCGTGTTTTCAGTCTTTATTGGTTCCGATCGGACGCTGTTGCGGCAAACCACCCCTGTAGGTACTCTTGGTACTCACATGCTGAAGAAAACCACCAGCAGCCGTTTAGCCTAAATAATTGCTAAATGATTGGTTACCGTTGAGGCTGATTGGTTTTTAATTTTTTTTACCCTGTTACATCAAGTTCTTGGGTAACATATTTTTACCGTTGAGGCTAAAACGAATTGTGAAGGAGTGGTAATGGTTCATGATCTAAATGATCCTTCACAATTCATTGAAGCCCTTAATTAATTTTTATTTAAAAAAGAATAAAAATAGAGTTTGGTCCTTAAATTTTAAAAATTTAGAACCTATTATCCATTATCACCCCTAGCTAGAAGAGATCATGTTCCTTTAATTGTTGATTTTGGTATTAGAGCGACTAACGTGGTGTTTGGTTATGATGACTAAAATTTAGCCTATGTCACATTAGATATTTGAATGTCTATTATAAATATTAAAATATAGTATGATTATAAAACTAAATACACAGCAAAAGACTAAACGATAGAACAAATTTATTAAATCTAATTAATCATGATTAGCAATTGTTTACTGTAATATCATATAAGTGAACCATAATAGGGGCTAAACCCTAAACCTTATCGTTTAGTATTCATCTTATCGTTTAGTATTCATCTATGTAATTAGACCACATTTAATATTTTTAACTAGCATCCAAACATCCTATGTAATAGGAACTAAAATTTAATCTGAGGATGTTTAGGACCGCTTTAGCTCTTAAAATTTTGGTGGGGTTGGTAGAGTAGGTTATTAGGTGTTCTAGAAAATCGTGAAGCTGAACTTGTAAGCCTTTAGAATACATTTAGATAACTCATTTTGTTTATTATTTAGATTCAAAATATTTTTAAAAACTATTTAAATCTATATTACAAATTATAGCTCCACACTGGAGTTGGAATCTGGAGCAGTCTCAAACACCCCCTAAAACCAAAGTTTGTTTAGATTTGAAAAATGGTGGATTGAACAACTTGATTTTAAAAAGCTTGTTAAAATTTGGTATACCCCGTGTGTCTTTACTGGTCCCTTAGGTATCTTAAGGTTAGATTGATTCGGAAGAAGGTGAAGATTTGGTCCATTAATGTTGCCAAAGGAAGCAAAAACATGAACTTAAGGAGTTCGAGTTGTTAGACACTAAACAAGATAATTACCCTGTAATGTGGAAAAGGAAAGGGTGAAAGATATCATCTCTTTCATGAACAATGTTTGGATAACCAAAGAAACTAAAGCTAAAGAAAAATCTAGGAATAGGAACATTAAGGAAGGAGAGACATACTGTCTAGAGAGCCCAAAAGGAAACTAAATTGATTCTTGAGCATGTAGTAAATCTCTATAGAACCTTATTTAGTTATGGAAAGGGCTTGGGTGTTAAGAGTTTAGGGTTTAGGGCTTGTGTTGCTTTCCCCAGCACACACACACAATTTTTTGTTCCCTCACATTTACATAGAGGTCCTTCACAACTCTTGTTTTTACACCAACCGTCTCCCTCAAAACAGACCAAAAATATTTGCCATGTCCATCTTGTTACAGTTTGACTCACTCGTTCTCTTTAGAAACTAGACCATTTGTGAGACATTCAGGTACATGGTTATGAAACTTGATGTACTCTAGCCTTAAGACCCCATTATCTAGCTTCTCCTTAACGAAGAACCTATCAATCTTCACATGCTTTATACAAGGATTGTTAACAACATTGATCGTCACAATATTGTCATAATGAAGTATCATAGTCTCATTCCTTAACATCCATAGCTCACTCAGCAAGCCTTTTAACCATATCATCCCACACAGGGCCATTGCTATTGCCCTATACTTAGTCTCTATAGTAGACTAAGCCACCACTACTTGCTTCTTGCTTTGCTAGGAGACAAGATTCCCTCCTATGAATACATAATGTTTGGATGTGGATTTCAATCCCCTGAAGGCATCGAAAATCAAGGCAATACAAGTTAAATATTAAGAGCTTCGTCCTTTGATGTAACACTTCGAAGAAGTGTTGGACGAAGGATGAAGGTTTTTCAGAGGGAACTGTAAATGAAATGACATGAAAAAGACAATGTGAAGCTTTGTGTCAAACTCATCTCATATGCTTTTGCATTTCACTTTGTCCTCCCTTGTATTAAACAAATTTACAAGCATTCCTTCGGCTTCTTAACACGGGATAGCACGAAGGTTCTTCGAAGGCTAAACAACACGAAGTTATGGTTCACAAAAGGTACTTTATGTAGGGCATTCTTCACTTATTTATAGGGGAGATGAACCACCTTTGTACAAAATTACAATCATGCCCCTCAAGGTTTTACGCACATTGTTTAAAGATGACATCGGGGTAGCAATGTATTTTCTCTTTTCTTCGCTACGCAGGCCTTGGCCTTCGTCGTGTAAGACCTTCTCCGTCGGCTTGCACTCGAAGCCCATCTCCATTTCTGAAGCTACCGACTTCGGCTCGCACCTTTGTTACTTTGCATGTATAGGCGAAGCTTCTTCATATGTCATTTTGAATGAAGGTTAGCTTCATCCATCAATTGAAGTGTACCTGAAACTCACTTGTTTGTGCCGAAGTGAAGGTTAAATGAGGATCTTCGGCATAATAGGCCCCCAACATGGACCTTCTATCATCCCTACTACTCACTTAATTTGTATCACAATATCCTTCCTAGTTGAGGTGCTCATTCTTTCTAAACCATAATCCCTTCCTATGGGTTATCTTCAAGTACCTTAGGGCTGATTTGGTGATTAGGGATCCCGAGGGGATCCATGGGGGAGGAATCCCCTTGCAATTCAATTTTGAATAGCAAGAGGATTTCTCTCCATGGATCCCCACGAGATCCCCGATCACCAAATCAGCCCTTAGGGTTTTATTGACAACCTTCATAAGTATTTGTTATCATCTATGGAAACAACCTCCAAGACTCCATCAGTAGAGGACGAACCAATAGTGGGTCCACCTTGGTGCTAGCTATCGCACCTAGATTTCTGAAGAAAACCAATCACTAATTAAGAGTACTAGAGGGATACATCATATATCTTGGTCAATGCATAAAAGATTTGCGAGAATAAGTCTATGCCTAGTGAAATCGGTTAAACACATGCCCTATTTAAGATTAACCATATGGATAGAAAGCAAGGCATGGAACAAATGGATTTCAAATTTCATGATGATTCTTAAAATACGAGAGATAAGCAAATCATCAAGAATGAAGCATAAATTAAATTCCTTTAAATTGGTGCAAATATGGGGAAAATCATGATTATATTAATTTTAGCAAATTTAGCTCATAAAGGAATTTATCCTAAGCATTGGCATTTCTTAATAAACATGTGTTATTTAAGAAGAATACCAATTTAGGAATGCCATTGAAAGGAATTACTCAAGATTAGGCGCTTATTAAAATACAAATTGAATGTAGACCTTTGCCTTTTACCTTAATGTGAAGATCTTCAAGTTCATGACATTTCTTGTTTTAGGTGAAGAGAAGCCTTTTGGCTTGTGTCTTTGTCAAATGATAAGTTTAATCTCTACTAGTGGATTTTCATGAAAGGCTCAAGTGAGAGATTGCATATGTAACAGAAGCAATGGTTTCCCATTTTAGCAACCTTTTGGATAGATTACTGAAACAAGAAAACCTTAAAATATGGAATAAACTAGATATATCATGCATATTGATTGAAGCATAGAGTTCATTACCAATTGAAGGATTAACATGATTGTTAACTTGATTTTAGTAGGAATTAGTCTAGCCTTAGTAATGAGTGATAGAAGTAGAAGATTCTAATCCAAATTGATGGGAGAGAATACATCACATAGTATTGGATTAATCTTCTTGTCCATTGAAGGGCATAATCCTTTTGAGAGATTCACTCTCATGTTGTGAAACTACACAGATCACTTAGATGAAAGCATTAGTCTCACAACTCTAGTCATAAAGAGGAACCCCACTAATAAGTGCTCTAAGAATTTTGATTTTCTCACATAACACTTTATTCAATTAAGAGCCTAGGATTTATTCTATTTATTTCTAGGCCACGAAAAATATGAGTCAAAAAAAATAAACTATGCCATGAATAACCAATTGAAGCATGTAGATTGTCATAGCAAATGAATTAAAGAATATGTAATGTACAGTTAGATGGATCTTTTTTCAAAAAGAGGCAAATCATTTTATGATCATTCTCAAGTGCTTAAATATTCCTATGTGACTCCAGAAGACACAAAGGAGCACTCGAAATGAAAAATAGGACACTTAAGACTTAATTATTACCATCCTTTGTAATTCACCACATTGTATGTCTTTTGCTTGATTCTCATCAATGAGATCTTTGATCCCTACAACACAACTTAGCTCGAGATGAATATGAAGTTAGAGATATAACAAACTAATTCATATTTGGGTCAATCTTAATTAAATAGACAATGGAAGATTGACAACTTTAGTTTAGAATTCAATTTAACTAGCTCAAGCATCCTAAAGCCTTCATTTCATCTTCGGGTACCTGCAAGGTCTAGTTTGCATGTTTTGGTACCCATCTTGAAATGGGTCCATCAATGTTAGTCAATAATGCTCTGGGTACCCAAATGTCATTTGTCCTAAATCTAGGTGAACCAATCATCTTTCTAGCACAAGTGTCATTTGTGGGTTTCCTAGGTGAATGTGAATGAATTGACATGTTAGGCTTATGAATTTTACCCATGGGACAAGCCTTAAACAGACGACCCTTCTCCTGGCATCTGTAGAAAATGTGTCACTCAATCTTGCATGACATTTGCTTCTTGTTTTCATCTTTGTTGATATTCATCTTTGGTGATGCAAGATCTTGATTCTCCATGTGCGGACATGAAGCAATCATATGGCCTTTCTCCTTGCATCTAAAGCATCTCTTGTTTCATGACCTTTTTCTTCTCTTGGAGGACATGGAGACATTGTTAGAGAAATTAAGATGATCAATTAAATTCTTACCTTAATCCTTGCTCATGTCATTGTCTTGTTTCTTTATTGCTCTAGAAACTTGCTTCTTTTGATGTAGCTTAGTGTATTCTACAATTTTTTCCTTCTCAAGCTTCTTCACCATGTTTTCACGGTTATCTTGAGGTGGTTGAGCATGAAACTTTCTCCTTAGTTTCCTCATGTTCCAACTTGCTTCTTTTGATGTAGCTTAGTGTATGCTACAATTTTTTCCTTCTCAAGCTTCTTCACCATGTTTTCACGGTTATCTTGAGGTGGTTGAGCATGAAACTTTCTCCTTAATTTCCTCATGTTCCGTGTTAGTCTTCCAACTTCTTCCTTAAGCTTTTCTTCTATTGAAATTGAAACATTTTTGTTTCATGAAATGTCTAGCCTAATTGAAGATTGCTTTCTTTGGAACAACAAGCATTAGTGTAACACCTCAAAACCATCAACTAAAAAAAATAATGCATTTAGATTATTAGTGATAAATATAGTAATGAATTTTTCTTTCAAGTGTTTGATCTTATTTACCTTTAAAATAATTTTTGTTTGCTCATATTTGATTGATGGTTGTTTTTGTGGAATTTCTTTTATATTGAAAACCCAAGTAATTAATATGAACACTTTGGTCCAAAAATAAATTCTTTAATGGTAGTATTTTTGGGTATAACTATTATGAATTTTCAAAAACATTTAAAAATATATTTATTTATATTTTTGAAAAATATGGAAAAATTAGAAAAAAAAAACAAAACAGCCAAACTCTAGCCTACCGGTTGAACCGGTCCACCAACCGGCCCCTCCTCCTTTCTCTCACTGCCAGGCGGGGCCCAATCGTAGTCCCTTCTCCTACCTCGTGCCGCACGCACACCTGGCCGCATTCGTGGCCGCGCCCGACCCTGACCCGGCCGAGCAGACCGTCCGAGGCCACGCTCGACTCGGTCTGCGCCCTCTCGTCTTCCTCCGAGCCGGAAACTGCCGAGTCTCTCCCCCTTCCTCTTCCCCCACTCTCGATCCCATTAATAAAGCCGCCATTATTGGCTTTGATAGAGCCGCGACCGACCTCCCCTCTCCCCTGGCGCCTCTTCCCTTCTCCCTCTCCCTCTATAAATTGGACAGCATAGCCCCTGCTCCTCCCTTCACCCGAGCTCGCCCAATCCTCTCCTTCTCTCTTCCCCGCCCACACCCTGCTCATCGGTCGAGCCCCGCCGTGCCCTCCATTCGTCGTTCACCGGAGCCCCTGCGCGCCTCGTCGTCCGCCTTGCCGAGCCTACCTCGTCGTGCGGGCCGAGCACTCGCCGGACCGTCCGCGGTCGTAGTCCGCCGCTCCCCCTCGCCGAGCCCTCCCCTGCGCGTGAAGGCTAGCCCAAGGTAGAATATGACCACTTTGCATTCTAGTCCCTAGATTTGTGTAAAATTAGTTCAGATATTTTCCAGTTCAGAAACCATTAAAAAGATATCCCTGTTTATTTCCTGCTACTCCCTGATGTATACGTTTAGTTGTGAATCATCCTATGCAACAATATTTTGGATATGGACATTATTTTTATATTTCAAAAATAAATAATGTCATGATTCATTAACTTTGTGATTTAGTACTAGAAACATTTGCGATTAACTTCTCATTTTAGCGCACAAAACAATATTGTGTTAGTAGTTGTTTAAATATAGTTTTACTGATATAAGAAATTGGAAGAGGTACTAGGCCACATCTTCTTGGTCAGGTTAAGATTTAGATTTTTGCTAGTCATGATACATGTGTTCATACGCATATCACTTATTCACTAAGAATTAGTAGAATATCTATTTATGTCGAAATAGCCATGATTATTTACTAAATTCCAAAATTAGTAATTTACATTAGTTCTTAGAATATTAATGTTATGTGATTTATAAATAAACATTGTAATGATACGTATAATTTCCATTAAGAAAAGAAAGGATAAAACTAAAAGAATATCATTAGACATAATGAAAACAATTAATTGGTTATTTATTTCGGTAGAATTAGTTAAGTCATTACATCTAAGCGATGTTAGATAAAATACTTTCGTAGTAGTATATCCATATAACTTTCACCAGTGATAATTCAAATTGGAGATTTTAGTGGATTAATAAAATAATTACGATTTAGGCACTATTTTTAAGTATAGTTTGTGTTGTATATGATTGTTCATGTAATGGTGAATGTTACCCATATAATGGTATATGTTTATTTATTTGGTGTATGTTTTCTTTTGTATGTGCGATATGTGAATCGATATTAGAAGCTGACTGTGTGGTAGACGAACCAAACACGTTCGAATACGACCCGCAGGACACGTTCGAGCAAGGCAAGTGGATTCTCCCTCTGCATTTCTATTTATACTTAAGTAATGCATATAATAATGTTTACTTCTTGGATATTTGCATAATTTGATAGGATTTGCCTAAAATAGGTTTCCTAGAAATATCAACCATATTTCTTGATTACCTTGGGATAAACACTATGTTTAGCAATTTGTGCTACCGCTCAACTTGATAATTATGATGTCACTCGTTAATGGTACTATTGTTCCAGAAATGAACTTTGTATTATAATGTTAACCCGATAGTTAAACAAGATCATTTTGTATAAAATGGAACATGGAGTGATCACCCAGGATAACAGTGCAACCACGAGTGCTATAATGGCTTTGGCGTTGGTAATTAGCTCTATAGACTTAGTGTTTAGCAACCTTACCTGAAAGTTGGGCAAAAGGGGCAGCAGTGGTTTAGTGGCAACTCATGTTAACATGGGGTGGTAGTCTTGGCTAAGTTACCTCGCCCAGAGGGCCATTAATACTGACGTGGAAACCTTAGCGGGTGGCTTTGTACTAAGGATATTTTGTGAAAGCCTCATAGTGGATCTCTAGGCATTCACCTAGAAAGTGTTTATGGGTCCAATCAACCTAGGCTAGAGGGGATACACGAATTGTGGGTAAATTTGTACCACCTCTATAGAGTGTAAAACTGATATGTCAGTCGTGCTCACGGTTAAGAGCAACCTGGACCCTCACATGGCAATTGAACTTAAGGATGGAAAAATAAATTGTGATCTGATGATTCATAAATGGTTTGCTTAAGTGGTTTCACTTAAGTGTTGTTGATATAATTATGTACTTAAGTTTAATTGGGAAATATTAGGACACACTTACAATTAGTAAGTCAGGTGTTGTTAATAAAATATGGACCAACTAAAATGCTTACCGCTTATCCATAGCCTACTTGTTAAACTAGCATTACTCCTCCCACTTGCTGAGCCTCGACCATAAGTGAGCTCACCCCTTGCTAATATTTTAATCAGAGGGTGATGAAGAAGACTTTGCAGACGATGTTGATGAGTATTGAGTTTAATGATGCGCAGTCACATTCCTGTGAAAGAGTGTCCATGTTTTATCTGCTGTACTTTGACAATGATACTTTTTAAGACACTATTATCTGGACGATGTAATAAAGTTACTCTACTCCCTTTTACGCCTTTATTGCATTGTCTTTTGATATATTACACTTGTGATGTCAACATATGTGTGGAAAATGGATCCTGGCACACATATACTATGTATTCGGTTTTGCCCCCAAAACCGGCTTTGACAGAAGTGGTATCAAAGCTATTCTGACTCTAAGTCGTTAGACTACTTAGAAATGGAAAGCCTAGTCTGTTCAAAATATACTTATTTTGCTCTTACAAATTTATTTTATTAATCTTACCTCTTTAAAATTCAACTAAGGTGACATTCTCTCTTGTAGATGGTGCGAACTATTCAGACCACCCGTCTAAACACCAACTATATCCCTCTGCCATGGCAGGCTCCTGTCTACCCAGTGGTAGTAGAGGAAGTCCCCGTGGATCTTCATCACCTTCGTATGGAGAACGGAGTGATTCTGGAGGACAGCTCAGAGGAGATTTTGGCGACACACACCCCATTGTCAGAATTACTAGCCTTTGTAGCTGAAGCTTCATCTTCAGCACCGCTAGCACCAGCAGCCTAAGCCCCTGCTCCTAGAGGCGATGATCTAGATGATTTTGGTGATGGTGGAGACGATGAAGAAGAAGAAGAGGAAATCAACAACGAAGAAGCCAATGATGAGCAGGAAGACAACTTCATTGGGATATGGCCTGTCACTGAGCATTACACTTCAATGTTCAAGACGAGACACTTCTCTAACCTGCTGAAGGATGTTCTGCATACACTAGGAACCACCGTCCGACCTCTGTATGACACAAGGCGAGTGTCTGAGCCTCCCGGGGCTTGCTACTACATCACTCGCGTGCATATCAGGGGTGATGGATGCAGGAGATAGAGGTTTCATGAATCTATCAGCCATGAGTCTCTAACGTCGCTATCTACCTACACTGCTTCGGTCAGCAATGCTGCTAGGCAAGCTCTGTGCTCTATCAGCCACACTTATCGACAACAGCTGCATGACATGAGGTATAGACATCTTCCTTTACGTCTTCGTGGAGAAAGCCAGACAAGTGTTGTTCCAGGTGAAGCTGGAGAAGATCACCTCAACACCCTTGTAGGTGTGGTGGCAAGTCTTAACACTGACCTAGACAGTGTTACCCTGGATCTTTCGAGGGTACATGGAGAACTAGAAGAAGCTCATGCTAGGATTGCAACCCTTGAAGCTTAGCTCGAAGGAATGAATCCATCCGAAGCCCAAGTCCCTGCAATGGCTTTGTCCCTGCCCCGCAAGAGGATTCGCTACGCAGAACCAGGATCTATCACCAGGCTACTCCAGATTTATCAGTCATATTGTAATAAGTTCAGTTTTGTGTTAGACGATGAAACTTCTTATACTATGATTATAATAACAACCATGTGATGGTGATGTTTGCATAATGTTTCATTTGGATTTTTTTGCTTGAGTGCAATGATCTTATGGAATGATCGCCATAAAAACATTTAAAATTAACAAATAATCTTAACTCTAGTTAAAAGCTATTTCCCCTAGAATTTTTCTCTACTTTTCACTTGTCTAAAGGATGCACTTTCTAACCAACCAGATGGTGAACGAACGCTCAGGTCCCATAAACACCCGTAATCAGCGTATTGGACAGCAGTTGCCACCACCACCCAACCCAACCCAACCCAAATATGGAGCAGTTCATTGCCGCTCAAATGCAACTTCTTCAAGGCCTCAGTACTTCAGTGCAGCAAATACAATAGAACCAACAGAAACAACAACAGAATGCACCCTAAGCTCGAGACAAGCATATGGATTTTATGAGTCATCATCCCCCTGCATTTTCTCATTCGGTTGATCCTTTGGATGCCAATGACTGGCTTAAAATCATTGGAAAGAAGCTAGATATTACACAGTGCAACGACCGAGAAAAGGTCATGTATGCCTCTGGAAGACTCGAAGGCACCGCATCCGAGTGGTGGGATGTCTTCACTGCGGCACATGTAAACGCAGACGCTATAACTTGGCAGCAATTTCAGGAGAACTTCCATGCTCACCATATTCCCTCGAGAATAATGAAACTCAAGAAAATGGAATTCTTATCACTCACTCAAGGAGGTATGTCTGTTAGTGAGTATCGGGATCGTTTCACCCAACTTTCTCGCTACGCACCGGAGGAATTCGATACCGATGAGAAGCGCCAAGAGCGGTTCTTAGAAGGTTTGATCGAACCTCTAAATTATTAGTTACAAAGCCACAACTTTCCTAATTTCTAGACTTTACTCAACAAGGCAATTAGCTTAGAAAGCAAGAGAAGGGAATTGTCTGATCATAAGAGAAAATTCCAAGGACAGTCTAGCAGAAACACTCGACAAAACAACTCGCAAGGTTCTCAGTTTCGCTCTGGAAATCAGAGTGGAAATAATAATCATCAAGTGCAACGCTCTGGACAGCAAGGACAGAGAAACAACTAGAACCAACAGAGGAACAACTCTCAGACCGGTCAAAGGTCTAGTGGGTACCAACAGAATCATCAAGGAAGCGTCGTGAACACACCGGCCAGAAATAACAACATAACTACTCCAGTCCAACCTAGTGGATGCTTTAAGTGTGGTGAACTTGGTCATTACGCCAATAATTGCCCTAAGCGCAACCCACAGACACCCCAAAGGAACAGCAATCAAAGAGCTGATCGGAATACACCTGCTCGTGGAACTGCACAAAACAAGACTCCGCAGAACCAGAGTAAGGGAAGAGTTAATCATGTGACAGCAAAAACAGTTCCTGAGGATGCCAACGTGGTGTATGGTATGTTCCTTATTAACTACATACCTGCATCAGTTTTATTTGATTCTGGAGCATCTCACTCCTTTGTAACAAAGTCATTTGTGGAAAAGCATGATATATTGAACTATCCTTTGAAGAGGAAACTATTAGTTAGATCACCAGGAGGTAAACTTAGAGCCATTCACTCATGCCCTCAGTCTGAGATTGAAATTAGAGGAATAAGCTTTCTAGTAGAGTTGATAATCTTGGAATCAAGTGGAATCAATGTGATACTTGGAATAGACTACTTAACCAAGTATGATGGAGTAATATCTTGTGCTAAGAGGATGGTTACATTAACCAGTTCGCAAGGAGAAAGAATTGAAGTCAATGTTAGTATGCCAGCAATAGCAGAAGCCATGGTAAATCAATTGGAGGAGAAATCTTTGGAACACATCAGAATAGTGTGTGATTACCCAGACGTATTTCTAGAGGAATTACCAGGTATGCCACCTGATCATGATATAGAGTTTTCTATTAAATTATTACCCAGAACTGCACCAATTTCAAAAAGAGCTTACAGAATGGATGTCAAAGATTTAATTGAACTCGAGAAACAAATAGAAGAATTACTATAAAAAGCTTTTATTCGCCCCAGTTCATCTCCATGGGGAGCCCCTGTTCTATTTGTGAACAAGAAAGATGGTTCGAGAAGAATGTGTGTCGATTACAGAAACTTGAATGAAGTAACAATTAAGAACAAATACTCGTTACCTCGGATTGAAGATTTGTTTGATCAGATGAGAGGATCTAAAGTATTCTAAAAAATAGATCTAAGATCAGGTTATCATCAGTTGAAGATTCGAACTAAAGACGTACCTAAGACAGCCTTTACTACAAGAAATGGACTATATGAGTTTTTGGTTATGTCATTTGGATTAACCAATGCACCGGCTTACTTTATGAACTTGATGAATAAAGTATTCATGGAATATCTTGACCAGTTTGTGGTGCTATTCATCGATGACATACTTGTATACTCTCAGAATGAAGATTGCACATGAAGATCATCTGATACTAGTTCTACAGAAGCTTCGTGACAACCAGTTGTATGCAAAATTCTCAAAGTGTGATTTTTGGCTGAAGGAAGTCGCTTTCCTAGGTCATATTATCACAGATGGAGAAATCAAGGCAGACCCCGATAAAATAAGTGAAATATTAAATTGGAAGCAACCAACAGATGTGTCCAAGATCAGGAGTTTCCTTGGATTAGCAGGATATTATAGAAGATTCATTGAAGGCTTCTCCAAAATAGTGAAACCCCTTACTTCGCTGCTGGAGAAAGGTAAAGAGTTTAAGTGGAATGAATCATGTCAAAAATGTTTTGATGAGTTAAAGGAAAGGCTAACCACTGCACCAGTTTTAATAATGCCTGATATCCACAAAGGATTTGACGTGTATTGTGATGCATCACATCTAGGACTTGGATGTGTATTAATGCAAGAAGGATAAGTAATAGCTTATGCCTCAAGGTAGTTGTGGAAGCATGAAAAGAATTATCCTACGCATGATTTGGAATTAGCTGCCGTAGTGCACGCTCTGAAGATTTGGAGGCACTACATGATTGAAAACAAGTGTAAAATCTTCACGGATCACAAAAGCTTGAAATACATCTTCACGCAGAAAGAACTCAACCTAAGACAGCGAAGATGGCTTGAGTTAACCAAGGATTATGATCTAGAAAAACAATATCACACAGGAAAAGCAAATGTTGTGGCAGATACTTTGAGTCGTAAAGGTCAAGTGAACAACATTACTACCTACTTGATGCCACAAGAATTATGTTGGGAAATGAAACAACTTAACCTTGGTATGCTTAATAATATGGAAGCAACAGTTATGGAAGTTGAATCTACTCTGAAAAAAGAGATTCGTAAAGGACAGAATCCGATGAGAAAATCGAAGAAATTAAAGCATAGATTAATTTGGGAAAGACCTCAGATATCACGGAAGATGAACAAGGCACAGTATGGTTTAAACAGAGAATCTGTGTACCAGAAATCAAGCACCTACGCCAACTTATTTTAAGAGAGGCTCACGATTCAGCTTATTCTATTCACCCTGGAAGTACTAAGATGTATTAGGACCTAAAGGAAAAATATTGGTGGTACGGTTTGAAAAGAGATGTTGCTACTTGTGTTGCACTATGTGACGTGTGTCAACGAGTTAAGGTCGAACATCAAAGACCAACAGGATTGCTACAACCTCTCAAGGTACCAGAATGGAAATGGGAAGAAATCGGTATGGATTTCATAGTTGGATTACAACGTACTCGTGATGACTATGATTCCATATCGGTAATGGTTGACAGGTTGACTAAAGTTGCACACTTTGTACCTATGAAGACAACTTACTCGGGAGCCCAGTTAGCATAACTATACATGTTGAGGATTGTTTGGCTACATGGAGTACCGAAGAAGATCGTATCAGATCGAGGAACCCAATTTACCTTGCGCTTTTGGAAAAGATTACATGCGTCCATGGATACCAAGCTAAACTTCAGCTCAACCTATCATTGTAAACAGATGGACAAATAGAAAGAACAAATCAAGTGTTAGTAGATATGTTAAGAGCTTATGCTTTAAAGCATGGTAGAAGTTGGGATAAAAGTTTGCCTTATGCAGAATTCTCATATAACAATAGTTACCAAGCAAGTCTAAAGATGGCACCGTTTGAAGCACTTTATGGACGGAAATGTAGGACACTGCTATATTGGAATCAAACGGGAGAAAGTCAAGTATTTGGTCCAAAAATTCTCCAAGAAGCAGAAAAGCAAGTGCAGATTGTTAAAGAGAATCTGAAAACAGCACAGTCATGGCAGAAAAGCTATGCTGACAATATAAGAAGAGAGTTAATCTTTGAAGTTGGAGACTTTTAGTGTATCTTAAGGTTTCACCAATGAGAGGAATGAAAAGATTCAAGGTTAAAGGTAAATTATCTCCCTGCTACATTGGCCCATTCAAAAATTTATCGGACGTGCATCAGTTTGAGCTACCCGATAGTTTATCGGACGTGCATGACGTATTTCATGTATCACAACTTAAGAAATGCTTAAGAGTACCTGAGCAACAATTACCTATGGAAGAACTCAACGTTAATGAGGATTTGACTTATTCAGAGTATCCTATCTGAATATTGGAAACATCTCATAGAATTACTCGGAGTAAAGTTATCAACATGTGCAAAGTTCAGTGGAGTCATCATTCGGAAGATGAGGCCACTTGGGAAATAGAAGATAAACTCAGAGCAGAATTCCCCCAGCTATTATCAGAAGTTCCTTAATCTCGAGGACGAGATTATTTTAAGGGGGTAGGTTTCTAACACCTCAAAACCATCAACTAAAAATAAAATGCATTTAAATTAATGGTAAATATAGTAATGAATTTTTCTTTCAAGTGTTTGATCTTATTTTCCTTTAGAATAATTTATGTTTGCTCATATTTGATTGATGGTTGTTTTTGTGGAATTTCTTTTATATTAAAAACCCAAGTAATTAATATGAACACTTTGGTCCAAAGATAAATTCTTTAATGGTAATATTTTTAGGTATAATTATTATGAATTTTCAGAAACATTTAAAAATATATTTATTTATATTTTTGGAAAATATAGATAAAAGAAAAAAACAAAGCAACCAAACCCTAGTCGACCGGTTGAACTGGCCCACCAACCGGCCCCTCCTTTCCCTCACCCCCAGGCGAGGCCCACCCGCAGGCCCTTCTCCTACCTCCCGCTGCACGCGCGCCTAGCACCGTCCGTGGCAGCGCCTGACCCCGACCCGGCCGAGCGAACTGTCCGTGGCCATGCTCGACTCAGTCCACGCCCTCTCATCTCCCTCCGAGCCGAAAACTGACGAGTCTCTCCCCCTTCCTCTTCCCCCACTCTCGCTCCCATTGATGAAGCCGCCATTATTGGCTTTGATGGAGCTGCGACGGACCTCCCCTCTCCCCTGGTGCCTCTTCCATCCCCCTCTCCCTCTATAAATTGGATAGCCGAGCCCCTGCTCCTCCCTTCACCCGAGCTCGCCCAAGCCTCTCCTTCTCTCTTCCGTGCCCACGCGCTGCTCGCCTACCGGGCCCCGCCGGGCCCTTCGTTCGCCGTTCAATGGAGCCCCTACGCGCCTCGCCGTCCATCGTGCCGAGCCTACCTCGTCGCACGTGCCGAACACTCACCCAGACCGTCCGCTGTCGCAGTCCACTGCTATCCCTCGCCGAGCCCTCCCCTGCGCGCGAAGGCTAGCCCAAGATAGAAGATGACCACTTTGCATTCTAGTCCATAGATTTGTGTACAATTAGTTCAAATATTTTCCTGTTCAGAAACCATTAAAAAGATATCCCTATATATTTCTTGCTACTCCCTGATGTATACGTTTAGTTGTGAATCGGCCCGTGCAAGAATATTTTGGATATGGACATTATTTTTATATTTCGAAAATAAATAATGTCACGATTCATTAACTTTGTGATTTAGTACTAGAAACGTTTGCGATTAACTTCTCATTTTAGCGCATAAAACAATATTGTGTTAGTAGTTGTTTAAGTATAGTTTTACTGATATAAAAAAATTGAAAGAGGTACTAGGTCACATCTTCTTGGTCAGGTTAAAATTTAGATTTTTGCTAGTCATGATACATGTGTTCATACGCATATCGCTTATTGACTAAGAATTAGTAGAATATTTATTTATGTCGAAATAGCCATGATTATGTTAGTAAAGTCCAAAATTAGTAATTTACATTAGTTCTTAGAATATTAATGTTATGTGATTTATAAATAAACATTATAACGATACATATAATTTCCATTTAGAAAAGAAAGGATAAAACTAAAAAAATATCATTAGTCATAATGAAAATAATTAATTGGTAATTTATTTCGAAAAATTGGTTAAGTCTTTACATCTAAGCGATGTTAGATAAAATACTTTCGTAGTCGCATATCCATATAACTTTCACCAGTGATAATTCAAATTGTAGATTTTAGTGGATTAATTAAAGAATTACAATTTAGGCACTATTTATACGTATAGTTTGTGTGGTATATGATTGTTCATGTAATGATGAATGTTACCCATGTAATGGTATATGTTTATTTATTTGGTGTATGTTTTCTTTTATATGTGAGATATGTGAATCGATATTAGAAGCTGACGGTGTGGTAGACGAACCAAACACGTTCGAAGACGACCCGCAGGACACGTTCGAGCAAGGCAAGTGGATTCTCCCTATGTATTTCTATTTGTACCTAAGTAATGCATATAATAATGTTTACTTTTTGGATATTTGCATAATTTGGTGGGATTTTCCTAAATAGGATTTTCCTAGAAATACCAACCCTATTCCTTGATTACCCTAGGATAAACACTATGCTTAGCAATTTGTGCTACCGCTCAACTTGATAATTATGATGTCACTCGTTAATGATACTATTGTTCTAGAAATGAACTTTGTATTATAATGTTAACCCGATGGTTAAACAAGATCATTTCGTATTAAATGGAACATGGAGTGACCACCTAGGATAACAGTGTAACCACGAGTGCTATAATAGCTCTGGCTTTGGTAATTAGCTCTATAGACTTAGTGCTTAGCAACCCTACCTAAAAGATGGGCAAGATGGGGCGGCAGTGGTTTGGTGGCAGCTCATGTTAACATGGGGTGGTAGTCTTGGCTAAGTTACCTCGCCCAAAAGGCCATTAATACTGACATGGAAACCTTAGTGGGTGGCTTTGTACTAAGGATATTTTGTGAAAGGCTCATAGTGTATCCCTAGCCATTCTCCTAGGAAGTGTTTACGGGTCCGATAAACCCATGCTAGAGGGGATACACGGCTTGTGGGTGATGTTGTACCACCTCTGCAGAGTGTAAAACTGATATGTCAGTCGTGCTCACGGTTAAGAGAAACCTAGACCCTCACATGATAATTGAACTTAAAGATGGAAAAATAAATTGTGATTTGATGATTCATAAGTGTTTTTTATATAATTTTGTACTTTTGTTAATTAGGAAATTTTTTGATACACTTATAATTAGTAAGTCAGACGTTGTTAATAAAATATTGACCAACTAAAATGCTTATCGCTTATCCATAATCTACCTTGTTAAACTGGTATTACTCCTCTCACTTGCTGAGCCCCGACCATAAGTGAGCTCACCCCTTGCTAATATTTTGGTCAGAGGGTGATGAAGAAGACTTTGCAGATGATGTTGATGAGTATTGAGTCTAATGATGCGCCAGTCACCTTACTGTGGAAGAGTGTCCATGTTTTATCCGCTGTACTTTGATGATGATACTTTTTAAGACACTATTGTCTGGATGATGTAATAAAGTTACTCTACTTCATTTTACGCTTTTATTGCATTGTCTTTTGATATATTACACTTGTGATGTCAACATATGTGTGGAAAATGGATCCTGGCACACATATGCTATGCATTCGGTTTTGCCCCCAAAACCGGTTGTGACAATTAGCACATAGTAACATATTATCTAATTGAGCACATGTGCATTTGTGAGGTTGACAAGAATTCAAACTAGTAATCATAAACTCATGAGCAATTTTTAACATGATATGATTATCCATTATTTTTTTCATGCGAGTGGCAAGATATGATGTTTTTGTAGTAAAGCTAGATTTTTTATTTTAGCTTTTCTAGATGGTCCTTGAGCATAGCATTCTCATTTTATAATTGAGCAACACAAGATAAAGCATTTGTTGTATTAGCTTGCTCAATTGAAATTGATTCATACCTTTGGACCAAATCATCATGAGAGCACTTTATCTCATCATATTCTTTGAGATTCTCTAGGCTTTTGATTTCTTTGAAGAGGGTCTTCTCTAGCCTGTGAATCGTCTCACCTTGTTCTCTTGCTTTTTTCAATAATTTGATCAAGATCATCATATCTTTCTTATTGAGACGAGCACCAAGTTGTTGGATATCATTTTCATTTATATCCTTAATCTCGTGTTCCCTATAATCTTCATTCGCACCAAGGCATGTATGGGAAGCAGAATGGAAGGATGAATCTTTTGGAGATGTGGATTCATCGTTTGGTCTCCATCACTTTTCTTCTTCAAATGGTTAGTAACACAAATACTAGAGAAAGTAGAAATGTTCCTTTTGGACTATATTTCATTTTAATTCTAGTCCAAAGATCATGTGCATCAACAAACATTTCATTATCACTAGACATGATGGCATCATATGCATCTTTGCTAAGAGCATTAACTAAGATATTGTAAGCTTAATTATTTGATGTTAAACATCTTAGTTCCTTCTTAGATGGGTTTTGCTAAGTCTAGAAGGCAAAATACTCTTATAAAAAAATCTGCTTTAATTGAGGATCTACACTTCTAAAAAGCCTTAATCACACTAGCGGACCAAGATGCATAATTAGAACCATTTATAGGTATGAGTTCTACAGTCACCTCCTTAGTCGACATTGTCATGTCTGGATGACTAAACCCACAAATAGAGAGACTAGCTCTGATACCAGTTGAAAGTACCTTTTGATGTACTTAGGACCTTGGATGTTGTGGGGGGTAGATATCCCTTTGGATCCCAATAACACAGATTGGGTCCATGGGCCGTTATATGCCTTGAGTAGGACATACAGTTCATTTTGTGGGCTGCCCAACTAACTCAAACCCAGAGCTGACGCATGGCTTGAAGACTAAGGAATCACGGTGGAAGTTTCCGATAAGGCCGACACAAAGCTCCGCATCGCGCACGAGTCGGAACAGACTTCAGCACATGCAGTACAGGTGATAAGGAAGAACATTGATATGTAACCCTAATCTCGTCGTCTATATAAGTCAGGTTAGGTACCCCTACAAAACAATTAATGACCCAATAGTATGGGAGAACATTTTAACCCCTTAGACACCTTGTAATCTTGAACTCAGAGCAAGATCATCTACTCAGTGAAGGATTATGGGGATGCTACACTAGCACAAAACAAAATTTTCGACCCCATAAAACCAAGAACTTCTGCGATTATAGGTCATGGAATTACCACTATACACGCAGGGCAACAAAAGACATCTCGATGTAGACGTACGCGTCGAACAGTGTTGTGCAATCGTCGGTGTCCTTTCACGTCCTCACGCGGTTCATCCAAGTGCTCTAGATGCAGCAACTTCGAGGTATACACACATAAAGGGAGGAAGCGTCGCGTTCCGAATAACTAGGTTCGTGAAGGCGGCTAGACGAGGGAGAGGGGCGAGCGACTGCTCGTTTACTTGTGGCTAATTAGGGTTCTCTTAACCGCGTCCCTGTCCCTCATTATATAGGTGTTCGGGTGGGCTTCTGACTCTGAGGCCCATCAGTAACCCTAAAGCTCTGTCTAATTTCGGATCTAATCCGAGTTAGGCTTCCTTCCACTTAAGTGTGTGACCCTATATGTTCACGTACATATAGACATGGCCCAAGTACTCTTACTTGGTCCAATAATTGACAACGATATCTAGCAAGACATGTTAACTCCTATGCGCACATAAAGATCATATCAGACAAACTATTGCAACATTACGTACATGATGTTCCCTTTGTCTCATGATATTTGGTCTGGCTCTAAGCTGACCTCTCTTTCTCGATATTGTGAATTGGAATCCTTTCATTGGTTAACACTTAACCCTAGCACATCCATGCATTTCTTGATCCAATCACTTGAGGGGCCCAGAGATATCTCTCTCAAGAAGAGAGGGACAAATTCCATCTTGACTGACCATGCCTCACATCATGCTTCTTGACAAATCCAAAACTACCTTTATAACTAACCAGTTACGGAGTAGCGCTTGATAGTCCCTAAGTAAACCAATTCACATCTTGAGAACATGTGACAATCTCAGGTCTAAGGACACAATATACATCTTGCAAAAAGAGAACTATATTACAATATCTCACGTTGGGTCGGTCCAACCTCATGCCATACATGCGCCCACATTATTAGTTTAACATCTCCATGTCCATGACTTTTGAAATGTAGTCATCAACTAATACATGTGCTAGTCATCGACTCTGACTAGGGACATCATTTAGAATAACCATACAAGTAAAGAATGTCACAAACAATTCACATAATTTCTAATCAATGCATGGTGCCATTCATGGATATTCAAATAAGATATATATATATATATCATGGATACAAAGAAATATGCTCATCTCTATGATTATCTCTAGGGCATATTTCTAACACTTAGCACACAGGATGCAGGGTATTATACATTCCAGTGGCCCAAACCTGTAGAAATCTTTGTGTTTCGTTGTGTTAAGCACGAACCATCGAGCTACAGTCAATATCGCCAACCACAAAAGCATTACGTAATCCATCCCATAGTATGTTTTCGGTACCAAACACTGACAGCTGGCGCGCTAGGTAGGGGTGGTGACATCGACATTGGATATCTCCATGGTCATCATCTTCACCAATGTTGTCAACTTAACTCCTGGTGAGATGTTCCATTTTGGATCAATCTCTTGCATCACCGATTAGACTGGAACCTTGCACCACATTGCCGATGCGAGGAAAAAGACTGAGGGCTAGATGGCTACTGCCTCGACTAGGAAGGCTCTTCATCCTAGCCTGCAATGATCCTAGCGACAATTACAACTAGGCCACGCCCAGCCGTTACGCCAGCACGAGCCATGTCGACTCATCCTTGGGTTTAGGCATCACAATTGATGACTAGACCATGCCATATTGCCACCACATTGTCCGGGCGTGGATGTACTAGCACCTCCACCCCTGTCGTGCACCACGACATCTCCGACATGGTGTACTCCACTCTCCACTTCCCTGATCCAGATCTGGACTTAGATTAGTCGAAGAAGAGTAGAGCACAAGCTACAAGCTCGTCCTCCACCAAGGGCTCTCTAGAACATTCACCTAGGTTAGGGCCATGTTCATGTGCCCCACTCTCCTAAACAACCATGGGGCATGAAGGAGGCGCACCCACCAGCTCCTCCCCACCAACGGCTCCCAAAAGCTGACAGCGAGGAAAAAGTCCCCTAGCCAGGCTTCGATTGGGACTCACCATCACCACCACCCCAAAGGACACACAACCAGATGGCAAAGCTCCATTGGCATTTAGGACACCATTTATCACTTGGACTCATGCCCATGAGAGACCTGCTGCTCCAAGTCCTCCAAGCCGCCTAAGGTCGAACCGACCGATGTTTTGGTCACCAAGCCTACAACCGCGATCACCAAGCCAGCAATGAATAACCATTACTCCGCTTTCCTAATATCCTCGCCATCAGTGATGGGGTAGATGACAAATCTATTTTTGATGAGTAGCCCTCTATGGGGGAGAAGAAACAAAACAACACGATGCGCGCCGATGCTAGAATTACCGCCACAATGTCTGAATGGGACCTGACTAAACCAGTCTCCCATGACAAAGAGTTCAAGGTCGATGATACCCAGGAGGAACTAAAATTCCGACAACAGATGAACACTCGATGGAGGAACTGTCGCGGCGCTTAGGAAGTGCACGTGAACGCAAGGCCGCTTGTGAACTCGAGCGTGAGCAGGCCAAGCATGATCACGGGTGCCTATGGGGTCCACCACCTATCCCATGGAACTTGTTGCCGAGCTTTGCTAGGGTCATGCAGACCCTAAGTCAAGCTAGTGGCATGCTCGCCAAGATCATTAATGGCCTTCCCCACTTGCTAGATTGAGAATTCTATTAACTGATCCTCACTTAAGCAGTAAACCACCTCCTACCATCGACTCTTGCTAAGGGAAACACACGCAACCACATCAACAGTCATTCTGACGAATGAAACAACATTGAGGCATGATGAAGAGTTAAGGCACTAAGAGGAGTATGATTGGAACCATGACATTCCATAGCTAGGGGCTGGGCCCTATGCATCTTCTGCTATGACTTCGATCAATAGATTCGTGCCACCACTCTCAATCTAGGAGCGGTTGGGTGATCTTTGACCCTAGTTGCCACCTTGAGACCACTGGGGATGCCATGCAATGCCTGGGGTGATGGACCAAGAGCACCGGCCCCTCAGGGCATGTTTGGGGTCTCTACCTTCACCAATTGACTACACACGGTACTATGGCTACCAAACTTCAAGGTATCCAATGTCAATAAGTAGGAAACCAAGCAAGACCCTAGCAGCTGGCTGGCCATCTACCCCACCACTGCCCGAGCGAGACCCTAGCAGCTGGCTGACGGCATACCTCCCCATAGTGCTAGGGTAATACATGCTCCAATGGATCTGTCGTCTTCGTCACCACTGCATCGACAACTAGGTTGACTTCTATGACTAGTTTGTCACTAATTTTCATCGTTTTCTAATAAGTCGGTGCAACCATGGGACCTCAGGACCATAAAGTGCAAGAACAACGAGTCCCTCCACTCCTTTTTGAAGCGTTTTCAGTCAATGAGGAACTATATTCCCATCTTCACTAAGGCGACAGTGATTGAAGACTTCTATCGAAGGTCCCATGACGAGGCCTTCATAAGAGCCACGCTCCATAGGGCTCTAACTATGTCAAAACAGCTCTTCCATGACGTTGATAGATACATCACCGTAGACGAGTGGGCTTGAGACATCATCGATCAATGGAAGGACATGACCGAGAAGAAAGAAGATGCCCCACAGCATGAGCGCCGCTAGAACAAATGGTAGAGAGAAGAAGTCCATGCCATGGGGCCGCTACCAGCAAGCCCTCAAGGCACCCCTCGCAATAACGTGTGGTTGTTCGACAACACCCTCAATGCCCCATGTCCCTACCACAAGGAGATGCACACACCTTGCATAATTGCAGGGACTTTAAGAACTCAATAGGTCATGGCCAGCCTTTACAAGAACTCCCGCCACCACCTCCGCGATGGGGACAAAATCTTGCACCACCACCGCATGGGGACAATGGTGCATTGTTACCCCATATGGCTCCCAAGAGAACAAGAGGCAGTAGAAGTTGTCTGATCATCAAGCCCTATTAGCCACGACTGATCCATTGGTGCCATTCTGGTGGTCTAAAATCCTAATCTCCTTCAGTCGGACCGATCAATGGCTCAACTTCGACCACCCAGGAAAGTACTCACCACTCATTAGCTTGGTGGTCTGAGAAAGTCGAGTCAATAAAGTTTTGATCGATGGTGGTAACAACATCAATGTCACCTTCCCTAAGTCATTGCAAGCACTCGGGATCCCTCTCATTGAGATCTATGAGTCAGACAGCCCCTTCTTCTGCATTATGTAGAGCATGGAGGAATACCCACTAGGGCACATTTACTTGCTTCTGACCTTCAGCACACCAGACATCTTCCACATAGAGTCCCTCCGCTTCGAAGTGGCTATATTCAACTGTGCCTACAATGCCATCGTCGGGTGACCTGGGCTGGCCAAGTTCATGGCCATCCCAAATTACTCATACCTAGATCTCAAGATTCTAGCCCCATAGGGTGTCCTCACCGTGAGAGCAGACTTCAAGAGTGCCACAGAATGCAACCGAGAAGCAGTTTAGATGGCTCTTGTAGCAAGCACCTCGTATGCTTAGAAGTAGCATGCAACGGATGCAACCGTGCTCCCAAAGGACGAAATGCTGATTCCAGCCCTAGAAGCAACTTCCTCCATGGTGATACTACCGAGTCACCGACCAAAGAGACCAAGAAAGTAGACCTTTGCTTTTCCTACACATCCAAGACGACGGTCATTAGCTCCACCCTCTCCCTCAAATAGGAAGATGTGCTTGTTTGGTTCCTATAAGGCAACTGGGACATGTTTGCATGGAAACTAGCTAACATGCATGGAGTCCCAAGGGAATGGATTGAGCATAATCTCAAATTCTACCCCAGCGTGAGGCCAGTTAGGTAGAAGCTACACGGAATCACTCCCAACAACAGAGATGCAATTTGTGCGGCGCTGGCTTAGCTCACAACTACAGGGTTCATGAGATGAAGTCATGCATCCCAAGTGTCTACCAAATCATGTTCTTGTACTCACAAAGAATAAGGTAGATTCACACATGTGTGTTGATTATACGGATCTCAACAAACATTTCCTAAAGGATCCCTTTGGGCTCCCTTGGATAGATCAGGTCATAGACTCCACTGCAGGATTTTCCCTGCTCTCCTTCCTAGATTGTTATTCTTGATACCATCAGATTAGTCTAGCAAAAGAAGATCAAGAGAAGACCACATTCATCACATAGTTTGGAGTGTTCTGCTACACATCCATGTCTTTTGGGTTGAAGAATACCGGAGGAACATAGGAGCATGCCATCCAGATATGTTTGTCTACAACTGGGGCTATCATGTTGAAGCTCATGTTGATGATGTTGTGATCAAGACCAAGAACCTACAAGACTTAATTGATGATCTATATCAAGTCTTCAGTAGCCTGAGATGCTATCACTGGATGCTTAACCATGATAAATGCGTGTTCGGGGTACCAGATAGGAAGTTACTTGGTTTCATCGCTAGTAACCAGAGGATTGAGGCAAACCTAGAGAAGATCGATACCATTCTCTAGATGCAGCCTCCAAGTTCACAAAAGAAGGTGTAGAAGCTGATAGGGTGCATAGCCGCCTTAAGTCAGTTCATTTCGCGACTTGGGTCTGGCATTCTATACCCTACTCAAGAAGGTGGACAAGTTTCAATAGACACTTGAGGCATTCAAAGCCCTCAAGAAGTTCCTAACAACACCCCCAGTCCTCAAATCTCCAAACTGAGCTACTATAGGTCAGTACCACATTAGTAGTTTAGCATCGGAAAGAGGGACATGTTCAAATGACTCAACATCCAATCTTCTTCATCAGTGAGGTCCTCGGTCCATCCAAGATAAGATACCCTCAAGTCCAAAAGTTACATTATGTCATCGTCATCACTGCACACAAGTTGAGCCATTATTTTGAAGAGCACAAAGTTGTGATGGTCACCGGATTTCTGATTGGTGACATACTGTACAATCGAGAAGATATGAGAAGGATAGTGTTGGTCACTTGTTCTCAAATGTTGTGAATCAAGAACAAGGCAACACAATTGTTAAGGATTAAGGACCTTTGTCCTCCAAAGCATTATCTTCTCTTGGATATAATGATCTTTAGATGAAGGTCATGAAGGACATGCCTTCATCATTTAATGAATGAATAAGAATGCATAAGAGATAATGAATGTGATCTATTGGCTCATTCACATATGTATTCCGTAATGTATACATGATCATTAAAAAAACTTATATTACATTGGTACCTTCGGCTTGTTCGAAGGTGCTGACACGAGAGCGATTACAATCCAGCGTGAACAGTATGGTGCTACTGTTCATCTATTTATAGGCATGGGACATAGCCCAAGTAAAAGTACATTTTTGTCCTTAACATTTATTCACAACTATATCATAAATCATTAGGAACTGGCTAGTCTTTTCCTCTTCGAGCCAGCATCTTGGTCTTCATCGTCATCTTAAGCCAAAGTTGTTACTCTTCGGCTATAGCTTCATCGTTCATTCTTATCATCTTCGGGCTATATCTTCGTCTTGTACACCTTTGTCGTGGGAGAAAACTTCCATCCTGAAGCCGAAGCTCCCTGTAGTAATCTGTGTTATGCTACAAGCAAATGGTTAGTCATGTTTTTAGGACCTTCGGAAGAGAAAGGCCCCCAACAGTAGTCCCTCGTAGTATTAATTTGTTTCTTTGTAATAAATTCAGACTGCGACGTCAACGGAGGCCTTTAGCCGAAGGTTCGAAAAAACATCTTCCCTTCACTAGAATAGTGAATCATTCTGAGCGGTGGAGCTCTGAGTATATATATAGAAGCTCGTGTCGTGAATATTTTTCGTGCCATTTAGCTGTTTGTGTTGTGATTGCTGTCTTAGTATTCTTCTCCTTCCGAGCTCGATTGATTTCTGAGCTTCGACTTTTGCTGCAACCATCATCCAAATGGCTGAGGACAAGAAGATCACAGACCCCACAATGGCTGGGTTTTACGAAGCTATGGAAAAGACCAACACGGAAAAGATCACCAATGAGATGCTAGCTGGGTTGTCTGGGGATTCCAGCGATAGTGATAGTTTTGATGTAGAGAGTGGAAATGAAGACGTCGAAGATCGACCGTGGATGTCGAGCCATGTTGTTTTTGGGAAGTCAACTGTTAAGCAAGGGCAAATCAAAGTGATGAAGGGCAAATATTTTCATGATATTTCTATAGTGAGGGCCGGGGGGTAAGCACTGTTGAGAGCACCTAGAGGGGGGTGAATAGGTGATCCTGTAAAAACTTGAAACTCAATCCACAAAACTTGATTAGGAGTTAGCACGAATAAGCCAAGTGGCTAGAGAGGAGTCTTAGCAAAACACAATAACCACAAAGAGATCAACACAGAGATGACACAGTGGTTTATCCCGTGGTTCGGCCAAGTCCAACGCTTGCCTACTCCACGTTGTGGCGTCCCAACGGACGAGGGTTGCAATCAACCCCTCTCAAGCGGTCCAAAGACCCACTTGAATACCATGGTGTTTTGCTTTGTTTACTATATCCCGCTCGAGAGGAATCTCCACAACTTGGAGCCTCTCGCCCTTACACTTTGATGTTTACAAAGAAGCATGGAGCAAGGGAGGGATGAGCAACGCACACAAGACACAAAATCATAGCAAATACGCACACACAAGACCCAGACTTGAGCTCAAAAGAATATCACGAGGTTCTCACTAGAACGGAGCTCAAATCACTAAGAATGTCGAACAAGTGCGCAAGAATGAAGTGTAAGTGATCAACAATGCTCAGAGGATGCTTGGTGTCCTCCTCCATGCGCCTAGGGGTCCCTTTTATAGCCCCAAGGCAGCTAGGAGCCGTTGAGAGCATTCCAGGAAGGCAATTCTTGCCTTCAGTCGCCTGGCGCACCGGACAGTCCGGTACACCATCGGACACTGTTCGGTGCGGATCTCTTTCCTTATTTGGCGAAGCCGACCGTTGAAGATTCAGAGCTGTTGGCGCACCGGACACTGTCCGGTGCACACCGGACAGTCCGGTGCCCCCTTCTAGCCGTTGGCTCGGCCACGTGTCCCGCGCGGATCGCGCTGCCGACCGTTGGCCCGGCCGACTGTTGGCTCACCGGACAGTCCGGTGATTTATAGCCGTACACCGTTAATCACTTCCCGAGAGCGACGACTTCGCCTGTGTATGGCTCACCGGACAGTCCGGTGCACCACCGGACAGTCCGGTGATTTATAGCCGTACACCGCCGTCGAAGTCCCGAGAGCAGCAAGTCTGCTAGAGCCAGCCTGGCGCACCGGACACTGTCCGGTGCACCACCGGACAGTCCGGTGCACCCAGACTGAGCAGACTTTGGCTGAACGAGCCAAGTCATCTCCAAATTGATTTCTCCTGTTTCCAGCACTTAGACATAATACATTAGTTCTCAAAACAATGTACTAAGTCTAGAAACATACCTTTAGACTTGATTTGCACTTTGTCCATCAATTGGCATAGATTTTCACTTAAGCACTTGTGTTGGCACTCAATCACCAAAATACTTAGAAATGGCCCAAGGGCACATTTCCCTTTCAACTGTTCCCTTTCCCAAAGCTGATGAGGTGGTGGTCTTTAAAAGCTTCATAAAAGTTGGGCTTCGCTTCCCACTACACAAGATGTTAGTTGAAGTTCTAAAGACATTCGAAATATACCTTCATCAACTTACCCCCGAATCCTTTATCAAAGTGGGGGTTTTATATGGGCTATGAGGAGTCAAGGGCTAGAGCCAGATGATAGGTATTTTTGCAATATTCATGAGTTATCCTACCAGACAAAGGCAACCGGAAAGGAACAATACCATAACAACTTTGGATGTTGCAGCTTTGTGCTCCGCTCTGAGGCAAATTATCTCGTGCCAACATTCCCAAAGAAGTGGTCGGGCTCTTGGATGAAGCAATGGTTCTACATAAAGAATGATCTGAATTAGAGGGAGTATGTGTGGGGCATCATTCAACGTCCCATATGGTCACGCTTCGGCATTGGAAGACCATCAGTTGCAATTGGGAATGAGGTGCAAGCGTGCCTAATGGCTTTCAACACCGTATGTACTTACATCGGTACCAGGGATTTAGTACAAGAACATATTGCTTTCAAAGTATGGCCTCTTGTGAATGAATGGGAAATACCGAAGGAAACTATCGCTGGCTTCAGCCAAGGTGGTTTGGTTTATATCAAGTACACCTTTTGGTATAGAAGCCAATTTGATGAGCCAAATGATGATTGGCTAGATGCTATAGAGGCTACCAGCGATGAGCTGCTTGGAACCTACTCGAAGGCAGAGGACGAGGCCATGACTGTTGCCTTCGGCGCTCGAGGGAAAAGAAGACTGAATAGGGTTTTTGATGTAATTGGGTTTGTTTATCCTGATTACTGTTTTCCTGCCCGAAGGCAAGGAGGAAAAAGGAAAGTTTCTACTTTGACCTCTTCTGGCGCGCCGAAACCAAAGAGAGTTAAGATCCTGATCCGCATATCGAAGCCTACTAGGACAGCTGAGGTGTTGAAGCTTATTGAAAGTGCCGAGGCTGCCCCCCAGCCACGTAAACAGCTCCTGCCATGTCAATTGAAGCTAGTGCGGATCCGGTAAAAGAGCTAGAATCAGAAAAGGCAGTAGAACAGCCAAAGGTGTTGAGCTCTCCAGTTGTTACAGGGTTGTCGAAGCTATCGACTACTACAATAGTGACTCCAAGGAAGAGAAGAATGGCTAGCGTTTTAGATGTTGTTTTAGAATCCATGAAAGCGCCAACTCCTGCTTCTGTCGAAGCATCTGGCAAAAAATCTGAAGATGCGAGAGAAGTGATTACTACAAGCGTGGCTACTGCTCTCGCCGAAGCTGGGTCTTCGAAAGTTGTGCCAGTAAGACTGATGGAAGAGAGTCTTCCTAAAAAATCTACATTTCCTGCTCCTGAAGCACCTCCCCATGGTGATTTGGAATACATTATTCGACACGCTTTGGGAAAGCAATTATCATTAGAACAAATTGCCAAAGTGGAACACTATGCCAAGGACTTGAAATACCCCCGAGGGTCCTTGGTATACGGAGGAAATGACGAAGATGACTTCCTCTACTGTCTACCCGATAGTAAGGAGGTTAATGTTTGCCACGAGATGATGAACAATATGGGGTTTCCGAAGCTTGAGCTTGGTTTGTCCGCTATGACGAAGGATCAACTTGCTGACAACCTCATTTACAATAGCTTGAAGGTTTGTAAATTTTGGCTTCGTATTTTGAAAGTTGTCTAGACAGGGATGAATAGGCAAGTGGAAATTTTTCCAACAAAAACTAGAAACAAACTGGGTAAAACCGGTTCAGCCGGTGTTAAAACTGGTTCAACCGATTTGCACGAGATCAACTGAATAATGAGGTATAAAACTGAATTGATCTCAAATTTTACCTAGTTAACTTTGGAAATGAAATGTTCTAGATGATCCATAGGGTTCAAAGTAGTAGATCTGAGAAGGGCACTTCTCAAAATCCACACACCAAAAAGATATATACAAATCTTTCATGGAATGGTCAGAGAGCGAAGAACACGAACAAACACAATGAGCAAGAACACAAGAGACACAAGATTTATCTCGAGGTTTGGTCACACCACAAAAGGTGCCCTACTTCCTCGTTGAGGCGCCCATAAAGAGCCGGGTCTCTTTCAACCCTAATCCTCCCTTTGTCGACCACAAAGGTCAAGCCCACACACTAATCTTTGCTCAAACGAGCGGGTATAAACTTTCTTGTGGTCTTCCACAAGATTTGGAGACTCACAAGAGACACCTAGTCATCTAGGAGCTAGAAGCTCCAAGAGTAATGAATCCACAAAGAACTGAATGTAGTACCAAAGCTCGAATCAAGAAGAACAAGAAGGATTTGGAGATGAAGCACAAAAATCGCAGCTCTTCAATCTCACTCAAAGATTTCTCTCCAAATATTTGAAATGGGAGAGGCAAGAGGTGTGTGAGAGAGAGTGGAAGGTGTTTCTCAGGTTAGGAATTAAGTTTGAGTCATGCTCTGTTGTGGGGTAGAGAGGTAGGAGTGAGTATATATAGGTGGGGCTCCAAAACTAGCCATTATTTACTTTTCTACTCAAAACCGGTTAAGCCAGTTTTAAAACCGGCTGACCCGGTTTCTAGCAATCTGATTTCTGGTTCAGTGGCCGGCTGAGTAGGTGGCTGAGCTGGTTTTCAAAAAGCTACACACAGACTTGTATAGAAAGGTGGACTAGGGCCAAAACCAGCTGAGCTGGTATTTGAATACCAGCTGAACCAGCGTGAAAACCAGCTGAACCAGCCTAAAAACCAGCTGAACCAGTATTTTCCAGAGAGCAATTTTGGCCAATATAAACTTAAAAAGGTTGTACTACATACTTTCTGAAAGTGCATTCATCCCTTTTGTGAGTTTTGGTGATTTGGATAACAACACATTTAAAGGTCTAACAAGTTTGCTAAGTGTTGAACAGGAAATTTAGTATGATGAACATACTTGAATAGTGTATAATGATCAGTGAACAAAGGTTCAACAAAAGGTTAAATAACTAGTGAGACAATGCAAATGGATATAATATGGTCTCTATATTGGTTTGAATATATGGACAAGACCTGAGAAATCACTATGCATAAATATGATCAGAATAGAGGTTGAAGTGATTAAGAGGATTGGTCAAGCCAAAGTGAATAAGATATGAGGAATCGTGAATTGGCTTGACCATATTACTATTAGTCCATATATGCTTCTATGAGAATCAAACTAGAGCTTGATTGATCTTAGCATTTATATCTAGATGACATTCAAGCAAGGTTCACAATATTGAAGAAATGATTCTCTCAATGGATGCTCAATATGATGTGACTCAAGAATGGCTTGATAGGGTGAAGATAGCAAGGAAAGGGCTTCGAGGAACTAAGCGAAGGTGAAGGCCAAGCAACGGCTTGTGGACCAAGGTACCATGGCTAAGGTGAAGAAAAGAGTACTTGCACTAAGTCGATGAACTAATCAGCTATGAAGAGTTATAATATGTTGATACATCAGTAAAGTGACTTGAAGCCATGATTTGAACTCATATATGGTGAAATGGTACAAGTCACAGGGTTTGCTTTGTGTTTGCTTCAAAAGGTGAGACAAGGATGTTTGTGATCCTTATGAAGCAACGCCATGGAGAAATCACACATGAGACACCAATGACTCAAGGAGTTTACTTAATTATATTTTATTTAACTTGAGTATAGGAATCATCGTACTATCAAGGGGGATCCAAAAAGAAGGTTGGTGTTGGTACTAAAGCTCAAAATCCTTGATCTAAAACTACCATTTTACCCTTGTTAATCCTTAGTGAAAGTATGTAGTACAACCTTTTTAAGTCTATCTTGGCCAAAATTGCTCTCTGGAAAATACTGGTTCAGCTGGTTTTCAGGCTGGTTCAACTGGTATTCAAATACTAGTTCAGCTGGTTTTCAGGCTGGTTCAGCTGGTATTCAAAAACAGTCAACCGGTTTTTGGACCAGCTCAGCCGGACACTCAACTGGTTTTCAGTCTGGTGGAAACCAGTTCAACCGGTTTTAAAACCGGTTCAACCGGTTTTTGTACTGTTCACTTTTTTCTACCAGTCTGTTGTGTCAGCCAAAAAGTTGTGCGTAGCTTTTTGAAAATCGGTTCAATCGGTTTTGGGACGGGTTCAACCAGTTTTTGTGCAGAAAATTCAAAAACGGCTAGTTTTGGAGCCCCACCTATATATACTCACTCCTACCTCTCTCCCACACACAACAGCACGCACAAAACCTCATTCCTAACCTGAAAAACACCTCCCACTCTCTCTCACACACCTCTTGCCTCTCCCATTTCAAATCTTTGGAGAGAAATCTTTGAGTGAGATTGAAGAGCTGCGATTTTGGTGCTTCATCTCTAAATCCTTCTTGCTCTTCTTGATTCGAGCTTTGGTACTACATCGAGTTCTTTGTGGATTCATTACTCTTGGAGCTTCTAGCTCCTAGATGACTAGGTGTCTCTTGTGAGTCTCCAAATCTTGAGGAAGACCACAAGAAAGTTTGTATTACCCGCTCGTTTGAGCAAAGATTAGTGTGTGGGCTTGACCTTTGTGGTCGGCAAAGGGAGGATTAGGGTTGAAAAAGACCTGGCTCTTTGTGGGTGCCTCAATGAGGAAGTAGGGCACCTTGGTGGTGTGATCGAACCTCGGGATAAATCTTATGTCTCTTGTGTTCTTGCTCATTGTCTTTATTCGTGTTCTTCGTTCTCTCACCATTGCGTGGAAGATTTGCTTATATCTTTTTGGTGTGTGGATTTTGAGAAGTGCCCTTCTCAGATATACTACTTTGAACCCTATGGATCAACTAGAACATCTCATTTCCAAAGTTAACTAGGTGGATTTCGAGAACAATTCAGTTTTATATCTCATTCTTTAGTTGAGCTCGTGCAAACCGTTTGAACCGGTTTTGACACCGGTTGAACCGGTTTTACCTAGTTTGTTTCTAGTTTTTGTTGAAAAAGTTTTCGTTTGCCTATTCACCCCCCTCTAGGCAACTTTCACTTTCACTAAGGATTAACAAGGGTAAAATAGAAGTTTTGGATCAAGGATTTTGAGCTTTAGTACCAACACCAACCTTCTTTTTGGATCCCCATTGATAGTATGATGATTCCTATACTCAAGTTAAATAAAATTAATTAATAAACTCCTTGAGTCATTGGTGTCTCATGTGTGATTTCTCCATGGCGTTGCTTCATAAGGACCACAAACATTGTTGTCTCACCCTTTGAAGTAAACCAAATCGAGCCTGTGACTTGAACCATTTCACCATGTATGAGCTCAACTCATGGCTTCAAGTCACCGAAGTGATGCATCAACACAATATAACTCTTCATAGCTGATTAGTTCATCGACTTAGTGCAAGTACTCTTTTCTTCACCTTAGCCATGGTACCTTGGTCCACAAGCCGTTGCTTGGCCTTCACCTTCGCTTAGTTCCTCGAAGCCCTTTCCTTGCTATCTTCACCCTATCAAGCCATTCTTGAGTCACATCATATTGAGCATCCATTGAGAGAATCATTTCTTCAATATTGTGAACCTTGCTTGAATGTCATCTAGATATAAATGTTAAGATCAATCAAGCTCTAGTTTGATTCTCATAGAAGCATATATGGACTAATAGTAATATGGTCAAGCCAATTCACGATTCCTCATATCTTATTCACTTTGGCTTGACCAATCCTCTTAATCACTTCAATCTCTATTCTGATCATATGTATGCATTGATTTCTCAGGTATTGTCCATATATTCAAACCAATATAGAGACCATATTATATCCATTTGTATTGTCTCATTGGTTATTTAACCTTGTGTTGAAACTTTATTCACTGATCATTATACACTATTCAAGTATGTTCATCATACTGAATTTCTTATTCAACACTTAGCAAACTTGTTAGACCTTTAAATGTGTTGTTATCCAAATTACCAAAACCTAAAAAAGGGATAAATACACTTCCATATTTGGTACTTTTCGTTATAGTGGACTATTTTTGTGGTAATTCTTACTGTTATTGTTTGTTTGTTCTTCTATTTTGCAGGGTATAACCCTTAGTAAGGCTCTGAAAGCTCAAAAAGATGTAGAGGACGAAAGCTGCCAGATAGCACATGGAAACCTCCGGTCAAAGGTTATAACTTTGAGAAACGAAGCTCTTGCAAAGGATAAGATTTTACTATCTTTGGTCGAGAGGGTGAAATCCAGTGAAGCTAAGTTGTCCGCTCAAGATAAAGTGCATAAAGCTGAAGTGCAAGAATTAGAAAAGAAACTTGCCGAAACAACTCAAAATTTTAATGTAGAGTTGACAAAATGTGAAATATCTGATATTGAACGCGCAAGGGTATAGAAAAATGTTGAAGAGCTTCGTCAAACTAAGAAAGAGTGACATAATGTTGCTACAGAATGTGCCAAGAATTTGAAGAATGACTTTTCTAAAGTTGGCACATTTTCCACATAGCAGAATTTCATCCGCGGTGATCCTAATGGGGTTATTCACTGGATTAATGGCGAAACCGAAGCTTTTGAAGAAATTCTCAGCGACAGAGGAGATTTATGTGCCTTCACCGGTGTCTGAGGGGCCGTGTCTATCTTCGAAAAGGTCGATTGCGAACATGCTAAGGTTGTGGTTCAGCCAGGATTTTCGCTTTTAGCTGATGACATTAAAAAC
Source organism: Zea luxurians (assembly GCA_029449295.1). NCBI lineage: Eukaryota > Viridiplantae > Streptophyta > Magnoliopsida > Poales > Poaceae > Zea > Zea luxurians. The sequence continues at coordinate 18,337,180 of JAOPSE010000011.1, forward strand.
CCTTCGGCCGACGCTACTGTATTAAGCCGAAAGTTCTATTCCGAAGTATGGCTGAAGGGTGGCCAAGAAATATCTGACAAAGCCATTAGAAGAAAAGAGAAGGAGTCTCACGATGCCTTAGAAGAGGCTAAGAGAGCTGAAGAAACTGTTGAATGTGCTAGGCTTATAGGTATATCCATTATAACTTAGCTTCGTAAATTATTGTAGCTTTGGTACTAACAGATACTTGTATTTTGATGTAGCTGAGCTTTCTCCCCCTCTAGAGTCGTACGATCCTGAAGCTGATCCACCTCTGAACGGGGTACTCGACATAATTAGAATTGCCAACGAGGCCGTTGACGAAGCTATCAATAAACTGTTGAACGAAGATGTCGATAAAGTCTTAAAAGGAGACTAAAGTTTACATTTGAGAGTTTAGGGTCTTTGTACGTAGTTTTCGTTTTTGTAAGAAACAATTGTCAAATATTTGCATATGTATTGATGTAATATATTTCTTTGTGATGCGTGAAACCTTCGTTTGTATCGTTTTTGAGCTGTTGGCGAAAAAACACCTTCCATTCGTTTCACGCTTCATGGAGAAAGAAATCCATCTTATTTTGCTGAAGTAACTCTGAAGGGTTTTCCCTGAACGTTGTATAAGAATACCATTTTCGAAGATATAAGCTACATATGACAACGCCTGTCAAAAGCATGTATCTTGTATTTTTTATATGGCTCTCCTGCCGAAAGAGACTTAACCTCATGGGTTAAGCAGTATGTCTGAAGGAGCAATTTTTCTTATTTTTGCACTGTTTCTGTTGATGTAGCATGATGTATGATGAGATGCTATGCAATATGATGTGATGATATGATGCAAATGACATTGGTGCGCAAATAAGACTCTGCATCCCCTTTGGAACGACTTTAGAGTCTCTTCACCTTTTACTTAGGTGGTATTTTAGCTCTGCATTCCCTTAGGAATGACTTTGGAGCTAAGCTCTGCATCCTCTTAGGAACAACTTTGGAGCTTATTCACCTTTTTACTTAGGTGGTATTTCAGCTCTGCATCCCCTTAAGAACGACTTTGGAGCTAAGCTCTGCATCCCCTTAGGAACGACTTTGGAGCTTCTTCACCTTTTACTTAGGTGGTATTTCAGCTCTGCATCCCCTTAGGTACGACTTTGGAGCTTCTTCACCCTTCTTGTTACACTCAATGGTGTAACCACAAATTTATTACAACAGGCTGAAGGTTGAACCCTCTCATATTGTCTTTGGAGGGGAAATATAAGAACAGAAAAGTAAAAAATACATTGAACTTGGAAACTCTCTGGTCGAGCCCTTGTATTGCTTTAGTAAATATGTCATGATTCGGGCACAGTGTTGTTGACTGTGGCTTCGGACTCCTCTCGTGTGTCGCGTTGTTGCTGCGCTTAACGATGCCATTCTGGCTACTGGTTATGAATCAAGGTTGGTGCCATAGGTGGTGGTGGTGGTAGCTGAGCCCATGCAGCTTGAGAATGATTTGCCGAAGCAACTGATGTTGTGGGTTGCTGGTTGCCCATATACTTAGGGATATATGGCAAACAACATGAAGTAGTGTGCAGAACCTGCTTCGGCTGATTCTACCGTGCTTCAGCTTCAGCTATCTCCTTTTGCTTTTGGATCGTGACTTGGCACGTCCTTGTGAGAGCACCTAGAGGGGGTGAATAGGTGATCCTGTAAAATCAAATACTAAATAGCAACAAAACTTAGTTATGAAAGAGTTAGTGCGACTAAGTAGCTTTGAAGCGAGTTCTTGTGAACAAAACAATCACAGAGAAAGCAACACAAGAGACACGTGATTTTTATCCCGTGGTTCGACCAAGTAACACTTGCCTACTTCCACGTTGTGGCGTCCCAATGGACGAGGATCGCACTCAACCCCTTTCAAGTGATCTAATGATCAACTTGAATACCATGTCTTTCTTCCTTATAGTTTTCTTCCCGTTTGCGAGGAATCTCCACAAGTTGGAGCCTCTCGCCCTTACAATATTGATCACAAAGAGGCATAGAGTAAGGTTGGGAAGAGCAACACACACAAGACTCAAAATCACAGCACAACCACGCACACATGTCACAACTTGAGCTCGAAACACAACACACGGAGTTCGCAACTCAAATAGAGCTCAAATCACTAACACAAAAAATCAAATGCGTGGAGTTGGAGTCTTGGAGTCTTAGGATGCTTAGTGAATGCTTAGATAACTCCTCCATGTGCCTAGGGGTCCCTTTTATAGCCTCAAGGTAGCTAGGAGCCGCTGGAGACCAACTTGGAAGGCAATTCCTGCCTTCTGTCGAGTGGCGCACCGGACAGTCCGGTGAGCCACCGGACAGCTACTGTAGACAGTCTGGTGCACGATCTCCTTCCAAAAATAGCACAGACGACCATTGCAGCTTTGGGCCCGTTGGCGCACTGGACACTATCCGGTGCACACCGGACAGTTTGGTGCCTCCTTCGGACCGTTGGAGCTGCCACGCGTCGCCCGCAGATTTTGCGGCCGACCATTGGCGCTGGCGACCGTTGCCTCACCGAACAGTCCGGTGAATTATGAACACGTTGCCCCTTCGCTTTTCCCGAGGGCGACGAGTTCGCCACGAATGACTCACCGGTTCACCACCAGACGATCCGGTGAATTTTAGCCGTACGCCGCCGTTGAATCCCGAGAGCGGCAAGTTCACGCGGACCAGCCTGGCACACCAGACAGTCCGGTGCACCCAGACTGAGTTGGTGTTGGCTGCACACAGCCAACACTTCTCCCTTTTCTTCTCTTGTCCTTTAGTCACTGTTTCTAGCACTTGGATAACATGTTAGTACATAAAACAATTTACCAAGTCTAGAAACATACCTTTTGCCTTGATTTTCACTTCTCACTTTATTTGGCACATAAGAACTTAATTGAATGTGTTGAGCACTTAATCACCAAAACATTATAGAAATTGCCCAAGGGCATATTTCCCTTTCAATCTCCCCTTTTTTGGTGATTTATGCCAACACATCAAAAAGCAACCAAAATAAGTGCAACATCAATGCAACTTAGGACCAAATTGTTTTTGCATAAGATTTGACATATTTGGATCATTCTTTGCCACCACTTGGTTTGTTTTCGCAAATCAAATTCTTTTTCCTATCTCTAAGTCAAACACACTTGTTTGGGCGAATTAAGATATATTCCAAGAGAGAAATCGATCAATTACCAAAAACTCCCCCTTTTCCCATAATCAAAAATTCTCCCTCATAAGAGACCAAATTTTGCAATTAGAGTATTTTGACAAAATCAAATTCTAACTCTACTATTTTCAAAAATTCACAAGTGGTAGCTGATCCATTTGCTTTGGCCTTAATTTCTCCCCCTTTGGCATTAAGCACCAAAACGGGATCATTTTTGGCCCTCTTAACCCCATTGCTTCACCAAAAATGTCAATTAAGAGCAAACGACAAATAAAGCGTAAGAATGAACTTGGAATGAAATACACCAATACCGAAGTGCAGTGGAAGTCTTTGCATCGTCCAAGTCCATTTGCCCTTTCAATGCACCTTTGAGACTGCATCAAGAGTACTCAAACAAACAGGTTAGTCTCAAAGGGTCAAGTTGTAGCACATCTCCCCCTTAATATGTGCATCACTTGCATATGGACTTGTGAGGTCCGGGGATCACGTGTACAACTTGAGCACCACAAATAATGGATTTAAATGCATAAAGTAACATGATCAAAGGCACATAACACATGTATGCTATAGATCAATCCAAGTTACGCGGATCTAAGACATTTAGCTCACTATGCAACCTGCAAAACCTTTTCTCATCTAAAGGCTTAGTGAAGATATCGGCTAGCTGGTTCTCGGTGCTAATATGGTACACCTAGGTATCTTCCTTTTGCTGGTGGTCTCTCATGAAGTAATGTTGGATGTCTATGTGCTTAGTGTGGTTGTGTTCAACAGGATTATCCACCATGCGAATTGCACTCTCATTGTCACATAGGAGTGGGACTTTGCTCAGATTGTAGCCAAAGTCCCAGAGAGTTTGCCTCATCCAAAGTAGTTGCACACAACACTATCCTGTGGCAACATACTCGGCCTCAGCGGTGGATAGGGCAACGGATGTTTGTTTCTTGGAACTCCAAGACACCAGGGACCTTCCTAGAAATTGGCACGTCCCCGATGTGCTCTTCCTATCAACCTTGCACCCGGCATAATCGGGGTCTGAGTATCCAATCAAGTCAAAGGTAGACCCCTTTGGATACTAGTTCCCGAAGCAAGGCGTAGAAACTAAATATCTAAGAATTCGCTTAACAGCCACAAGGTGACATTCCTTGGGGTCGGATTGATATCTAGCACGCATGCATACACTTAGCATAATGTCCGGTCTACTAGCACATAAATAAAGCAGTGAACCTATCATGGACCGGTATGCCTTTCGATCAATGGACTTACCTCCTTTGTTGAGGTCAACATGCCCGTCGGTTCCCATCAGTGTCTTCGCGGGCTTGGCGTCCTTCATCCCAAACTGCTTGAGAAGATCTTGTGTGTACTTCGTTTGGGAGATGAAGGTGCCATCCTTGAGTTGCTTCACTTGGAATCCAAGGAAGTAGGTCAACTCGCCCATCATCAACATCTCGAACTTTTTTGTCATCACCCTGCTAAACTCCTCACAAGACTTTTGATTAGTAGAACCAAATATTATGTCATCGACATAAATTTGGCACACAAAGAGATCACCATCACAAGTCTTTGTAAAAAGAGTTGGATCAACTTTCCCAACCTTGAAAGCATTAGCAATTAAGAAATCTCTAAGGCATTCATACCATGCTCTTGGGCTTGCTTAAGTCCATAGAGCGCCTTAGAGAGCTTAAACACATGGTCGGGATACCTGTCATCCTCAAAGCCAGGGGTTGTTCCACGTATACCTCCTCCTTGATTGGCTCGTTGAGGAAAGCGCTCTTTACGTCCATTTGAAACAACCTGAAAGAGTGGTGAGCAGCATAGGCCAATAGTATTCGAATGGACTCTAGCCTAGCCACGGGAGCAAAAGTCTCCTCGAAATCCAAACCTGCGACTTGGGCATAACCTTTTGCCACAAGTCGGGCCTTATTTCTTGTCAACACCCCATGCTCGTCTTGCTTGTTGCGGAACGCCCACTTGGTTCCCAGAATGTTTTGCTTTGGACGTGGCACCAGGCTCCAGACTTCATTTCTTTTGAAGTTGTTGAGCTCTTCCTGCATGGCCAACACCCAGTCTGGATCCTGCAAGGCTTCTTCTACCCTGAAAGGCTCAGTAGAAGAGACAAACGAGTAATGCTCACAAAAGTTAGCTAATCTTGAGCGAGTAGTTACTCCCTTGCTGATGTCACCCAGAATCTGGTTGACAGGGTGATGTCTTTGGATCGTTGCTTGGACTTGGGTTGGAGGGGCTTGTGGTGCCTCTTCCTCCATCACTTGATCTTCCTGTGCTCCCCCTTGATCATGCCCTTCTTCTTGAAGTACCTGTTCATTATCTTGTGTTGGGGGATACACCATTGTAGAGGAAGATGGTTGATCTTGCTCCTGTTGTTCCTGCGGTCGCACATCACCTATCGCCATTGTGCGCATTGCAGCCGTCGGAACGTCTTCTTCATCTACATCATCAAGATCAACTTGCTCTCTTGGAGAGCCATTAGTCTCATCAAATACAACGTCGTTAGAGACTTCAACCAATCCCGAAGATTTGTTGAAGACCCTATACGCCTTTGTATTTGAGTCATACCCTAGTAAAAACCCTTCTACTGCCTTGGGAGCAAACTTAGAATGTCTACCTTTCTTCACCAGAATGTAGCATTTGCTCCCAAATACTCGAAAGTAAGAAACGTTGGGTTTGTTACCGGTAAGGAGCTCATAGGAGGTCTTCTTGAGAAGGCGATGCAGATAAAGTCGGTTTATGGCGTGGCAGGCTGTGTTCACAGCTTCCGGCCAAAACCGTTCGGGCGTCTTGAACTCTCCAAGCATCGTTCTTGCCATGTCGATAAGCGTCCTATTCTTCCTCTCTACCACACTGTTTTGTTGTGGTGTGTAGGGAGTGGAGAACTCATGCTTGATGCCTTCCTCCTCAAGATACTCCTCCACTTGTAGATTCTTGAACTCGGACCCATTGTCGCTTCTTATCTTTTTCACCTTGAGCTCAAATTCATTTTGAGCCCTCCTTAAAAAGCGCTTTAGGGTCCCTTGGGTTTCTGATTTGTCCTGCAAAAAGAACACCCAAGTGAAGCAGGAAGAATCATCAACAATAACAAGACCATACTTACTTCCCCCGATGCTAAGGTAGGCAACGGGTCCAAAAAGGTCCATGTGAAGAAGTTCCATTGGTCTTGATGTTGTCATCACATTCTTGCTGTGATGAGTGCTTCCCACCTGTTTTCTTGCCTGACATGCTGCACAAGGTCTGTCTTTCTCAAAACAGACATCGGTTAGTCCTAACACATGTTCTCCCTTTAGAAGTTTATGAAGGTTCTTCATCCCAACATGTGCTAGACGGCGATCCAGAGCCAGCCCATACTAGTCTTAGCCACTAAGCATGCATCTAGATCGGCATTCTCTTTCGAAACATCAACTAAATAGAGCTTGTCATCTAATACACCCTTAAATGCTAATGAACCATCACTCCATCTAAAGACAGATACATCAACATTTGTAAACAAACAATTGTAGCCCATGTGGCACAATTGACTTACAAACAAGAGGTTGTATCCTAATGACTCTACTAAAAAATACATTTGAAATAGAGTGCTCGCTTGTAATGGCTATCTTTCCCAAACCTTTGACCTTGCCTTGGTTCCCATCTCCAAAAACAATCATATCCTGGGAATCCTTGTTCTTGACGTAGGAGGTAAACATCTTCTTCTCCCCCGTCATGTGGTTTGTGCATCCGCTTCGATTATCCAGCTAGAGCCCCCGGATGCATAAACCTGCAAGGAATTTAAGCTTGGGTTTTAGGTACCCAACTCTTGTTGGGTCCTAAAAGGTTAGTCACAATAGTTTTTGGAACCCATATGCAAGTTTTTGTCTCCCTTGCATTTGGATCCCAATTTCCTAGCCACTACTTTTGCATTCTTACATGAAAGAATAAAAGAAGTGTTGCAAGCATGGAAAACAGTAGCAGATTCACATTTTCCTAGGCACATGATGCACAACATGATTTCTCCTAGTCCTACTTCTACGATGAACAAAAGTAGAACTAGAGGCAAACATAGCATGTGAATTAACAGCATCATGAACATAACTCCAATTATAATGAGCATTCCTAGAAAATTTTCTATCATAAATGTAGGCATGACACTTTTGGGAACTACTAGCCATAGGGGCCTTCCCTTTCTCCTTGTTGAGAATGGGAGCCTTTTGGCTTGTTAAGTTCTTGGCTTCCTTTCAAAAACCAAGCTCATCCTTAATTGAGGGGTGTCTACCAACGGTGTAGGCATCCCTAGCAAATTTTAATTTGTCAAAATCAATTTTGCAAGTCTTAAGTTGAGCATTAAGACTTGCCACCTCATTGTTTAATTTAGTAATAGACGCAAGATGTTCATCACAAGCATCAATATCAAAATCCTTGCATCTATTACAAATAACAACATGATCTATACATGATTTAGTTACATTAGCTTCCTCCAGTTTAGCATTTAATTCAACATTCAAATCCTTTAGACTAGAGACAGATTCTTGACAGGCAGTCAACTCAGAGGATAGTATTTCATTTATTTTAAGTTCTAAGGCAAGAGATTTTTGAACACTAACAAATTTGTCATGTTCCTCATACAAAATGTCCTCTTGCCTTTCTAGCAATCTATCTTTTTTATTTAGAGCATCAATTAATTCATTATTTTTTTCTACCTTAGCTCTATCTAAACCTTTAAATAAACTAGAGTAGTCTATTTCATCATCGGAAGATTCTTCATCACTAGATGAAGTGTACTTGGGTGTGTCCCGAACACGTACCTTTTTCTCCTTGGCCATAAGACATGTATGGCGTTCGTTGGGGAAGAGTGAGGATTTGTGAAAGCCGAGGTAGCAAGTCCTTCATCGTTGGAGTCTGATGATGAGCAGTCAGAATCCCACTCTTTTCCAAGGTGTGTCTCGCCCTTCGCCTTCCTGTAGTTCTTCTTCTTTTCTTTCTTCCCGCTCTTTTCTTGTCCCTGGTAATTATCGTTATCGGGACATTAAGCAATAAAGTGACCAGCCTTACCGCATTTGAAGCAGGAGCGCTTTCCCCTTGTTTTATTCTTGTTGGGGTGCTCTTTGCGTCCCTTGAGTGCGGTCTTGGAACGTTTGATGATGAGTGTCATCTCATCTTCGTTGAGGCCTGCAGCCTCCACTTGAGCCACCTTGCTTGGTAGCGCCTCCCTGCTACTAGTTGCCTTGAGAGCAACGAGTTGAGGCTCGTAGACGGGTAGTGGGTCGTTTAGAGCATCGTCCACGTATCGAGCCTCCTTCACCATCATGCGTCCGCTCACAAAATTTCCAAGGATCTTCTCGGACGTCATCTTGGTGTACCTAGGATTTTCACAAATAAGATTGACAAGATGGGGGTCAATTACAGTGAATGACCTTAGCATGAGTCGGACGACATCATGATCCGTCCATCTTGTGCTTCTGTAGCTTCGTATCTTGTTGACCAGGGTCTTGAGCCTATTGTAGGTTTATGTTGGCTCCTCTCCCCTGATCATCGCAAATCTCCCTAGCTCACCTTCCACCAAGTCCATTTTGGTGATCATGGTGGCGTCGTTTTCCTCATGAGATATCTTAAGGGTGTCCCAGATCTGCTTCGCATTGTCCAAGCCGCTAACCTTGTTGTATTCATCCCTGCACAGAGATGCTAGCAAAACAGTAGTGGCTTGGGCATTTTTATGAATTTGCTCATTAATAAACACGACATTGTCAGTACTATCAAAGTTCATTCCGTTTTCAACTATCTCCCAGATACTAGGATGGAGAGAAAATAAATGACTACACATTTTATGACTCCAAAAAGAATAGTCCTCTCCATCAAAGTGGGGGGTTTCCCAAGTGGAATTGATAGCAAATGAGCATTAGAATTGTACGAAATACGAGAATAATCAAATGAATAGTTTTGATTAATCGTTTTCTTCTTTGACGAGGAGTCGTCGTCATGTGGTGAAGAAGACGAGGCATCACTATCGTAGTATATGATCTTCTTGATGCGCCTCTTCTTCTTCCCGTCTCTTTTCTTATGACTTGAGCCTGAGTCGGTTGGCTTGTCGTCTCTAGGCTCGTTGAGGAAGGACTTCTTTTCCTTTTCGTTGACCACCATCCCCTTTCCCTTAGGATCCATCTCTTCGGGTGATTAGTCCCTTAAGTGAAGAGTATGGCTCTGATACCAATTGAGAGCACCTAGAGGGGGGGTGAATAGGTGATCCTGTAAAATCAAATACTAAATAGCCACAAAACTTAGTTATGAAAGAGTTAGTGCAACTAAGTAGCTTTGAAGCGAGTTCTTGTGAACAAAACAATCACAGATAAAGCAACACAAGAGACACGTGATTTTTATCCCGTGGTTCGGCCAAGTAACACTTGCCTACTTCCACGTTGTGGCGTCCCAATGGACGAGGGTCGCACTCAACCCCTTTCAAGTGTTCTAATGATCAACTTGAATACCACGTCTTTCTTCCTTAAAGTTTTCTTCCCGTTTGCGAGGAATCTCTACAAGTTGGAGCCTCTCGCCCTTACAATATTGATCACAAAGAGGCACAGAGTAAGGTTGGGAAGAGCAACACACACAAGACTCAAAATCACAACACAACCACGCACACAGGTCACAACTTGAGCTCGAAACACAACGCACGGAGTTCGCAACTCAAATGGAGCTCAAATCACTAACACAGAGAATCAAATGCGTGGAGTTGGAGTCTTGGAGTCTTAGGATGCTTAGTGAATGCTTAGATAACTCCTCCATGTGCCTAGGGGTCCCTTTTATAGCCTCAAGGTAGCTAGGAGCCGTTGGAGACCAACTTGGAAGGCAATTCCTGCCTTCTGTCGAGTGGCGCACCAGACAGTCTGGTGAGCCACCGGACAGCTATTGTAGATAGTCCAGTGCACAATCTCCTTCCAAAAACGGCACAGACGACCGTTGCAGCTTTGGGCCCGTTGGCGCACCGGACAGTCCGATGCCTCCTTTCGACCGTTGGAGCTGCCACATGTCGCCCGCAGATTTCGTGGCCGACTGTTGGCGCTGGCGACCGTTGGCTCACCGGACAGTCCGGTGCACCACCGGACAGTCCGGTGAATTATGGCCACGTCGCCCCTTCGCTTTTCTCGAGGGCGACGAGTTCGCCACGGATGGCTCACCGGACAGTCCGGTGCACCACCGGACGGTCCGGTGAATTTTAGCCATACGCCGCTGTTGAATCCCGAGAGCGGCAAGTTCACGCGGACCAGCCTGGCGCACCAGACACTGTCCGGTGCACCTAGACCGAGTTGGTGTTGGCTGCACACAGCCAACACTTCTCCCTTTTCTTCTCTTGTCCTTTAGTCACTGTTTCTAACACTTGGATAACATGTTAGTACATAAAACAATTTACCAAGTCTAGAAACATACCTTTTGCTTTGATTTTCACTTCTCACTTTATTTGGCACATAAGAACTTAATTGAATGTGTTGAGCACTTAATCATCAAAACATTATAGAAATTGCCCAAGGGCATATTTCCCTTTCACCTTGTTGTATGTCCCTTATCCTCCCCACAGAATAAACAGAACAACCTCCTAGGTTGGGAGCTGAACATTCCTCAAAAGCTTCTTCCTCCTCTGCCCCTTGGAGCTGGTGGTCTGTAAGAGCTTTGTTGCATTCCTGTAGATTGAGCTTTGTTTGTTGCCTTGAGTGTGGTTTGCCCTTTCATCATTTGAGCTAGGATTGTGGATTGTTCTGACATGGCTAGGGTGGAGCCTTCCCCCGAAGCCGCTAGTCATCTCAGAATACCTGTAGGCCTCCTCTCTTCTCTGCCGAAAGTCATTATCAGCCCTGATGTACTCATCCATCTTCTAGAGGAGCTTTTCCAGAGTTTGCAATGGCTTCCTAGCAAAATACTACGCTATCGGTCCTGGTTGGAGCCCCTTGATCATAGCTTCAATGACAGTCTCATTTGGCACCGTTGGTGCCTGGGCCCTAAGTCACAGAAATCTTCGGACATATGCCTGCAAGTACTCTTTGTGGTCTTGCGTACACTAGAATAAGGCTTAGGCAGTTACTGGCTTTGTCTAGAAACCCTGAAAGCTAGTTACCAGCATGTCCTTCAGCTTTTGCCATGACGTGATCATTCCCGGGCGAAGGGAAGAATAGCACGTCTAAGCTTCATTCCTGACTGCCATGACAAAGGATTTCGCCATGACAGCCGTGTTGCCACCATATGAGGATATGGTTGCTTTGTAACTCATGAGAAACTGCTTCAGATCCGAATGCCCATCGTACATGGGAAGCTGCGATGGATTGTAAGATGGTGGCCATGGAGTAGCCTGCAATTCTGCTGCTAGAGAAGAAGCATCATCAAAAGCAAAGTTACCATGATGGAAGTCATCATACCATTCATCGTTATTGACGAAGATCTCCCTGTTGAGGCCTTTGTCCTTGGTCATCTTGGGTGATGTGACGGATTTCTTCAGCAGATTCATCGATTTTCCTCTGAAGGTCAGCTAGCCGAAGCATCTTCTCTCTCTTCCTCTGCACTTGTTGGTGTATGGCTTCTAGGTCTATGATTTCTTAGTCCAACTCCTCCTCCTGCGGTGTTGGGCTGGTAGCCTTCCTTTCTGGCTCAGGGCTTCTCAGAGAGAGAGAGAGAGAGTCTCTTGGTTAGAGTCCAGTGGCTGAAGGGTAGCCCCTGGCACTATTGCCTTCTTCGACGGCATGACTAAGGTGAATGCTTATTGAAGGTGGTCGTTTGAGTTCACCGGAGGTGGGTGCCAATGTCGGTCACTTGTTTTCAAATGTTGTGAATCAAGAACAAGGTAATACAATTGTTAAGGATTAAGGACCTTCGTCCTCTGAAGCATTATCTCCTCTTGGATATAATGATCTTCAGATGAAGGTTGTGAAGGACATGCCTTCATCATTTAATGAATGAATAAGAATGCATAATCTATTGGCTCATTCACATATGTATTTCGTGATGTATACATGATCATTAACAAAACTTATATTACATTGGTACCTTCGGCTTGTTCGAAGGTGCTGACGTGAGAGCAATCACAATCCAGCGTGAATAGTACGGTGCTACTGTTCATATATTTATAGGCACGAGACGCAACCCGTGTAAAAGTACATTTGTGTCCTCAACATTTATTCACAACTATATCATAAATCATTAGGGACTGGCTAGTCTTTTCCTCTTTGAGCCAGCATCATGTTTGGTCTTCATCGTCGTCTTAAGTCAAAGCTGTTACTCTTCGACTCTAGCTTCATCGTTCATTCTTATCATCTCTGGGCTATATCTTCATCTTGTACACCTTTGATGTGAGAGAAAACTTCCATCCTGAAGCCGAAGCTCTCTGTAGTAATCCGTGTTATGCTACAAACAGATGGTTAGTCATGTTTTTGAGGACCTTCGGAAGAGGAAGGCCCCCAATAGATAGTCAAATGGGCTTGTGAACTGGGGGCTCATGACATCGAGTTCCAACCACGTATGATGATCAAGACATAGGCCCTAGTTGACTTTGTTTCAGAATGGATAGAGAACCAGGTTCTAAAGAACCTAGAGCCTATGTAAGTTTGAAAGATGTACTTCAATGTATCCTTAAAGTTGAAGGGTCAGGAGAAGGAATTCTCTTTATCGCTCCAAAGGGAGAACAACTCAAGTACAAGTTGTAGCTTCTCTTTCCACTCTCAAATAATGCAGCCAAGTATGAAGTTATGATACATGGACTCTATATTGTTGTTTCACTCGGTATCAAGTAGCTGATGGTATTTGGAGACTCCTTGGTGGCAATCAGTCAAGTCAATAAAGATTGAGATTGTTCTATAGATACCATGGGCAAATACTATGCTACAGTTTGAGAGAGATATGAGAGTACCTAGAGGGGGTGAATAGGTGATCCTGCAATAATCAACTTTAAACAAGACCAACTTGGTTTATAACAAGTGTTAGTAGAAACCAAATCCAAGTCGTGATGAATAGAGATAGAGAAAGAGAGAATCTCTTCACTTGATTGTTCCTTTGATATGTGTATTAAGCTTAAGAGCAACAATGCAAGTGAAATAGGAGAACTTTTGGAAGACAACAATCACAATAAGGAAAATGCATAAGAGACACGACAATTTTATCCCGTGGTTTGACCAATGCCTACTCCACGTTGTGGTGACCTCCTTCGATCAAGGGTTGCACTCAACCCCTCTCAAGTGATCCAAAGATCAAACTTGAGTACCACGTTGTTCTTCCTTATATCAAGTCCCTTTGTGAGGAATCTCCACAAGTTGGAGTCTCTCACGCCTTACACAAATGATCTTAATAAAAGCTCAAGAGTAAGGGGAGTAGAAACACACATAATAGCTCAAATCACATCAACACACACACACACACGAGTCAAGAAGAGAGCAAAAGAAACAACACAGCAAAATTACAGCTCAACAAGGTGCTCAAATCTCTATCTAGCGAAGCAGCAGCGTGGTCGTGAGGTCTTGGTGTTGTGGAATGTTCAAAGAATGCTTGGATAGTTCTCCATGGCGCCTAGGGATCCTTTTATAGCCCCAAGGGACCTAGGAGTCGTCGAAGCTCTGTTTGGAAGGCCCTGGTTGCCTTCTGTCCGCGGGTGCACCGGACTATTTGGTGCACACAGGATAGTGAACAATACGCGATTTCCTTCCTTTCCTGGCGAAGCCGACCGTTGCCAGCTATTGGCTCCATGGTACACCAGACATTCTGGTGGCGCATCGGACAGTCCAGTGCGACCTGGTGACCGTTGGCTTGGCTGACGTGGCCAGCGTTGATCGCGCGGCCGACCATTGGCCAAGCACGCGGCTGGCACACCGGACAATTAGGTGAATTATAGTCGCGGCACCTCGATAAATTTTCGAGAGCGGCTTGTTCATCGGGTAACCAGCCTGGGCATCGGACACTGTCCGGTGCACACCAGACAGTCTAATGCGCCCGGGCTGGCTCAATTTTAGCTAATCTTAGCCAAACTTCCTTGCTCCATTTTGTTTCGACTTAGAGAGTTTCCTAGAACTTAGATGAGCATAGATAGTAACTAAAACAATTGATTAAGTGCTAGATTCATACCTTTGAATCTCCATTTCAATAGGATTTGCATCGAGCTCATACCCATAGTAGGCATGCTATAACAAAGTGATGTGTTGGGCACTTAATCACCAAAACACTTAGAAAATGGCCCAAGGACACATTTCCCTTTCAATCTCCCTTTTTTGGTGATTTATGCCAACATATCAAAAGCAACCCAAAATGCACTAACTTATCCAAATGTGAGCCAGAATGTGTAAATTGAAGTCAAACTTAAAAAGCAATTCAGATATCACAAGATTTGGCATATTTGGATCATTTTGCCACCACTTGGTTTATTTTTGCAACTCAAAATCATTTTCTTACTTCTATGTCAAAAACACTTTGTTTTGGCAAATCAAAACATTTCTCCATACTAGTATTGTTCAAAAGCCAAGCTCCCCCAATTTCCCATAATCAAATTTCTTCCCCACAAGAGAGTAGTTTTGCAATAAGAGGGTTTTGATCAAACAACAAGTACTAAGCACAATGATTTTTTTAAAAAAAATCACAAGTGGTAGTTGATCCAGTTGCTTTGGCCTTTAATTTCCCCCCCCCTTTGCATTAAGCACCAAAATGAAGAAACTTGGGGCCTTAAACCTCATTGCCTTACCAAAAAATTATGAATTAAAAGCAAGAAGGCAATGAACACCAAAGGCAACTTGAACAAGATACCATTTTCAGTGGAAGCCTTGTTTTTGTTCAAGTTCACCATTTCCCTTTCTATTCACCTTTGAGACTACATCAAAATCACTTAAGAAGACATGTTAGTCTCAAGGGACCAAGTTGTAGCATATCCTCCCCCTAAACATATGCATCATTTACACAAGGACTTGCAAGGTCCGGGGATGATGTTTTACAACTTGAACACCATTAATACATAATGAAACTTAAAATGACATGTACATAACAACATATGTGCTTTAGATCAAATCAAGTTCCGCGAATCTAAGACATTTAGCTTACTACGCAGCTTACAAAATCTTTTCTCATCTAAAGGCTTGGTAAAGATATCGGCTAGCTAGTGATCAGTGCTAATATGGCAAACATCGATATCTCCCTTTTGTTGGTGATCTCTTAGTTAGGTGATGCCGGATGTCTATGTGCTTAGTGCGGTTGTGTTCAACGGAATTATCCGCTAAGCGGATTGCACTCTCATTATCACATAGGAGTGAGACTTTAATCAGATTGTAGCCAAAGTCTCGGAGGGTTTGCCTCATCCAAAGTAGTTGCACACAACCTTGGCCTGTGGCAACATACTCGATCTCGACGGTGGTTAGATGTATCACCTCAAAATCCTATTTGGAATTTATAAAGGTTCTCCAAAATATTTGAGTTAAAATGTCTTTTAAAAGTATAAAGAAAATAAATAAAGATGTTCAAATTTTGGGTAAGTCAAAAGTTGAAATATAGCGTTGGAACTAGAACTTAGTAAAGGGAATTATCCCCACTTGTTTAATCAATAGATTTATCCTTTTATGTAATGGGGTGCTTAGAAACACTCCCAAATATATATATATATATATATATATATATATATATATATATATATATATATATATCATCTGATAGTAGATGCTACACCTTAAAAGTTATTTTCTCAAAGGATATTAGTTTGTGTGTATGAAATGTACATATAAAAGTATTGACATAAATAAATAGAAATATGCATCATGTTGAGTATTTCTTTGATTCACTACACCAAAATCATACACTTCCTACGGTTTTTTAACTTCCTACAGCTTTTATAACAAACCGTAGGAAATAAATAACTTCCGAGAGGCAATTGGTAGCTCTAGGAAATAAACATAACTTCCTACGGTATTTTATAAAAGCTGTCGGAAGTTAGCTTTCACATGCTGACCTGTGTGTTTGTTCAAACGAGCCGCTAACTTCCTAGAGGCGGCCGTAGGAAGTTAGCTGCCCATGCTAACTTCCTATGGCTAACTCTAGGAAGTTAGCTGCCCAGCTAACTTCCTACGACCTCCTCTAGGAAGTTAGGTTTCCGCTGTTGACCAGTCAAATGAAAAGCTAACTTCCTACGGCTGGCTCTAGAAAGTTAGCTGCCCAACTAACTTCCTACGGCCTCCTTTAGGAAGTTAGGTTTCAGCTGTTGACCAGTCAAACGAAAAGCTAACTTCCTACGGCTGGCTCTAGGAAGTTACTTAACTTCCTAGAGTAAATGTACAAACTCTAGGAAGTTACGTAACTTCCTACGACTTTACTCTAGGAAGTTATTTTTTATTTTAAACCTCCCCTCGACCTTGTCTCTTCTCTCACCTTTCTCAACCCCATCTCTCTCTTGTGTCTATCTCCTCCCTTAGTGCCGCCCGCCATCGGTCGCCCCCGCCGCACCCGCCCACACCGCGCCCGCTCCCGGCCTCGGCCCCGTCCGTCGTGGAGGCCCCCGCCGCGCCCGCCCCCGGCACCAACCCCGTCCGCCGTGGAAGCCCCCGCCGTACCCACCCCTGGCCCCGTCTGCCGTGGACGCCCGTGCCCGCCCCCGGCCCCGGCCCCGTCCGCCATGGACGCCCCCGCACCGGCCCCGTCCGCCATGGAAGCCCTCGCCGCGCCTGCCCCTGGCCCCGACCCTGTCCGCCGTGGAATGGATTTGGCATTTGACCCCGCTGTCGTGCTCGCACGTACATGATGCCTCTAAACCAGAGCCATCTGTTGCAGGTATGGTGTACATTTCTGCCCCCGCCAGCGAACTCTACGATTTTCTGTATCGAAATTGGTTCGAGTCTCTGGAGCGTGAATCATGTGTTCTTTTCCGGCTTACCATGGTGCCTGTGTTGTTCAGGAGGAGTGCTGAATTTCGTTTGATCGCAGGGGGGAAATGAACGAACCGATCAACAACCCTCATTTGATTAGTACTTCATTCAATCTATTATTACTGTTACTGAGTTCAGGACTCAGGTAGCAGTCGATGCCACATTGTTAGATTGCGATCTGCAAAAACGCTACTGATTCATAAATAAAATCGGCCCAGCATGTACACACGCACAGCTTCAGGCTGGTCCAAGCAAAAACTGCATTCATGTTTTTGCCTGTACACTGCACCGTACTCATATTGGTTTTAGCAGTAAGAGCGTGCTTATGGGTGCAGAATGTCATAGTGAAAGATGTTTTATTGCATTGCATTTAGTTAATAACATGTCATTCAAAGTTTTGTGGTAAAATTTCTTCTGACCCGGATATGGCGCGGAAAATTTGAACGGTCCTATGGGAGAATTATACCAGAAAAGAGAAGGGTATGCGTTACTAGTAGCTTCCTCCAAACTGCTGGCGCTATGATCAAAATGTGCTTTCCCAATTTAGCCACTGCATGTTGCCTCATAATTTCTAGTTTGTCGATATCTGACAATGCCCTATCCGCCGCGGAATGTCACGCCACCGGACACCGACATCTACTCCATTCTGAGGGTTCTTGCCCCGATGCCGCAGAAGGTGGGAACACACGTTTCAGCTATTTCGCATGTCAGTTCAGATGAATGTGAAATGTCATGATGTGTGATTCTTGTTTCTCTTGTTGGGATTAGTACGCGAGGTGCACGAAGAAAAACTTTGGCCGTTACCACGTGAGCGAGCCACCAGTTGAGCATTTGCGCGATTCACTGTACAAGACAGAGAGGGAGGTCATGAAGGTATGCTGGGATCTTCTTTTTTCCTGATCTCTTGACTCCCCCTATTTTGCTTCTCCCTGCTAAATGTCAAGATGGAATCTACTTTGCAAGTTACTACCCCTATCTAGCACTTACGTGTAGGCTACTGTGCTTGTGTGAAGTTGATTTAGTCAAGCATCTTATAAAGCATTTCGTAGAGCTTTGAGTTCATCATCATGACGCAGTTTATTTTCGGAATTTTTCTATTGTTTGTTGTCCTAGTTTTGTAAATTCTGTAGACCCTAAAACAGGAATATTCAAACAGTGAAGCACCCTGTTAGATCAGAGAAACAAGACACATTGCAGTCTAAGTTAAGGGCGTGGCACTATAACAACATTATATTGGGCGAGCCAGCCTGCACCGTAGTGAGAATTTACTAGTAAATAATCCCAGATTTCATGTATCTTTGTTTGTCTGAAGGCCCTAGGTCTCGTTTGTTCCAGAATGTCCCAGTCAGCTGAAATAGAAATATCCACCTATGCTTCTGTATTACCCTACTTTGATAGCTTCTGTTAAGGTCAGTTTAAATTTGATACTGCCCTGGAAGGTGAGCTACGACTGTTAATGCATACTCCCTCTGGTGTCCTATTAGTTGTAGTTTTGGACCATATTTGAGTCAAACTTATAAAACTTTGATGTACTATGCTCGAATCCAGGTGATTAGTCCAGCTATGTTTGGTAGTGAAGGGTGATGTCCAGAGAGTAAGAATGAGGCGACACAGTATGGACTCGATATGACTGAGCAATAATATCTTGAGGTAATTGATGATTTTGCTTGTGTTGAAAAAATTTCCATTGCTTCTAGATTTTACAGTTACTTATAAATGAATTGTGTTCATGCAGCATTCGATTCCATGGATAGTTGCCAATGATGTTGTACATGTATATTAGACCCCTCCAGCTACCTTGCCGATGCATGAACAAGAAGACGGGTTAGACTTTGTTGAAACCCTCTTAACTAGTGGAGGTATCGACCATCACTCGTCATTGTAACCCGATGGTGATCGGCGACCATGAGCTTCCATGTTATTGCGTTCTGATACTTGAGACTTTTATTATGACTATGTATGAGATATTTTCTCTTATTAGTACTGGATGATGAGATGTGTCTTATTATGACTATGGATGAGACTTTTGTGATGTAATTGATGAGACTATGGATTTAAATATTGTTATGTGATTGTGTGTGAGATGTTTTATGTGAAAATATGTTGTGCTATATAGTTGTTGATATATTTGTTATGTTGTGAAATGTGGTGTAAAATAAAAATAAACAGCATTTGTAATGCTGGTCAAATTAACTTCCTAGAGGCTTATTGGGCCGTAGGAAGTTAGCCAGCTAACTTCCTAAGGGCTACAGCTAACTTCCTAGGGGCTACGGTCAGCCGTAGGAAGTTAGTCAGCTGACGGCGCTGACGGCGTGAAGCTACTAACTTTCGAGAATCTACTAACTTTCGAGAGGCTTTTTTGGCTGTAGGAAGTTAGCTAACTTCCTAGAGGGCTCTAGGAAGTTAAGCTAACTTCCGACAAAAAATTTCCGAGAGCCAAACTTCCGACGGGATGGCTTAACTTCCGAGAGTTTAGCAAACTTCCTAGAGTTTTAGCCTAACTTCCTAGGGTTTAGGTTCTAGGAAGTTTACTATTTTGGTGTAGTGATTGTGCATTTAGCTAGATTCTAGATCTCCACTCAAATATAATTTGGGATTAAAAATTTGAATTTGAAGTTGAAAATAGAAAAGAAAGAGAAATAGGAATGAACAAAAGAAAAAGAAAACAATTTCCCCCAACTTAGGCCGACTTCCCCAAACAGGCCCACTCGATCACACCTGTGCCAGCCTCCACCTCCTAGAGTCACGCCACGGCCCAGCTCGGCTAAACCTCACGCCCCCACAACGCCACGTCGACAGGTGGGGTCCTCCGTGGGGGCGGGGGGGTCATCAGTGCACCTCATGTTTGTTTCACTGGCTCGTGGGACCAGCCAGTCAGTGGCATCTTCTACCTCTACTCGATCTCCGTATCCTAACAACCTGCGCGCATATCCGCTCGAGGATCCCGCCAGTTGAGCGCTCCGGGATGGCCTCTCCTGTCCTTCTATAAGGTTGGTGGTGACGCCCCCCTTGGTCAAATCCCATCGCGCTATCTCAGAGATTCATGGCACCGAGAGAGCTCCGTCGCCGAAGTAGTGCAGTAAGGTGGGCGCCACCGCAGTCGATCCCTTCCTAACCCACCGGTCTAGTCGTTGCCACCGGTTTGAGAGGAAGAGAAGGGCACATAGAAGGTAAACGGGGAAACTACGGGCACAAAATCGTGCGGGCCAATTGCGATCCCTCGCCAGAGGCTTGTCACAGCCATAGTCTCACCTCGCGCCGTGTGCCGCATAACTACCACTGCGGTTTCGCGTAAGCACATTCATTCACCCGATTCGTGATTCCCTCCGCTTGATATGGGCTTATCCGCGACTGCATTAGGGCGTCAGCGCGCGGGGGCATCAACTCTGGCGATGGTTGTCGCTGTGGCGGGTACCTGCGCCGCCGGCCGGTGTATCAGGGGAGGGGAGGATAACCCGGGTCTGTTAGATCCGTATCTGACGGTCCAGATTCAACCAGTATACCAATGGGCTTGGGACATTGATTTCCGGAGGAGTGGCCTCGATTTAATCTAGCATACCCCTTCGCCGTGTTACGTCTGCACAGCAGATCGGTTATCCGGGGGTCGAGATTAAAGATTGATGTGGGCAGGTGATGATCGTTGGATCATGATCTGATGGACGACGTCGTGTATCGGTTTAGGTCAAGGGAAGATTTAATCCAAGCCCTCTATTTTAGATCAAGCGGCCGGAGTCAGCCGATAACCCTTATGTTCTTACATCTTCTAAAAGAGACCCTCAGACCCTCACTAATGAACCCTCCATCCATAACTATGCATAGAACAATGCTATTAGGTCCTAAAATTTGCAGCTAAGTCCCTGTGCTTGTAGAAATTGATGGCCTCAGTCCATAGGTCATTAGGAAATAGAAAATTAATATTAAAATGGTTTCTAGTATAGAAATAATTCTAGAATCTTGCTAAATTCATAATTAATTCATTTTAACTCATTTTTATCCATTCTAGTTGCATTAAACCCATATTGATATTGTTTATCATCTAGTAACCTTATTTTAATATGTAACATATGGTTTAAATTATGCACTTATTTTGTTTTATATCTAACACTTAATTCTTCAGAAGAATCATAACTCCATAACCGTAACTCTGAATTTAGTGGTTCTCGAACCTACGGTTTCGTAGCAGCGTGTAGAATATTCTTGCACTGTTTGCGCTTATGTTTGGTGTATTGCTATTTTTATGTAATTCTTGTCTATTTGTATGTATTGCTACGAGTAGCAGCGATGTTACGAGTCACCCAAAGACCAATTTGGTGAAGTACCTGGATTCTCAAGTTTAAGGTAAGTTGTGTTATTGATCACTCTTCTTTACCTAATAATGAGAGCAGGCTCATAAGCTCCGAAGTGGCTGCCACATCTATGAGGGAGTCTATTCTTGGCATTGGAAATTCATCCTTCGGATATGACTTGTTGAGATCTGTGAAATCAATGCACATTCTCTATTTTTCATTGGCCTTATTCACCATCACATTGTTGGCTAGCCATTCTGGGTATGTCACCTATCTGATCACTCCAGCACTGAGGAGTCTTTTAACTTCGTTTCTTGCACCTTCAGCTTTGTCATCTGACAACTTCCGAAACTTCTGCTTCCTCGTTCTGATGGTTGGGTCTACATTGAGAGAATGCTCGATTGACATCTCTGTTGACACCACAAAGATCATTGGCTGACCAAGCAAAGAAATCCTTATTATTGAACAAAAACTTTAACAAAGTCTTTTCTTGTTCCTCACATAATTAGGATCCAAACAACACTTTCTGTTCAGCTATGTCATCACAAAAAAGCATAGACTTTAGTTGATCCGTTGTAACACCTCAAAATCCTACTTTTGAGAATATAATAAAACTCTATAGGCTATGAACCAGAATGCCTTTTAATCATATTTCTCTTAGCCTTGAAGTTACATCTCCTAAAATATATAATAAAATATTAGATGAAAAGGATCCCTATGTGAACTAAGTTATTCCTCTATTAAAACCATATAATTATAAATTCTCCCGAAGAATTTAAGTTAAACCATCTCTAAATAAAGCATTCTATACACTAGAATTTATCCTTCGTAAAAATACCTATTTTTTGGCTGTTTTGAATTTCATACTTAAACACAATTATTTAAATAAGTATTAATATAAATATAATAAAATCTTTGCATTTCATGCTGGAGTTTTGAACTATGCAATCTAAAAATAATTTGAAGTGTGAATTCAAAGATTACATTGGAAGTGGAAATCAGAAAAAAGAAAGGAAAAAGGAAAAGAAAGAAATAGCAAAAGAGAGAAAGCAGTCGGCCCTTCACACTCGGCCCAGGCCATTCGTCACCTAGCCGGCCCACCCCGCACCTCAGCCCATGTTGATTGCAGTCACTGACCAGTAGGGCCCATGGACCAGCTTCCAACTCCTCACTCACACACGTAGGCGCGTCGCGCACCCTAGCTCGCTACCGGGCGGAGCCCACACCTCAGCCCCCATCGCACTCGCGCAGACTCGTCCTCGCTCCGCGCCACTGCCTGGTGGGGTCAACAAACCAGAAGCTCCCTCCTCCTCTACAATCGCGGGCAGATTGTAACAGAGCACCTCCACCGGCATGCCAACTGGGATTCCAGGAATCTCGATCAGACCTGTAACAACCCTCCCAATCACCCGACATCCGGTCTCCGCCACTGGGCAATATAAGCCAGCCAATGCCGCCGTTCACCCGGAAAGAGAGAGAGAGGAACCGAGAACCAAAGAAGGGTGCCGCCGCGGTTGATTCAAGCACATGGCGATGATGAGTCCTCAAAATCGGGCCTATATGCCTCGCCATGCCGTGCGCAACACACTCGAAGCTTCGCTTGGGTGGATTCATGCTTGGATGGTGGGTAATTGCTCATCGGCGTTCAAAACTTGCCACCGACCGCCCTCCACCGTGGCCTGATGGTTCTGCGTCGCTGTGGTGGGAGTGAGGTACGCGCATGGGTTTGCCATCTTCCTCGAAGTATTTACAGCCTATTCGTTTAAGATTTGGGGCATCAGGGTTGCTTGGGCGGGCCACTCCGGTGATGTGCCATGGGCGGCGCCGCCGCGGGATTTCTGCTCCGCCATGCTTGGTCACCACATGGGCGGAATTGGGGCCAACAGTGGATTTTCTAGCCTATGGCCACGATTAAAAGCCGATACCGGTTAGCTTGAGTGAATGGGGACCGTTAGATGTAGATCGTGTGGATTCAGTTGCATGTGGGTTCAGTTGGATTGCGAGTCTTTAAAATCTGAGCGGTAGATTTCAAGATCGACGCTCAGGAGTGTGCACCGTTTCACTTAAGGAGAGAATCTAATTTGTACCCTTGCTGAAAGATCTAACGGTCGATACACATCCATACCCCTTCGGCCTCGTCTTTTTGCAGAAGAGACCTCATGATTCACTAAAATCAACCCGCCATCCTACCCTAGTTAAAATAAATTACAACCAAGCCAAGAATAATTGCGCCTCATCCCTTGTGCTACTAGTAAATCGTACTCGCAGTCCAAATAAATCTTAGATTTAATAAAAGAAACAAGGAAATGATTTTCAGTATAAAAACAATTCCAGAAACTTGTTATTCATAATTAATTCATTTTAGCTCCTTTTATCCATTCCACTTGCTATAAATTCATATTAATATTGTTTATCAAATGGTAACCTTATTTTGTTATGAAACATAGGTAGAAATTATGCACTTAATTCCTTTTATATCCAACACTTAAATCTTCAGAAAATAATAACTCTTTAACCGTAACTCCGAATTTAGTGGTTCTCGAACCTAGGT
This sequence comes from Zea luxurians, assembly GCA_029449295.1. Classification (NCBI taxonomy): domain Eukaryota; kingdom Viridiplantae; phylum Streptophyta; class Magnoliopsida; order Poales; family Poaceae; genus Zea; species Zea luxurians. The sequence goes on from JAOPSE010000011.1 coordinate 18,361,051, forward strand.
TCTCGTTACGACACATAGAACATTATTATGCAATTTGTGCTTAGGTTTGATGTGATGTTAATTTTGCCTATACCATATTTGTTTGTATGGCTACGAATAACAGCGAGGTTATGAGTCACTTGAAGAGCAAGTTGGTACCTGGGAATCTTGAGTCTTAGGCAGGTTGTGCCCTTGATCACCTTTCTTTACCTAATAATATTTCTGTTAATCACTGTGACATGCTCAGGTTAATTTGATGGGACCCAATAGGTTTCCTAGCATTGTTTATCCCCTACCTTGCAAACAAAAGCACTATTGCGTAGTTTTGTTATTGCTCTACCTGGTTTTGGGAAATTAATGTTACATTATGATCGTGTTCCAATTCTGTTGTTATTACTGTTCATGATAAGATCATTATGCTAATTGGAACATGGAGCGACCACCCGAAAAACATTGCGACCACAAGGGTGGTATGGGACACCCTTGGTTGACTAATTAGGAAAGCTAGTGGAAGACTACCTTACCCGAAAGGGGCAAGGGCGGTAGAAGAGCATGTGTATAGGGAGGTTCTCAGGTCGATCATGCTGCGATGGCTTTTCAGACAAGGGATTCCTATATTGCCCTTCTCAAAAACTGTAGCGGGTTTTCGGAAGCTAGTGGAACTTTGTAAAGGCCTCGTAATGGTACCCTGCCTCGTCTCCTCGGTAGAGATGAATGGGAAGTCGCGATCCCTTGGCAAATGGGTAACACGACTTGTGGGTAAAGATGCGCAACCTCTGCAGAGTGTTCACGGTCATGAGCAGCTCGGACCCCCACATGATTAATTTATGGAACTAAACTTAATTTGTCACATGCATTGCATTGTGGGTGTTGTTATTAAATTTTGATCTTACTTATTTGGGTTGGTATATACTTATACTTAGTAACTGCTAATAAAATCTTGACCAACTTTAAAAGCAATGCTTAGCTTTAACCAACTCCTTTGGTAAGCCTTACACTTTACATGAGCTCCCACCTTTTGTGAGTTCATGCACATTATTCTCCACAACTTGTTGAGCAATGAACGTATGTGAGCTCACCATTGCTGTACTCACATCCCCTCCCAAGTCAAGAACAGGTACCGCAGGATGAGGCACATGAAGGATGGCGTGATGAGTCCGTGAGTGGTCTAGGCCGTCGTCTCCCAATCAACTATGGGTTGCTGGATCATTGTCTTCGTGTATATAGAACTCCGTTATATATTAATGATGTGACATTCGTTTCTATACCATGAGTCATCATATGTGTGAGACTTGATCCTAGCATACATGGTGATGATTCGCGCCCTGGTTTTGGACCCCTAAAACCCAGGTGTGACATCCGTTGAGGCAGCTTTATCTTTTATGAACTTTTGCTACTGGTGAGCTTTAGCTTCATCTATATTGTGAATGGCCCTACAATCCGTCCAATTCCCTTTGGCCCTTCTAGCAGCCTCTTGGCTTACATGCACGACAATAGGGCCCTGATCTGATGGTATCTTCATACACGAATATGCTGGATGAAGTATTGCTTTGAAAGCATTCAGTGTCCCTCGCTCAATGATTGCATTATAAGGATAATCCATGTCTACAATGTCAAATACAACTTGCTCCGTTCCAGTGTTGTGTACATATTCGAAGGTGATTGGCATTGTTATTTTTCCAAGTGCTACTATCTGCTTTCCTCCAAAGCAACACAGGGGGTGTGTTGCATCATGTATTTTATCATCCTGCTCTTACATCTGTCTGAATGCTTTTGCAAAGATAATGTCTGCTGCACTACCCGTGTCTACAAGGACATTGTGAACCAAGAATCCTTTGATAACATATGATATGACCATGGCATCATTGTGAGGGTAATCCTTGCTGAAGGTCTTCTTGAGAAAATGTAATCAGCACATGAGACCATTTGGACTTGATGAAGGGTCCTTGTACTCCAACATGTTGTACTCTTCTCTGTGCTTCCTTCTTTTGCTTCTTATTGGATGGTTCAGAACTTGATCCACCTGTGATTGGGAGCACTAGCTTCGTGGCCGAAGATGACGTAGCTTGATCACCTTGTGAAGCTATTGTCGTGGTCGTAAAAGTGAGTTCACCGGAGATGGTCGTCAATGTTGTCTACTTGTTTTTTATTGTTGTGAACCATAAAACGAGGCAACATGATTGTTAAACGTTAAGAACCTTCGTCCTTAACGAGACATTATTTTCCTTCGGACATATTGGACGAAGGTCATGAAGGATGTATCTTCATCATTCATAAAAATAAAAAATAAAAATATAGTTACAGATGTAACTATATTTTATTCATTCATGTTATACCAACTATTTAAACAATATTAAGATTTATACCATGTGTTGACAAAAAGATACATAATATACATTATATCTGTACTTTCGGCTTACTCGAAGGTAAAAGCGTGAATGCAATTCCAAGTCAGCGTAAACAGTACGGGGTATTGTTCATCTATTTATAGGCTTAGGACGCAGCCTAAGTAAAAGTACATTTATGACCTTGATACGTACATATTATCCTAATACAAGCATCAATGACTAATTAGTCTTTTTCTCTTCAGCTCAACACCATGTTTGACCTTCGTAACCACCTTGAATCGAAGCTGCCATCCTTCGACGCTTCACGCATACTTGTGGTAGCTTCGGCATCTCGTTGCTTATAGGTAACTTCTCTGTCTTGAGGACCTTCGGTAGAGAAGAAGACCCCAACAATAGAGACTTTAAAAATTTAGAAACTTAGTTGAAGGAATTGTTTGAGCCACTTAGGAAGTATTGAAGATGCTCTTAGTCTATCTCTAGCAAACTCGCTATCCCACCTTCTATCAGTGCAAAACATTATTTTGCATGTCCCATATTATCGTGTTTGGTTTGAGGAATGAAGTAGTCTATTATCTTTTTACTTCTCACTTTCTTATTTGATTTGTGGAACAGAATAAGTTGATACGTCACTATTTTATTTTTATAGAATAATAATTAATAATAATAATTTATTTCATACTATTTGTGGAATTCATGATGTAGATTCCCTTAGGCCCCGTTTGTTTTGTTGGAATTGAATTCCATTTTAATAATTATAATTTAGACAAAACTAATTAATTTTATATATTTATATATATAATATATTTATATATTATTCTAAATCATATGAGAGAGATAGTTATATACTATATTTATGTTATAGCGAAGCAAGTAGAAGAGTGTGCTATAAGTTGTACATCGAAAACATAGATGTAAATCTATAGAATCAATTTCCATCTCTCACCTCATGAATTTGAGATATGGTTATATGATAACTTTAGAAAGTGATAGATTGTTATATTCTAAAAAATAGTCTATTTTATTAGTACAATTTTAATTCCTTAAAATGAAAGAAAACAAACGGTACCTAATTTATGTTATCGTGCTTTAGAGAGAGAGAGGCAGGCGAGGCGGTAGGTGTAGGCATTGCGGCCGCGACAGTAATTAGGACGAGATAAAATGGGCGCAATATGGCAAACATACCATATGCGCCTCGGCCCGTTGCTCCGTTCTGAGTCGCCCCCGATCCGGCCCACCTACATCTCCCAGCTCACCTCCCGAGTCCCGACGACCGCTTCGTGCCTTCGTTTCGTCCGTCCCCTAGTCCCTACGACCCTACTCCCTCCCGCACGCCACCGCCCACCAGCGCCGCCGAGGGGCGAGGCCGAACCCTCCTCCGTTCGCCGAGGCGGAGCACGCCCTTCCAGGCCAGCTTCCACCGGAGCAAGAGCTAAGTCGCCTCGAATTCTTCCCAGCTAGTAGCGTGTGCCGTACCCCGTCGCTCAACCGGGATGGCGTCGAGTGGGGATCCGCCCGGATCTGCTGGTGAGCGCGCTCTCTCTCTCGCTCGCTTGGTTTGTATTCTACTCTGCTCCGATCTTTGCTGTGCTTGGAGAATCGAGCCCGCATCTTCCTCTGTGGATCGACCTGCTGCAGTTCATCCAGTCAGTTGGGGTTTTGTTTGCTGTGTCTGGTACAGTGCTACTCCAATCCGTTTGTCCATGCCTTGGTTCGGACCTTGCGCGAGCTCGATCTTAGTGTTAGGGTGTTTGTTAGGTGAATTACTGCTGCCGATAGCAGTCTGTCTGCCGAAAATCGGAGGATCAGTTGTACCCTCACGCCCTACTTAAGTCCACCTCTGCACGCAAGGGATGTCAATGGTATTAGTTTTGTAGCTTCTGCAATTGATCGATGAGAATTTGCTAATTCGTTTGGCTGCCCACTGATGGGCCGGAGTAGGAAATATAAGTGGCCTCTTCAACTCAATTTGTCTGTTAAATTCCTGATGTGTTAGGTTTCTGGGGGAATTCTAGTGTTTACAGGTGTCGAATCTGGTGTGTTTGACCAGATTTCTGGTGCATTTGACCGGATTACTTTGGTCTGCCTTATCTTTTTAAAACATATAGGTAGTGTCCTTCCATTCTAATAAGGTTAAAGAAGTTCAATGGTATCATGTTGACTCAACTACGGATTATTTATGAACGCACCAAACTGTTGTTCAGTTTCTTTCAATGGCTTTCATTTTGCTTTGGTGTCATAGTTAATTACCACATGACATGTGTTTTTGTCTGCATCGTTTTATTTAGCAGATGAGAAGAAACCTCCAAAATCCGAAGGGTCTTCCGATGAACGTCAAGGGCTTCCTCCAGCAGGCTTTTCAAATCCTTTTGATTTTGGTTCTATGCAAAGTTTGCTCAATGTATGCCCCTCTATGGCTATATAAAGTCTGTAGTACATAATGATCTTCCTAATTACTTTTACAGGATCGTGTTGTTCACTGAGTCACTATCAATGCATTATTGTAGTTTTACATGCTTGCACTCTAGCTTTATCAGAATCTGCATTACCTTTCATTTAATGGACCCTTTGTAGGTTGCTTCAAAGTTTACCCTTGTTATGTGCAGGATCCATCTATTAAGGAGATGGCAGATCAAATTGCAAGGGATCCTGCATTCAACAGGATGGCTGAGCAGCTACAGAGAAGTGCTCAAAGCACAGGAGAACAGGGCACACCTCCATTAAATCCTCAACAATACATGGAAACAATGCAAAAGGTCATGGAAAACCCCCAGTTTATGACCATGGCAGAGCGTCTGGGGAATGCTCTTATGCAGGTGCCATTGGAAAACTCCTGGCTGGTTTCCATTGCTTTATTTGTCTACCAGTCCTAAGTGTCAGTTATTTGGCTCAGGATCCTGCTATGTCCAGTATGCTGGAAACCTTTAGTAGTCCATCACATAAGGAGCAGCTGGAAGAGCGTATGTCTCGCATTAAGGAAGATCCAGCTATGAAGTCAATTCTTGATGAGTTAGAGAATGGGGGCCCTTCTGCAATGATGAAGTAAGTCATATCTACTGTAGATATGTTTTGTTTATAGACTTCGTTTGTGACATTACTGCCTGTCTGCATTTAGGTACTGGAACGACCCTGATACTCTTCAAAAGATTGGTGAGGCAATGGGAGCTAGCTTCCCATTTGGTGCAGGTTCTTCTGCTGAACCTTCTGGTACTGAAGAAACTGAGGAAGAAGGTGGGGATGATGATGAATCCATCGTTCATCACACTGCCAGTGTTGGTGATGAAGAGGTAATGAGAACATTGGTTTGAATGTTTGGTGTTTATTTTTGTTTTGAGTTGTTTTGGACTTTTCATATATATTTATATTATATGCTGCTGACACTACAAATCTACTTCATCAATGTCCATTACTACCTTTTGGCCTTTGCTATATATCTACTTAATTTGAGTGATGCCACTGGAACTGGAACATAGAATCTTGTAGATGTCATAATCATGTTGGTGTTTCTAGGTTATACGTTTCTTGTAGCTATCTATAGTAATGTGGATGTTTTCAAATATGGCTCTGGCATTTATACTCTCGTATTGCTGTCTAATTGTTACTTTGCCGCTGTTTTTTTAACTTTGTGAATTTACCTGTATTTTCAAAATGAAGGAAAGGCTTACCCCTGTTCTGTTGAGTCCCATTAATGGTGTGAAATGTCAAACAAAAAGACCATCATGCCCATGCGAATGTACCCTTGTTTTTACGAATAGACTGTGGTTATACCCATCTTTTGGCATAAATTTTTAGACAGTGTTTTAACAGATTACTAAGAAATTTGCGGAACAAAAAATCGGACAACATTATGGCACAACTTCGATATTCCCATTAAACCATGAGACAATATATATCAACCGTGACACATTGTAACATGGTCAGACCACCCACCAGCATGTTATGGCAGCTTAGCACACAAGTTTGCCCCAAAGCATCAAACAATAGTACATGCAACATGTATGACTAGCTAAGTCTGCATTACATGTCCAACAAAAGCACCAAGCTTAGGTGATTTTTAACACCTCAGGTGGCAAACATCACATTCAAGCATCGAAACCTAACAATGCAGCTAGCCTCCCAGCTGTTCTTCCTCTTCCCCTTTCCCATCCAGTACCTGTACTTAAGCTTCATGTTACAAAAAGAGGTTCGCAGCAATTATTGACTAAAATTGAGTTTAATGGGCAGCAAAGCATCCAATACTCCCTCCAGTCTTCAAATACTTGATGTTTTGGACATGATTTCATATACCAAGGAACTATTAAATAGGGTTGTTCTTTCCTATAGTACCCCTAATAAATGCGACTAGGTTCCACAGTAAACAAAGTAATATGTTAGCCTAGATGGTTGGGTTGGAAAAAAATTTACAGTAGGTCCTGAGATCAAACCTTCACGATACTTTTTTTACTCGTATTTTTGCGTTTTTACGTTTTTTTGGAAACGTTGCATGCAGTCATTCTTGTAGTCTTTTTTCGTTTTTTTGCACTCGTAGTCTTTCTTTTACCCTTATGTTTGTGTACGTTTTCTTTGGCTAAAGTTTGCATGCTAGCATGCATTCCTTCTGGTTTACGTTTTTTTGGCAAACGTTGCATGCAGTCATTCGCGTAGTCTTTTTTTTTGTTTTTTTTGCACTCGTAGTCTTTCTTTTACCTTTTTTTGCGTACGTTTTCTTTGGCTAACCGCTAACGTTTACATGCTAGCCTGCATTCGTTCTGGTTTTTTTTGCGTTCAGTTGTTCTAGTTTTTGCTTTTTTTTAGGGCCAGTGGGTTGAATGCATGCAAGCATGCAGTGAAAAAATGAAACGTCTAACAATAATTAAGCATGCGTGGGAGAATGTGTGGACTAGTCCAAAATGAGCTTCAAATGCTTCAACATCAAGTATTTGCTTCAACATCAAGTATTTGAAGACTGGAGGGAGTACTCACTTTGGGTCATTGTTGCCATCTACTAATCCCCTTCTCCTTCCCCTTGTAGTATGTCATGGACCTTCGGTCCATGGGGATAGCTGTCTTCTCCGGCGAGGTTATACCCCTCTGCCGCAGGCTTGGTTCTAGGGTAGCAGCCCTAGGCGCTTGAGAGGGTCATTGCAAGAGAGAGAGATTGGTTTGATAATGATCTTGCTTGATTTATTCCTGCTGCCATGCGGCTTATAAATAGCCCTATGGCTAACCAACTTCTCCTACAAACTCTCAACTAACTCCTACTTTCTTGGACTTATCTGCTGCTAACCAACTCTCCACAATTCTCTCATCTCAGTCTTATTCTCTAGCCTTATCCCAGCTCATCTCAATCTTATTCTCTAGCTTTATCTAAATAGCCCTATGATGCCCATGACATCTCCCCCTCCCTTGAGGACCAGCTCGTCCTCGAGCTGCCATAGACTTACCTGATACGACTTAAGGTTAAGCCTTTTACATCTCGGCTTACCTTTATTGTTTAAGACGAAAATACAAAATAATTGTGGAACTAAAATATAAATTTGAACTGCAGCTATGTCCTCCTGTCCTCCTGGATCCCAAGGAAAGAGCTGAACTGCGGACTTCACGTTGGATGAAAGGTGAAGGAGGAACCAGCCCGTTCTTATGTTGGGTCTGTCCAGCACCAAGGCAGTTGCCCGAATGAAGGAGACGACCCTCTTTGGCCGTGCAGGGGGGCTGCATACCCAGATCTCGACTTCTGCAGGGGGTTCAAAAAGTATAGACGAGACCTGGTGGTTGGGCGCGTAGGTTGCGAGTTGGTGCAGCGATGAGCTGATCAGCAAGTGCAGCTTCCGCACCGCCCGCCTAACAAGGAAGCCGCGCACTGCGGCTTGCAGGCGCACCACGGCCTGCTCATGTGATGACGGCCAAGGGGTGGCCCTGGAGGCCACAGCAAGGTGCTTCTCCCCACGAAGGGACTGTACCTGGCGGCGTGCCAGGAACCCTCGCGCTGCCGCCTGAAGCTGCACCGCTGCTTGGAGTTCCTTCTCTGTCTTCTCCTTGTAGCGGTGGAACATCACAACGAATTGATCTCACTTCTCTTCGAGCCGAGTGAATGCATCTGGAGTTGGAGAGTGCGGGTGGGAGGGCGTTGCGGCGGCAGATGGCGCGGCGGCTGGTGGTGGTGAGGGATGGGCGGCTGGTGGTGGTGAGGATAACCTGGCTCTGAGGTGTCATGGGAGTCTTCTCCGGCGAGGTTATACCCCTCTGCCGCAGGCTTGGTTCTAGGGTAGCAGCCCTAGGCGCTTGAGAGGGTCATTGCAAGAGAGAGAGAGATTGGTTTGATAATGATCTTGCTTGATTTATTCCTGCTGCCATGCGGCTTATAAATAGCCCTATGGCTAACCAACTTCTCCTACAAACTCTCAACTAACTCCTACTTTCTTGGACTTATCTGCTGCTAACCAACTCTACACAATTCTCTCATCTCAGTCTTATTCTCTAGCCTTATCCCAGCTCATCTCAATCTTATTCTCTAGCCTTATCTAAATAGCCCTATGATGCCCATGACATAGTAGTACTTGCACTTGGGCTTCACATTGAAAAGAGAGGCGTGATTAATTTAGCAATGATTAAAGGGTTGAGCAAAAATGATAGCGTTGTTCAAACTGAAAGCATCACTCACATGACATCATTATCATCTGCACTTTGTTGTGAAGATGCGATCATCCTCTTTTGACTAGCAGCAGTGCCTCCTTCGTAAGTATTGGCTGTATGGTTTAGTTCACCACATTCAGGGCACAATCTCCTTTTCTTACTACTGCTAACCTCATCATATGGCTTAATCCTAGACTTTCTTGGTCTCTCTGGTTTCCTTCTAAGTTCAGGCTTTTCAACTTTGTAGCCTAGATCAAATTTTGGCCACTGATCCTTGGATGCCAAATTGGACGGCTGGCCTATTAATAAGGGCAGGAAGGAGAGTCCAAGTTCAGCATGTCCTTACTAGCATGACTGTGTATCTAGCAATGGCAGTTGATATCCCTAAAATGGGCTCTCGATGCTATTGGCAAAATTAGAAAAGGATTCTTATGGAGAGGCTGAAAAGAAGCTAGAGGTGGCCATTGTCTTGTGGCTTGGGGCAAGGTATGCCGGCTTATTCAGCTTGGAGGGCTTGGTATTTCCAATTTTACAGAACTTTGCTAGGCTCTGCGCATGAGATGGTTATGGCTGCAAAAGACTGACTCAAGTCGCCCTTGGACAGGTCTCCCTATTCATGTTCCCCAAAAAGCTCGAGCTTTTTTTTTCTGAGGTTGTCGTCACTGAAGTTGGTGAGGGGTCCACTACCATGTTCTGGAGTGATAAGTGGCTGCATGGAAAAAGAATTGCAGACCTTGCTCCTAAGTTGTTTGACACAATTCCTAAACGGTATGTCAACAACAGGACTGTCCAAGAAGCTATATTGACTAGGAGATGGGTTTCTGGTATTAAAGGAGCTCTCTCAATGGGGGTTTTGATAGAATATCTTCAACTCTGGGACTTGTTATCAGAGGTTGAGCTGCAGCCTGAAACAGAGGACAAGCATATTTTCAGCATAGCACCTCATGACATTTACTCGGCAAAATCTGCATATGAAGGCCTTTTCCTAGGATCAAGTTCTTTTGGTCATTATGAAAGAGTGTGGAAAACCTGGGCCCCGCCAAAGTGTCGGTTCTTTATATGGCTGGTTGCCCACAATAGATGCTGGACAGCTGATAGATTAGCAAAAAGAGGTATGAATCATTCGGAGAAATGTCCCTTATGTGAACAAGAGGCTGAAACCTTGAATCACCTTCTTGTGTCATGTGCCTTTGCAAGGGAATTTTGGTATTATCTATTGAGAAGGTTTGGGATGCATTCTCTAGCCCCTCAGCCGACGGAGTCCTTCTTGAAGTGGTGGGAAGGGCTTATCAAAAGAGGCCTTGACTCCCTCATCATTTTGGGGGCTTGGATAATATGGAATCATCGGAATAAATGTATCTTCGATAGGGGGACTCCTAATTTATCTGTGATCCTAAGGTCTGTAGAAGAGGAGAGAAGACAGTGGGAATTTGCTGGAGCAAAGGGCCTCTCCTATTTGGCTGTCCCTTTTGCTGAGGCTTAGGGTTGTTGTGGTTGCTGTGTAGTAATCTTTTTTTGGATGGATTATTTTCTTTATGTTTTCTATTGGCCTCTGTAAGGAGGCTTTTGTACCTGGTATTCTTTAGACCTCTTTTTCCTTTGCTTAATATATAATGGGGCACAGTTCTCCTGCGTGTTTCGAGAAAAAAAGGACAATGTAACCAGATGAAGGCAAACATATTGCCGGGCCTCAAGGGCTTCTCCTACACGTCTTCGCTCTCCCTTGCTCGCTACCGTGCCGCCGCTCTACACCCACACCACCATGGTGCTTTCCTGAAGTCGAAAATTCTGACCTTGACCTGGAATCCCACATTCCTACGGCTTACACACTTCACAACTGCTATAAGATCAAGGATCTTATCAGTATGTTTTATTAATAATCCTGATAAAGTCATCAATGTTGCATGTTTTTTTTTCTAAACATCATTTATCTGTCTTCACAGTAAATACAGTTGCCACCTTGCCTACTGGGTGTTGATTTTGATATGCTGACGCTGTCTTCTAAAATTCATGCAATAGGGTCTCAAGAAAGCACTAGATGGTGGAGCCGACAAGGATGAAGAAGACTCTGAGGGAAGAAGGGCCTTACATTTTGCATGTGGGTACGGTGAGGTACGCAGATCTCTTCAGCCTTGTTAACTTGTGGAACTAATGAATGCCAAGCGATACCAACACTTCAAAACTGTTTATCATACTACCACATGACTAGGCAAAGATGTACTCCCTCCGCTTCTTTTTAATTGACGCCCGTGGCCAGTAGTACAAACCAAAAGTATTCAAAATACATGTCGCTGGTAGTACAAAGTGAAACAATTTTCCATTTTTACCCCTTTATACTCTCTCCGAAAGCAACGACGGTGCCAAACAAACCAGTAGTAAATGAGCTGCAGAGGCTGTGGACAGAGTTCTAAATTAGGGGCAATTTAGTCAAATTTTTGTTACCTTAATCTGTGCTAACCGGTCGGAAACGTCAAATAAATAAAAACGGAGGGAGTACAAAACTGTGGTTTAGAAAAGAAGAGGTCATGAGTGGAGTTTCTAATTTTCTATTATGAGAAAGCAACCAGACAATGAGTTTGACCTGCCTTAGCAGCAGCCGCATTGTATATGTTTATATGGGCACAAGGCCATTGTTGCAGACTAGGAGTCGGGCACTCTTAGGCTGTCTCCAGCAGAGCGTGCATATGGCCGCACTACTGCACTGTTCACAGAATGAACACTAGTTTTCCTGTGAGATACATAGCTCCAATATTACATGCAGCTATGTTGAGTCTGTTGAGTGAGGTTCTGTTCAGCAGTTTGAGCATTACCAGACTTGTCGTCAGGCTACTGGACATCATCAGCACCCTTTGCTGCTGTGTGGTGCCATGCATTGGCAAAGCAGCAGCACTGTGCTCTTTCTGTTCTGCAGCAATAGTATCTCCAGTCAAGTTATCATTAGTCAATAAAGGGTCAGCTGTGTAAAATTACCCCCATTATCAAAGTTTGGTGAAGGAAGTAGGCTTGTTGGTCAGAGATTGATCTCAGCTCGTAGTCTTGCACCAGCATTAGAGTGCAATTCAGTAAAAGGGAAAAACTTCATCAAAGATCACGTCACAAGGGATATAGATACATCTTGATGATACTTTGAGACATTTGTACCCTTTATGCATCATGCTGTAACCCAAGAACGCACACCGAATGGATCGAAAAGGAAGTTTTCTAGTATTATAAGGTCGCAAAATTAGGCCAGCAACCACATCAAATGTATTGAGAAAAGTATAATCAGGATTTTAATGGTACAAATGCTCTAGAGGTGTGGAGAAATCAAGTAACTTAATGGGACGATTGATAAGATAAGCAGTGGTGGCAAAAGCTTCATCCTAGAATTTGAGACATATATACCTGAGCAAGGAGAAAGACCAACTTCAACGATGAGTCGATGTTTGCGCTCAACTGAGCCATTTCGCTGATGTGCGTGGGGCAAGAAACAGAGTCTGTGGTGCCAATTTTTGTGAAAAACGAGTTCAAACGTTGATACTCACCTCCCCAATCAGTTTGCATTGCAAGAATTTTGGTGTCAAAACAATGCTCAACCATGTTTTGGAACTCGACAAATTTCTCAGACTTCAGATTTATATTGTAGTATATAGACCCAAGTAAATTTACTACAGTGATCAATGAAGCTTGCATAGTATTTTTTTCAACCAAAAGATTCTGGTGCTGGACCCCAGACATCAGAAAACATGACATGAGCTCTAGAGGTTTTGAAGAAACACTAGTTGACATAGGGTAGGGAAGCTAAATCTAATGCACTAGAACAAGAGATTTTGTTTTGACTAGCTAACTTTTGAATAATCTGAAGGGCTGTATAACTGAGATGCCTGTGTTATCTATGAGGGGACATTTTGAAAGTGCCAAGCGCTCCTCAGTACTAGGGATAAAAACGGATACTTATTCGAATACTGTTTTTGGTCTTTTTTCTTTGATTGTGAATAAATAGGATATAGAATCGGCTATGCAAATTTATATTTTTGTTTTTAGCATTGAGCTTGTAAAGATTCATAAAAGGTAAACCTCAAATTTATCATGTATCTTCTCAAATAATAGACACAAAATCCGGATACGGATACTTTTTCACCTTTTTTGTTGTAGTGAGCAAATATTAGAAAAAATTATGCAAAATTTTATTCTTATTTATAATGATGTGCTTGATAACATAGGAAAAATTAGCATCAAATTTCATACATATCTAGTTTAAAATATTAAATTTGTCCTAACCATTCGGATACCCGTTTTCATCCCTACTCACCATGGACTGGAAATAGGCAAAGGATAGAGCCCATCTTCACATCTACCTTGAAGTAGTACCTTCCCTGTGACCAGATCTTTAATTAAAAAGTGATCAAGAAAATACTCAAATGAGGCATTATTGTCAGAAGAAAAACGATGAACGGAGACTAAATTCTTTTGGGCTTGAGGAACATGAAGGACATTATTAAAATGTAAGGATTTGATAGGGGTATGAATAACAGAATGGCCGTTGACCAATCATGACAATGTAAGCAATGGGACTCTTACTCTTATCGAGAGGATGACACTATGAGTTGGGACGATTTTCTGTTTATTTTCTCAAACACTACACAATGCCATACCCATCTAAGAATTGGAGACACATATTTATAGCCCTAGGAGGACAGTCCATGGTTATTAAAATGTCGCTTAAACGACGTTTAAGCGTCGTTTAAACGATAAAACGCGATTTGAAACTAAAACGTCAGAACGTTCTGGCAGATTAGCGTAGAACATCCGTTTTCGGCGTTTAATCGTCGTTGAAACGTCTGAAACACGTTTAATGACGTTTTAGACGTTTAATCGACGTTCCAAGTTACTAGTGGGCCGGCCTTCCTGGGCTTTTGCTTCCAAAGCCGCCCAGCCCAGCCGTCAGCCAGCGTCCTCACTCACTCCTCAGCCGTCATCGCCGCGTACGCACTCGGTCACTCAGCCGTCAGCCAGCGCTGGAGATCTCCCGGCCGGTCGCCCAGCTGCGCCTGCGACAGGTATGCCGTCGGCCCCCCTCCTCCCTCTTCCCTCCGCCAGTCTGCCCACAGGCGAGTGCGCCGCCGACCGCCGTGCCACAGCCCACATGCTACTGTCCAGTCTCCTGTGCCCACTTGCTGCCGCTGCATCCGCCATCCAGTCCATCCACTTGCCTGGCCAAGCTCCACTTGCTGCATCTAGTTGCCCGGCCAGGCGGCCAAGCTCCAGTTAGAGATGGCAATGGGTAAATATCCACCGGGTATTACTACCCCATACCCATACCCACGACACAAAAATAACCCCATTGGGTCACTCATATACATTGGCGGGTATGAATTTACCCCCATACCCATACCCATGTGGGTATGGGTTACCCATCTGGTCACCTGTACCCACAAAAATTAAACATCTATTAAAATATTATATTATACAAATGTCAAGTATATCCATCTAAATACCATTACAAAATTTCTAGCATCATTTAACCAAGCATTCAACACACCAAAGATAATTGGATAAAGTAGTAACACTAGGATAGTACTACATAACACATTATATGTTTCATTACATGGTCATTAAATTGTCGTTAAGCCTTCTATTAAATTATGGCCTAAAAGGTTGTTAAATAGTAAAAAGGATAGATGACTAAAGTACGCCCAATAACAGACCACGGGTAGAATATTTAGCCCACATATATACCCTAATGGAGTAAATACCCATCGGGTATCGGGTCGCAGGTACCCATTGCCATCTCTAGCTCCAGTGCCGCCGCCGCATCCACTTGCTGCCGCTGCCCTCGACAGTGAATCACCTCTGCGACTGGGAGTGAGGGGTCCCAACCACTTCCCACTGCAGCCAGATTTGTTGATTTTGCTCAAAGTGTGAATCAATCTCTATTTGCTCACAGTGAATTTCAATGGCAACAAATAGCGAGGCATTGTCTATTTGGTTTGTGAACTCAACTTATGTATGAACTTATTCTATATTTGAAATTCTATGTCAAGTCTGAAAAGACGTTTCAACGTTCGTTTAAACGTTTAAACGTTGAAAAGTTGGTTCATAATGTCTTAACGTTTTACCGCTTTAATAACCATGGGACAGTCAAAAGCTCCTACTGACCTCTAGATGCTAAAGGAGATGCTGCTGTCCTTCATACTAAAGAACTGTAGCAAAGCACTGTTGTCCTCTACCCAACCTGCTGTCCTTAAAGCAGTCAAAGCTGCAGCAATGTTTTAAATGTCTGGCTAAGCATCTTAGCGGTGAGGGTTTGAATCAGCTAAAATGGCTATAGCCGGCTATAGCGGGCAGCTAAGCCATTTAGCGGGTTTAGAAAAAATGTGACATATCTTCATATATTAGAGCACAAACTCATAAACTGACAGTTCAACAGTTCAAAGTAAAAAATATGATAGCTCAAACTGGTAATTCAAATGTTCACAAGACATCAACAACACTTGTAAAAATCACTGAACCATTGTCTAACAAACTCACAAATATTAAGTTGCAAAATAAAATTGATAAACCATGGATCATAAACTGATCTATTCATCTCCTAAATCATCTGAATCTGAATATTGATGCATGGAAATGTCACCATCTCCATTATCTTCAGATTCCGAAGATGAGACAGCGGCTTCATTCTCTAAACCACCATACAACAGGGAATGTAGACTCCTAATTTTCTTCTTCCTAGGGCGCACAAGCCTTTTTCTTTTTGGCTGTGGCTGTGACAGTTGTGGTTCATGTATTGTTGCTCCAACTTGTGCACCCCCATGTTCTTCATCTTTATCTGAATTAGCATTTGGTACAAGCCCAGTAATAAACTCATTGGCATCATCCTCAAGAACATCATTCATTTCCCTCTCTAGTGGATCTTTGCTCTTGTTCTCTCTTTTTTGCCTTAGTCTTGAATTAAATTTAACAAAAACAAGATCTCTCATTCTGTCATGCAGCAGTTTGTTTCTCTTTGTGTGAACCTATGTGTAGGTGCTAAATATTAAAGAATAATCACAAAGAAAAGAATGAACAGTTGGAACAAATAAAAACATTTTTGTTACCTGCTCAAAATCCGACCAATTCCGCTCACAACCTGAGGAGATGCATGTTAAATTCAGTATTCTTGTTGCTAATAACCTCAGATTTGGTGTGCTTGTGCCATGATTCAGCCACCATTTTGCTGCATAAAAAGAATAGTCATATAAAGAGATAAGCAATTATAAAATAACATTTCTTGTTGCTGATTACTACAATTGATTCACCTGGATTGAAGTTCTTATTTCTCCTCTGCCTTACTGCAATGTCATGTCCAAATGTCCCTTGTTGTTCTTGATATACATTTAGCTCTTCAATTATATTATCTTGATTTTCTTCATCTTCAACTGCTGTGTTTTCAAGTCGTCCGACTAATCGCGATTAGTCGCGATTAGTCGGGCTAGTCGGTTAGCAGAGCTCGATTAGGCAGCCGACTCGACTAGAGTACCTAATCGCCCTGGTCGTCCGACTAGTCGACGATTAGGGCCGATTAGTCGCTCGATTAGCCGGTTCTGGGCGACTAGGTTTAGGACCTAGATTTTTTGATTTCCTGGCTTCGTGGGCTTTTTTGGCGGGCGGCCCGACTACAGGCAGTTGAAACGCCAGCCGCCTCTACTGAAGATGGAACGCCAGCCGGCAGCCGCCTCTTCTGTCTTCTCTTTATTTCCCTAATTCCCTACCTGCTCGGCGGCTCTTCTTGAGTTTTTGTTCTGGAAATTGGAATCCAGGCTTCCAAAGTCCACTGCTCCACTCCAGACTTCCAATCCAGCACGCGCGAATCCATTCCAATCCCGAGTTCCAGCACGCCCAAAATTTGCCTAGGACTGCTGCTGGTGGTGGTTCCTCCTCTCAAACCCAGACACAAACCTATGTTAGAACCAGAAAACGACCCAGAAATGCAGCAGCTACAGCTCAAGACATACGTGAAGAAGATGACAATTCTCCTGCTGAAGATGAACAAGAACAAGAGACAACAAGACAAATGAATGATGATAAAGATGAAGGCGAACAAGAATCAGGTGGAAGGGGAGCTGCAGGTGATGAATTTCAGTTGGATGAAGATCTTTAGGTAACTTGGTGGTAATGTGTGTTGTGTGGTACTGGTATCTGGGACTTGTAGTATTAATAACTAGTAAGTGTTTCTCTGCTGTTTTCACTTTTCAGTATTGCTGAATTCATGTCATGTTTACCCTATCCTTCATAATATAGTATATGAAGTTCATATATACTATATAGTTATATAATTATTTACTATATAGTATAATAGTATATATTATATAGTATATACATAGGTCTTGGTCTCCTGGATGAACAGGACGACCAGTAAACGACCAGGTCGACTAGAGCTCGATTAGTCGGACCTAGTCGACGACTAATCGAGATTAGTCGCTGGTCGGTCCCCCAGTTCGACTAGCTGGTCGAGCGACCAGAAAACATAGTTCAACTGTCTTGGTAATGCAAGCAATTACTGCAGCTCTAAATGAACCATGAAGCTCAATTTCTGACTTGTTTGGGTAATACAAATAGGGGTTCAAATAATACCGTGCCAAATGTAGTGGAGTTTTCAGCTTGTTGTCCCACCTTTTGTCAATTATGTCCCAAGCAACTTTGAAGCTATTTTCATTATTGTCAAACCTCATAGCAATTTCTTTCTTTGCCTCAAGCATACATCCATGCAAGAACCCCATAGCAGGAACATCACTATCCATTCTCCTCAATACATTAGCCAATGGCTCAAAGAAATTGACGGCCATGTCAACATTTTTCCAAAAGCCTTCTGATCTCACCACTTTGTTGGCTTTCTTGCCCTTCGCCTTTTTCAAGTAACCCAACTCATTGAGCTCATATGATCTAAAGAGCCTTGAGATATCCTTCTTGTTATCTTGCAAACTTTTTAAATTCAAATACGCAGTGGCAAAACGAGTCACTCCAGAACGAACCAAATCTTTCCCCAAAAATTTCCTCATCAAATCTAACACTCTTGTATGAGCATATAAGAAGGCAGTCACATGTTTTGCACTAGAAATTGTTTCCTCAACAGCTCCAATTTTTGCAAGGTCCTCAAGCATGAGATCAAGGCAGTGAGCAGCACATCCATTCCAAAAAATGGAGGGTCTCTTTGCTGCCAATAGACTTGCTGCTGCTGTATTGACACTAACATTATCTGTGACCACCTGGACAACATGTTCCTCTCCTATCTCTTGGATGCATCTATCCATAAGATCAAAAATATATTTGCCATCCTTCTTCACAGCGGAGCAGTCCCCAGAATCCAAGAAACAGACCCCTTGAGCACTATGGACAACTAAATTCATTACCCCGCGACCCTTTCTATCTGTCCATGCATCTGTCATAATTGTACAACCTGTGAGTTGCCATGATCCTTGGTGGCTCTTAAATCTATCCAACACCTTTTCTTTGCATTTTTCAAGAATGGTCTGCTCATCTCATAGGAACTAGGACCTCTCAAACCTCTACCAAATGCTCCAATTGCCTCAACCATATGAGCAAAGCTAGGAAGGGTGATTGTGTTATGTGCAATACCAGCTTCATAAAAGATTTGACATATATACTCACAAGCTCTATCCCTCCTCTCCTCTCTTTTCTGAATTGTCAATTATGTTTGAATTTTTTGGCTAGTGCTCAATCCTCTTTTGTTCTTTTGGACAGATTCTTCAATTGACTCAGGTTTGTAGAATTTATCAATAGTGCCACCAGTTGTTGCTAATCTAGAGCTACTGCCACCTTTTGTTGACTTGAGCACAATAACATCATTCCCATGTTCACTCTCTTCTTCACTTGACCTATCACCTCCTGAATTATCAAGATCAATTTCATCTCTTTCCCTTTGTTTTCCCTTTCTTTTTTTCTCCTTTGCATCACAGTTCTTTGTAAGCAAAGCCACCATGTCTTCTTTAACAGGAGTTGGCACTTTCTTGCACTTAGAAACATTAAAGCCTGCAATGTTAGCAAGATGGTACTTCACTCTTGTAATTCCAGCATTGATCAACTTGTCACAATAGTTGCACTTTAGTGAATGCTTCTTCTTTAAATCTGGACAATAACAATGCAGGATCATCTGACTTGATAGTTGCTGTTGTTGATTGTGTTATTGAAGCAGAGGCAACACTTGATGGGTTATCTATGAAATAAAAAAATTCTAATTTACAATCCAATAACCAGCCAAATTTGTTAACCTATCTAATATCTACTTCACATTTCACATATCAATAAGTATCTAAGCATCTAGTAACGAAGAAGCAAAAAAACGTGGGATCTGCTAACTTGCCTTGCTGCTGCTGCTGGGATTCCGACATGGCGAGGAAATTGCTGCGCTCCTAGCTTCCTCTCCGTCCCCGAGCGTAGATCTACGCGCGCCTCGCCGCCTCTGCAAAAGCAAGCAAGCGACTGAGACGCGCCACCAGCAACTTTTTCGTGGCCTGGGGACGCGACACCAGGGGCCTCCCCACGGGCCTGCCGCCTCCCGAGATGGTACTCGGTAGAGAGGATGACGGAGGAGGAGCTACCGAGCTAGTAGCTGGCTTGTAGGTGTGGAGGAGGAGGGAGCAAGGGAGAGAGAAAGGGACGGCGGCGGAGCTGGATGGCTGAAGACAGACGGACCGGACGTGCAAGGTTTGGAGGAGAGAAGGCTGTAGGGTATGTGTATTGAACTATTGATTATTGAATACAGTTTTGGGCCTCCACTCCACACTCAAACATTCAGCCCAATACCTGCGCTAAATCCAGCTAAATCTATGTGTTTAGCGGGCTAAATGAGGCGATTAGTGGCTAACTTTGGTTAGCGTTAAATACAGCATCTCCTAGCTTCAGAGCTGTTAAAGCGCTATAGCCGGCTAAATAGCCGCTATTAGCGGGCTATTTTAAACATAACTTGTCACCCTTGTCACCAGTTGAAATTTGAATCTCCTTGTTCGGTGCAGCACTTGAACCATCAAGATATACTTGAATCTGGGCACCCTGGAGAATAGGAAGGACTTGCGCCTCCTAGGGAGCATAATTGCTCTTGTTCAGCAACAATTTGTCCTAGCAACGGATTTGTGATGGAGCCAATAAAGGAGGAAGAAGTTGCCATGTTCTGCTGTTGACCTGGCGGCTAGCTTCCTGAAGAATACCTCTATTGGCCTAGCAGCCAGGGTTCCTAGAGGATGATTCTGCAGCTAATTTGGAGGCTTATGCTTTTAATTTGGAAACAACCAGACAATGCGTTTGACCTGCCTTAGCAGCAGTCACATTGGATATATTTATATGGGCACAAGGGCATTGTTACAGAATAGGAGTCGGCAAGAGAATAGACTTGGCAGGTTTAAACCAGTCCCATCTGATCTTATCTCTAAGGATGGGTTAGACTCCTTCCTATTTACAGCACAGAGTTCGAAATTGACTCAATTCTAGTTCTAGCTGCGAGTCTAATCTAACTCAATGCTGCCACACATAATTATCTCTATCATCTAACATCTATAACACTCGAAAAAGACCACGGTTTTGATAAAACTATGGTTTTAGAAACAAGGTTGTTGTATGCTTGTATCCAAACACCGAGCAGCTTTCGAAACCCAAAATATTTTGCAGAATCGTAGCATCTATCCAATACCCGCAAAAATGCTTTGCATCCAAATGAGGCCTTATTATTTTGATGTCTTTAAAACTTGCCACAGTTTTCTAATTACTGTTTGGAAACTAGCCAGCTCTTGAATAGTGCAGGGTCTAAAAGACATGCTGTTACTTTTCAGCTATGATAAAACCTAACTGAACATAGGAGGTTTCTTAATAAATTTACGAACAATGAAAGTATCACCTTGGCGTCCCTAGCATCGTGTTGAATTTAGGGTGGGGGTGGGGGGGGCTGCTAAGATATACCAACTATCCTCATATTAGGCTTTGATTGGGTATTCTAGTATTGACATCAATCCACATGTGTTGAGGTGGATTGGTGTGTAAATTAGTTTAAGTTATAGATGTGGATTGTGGTCAATACTAGAGTACCCAAACTAGGCCTTAGGGGGGCTGTGCAAAACACTTCCTTGGACCTAGGTGGCGGCCTGTGCTATTTTTTGAAACACAGGTGTCCATTAGCTTCCTAGGAGTTAGTAATGGTTCGCTTCTAACCTTTAGGTAATTGTTATGTTGTTCAGAGTAGTTTTCAGGGCCTTGCTATTGGGTAATTGAAATTTGTGGTCTTTAGGATTGGCAGTATATTTCTTTGAAGGTTGTATTGATGCTGGAACATTAAAATCTATTTGTGCTGTTTGTCATGATTTCATAGTATAGCAGAATCTTGAATGTTAGGTGGTAAAATGCATCTGGAAAATGAGTACATTTGTTCCATACCTGTTACATCTGTTTGGTATCTTTATTGATATGATAAACAATTTGGTGAACTGCATTTCAGTTGAAGTGTGCCCAGATCCTTCTTGAAGCTGGTGCTGCAGTGGACGCTCTTGACAAGAACAAGAACACCCCGTTGCATTACGCTGCTGGCTACGGCCGCAAGGAGTGTGTGGATCTTCTTTTGAAGCACGGTGCTGCTGTGTAAGTTAAACCATCTCTCTCCTTCCTCAGTTGTGATAACCATCAGTGTTGCTTTGAGTCTTTGACCGTCTCCAACGCACTGCAGAACTCTCCAAAACCTAGACGGGAAGACACCTATCGATGTCGCCAAGCTGAATAACCAGGACGAGGTTCTGAAGTTGCTCGAGAAGGACGCCTTCCTTTGAATACCATGCCTTTCATATACACTTGGACTCTTGGTGTCATGTTTTTTTTTCATACCGGTTGTTTTTGTCTGGATAGCCACATGTCATGGTCCTTAAATCTGTTATGCCTAAATGCTATTAGCATGTGGGTGTTCGAACTGCCCTGTAATGGTCTACCGTTCGTGACTTGTGTTTTCTCACTCCATTTCTGATATTTAAGCACATATGAAAAAGTTGTTTCCGGATCAAATTCCATGGTGGTGTATCATGGTTATCTGTCTTATGCTTAAGAGACTTGAGGCGACGTTACGCCGTCATATTTTAAGACTTGAGTAGTAGATGTATAGATGATGTAGAAAGGGAAGAATGGAGTGAATCACCACACACCCATTAAGGGTGGGGAGTCTGTCATATATAGCTAATAGGCATGCATAGAAGGTACATGTATGGGAGACTATTCCATGTATAAGGAAACAGTCCTAGGCTATAGATAGAAAGTAATTCTAGACTATACAAGGCAGCTAGCCAACCTAGTCGATTACAATCAATCGCTAATTAGGCTCTGATTGATCCTGATATATACATATCCTAATACCCGCCTGCAGTCTGAGCGGGAGAATCATGGACGCGAAGACTGGTTCGAAAATCAGTGAGGAGCTGTACGGGCAACCCTTGGTCATGATGTCGGCGAACTGGTGTGTAGACGGAACATGAAGAACACGGAACTGCCCCAGAGCTACCTTCTCACGGACGAAGTGGATGTCGATTTTGATGTGTTTCGTGCGGCGGTGATGGACTGGGTTGGCTGCCATGTACACAGCGCTCACATTGTCACAGTAGACCACGGTCGCACGCGAGATGGAGATGTGCAGCTCATGTAGTAGTTGACGCAGCCAGCAACACTCAGCAACAGCATGGGCCACAACACGATACTATGCTTCAGCGCTGGAGCGACATACAGTCGTCTGACGCTTGGACGACCATGACACCAGATTGTCGCCGAGGTAGACGCAGAAGCCGGAGGTAGAGCGACGCGTGTCGGGGCAGCCGGCCCAGTCGGCATCGGAGTAGACTGTGAGCTGATCAACGGTGCCGGGTCCCAAGTGCAGACCTGCTGACAGGGAGGGAGCCCTTGACATAGCGCAGGATGCGCTTGATTAGCGCAAGATGCAGCTCGCGAGAGTCATGCATGAAGAGGCAGACTTGTTGGACAGCATAGGCCAGGTCCGGCCTGGTCAGAGTGAGGTACTGGAGAGCACGAGTGAGGCTCCGGTACTCCGAGGGGTTGGCGACTGAAGCGCCCTCGGAGGCAGACAACTTGGTCCGGCATCCACCGGAGTAGATGTCGGGTGGCATTCAGACATGCCAGCGCGCTGGAGGAGATCAACAGCGTACTGCCGCAGGGAGAGGAACAGTCCACTGCTGTCCCGTGTCACCGAGATGCCGAGGAAGTGGTGGAGATCCCCGAGGTCCGTCATGGCAAACTCCGACGATAGGCGGGAGGTGACGTGCTGGAGAAGAGCTAGTGATGATGTGGTGATGATGATGTCGTCGACGTAGAGGAGGAGGTAGGCCATGGCGTCTCCAGTCTTGTAGATGAACAGGGAGGCATCCGTTTTGGAGGTGGTGAAGCCAATACTTCGGATGAAGCTGGAGAAGCGCTGATTCCAAGCTCGCAGTGCCTGCTTAAGCCCATACAGGGACTTCTGCAACAGGCAGACAGAGTTAGGTGCAGCGAGGTCGACGAATCCTTTCGGCTGCTCGCAGTAGACAGTCTCCTCGAGGTTGCCGTGGAGGAAGGCATTCTTCACGTCGAGCTGCCGGATGGGCCAGTCTCGGGACGCAGCAATTCTGAGGATGGTGCGGATCGTGGCCGGCTTGACGACCGGGCTGAATGTTTCGTCGTAGTCGACGCCTTCCTCCTGGGAGAAGCCACGAACGACCTCGCGTGCCTTGTGCCGGGCAAGGGAGCCGTCGGAGTGGAGCTTGTGTTTGAACAACCACTTGCCAGTGACAATGTTCGCACCAGGCGACTGAGGTACGAGGCGCCAAGTGCCGTTGTAGATCAATGCCTTGTACTCGTCCGCCATCGCAGCACGCCGATTTGGATTGGCCAGGGCACTGCGATAGTTCGCCGGGATTGGCGAGGCGACGGAGGCGGAGAAACCGAAGCGCTGGACAGTGCGGAGGGAGCCGAGCTGCTAGAGCCGCTGGGGGCGAAGCTGGTGCAGCCGCTGTTGGCGCTGGAGGTGCAGCAGCCACAGGAGCCACCTCCTCGGTGACCGGTGCTGCTGGGGGCTAGGCGCGGCGAGTGTAGGTGTTGCCGAAGCGCTGACCACCAGTCGGAGGAGCCGCCAGCTGCCCCACTTAGGGCCCACGAGCGCCCAGCTGTGGCCCGCCCGCAGGGTGAACCCGGGGGCCGAGCTGAAGTATGGCCAGGTCTAGGAGCACCTGGAGATCATCCTCGCTGCTGTCAGCGAGCGACAGAGGGGTGCTTGCTAGTGCCGTCGAGGAGGTGAGGTCCTGCATCAGAAAATCAAGTGACGACGACATGGAGCCCGCCGATGGTGCAGCCGAGAATGGGAACACAGACTCATCAAAAATAACATGGCGCGAGGTAATGATGCGGCGAGTGGACATGTCAAGACAGCGATAGCCCTTGTGGGAAGATGGGTATCCGAGGAAGACACAAGGAGTGGATCGAGGGGCGAGTTTGTGAGGGGAGGTGGCAGTAAGGTTCGGATAGCAGAGACATCCGAAGATGCGAAGGGAGGCGTAATCTAGGAGTGTGCCGTGAAGTATTTGGTGAGGTATTTGGTTTTGTATGGAGGAGGAGGGACGCCTATTGAGGAGGTATGTTGCTGTTGTGAGGGCCTCAGCCCAGTATGGAGGTGGCATGGACGCATGGAGCAGCATGGTGCGGATGATGTTGTTGGTAGTGTGGAGCATGCGTTCGACCTTGCCGTTTTGTGGTGAGGTATAGGGGCAGGAAAGACGGAGAGTAATGCCATGGCTAGTGAGGAAGGAAGTGGTGGCGTGGTTGACAAACTCGGTCCCATTATCGACTTGGAAGGATTTAGGCGTGGTACCAAACTGGGTCTGAGCGTATGCAATGAATTCAATCATGTGGCGGTGCACCTCAGATTTGTGACGAAGTGGGAAGGACCATCAGTAATGGGAATAATCATCGAGTATAATAAGGTAATATTTGAACCCAGAATTGCTTAGCACGGGAGATGTCCATACGTCGCAGTGAAGTAAATTAAACAGAGCATGAGTTACAGATGTCGAATGACTAAATGGGAGGCGCACATGCTTGCCTAGTTGACAGGCATGGCAGAGGCATGGCAAGCTTTTATTGTAGGAAATGACCGACATGCTTCGAAGTTTGGCGAGGCTGGAAGGACCGGGGTGGCCGAGGCGATGATGCCACAAAGACGACGTGGTGACAAGGCTGCAGGAGGGAGCTGTGGTGGAGGGGTAGGTGTAGAGGTCGCCACCACTATTGCAGCGAAGAGTCACGTGCCCCGTCTGTTTGTCCTTGACAAAAAAACCACAAGCGTCAAATTCAATTGAACAAGAGTTGTCACGAGTGAATTGACGAACAGATAGGAGATTGCGCACAAGTTCAGGTGCTACCAGAACATTGTTAAGACGATAGGTAGAGGTGGGGGAGGAGAGTGTGGATGTGCCACGACAGGTGATAGGTATGGTGGTGCCATTTCCAACTGTGATGCCGAATGAAGGAGGGGGAGACGGGACAGGAGTATACCAGCCGAAGACGACATGTGAGCTGTGGCGCCGGTGTCAAGGACCCAAGGAGATGACCCCTAGAGGGACATCTGGTTCAGTGCGGCTATGAGGCCAACCTAATCCTAGCCGCCCTGCTCTGCCATTGGTGGAGCAGGGTTGTCGGAGAACTGGACGGGGGCGAGCGCAGTGTGCGCCTGAGCCTGAGTGAAGGGGCCGAGGATGCCAGGACTGCACCAGGCTGGGGTCATCGCCGGCGGGCGCCAGGGCTGCTGATGCACCCCAGTGGTCCAGGGGGGTAGCAGTACCAGGGGGCGACAGGGAACCTGTGACCGCCGCCGGAGTGGGGTCCGCCCTTGCCCTTCTTCTTCCAGCGGCCGCCGCCACCACCTGGGTTGCCGCCGCTGCTGGAGCTACTGCCGTGACCGCCCTGTCTACTAGAAGTGGAGCCACCGCCGTTGGTGGTGGGGGTGGTGCGGCAGCCGGTGCCGCACGAGGCGTGGAATGCCGTCTGGGTCGCAACCGTGCCTTCGTTGGCGAGGCGGAGTTCCTTCAGCATGAGCTTCTCGCGAGTGGTGGCGAAGTCCGGCAGCGGGTGTGAGTCGGCGATGTTTTCGGCGGTGCTGGCGAAGCGTGGGTTGAGACCGCGGAGGAGGTTGAGGACGAGCTCCGCGTCGGTGATGGTACGACCGACATCGTGGAGCGCGTCGACGGTGGCCTTCATTCGCTGGGCGTAGTCGTTGATGGAGGAGTCGCCCTGAGTCATCGAGTGAAACTCGTGGCTCAGGAAAATGGTGCGTGGAGCCTTGTTGGCCTCGAAGAGGCGCTTGATGGCGACCCAGAGCTCGCGCGCAGTCTGGTTTGGAGCCGCGGCGAGGTCGATGACGTCGGGCCCAGCCGAGCCGAGGAGCCAGCTGCGGACGCAGGCATCGGCGATGTCCCAAGAAGGATCTGTGGGACGGGCTTCCTGCAGTCCGTCGATATGCGAGAGGAGAGCGAATTTTCCACAGAGAGGTGAAGAATGGTTCCCACTGGTTGAAGTTGGGTTTTGCCAGTTCAAGAGTCACTGGGATGTGATTCTTGACATTGATTGTCGCGTAGGGGGCGACAAACACTGCAAGGGCAGGAATGGTGGCCATGGTGGAGCTGGTGGTGGCGTCGGTCATGGCGACCTGGGAGGGAGAAGGTGCGGCGCATCAGGGAGGTGGTGGCACTGCGGCACAACAGAGTGGGGATGGTGCAGCAGCAGGGAGGGAAGCGCAGGATCTAGAGAGCTGATACCATGTAGAAAGGGAAGAATGAAGTGAATCACCACACACCCATTGAGGGTGGGGAGCCTGTCATATATAGCCAATAGGCATGCATGGAAGGTACATGTATGGGAGGCTATTCCCTGTACAAGGAAACAGTCCTAGGCTATAGATAGAAAGTAATCCTAGACTATACAAGGCAACTAGCCAATCTAGGGGATTACAATCAATCGCTAATCAGGCTCTAATTGATCCTGATATGTACATATCCTAATAGATGATGAGCAAACAGAGAAGGGAAAAGGAAATGATCCTGATATATACATATCCTAATAGATGATGAGCAAACAGAGAAGGGAAAAGGAAAATGGAGTAAGAAGTGCGTGGGTTGGCCTACCCCACCATGCAGCTCATGTGCCCCTCCTCTCTTCATCTAGAGTTATCAGTTATCATGCACGGATGTCTGGCCATCTCTTTGGCCACTCTGTTTTTTGGCGTGGTAATAGATAGAGGAGAGCACTCGCATCCGATCGTTTTTTGGCGTGGTAATATTTCAACTATTTATGATAAAGCTTTGTATGAAAAACTGTCCTCTGTTCATCTTTTATTGGAAATTAAATATCTAGAAAATAAAAATAAAACCGCTCTATTCTCTTCTACTCCTCAACCAAACACGCCCGTAAAATCTTCGATTCTTAGATCTAATCATTTCTGACGACGGTTCGGTGTCGGTGTGTTACCAACTGTTCTTGTTTTACATAAAAACCAATACTATCTCCGTCGTCAAATCTTGAAGCAAGTCTCCTGCTACACTAGACCAAGTTCTCTGCTACAGTCGCCGTCCAAGGCAATGAGGCATGCAACAACAACTCGTCACAGCTAATCTAGTAGCCTCCTGGATGCCTGGCAGGGGGCAACCCACCTCCATTGCTGGCTGGCGCCAGAGCTTCACGCTGGGTTCCGCGTCCCAGCCTCCTCGTCCCGGCCCTTGCCGTGCTCGTCGCTGGCCCCGGCCACCTGTGCCGTCTCCTCCACTTCATTGGAGCCCCTGCGTGCAAAACCAGGCCTCTCATGTTGTGCCAGGACGATGCAGCCATAGTACTCAGTAGTAGCAAGAACAGTAGCTATGAAGTGATGGCGAAACGAGGCATACTTGTACGAGTACAAGATGATGCCGCTCGCAGTGGCGGCGAAAGCAACGAAGTAGATCCAGTCGACCTGGCCACACGCTCGGTGAGTACAAAAACATTTCTGTCGGCACTAGCATTATATTTTGCTTGGAAACGACGAACTCGAGCATGCTCCATGACAAAACGAACCTTCTCATGGTAAGCGAAGATGCGGATGAGGACAGCCCACATGTCCGAGGTCAGGAGCGAGAGGTTCAGCATGGTCGCGCCGCATAACTGCAGTCAGAAAAAACCATGCATGAAAAAATACACACCGGCAGTCAGGAGTCAGGAGGGCCATCGGTGAAACTAGCTCAGCATGCAGTCTCACAGTACCTACCTTCAATATTACTGGCACAGCCGAGTAGAACAGGAACATTGCTACCGCGAACCCGAGAAAAGGGAGCACCTGAAACAACAGCAGCAGCAGCCAGCAGAGAGAGAGAAGGCCATGCATGACAAGAAGGGAGAACCATCAGCAAGAAGACAAGAAGTATGGGATGGGTGGGGGGAAGTACTTACAGCACCACTAGTCCATGTAATGGAGTGAAGCTCTTCTCGCTCGAGTACACTACTGTTGCCATCATGTCAAGGAAACAACAGCAAAGAAGAAGAAGAAAATTTCCCCTTGGACCGGAGGAGGGTGTAGGATATGGCAAAAAAATGGGCTAGAGCTACTTCCAGAGGATACATTTGTATGGCGCTGACAAGCGCTCCGAAAAGCCCCAGCATCGCCATCAGCTCCACCCTGTTGCTTTTCTTGATGACGAACTCCTGCATTGTTCCAGTGACACACCGACCGTGCATGTAAAATTTAAACACTGGTAGCACGCGCGCGCGCGCGGGTAAACCCAATATAATGCAAGCGGCCGGGTCGCTGGTTTTTTTTAATTACCTCGGTGACGTTGCTGCAGGCGTAGAGCATCGAACCAAGGATCACGAACAGGTCGCCCTTCAACGGGTTAGGCCCTTCTGCAGAGCAAAGGATATGTCAGAATCTAAGAGGGAGGGAGGAAAGAACAGGTCGCTTACTGGCTCGGTCGGAGGCGTGGACGTCCGAGAACACGACCAGGATGAGGCCAAGCACGCAGACCCCGACGCCCAGGAACTTCCTCGCCCCGTACTTGGTCTTGAGGAACACCCAGGTGAGCAGGATGACGCACGGGATCGACCAGCAGTCCAGCAGCATCACGCTCGTCAACGACGTGTACTGGTACGACTTGACCACTG
Source organism: Zea luxurians (assembly GCA_029449295.1). NCBI lineage: Eukaryota > Viridiplantae > Streptophyta > Magnoliopsida > Poales > Poaceae > Zea > Zea luxurians. The sequence continues at coordinate 18,390,150 of JAOPSE010000011.1, forward strand.
CATGCATTGCGTGGTTTAGTTTGTGTTAATGGGATCTGAAACAGTGGTGTACGTAGTAGTTAAGTACGTACGTAGCTAGTATACGTACCGATGTAGTTGGCTTCCACGTCGATAATTCCAAGTATTAAGTAGTAGTACCATTTTATCTGCACAGACAAGGGCACGCGCGATCGAGATGCATTATGATGCTGCTTGGCGGCCTAGCTATCCATAGCCGTGTGTTTTGAGAAACAGGAATCGGAATGCTTTCGAAAGAAGGGACGCGAGGCTGTTCAGCAGCTTCGTTTCAAAAGAGGAGTCTGGTGGTTACAGTCTCTAATCTAAGGGAGAAAAGAATCAGAATAAGCATCAATCCATCCTGCTGTGCTCCTGTCCTACACACCAAGAGAACACAGGCAGGCAGTGCGTGTTCATAATTCATAGTCGTTGTCGGCTACAAATTAAAGCAAGCAAGCTTCCAACGGTGTAGAGCGAGAGTCGGATGGGGGGGCAAGAATCCGGACGTAGCCAGCTACTGGTTGGTCAAAGTGGAATAAGGGCAACAAAAGGATGGACGTGCGATCGAGAAGCCGCGGATGGACAGGAATCAACGGGCCGGGTTCTTTTACATCGCTGAGGGACCATTTGGTGATCAGGGATCACATAGGGATTGAAGGGGATTGAAGGGGAAATTAGTTTATTTCTCCTTTAATCCTCTCCAATCCTCCCGTGATCCTCTTGTCACCAAAACCCTGAGTATGAAACTGTATAGCTCACTCTGACGTAGCAGTTGGAGCTGCTTTGAAGGATTGCGTTGCGTACCGTGAGTGGCTGCCGCCGGTAGAGGAGGACGCCGCCGTAGGCCACGGCGAGGAGGACGTAGTTCAGGAGCGACTGCGAGGTGGGCGCGTTGATCCCTGCAAAATGTGGTGAAGCGTGTGTGTCAGGCAACTCACCACAAGTCTGAACTCTGGCAACTCGAAAGCTAGGAGTGTACATCCAACTGAAACCGAAACATTCGTTTTTTTTTTTGTAAAAAAATCCTTTCCCCAGTGAAACGATTAGTCCAAGAGCCGAGCGAGGCAACTGAAACTGAAGCGCGGAACGGAAGGGCAGGCACGATGTGTAGTCGAAAAAAAGGGTTATAGATTTTATATTCTTTGGGAAAGAGAGACAGAGAGAGAAAATCTGTGTTGAGCTGGAGAAAAAGAAAGAAAAAAAAAGCGGCGCGAGTCAGTCTGCGGCAGAGGATCCAGATTCCGCGGTTTGCTCGCTCGCTGCACCACCGTAAGAGTCAAAGGCGCAAATCTCTCCCGGGAGAGTTGAGATTTCGATCGATTTCATCTCATCTCTTCTCTCCACGGAGACGAGACGTGATCCCTCAACAATTCCCACAGCAGGCAACACAACAGTACGGAGCACTCGCGGTCGTCGTGGTGCGGCGGAGGCGGCGGCTAACCGATCGACGCGGCGTGCGTAGACTAGTGCGGTGCAGTGCGGTAGTACCTCGGCGGGCGAGTTGGGAGGAGGCGAAGCCGGTGGCGGTGATGAGCAGCGAGACGAACTGGCCCAGCGCGAGGCCCAGCAGCGTGTCCCGCCTCACCCACCGCGCGCCGCACGCTGCTGCCGCACCCGCGTCCGGCGGCGCCATTGGTCCCCTCTCTGCTGCCTCGCCCGCCGCCGGGAGATCCACCAGGCGATCGGCGGCAGGCGTTCCCTCCCCTCCCCTCCCTGCGTGCGCGCGCAAGCCCTTTTGTTCCCTCCGTCAGGGCTAGCTTGCGCGGTGGTGCAAGGCTGCGTAATTGCCAGACAGCCCCACTCCGCCCGAGCGCGCTAGCTGTACCTGTGTTGTGTGTGCTCTTCTGGCCTTGCGCAGCGCAGCAGATTGGATTGGGCGCGGCCTTGTTGCTGCGCGGCGTTTCTGCTGCCGTCGCTTGTGACCAGACCAAGAGGAGGGACGGGGTAGGGTATGGATGGCGATGAGGGTTGGTGAGTGACTGATGCAGTAGTTTGACAAAGCGAAACAACCGATAATTCATAGACAAAATAGTAAAAACCGTAAGGACCCATTTATTCCGTTGGGATTGAATTCTATTTTAATAATTATAATTTAGATAAAACTAATTAAGTTTATATATTTATATATGCAATATATTTATATATTATTCTAAATCATACGAGATATAGTTATATACTACATTTATGTTATAGCGAAGCAAGTAGAAGAGTGTGTTATAAGTTGTACATCGGAAAAATAGCATGTAAATATATAGAATCAATTTTCATATCCTACCTTTTGAATTTGAGATAGGCTTATATGATAACTTTTGAAAAGTGGTGAAATGTCACATTCTAAAAAAATAGTCTATTTCATTAGTAAGATTCTAATTCCTCAAAATGAAAGAAATAAATGGGACCTAACTGTAATTTTTATGAAATACTGTAAAAATCATATTCGTAATCAGATTAAAGCTGTAGTAAACTGCAACAAACAAGCCATACCTCTTTGCAATCGTTTGCCAAAGCATGTACTAGGGGGCAAGATCTAAATAGTGAAAGTCAAAATTAACCATTTTATTATTGGACGAGAATTCTCCATCTTTTCTTTTTTTTCTCTCTCTCTCTCTCACACAATTCAACATCCTTTCGTGCTGACCGTACCTTTGTGAAAGACATACGTCTAGCTTTCTCCGATCGAGCGGCGGATGGTGTAGTTTTGCTTTCATGATTGGACTGGACTGGACTGGACTGGAGGGCTGAGGCGTGTGGCAAGACGCTCCTTTTTGAGACTTTGACCCTGCAAAAATACCAACGCCGCAGGCCGAGATCATGTGTGTACGTGTGCTTTTTATTTTATTTGTTCTAATATGCGGGGGGAAGTGAAAAGGCTATGTCATGCTCAAAAGCCGTCTCCTCCTTCCACTCACACACAAAAGCGCGCTGTGTAGTACCTTTCACCCGTCCATCCAGAGAGGCATCTTGAGGACTTTTTTTCTCTCTCTTCCTCTTTTCTTTCTTGCGCAGCGCATGTACAGTTCCTAGCTAGTTGAGCATCATGCTTGGCCGGCCATGACGGTGTTGCCCTTGCCGCCATGGAAGATTGATCCATACGGCGCTATGGTTTTAGAATTCAGAGGAGAGCACGCGTTCAGAAGAAGCAGCACCACGCCTGCATCTCAGGTGCGTGACAAGACGTATGGTAGAGAATGGTTGCTTCTCGCTACGTGTTGAATACTTCGTTTTAATCCCCATGAAGATTGTGTATGATCTGATTGAACTTGAGCTTAGTGGTAGATTTTATACCTGGTCCAATAACAGAAATCCCCTCATTTATGAGAAGTTGGACAGATTTCTTGTCAGCCCAGAGTAAGATCTTCATTATAACAATGTGAATGTTTCTCGTCTCAATAGATCCTTTTTTGATCATGTGTCGTTATGTCTTAAAACTGATTTTACGCCCCCTCTTTTGAGAGATTTTAGATATGAGCTATGTTGGATGCTTAGACCTGATTTTAGAAAACTAGTTGAGGTCTATGCCTGTCAGAGGTAAAAAAAAGTATTGATATTTGTAAAGAAAAAACAAAACGTCTCAAAAAAATGTTGAAAGGTTGGAACATAAATGTCGAAGGAATATATTTGAAACTGAAAAAAGATCTGATGAGTAAAATTGATATTTTAGATAAAAGAAGTGAAATTTTGGGCATTTCGGATGCTGAAAGAATCGAAAAGCTTGAGTTGGAGTGGAATTTGAAAAAGATTATGGAAGAAGAAGGGTGCAAAAAAAACAAACTGCAAGGGAGAAATTCATTAATGATGGGGATGAGAATACTAAATTCTTTCACCTTATTGCGAAAGGTCGGAAAAGACGAGTTAAAATTCCTTTTTTTGATTCATGAGGGAGCCTCTGTGAATGATACTGTAGGTATCAATAAGATTGCGTCTTCATATTATAAAGATCTTTTTGGCCCTTCTGTCTACTCTAGTATTAATGTTTCAAATCTCACAATGAATCAGTTGTCTGACACAGACAGATCACTTTTAACTGCACCTTTTAGCATTAATGAAATTAGAAAAGTGGTGTTTGAGATGAAGCATAACAGTGCTCCCAGTCCGGATGGTTTTCCTGCTGAATTCTTTCAAAATTTTTGGGAACTTATTCACATGGACATTTGGAACTTATTCAAAGACTTCTACGATGGAAATCTGGATATTGAGAGATTGAATTATGGGGTGGTTACTCTCTTACCAAAAGTGGATAATGCGGTTGATATGAAGAACTTCAGACCCATTTGTCTTCTGAATGTTTGTTATAAAATTATTACCAAAGTGCTGAATAACAGACTGGCTAATTGTATCACAAAGGTGATTAGTGATTCTCAGTATGGCTTTATTAAGGGCAGATACATAATGGACGGGGTGGTCTCGCTCAATGAGATTTGTCGGTGGTGAAATCCTCCGGCCGGGTGGCGGAACGCACCCGCCCTAAATCCTAAGATGAGGAGGGGGCCTAAGCGTTTTGCCTGCTAGGTGGATTCGGGATGAACACAAGAACACACAAGGGTTTAGAGTGGTTCAGGCCACCGGAGCGTAATACCCTACTCCACTGTCTGTGTGTTGTATTGAGTCTGTGTAAAACCTGTGAGCTTGAGAGTCTGTCTCCCAGTCTGCCTTGTAACGTTGTGTGCCTCCCCTTTTATAGCTCAAGGGGGGCACATACAAGGATGCTGAGCCTCGACATATGGGCCCAGGAGCATAATGGAAGGAATATATTATAGGAATAACTAATGCAAGTAACGCCTTAGCAATCTCCGGGCGTCATGATGTCCGTAGTCCATGCAGTATTGATATGCGGCGGCTGCTTCCTTGGTAATGTGCGAGTAATGATGAACGTAGTGCACGCGACAGTATGGGCGTGCCGTCTGTCAGTGGAATGGACAGACACTCCGCCTGCGGAATGGACAGGTTGCTGCCTTCCAGCGGAATGGACAGGTCGCCACCTGCCAGCGGAATGGACAGGTCTCAATAAATGTAGAGGCGGCACACCGCTTGCTAGTGGAATGGACAGGCGGCGCGCCTTATCCTCAATAAATGCAGAGGCCATGTAGCCCAGAGGCCTTACGTTAGGCTCCGCCCGTTGGCTTACGTCACGTGCAGTATGCCACATGGCAACATTGGGTCTTTGCCTGGGCGGGGAGCAGGAGTGTATGCAGACAGGTCCGGGTCTGGACACGTGTCGGCACCGGACCCTCGCTTGGGTCTTGTTCCAGGCCCTAGTATGTTATGTCCTGGAACCTTGGGACCCCATTGTGGGTGGCTCGGACCCCCCACAGGGGTCCGGATCCCATTCTAGGGGTCCACCTTGCACACGTGGAGGTCCTGGACCAACCTTGGAGGTCCGGACTGTATATCCAGGGGTCCGACGCTCTCCCATGGGGGTCCGGACTTACTGTTGATGCCTTGGAGTATATCACCTTCTTGGCGGCTCCAGACCCGCCCATGTGGTGGAGTCGGGCGCTGCTGTGGACCCAGAGTAGTCGCCCGAGACTGGGGCGAGTCGTGGCCTGGTCCCACACACAGCACCTTTACCACGCGACTAAGAGATAGCCGCGTGGGCACTGCATCTTTATACAGTAGTAGGGGGTACCCCTATTTCAGGGTACCGACAGTGGCCTCCGGGCCCACCTCAGGGGAGGATACGAGCCTGCAGGTGGGGCCAAAGCTTGTACTTCACCTCAACATGGCCTGTTTGGTGATTGGCATGCCGTTTCAGTGCATCTGCTGATGCACTCACCGTCAATCAGCCTTCGGTCACACTAATTGCCATATCTGTCCCCGCAGCTGACTGACCCGTGGCCCCCACACCTGGTGGTTTCGTCGGGCCACACGCGAGACGCCTCGATACCGCTGCATTGGTTTAAAAAATTACCTTTTGTGTTCTGCCGTGGCCCCGAGGAGGCGCACTACCGGCGCGTGCGGCGGTTCACTCTTTCCGCACCCGGGATCCGGCACCCAAGGAGTATGACCCGTGGGCCTAGGCCCCCGTGTCATAGATTGGACTGTTGTCTCTTGTGGCGGAGATGAAGAGGCGCGCTACCGCGTGCGGCGGTTCGTTCCTTCTACACCCGAAATCCGGCTCGCAAGGTGTACGACCTGTGGACCTGGGCCCTCGTGTCATAGACTGGGTTGCCTGGATCTAGGTGCTCGTCGCGAGTGATCTCCCGTGGCAATTGAGGGGCGCGCGGAAGGGTTTCTGGTTTCCTTGAAAAAGGGTTCACCCCCGCATGCAGTAGTTACCCTTTCGCATTCTCTTCCAATCGATTGCGCCCTTTCACCTTTGTGCTCCTCTGCCCCCCTTTGCCTTCGCGCTCCTCTGCTTTGCGCCGCTGTAGTTGCCACACAAGCCATGACTTCTCTTGGCCATCCCGAGCGTTTCCAGTCTGAGGGGGCGCTCAACCTAGTGCGCAACCTGCTCAGATGGAGTGCGCCGGTGCTTGCCAGAAGGATCCGCACTGGCGCCGCTCCCCTTGGCGATCTCGCGGCCGGGGAGTTCGTGCTGTTCGTCTCCTACCTCTCCTGCGGGTTGGCGCTGCCGATCTCGCCTTTCTTCTTGCTGCTGTTGGAGGAGTTCAAGTTCCAGCTTTAGCACCTTACGCCCCACTCCATCCTCCAAGCGGCCATCTTCGTCCACCTCTGCGAGATGTTCGTAGGGGTGGCCCCCTATACTTCCCTCTTCCGCCTAGGCCTGGGCATAAAAACCGAAAACCGAACACCGAAACCGAAAAAAACCGGAACCGAAACCGAAAAAAACCGAAACCGATCAAACCGTTATATTTTTCGGTTACCATTCTTCAGAAACCGAAATTTAGTTCGGTTTTCGGTTTTTAGTTCGGTTTAAACCGAAAAACCGAACTGTTAGCCCATCAGCCTATAATCCCATTTCAGCCCAAGTCTTCAGAAACGCGGCTTGCTGTCTTGGGCCTTCTCCGGCTCTCAGCCCCTCACGCTGCCTGGGCCCAGGTGCAGGCACCCTTGCTCAATCCCGTCGGCATGCAGAATAGCAATTCAGAATTCCTTGTATTATTCTATGTAGGCATGCAGCACTGGCAATCGGTCAGTAGCAATAGCACTGGCATAGCAAATTAGCAATAGCAGGCGATCAGGCCTTGGAGTCGTCCGAGTGCTGGGACGGAAGCCGTGTAGGCGTGTACTATGCAGCACATAGCTATTTGTTTTTTTCGGACTACACAGCCAGCTAGCCGGCGGACAGGGTACTGAAAGTCTGAAACACAGCACAACCTAGTTCGGTTTTTTCGGTTAAACCGAAAACCGAACCGAACTATACGGTTAACCGGAGGTCCGGTTTTTCCTTTTCTAAAGATAATTTCGGTTGGCATTTTTCAAAAACCGAACTTTAAAAAAAACCGAAAAACCGAACCGAAAAATTTCGGTTAACCGAGTGCCCAGTCCTACTTCCGCCATTTCTTTGTGCTGGTCAAGTCTGGGAAGGCTAGGGACCATCTTGGTGCCTACTACTTCCAGATGAGGTCGGATTCGGCCATCGCCTACATCTCCACTTTCGGCGGCGCGAGGTGGGAAAACTGGCGCGGCGACTGGGTGATCGCTAGCGCCGAGGCCAACGACCGCCTCGTTCTGCCGAGCAACGGGCCAGCCCTCGACCGCAAGCACTGGAGGACCAAGCCATCGCTATCGCTAGAGCTCCTTCCCGTGCTGGACAGGATCAAGACCTTGGCAACCTGTGGTCTAACCTCTATGCATGTGGTCGGTGACTTCCTGAAGCGCTGGATCGCGCTGCTGCAGAGGAGGGCGCGCCTGAGTTGCTGGTTCACCGGCCCGAACGACATCGGCCGGATCCAGCACGGGCCGGGTACTGACCTATCCTGAGAGGAGCTAGAACTCCTAGTGAAGGGGATTACCGGTGAGTCCTTCGTCCCTGAGTCCCTAATCCTCCCCCAGGGCATCCCGGCTCTTTGTGATGATCCAGGGCTACGAACGGCGGTCCTGTCCACGCTGCCGACCCTCGACGAGAGCGGCGTGGCAGTTCATTAGACTGGCGGTCGGGATCCCCTCCGCGGGATTCGGATCCCCGATGTACCGGCTGGGGGTCCTCAGCCCACCGGTCCGGCCCCTTGTGCCGGTCCTGCCACGGCCCCCAGCCCCTTGGACAAGGGCAAAGGGGCTACAAGCAGCGCCTCCGCCCCAGGTAGCTCCGGGGGCTTGGAGGAGGAGAGGCGGTGCAGGCTGCACCGCGCTAATGGGTCGCTTGTCTCGGACCCCCCAGAAGCGTCAGAGGACTGCTGGTGGGGCCGAGGAAGCCGGCTCCCAGGCCCAGGGCACGCAGAGGCGTGTCAGTCTGCCGCCACCACCACCACTAGGCACGCCGCCACCACCACCGCCACCACTACCATCATCTGGGGGTGATATCCCCTAGGGACAGCAGCAGCAACAACAACAACAACAACAGCAACAACAACAACAACAACCACAGCAGCGGCAACAGCAACAGCAGAGGTCGCCCCGCTTCTAGGGTCGCTGGAAAGTCCAGGGCCCCAAGTGAGTGTAACCCCTTTTTTCCATTAGTCTATTTATCATGCCGACGGGTCTTAACCCATCCTTTGCTTATGAGGGCTTCCTCCCCCTCTGCTCCCAAGGTCGTGCCTCCTCCGCCAGTACCATGTCTGGTGGGTCTGGCTCTCAGCAGCAGGCGTCTGCTGGGAGTGGTGTCGGTGATCCGCCCCTGGCTGCTGCAACTGCGCCGACGGCTACCGCAGCCTCAACGACGGTGATGCCGTCGAGTACACCGTTGGCAGCGGCGGAGGAGGTCCCAACTGCGCCCACCCGCGCCATCGAGGGTGACACGGGGAGCGCGTCCAGCTCCATCCCGCCGCCCACTCTGGAGGAGACGGAGGTGGTTTTTGGGCGGCGGCTCTGGTTTGGCGCCAAGCCAGAAGCAGCGCCAGTTCCCCTCCCTCGGGAGCTGTCTCGTGCCCATCAGGCTCTTCATGAGACTGAAGCGGTGATCCTGCGGGAGTGGGAGGCGCTTGAGGCCGAGCACTAGCGCCTCAGCGACTGGCGCACTCAGCTGGAGGAGCGCACCAAGGCGGTGTCCCGCTAGTTCGCCTCCAAGCGGTCTGAGATTGAGCGGGACCGCAAGGATTACAAAAGGGACCTCCAAAAGGTGTTTGCCAGGGAGCTGGAGGCGTCGCGTCGGGAGAAGAGGCTGGCCAAGAGGGAGGCCCTCACAACAGAGCTTCGGGCCAAGCTGAAGGCCCTGGACCAGACCCTGGAGGCCCAGCGGGTCCAGCAAGTGGAAGCCATAGAGAAGATCAAAAAATGGGAGCGGGAGCTAGAGGACAAGGCCAACAACATTGCCCTCGCTGAGGAGAACCTCAAGGAGAAGGATGCTTCCCTGGATAGGTGGGAGACGGATCTCGCCAGGTGGGAGAAGGATCTCGCCTTGAGGGAGGAAATGCTTGAAAGGCAGGAGATGTTGCTGGCCGAGCATGAGCTCAAGGCGGAGGAGAAGGAGCGGAAGCTAGAGGAGCAGGTCCGCCAGTTCGAAGCGGCGCAGGCGACGCCGGGTCCCCAGGCGGCGGAGGTCGCCAAGAAGGCCCTAGAAGATCTCCAGACAGAACACCGCGCTGGGGTCCAACGGATAGCTGAGTGGGCCGGCGACGCGAGCACAACGCTGGTGCCACTGGGATAAGTCCCATCCTAGTGTCGGGGCCACCAGCGTCGATCTCCGATGCCCTCCTGGTGCTGGACTCCGCCGCCGAACGCCTCCGTCGCCTAGACTAGATCCTCAGTGCCCGCCTGGAGGCAGAGGGCAGCAGGCTCTGCCGGGCGGTGGTGGATTACGTGCTGACGTGCTTCCGGAGCCACGACCCGACCATGTCCTTGGTGCCGGTGCTCGATGGTCCGGTGGCCGCTACAGAAGACGCCGCCCAGGAGAGCGTCCAAGATGCCGTGGAGACGATGGCCGCGCGCTTCCAGCGCGACCCTGCCGATGTCGAGTAGTTCATACCTGCAGAAATGAGGCTAGGGCTCCGCTTGAAGGCGGATGTAATAACTTTTGGTTTTGTACAATACTCTTGAGAACTATTAATTAAACAACACTTATCTGTATGCTATTTGTCCTCGCTGTGTGCAGCGTTACCAACTTCTCCCTGGTACTTGGCCCCCCTGGGATGTAGGCTCGATGTGTCGAGGCTGGATACCAGTATTCCTAAGGGAAACTTAGTTGGTGACCCGGCCTCCAGGATGCAGTCTGGACTGGGACCTAGACCTATACACAGCTTCGGGTAGGAAGTGTTAGTAGCACACCCATAGGACCCATCGTCTGGTATCTGCCATCCTTTGATTCATGCAATAGGACCTACAGGATTTAGTCTGGGAAGCCAAGCCGTATGCCTGGATCCCTTGGATCATGGTTCCAAATACTAGGACACTCGTCGTAGAGTGGTGGAGCGTGCAGGCTTAGGGTACGAAACCATGCTAAGCGGCTACACAGCTCCGGACCACCCCAGGAGACATGTGTCCATTCTCTAGAACCGGACCCTAGGTTGCTGGATCCATAGGACTATAGTTCCAAATACTAGGGTGCCCATCCTAGAGCAGTGGAGCATGCAGGCTTAGGGTACGGAACCAAGCTAAGCGGCTACACAACTCCGGACCACCCCAGGGAGCGAGCGCCCGTTCTCTAGAACTGGCCCCCAGGCTGTCGGACCCCCTACCTTTGTAGAGGGGTCCTAAACTGCAAACCTGGCTACTCAATTTGGATGTCATCATACCAGCAAGGGTGGGAAACTGTATGGGTGGGTTAGATAAAAAGTAACGGTTGTGAACTGAAGCAGAATAAAACCATCACAAAAGCTCCTTTGGGGGGTAAATTCTTTCCTTATAACTTGATATACATGGGTCCAGGCCAACAGGCCGGGCTTACGAGGGCGGACCTCACCGGATTGACGTACACATATGCACAACCTAGTTTTGAAGAAAGAAAACTCAACCCCTAGTTTCGCTTCTATGGGAAGAACTTATGGAGGTGCTCTATGTTCCAGGGATTGGGAAGAGGCACTCCTTCAGTTGTGGCAAGGTGGACACACCCGGGTCGGCATACTTCCGTCACCTTGAAGGGTCCTTCTCAACTAGGGGAGAGTTTGTGGAGCCCTTCTCGGTTCAGTACTCGCCTTAGGACTAGGTCCCCGACCCTGAGCTCCCTACTATGCACGAACCGTTGGTGGTAGTACCTGAGCGCTTGGTTGTACCGTGCATTTCGAATCGCCACTCGCCATCTGTGCTCGTCGATGAAGTCCACATCCTCACGCCGTAGCTGTTCCTGCATAGACTCATCAAACGACTAGACCCGTGGGGAGCCCATAATGATTTCCGGGGGAAGATAGGCTTCGGCCCCGTAGACCAGGAAGAACGGGGTCTCCCCGGTAGCTCGATTGGGTGTGGTCCAGTTCCCCCATAGCACGCACGGGAGCTCGTTGACCTAATTTGCACCATGCTTTTTCAAGCAGTCATAGGTGCGTGTCTTGAGTCCCCTGAGGATTTCTGCGTTTGCCCTCTCCACCTGGCCGTTGCTCTTGGGATGAGCCACAGACGCAAAGCAGAGCTGGGTGCCAATGCCCTCGCAATACTCCTGGAAGAGCCGACTTCTGAACTAGGTCCCGTTGTCCATAATGATACGGCTTGGGACCCTGAATCTGCAAACGATCGCCTTGAGGAAGGCAACAACAGCACCCAGGGTGATGCTAACCACAAGGGTGGCCTCAGGCCACTTTGTGAACTTGTCGATGGCGACGAAGAGGAAACGGTACTCGCCGACGGCCCTGGGGAATGGTCCCAGGATATCCACCCCCCATACAACGAATGGCTAGGAGGGTGGAATCATCTGCAGAGCCTGAGCTGGTGTGTGTATCTGCTTTGCATGGAACTGACACGCCTTGCAGGACTTTACCATCTCAGCTGCATCCTAGAGAGGGGTTGTCCAGTAGAAGCTGTGCCGGAAGGCCTTACCGACCAGCGTGCGGGATGACGAATGACTTCCGCACTCACCTCCATGGATCTCCGCGAGCAACTCGCAGCCCTCCCCATGGGTGATGCACCGCATGAGAATGTCATTGGCGCCATGGCGGTAGAGATCCCCTTCCACCACCGCGTATCGTTTAGCCAACCGCACTATGCGCTCTACGGACACATGATCTTCAGGAAGGATGTTTTCCTTCAGGTAGTCCCAGGTCTCGGAGATCCATGCATCGGGACCACTTTGAGATACTGGCTGTGGCGCTAAGGGGCTGGCAGGACCCCCTGTAGCACACACAGTCTTCGGTGGGTTCTGTAGATGGTACGCCACTAGGACCTCTAGCTTCGAGGTGCTAGTCTCGCCCCCTTCGCCTAGTTCGGCAGGCTGGGCAGTGGGTCTCAGCAGCCGTCTTTTGAAGACGCCCTCGGGCACAGGTGCCCAAGTTGATGCCCTCGTAGAGAGTTCATCTGGCGCCGAGTTGTCAGCCCGAGGAACATGTTGCAGTTCCAGGGCAGTGAAGTCCTTTTCTAGCTTCCTTATGTGGAGGAGGTAAGCTGCGAGCCTAGGCTCGTTGCAGCTACATTCCCCACGAACCTGCTTGATGATCAGCTGGGAGTCCCCCCTTCATGAGGAGCTGGCGGATCCCCAAGGATAGGGCGGCCGACAAGCCAAAGATCAGTGCTTCGTACTCTGCCATATTGTTGGTGGCCTTGAACTCAAGGTGCACCATGTACTTCACTTGATCTTCGTTGGGGTCGATGAGGACCACCCTAGCTCCACCAACTAGTTGACGGGTGGATCCATCGAAGAAGAGCGTCCAGTGGGGCTCGGTGAAGACCAGACCCCTGGGCTCCGCAGGTGTGGGGTCCGAATCGAGATCCGGACCCCCAGGAGCGCTCGGGGGAGGTGTCCATTCCACGATGAAGTCAGCCAGGACCTGGCTCTTGACGATGTTGCGAGGCTAGAAGTCTAGCTGGAACTCAGCGAGCTCCGCGGCCCACTTGGCGATGTTGCCTGTGGCATTAGAGTTGTGGAGGATGGCCCTTAACGGAAAAGAGGTCACCACCACGACCCTGTGTGCCTGGAAATAGTGGCGCAACTTCCTGGACACAACAAGCACAACATAGAGCAGTTTATGCGTTTCAAGGTACCTCGCCTTTGCTTCATGGAGGACCTCGCTGATGTAGTAGACCGGCCTTTGAATGGTCCGAACCCCTGTAGCTGGTCCCGAGCCCTCTGGCTCTTGGCCTTCTGAGAGCACCTAGAGGGGGGTGAATATGTGATCCTGTAAAAATCAAACACTAATAGCCACAAAAATTAGTTATAAGTGTTAGTACGGCTAAGTAGCTTGAAGCGAGCTCTTGCGAACACAAATAATCACAGAGAGGAGCAACACAAGAGACACGCGATTTTATCCCGTGGTTCGGCCAAGTAACACTTGCCTACTTCCACGTTGTGGCGTCCCAATGGACGAGGGTTGCACTCAACCCCTTTTAAGTGATCCAATGATCAACTTGAATACCATAGCTTTCTTGCTTATAGTCTTCTTCCCGTTTGCGAGGAATCTCCACAAGTTGGAGCCTCTCGCCCTTACAAGATTGATCACAAAGAACGCACAAGAGTAAGGTTGGGAAGAGCAACACACACAAGACTCAAATACGCAGCACAACCACGCACACAAGTCATGACTTGAGCTTGAAATGCAACACACGGAGTTCACAACTCAAATGAAGCTCAAAACGCTAACACAAAGAATCAAATGCGTGAAGTTGGAGTCTTGGAGTCTTAGGATGCTTAGTGAATGCTTGGGTTTGACTCCTCCATGCGCCTAGGGGTCCCTTTTATAGCCCCAAGGCAGCTAGGAGCCGTTGGAGGCCAACTTGGAAGGCCAAACTTGCCTTCTGTCGGGTGGTGCACCGGACAGTCCGGTGCACCACCGGACAGTCCCTATAGCTGTCCGGTGCGTGATCTCCTTCCTTTTCTAGCGTATCCAACCGTTGGTCCTCGGGATCGGTTGGTGCACCGGAAACTGTTCGGTGCACACCAGACAATCCAGTGTGCCCAACCGACTGTTGCTGCGGGCCATGCGTCGCCCGCGGATTGTGCGGCCGACCGTTGCGCTGGCGGCCATTGGCTCACTGGATAGTCCGGTGCACCACCGGACAGTCCGGTGAATTATAGCCACGTCGCCTTTTCCGTTTCCCGAGAGCGACGAGTTCGCCATGGACGACTCAACGGACAGTCCGATGAATTATAGCCGTACACCACCGTCGAGTCCCGAGAGCGGCCTTTTCAGGTGGACCAGCCTGGCGCACCGGACACTGTCCGGTGCACCACCAGACACTGTCCGGTGCACCACCGGACAGTCCGGTGTGCCAAGCCGAGATGGAGTTGGCAGCACAGAGCCAAGTCTTTTTCCAATTCTTTCTTCCCTGTTTCTAGCACTTAGACAACATATGTTAGTACTCCAAACAATGTACTAAGTCTAGAAACGTACCTTTATCTTTGATTTGCACTTCTCACTTTACTTGGCACACGTGAACTTAGTTAAACATGTTGGGCACTTAATCACCAAAACATTATAGAAATTGCCCAAAGGCACATTTCCCTTTCAATCTCCCCCTTTTTGGTGTTTTATGCCAACACAACCAAAAGCAACCAAAAGAAGTGCAACATTAATGCAAATGAGGACCAAATTGTTTTTGACTATAATTTGGCATATCTGGATCGCTCTTTGCCACCACTTGGTTTCTTTTTACAAATCAAATTCATTTTCCTATCTCTAAGTCAAACACACTTGTTTTGGCACAAAGAGAGATATTTCAATGGAAAAATTGATCAAGTACCAAAAACTCCCCCTTTTTCTCATAATAAAAAATTCTCCCCACAAGAGACTAAATTTTGCAATAAGAGTATTTTGGACAAATCAAAATTCTAACTCTATTGTTTTCAAAATTCACAAGTGGTAGCTGATCTATTTGCTTTTGGCCTTAATTTCTCCCCCTTTGGCATTAAGCACCAAAACATGATCATTCTTGGCACTCTAACCCCATTGCCTCACCAAAAATGTCAATTAAGAGCAAAAAGGCAAATAGAGCATAGCAATGAACTCGGAATTAAGTACACCAATACCAGAGTGCAGTGGAAGTCTTTGCATCGTCCAAGTCCATTTTCCCTTTCAATGCACCTTTGAGACTACATCAAGTATACTCAAGCAAATAGATTAGTCTCAAAGGGTCAAGTTGTAGCACATCTCCCCCTAAATATGTGCATCATTCACACATGGACTTGTGAGGTCCGGGGATTCCTTGCACAAATTGAGCACCATAAATAAGCAACAGATCATATAAATGCATGAAGTAACATGATCAAAGGCATAGAACACATGTATGCTATGAATCAATCCAAGTTACGCGAATCTAAGACATTTAGCTCACTACGCAACCTGCAAAAGGTTTTCTCATCTAACGGCTTGGTAAAGATATCGGCTAGCTGGTTTTCGGTGCTAATGTGGTACACCTTGATATCTCCCTTTTGCTGGTGGTCTCTCAGAAAGTGATGCCGGATGTCTATGTGCTTAGTGCGGCTGTGTTCAACAGGATTATCCGCCATGCGGATTGCACTCTCATTGTCACATAGGAGTGAGACTTTGCTCAGATTGTAGCCAAAGTCCCAGAGGGTTTGCCTCATCCAAAGTAGTTGCGCACAACACTGTCCTGCGGCAACATACTCGGCCTCAGCGGTGGATAGGGCAACGGATGTTTGTTTCTTTGAACTCCACGACACTAGGGACCTTCCTAGGAATTGGCACATCCCTGATGTACTCTTCCTATCAACCTTGCATCCAGCATAATCAGAGTCTGAATATCCAATTAAGTCAAAGGTAGACCCCTTTGGATACCAGATCCCGAAGCAAGGCATAGCAACTAAATATCTAAGAATTCGCTTAACGGCCACAAGGTGACATTCCTTGGGGTCGGATTGATATCTAGCACACATGCATACACTTAGCATAATGTCCGGTCTACTAGCACATAAATAAAGCAGTGAACCTATCATGGACCGGTATGCCTTTTGATCAACAGACTTACCTCCTTTGTTGAGGTCGACATGCCCGTCGGTTCCCATTGGTGTCTTCGCGGGCTTGGCGTCCTTCATCCCAGACCTTTTGATAAGATCTTGAGTGTACTTCATTTGGGAGAGGAAGGTGCCGTCCTTGAGTTGCTTCACTTGGAATCCAAGAAAGTAAGTCAACTCGCCCATCATCGACATCTCAAACTTTTGTGTCATCACCCTGCTAAACTCCGCACAAGACTTTTGATTAGTAGAACCAAATATTATGTCATCGACATAAATTTGCACACAAAAAGATCACCATCACAAGTCTTAGTGAAAAGAGTGGGATCAGCTTTCCCAACCTCTAAGAGTGGGATTAGAAATTAAGAAATCTCTAAGGCATTCATACCATGCTCTTGGGGCTTGCTTAAGTCCATAGAGCGCCTTAGAGAGCTTGAACACATGGTCGGGGTACCTGTCATCCTCAAAGCCAGGGGGTTGTTCCACGTATACCTCCTCCTTTATTGGCACGTTGAGGAAAGCACTCTTCACGTCCATTTAAAACAACCTGAAAGAATGGTGAGCGGCATAGGCTAATAAAATGCGAATAGACTCTAGCCTAGCCACAGGAGCAAAAGTCTCCTCGAAATCCAAACCTGCGACTTGGGCATAACCTTTTGCCACAAGTTGAGCCTTGTTTCTTGTCACCACCCCGTGCTCGTCTTGCTTGTTGCGGAACACCCACTTGGTTCCCACAACATTTTGCTTCGGACGTGGCACCAGGCTCCAAACTTCATTTCTCTTGAAGTTGTTGAGCTCTTCCTACATGGCCAACACCCAATCCGGATCCTGCAAGGCCTCTTCTACCCTGAAAGGCTCAATAGAAGAGACAAACGAGTAATGCTCACAAAAGTTAGCTAATCTTGAACGAGTAGTTACTCCCTTGCTTATGTCACCCAGAATCTGGTCAACGGGGTGGTGTCGTTGGATCGTTGCTCGGATTTGGGTTGGAGGTGCCCGTGATGCTTCTTCCTCTATCACTTGTTCTTCCTGTGCTCCCCCTTGATCCTGTGCCTCTTATTGAGGTGCCTGTTCACCGTCTTGAGTTGGAGGATTCACCATTGTGGAGGAAGATGGTTGATCTTGCTCTTGTTGTTCCTATGGTCGCACATCACCTATCGCCATCGTGCGCATTGTAGCCGTTGGAACATCACCTTCATCTATATCATCAAGATCAACTTGCTCTCTTGGAGAGCCATTAGTCTCATCAAATACAACGTCGCTAGAGACTTCAACCAAGCCCGATGATTAGTTGAAGACTCTATACGCCTTTGTATTTGAGTCATACCCTAGTAAAAACCCTTCTACTGCCTTGGGAGCAAACTTAGAATGTCTACCTTTCTTCACCAGAATGTAGCATTTGCTCCCAAAAACTCGAAAGTAAGAAACATTGGGTTTGTTACCTGTGAGGAGTTCATACGAGGTCTTCTTGAGAAGGCGGTGTAGGTAGAGCCGGTTTATGGCGTGGCAGGCTGTGTTCACAGCTTCCGACCAAAACCGCTCGGGCATCTTGAATTCTCCAAGCATCGTTCTCGCCATGTCGATAAGCGTCCTGTCCTTCCTCTCTACCACACCGTTTTGTTGTGGCATGTAGGGAGCGGAGAACTCGTGCTTGACGCCTTCTTCCTCAAGATACTCCTCTACTTGCAGATTCTTGAACTCGAACCCGTTGTCGCTTCTTTCTTTTTCACCTTGAGCTCAAACTTGTTTTGAGCCCTCTTTAGAAAGCGCTTTAGGGTCCCTTGGGTTTCTGACTTATCCTGCAAAAGAACACCCAATTGAAGCGGGAAAAATCATCAACAATTACGAGACCATACTTACTTCCCCCGATGCTAAGGTAGGCAACGGGTCCGAAGAGGTCCATGTGAAGAAGCTCCAGTGGTCTTGATGTTGTCATCACATTCTTGCTGTGATGAGTGCTTCCCACCTGTTTCCCTGCATGACAAGCTGCACAAGGTCTATCTTTCTCGAAACAAACATTGGTTAGTCCTAACACATGTTCTCCTTTTAGAAGTTTATGAAATTTCTTCATCCCAACATGTGCTAGACGGCGATGCCACAGCCAGCCCATACTAGTCTTAGCTATTAAGCATGCATCTAGATCGGCCTCCTCTTTCGAAAAATCAACTAAGTAGAGTTTGTCGTTTAATACACCCTTAAAAGCTAATGAACCATCACTCCTTCTAAAGACAGATACATCGACATTTGTAAAAAGACAATTGTAACCCATGTGACACAATTGACTTATAGATAGGAGGTTGTAACCAAGCGAGTCTACTAGAAATACATTCGATATGGAGTGCTCGTTGGTGATGGCTATCTTGCCCAAGCCTTTGACCTTGCCTTGATTCCCATCTCCAAAAATAATCGTATCCTGGGAATCCTTGTTCTTGACGTAGGAGGTGAACATCTTCTTCTCCCCCGTCATGTGGTTTGTGCATCCACTGTCGATAATCTAGCTTGAGCCCCCGGATGCATAAACCTGCAAGGAATTTAAGCTTTGGTTTTAGGTACCCAACTCTTGTTGGGTCCTACAAGGTTAGTCACAATAGTCTTTGGAACCCAAATACAAGTCTTGTCTCCCTTGCATTTGGTTCCCAACTTTCTAGCAACTACTTTTTCATTCTTACATAAAAGCACAAAAGAAGTGTTGCAAGCATGGAAAACAGTAGTAGGTATATTCCCCATTTTTCTAGGCACATGATGCATAATGTGATTTCTCCTAGGCCTACTTCTACCATGAACAAAAGTAGAACTAGAGGCAAACATAGCATGTGAATCAAAAGCATCATGATCATAACTCCTATAGTAATTGGAATGACTAGCAATTTTCCTATTATAAATGAAAGCATGATTCCTTTGAGTACTACTAGCCATAGGGGCCTTCCCTTTCTCCTTGTTGAGAATGGGAGCCCTTTGGCTTGTTAAGCTCTTGTCTTCCTTACGAAAACCAAGCCCATCCTTAATTGAGGGGTGTCTACCAACGATGTAGGCATCCCTAGCAAATTTTAACTTACCAAAATCACTTTTGCAAGTCTTAAGTTGAGCATTAAGACTTGCCACCTCATCATTTAGTTTAGCAATAGAAATGAGGTGTTCATCACAAGAATTAACATCTAAGTCCTTGCATCTATTGCAAATCACAACATGCTCTACACATGAACTAGATTTATTAACTTCCTCTAGCTTAGCATTTAATTCCTCATTTAAACTTCTTAAGCTAGAAACAGATTCATGGCAAGCAGATAACTCAGAAGACAGCATTTCATTTCTTTTAAGTTCTAAGGCAAGAGACTTTTGAACACTATCTAATTTGTCATGTTCCTCATACAAAATGTCCTCTTGCCTTTCTAGCAATCTATCTTTTTCATTTAGAGCATAAATTAACTCATTGATTTTATCTACTTTAGCTCTATCTAAACCCTTAAATAAATCAGTATAATCTACTTCTTCATCGGATGACTCTTCATCACTAGAAGACGTATACTTGGGAGTGTCCCGAACACGTACCTTTTTCTCCTTGGCCATGAGGCAGGTGTGGCGTTTGTTGGGGAAGAGAGAAGACTTGTCGAAGGCTGAGGCCGCCAGTCCCTCATCATCGTAGTCGGATGAGGAGCAGTCGGAATCCCATTCTTTTCCAAGATGAGCCTCGCCCTTCGCCTTCCTATAGCTTTTCTTCTTCTCTTTCTTCCCATGTCTTTCTTGTCCCTGGTCATTTTCATTATCGGGACATTGAGCAATAAAATGACCAGTCTTACCGCATTTGAAGCAGGAGCGCTTTCCCCTTGTTTTGTTCTTGTTGGGGTACTCCTTGCATCCTTTAAGTGCGGTCTTGAAGCGCTTGATGATAAGCGCCATCTCATCTTCGTTGAGGCCGACAGCCTCCACTTGAGCTACCTTGCTTGGTAGTGCCTCTTTGCTGCTAGTTGCCTTGAGTGCAACAGGCTGCAGCTTGTAGACGGGCAGAGGGCCGTTTAAGGCGTCATCTACATACCTTGCCTCCTTGACCATCATGCGCCCACTTACAAATTTTCCGAGTATCTCCTCGGGCGTCATCTTTGTGTACCTAGGATTTTCACGGATGAGGTTCACAAGATGAGGGTCAATAACTGTAAAGGACCTGAGCATTAGTCGGACGACGTCGTGGTCCGTCCATCTTGTGCTTCCATAGCTTCTAATCTTGTTGACCAGGGTCTTGAGCCTGTTGTATGTTTGTGTTGGCTCTTCTCCCCTGATCATGGCGAATCTCCCTAGTTCGCCTTCCACCAACTCCATTTTGGTGATCATGGTGGCGTCGTTTTCCTCATGAGATATCTTGAGGGTGTCCCAGATCTACTTTGCATTGTCCAAGCCACTAACCTTGTTGTATTCATCCCTGCACAGAGATGCTAGCAAAATAGTAGTGGCTTGGGCATTTTTATGAATTTGCTCATTAATAAACACAGAGTTATCCGTACTATCGAAATGCATTCCATTTTAAACTATTTCCCAAATGCTAGGATGGAGAGAAAATAGGTGACTACGCATTTTATGACTCCAAAATGAGTAGTCCTCTCCATCAAAGGGTGGAGGTTTTCCTAGAGGAATAGAAAGTAAATGTGCATTCAAATTGTACGACATGCGGGAATAATCAAATGAATAGTTTTGATTGACCATCTTTTTCTTTGACGAAGAATCGTCATCATCGTCGTCTCTTGGTGAAGAAGAAGATGCATCGCTGTCGTAGTAGACGATCTTCTTGATGCGCCTCTTCTTCTTCCTGTTCTTCTTCTTATGACTCAAGCTAGAGTCGGTTGGCTTGTCGTCTCTAGGCTCGTTGAGGAAGGACTCCTTCTCCTTGTCGTTGACCACCATCCCCTTTCCCTTAGGATCCATCTCTTCAGGCGATTAGTCCCTTACGTGAAGAGAACGGCTCCGATACCAATTGAGAGCACCTAGAGGGGGGGGGGGGTGAATAGGTGATCCTATAACAATCAAACACTAATAGCCACAAAACTTAGTTATAAGTGTTAGTACGGCTAAGTAGCTTGAAGCGAGCTCTTGTGAATACAAATAATCACAGAGAGGAGCAACACAAGAGACACACGATTTTATCCCGTGGTTTGGCCAAGTAACACTTGCCTACTTCCATGTTGTGGCGTCCCAATGGACGAGGGTTGCACTCAACCCCTTTCAAGTGATCCAATGATCAACTTGAATACCACGACTTTCTTGCTTATAGTCTTCTTCCCGTTTGCGAGGAATCTCCACAAGTTGGAGCCTCTCGCCCTTACAAGATTGATCATAAAGAACGCACAAGAGTAAGGTTGGGAAGAGCAACACACACAAGACTCAAATATGCAGCACAACCACGCACACAAGTCACGACTTGAGCTCGAAATGCAACACACGGAGTTCACAACTCAAATGGAGCTCAAAACGCTAACATAAAGAACCAAATGCGTGAAGTTGGAGTCTTGGAGTCTTAGGATGCTTAGTGAATGCTTGGGTTTGACTCCTCCATGCGCCTAGGGGTCCCTTTTATAGCCCCAAGGTAGCTAGGAGCTGTTGGAGGCAAACTTGGAAGGCCAAACTTGCCTTCTGTCGGGTGGTGCACCGAACAGTCCGGTGCACCACCGGACAGTCCCTGTAGCTGTTCGGTGCACGATCTCCTTCCTTTTCTGGTGCATCTGACCGTTGGTCCTCAGGATCGGTTGGCGCACCGGACACTGTTTGGTGCACACCGGACAGTCCGATGTGCCCAACCGACCATTGCTGCGGGCCACGCGTCGCCCGCGGATTGCATAGCCGACTGTTGCGCTGGCGACCGTTGGCTCACCGGACAATCCGGTGAATTATAGCCACGTCGCCTTTTCTGTTTCCCGAGAGCGACGTGTTCGCCGCGGATGACTCACCGGACAGTCCGGTGCACCACCGGAGAGTCCGGTGAACTATAGCCGTACGCTGCCGTCGAGTCTCGAGAGTGGCCTTTTCACGCGGACCAGCCTGGCGCACCAGACACTGTCCGGTGCACCACGGGACAGTCCAGTGTGCCAAGCCGAGCTGGAGTTGGCTGCACAGAGCCAAGTCTTTTTCCAATTCTTTCTTCCCTGTTTCTAGCACTTAGACAACATATGTTAGTACTCAAAACAATGTACTAAGTTTAGAAACGTACCTTTATCTTTGATTTGCACTTCTCACTTTACTTGGCACACGTGAACTTAGTTAAACATGTTGGGCACTTAATCACCAAAACATTATAGAAATTGCCCAAAGGCACATTTCCCTTTCACCTTCTTGTGCCGTCCTTTCGACAACCAGCACCATGCTCACCGCTTCTGTAGCCGCCGCGATGTATAAATATAACAACTCCCTAGGTTCTGGAGCCACCAGTATTGGTAGGGACACCAGGTGCTGCTTCAACTCTTGAAATGCTTGTTCCACCTCTTCGGTCCAAGAGAATGGGCCGGACTTTCGCAACAGCTTGAAGAAGGGCAGCGCCCTCTGAAAGTTCCCTTTGGCCCAGGAACAGGATCTAGATGTCGCCTAGAGGGGGGGGGGGTGAATAGGCGAATAAAACTTATTACTTTAAAAACTTAAATCTTACTCTACTCGAAGACAGGATCGCAGTGGAGTGAAGAATCCTTCGAGTAGGTTGCAGCGGAATGGAAGATCCTGTCTCAAAATGTCCTGCACTTCAAATCAAGCTTATACCACAGATAAGTATTGAAGTGCAGATATATAAGCGAGTAAGACAGAGAGTCAGGATACAATACAGAATAGAGCACACAGACGCAAGGATTTATCCCGAGGTTCGGCCAAGCCTGAAATGCTTGCCTAGTCTTCGTTGGAGTTAGCCACACCTGGGCTTGGAGTCTATTTCAACTCCTTCCTCCGTTTGCTCAGATCTGTCAGTATGACAGATAGAGCCTTTCACTATTGAGTGGGGTTACAACAGAACCGCGGCTGCTTACAAACTTCTTGGCAACACCCCGGCAGAGTAACGATACGCTCAAGACCTTGCTCTAGCTCTTAGCAGCACTACTCCTCTCTCTAAAGGCTTATAGCTGTGCCTTCTACACAAACTATAGAGTTACACACAAGAGGGAGAGCGAGAATTGATTCGAGTGAAGTCTATACTTGTTGGCTGCACTTGTATATTGCTTGAGGCGCCTAGGGGTCCCTTTTATAGGCACAAGGGGCCTAGGAGCCGTTGGAATCCCATTTGGAAGGCAATACTTTCTTTCTGTCGGGTGGCGCACTGGACAGTCCGGTGCACACCAGACACTGTCCGGTGCCCGATTTCTTTCCTTTTATGGCGAAGCCGACCGTTGGCAGTCTTGTAGCCGTTGGCGCACCGGACATGTCCGGTGCACACCGGACAGTCCGGTGCCTCCATCTAGCCGTTCGCACGACCACGTGTCCCGCGCAGATCGCGCGGCCGACCGTTGGCCCGGCCGACCGTTGGCTCACCGGACAGTCCGGTGCACACCGGACAGTCCGGTGAATTTTAGCCATACGCCGTCGGCGAATTCCCGAGAGCGGCTACTTCACGCCGAGCCAGCCTGGCGCACCGGACACTGTCCGGTGCACCACCGGACAGTCCGGTGTGCCAGACTGAGCTGAGTCTTGGCTGCACTCAGCCAAGTCTTTTTCTCCTCTTTTCTTTTCTTCTTCTTTCTGTTTCTAACACTTAGACAAGTATATTAGTACACAAAACCAATGTACTAAGGCCTAGAAACATACCTTTACTCTTGATCATTAAATCTATAGCATTTCACATGCTTGAGCTTTGATGTTGGACTCATAAATCATCAAGTCGGCTTGACTTGATCTAGATTGACATTACTTGGCTCCAACATCCTGTAAAGGTCACATAGAACATTTCCAAACATAGGAACAAACCAAACTAAAGATCAAGGTGAACTTAGCTCTTTTGGGCTGCTTCCAGTTCTGGTTTTGACACTTGTTCACCTTCTAGTGACCTTGATCTCCTCCTTAGAGCTTGATCTTGAGCCTTATGACTTACACCACATAACTGCAGCTGTTACCTCATTGGCTGTAAGTCACGTCCTTATGTAGTGATCCTTGATGTGCCATAGCTGTTCTCAACTCGATCACCCTTGACTTTGCAAGCCTCCTTCTTCACCCTTGGCTTTGGGTTCCTCAGCCTCCTTGACCTTCTCCCGTGCACTTGGTACCTCGAAGCTCTTCTTGCCTCCGTCCTTGGCTTGATCAGTTGTCTCCGAGCTACGCACCCGAGTCTCACTTTATGCAATGTCCATCTTACTTGTGATGTCCATTATGTATCCATAATCTAGTTCTTGGACCATCACATTTATTCACTTGTGTTGAACCTTGTAGACTTAATCTTAAGCACCTGTTCAACACTTAGTACACTTGTTAGTCCTTTAATTGAGTTGTCATCCAAACACCAAAACTCACAAGAGAGCTTTCAATCTCCCCCTTTTTGGTGATTGATGGCAACACAATTAAAGCTTACATAAGAATAAGATTTGAAGCACAAATTTTGAATTCTAAGTTTATAGAATGCTCCCCCTAAATAAGTGCTTACTTCAAAAACATAATCTTGACCTCAGACGCCAATTTGCACATACTTAGGCAATTCGAAACATTTCTACACCTTAGCACTTTTTAGGATGCATTGTGTCAAGAATCAAACCATGATACTATAACTCACAAATGCACATAATCAAACACACAAATGCACATAATCAAACACACAAATGCACATAATCAGAGTTAAACACCATTCAAATTAGTGGATATATCACAGGAATATCAACCTACCACTATTCACCATTAAGATACTGATTTAAACTAAGATACCAATTTAAGGCAATCTTAAAGCACTATTAACCACATGCATCATTATCCACATGACTGTCTATTTCAGAATGAGCACAATAGATGCCAATTAATTCATAGCAACGGAAGCACTAGTCCATATGATGCAACACATATAATACTGCAGGAAGCATATGAATAACACACTAGCAAAGCTTAAACTAACACATCACCCCTTAGGATAAGCTTTTCCTCTCAGGTTGAGATAAGCTTTAATGCACAAATTCTCCCCCTTTGACATCAAACACCAAAAACCATACTTGAGCAAGAACATAGGATGATGTCAAGGGACAGCAGGGTGTCAAGGGAAAACGACTATCAAAAACTCCCCCTTACTTATTGAACATATGCACTATCACATATATGCAAAAAGATTAATACTTCCTTTTGTACCTTAACCATGTTGTAGTGTACTTCCCATTTTGAAAGTATTAATCTCTCGAGAGCTTCTCCACACTTGTGCCTGATTCTTTATCCTAACTTTTTCTTGTTGCTAAGACACCAAACTTAGAACAAGTTATAGTATTGGGCACAAGAAGAAACTTCCATTCTAATGGTTATCAAAAGATGTCAATTGAAGTAGACTATCACGGCTACTAATTGAAAGATACCAATTGCAAAAGTTCATTTATTATCATAGCTCCATGATATTAAGAATAAGCAACTATTATCACCAGATATTATAGAGCATGAGCAATCTAAAAATATGCACTTACTCACAACTTGAGATACCAATTTCGTGACTTACAGAGATACCCAAGTCCTGATTGCTCCATTTCTTGCTTATCTTCTCTTTTCCACCTAGAGACTATACAGGATTGCTTAAGAAACAGTTAGTCTCAAAAGACACAAGTTATGTGTGCTCCCCTCAAGTTGTGCATCAAGTATTTGAATGACTTGCACTTTGCACATTCTAGCTTCCTTAGAACTAGAGGGGATCACAACATACCTTGGTCAAGGCATACTCTATCACTTTCATCACACAAGGATGCCAATTTGAATATCAATTGTAAAACGCCACTTAACACCAATTGAAGGTTAAATGAAAGGTTGACTAAATACAACCATGCACGCCTCAGTGGCACCTAAGCCAATTGAATACTCACAAGAAGTCTAACATTTACGCAACTTGTACACGCTTCATATTTAACTATCATTGCATATACCAATTGAAGATCAACACAATCATGTATATAAAGCGAAATATCTAAGCATGTCATAATTAAGAAGGTTTCTTAGGTGCACAAAAGAAACAACATTTTAAAGGCATAAATTACCTAAGCCAAGATATTACCAATTGAAAGACACGAACATAGCTATGATCACAATGAATGGAATTTCAAGAATATTTAATGAAATTGTATAGCTCCATTTTCCATACCTTTGCCTTTATGAGAGCGCACCTCATAGCTCATGGATTTGAAATTCACACAATACTAAACTAGGGTAATCATGTGAACATGGACTAAACAAAATGTCATAATTGCACATAGCATGACTTGCAAAAAGTTACAGGTTTATCCATATACACCAGGAGAGTTAATCGTTGTGGATATAACAAATGAAAGAGCTACCAATGAATGATTCAAAAGATATATCCTATAGAGCACCAGTCATGATTAAGCAACCGTCATTATGATCCATTTAACACAGGCAATCATAAAGCATAACTACTCTAAGGACAGGTAGCACATCAAGCCAACTTAAGAGCAATACTAAATTGCAATGATGTACTTAAGATACACGGGTACCGTCCTTTGGAGAGCAGGTTGTAGATTCTCATTAAGGTCCTTTACTTGATTCACCAATAATGATTCAGGACCTACACATCTTATTTCACTTGAGATGAACATGGGATTAGTGTTTCACAATAAAGGCACCAAAACAATTAACAGCTTAAGCATAGAGTTTAAGATAACCGTCTTAAGCTCTCCCATGGTCTCCAGTCCATCTCAAAGCACCTGCATGGTCTAGTTAGCACAGTTTGGTACCCATCTCGGGATGGGTCCATAATGATCATCTAAATGTGCCTTTGGTACCCAAATTGCCTTTGTGCTAGTTCTAGGTGATCTCGTTATAGATCTAGCACAAGTGTATGATTTGGGTCTCCTACCCGAATAAGATTGACACAAATTCACTTGCTTAGGAATCTTACCTTTATAACATACCTTGGATAGATGACCCTGCTCACCACATTTGTAGCAGAAGCGTCGCTCAACTTGACACGACGCTTGCTGTGTGTCATTTTCCTTGGTGAGGGTCACCTTGGAGGATGCACATCCTTGATCCTTCATGACCGGACATGAAGTGATCGTGTGGTCCTTTTTGTTGCATCCAAAACAGCTCCTTGTCCCTTCATTCTTGTCTTTGTACGGACAAGATGCGATGAGGTGGCCTAACTTTTTGCACTTGAAACACCTCCTTTTTCCTTTTCCCTTTTTGTACTTGATTGACATGGAGAGAAGGTCAGTGCAAACAACATGATTAATTGAATCTTTACCTTTTTCCAAGCTCATGTTGATTTCTTCATCTTTAGGAACATTTTTCTTATTGAGCTTGACACTTGCTGCAGTTTTTCCTTTCTCAAGCTTCTTCACCACGCGCCTGTGGATATCTTGAGAGAGTTGAGCAAAGTGTCTTCTTCTCAGTTGTCGTTGCTTCTTATTCCCACAGAATTTCTTTTGTGACCCTAAAACTTGTTGCTCAATCAATGATTGGCTTTCTTTTGAGCAACAGGGGTTAGCACATGATGATATACAATTCAAATGCGCACACGTGCGAGAATGAGGTTCACATGAATTTAAGTTTGCAATTATAACCTCATGAGCAACATTAAGCATGATATGGTCATCAACTAATTTATTATGAGAATATGACAACATATCATACTTTTTACCTAGAGCACGTTTTTCTAAGTCCATTGTTTCTACTTGACTCTTAAGCATAGAATTTTCCGTTTTAAGTTGAGCAATATTAGATAATGCATCATGACTATTTCTTTGCTCAATTAAAACATATTCATACCTTTGGACCAAATTCCCATGAGAGTACTTTAGCTTCTCATGTTCTTTGGTCATCTTCTCTAGGCTGTCGTTGGTTTTGATGAGTGTTTCCTCTAGCTTGAGAAGCGTCTCGCCTTGTTCCTTGTTTCTTCTCAACAACTTAACCAAGAGAGCTTTGTCTGCTTTGTTGAGATGGTTGTAGAAACGGCGAATTTCCTCTTCTTCCACATCAACGGTCTCATTTTCCCTGTCATTAATGTCAGTGGAAGCCAAACAGGAAAATGTACCTTGAGGTGATGAAGATTCATCCTCGCTATCGTCCTCATATTCCTCCTCATCATGGCTTTTGTCTCCATCGTCATTGTTAGCAATAAAACATTTATCACTAGTGGAGAACAAACCTGTCGAAGAGGTGGATTCATCGTTTGGGTGCCATCGTTCTTGTTCTTCTCCCTTTGAATGGTTAGTATCACAAGTAATATAGGGAGTAGGAGCATCACAGTTTGCTACAAAATATTTTTCTTTAATCCTATTCCATAAATCATGAGCATCAACAAATAGATCACTATCACTACTCATGATGGCAAAATAGGCACCTCTAGATAGAGAATCAACTAGGATGTTGCATGCATGGTGATTTAGAGTTAGACATCTTAGTTCTTCATTGGAAGGATTTTTACTAATATTAGATGGAAAAATACTTCTACTAAAGATCTGTCTCAAATCAGGATCAACACTCATGAAAGCATTATAAATAGAGACAGACCAAGATTTGTAATTAGAACCATCGCCTAAGAGAAGTTCTACAGTTACCTCTTGTGATGACATCGTTATCTCCGGACGGCTAAGCCCACACTGGAGAGGCCTAGCTTTGATACCAATTGAAAGTTCCCTTTGGCCCAGGAACAGGATCTAGATGTCGCCTAGAGGGGGGGGGGGTGAATAGGCGAATAAAACTTATTACTTTAAAAACTTAAATCTTACTCTACTCGAAGACAGGATCGCAGTGGAGTGAAGAATCCTTCGAGTAGGTTGCAGCGGAATGGAAGATCCTGTCTCAAAATGTCCTGCACTTCAAATCAAGCTTATACCACAGATAAGTATTGAAGTGCAGATATATAAGCGAGTAAGACAGAGAGTCAGGATACAATACAGAATAGAGCACACAGACGCAAGGATTTATCCCGAGGTTCGGCCAAGCCTGAAATGCTTGCCTAGTCCTCGTTGGAGTTAGCCACACCTGGGCTTGGAGTCTATTTCAACTCCTTCCTCCGTTTGCTCAGATCTGTTAGTATGACAGATAGAGCCTTTCACTATTGAGTGGGGTTACAACAGAACCGCGGCTGCTTACAAACTTCTTGGCAACACCCCGGCAGAGTAACGATACGCTCAAGACCTTGCTCTAGCTCTTAGCAGCACTATTCCTCTCTCTAAAGGCTTATAGCTGTGCCTTCTACACAAACTATAGAGTTACACACAAGAGGGAGAGCGAGAATTGATTCGAGTGAAGTCTATACTTGTTGGCTGCACTTGTATATTGCTTGAGGCGCCTAGGGGTCCCTTTTATAGGCACAAGGGGCCTAGGAGCCGTTGGAATCCCATTTGGAAGGCAATACTTTCTTTCTGTCGGGTGGCGCACCGGACAGTCCGGTGCACACCGGACACTGTCCGGTGCCCGATTTCTTTCCTTTTATGGCGAAGCCGACCGTTGGCAGTCTTGTAGCCGTTGGCGCACCGGACATGTCCGGTGCACACCGGACAGTCCGGTGCCTCCATCTAGCCGTTGGCACGGCCACGTGTCCCGCGCAGATCGCGCGGCCGACCGTTGGCCCGGCCGACCGTTGGCTCACCGGACAGTCCGGTGCACACCGGACAGTCCGGTGAATTTTAGCCATACGCCGTCGGCGAATTCCCGAGAGCGGCTACTTCACGCCGAGCCAGCCTGGCGCACCGGACACTGTCCGGTGCACCACCGGACAGTCCGGTGTGCCAGACTGAGCTGAGTCTTGGCTGCACTCAGCCAAGTCTTTTTCTCCTCTTTTCTTTTCTTCTTCTTTCTGTTTCTAACACTTAGACAAGTATATTAGTACACAAAACCAATGTACTAAGGCCTAGAAACATACCTTTACTCTTGATCATTAAATCTATAACATTTCACATGCTTGAGCTTTTATGTTGGACTCATAAATCATCAAGTCGGCTTGACTTGATCTAGATTGACATTACTTGGCTCCAACATCCTGTAAAGGTCACATAGAACATTTCCAAACATAGGAACAAACCAAACTAAAGATCAAGGTGAACTTAGCTCTTTTGGGCTGCTTCCAGTTCTGGTTTTGACACTTGTTCACCTTCTAGTGACCTTGATCTCCTCCTTAGAGCTTGATCTTGAGCCTTATGACTTACACCACATAACTGCAGCTGTTACCTCATTGGCTGTAAGTCACGTCCTTATGTAGTGATCCTTGATGTGCCATAGCTGTTCTCAACTCGATCACCCTTGACTTTGCAAGCCTCCTTCTTCACCCTTGGCTTTGGGTTCCTCAGCCTCCTTGACCTTCTCCCGTGCACTTGGTACCTCGAAGCTCTTCTTGCCTCCGTCCTTGGCTTGATCAGTTGTCTCCGAGCTACGCACCCGAGTCTCACTTTATGCAATGTCCATCTTACTTGTGATGTCCATTATGTATCCATAATCTAGTTCTTGGACCATCACATTTATTCACTTGTGTTGAACCTTGTAGACTTAATCTTAAGCACCTGTTCAACACTTAGTACACTTGTTAGTCCTTTAATTGAGTTGTCATCCAAACACCAAAACTCACAAGAGAGCTTTCACCCTCTCAGCCAGCCTTGAAATGAAGCTGATAAGGGCGGCTAATGACCCCGTAAGCTTTTGGACATCCTTGATACGGGCCGGAGGCCTCATCGCCTCAATCGCTTTGATCTTCTTCGGGTTTGCTTCAATGCCCTGGTGCGAAACCAGGAACCCCAACAACCTTCCTGCGGAGACACCAAAGACGCACTTGTCTGGGTTCAGCTTTGTGCGTGTTGCCCGCAGCTTGTCAAAGACCAGGGTTAAGTCTTCCACTAGGGTCGACCCTCTCTTAGTCTTGACTATGATGTCATCGACGTACACTTCCACCTTGTCCCTAATCAGGTCCCCGAAAGTCTTACTCATCACCCGCACAAATGTCAGCAAGGCGTTTTTCAGACCGTAAGGCATTACGACATAGCAGTAAAGCCCATCCACTGTTACAAAAGCGGTATGCTTCCTATCTTCCCTAGACATCTGGATTTGATGGAAACCAGAGTAAGCATCTAAGAAGGACAAGAGGTCGCACCCGGAGGTAGAATCCACGATTTGATCTATACGTGGAAGTGGATAGGGTCCTTGGGACAAGCTTTATTAAGGCTGGTGTAGTTGATGCACATCCGAAGCTTCCCGTTTTCCTTTGGAACGATGAATGGATTGGCCAGCCACACTGGGTGATGAACCTCTTCGATGAAGCCGGCGTCCAGCAGCTTCCGGACCTCCTTTCGGATGAAGTCCTACCGCTCAATGGACTGTCTTCGAGGCTTCTGACTCACCAGTTTGGCGTTAGGGTGGATCTTTAGATGGTGCTCGATCACCTCCCTAGGGATCCTAGGCATCTACGATGACTCCCATGCGAACACGTCGACATTTTCCTGGAGGAAGGCGACGAGCGCGAGTTCCTATTTTTCCTCCAGATCACCTGCAATGCGAGTGGTCTGGGGGGAATCTGCGCAGAGCCGGATGGCCTTGACGGGGACCTCATCCGCTCCGGATGGCCGCACCTTTGGCACCTTGGTAGGCGCCTTGGTACCGGAGGTCGAGGGGTCTCTCCCTCTGTCGTCCGAGCGAGCAGTTTCTGCCGCCAGGGCGTGCAGCTTCTCCACAGCCACAAGCGCAGCGGCACAGTCGCCTCACACGGTGAGGACCCTGGCTGGAGACGGCATCTTGAGGACCAAATACTCGTAATGGGCAATGGCCATGAATCGGTACAGGGCCGGCCTGCCAATGATGGCATTGAACGGGAGGTTAAACTCCGCAACATCGAACTGGACGTTCTCTGTGCGGAAGTTTTCCTCTGTCCCGAATGTAACAGGGAGTGCGATGCTCCCAAGGGGATACACCGGTTGTGGGCCCACTCCGGAGAATGGACGAGAGGGTCCCAGTCGGGACTCTAGGATCTGCAGTTGCTTGAATGCAGCATGGCTGATGACGTTAAGCCTAGCCCCACCGCCGATCAGGACATGATGCAGCCGCTTGTTGGTGATGACAGGGGTGGTGATGAGCGGTAGTATACCGGTCCTTGCCATGTTTTCAGGGCAGTCGGATGCCCCGAAGGAGATAGTGGTACTCCTCCACTGCTGATGTGGAGCAGCCTTCGGGACCCCTAGGACCGCCGAAAGGACCTCTCGGCGTAGGGACTTGACGTTCCTACGGGAGGTGAGCTCCTAGCTCCCGCCGTACATCACGTACAGTGTCTTGCGGCGGTCATTGTCATCACCGGAGTCGGAGTCTCTAGTGAAAACCTCCTTGAGACCCCCTTAGGTGACTGATACCTAAGGTCCCGTTCTCCCGCAGCCGCACCACCTTCGTCGGCCTTCTCCTTGCTAGGTCGTTGACGAGGCGGCGAGCCATCCTTGGAAGCCTGCTCGTGCCCCTCGATGACGCGCTTCACGAGCTTGATGATCTCGCGGCACTCCGAGGCGCTGTGGCGACTGTTGGGGTGCACAGGGCATGACCCACTGTTGCCTCCCTAAGGTCGTGGGCGCTTGTTGCGCTCGTTCCGGCCCCCAGTCACGGCGGCGACGACCGGAGCAGCAGAATGTAGCCTCTCGTGGCCGCGGTTCTTCTTCTTTTTCTTTTTGCCGTCCTGGGTGATGGCACCCGAGCCACCCATCTGGGCAACTCCGGTCTGTGGTGCCGAGTGCCATGCACGGCCCTCGGCAGCTCTGGCACACTTGTTAGCCAGAGCGAAGAGCGTGGTGACAGTTTCCACGTCATGCGTGGCCAACTTCTCCAGCATCTTCTCATCACGTACCCCCTAGCGGAAAGTGGTGATGATGGAAGCATCGAAGATACGGGGTATAGTCCCTCGTACCTTAGTGAAGCAGGAGATGAAAGCCCGGAGAGTTTCCCCAGGTTCCTACCTCACTGCATGGAGGTGAGCCTCCACGCCATGCTACTGATAAGCACTAGTGAAATTTGCTATGAACTGCGGTAGAGCTCTTCCCAGGAGTAGATTGATCCCGGGGTGAGGTTTATGAGCCAGGTCTGGGCTGGCCCAGACAAGGCTACATGGAAGTATGTTGCCATTACAGCAGTGTCTCCACCTGCTGTCGTAATAGCGGTGACGTATACCTGCAAGAATTCCGACGGATTTGACATACCATCATACTTCTCCGGCAGGTGTGGCCGGAACTTGGATGGCCAAGTCGCCGCGCGGAGATGATCCTTCAGTGCGGCGCAGCCCATGCCGACCAATGGGACACCTGCCTAGACCCGGGCACCCGTTGGAGTTTGCGGTGCAACCACAGCGAAGTCGTGGTCGAGGTTGCGACCCTCGATGTTCTGCTGGCGCTCATGCACCCTCTCCAAAGAGACTCGGGCATCCTCACCCGCATGCCTATGGTTGAGTTCTGCCCACAGGTCATCAGGCCTCTCCAGAGAGACTGGAGCGTCCTCTCCCGCACGCCGGTGGTTGAGCTCCACCCGCAGGTCCTCAGTCGGTGCGGCCTTCACTGAAGGTGAGCGCACCAATGCCGACACCTCACGTTGGCGCCGGAATGACCGAGGCCTGGGCCTAGCTGAGCCAGAATGCGCCATGCCGAGCAGACGGTCGACATCGTCACACCACTGCTTCATGGCCCCCGGCGAGGCCGTGGAGCTAGGAGGGTGGCGTAGCAACTCCCTAACTGCAGACAAGGCTCCAGGCATAGCCCTTGATGCTCTGGATGTATGCGCAGGAGTGTGCTACCGCACAGAGCGCACAGCAGCAGCACAGGCGCAGGGTGGTTGGAGGCCCGTGGCATGGAAGACGCAGCCTCTTCCTCCATCGAGAAGTCCTCAGGAATGAAGTCGCGGTGCTCGACGATCTGGACCATGGTGTCGAGCAAAAAAGCAAGCGAAAAACCTAAAACCAAGACCCCCTACCTGGCGCACCAAATGTCGGTGGTGAAATCCACCGGCCGGGTGGCGGAACGCACCCGCCCTAAATCCTAAGATGAGGAGGGGTCCTAAGCATTTTGCCTGCTAGGTGGATTCGGGATGAACACAAGAACACACAAGGGTTTAGAGTGGTTCAGGCCGCTGGAGCGTAATACCCTACTCCACTATCTGTGTGTTGTATTGAGTCTGTGTAAAACCTATGAGCTTGAGAGTCTGTCTCCTAGTCTGCCTTGTAACGTTGTGTGCCTCCCCTTTTATAGCTCAAGGGGGCACATACAAGGATGTTGAGCCCCGACATGTGGGCCTAGGAGCATAATGGAGGGAATACATTATAGGAATAACTAATGCAAGTAACGCCTGAGCAATCTCCGGGCGTCATGATGTCCGCAGTCCACGCAGTATTGATATGCGGCGGCTGCTTCCTTGGTAACGTGCGAGTAATGATGAGCGTAGTGCATGCGACAGTATGGGCGTGCCGTCTGTCACTGGAATGGATAGGCACGCCGCCTGCGGAATGGACAGGTCGCCGCCTGCCAGCGGAATGGACAGGTCTCAATAAATGCAGAGGCGGCACACCGCCTGCCAGTGGAATGGACAAGCGGCACGCCTTATCCTCAATAAATGCAGAGGCCGCGTAGCCCAGAGGCCTTACGTTAGGCTCCGCCCGTTGGCTTACGTCACCTGCAGTATGCCACGTGGCAGCATCGGGTCTTCGCTTGGGCGGGGAGCAGGAGTGTATGCAGACAGGTCCGGGTCTGGACACGTGTCGGCACCAGACCCTCGCTTAGGTCTTGTTCCAGGCCCGAGTATGTTCTGTCCTAGAACCTTGGGACCTTATTGTGGGTGGCCCAGACCCCCACGAGGGGGTCTGGATCCCATTCTAGGGGTCCACCTTGCACACGTGGAGGTCCTGGACCAACCTTGGAGGTCTGGACTGTATATCCAGGGGTCCGGCGCTCTCCCATGGGGGGTTCGGACTTACTGTTGATGCCTTGGAGTATATCACCTTCTCTGGACACGTGGCGGCTCCGGACTCGCCCATGTGGTGGAGTCGGGCGCTGTTGTGGACCCAGAGTAGTCGCCCGAGACTAGGGCGAGTCGTGGCCTGGTCCCACACACAGCACCTTTACCACGCAACTAAGAGATAGCCACGTGGGCACCGCGTCTTTATACAGTAGTAGGGGGTACCCCTATTTCAGGGTATCGACAAGATTCTTCATGAGGTTAAGAGGAAAAACAAAGTGGAGTGGTCCTTAAGATTGATTTTGAAAAAGCTTATGACAAAGTGAATTGGCATTTTCTTTATGTCATGATGGATAAAAAAGGTTTTGGGAGTACTTGGTGTGATTGGGTGATGAGAACAGTGCGAGGTGGCAAAGTAGCCATAAAAACAAACGATATGTTGGGTCCTTACTTTACTACGCATAAAGGGGTGAGACAAGGGGATCCTTTTTCTCCCCTTTTGTTTAATTTGGTTGCTGATGGCTTGGCGTGTTTGATTCGCAAAGCTCAAGATGAGGGTTTGATTGTAGGTCTTATCCCTCATATCATCCAAAACGGATGTAGTTGTCTTCAATATGCTGATGATACTATTTTTCTTATTCAAGATTGTTTAGAAGGAGCCAGAAACCTTAAATTCATTCTGTGTTTGTTTGAAAGTATGTCTGGTTTGAAAATTAATTTTCACAAAAGTGAAATTTATTGTTTTAGAAAAGCCAAGGAAATTGAAGATATGTATGCTAATATTTTTACTTGTCCTATTGGTAATCTTTCTATGAAATATCTTGGTGTGCCAATTGATAATAAGAAGATAAATAAAAGTCTCTGGGTTCCCATGGTGGAGAAATTGGAAAAAAGGCTTGCTGGGTGGCATGGTAGATTTTTAAGTCTGGGTGGTAGACTGACTCTACTAAATAGCTGCCTTTCCAATGTTCCATTTTATATGCTTTCGATATATCCTATTCCTAAATCTATTATCAGAAAAGTGGATATTTTCAGGAGACGTCTTTTATGGCAAGGTGGTCATCAGTCAAAAAAATTTCATCTGGTTGATTGGGCTTCTGTGTGTTCCCCTAAAAATCAGGGAGGTTTGGGGGTTTTGAACCTTGAATTTATGAATGATTCCTTACTGACTAAATGGCTTTGGAATATTGAAAATTCAAAGGGTTTATGGCAAAAAATCATTGCAAGTAAATACATTAAGGGAAAACCCCTTATTTCTGTCAATCAAAAACAAGGGGACTCTCATTTTTGGAAAAAGATTTTGAGTTTGAGAGATAACTTTTATAAATACTGTAAAACTCTGGTGGGTAATGGATTGAATACTAGCTTTTGGAAGAGTAACTGGATAGATAATTTGCCCTTGGCTATCCAATTTCCTACCTTATTTGACTTGGCTTATGACAAAGACATTTCTGTTAATAAGGTCTTGGAGTCCAATTTTGATGCTCTCTCGTTTAGGAGAAGGATTATTGGTAATCTGAGGGTGTTATTTGAGGATATGTTGAGTTGTTGTAATCATTTTTCCCTGTCTGATCAAGATGACAGGATTATTTGGGGACTTGATAAAAAGGGATTTTCTGTGAACTCTTTATATAAAAAGAAAGTGATGGATCAAGTTTCTATTCCTTACAAGTTCTTGTGGAAATCCAAGTTGCCACAGAAAATCAAGATTTTTATCTGGTTGGTTGTGAGAAACAAAATTCTTACTAAAGATAATTTGAAGAAAAGGAACTAGAAAGGTTCTCAAAGTGTTGTTTGTGTGGTGGTGATGAGTCCATTGATCATTTATTCTTTCACTGTCCCATCACGAGATACGTGTGGAGAGTGATCCAAGTGGCTTTAAACTTGGTAGAAATTCCAAGAAGTATCAGCAACCTCTGTGATAATTGGTTAAGTAAACCAAAAGATAAAATAACCAATCTACTTCTGTTTGGTTGTGGTGCGGTGTTCTGGGCAATTTGGCGCACAAGAAATGATTGGTGCTTTGGTGATAAAATTTTGCTTGATCCTTCTAACGTCATTTTTCTTTGTTGCTTCTGGCTGGATTCCTGGGCTATTCGACAGAGAAAGAGGGAACAAAAAATGGTGGTCCAAGGAAGCAAGTTAATCAGAAAGATAGCAAGTGAAGCGTTTGGCCGAGCGTTTGGCTGAGCGTTTGGGTGGTGTCCGAGGGACAGGCGAATTTCTGGGTCATCAAGGTTGTGGTTCCTTGCGTATGAGATCGCCTGTACTTTTGGTGTTGGGTTGCGCTAGTTTCTTTTGATGCGCCTGACTGTGGTGAAGTGGATGTAATAAGAAATACTTATGTTCCTGTTAGCAGGTCGAACTATGTCTTCTATTCTAGGCCCTTTACTTATCTAGGGTGATATTGTAAGGTGTCTGGGTAGAGGTCATGCCTAGTAGGGGTTCTATCGGACCATAGGGTCGTGATGGTTGTCGATGTAATGAACTCTTTCCTATTTCCTAATGAAATAGGGGGCTTCGTCCCTTCGTAAAAAAATCCCCATGAAGATATTGAGAACCAATGTAACACAAATTAAATATGTAAATATTCATCCTTGTTTTAACACGTTAATATGAAGGACGAATGTCTTCCAAAAAAAAGAAAGGAGATGTGAGTGGAGCAATATAAAATGAAACGACAATTTGCAGCAGAGTGTGAAACTCATCTCATATACCTTAATATTTTCATTCCACTTTCCTTTATATTAAATAAGTTTACAAACATACATTCGGCTCCTTAACATAAGGTGGTATAAAGGTTCTTCGAAGCCTCAGCAACACTAAGCTATGATCCTCGAAAAGATACTTTATGCAGGGCACTCACTGTTCACCTATTTATTAGGGGTGAAAACGGAAACGATAATTTTCGAATACCGGGAATTGTTTTGGAAGTTTTACCGAAATTTAGGTCTAAACGAAAACGGAAACGGTTACCGAAAATATGGAAACGAAATCGGTAGAAAAACTCGGAATCAGAAACAGTTTGGGTCTCTTCCGACCATTTCAGGAAATTACCGTTTTTATTCAGAATTTTACCGTCGGTAATAAACTCGGTATTTTTCAGAAAAAATATTAAACCTGAACTGATCTTTATAAATTCATAATAAATTCATTTTAGCTTAGAAAAATATGAATCTAATTTTATTATTTTCCTAAAATCAAGATCTATCTAATGGTATATACTTTAGAATCGTTTGAAACTTTTATAAAACTTTCATAATTTGCACGCGAACTTAAGAATGACCAAGATGACACTAATTATATTGACTATGCCAAGTACTAGGAGTACAAATAGAATATAAGTGCTATTATTATACACATCTTGATTCTACTTTATTTAAATACATAATAATGATTTTATTATTGTATGACTTCTTACTTTATATATTTATTGTGACCTCCTACCTTATATATTATTACTAATTTTATATGAATGTATGACTTGCGTGATTTTTTGAAGTCAATTGAGGGTACATGTTACAGTTTTTACCGATCGAATTTTAGATTCCGATCGTAACCGGTGTAATTTTCGTACCAAACTTTCGTTTTTGATGTTTCTGAATTACCGATGTTATTTTCGTTTCCGGAGTTACCGTTTTCGATCTCGTTTCCGAGGAAAAATATGAAAACGAAAATGGTTTTAGTGTTTACCGATTGTTTCTGACCGTTTTCATCCCAACTATTTATAGGGAATTTGAACAGCTTCATAGGTAATTACAACCATGCCCATAAAGTCTACACACATGTTCTACAAAAAAATACAGGGGCATTACCATCTTATCTCTTTCTCTTGCTGCATAAGCCTTGGACTCCTTTCCCATCGCCGCTTTTCGTTCGAAGCCTTCTCCATGCCAAAGCTAACGGCTTCTGTTTGCGTCTTTGCCGCTTGTATGCTTGCGAACGAAGCTTAACCTTCATTCCTTCGGCCAAAGGATAGCTTCGCCTGTTCTTCACTTTATGCCTAAAACACATTATTTTTACACTGAAGAAGAGGTATTTAGAGGACCTTCGGTAAGGTAGGCCCCCAACAATATGCGTGTCACATCCTGCTATATGATGGGGGTATTTATAGGCCCGTCCGAGGGTAGGTGGTCCAAAGTACGACCCTACCTTCGTCTACCAGCCATATCCAAGGGATATTCCATGTAACAGAGTAATTACGGCACCGTTTCGTACAGCGGGCGACACATACTAGATTACACACCCATGCACTACACTGACATGCGGGCCTTCGAGTGTGTCCCCCGATGCACCGTGTCGTGTTGATCGGCGCGTAGCTTTCGCCGGTGTCCTTAAAGCCTTCGTGCCAGCTTCCCTTCGACCGACCTAGCTGAACGAAGGGTGGACGGGGGATCCACTTTTGGAGCGCTGCGAGGGGTGACGAGGATTTCGCTTCCAGGTCGTAGCGAAGTCTCCAGCTATCCTTTGGCTGTAAACACCTCGAAAATGAGTTTTGAAGATTAGGCAAATTCCTTTCAAAATCTAAGCAAAAATGTTCTCTAATAAAGATTAATTAAGAAAGAGACCCTAGTCAAATTATCCTTTATTAGATGAAAATAATTGAACTAAAACATCATCTAGAATTTATGTTTTAAATAGGTAATAAGTATTGATATCTCTTTAATTGGATTATAATTTTAGAATAATTTTTGGTTTCGTGTATGCATTTCATATGGGAAGCATTTACCTAGCAAATAAAAACAACTAAAATAATATATATCTAGTTCATGCTGGAATTCTTTTGTTTGATGCATTTAACTTGTGCTTCGATTTCAAAACAAATTTCAAATTTGAACTTGGAAGATTGAAAAAAGGAAGGAAAATAGAAAATAGAAAAGAAAAAAAGAGGAAAAAAGGGAAACCAAAACCTACTTTGGGCCCAAACTGTGGCCTAGTCAATATCCCAACCCTGTATCGCGCGGCACAATTGGGGGTTTTGGCGCTGACAGGTGGGGCCCGTGCGCCAGTCTCACGCTCGTGCGCGCTTGATCAATGCTATCGCGACTCTGTCACTATCGGTCGGGCCACCCTATCACTTAATGTAACACTCCAAAATCCTATTCTGGATAAATTAGGAAAACTCATTTCATGAATTAATAAATGTGTTTTCAAATAATAGATTACCTCAAAGATTTTTATGTGAACTATCCTTTGTGTTAAAGATTTAACCGCCAAAAAAAGAATTAAGTTAAACTATCTCTTAATATAGATTTTACATAAGAAATTATATCCTTTTAAATAAATATGAGAAGATTATAAATTTATTTTATTGTACTTCTAAAACATGGCTATGTGTTTGAATAATTTTCTTTAATAATTATTATTGTAAAACATCTTACATGAATTATTTCTACTAATTTTCATTTGCTTAAATGGATAAATTAATTAACAAAAATGCTTTGCATTCATGTTGAGTTTTTGTTTGTTGCAATTTATGCTTGAAATAGAAATTTTAACTAATCTCTAAATTAGACTTGAATTTTAAATTTAAAATAGAAGAAAAAAATTAGAAATATAAGCTAATATAATGGATTGATGTATGTTTGGTTGGTTTGTTTGTATACGACGTCCTTTGGGTAAACTTGATACAAATTAGGGTATCGCAATAAAATATTTAAGAAAATAATCTTTTCAGCTAACGTGTAACACCTAAAAAAATTATTTAAAAATTTAAATAAAAATATATTTTAAGATTTATTTAAATTAAAGGACTAATATGATTAGTACAGATTAAGAAAAATATTATTGAAATAAAAGAGATAAGTTAGAATACCTAATATATAGGATATGGTTGTAACAAATAAGTACCAGATTAGATCTATCATATAACAGATTTGGGTTCAAGTTTGTTAGAGTTCCTAATATATAGGATATGGTTGTAACAGATAAGTACCCGATTAGATCTATCATGTAACCGTCCACATCCTAGCCTATATAAATATGCCACCATAACACATCAACCATCAATCAAAGACTCATCTCATCCATAGCCTCGCAGCAGCCACCGCTCGCCGGTAAGCCTGCAACCGCGGGCAAGATGCCACAGCCCCGTTCCGGCATGAACAGGATCGTGCGGGGGAAAAACGGCCCTGGCCGTCGATCCGGTGATTAGCGCTCATAATTGAATCTCAAATACCCCATCATGATCGAAAAGCATAGCTGTTGATTTCGAATCTGTTTGCTGAGATCAGATCGCGGGATCCTTTAATCTCGAGCGTTAGATTGGGATCTGATCGCTGACACTGGATTCTGGTTCATGACTTTGTGGATCTAATCGTGGGCGTTAAAAACAGATCGAACGACCCCTGGTGATGGATAACCCTTCGATCTTGGTAATTTGCTAAAGAGCCCTCTGTTTTATCAGAATCAACCCGCCGTCTAGGGGAGTGTAAAAGTAATTCAGTTTAGGCATTGGAAATTCACAAATTGATCCCTGGAGCTAGTAAAATTAGTATTAAGTGATCCTAAATCTTATTTAATGCATATCTTCCATGTTTTAACTCTGAATTGTTCCGTTCCAGTTGCGCTAGCCTCGTAATAAAATTGTCTATACTTTAGTAACTTTATTTTATCATATAACATGTTCTCAAAAATAGTTAACTAATTTGTTCACCCTATGTTTTTAGGTTAACATGTTAATATAGTATTTTAATTCGGAGTATCTATAATTTTACTGGAACAGAATTATGTTATAACTTAGCCTAAAGTTGAATCAGTTATTTTTTATATGTTTCTCACATGATTTATAGCACAAAATATATTATTATCATTTAATAACCTAAAACTTCAGAAAA
Source organism: Zea luxurians (assembly GCA_029449295.1). Classification (NCBI taxonomy): domain Eukaryota; kingdom Viridiplantae; phylum Streptophyta; class Magnoliopsida; order Poales; family Poaceae; genus Zea; species Zea luxurians. Next base: position 18,432,138 of record JAOPSE010000011.1, read on the forward strand.
TCATATCTTTATAATCATAACTCCGATTTTAGTCGTTCTCGAACCTACGATATCATAACATCGCGTAGAATATTATTATACAGTTTATGCTTATGTTTGGTGTGATGTTAATTTTGCATATACTATGTTTGTTTGTATTGCCACAAATAGCTGTGAGGTCCCGAGAATCTGAAGATCATCCTGGTACCTGGAATCTCGAGTCCCAGACAAGTTGTGCCCTTGATCACTTTTTTACACAATCATGTTCTTATTAATCATAATGATCTGTATAGGTTAATTTTGATGGGACCCAATAGGTTACCCTAGTTTGACTATCTTTATACCTTGTTCACCACTAAATTTTTGGGTAGTACCTGCTATTGCTATATGTGGTTTTAGGTATGGAGATACACATTATTCATGATCATACTTTTATTATCAGTTGTTATTTACTGTTCATGATAAGATCATTATGTTAATTGGAACATGGAGCGACCACTCGGAAAAACGGTGCTACCACAAGGGTGGTATGGGACGCCCTTGGCTGACTAATTAGGAAAACTAGTGGAGGACTACCTTACCCAAAAGGGGCAAGGACAGTAGGGGAGTGGTCAGTGTAGGGAGGTCATTGGTTTGATTTTGCTACGATGACGGTCAGGCGAGGGATCCCTGCATTTGAGCTTCCTAGAAACTGTAGCAGGTTTTCTGAAGCTAGTGGAACTTTGTAAAGGCCTCGTAGTGATACCCTGCCTCGCTTCCTTGGTAGCGGTGTATGGGGTCCGATCAACCCCGTGGCAAATGGGTAACACGACTTGTGGGTAAAGATGCGCAACCTCTGCAGAGTGTAAAACTGATATATCAGCCGTGCTCACAGTCATGAGCAGCTCGGACCCTCACATGATTAATTTATGGAACTAAATTCAATTTGTCATATGCATTACATTGAGGGTGTTGTTATCACTTTTGTTCTACTACTTAATTTGGTTGATACTTACTTATACTTAATAATTGATAATAAAATTTTGACCAACTTTAAAAGCAATGCTCAGCTCTAACCATTCTCTTTGGTAAGCCTTACACTTCACGTCAGCTCCCACCTTTAGCGACATCATGCAAATTATTCCCCACAACTTGTTGAGCGTTGAACGTATGTGAGCTCACTCTTGCTGTCTCACACCCCCCACAGGTCAAGAACAGGTACCGCAGGATGAGGCACATGGAGGATGCTGTGATGAGTTCGTTAGAGGTCTATGCCGTCGTATCCCAGTCAACTTTAGGTTGCTGGATCGTTGTCTCCTTATGCTGTAATTATTTATTTATTTTGTACAGAACTCCTATTATATAGTAAAGATGTGACATTCGTTTCTGTACCACTATTCGTCATATGTGTGAGACTTGGTCCCAACACACTTGGTGATTATGTGCCACGCCCGGTCGCTAAAACTCTGGTGTGACACTTACTCTGCCGGCTTGAATTCTCTTTGTCGCTGGCGTGTGGGTCCCGCACAACAGGTTTCTCCTCCTCCTCTATAACCGCCTCGTCAACTACCGTGCTCCCCATCTCTCTGCTATCCCACCAAATCCGGGTGAGGCCAATTCAGCTGCCTTAGCATCACCTCTAGGCTATAAAAGCAGGGCCCCGCGACCCTCTTGTGCATCTCATCGCCATCCAGAGGGCCGTGTCGAGGAAACCGTCCTTGAGAGCACCATTATCGAGCACCATCGAAAGCTGCCGGTGGCGCCCTGAGCGAGCAGGGTCTCTCGGAGACCAGGGGAGAGACAAGGGTAATAGCGTGCATCTACCAGAACTAACCATGGCCTCCTCGGGCGAATCAATCCATCAGAGCATCGCGAATTGCTCGCTGGTGTTGAACCTCCGTCGTGGTGCCACATCTCGTCACGGGGCGAGTCCGCTGCTAATCCACCGTCAGTGAGTTACCCTTGGACATATTTAACATCACGTCTGCTTCACGTAGGAGTAGTTGGATGAGAGTTTTAGGCCACAAGATTATGGATTGTGTGCGCCGGCGAGCTGCGCCACCGCTGCCTGGAGTGGGGCGATGAAGAAAGTGGGTGGTCGTCAAACTGAGAATAGACGGTCCTGATTAAATATGGCATACCATTTCAGTTGGGTGCGCCTCAGCTGCCAATCTCAAATCAAGCGGGTTCGGTTTGATTAAGGGAGTTTTAAATCCATGCGACCTATATTCGATCCAATGGCTGGATTTGCGCACCGGTTCACTTATGGTGATCTGGGCTATCTGCTTTTAATCAGATGGTTCATATCTGACCATACCCCTTCGATCGAGGAAACTTGTAAAAGAGCCCCTCGGTTTGGGGAGTATAAACCCGACATTACTGCTATATAAAAAGCATAGCAAACAGGTCCAAAAATCTTGTGCCTGGCACCATGGCTTTCCCTAGAATAATGCCCTCCATCCATCTGCCGTGAGAGATTCATAAAATGGATATAGAATATGAATTCTAATATATAAATGAACCCATAAAACTTATATAATTCATATTTTGTTCATTTTTATTCCGTTTAAATCCTTTCAAGTTGTGTTAGCTACATAATAAAATTGTCTACACAAGTAGCAACATTATTTTATTATTATGTCACATGATAGATATTTGTGTAACCTATGTCTAGTAGATTAATCTTTCTAACCAAATTTTATCTGTCTGTAATTATAGTCAGAATAAAATATATAAAAGATTAAAACTCTACACCTAGAAACTCTTTTCCCACTTAGTTCACTTAATTCTAAAATGGTGTCCTCGTCAAACTCGGCCATGCACAACTACCTGACCTATCTGATAGGTTGCTTAATCCATATATCCCAATCTAAATGAAAAGTAAACCCAGTGTACCTCTCTCACGTCTCACAACCATCTATGTAACACCCTGAATTTTGGGTATAAAAATTTCTTTGCTCTATACTCAAAATTCAAGTGTTACCCTCCCTTTTCCATCTTTTCTTTTTTCTAAATAATGGAGAGTTATTTTGTTATATATTGGTGTAAGCCTAGTGAAGTGAGGCCTAGAGGTGCTTTGATTGTTGCATTCATGTCGTTGCATCAAAATCGGACGGTTGTACTACATATCTAGTGGAGCGCGATAATTCAGATGACGAATTCACAGATATATGTACCCGTTGAAGTTGTTTGGACAACAAAGGTGAAAGGATCACGATGCCTAAGAGGGGGGGGGGGCTGAATTGGGCTTTCCTAAAATTCCATCAAAAGTTAAACCCTAAGCAAGAGCCCAACTTCACCCAACTACTAGCAATAAATGAATACTATTAGAAAAACAACAACCCTAAGTCATTACTACGAATACTTGCTAAGTAATTGCACAAAGTGAAATGGTCAAAGTAAATGTGAAATGTAAAGCAAGGGTAAGAAGACTCCTCCAATTTTTTGCGGAGGTATCGAAGAGTCATCACTCTTCCCTAGTCCTCGTTGGAGCACCCGTGCAAGGGTATCACTCCCCCTTGTTCCTCGCAAGAATCAAGTGCTCGCTATGAGGTGATCCTTTGCCACTCCGGTGTGGTGGATCCCTCACGACCGCGTACAAACTTGAGCCAGGTCACCAACAAATCTTCTAGGGTGATCACCGCGCTCTATTCGCCACCAAGCCATCTAGGTGATGCCAATCACCAAGAGTAACAAGCCATAGACTTTCACTTGACCAAGAGAAGCCTAATGCATGTGGTGTGTGTTCTAGGTGGCTCTCTCATGCACTAATGAGTTTCTAACACGGGATTATGATTTTCTAATCACCTCACTAGGCTTTGTGGGTCTTGCAATGCTCTAGCAATGAATGCACTTGAATGTGGGCAGCAAGACACTTAATGTGGCTGGTAGAGGGGTATAAATAGCCCCAACCACCAAACTAGCCGTTGCTGTAGCTCTCTGCGCATGGGTGCACTGGATAGTCTGATGCGCCACCGGTGCGCTGACTGTGCGCCAACGGTCAGCTTAAACGTCTAGTTCTGACAGCTAGCCATTGGAGTGACAGTGCACTGTACATTGAACAGTGGACAGTCCGGTGTGACCGCTAAAATTAATCTTCACGAACTCATCGCTCTCGGGTTTCTCGGGGGTAGAGGCGCTGCCCCCGGGGCTGGTTGGCCCCACTGTCAGAGGGTGCACCGGACAGTCCAATGCACAACGGACAGTCTAGTGCCCCTAAGACAACAAACCCAAATTCTATTTCTTATGTTTTTCTAAACCGTTTCCGTTCTAACTTGTGAGTGTGTTATAGAGTGACACCTAGCACTAGATGTGAGTGTGAATATGTACCAACACTACACTAGAAATCTCTTGGTCAAACTACTCATCCACAAGCATTCTATACCAAGTGTCCGCAACTCCTTCGACACTCGGAATATGAAGACCTTCATCTTTTGATTCGCCTTTTTCAGCCGTCGCTTCAAGTTCTCATCCGAGGGATTGTTTTCACCGTTGCAACACAACTTCCTGTAATGCGACCTAACTTACCATTTTCTCTGCAAAACATACGTTAGTCACATATAATCTTATGGTCTCATTAATCACTAAAACCAACTAGGGGCCTAGATGCTTTCAATCTCCCTCTTTTTGGTGATTGATGACAACCCTACAAGAGTGTGAGAGTAGTTTATTTGTTTTTCTGTCAATAGAGAAGATGATTAGTGAAACTCAACAAATTTGACAGAAAAAATCTTGTAATAGAATAGTAAGTATAAGCGCATACACAACATAAGTTTCTTGTTCATACAAGTATGAAATGAAATTGATGAACAAGAACTGAACGACTGGTGACAACATTATAGATGTAAACATAATGCACACACAGTCATTAACAAACACTGAGAGCATATCATAGAGTTTGTTAAGCATCATACAAAAGTGGAGCTAGTACAAAGAGTATCATGCATATATATTACATCAAAAGATCAAGAGCTCTCTCAACTAACTCCCTAACTCCCCTAGCTCTCAAAACTCACATCTCTCCCCCTTTGGCGTCAAACACCAAAAGGGTGACCCGAGCCTAGAGCCCAGAAGGAGGAGGTGAAGGTGCATCAGGTCGTGGTCGAGGTAGAAGAGCAAACACGAGCTGAGTATCGGAGTCAGTCTCGAATCCAGGATCTGTAGTAGAGGCTGGAGCTGGTGCTGACTTTGACGCTGGCTGCGGTGCAGGATCTGCCGGAGCTGGAGCAGTCACAGAAACAACCACGACAGCAGTGGTAACAGCAGATGCTGGTGTCACTAGTGGCTAAGCACTGACAGGTCCGACGACCTGGGTCGAGAAGTCCAGGGTGACCGGCCTGAGCGGAGAGATGGACGGACCAAAAGAGTGGAGCTGGGGTCCTGACTGAATAGCGAGCACAACAGCAGCCTGAATAGCTAGAGGAGTAGACTGCACTAGAGGGATCTAAACACTGGTATGCTAGAGAATATGAGTCATGAACGCCTGGTGCTCAGCCCTGTCTGCAAGAAGCTGCTGCTATAGAGTGTCATGGCGGTCCTGAATGGTCTGGAACATAGATGTAAACCCTGAATAATGCCTTAAGAAGTTTTAGCTATTTCTTTATTATTTTATAAGAATAATAGTAGGGATTTCTACGACTTTAGTTATTCAAGAAATAATATTAGAGTTATTGTAATAGGTGTTTTATTATGGCGGTATATCCCTGTTTAAACAAAGTGGATGGTGAATGTTACCTCAATTATTCCTATTGGGGTTATATAAAACCCGAGCCATTAAAGAAATAATACTAAGGAGATTTTGCTTAGGTGTTTTATTATTGGGGCATATTTTGCTAAAAACAAAGACAAGGTGAAATATTCAAACTTGTGCATCATGCTGAATTTATGATTGTGCATTCAGTTTAAATTTTAAACCTCATATCAGAGTTTAGTTTGAAATATTTAAATTAAAAAAGATAAGGAGAAAATGACTAACTAGGTAGGCTGACTCACACTACCAGCCATGCACGTCAAGTGCCATGCATAATGTTCTTTTTATTTTCTTCGCTTTTCTCTATTTCTTTATTCCTTCCATCGTACGCTGTGTAATTGTGATATCAGGCGTGATATCATCCACTCTCATCCCCCTGCTCGCTGACATGGGGACCGCATGGGATAGAAAAATGAGCCTCACCACTGTGGCCGGGTCGTCGATCCATGGGAATCCCTAGGACTGGGCATTCGGGTAATATGGGTAATTCGGTTCGAGTTATTCGGGTTCTGTAAAATAGGAACCAAACCCGAACCCCATAATTTCAGGAACCGAACCCTAATAGACCGAAAAATTCGGTTCGGTCTATTCGGTTCCTATAGAGCCTGAATAACACAATCAGGTGCAAATCATGAGTTTATGGATGACAAACAATACAATACTGCACATATGTCCATACAAAGTTCATAACAAATTAATAGAAATAATACTACACATATGTTCATAACAAAGTTCATAACAAAGTAATAATACAAAGTTCATAACAAAGTTCATGACAAACAAGCTGATACAATACTGTTGTTGCACTGCTGCCACTGCACATATGTTCATACAAGATGAAGCTGATACACGCTGCCAGTGCTAGCAGCCCAGTCCAGTAGTCCACCACCTTGTCCACCAAGTCCACTGACGCCATGCTTGGGTGCCTGGTCAGCAACAGCAAGACATCACAGAGTTATATTGTGTAACTTACACAATAATAGTGACACCAATCAGATTTTGTCACCTTATTTCTATATCACTCAATCACAACTTCCTTGTCCTTAGAAGCTGTATCAGTATTGTTGGCAATATTCGAACTATCCATTTCCGCAAGAAGTGCTGAAATAAAAACTCAATTAAAGCAATACGAACAAGAACTTAATGCGCACAACAACAAATAACAAACTGCAAGGTACCTTCTTCCAACTTGGCTAACTCCTCAGTATCCTCTTCATTGGTGATATGACATGCACGCCTCATCCAATCTTGAGTGCAAACAAGAGCTTCAACCATGAATGGAGTGAGAGAGCTTTTAAAATCATCTAAAATGCGTCCACTGGTACTAAAGGCACTCTCGGATGCGACTTTGGAGATGGGAATGGCTAGAACATCACGAGCCAAGCACCCTAAAATTGGAAACCTTGTAGAATTCACCTTCCACTAGTCCATGATATTAAATTTGGTAGTATGTTCTTCATTCTCTTCAGCAAGGTACTTCTCCAACTCTGATTTGGAAGCACTGACACCACAATTGTTCGACTTCATCCTTTTAGCAACCAATGTTCTCATCAAGCTACTACCTTCATCTTCTTCTTCTTGTGGGTTTTTTGCTTTAGTGGTCTGGCCATCCTTGTCACTTGGAGCATATATTCTCCCATACTCTTCAAACAGCTTTGTGAGTGTTTCATTCATTTTAATCCAAACCACTTCTCCATGGACCTCACCAAACATCTCTAAGGTAGCAATCTTGGTGTAGTTTGAAAGTTTGTACCTCGGATCAAGAGCAACAACCACAAAGATGAGAATGTTGAAGCTAGTATGATCACCCCAATACTTGTTGTACTTTGCCAACATTCTTTTTACCATTTCCTTGCGCAAAGGATCGTTACTTTCACACCAAGACCGCAACAATATGTTTAGTTTAGCAACCTCATGAAAGAATATGTGAGCTGTAGGGCGAAGAGTGGCAGAAACACGAAGGGTCAACTTGTGGAAGTGTTGAAGAAACTCAGCCATCTTCGCTGCACTAGCCCAATCATCAGAATCTGGCACTCCAGGCTATTTTTCACCATTTAAATCAATTGCATAGTATGGATCATCATCTGCATACCTCTCAAACACCTTCTCATATGCTACTGCTGCCTTGAGCATATTGTATGTTGAGTTCCAGCGTGTGACAACATCAAGTGACAAGAAAGCCTCGGTGTTGACCTTCTCTAGCTCTCCACACTTCTTAAATCTAGCAATCCTAGCAGGGGAGCTCTTAATAAATTTAACAGCAGCATGAACACGCTTGATAGATATGTCAACCTCTTTCAATCCCTCTTGAACTATCAAGTTCACAATATGTGCTGCACACCTCATGTGAAGTAACTTGGATTCCAAGACGCTAGTCTTTGATTTGTTTGTGACCTTTTCCATTAGGAAACTGCACCATTATTAGCTGAAGCATTGTCAACGGTGATGGTAAACACCTTGTCCAATCCCCAATCAGCTAGACACCTCTCCATGTCTTTTCCTATGTCATCTGCCCTGTGACCCTTCACCATGAAAAAACCTATTATCCTCTTTTGTAGTTGCCATGATTCATCAACAAAATGAGCTGTCACACACATGTAGCTTTGCTGATGGCTGGATGTCCATGTATCTGTGGTCAAGCATACTCTTTGACAGTTTGTCTTCAAAAATGCTTTTAGCTTCTCTTTCTCTTTGTTGTAGGCACCAAGTACATCTCTAGTTGCTGTTCTTCTAGATGGAACCCCAAACCGTGGACAAGCCTTAGACATGAACTTTCTAAAACCTGGTCGCTCAGCAAAAGCAAATGGAAGCTCATCTGTAATTAAGATTTCAGTAAAAGCCACCCTAAGCATTTTTGGATCAAACCTCCAAGCAGTGATGCTAGACCTACTACCATCTTCACTACAAGCTTGCAAAACAGACTGCTTGTCATCATTGATCTTATTGGGATTCTTTTTGCATACCTTCAAGTGTTTTCCTAATGCAGATGTACCATTGACCTTTGCCTCACACTTGATAATAATCTTGCAATAGTTGCACCTTGCTTCCTTCACAACACTAGAATCTTTGTCTATGATCTTGGTGAAACTCTGCCATACCTCTGATCTGGGTGCCATAGCTTTTCTTTTCTTCACCTCTTTCTCTACAGGTTCTTCTGCAATCGCTTTCTCGAGTTCTCGAGTTGAGTTGTCTCGCATCGGAACATTCTCAATCAATTCTAGTTGAGGCATTCTTTCTTCTGGTTGTGCCATCTGCAAATAAGAAGTCCTTAAGCAACATTGGAACAACATTCATATTTGAAACATCATTCATCTAAGCAACATTTGCGAGTTTGCAATGACATTCATATTTGCATGCAAATTGGAATAGCGAGCTGGCAACAGCATTCATATTTGCATGCAAATGAGAAGTCAGCTTACATTGCAGGATTCCTTGCTGGTTGCCGTCGTGCCTTCGATGGGCGTACCTTGCGTTGTGGCCGGAGCTGCAGCGGCCAGCGGGGGAGTGGCACCGAAGCTAGAGCGGATGCCAGAGTTGGAGCTGGACCTAGGTGGGCAGGGAAAGCTGGAGCAGTAGCAGTACACCGCCGGACGCTGGTGTTCGAGCTGCTGCTGGAGCTAGAGCGCAGCCGCGCCCACGCAGGAGCAGAACGCCAGACGCTGGGAGCAGTGGATGGCGGGGCGGCGGCCGAGCAGTGGAGTCCAGGCGGACGGTGGTGGACCGAACACGAAAACCGAAACCCGAAAAACCGACCAATTCGGTCTATTCAGGTTCGAGTTCAGTTCGGTTCTTGGGTTTAAAATGGCCAGCCCTAGGAATCCCACCAGCTTTCCGTAAATAAATCCAGCCGTTGCAACCACCACGTCAAAACTGGCGCTAGCTGGCTTGCCCTTACTCCGGTTATAAATTCATATCAAGACCTCCCATTGGGCACCAATTCTTCTGATAACCTCCGAGTGCTGAGGCAAGAGAGCTGAGGGAGAGGTTGGGGCTTGCGCCGAGAGATAAACGGAAAAAAGAACACTGCCGCCACCCAAACCTGTGACCGAGCCGATGCAAACCCGTGACCATCATCCTGGCCAACTCAACGAGCTACGACATTGGAGTGGTGCAGCCGAGTGAATCAAGGCGAGGGAGGTCAGGGTGAAGTCTGCCACGGGGACCCGCCGCAGAGCTTCTATGTAGCTTGGTCGATGTCGAGCATAGGTGGTGAGTGAACCTAAATCATTCTGGTCGTGTTCCCCTCTGCGCTTAGCATTGATGGTCGTGTTGGGTGGTGCATGCGTGTGTTGGTCGTCGCTCTGGTAGGGCGTTGCTGGCATGCAGCACCACTGCAGGGCCACTGCGCTCTTGCTGGCTGGCTAACACAGGAAGAAGATGGGAGCCAGCCATTGATCATCGGGCGGATGGTCCTGATTAAAAGTTGTATACCCGTTCGGTCTGGTGAATCTGTGCCGTTTGATCCAAATCTAGCGCGCATGAATCAATCTGGGTGTTTTAAATCTCAGGCGTTGGTCGTTGATCAGACGGCTCACACTGCGTACTGGTTTGTCATAGGCCATAGGGTCATTCTAATCTCGACTGTGGGAGATTGATCGGACGGCTCATAATAGATCTTACCCCTTCGCCAAACCAGATTCACAAAAGAGCCCCCGTGTTGTTAGAGAATAAACCCACAATCCATCTTTGTTTTGAAATAATTACTATCAGGTCCAAACTTTTGCAGACCGAACCCTAGATTTTATGGAAATTGGACCCACCATCCATAAGTTATTCATAATTTATAAAATGAATATAGGAATTGATTCTTAGGTATAAAAATAACCCTAACAGCCTTAGGAAATTCATATTTTGCTCACTTTAACTCCGGTTTGATCCGTTCAAGTTGCGTTAGAATCGTATTAATATTGTCTACACTTTAGTAACATCATTTTATCATGTAACATGTTTTCAAAAATGACTAGCCAACTTATCTAACCTATGTTTGTTGAAGTAACTCCCCTAATCTAAGTTAATGTAGCATTTTAATTTGGTCCATGTGTAACTTGACTAAAATATATAATCAAGCTATAACTTAGATTGAAAGTTAAATTAACTATGTGTTGGGGGCCTTCCTCTTCCGAAGGTCCTAAAAACATGACTAATATGTTTTTCATTGTAACATGGACTGCTGCAGGAGGTTCGACTTTGGGATGAAGGTATGCGTGATATGGAGATACAACCCGATGGCAGGATGAATGGACGCCGAAGCTGTGGCTGAAGGAGCTTCGACTTAGTATAATGTCGAAGGTGGAAGATGAAACCGACCTAAAAAGGAAAAGACTACTTAGTCCTTGATAGCTCCCCTTATGATTAATTGTAAATGTCAGGGACATGAATGTAATTTTGTCTGGGCTGTATCCCGTGCCTATAAATAGATGAACAGTAACACTGTACTGTTCATGCTGAATTGTAATCACTCTTGCGTCACTCTCGCACTTCACCTTCTGGCAAGCCGAAGGTATTAATGTAATGTTAATATCGTTGATGTTTATTCATATTTATAAAATGAGAATATAAGTGATCCAATAATTGATAATGATTATTTATATTATTTTGTGTTTCATGTATACTTATTTATATTCGTTCACCGAAATGATGAAGGTACAACCTTCATGACCTTCGTCCGAAGATCATTATATCTCAAAGGAGATAATGCTTCGAAGGACGAAGGTCTTTAATCATTAACAATTGTGTTGCTTTGTTCTTGATGTATAGCATTCGAGAACAAGGACCAACATTGGCGCCCACCTCCGGTGAACTCAATCGACCACCTTCGACAAGTATCGACTTTCGCAATGCTGCTGAAGAAGATAACGGTGCCAGGGGTTGCCCTGCAGCCACTGGACACTAATTAGGAGACGCTGCAAGAAGCTAGGAGCCAGAAGAGGAAGGCCACTAGCCCAACACCTCAGGAGGAGGAGCTAGATCAAGAGATCAGGGATTTGGAGGCTATCCACCAACATGTGCAAAGGAAGAGGGAAAAGATGCTTCGGCTCGCCGACCTTCAGAAAAAGATCGATGAAGCTTCTGAAGAAATGCGCCACGTCACTCAAGATGACCAAGACCGAAGGCCCCAACATAGTGAGCTTCGCCAAGAAAGCCTATTCAATGATGATGAATGGTACAGTGACATTCATCAGGGCAATTTTGCTTTTGATGATGCTTCTCCCTTGGCAGCAGAATTGCAGGCTACCCCGTGGCCGCCATCATAAAAGCCACCTCAACTCCCCATGTATGATGGGCACTCAGACCCGAAGCAATTCCTGATGAGCTACGAAGCAACCATATCCTCATATGGGGGCTATACTGCAGTCATGACAAAGTCATTCGTCATGGCAGTCAAAAGCTGTCGGGGACCATAATTAGGGGTACCCCCAAGACTCCTAAACTTGGATGGTAACCACCATCAGCACAAAGCTGCAAAGGTCTGATGGGCGCAATTTAGGTCAAAGGCTCCGTCCACTCAAGGGACACGATCTTGCCTCGCCTGAGCCCAGCCTCGGGCAGGAACAGTAGACCAAGGCAGATTCACGCCTCGCCCAAGGGCATCCTCAAGTAACGGGCACACCTTCGACTCGCCCGAGGCCCAGCTCGGGCAGGCTTCGCAGTGAAGCAACCTTGGCCAGATCACCACACCAACTGACCGCATCACAAGAGCATTCAATGCAAGGATCGCCTGACACCTTATCCTGACGTGCACCCCTCAGTCGACAAGGCCGAATTGACCGCAGTCACTTCACCCCTCCACTAACTGACCTGACAGGAAAATAGCGCCGCCTGCACTACTTCGACTGCTGTGCCACCTGCCAGGGTGAGGCTGACAGCAGCCAAGTCCAGCCTCGGGCGCCATAGGAAGCTCCGCCTCGCCCGACCCCAGGGCTCGGACTCAACCACGACCTCAGACGACGGTCTCCGCCTCGCCCGACCCTAGGGCTCGGACTCAACCTCGACTTCAGATGATGGTCTCCGCCTCGCCCGACCCTAGGGCTCGGACTCAACCTCGACCTCGGATGACGGTCTCCACCTCGCCCGACCCCAGGGCTCGGACTCAACCTCGACCTCGGACGATGGTCTTCGCCTCGCCCGACCCCAGGGCTCGGACTCAGTCTCGACCTTGGACGATGGTCTCTGCCTCGCCCGACCCCAGGGCTCGGACTCAGCCTCAACCCCGGACGACGGTCTCCGCCTCGCCCGACCCCAGGGCTCGGACTCAGCCTCGACCTCGGAGGAGCCTCCGCCTCGCCCGACCTTGGGCTCGGGCCAACCATGTCGCAGGGGGGTAGATCATTACCCTACCCCTAGCTAGCTCAGGCTACGGGGAACAAGACCGGCGTCCCATCTGGCTCGCCCCGATAAAACAAGTAATGATGACACCCCGCGTGCTCTATGACGACAGCGGTTCTTAGCCCCCTACGGAAGCAAGGAGATGTCAGCAAGGTCCCGACAGCCCCGACAGCTGTGCTTCTACAGGGTTTAAGCGCTCCTCCGACGGCCACGACATCACATGAACAGGGCACCAACACCTCTCCGATAGCCACGTCGGCATGTACATAGGACTCTGGCTCCTCTCTGCCAGACACGTTAGCACACTGCTACACCCCCCATTGTACACCTGGGCCCTCTCCTTACGTCTATAAAAGGAAGGTCCAGGGCCCTCGTACGAAAAGGTGGCCGCGTGGGAGGACGGGCTGACGAGCAGGCTCTCTCTCTCCCTTGAGAACGCTTGTAACCCCCTACTACAAGCGCATCCGCCCTGGGCGCAGGACAACACGAGCCGCGGTTCCCCTTATTGTTTTCCCCCTTGTGTTCCGTCTCACGCCGACCCATCTGGGCTGGGACACGCAGCGACAATTTACTCGTTGGTCCAGGGACCCCCCGGGGTCGAAACGCCGACAGTTGGCACGCCAGGTAGGGGCCTGCTGCGTGTTGACGAATAGCTTCCCGTCAAGCTCCAGATGGGTAGTCTCCATCAACCTCTCCAACCCGGGATGCTGCTCCGTTTCGGGAGTCTCGAGTTCATGTCCCTCGACAGCAGCTACAACATGGTACTCCTTCCTCCGTCGCGCGACAACGACGATGGCGGCTGTCAGCCCGCCCGCCGGAGGCGGAATCGACGACATATTCCGCGCATGGCAGAAGAACAGCATCCGAGTCTGTCCCGTCACCTTCCCCGCTGACAGAGGAGGAGGAGGCGGGGCAACCATGGCCAAGCAGGAGGCGGCACCTCGTCGGCTGTCAAGCGAGTCGATGATGCCGGTGCCCCAGCGGGGGACACGTCGGGCGTCGACCTCGCGTCTGAGACAAAGACGGGCGTCGTTTCCCCGCAACATGCCAACCCCAAGCGGACGGATGACGCCAGCACGCTTGCGAAGGACCTACTGGGCGTTAGCCTCGTACCTGAGACAACGGTGCAGTCCGTCGCTGACGCGACTCTATCACCACCCGTCGACCAAGAGGTACCGTCCGTTTTCCACCCTTTGCCTTTTAGATTCAGCTTCGACCCGCCAAGTGACCCCGCTTCGGTGGACACTTTCATAAAGGCATATCCGAACCTTCCGGGGTATCATATGTGGTCAACCTGGGAACGATTGACGGCCGTCTCGACCTACGGGCCTCCGGGTTCCGAGGAAGATGACGAGCCCGACTATGGTTGGGATTTCTCCAGGCTCGGGAACCCCAGTGCCATGCGGGACTTCATGACCGCATGTGACTGCTGCCTCTCCGATTGCTCTGATGATAGCCACAGCCTCGACGACGAGGACTGTGGCCCAAGTCGCGAATGTTTCCACGTCGATCTAGGGGGTCGCGACGAAGGAAACCACCTTGGCATGCCGGAGGACGGCGATCCCCCTAGGCCTGCGCCTCGCGTCGACATGCTTTGGGAGCTAACTGTGGTCCCAGTCCCTGCGGGGGGTCAGGACGCACAGCTCGAGCAAATCCGCGAGATGCAGGCCAGGCTCGATGAGGAAGCAGGGCAACTTGTGCAGCTCCAGCAGAACATCGGGCAGGAGTGGGCAGGCCGAGCACCAGCCGGAGAAGCGCGTCATCTGCCCTAGGACGTCCAACACCGTATCGCTGACGATGCCAGGGCAAGGCTGCCCCCGGCTCCAAGTGGGGTCAGCCAGAACCTGGCTACAGCAGCAATACTACTCCGAGCGATGCCGGAACCATCCACCACCGAGGGGCGGCGTATCCAGGGAGAACTCAAGAATCTCCTGGAGGATGCCGCGGTCCGACGGGCCGAAAGCTCTGCCTCCCGAAGGCAGGGGTACACCCCGGAGCATCGCGTCGCGACTTCCCGTTTCATGCGGGAAGCCTCGGTCCACACCGGGCGCACGCGGGACACAGCACCTGCGGCCCCGGGTCGCCTCGGCAACGAGCACCATCACCGCGACCATCGAGCCCACCTCGACGAGAAGGTGCGCCGAGGCTACCACCCTAGGCATGGGGGACGCTACGACAGCGGGGAGGATCGAAGTCCCTCGCCCGAACCACCCGGTCCGCAAGCTTTCAGCCGGGCCATACGACGGGCGCCGTTCCTGACCCGGTTCCGAACCCCGACTACCATCACCAAGTACTCGGGGGAGACGAGGCCGGAACTGTGGCTCACGGACTATCGATTGGCCTGCCAGCTGGGTGGAACGGACGATGACAACCTCATCATCCGCAACCTCCCCCTGTTCCCCTCTGACGCCGCCCGAGCCTAGCTGGAGCATCTGCCTCCTGCGTAGATCTCCAACTGGGACGACCTGGTCAAAGCTTTCGCTGGCAACTTCCAGGGCACATACGTGCGCCCTGGGAACTCCTGGGATCTCCGAAGCTGCCGCTAGCAGCCGGGAGAATCCCTGCGGGACTACATCTGGCGATTCTCAAAGCAGCGCACCGATCTGCCCAACATCACCGACTCAGATGTCATCGGCGCGTTCCTCGCCGGCACCACTTGCCGCGACTTGGTGAGCAAGCTAGGTCACAAGACCCCCACCAGGGCAAGCGAGCTGATGGACATTGCCACCAAGTTCGCCTCTGGTCAGGAGGCAGTCGAGGCCATCTTCCGGAAAGACAAGCAGCCTCAGGGGCGCCCGCAGGAAGACGTCCCCGAGGCATCCGCTCAGCGCGGCACGAAGAAGAAGGGCAAGAAGAAGTCGCAAGCGAAACGCGACGCCGCCCACGCAGATCTTGTCGCCGCCGCCGAACATAGGAACCCCCGGAAGCCTCCTGGAGGGGCCAACCTGTTCGACAAGATGCTCAAGGAGTCGTGCCCCTATCATCAGGGTCCCGTCAAGCACACCCTTGAGGAGTGCGTCATGCTTCGGTGCTACTTCCACAAGACTGGCTACCGGCGGAAGGTGGCAAAGCCCATGACAACGACAAGAAGGAAGGCCACAAGGCAGAGGAGTTCCCTGAGGTCCATGACTGCTTCATGATCTACGGTGGGCGGGTGGCGAACGCCTCGGCTTGGAACCGCAAGCAGGAGTGCCGGGAGGTCTGCTCAGTGAAGGTGGCGGCACCAGTCTACCTAGACTGGTCCGACAAGCCCATCACCTTCGACCAAGGCGACCACCCCGACCGCGTGCCGAGCCCGGGGAAGTACCCGCTCGTTGTTGATCCCGTCATCGGCAATGTCAGGCTTACCAAGGTCCTCATGGACAGAGGCAGCAGCCTCAATATCATCTACACCGAGACCCTCGGGCTCTTGCAGATCGATTTGTCCACGATCTGGGCCGGTGCGGCGCCATTTCACGGGATCATCCCCGGGAAGCGCGTCCAACCCCTTGGGCAACTCGATCTGCCCGTCTGCTTCGGGACTCCCTCCAACTTCCGAAAGGAAACCCTCACGTTCGAGGTGGTCGGGTTCCGAGGAACCTACCACGTAGTGCTGGGGAGACCATGCTACGCCAAGTTCATGGCCATCCCCAACTACACCTACCTCAAGCTCAAGATGTCAAGCCCCAACGAGGTCATCACCGTCGGATCCACATACCGACACGCGTACGAATGCGACGTGGAGTGTGTGGAGTACGCTGAGGCCCTCGCCGAGTCCGAGGCCCTCACCACCGACCTGGAGAGCCTCTCCAAGGAGGTGCCAGATGCGAAACACCACGCCGGCAACTTCGAGCCAGCAGAGGCGGTTAAGTCCGTCCCTCTCGACCCCAGCAATGACGCCTCCAAGCAAGTACGGATCAGCTCCGAGCTCGACCCCAAATAGGAAGCAGTGCTCGTCGACTTTCTCCGCGCAAACGCCGAGGTTTTTGCGTGGAGTCCCTCAGACATGCCTGGCATACCGAGGGATGTCGCCGAGCACTCGCTGGATATCTGAGCTGGAGCCCGACCTGTGAAGCAGCGTCTACGCCGATTCGACGAAGAAAAGCGCAGAGCCATAGGCGAGGAGATCCACAAGCTGATGGCTACAGGGTTCATCAAAGAGGTATCCCATCCCGAATGGCTAGCCAACCCTATGCTTGTGAAAAAGAAAGGTGGGAAATGGCGGATGTGTGTAGACTACACTGGTCTAAACAAAGCATGCCCGAAGGTTCCCTACCCTCTGCCTCACATCGATCAAATCGTGGATTCCACTGCTAGGTGCGAAACCTTGTCATTTCTTGATGCCTACTCAGGGTATCACCAAATCAGGATGAAAGAGTCCGACCAGCTCACGACTTCTTTCATCACACCCTTTGGCATGTACTGCTATATTACTATGCCATTCGGTTTAAGGAATGCAGGCGCGACATACCAAAGGTGCATGAACCACGTGTTCGGACAGCACATTGGCCGAACGGTCGAGGCTTACATCGATGACATCGTAGTCAAGATGAGGAAAGCCTTCGACCTCCTCTCCGACCTTGAAACGACATTCAAGTTTCTCAGAGCGAAAGGCGTAAAACTCAATCCCGAGAAGTGTGTCTTCGGAGTCCCCCGAGGCATGCTCCTGGGGTTCATCGTCTCCGAGCGGGGCATCGAGGCCAACCCGGAGAAAATCGCGGCCATCACCAACATGGGGCCTATCAAGGACTTGAAAGGAGTATAGAGGGTCATGGGGTGCCTTGCGGCTCTGAGCCGTTTCATCTCGCACCTCGGCGAAAGAGGCCTGCCCCTGTACCGCCTCTTAAGGAAGACTGAGCGCTTCACTTGGACCCCCGAGGCCGAGGAAGCCCTCGGGAACTTGAAGGCGCTCCTTACAAGCGCGCCCATCCTAGTGCCCCCCGCTGCCGGAGAAGCTCTCCTGATCTACGTAGCCGCAACCACTCAGGTGGTCAGCGCCGCGATCGTAGTCGAGAGACGAGAAGAAGGGCATGCATTGCTCGTCCAGAGGCCGGTCTACTTCATCAGTGAGGTACTGTCCGAGACCAAAATCCACTACCCGCAAATTCAGAAGCTACTGTACGCGGTAATTCTGACGCGGCGAAAGTTGCGACACTACTTCGAGTCTCATCCGGTGACTGTGGTGTCATCCTTCCCCCTGGGGGAGATCATCCAGTGCTGAGAGGCCTCGGGTAGGATTGCAAAGTGGGCGGTGGAGATCATGGGCGAGACAATCTCGTTCACCCCTCGGAAGGCCATCAAATCCCAAGTCTTGGTGGATTTCGTGGCAGAATGGGTCGACACCTAGCTTCCAGCAGCTCCGATCCAACCAGAACTCTGGACCATGTTTTTCGACGGGTCGCTGATGAAAACAGGAGCGGGCGCGGGCCTGCTCTTCATCTCACCCCTCAGGAAGCACCTCCGCTACGTGCTGCGCCTCCATTTCCCGGCGTCCAACAACGTGGCCGAGTACGAGGCTCTGGTTAACGGGTTGCGCATCGCCATCGAGCTAGGGGTTCGGCGCCTCGACGCTCGTGGCGACTCACAGCTTGTCATCGACCAAGTCATGAAGAACTCCCACTACCGTGACCTGAAGATGGAAGCCTACTGCGACGAGGTTCGGCGCCTAGAAGACAAGTTCTACGGGCTCGAGCTCAACCACGTCGCCCGATGGTACAACGAGACTGCGGATGAGCTGGCTAAAATAGCCTCGGGGCGGACAACGGTCCCCTCGAACGTCTTCTCCCGAGACCTACATCAACCCTCCGTCAAGACCGATGACATGCCCGAGCCCGAGAAGGCCTCGGCCCTGCCCGAGGCACCTCGGCTCAGCCCGAGGCACCCTCGGTCGCCGAGGATGAGGCACTTCCCATCGAGGAGGAGCGGAATGGGGTCCCACCTAATCGAAACTGGCAGACCCCGTACCTACAATATCTCCACCGAGGAGATCTACCCCTCGACGGAACCGAGGCTCGGCGATTGGCGCGGCGTGCCAAGTCATTCGTCTTGCTGGGTGACGGAAAGGAGCTCTACCACCGCAGCCCCTCAGGCATCCTCCAGCGATGCATATCCATCGTCGAAGGTTAGGAGTTATTGCAAGAAATACACTCGGGGGCTTGCGGTCACCACGCAGCGCCTCGAGCCCTCGTTGGAAACGCCTTCCGACAAGGTTTCTACTGGCCAACCGCAGTGGCCGACGCCACTAGGATGCCAAGGGTGTCAATTCTACGCAAGGCAGACCCACCTGCCCGCTCAGGCTCTACAAACAATACCCATCACCTGGCCGTTTGCTGTGTGGGGTCTGGACCTCATCGGTCCCTTGCAGAAGGCACCCGGGGGCTTCACGCACCTGCTGGTCGCTATCGACAAATTCTCCAAGTGGATTGAGGTCCGACCCCTAAACAGCATCAGGTCCGAACAGGCGGTGGCATTCTTCACCAACATCATCCATCGCTTTGGAGTCCCGAACACCATCATCACCGACAACAGCACCCAGTTCACCGGCAGGAAGTTCCTGGACTTCTGCGAGGACCACCACATCCGGGTGGACTGGGCCGCCGTAGCTCACCCCATGATGAATGGGCAGGTAGAGCGTGCCAACGACATGATTCTACAGGGACTCAAGCCGAGGATCTACAATGACCTCAACAAGTTCGGCAGGCGATGGATGAAGGAACTCCCCTCGGTGGTCTGGAGTCTAAGGACGACGCCAAGCCGAGCCACGGGCTTCACACTGTTTTTTCTAGTCTATGGGGCCGAGACTATCTTGCCCACAGACTTAGAATACAGCTCCCCGAGGATGAGGGCATACGACGCCCGAAGCAACCAGACCAACCGAGAAGACTCACTGGACCAGCTGGAAGAGGCTCGGGACGTGGCCTTACTACACTCGGCGCGGTATCAGCAGTCCCTGCGACGCTACCACGCCCGAGGGGTTCGGTCCCGAGACCTCCAGGTGGGCGACTTGGTGCTTCGGCTACGACAAGACGCTCGAGGGCGCCACAAGCTCATGCCTCCCTAGGAAGGGCCATTCATCATCGCCAAGACTTTGAAGCCCGGAACATACAAGCTGGCCAACAGTCAAGGCGAGGTCTACAGCAACGCTTGGAACATCCGACAGCTACGTCGCTTCTATCCTTAAGATGTTTTCAAGTCGTTCATATACCTCGTTTACATACACAAGTAAAGTCTAACCATCAAGGAAGGGTCAGCCTTGCCTCGGCAAAGCCCGACCCTCCCTCGGGGGCTAGAAGGGGGGGAACCCCCTCTGCATCAAAATTTTCCTCGGAAAAAGTCTTTCGGCCAGAACATCTTTCGCGATTTTCAACTACGTCGATAGTGGGATCCTGAAAACGACGGAGTACACGTAAGCGGCAAGGCCGACCGAGCCGAGGGACTCCTACGCCTCCGGGATACGGATACCTCACTCATCACCTTCTGCGATAAGTAACTCACGCTCGGATGAACGATCGTGCTAACCGAACAAGTCTTAACGCTCGAAAACTTCTCTGCCGAAACAATTTTTCGTGCCTTCTCGACTATATCGATAACAGAATCCCGCGGACGAGCAAGAGTACACGTAAGCGGCGAAGGTCGACCGAGCCAAGGGACTCCTACGCCTCCGGGATACGGATACCTCACTCATCACCTTCCGCGATAAGTAACTCTCGCTCGAATAAACGATTCTGCTACCGACAAGCAAGTCCTGATACTCGAAACAAGAGGAAAAGAAACACAGCTTTATAACACGATAATGACATGTTTGGGCCTCGGCGGCCGCAAAAAACATACGCACACTACAGACAAACTGTTCCCACAGGTTCAGACATCAATAGGGGGAGCAGCAGCACCCTCGGCATCGTCTCCACCTTCGGCAGAATCCGACCCGGCCTCGGACGGCAACACGGGCGAAGGATCTCCACCTCGAAGGAAGATGTCAGCACCACGCCTGAGCCATCGCCGCTAGGGTCTCCTCCAGGAACTCGGCCTAAGCAGACGGCTTGTTCGGCCGCTCCGTGGCCTCAGCCAGCTGTCCCCCGAGGACACCAGCCCAGCTCATGGCCTCGGCAGCCCGACCCCTGGGTCGGTCCTGCCAGTGGACGACCTGGCCAGGCTCCGGCCACCGCTGCTACGCCTCCTCGACCTGGGCCGATGAAACCCCCCTTTTCGAGCCAACTCCGCCTCTGTCCATGCTGACACCGCTGCCTCTGGCTCATCGCAGAGCGGCCGAGGGTTTCTTTAACTGGGCGAGAGAAGCCTTGAGTGGCAAGGCCGACCGAGCCAAGGGATTCCTACGCCTCCGAGATACGGATACCTCACTCGTCACCTTCCGCGCAGGGCAACTCACACTTGGTTAAGCGGTTCAGCTAGCCAACATGCGAGACCTGGTGCTCGAAATGGGGAAGAAACACGACTTTATGCCCAAATACACAGAAGTTCAGGCCTCGACAGCCGCAATGAACATACACCGGCACTCAAGATGCCATTACAAACGGGCTCCGGTTCCGTTCCCGCGGGTATGAACAACCTCCATACCAAGAGGCCCACGGGACGACAAACTCCAAGCGGCTCACCGGCAACCGCTCCAGCAGCAGCGACAACGACCTCTGTCCCGGGCGGCAAGACAGCTGCAGCAACGGCTTCAGGGCAAACGCTGCGGTGGAAAAGCCCTCGCCCACGAAGGACGAGAACCAGCCATTCAAGCCAAGGAGACGGAGGTCCAGGGGTGCGGGCGGAGTTGGCGATCTTGTCAACGGAGAAACCTTCTCCGGCTGCTGCCACCACAGCACCAACGGCGGCATCCACCTGTCCGCTAACATCGCACCAGCAAGCGCCGGCCACCCCAAAGCGCACCGGCAGGTCCTCACTCCCGCCCTCGCCGAGGCCGCCCCAGAACACGAACACCGCCCTCGCGGCGTACGATGTGCTGGGCAACCCTCTGGCACGGCTGTCGGCGCGAGGAAGACCTGGACGTGGCCAGCCCGTACGCGGCGCGACCGCTGCCCGGACGAAGGACGGAACGCTGCACCCTGTCCAGGAAGTAGCAGTTCGCCTTCCCCCGCATGGCTGAAGGAAGCCTCCGCAGGGCTGGAGGATGCCTTTCTCCCCCAAACGCTGGGGGAAGAAAAGGGTTACCGGCCCACGCGGAGGCAACCCCAACTCGGTGCGCCCCTCCGCCTCAGTCCGGATGATGAAAATCCTTGAAGCTAAGGGCGGGGCGGAGGCCGTAGCCCGGCTCGCTTCTCCCCACCAAACTGCCCATTGGTGGGGGAATGCAGCTGGGCTGAACGACGAAAATCTTTGAAGCCGAATGATGGCTGAAAGGTACCGATCTCCACGAGATCGCGCTCCTCCAATGGTAGTAAGAGCAAGGCGACGCTGGGGCACCCCATCCGAGGGCTCGGAAGGTGGAAGGACGCAATGCATGAAGAGAATGCGGAGACGTGACTGCCACCCAGGGAGCCTTTCCCTTTTTAAAGGCAACTCACCCCACCCGCGTCCTCAGGCGTCGCGGGCTAGGTCTTCACCAACGCGCTCAAAGGTCCTCCCCCTACGACACGGGGGCTGGGTCCCACATGACATGCAAGCTAGCCTAGGACAGAAGAAGCCAAACCGCCGCGCGCGGAGCGTGTAACCGCCCAGCGGTTACAAGCATTCCTCTATCTTCGCCTAAGCCAGCGGGTGAAAGGGCGGACCGCCATGCAGGCAGCATGAAACCGCGTCATGGGGATGCACCCTTTCGACTTCAACGCGTCCAGCATGGAGTCCCAGGCCCACACGTCATGTAACCGGCGCGCCGGTTACTACGTGCGAAAAACTGCAGCGCCACTTGCGCCAGCGCCGCACCTTCTCGACTGCGGAACTGGTGCCGCAATTCGAGGCAACCCTGCGCGTGGACCAGCAGTGCCAGCCAAACACGCCGGTCATGGGTCAGTCAGCCGCGGGAGAAGGCACGACGGTCGATATGGCCGGAAGTGGGCCGACAGTAATGGCGGCAGCAGGCGAGCGGAAGCGACGGTCAAATCGTCTGCAGGATCACGTCCCCTTCTGGAGCAGCAGGAGAGCCCTCTCCCACGGCGTGAAGACGACGCGCCCGTGTTCCGTTCCTCGAACGGCTCACGCATGCACAACGGCTGCCCTGCGAATCACTCGCATTAACTCCGCGGCAGGGCAGGCGACACCTTTGGCAGGCGAAGCAGGCGACGCTTCACCTCCGCCATAATGACCGCGTCAAAAAAGGTGCGCCACGTCGTTCAATTCCGTATCCTTTTCCTCTTCCCCTTTCTCTCTGTTGCTACAGGGATCGGGAAAGGGGATACTCCAAAAGGGATCCTTCTCCGCGAAGGAAGCGGGCCCCGAGCCCTCCTACTGATCAGAGGTTCGAAGGCTGGCCCCTCGGAAGGGTTCAACAGCCGCCTCAGGCCACTCGGGCTCCACGCCCACTACTGATCAAGGGTTCGTAGGCTGGCCCCCCGAAGGGTTCGACAGCCGCCTCAGAACACGCAGAGCGAGGGATGACTCTGGGTACATCCGATACATGGCCGAGGCTTGGGCTACGCTCCCGAGGTACCCTAGGACATTTCCGAGACTAGCAGGATCGATTTTGTAACGGAATCCCATCAGAGGGAGGCATCGAGCCCTCGGACCCTATCAAATGGGACCGGGTCCGGCAAATCACCTGCAGGTACTTTTGGAGCGCGCCTCTGGGCCACTAGCCGACACTTATCGAACGGGGCACGGGCGTCCACTCGGATCACCCGTTAGCAACTCACTGGAGACACCATGTTCGGCGCCCTCCGAGGGCAACATGGCGCTTTCCCCCCTTGTCCTTGAGGAAAGGCGACGAAGGGGCGTATGAAAAAAGCTGAGTCAGTCCCTGACCGTCCTCTCGCCCTGTGCAGAGGCTCGGGGGCTGCTCTCGCGAACCCGGCTCCGGCCAAACCGTTGACAGCGTCAACATACTAGCCCGAGAACTCGGAACCTGACCATGCACCCGGACTATGATCAGATTGCATGAGGGAACAACTAGACCGGCCGAGGCATCACGAAAGGCACTAAGACCTCGAAGGAGTCAAACCACTCCTCCGAGGCCTCGGGGGCTACACCCGGCGGGTGCGCTCGCGCGCACCCACCGGAACGAAGTGTGACCGAGAAAGGCCGGTCCCCTTGCAAAAAGTGCGACAAAGCCTCCAAGCGAGTACCAACACTCCCTTTGAGGCTCGGGGGCTACTGTCGGGGACCATAATTAGGGGTACCCCCAAGACTCCTAAACTCGGCTGGTAACCACCATCAGCACAAAGCTGTAAAGGCCTGATGGGCGCAATTCAGGTCAAAGGCTCCGTCCACTCAAGGGACACGATCTCGCCACGCCCGAGCCCAGCCTCGGGCAGGAACAGTAGACCAAGGCAGATTCACGCCTCGCCCGAGGGCATCCTCAAGTAACAGGCACACCTTCGACTCGCCCGAGGCCCAGCTCGGGCAGGCTTCGTAGTGAAGCAACCTTGGCCAGATTGCCACGCCAACCGACCGCATCACAGGAGCATTCAATGCAAGGATCGCCTGACACCTTATCCTAACGCGCGCCCCTCAGTCGACAAGGCCGAAGTGACCGCAGTCACTTTGCCCCTCCACTGACTGACCTGACAGGAAAACAGCGCCGCCTGCAGTACTCCGACTGCTGTGCCACCCGCCAGGGTGAGGCTGACAGCAGCTAAGTCCAGCCTCGGGCGCCATAGGAAGCTCTGCCTTGCCCGACCCCAGGGCTCGGACTCAACCTCGACCTCAGACGACGGTCTCCGCCTCGCCCGACCCCAGGGCTCGGACTCAACCTCGACCTCGGACGACGGTCTCCGCCTCGCTCGACCCTAGGGCTCGGACTCAACCTCGACCTCAGACGACGGTCTCCCCCTCGCCCGACCCCAGGGCTCGGACTCAACCTTGACCTCGGACGATGGTCTCCGCCTCGCCCGACCCCAGGGCTCGGACTCAGCCTCGACCCTGGACGACGGTCTCCGCCTCGCCTGACCCCAGGGCTCGGACTCAGCCTCGACCTCGGAGGAGCCTCCGCCTCGCTCGACCTTGGGCTCGGGCCGACCACGTCGCAGGGGGGTACATCATTACCCTACCCCTAGCTAGCTCAGGCTACGGGGAACAAGACCGGCGTCCCATCTGGCTCGCCCCGGTAAAACAAGTAATGATGACACCCCGCGTGCTCCATGACGACGGCGGTTCTCAGCCCCCTACGGAAGCAAGGAGACGTCAGCAAGGTCCTGACAGCCCCGACAGCTGTGCTTCTACAGGGTTTAAGCGCTCCTCCGACGGCCACGACATCACATGAACAGGGCACCAACACCTCTCCGACAGCCACGTCGGCATGTACATAGGACTCTGGCTCCTCTCTGCCAGACACATTAGCACACTGCTACACCCCCCATTGTACACCTGGGCCCTCTCCTTACGTTTATAAAAGAAAGGTCCAGGGCCCTCGTACGAAAAGGTGGCCGCGTGGGAGGACGGGCTGACAAGCAGGCTCTCTCTCTCTCCCTCGCGAACGCTTGTAACCCCCTACTGCAAGCGCATCCGCCCTGGGTGCAGGACAACACGAGCCGCGGTTCCCCTTATTGTTTTCTCCTCTTGTGTTCCGTCTCGCGCCAACCCATCTGGGCTGGGAAACGCAGCGACAATTTACTCGTCGGTCCAGGGACCCCCCCGGGGTCGAAACGCCGACAAAAGCGTAGCTCAAACTTGGTACTCCTCTCTTCGGCCAGGGACAATTACATCATGGAAGAAGCTAAAGGATATGTTAGTGACCAGCTTTTAGGGTTTTCAAATGAAGCCGGTCACTGCCCAAGCTCTCTTTCAGTGTACGCAGGACCAGGAGGAGTACTTGCAGGCATATGTCCGAAGGTTCTTGAGGCTGAGAGCTCAAGCACCTACAGTGCCCAATGAGATCGTCATTGAGGCCATGATCAAGGGGCTTCGGCCAGGACCTATGGCGTAATGCTTCGCAAGGAAGCCACCACAAACCTTGGAGAAGCTTCTCCAGAAAATGGATGAGTACATCAGAGCCGACATTGATTTTCAGCAAAGAAGGGAAGAGGCCTTCAGATACTCTGAGTTGGCCAGGGGCTTTGGAGGAAGATTCCACCATAGGCATGTCAGGTCGATTCATAATTCCAGTACAAATGACAACAGGGGAAATTATACCCAAACGCAACAACACAGTTCTCAATCATCAGGGGCGCAACAAAGTTCTTTCAGGCCATCAGCTCCTAGAGGCAGAGGGGACAAAAGCTTCAGAGAAAGATATGGAGATCAGCCCAGGAAACTGTTTTGTTTTTCAGCGGTGAAGACAAAGGGCATACCATAAGAACGTGCCAGGTTACGATTCAAAAGCAGAAAGAAATTGCCAAAGCTGAAGCATGGCAAAATCAGCTGAAGCAGGTTCTACATACCGCTTCATGCTACTCTCCCTACGTCCCAGAGTATGTAGGCAATCAACAGCCTACGACCTCTATCGCTTCGGCAAGCCATTCTCAAGCTTCCTAGGCCCAGTTGCCACCACCACCACCGCTAGCAGCTAGCACCTACTCTGGTTCACAGTCAACAGCCAGAAGGGCATCACCACACTCAGCAACAGCGTGATCTTCGGGAGGAGTCCGAAGCTCGCACAGTCAACAACACTGTGCCCGAGTCGAAGCACATTTACTAAAGAATATCCTAACCTGGTATATCTTCGTTTTGTCTGTCATTTTATTTTTGCAAGAAAAACAGTTCACAGGGGTTTAATCTCCAATTTGATGTAATAATATTATGGTGACACCATCGAGTGAAGAATGCAACCCCTCAACAATGCTTCCAAAGCTACAAAGTCATTCCTAAGGGAGCGCAGAGTAAGTCCCGAAGCTACAAAGTCGTTCCTAAGGTAGCGCAGATTAAGTTCCAAAGCTCAAAAGTCGTTCCTAAGGGAATGTAGAGCCAATATACCACCGAAATAAAAGGTGAAGAAGCTCAAAATTCGTTCCTAAGGGAATGCAGAGCTTAAATACCACCAAAATAGAAGGTGAAGAAGCTCAAAAGTCGTTCCTAAGGGGATCCAGAGCTTAAATGCCACCGAAATAGAAGGTGAAGAGACTCAAAAGACGTTCCTAAGGGGATGCAGAGTCTGAGTGCGTTTTCGTGTGGGTATGTGTCTTCGACATAAACATTATGCTGCATCTATCATCACATCATTTCACATAGCATTACATCATACATCATGTCGCATCAACAACAAGATTGTGGAGAAGGAAATATGCTTCTTTCAAAATATGCGATGAATAGAACAATGTGCTGGAGCACAAAGTGTACCTTCAGCAATTATAATTTTATATTCCAAAAGAATCTTCGTTGACAATAATATTAAATAACAATTGCGGCATAAGGTCTTTTTCTTTGCGAAGCATGAAAAGAAGGGAAGCTGTCTTTTCGCCGAAGGCTCAAAAACAGGTATGAACATAGATTTCATACAACGCAAAGAAATATATTACATTCATATACATACAGATGTTCGATGTTTGACTCATACATGAATATTACATTTTTTCATACACAAGAATTCAATCTTCTTTTAATATTTTCTCGGCAGCTTCATTCAGAAGTTTGTTGACAGCTTCGTCAACCGCTTCTTTGGCAATCCTTATCGTTTCTAATGCTGCCTTGATGGCCGGATCGGCCTTGGGGTCATATGGCTTAGGTGGTGGTTAAAGTTCAGCTATAGTAAAGAACAAGTTGTTAATCTGAAGCCAAAAAACAAACACTGAAGCTAAGATTCAATAGTAATACCTATATGCCTTGCGTGCTCAGTAGCCTCTTCGGCTCGCTTGGCTTCTTCTCGGGCATCATGGGATTCTTTTTCATTTTTACTTATAGCTTCATCAGCTACTTCGCGATCGCCTTTCATCCAAACATTGGAATAGAATTTCCTGCCCATCAAAGTAGCTTCGGCCGAAGGCTCCTTCGTGTCGTCTATGGAGAAGACGGTTTCTGCCTAGGCTGCAATTTTAACATGTTCACACCTAGTTTTCTCTAAAATCGCTGCAACCCCTCGGGCACCGGTGAAGGCGCAGAAATCCCCACGGTCGCTAAGTGTTTCATCAAAAGCTTTAGCTTCTTCGCCAATCCATTCAATGATTCCTTCGGGATCGCCTCAAATAAAATTTTGCTGCGATGAGTATGCACCCACCTTTGCAAAACTATATTTCAATTTTTTAGCACAATCCAAGGATTTCTCATAATATCTCTCCTTCGATTCACGAAGCTCATCCACATTCTTTTGCAATCTTGAGCTAGTCCATTCGCTTATTTCTTGTTTCTCTTTCTCCACTTCAAAATCCTCATTCATTTCGGCAAGCTTTTTCTTTAGATTTTCAACTTCGGCTTTATGAGCTTCGGATTATGCATTAAATTTTGCTTCGCTGCTCTTCAGCCTATCCACTAAGGAAAGCAGAATTTTATCTTTCTCAAGGGCTTCATTCCTTAGTCTGATGACCTCTGACCGAAGGTTCCCAAGGGCTATTTGGCAACTTTCGTCTTCCGCATTCTTTTGTGCCCTTAAAGCATTGCTTAAGATTAAGCCCTATAAAAAAGGGAAGGGGGATCAGCACAAAAAAAAATTATAAGTCAAAACTTCTGTACCTTCAGGCTATTATAAGTGAGGCTGTCTGCAAGGTCATCCTTCGACATTGCAGATAGGCCAAGCTCGAGCTTCGAAAACCCTATGTTCCTTGCCATCCCCCGGCAAACAGATATCTCCTTGTTGTCCGGGAGGCAGTACAAAAAGTCGTCTTCATTAGTGCCATTATAGACCAAGGATCCTTTTGGGTACTTTAAATCCCTAGCATATTCCTTGGCTTCGGCAATCTGCTCTTCCGATAAATGTTTCCCCGAAGCATGTCGTATGATCAAATCTAGCTCTTCAATAGGCGCTTCGAGGGTAGGAGATTTAATGTTCTTGGGTGCACTTTCTTTTTCCAAAATCAAAGTAGCTACCGAAGGTTTTGCTTCAGTACAAGTTGGCTGTCCGGCTTCGGCAGTATCTTGTGATATCCTAGCTTCGTCAGATTTTTTGTAATGTCGTCTTCTTTATCAAGCTTTGAGGCAGGAGCTTGTACCTTTGTCGATTCTATGATAGTGTCTAGCACGCTGGCCATTCTCCTCCTCTTTGGAGTTATTGCAGGAATTTTGGACACCTTCGACAACTCCGGCTTCGGTAGCGGGCTTAGGGTTTTTGGCTGTCCTGCCGAATCCTTTAGTTCTGGTTCTTCGACCGTTTTCCCTTAGCTTCGGCAGGATGCTTTGGCGCTTCAGCCATTTCGGCTTTCTCCTGTTCCGCTATTACCATTGCTTTTGGCACTCCAGCCGATTCTCCCTTGGCCCCAGCAGAAGCCGGGTACTCCGGCTCAACAGCGGAAGAAGGTCCCTCAGCAAGCTTTGGCACTTTGGCCTTTTCAATGTACCTAGGCCGGTGCATCAGAACTTTAACCTTTTCCCCTTCGGCTTAGCAGAAATGGCCGAAGCAGCAGCTTTTCTTTTCTTTCCCTGCTTTCGTGAGGGATAACAATAGTCCGGGTATACAAAACCAATTACATCAAAAACTCTATTTAATCTTCTCTTGCCTCGTCCTCCAAAGGCTAAGGTCATGGCATCATCTTTGGCCCTTGTGTAGGCCCCAAGCAATTCGTCACTAGTTGCCTCAACACAATCTAGCCAGTCATCGTTCGGTTCATCAAATTGATCTCTGTATCTGAAGGTGTATTTCAGATAAACCAAGCCACCTTGATTGGACCCGACAGCAGCTTCCTTTGGCATCTCCCAGTCACTTACAAGAGGCCACACTCTATAAGCAATATGCTCTTGGACTAAGTCTCTTATGCCAATAAAAGTGCATACAGTGTTAAAGGCCTTCTGGCATGCTTCAATTTCATTTCCAAGAGCAGTGGCTGTCCTTCTGATGCTGAAGCGAGACCAAATAGGGCGTTGAATGATACCCTTTATATCCTCTCTTTCAACTAAGTTATTCTTTACATAAAACCACTCTTCCATCTAGCCTCCTGGCCACCTATTTCGAAACGTCGGGACTGGAAAGCTCACATCAGAGCGAGGCATGAAGCCGTAACAACCAAAATTAGTATGATATTGCTCTTTGGCAGTAGCCTTCGTCTGATAGGATAGCTCATGCATGTTACAGAAGCATTTTGCACTCGGCTCTAGTCCCTGGCTCCTCATGGCCCAAATGAAAATCCCCATTCTGATGATAGCTTCAGGGGTAATCTGATGAAGGTAAATCTCAAAAGTCTTCAGAACCTCAACTAAAAATTTACTCAAGGGAAACTGAAGCCCTGCCTTCATGAAGCTCCTGTAGACAACAACTTCATCTATTTCGGCGTAGGGGCAGTGCTATCTCCTCCAGCCCTCATAATAGAAATATCGCGGAAGTATCTTCCTTTCATAGCATCAATCTGACTCTGCTCACGCTGAATTATAATCACTCTTGCATCACTCTCGCACTTCACCTTCTGGCAAGCCGAAGGTATTAATGTAATGTTAATATAATTGATGTTTATTCATATTTATAAAATGAGAATATAAGTGATCTAATAATTGATAATGATTATTTATATTATTTTGTGTTTCATGTATACTTATTTATATTCGTTCACCAAAATGATGAAGGTACGCCCTTCATGACCTTCGTCCGAAGATCATTATATCTCAAAGGAGATAATGCTTCAAAGGACTAAGGTCTTTAATCGTTAACAATTGTGTTGCTTTGTTCTTGATGTATAGCATTCGAGAACAAGGACCAACACTATGTATTTGTAAACTCTCATCACATGCATAGAATATAGTTTCATTGTGTAAACACCTAGAACTTCAGAAAACATATCCTTTTAACCATAACTCTAATTTTAGCCGTTCTTGAACCCACGATCTCGTAGCGACACATAGATTATTATTATGCAGTTTGTGCTTATGTTTGGTCTGATGTTAAATTTGCCTATACCATGTTTGTTTGTATTGCAAAGACTAGCACGAGGTCAAGAGTCACTTGAAGAGCAAGTTGATACCTGGAATCTCGAGTCCTAGGCAAGTTGTGTCCTTGATCACTTCTATTTACCCAATAATGTTCATGTTAATCATTATGATCTACATAGGTTAATTTTGATGGGACCCAATAGGTTGCCCTAGTTTGACTATCTTTATGCCTTGTTTACCACTGAAATTTTGGGTAGTACTTGCTAGTGCTTTATGTGGATTTGGGCATTGAGATACACATTATTCATGATCATGATTTTATTAATAGTTTGTTATTTACTGTTCATGATAAGATCATATTGTTAATTGGAACATGGAGAACCACCCAGGAAAACAGTGCTACTACAAGGGTGGTATGGGACGCCCTTGGCTGACTAATTAGGAAAGCTAGTGGAGGACTATCTTACCTAAAAGGGGCAAAGGCAGTAGGGGAGTGGTCAGTGTAGGGAGGTCCTTGGGTTGATTTTGCTGCGATGGTGGTTAGGGAGGGATTCCTGCATTGGAGCTTCCTAGAAACTGTAGCAGGTTTTCTGAAGCTAGTGGAACTTTGTAAAGGCCTCGTAGTGTTACCCTGCCTTGCCTCTTTGGTAGAGGTGTATGAGATTCATGACCCCTTGGTAGATGGGTAACATAACTTGTGGGTAAAGATGCGCAACCTCTGCAGAGTGTAAAACTGGTATATCAGCCGTGCTCACGGTCATGAGCAGCTCAGACACTCACATGAGTAATTTATGGAACTAAATTTAATTGGTCATCTGCATTGCATTGTGGGTGTTGTTATCAATTTTGATCTATTACTTATTTGGGTTGATATCTACTTATACTTAGTAATTACTAATAAAATTTTGACCAACTTTAAAAGCAATGCTCAGCTTTAACCATCCTCTTTGGTAAGCCTTACACTTCACATGAGCTCCCACCATTGGTGAGTTCATGCACATTATTCCCCCAACTTGTTGAGCAATGAATGTATGTGAGCTCACCCTTGCTGTCTCACATCCTCCACAGGTCAGGAATAGAGGTACCGCAGGATGAGGCGCATGGAGGATGCTGTGATGAGTTCGTGAGAGGTATAGGCCGTCGTCTCCCAGTCAACTTTGGTTGCTGGATCTTTGTCTTCATATGATGTAATTATTTAACTATTTTATACAGAACTCTATTATACATTAATGTTGTGACATTCGTTTCTGTACCATAAGTCATCATATGTGTAAGACTTGGTCTTAGCACACTTGGTGATTATGTTCGTGCCCGGGTCTTGGTGCCCCCAAAACCCGAGTGTGACATCTGCTGCTGAATAGCTACCTGCCTGGCCTGCTCTATGGCCAAATGAGCCTGCTGCGGAGTGAGAGACTGGAGAATGGCAGCAAGAGCGGGGTCAATCGCTGGAGGAGCAGCACTGGAGCTACCAGCCTCGTGATCATGGGAACAAGGTGGCACAAGAGGTGGTGGCGGAATTCCCAGATCCTCATCATCATCGGAAGAAGTATCTGCAATGGCACCCTGATCCTCAAACTGTCTGATGGCCTCATCCTCAACTCGAATATCTGATGCTGGAGCTGTGTCCTTAGGAGCTAGGCGATAGAAGTCGAACTACAGTCTAGAGGCCTCGAGGGTGACCTGGAACTAAGGAGCCCGGATCAGCTGAGCAAATATGTCATAGAGATAGTGAGCGTACGGCAGCTGACACCAAGCACAGAGGCCATCCAAAACTGTGTCCTCAATCTCACAAATCAGAAAATTGATCACGTCAAACTAAGAGTGTGAGATCAAGGCCCCAAGTAGCTAGAGCTAGATATGCATGGTGACCTCTCTGTGTCCCATCATGGGTAGCAAAGTACGCCGAGTGAGCTCATAGACAAACTTTGCTGCTAGAGTGAAATCTGCTGGAGAACGCCGCGACCCATCTGTGAATGGAGGTCAAAACAGGGCGCCGACCTAAGCAGTGGTAGGGGCAACTCCGCCATGAGGGCAACGAGGAGGATTTGATGTGCCATAGCACAAACTGTGGAACCTCGTCGACGACTCAGGAAATCCAAACAACTCTCTAATCTGAGTTGCATGCAGAGTCACATCCTCTCACTCAAACCTAAACCTCATCCAATGATGATCTGGGTCAATCCAAACTGTGGCATAGAAAACTCTGACCCACTCCTCAACATATCTGCCACTAGAAGTCAGAGGAGAGTGTAAACCTGGCAGATATGTGATGTGACCTTCTGACTTTGCATCGACTGCTGAAAGGAAGGCAGGAAGATCAAAACACTGGTGCGCTCTCAAGGCAATCTAAGAAAACAGTTGTGCCCTGAAGAAGGACTTCTAGGTCTTGATGCTGAAGAGTGGCACAGCTGTTGGGTCCCTCTAAGCTGACAACCAAGAATCCATGGGTACGTGTCTGAACCGATGTACCCAGGTAGTTGTGGCTCGCTGAAGATCAAGAAGGTGAGGATCAGCAGCAAGCGGTCTCACCTCGGTCTCGTCACGCTCCCAGAAGCGAGGTGGAGGAATAGGCAGAGCGAAAGCGGGAGCGGGAGCAGTGGAAGCTGGAGTGGTGGAGGTGGTGGAAATAGAGGGAGTGGTGGACGGCTTGAGAGCGGTAGGAGCCGATGAAGTGGGAGGTGGAGTGGAGACTAGGTCGGAAGTGGAGCGAGAAGAGGAGAGAGTCCGAGACACGAGGCGACGAACTCGGCAGGTGGACCATTTCTTGGTCGAAAATCCGTAGGTGTTAGCCATTGGTATTATTGAAAATGGGTGTTCATGCTATTTTCGACAAAAATGGGGGTTGCGTGGCCATTGATCATCGACCAGAGGCTCGTTCACGTCACCCCACATATGTATCCTTGCCATATATCACATTCTTGGATTTCAGGTGGAGACCATTTCTTGGTCAAAAATCCTTAGGCGCTAGCCTTTGGTATTATTGAAAATGGTCATCCATGCTATTTTCGACAAAAATAGGGGTTGTGTGGCCTTTGATCATCAACCAGAGGCTCATACACCTCACTCCCCATATGTTTCCTTGCCATAGATCACATTCTTGGATTTCTGTTGGAGACCATTTCTTGGTGAAAAATCTGTTGGTGTTAGCCTTCGGTATTATTGAATATGGTTGTGTGGCCATTGATCATTGACTAGAGGCTCGTACACCTCACCCCACATATGTTTCCTTTCCATATCTCACATTCTTGGATTTTAGGTGGAGACCATTACTTGGTAAAAAATCTGTAGGTGTTATCCTTCGATATTATTTAAAATGGTCGTTCATGGCTACTTTCGACACAAATGGGGGTTGTGTGGCCATTGACCATTGACTAGAGACTCGTTCATTGCACCCCACATATGTTTCCTTGCCATAGATCACATTCTTGGATTTCTGGTCGAGACCATTTCTTGGTAAAAAATCTGTAGGTGTTAGCCTTCAGAAATATTGAAAATGGTCATTATGCTATTTTTGACAAAAATAGGGGTTGTGTGGCCATTGATCATCAACCAGAGGCTCGTACACCTCACCACACATATGTTTCCTTGCCATAGATCACATTAATGGATTTCTAGTGGAGACCATTTCTTTGTCAAAAATCTGTAGGTGTTAGCCTTTGGTATTATTGAAAATGGTCGTTCATGCTATTTTCATAAAAAATGGGTGTTGTGTGGCCACTGATTATCGACCAGAGGCTCGTACACCTGACCTCACATATGTTTCCTTCCCATAGATCACATTCTTTGATTTCTGGTGGAGACCATTTCTTGGTCAAAAATCTGTAGGTGCTAGCCTTTGGTATTATTGAAAATCCTCGTCCATGCTATTTTCGACAAAAATATAGGTTGTGTGGTCATTGGTCATCGACCAGAGGCTCGTACACCTCACCCCACATATGTTTCCTTGTCATAGGTCACATTCTTGGATTCCTAGTGGAGACCATTTCTTGGTCAAAAATCCAAAGGTATTTGCCTTCGATATTATTTAAAATGGTCGTTCATGGCTATTTTTGACAAAAATGGAGGTTGTGTGGCCATTGATCATTGACCAGAGGCTCGTTCAACTCACCCCACATATGTTTCCTTGCCATAGATCACATTATTGGATTTCTGGTGGAGACCGTTTCTTGGTTAAAAATTCATAGTTGTTAGCCTTCGGTATTATTGAAAATGGTCATTCATGGCTATTTTCGACAAAAATCAAGGTTGTGTGGCCATTGATCATTGACCAGAGGCTTGTTCACCTCACCCCACATATGTTTCCTTGGCATAGATCACATTCTTGGTTTTCTGGAGGAGACCATTTCTTGGTCAAAAATTCGTAGGTGTTAGACTTCGGTATTATTAAAAACGGTCGTTCATGCTATTTTCGACAAAAATAGGGGTTGTGTGGCCTTTGATCATTAACCAGAGGCTTGTAAACCTCACCCCACATATGTTTCCTTGCCATAGATCACATTCTTGGATTTCTAGTGGAGACCATTTCTTGGTGAAAAATCTTTTGGTGTTAGCCTTCGGTATTATTGAATATGGTCGTTCATGCTATTTTTGACAAAAATGGGGGTTGCGTGGCCATTGATCATCGACCAGAGGCTCGTACACCTCACCCACATATGTTTCTTTGTCATAGATCACATTCTTGGGTTTCTAGTGGAGACCATTTCTTCGTAAAAAATCCGTAGGTGTTAGACTTCGGCATTATTGAAAATTGTCATTCATGCTATTTTCGACAAAAATGGGGTTGTGTGGCCATTGATCATTGACCAGATGCTCGTACACCTCACTCCACATATGTTCCTTTCCATAAATGACATTCTTGGATTTCTGGTGGAGATCATTTCTTGGTTAGAAATTTATAGGTGTTATCCTTCGATATTATTGAAAATGATCGTTCATGCTACTTTTGATAAAAATATGGGTTGTGTGGCCATTGATCATTGACTAGAAGCTCGTACACCTCACCCCACATATGTTTCCTTGACATAGATCACATTCTTAGATTTCTGGTGGAGACCATTTCTTCGTAAAAAATCAGTAGGTGTTAGCCTTCAGTATTATTGGAAATGGTCGTTCATGGCTATTTTCGACAAAAATGGGGGTTGTGAGGCCATTGATCATTGACAAAAGGCTCATTCACCTCACCCCACATATGTTTCCTTTCCATAGATCACATTCTTGGATTTTTGGTGGAGACCATTTCTTGGTAAAAAATCCGTTGGTGTTAGCCTTCGGTATTATTGAAAATGGTCGTTCATGGCTATTTCCAACAAAAATGAGGGTTGTGTGGCCATTGATCATCGACCAGAGGCTCGTACAACTCACCCCACATATGTTTCCTTGCCATAGGTCACATTCTTGGATTTTTGGTGGAGACCATTTCTTGGTCAAAAATCTGTTGGTGTTAGCCTTCGGTATTATTGAAAATGGTCGTTCATGGCTATTTTTGACAAAAATGGGGGCTGTGTGGCCATTGATCATTGACTAGAGGTTCGTTCACCTCACCCACATATGTTTCCTTGCCATAAATCACATTCTTGGATTTCTGGTGGAGACCATTTCTTGGTCAAAAATTCGTAGGTGTTAGCCTTTGGTATTATTGAAAATGGTCGCTCATGCTATTTTCGACAAAAATGGGGGTTGTGTGGCCATTGGTCATTGACTAGAGGCTCGTACACCTCACCCCACATATGTTTCCTTGCCATAGATCACTTTCTTGGATTTCTGGTGGAGACCATTTCTTCGTCAAAAATCCATAGGTGTTAGCCTTCAGTATTATTGAAAATGGTCGTTGATGGATATTTTCGACAAAATGTGGGTTGTGTGGCCTTTGATCATCGACCAGAGGCTCATACACCTAACCCCACATATATTTCCATGCCATAGATCACATTCTTGGATTTCTCGTAGAGACCATTTCTTGGTCAATAATCTGTTGCTGTTAGACTTCGGTACTTTTGGTCGTTCATTCGATTTTCGACAAAAATGGGGGTTGTGTAGCCATTGAACATCAAACAGAGGCACGTACACCTGAACCCATATATGTTTCCTTGCCATAGGTCACATTCTTTGATTTCTAGTGGGGACCATTTTTGGTCAAAAATCCGTAGGTGTTAGCCTTCGGTATTATTGAAAATGGTCGTTCATGATATTTTCGACAAAATAGGGGTTGTGTGGCCATTGATCCTCGACTAGAGGTTCGTACACATCATTCTACAATTGTTTCCTTGCCATAGATCACATTCTTGGAATTCTGGTGGAGACAATTTCCTAGTCAAAAATTTGTAGGTGTTAGCCTTCTGTATTATTGAAAATGGTCGTTAATGGCTATTTTCGACAAAAATAGGGGTTGTGTGGCCATTGATCATCGACCAGAGGCTCATAACCTCACCCCACATATGTTTTCTTTTCCATAGGTCACATTCTTGGATTTCTGGTGGAGACCATTTCTTGATCAAAAAACCATATGTGTTACCTAACCCCACATATGTTTCCTTGCCATAGATCACATTCTTGGTCAAAAATCCGTTGGTGTTAGACTTCAGTATTATTGAAAATGGTCGTTCATTCAATTTTCGACAAAAATGGGCGTTGTGTAGCTATTGACCATCGAACAGAGGCTCGTACACCTGACCCCACATATGTTTCCTTGCCATAGGTCACATTCTTGGATTTCTGGTAGAGACCATTTCCTGGTCAAAAATTTGTAGGTGTTAGCCTTTGGTATTATTGAAAATGGTCGTTCATGGCTATTTTCGACAAAAATGGGGGTTGTGTGGCCATTGATCATCGACCAGAGGATCATAAACCTCACCACACACATGTTTCCTAAACATAGATCACATTCTTGAATTTCTATTGGAGACCATTTACTTGGACAAAAATTCGTAGGTGTTAGCCTTTGGTATTTGAAAATGGTCGTTCATGCTATTTTCGACAAAAATATGGGTTGTGTGGCCATTGCTCATCGACTAGAGGCTCATACACCACACCCCACATATGTTTCCTTTCCATAGATAACAATCTTGCATTTCTGGTGGAGACCATATCTTGGTCAAAAATCTTTAGGTGTTAGCCTTCGGTATTATTGAAAATGGTTGTTCATGCTATTTTCGACAAAAATGGGGATTGTGGGGCCACTTATCATCTACTAGAGGCTTGTACACCTCACCCGACATATGTTTCCTTGTCATAGATTAAATTCTTGGATTTTTGGTGGAGACCATTTCTTGGTAAAAAATCTATAGGTGTTAGCCTTCAGTATTATTGAAAATGGTCGTTCATGACTGTTGGGGGCCTTCGTCTTCCAAAGGTCCTCAAAAACACGATTAACTTGTTTTCCAAGTGTAATATACTATTACAGGAACCTTCGGCTTTGAGATGAAGGTGCACACGGTATGAAAGGAGCGGTCTGGAAGAAGGATGAATCAGTTCCGAAGCTATGAATGATGAAGCTTCGGTTTAGCGCAAAGACAGTGATGGAGAATGAAACCGACCTAAAGGGGAAAAGACTGCTTAGTCCTCGATAGATAACTCCTTAGTCAATAGAAAATGTCAAGGACTTGGATGTAATTTTACCCAGACTGCGTCCTGTGCCTATAAATAGATGAACAGTAACATCGTACTGTTCACGTTGACTTGTAATCACTCGCACGTCACTCTTGAATTCTTACCTTCTGTCAAGCCGAAGGTATAAATGTAATTCAATATTATTGATATTTATTCATGGTCATATAATGAGAAGATAGATAATCTAGTGATTTAATATTATTGTTCATGTCCTTTATATGTCTCCTATGTTCCTGCTTTTTATTATTACATGTTGAAAAGATGAAGGTTTGCCCTTCACACCCTTCATCTGAAGATCATTATATCCTAAGGGAGATAATGCTTCGAAGGACGAAGGTCATTAACCATTAACATTTGTGTTGCCTTGTTCTTAATTCATAGCATTTGAGAACAAGTGACCAACATTGGCGCCCACCTCTGGTGAACTCATTTGACCACATTCGGCAATCTGTGACCTTCATCATGCCACTGAAGAAGTCTTCAGGGCTAGGGGCTGCACTGCAGCCACTAGACATCAATCCGGACACATTACACGAAGCCAGGAGTCAAAAAAGGAAGGCTACCAGTCCGACACCTTAGGAGGAGGAGTTGGACCAAGAGATCAGGAACCTCAAAGCCATTCAACAACAGGTCTAGAGGAAAAAGGAAAAGATGCTTCGTCTTGCCGATCTTCAGAAGAAGATTGATGAGGCCGCTGAAGAAATGCATCATCTCACCCAAGATGACCAAGACCGACGATCTCAACACAGAGAGCTTCGTCAAGACAACTACAATGATGACGAATGGTATGATGATTTCCATCATGGCAATTTTGCTTTTGATGATGCTTCTCCTCTAGCAGCAGAATTGTAGGCTACCCCATGGCCCCCATCATACAAGCCACCCCAGCTCCCTATGTATGATGGGCACTCAGACCCGAAGCAGTTTCTCATGAGCTATGAGGCAACTATATCTTCTTATGGAGGCAACACTGCAGTCATGGAGAAATCCTTCGTCATGGCAGTCAAAAGTGTCGCATAGACCTGGTACTCTTCTCTCCAGCTAGGGACAATCACATCATGGCAGAAGCTTAAAGACATGCTAATCACTAGCTTCCAAGGATTTCAGACGAAGCCAGTAACTGCTCAGGCTTTGTTTCAGTGCACACAAGACCATGAGGAATACCTTCAGGTGTATGTCCGAAGGTTCCTGCATCTGAGAGCACAAGCGCCTATAGTACCCAATGAAATTGTCATTGAGGCCATGATCAAAGGGCTTCGACCAGGACCTACGACTCAGTATTTTGCAAGGAAGCCCCCACAAACCCTGGAGAAGCTTCTTCAGAAGATGGATGAATACATTCGGCTGAGAATGATTTCTGCCAGAGAAGGGAAGAAGCCTATAGATTTTCTGAGATGACCAGGGGCTTCGGAGGAAGAATCCACCCCAGGCATGTCAGATCAATCTATAATTCTAGCCTAAGTGAAGACAGAGGAAGTCAGCATCAAAGGCCACAACACAGCTCCCAATCTTCAGGGCAACAACAAAGCTCTTTTAGGCCACCAGCCCCAAGGGGCAGAGGCGGTAGGGGCTTCGGAGGAAGGTACGAGACCAATCCAGAAGGTTATATTGCTTATTCTGTGGAGAAGATAAGGGCCACACTACAAGAACATGCCAAGTCACAATACAGAAGCAAAAGGAGATTGCCGAAGTTGAAGCACGACAGAATCAGCCGAAGCAGGTTTTACATACTGCTTCATGCTATTCCCCCTATGTAGCAGAGTACATAGGAAACCAACAACCTTTGGCTTCTGTCGCTTCGGCAAGTCACTCCCAAGCTTCCTAGGCCTAGCTCCCATTATCACCACCATTACCACCCACTTAGAACCAAAGCCAGCAGTTAGAAGGGCACCAACACGCACAGCAGCAGCGTGATTTTTGGGACGAATCCGAAGCTCACACAGTCAACAGCACTGTGCCAGAATCCAAGCATATCTATTAGTGTATCCTATTCTTGATGTATCTCTACCTTTTATGTCATTTTAATTTTTTTATAAGAACCAAGTCATGAAGGACTAAATTTTGATTTTCTGTAATAATTGTGACTTCATCAACGAGTAAAATACGTCTTAAACAGATTTACGAAGCTACAAAACTCATTCCTAAGGAAGCACGGAGTAAGTTCCGAAGCTACCAAAGTCGTTTCTAAGGGAGCGCAGAGTAAGTTTTCTGCTCAGAAGTCGTTCCTAAGGGGAAGCAGAGCCAAAAATTCCACCGAAATAGAAGGTGAAGAAGCTACAAAGTCATTTCTAAGGGAGCACATAGTAAGTTTTCTGCTCAGCAGTCGTTCCTAAGGGGATGCAGAGCCAAAAATTCCACCGAAATAGAAGGTGAAGAAGCTCCAAAGTCGTTCCTAAGGGGATGCAGAGCTTAAATGCCACTGAAATATAAGGTGAAGAAGCTCCAAAGTCGTTCCTAAGGGGATGTAGAGCTTAGAGACTCCAAAGACGTCCCTAAGGGGATGCAGAGTCTTGTGTGTTCCAGTGTGGGCACGTGTGTGTGTTTCGCATCACCATCATATTGCATCATATCACCGCATCATTCCGCATAGCATTACATCGTACATCATATCGCATCAACAATAAAAGGATTGGATACGAAGCAAATCTTTGGCAATACTTTGTTGAGTGAAAATGTGCTGAGGCACGAAGTAAACTTTGGGAAACACAATTTTATCAAACTGGCCACAGAAGGGGCATCTTTATGAAGCATGAAAAGAAGGGAATGTGTTTTTTCGTCGAAGGCTCAAAAACGGTATGCACGTAAATTTCATGCATCGCAAAGAAATATATTACAACAATTTACATGTCTGATTAATTGTTCAATACACCAAATGTTACATAGTATCATTACAATAAAGTTCAATCTTCCTTAAGTATTTTCTCTGCGGCTTCGTTCAACAGCTTGTCGACGACTTCATCGATGATAGAGTTAGCAACGCTCATTATATCCAGTGCTTCCTTCATGACTGGATCGGCTAGGGTGTTGTACGGCTCGGGCAGCAGTGACAGTTCAGCTGTAATAAACAAAATGTTAGTTCGAAACTATAAAATAAACACCGAAGCTAAAATTCAAAAATAATACCTATGCGCCTTTCGCGTTCAGCAGCTTCTTCGGCTCGGCTAGCTTCTTCTCGGGCTTCTTGGGTTTCCTTTTCATTTTTCTTTATAATTTCGTTGGCCAATTCTTAGCCACAGTTCACCCAGACATTAGAATAAATTTTTTTGCCCACCAAAGTAGCTTCGGCCGAAGGGTCTTTTGTGTCATCGGTGGAGAAGGCGGCTTCAGCCTGGGCTGCAGCTTTAACGTGGTCGCAAACAGCCTTCTCCAGAATTGCCGCAATTCCTTGAGCGCCAGTAAAAGCACAAATATCCCCATGACCGCTTAAGATTTCTTCAAAGGCTTTGGCTTCCCTGCTTATCCAATCAATGACGCCTTCGGGGTTGCCTCGAATGAAGTTCTCTTCGGAAGAATAAGCACCTACTTTTGCAAAGCTCCATTTCAATTTTTTCACGCAATCCAAGGGCTTCTCGAAGCACCTTTCCTTGGATTTACGAAGCTCCTCAACATTTTTCTCTAGCCTAGTTTTTGACCTTTCACTAATTTCTTCACTAGCTTTTGCAAGTGCAAGATTCTCATTAGCTTCGGCGAGCTTTTTTCGAAGGTCTTCAACCTCGGCTTTATGAGCTTCGACCTTAGCGTTGTATTTCGCTTCATCTTCCTTCACTCTACTCACCAATGAAATTAGAATTTTGTCCTTCTTGAAGGCTTCGTTTCTTAGCTTAATTACCTCTGATCAAAGGTTGCCGAAAGCTATAGTGCAGCTTTCGTCTTCTGCATTCTTTTGCGCCCTTAGGGCGTTGCTAAGGATTAAGCCCTGCAAGAAAAAAGAAAGGATTGGCATGAGAATGAAAGACTTCATTTCCAAGTCCATCAAATTGAAAGTTCACAGCTTTTGTACCTTCATACTGTTGTATGCGAGGCTGTCCACAAGGTCATCCTTCGACATGGCGGAGAGGCCAGCTTCAAGCTTCAGAAATCCCATACTTTTGGCCATCTCCCGGCAGACGGATATCTCTTTGTTGTCTGGGAGAGAGTACAGGAAATCATCTTCGTCTGTGATGTTGAACACTAAGGCCCCCTTCGGATATTTTAGTTCTCGGGCATAGTATTTGGCCTCTAAAATTTCTTCTTCAGATAATCTTTTCCCCGAAGCATGTCGAATAATATAGTCAAGATCTTCGGATGGTGCTTCGGGAGCAGGAGATTTAGATTTTTCCGCCACATCCCGCTCCGCTAACATGCCGGCATTTAAAGATTCTTGCTCAGCCTTATCCTCTGTTGCGGCAGGCTTCGTCTCAGTAGGCACCGAAGGCCTAGCTTCGGCTGCAGCCTGGGCCATAGCAGCTTCGGCAACTTTCTTCACGGAGGCAGGAGTTAATGCCTTTGTGGTTTCCATGACAGTGTCTAGCACGCTAGCCATTCTCCTCCTCTTGGGAGTTGTGGGGGAGCCTTTGTCACCTTCGGCAGTTCTGCCTCTACCGGTGGGCTCAGAATTTCTGGCAACACTATTGTTTTTTTCCAACTCTGGCTCTTTGGCCGCACCATCTTTGGCTTCGGCTGACCCGACTATAGGCACCTTCAGCACTACAGTCGATCCTTCAGCGCTCCGAGTGGCGGGAGTAGCTTGTTCCGCTTCAGCAGCGGAAGAGGTGCCTTCACCAAATTCAGGCAATACGACCATTTCAATATATCATGGCCGGTGGGTCAAAACCTTCATTTTCTTGCTCTTTGGCACATCAGTGATGGCCGAAGCGGCAGTTTGTGACACCCTAGTGTCACTTAGGGTTTCTTCCTTAGGCTAACCACAAATCATTATCACATGTAAGCCAAATGAAGGGATAAACATCAAAAGGTAAGAAAATAGAATTATAATGAGTCTTCTCAAACTCTCCTTACTCTTGCCATGAATCTTAAGGAAGGAAAACTCTAAAACCCTAATTAATCCTAAGTGAGCAAAATAAGCATAAAGGGTAATTGGGAGAAAATCTTGGGGGAAAAATATAAATTTTGGTAAAATCCAAATTACAAAGTTTTAGTTCACTAATTAACCAACAAAGCATAGTAAAGAAGTTTTGCCATTTCAAATTTTCTAAATCCCCAAAATAGCCCCTAAACTAATGCACTTGGGGGAAATTTAGAAATTCAGAAATCTGAATTTCAGCCCCTTTCCAAAGATCAATCGCGTTCTCTGTTTTTCAAAACTCAAAACCAAGAAGTCCAAATATCAAAGTAGTGCCAAATTTCCTTGAACACGCTCTGGAAAAATTTGAACTCAAACCAGATTCATTTGACACGGTTTTGGCACCGTTTGACCTCGGGACCACGCAATCTGACACTGGCACCTTGGTGACGCTACAACTCTATGTCCCTAGCCTAAAACCGCGCGACGTCCATACACAAAAGACAAAGCACTGTTAGGGGAACAAATCCTTCACAGCGATCTTGCCCAAATTCGCGAAGATTTGCGCCCAATCGGCGTTAGAACTCGGGCAGAAGCAACGGTTCCACGTGTTCGACCGTGGCTGACACCCCCGGTTCACGGCCGTTCGCGCACCCGCGCTCCCCAGTGGACGCCCGCGCGCGCTTGCC
Organism: Zea luxurians; assembly: GCA_029449295.1. Taxonomy (NCBI): domain Eukaryota; kingdom Viridiplantae; phylum Streptophyta; class Magnoliopsida; order Poales; family Poaceae; genus Zea; species Zea luxurians. Next base: position 18,476,500 of record JAOPSE010000011.1, read on the forward strand.
GGTTCACGGCCGCCCGTGCACCGCGCCGTGCCTATAAAGCAGCCCCGAGCCTCGGTCGTACCTCCCCACGCGCTCACAAGTCTGGCCCAAGCCAAAGATCGCCGGAATTCGCCCCGAGCACGCCGCGCCACCGCCCGCCAAGCCTTTCGAGCCTCGGCCACCGTGGCCAGCCTTCTCCGGTCACTTCCATGCCGCGCCACCCGCTCGGTTAGCTTCGCCAAGAGCTTGTGAAGCTTTCCAAGTCCTCGGACCTGGCAGAACTTCATCGAAGGCCCAAGATCGTCCTCGCCAGACTTCGGTCGCCCGCCGCCGCGCGTGGACCGAGCAATCTAGTAAGCCATTTTCAAATTCCTTGCACCCACGTCTTCCCTAGCACCCAGTGAAGCTCTCTGACCCGTTTGATTGAACTATCACGCCGTGAGTAGGCCGAATTCCTCACCGCCGACGAGCACCCCCGCCTGCGCACGTGGACCGGCCGACTCCGACCATCCCCAACGGCGACCCGCACATCGCTGTGATCCTCGAGACCTGCCCTATATCCTCGACCACCTCACCGGAGTAGTCTCGCCGCCGGTAAGCCCCTCTGCCCTTTTCCCCGCCGCGGGTACTGTTTAATTGGGGAAAGGACCGCGGGTTCGATTTCCAGAAACCCTAGGGGGTTTTCTACAGAGCCGTAGACTCAAATGAATAGTGCCCCGGGGACCTGTCTGTAATTCCTTTAAAATCTTTCGCCAGGGACCCCAGCGCAAAATTGCTTTTCTTCAAACCATTTCTAATTAACCTTTTATTATTTAGAAAGAACTTAGGAAATTCATAACTTGAGGAATATTTAACTAAAAATTGTCAAACCAACTTTGCTGGATTCAAAATATTATGGACTATCAATTAAAAATACTGAACCCCATGCTTTCTGTTTTGAATTTTAGAGTTTGAAATTAATTACAGAAACTGACCAAACCTTAATAAATTAAAGAAAATTAGTTATGCTTCTATGCTGAACTTGAGAAAATTTGTAGATGTTCAAATCCCAATTAGGCACTGTTTAAAAATGCTAGACACCCGAGTATTGAAAGTTTAAGTAGGGTTATCTAATAAAATCCATTTCTGCCCAAAACTTTAAAAAATCAGAAAGGTATTAGAAAGTAATGATTAGTGACTGCAATTATTTTTCCTAGCCTACTTAAGTGACAGAGAACCTAGAAAAAATAAAGGGACCTCTAGCCCAGAACAGAATCAAGATGAAATGTTTTATTTAGCATTATTCCAACCAGAAAAACAATTATTATAATTATAAAAACAATTTCAAAATTTGTCAAAAAAATCTAGTGACTTGTAACCACTAGAACCCCACTACAAAAATGATAACCACCCTAGCTCATCATTTTAAGTAGGGTGAACAATAAAGATTGATATTGGGTCATATTTCAATTAAAACATGAGCTACCCAAAAATAATGCAATAATAGGCAAATAAAATTTTGCTAGATCAATAATGAGATAGGCCACCAGAGGAAAATGCAAAACCCAATTAGAAACTGCAAAAGAATACCCATTGTCATACTTCATGAAAAAGGCCATTTAATCCAAATAATTCCTACCACCCCTTCCCTTAAGCAAAAAGATGCCAAACTTCAGAATGATTGCTCTTGCACAAAGAAAAAAATAGGAAAATCAGAAATCTGTTATTTGATATTTTTCAAATCTAGTGGTAGTAGAAAGCACCCCTTTGACTAGAAACTTTAGAAAATCATAGTAAAATAACTAAAGGATGTTAGTGGCTAAAAGTTTGTACAAGGTCATGTAATAACTTCTAAATTCCAGCAAAAATAAGTCTTAGAGAATAACCTACTATTAAATGGTAGCTGTAGTTCAAAGCACCCCTTCTGCCCTAACATTTGATAATTTTATCCAGAAAGGATTATTCACTCTTTAAGCCCCAAATTTTAGGACAGAGAATTACACACCAGTAAGAAGCCATTGTAATTTTTGCAGAATTTTTGAAAATTTATAAAGCCAACTTGTAGTTCAAACCCACTCTAAAAACATAAAAGAAATAGAGGGAAAGAAATAAAAGATAAACCTCGCTCCAATAAGTTCAACTAGAAATCTTGATAAATTCTCACTAAGACATTAAAAAGAATTCAGTGGAACACCAAAATGGACTTTCCACTTAGTTTAACTAAGTTGACCCTAAATTACTAAGTCTACCACAAAAAGCTTAGTAGCAAGATTAAGCCCTCCCTTAGTAAAGTGGTCCTTCACCATCAAAGTTAATTGTTTAAGCACATGTCAAATCATGCGTGTATCTTACTCATTGCATTCATTAGATTATAATCTTGCTGACATAGAGTACGTGCTCATCCCTGAGCAAGGAACTGTCCAAGAGGAAGACCAGGAGCAAGCTCCCGAGGCTGCCATCAAGGATCTCCCCGCAGCCCCAACTATTGAAGGAAAGCCCCGGTTTTATGCATAACCGTTTATATATGCTATTTTACTACACTTAATGTTTGTAGGCTTGTAATGTGCACTTAAGTGTAGGAGTTTCTTGGAACCTTTAGTTGCATGAACTTAGGATTCCTTTTTGAGATGAATACTAGTATGCTAGGTCGAGTAACTGCTATGCTAACCAGGATCTCGGTAGAAGTCGAGTGATTTTTCTAGCACTCACACGAGGTCAGAAATTTATTGTATTCATCTTGATAACGGGATCTATGATGGTCTATGGACTTGGATCTGGGTTGGATGCCTTGTCCATGAGACGGGAAAAAGGAATTAAGGATTAATGTGTGGATACCTGAGTCAAGCGTTTGAACGTACTAAACACATGTCGGGAAATATGGTAACCGGTAAACCTAGTACCTGAGTCAAGCCGGGCGCGAACTTTACTCTTCACCCGACCTGAGACTGAGTCTCCCATGCTAGCTATGGTGGGTACAAGTGCAGCCACTGCATGGCGACAGCCGGGGTCAGTGGGGCATTGTATGCCAAGGCGGTGAGGCCTGGCCGCGAACGGGGAATCGATGGGGACGGTTGATATGTGTGAGGACGGAGTGCTCCTACATGTCGTGTGTTTAGGTTTACCTTGCAAGGTTAAAAAACTCAATTCGAATCGTCTGCTTCTCGCAGCTAATGAGACTGCTTGACCCCTTGTACTACATCGAGTAAGAAGTGAAATGAGGTTTACATGAGAAACTTGTTGATTGCACTAAATGCTTGCTACCATGTATGCTTAGAAAGAGCAAACTTAGCTAAGATAATGATACTAGAAACTGAAAAGCTAAAAATTGATTTTAGACTCAGCTAGTGCTTTTTGGCAAACCAAACCCCTCAGCCTAACAGCTGCATGGTCTAGAGGTAGAGGAGTAGTTTCCTCACACCGGTTAAGTCTAGCTGAGTATTAGTATACTCAGCCTTGCTTGTGGCATAATTTTTGCAGGTACGCTTCAGGATATGGTTGATGGTGTGACTTGGCCTACCACCCTGCCACCGGGTTGGATGGTTGAGTGGGATGCTGCTCCGACAGGAGAGGAGCAGGAGGAGTAGTGGGCTAGGCCTTGCCCATTTCCTCGCTATCGACGATATCGATTATCCGCTGCATCTTATTTTATGAACTTATTTCAGCTACTTGAGAACTCCGATTTATGTAATAACTCCAGTACTTTAATTCGAGGTTTCCTGTTTTATTGTATTTCTTCTGTGACTCACCTTCGAGTGAGATTGTGGTATTTGATCCTGGTTAAGTGGCTCTATCATACTAGATCTGAGGGACTGACGGGTTATTCTGTTTTAAGTGTGTTACGACCCCTGAGGCGTGACTTAGGCACTTAAGCTGGGATAATTCAGGCGGTTCCGCCACAGCTGGTATCAGAGCAGATACCACCACAGAGAAGAACAATAAAACATGAATAAAAATTTTCAAAATCTAAAACTTGCTTAGAAACTGATAAGAATCGTCAGGACTGGACCGCTAGACCTAGGACGAAAGGCCTTAGGAATAGAGGGGGGATAGGTGGCTAACTAAGTAGGCCCTGTGGGCCAGTCCTTAGCTTTTTGAAGGATGCCCTAGGAGCACCCTTTTGTTTCGGAGAGGAGTCGTTATTTTAGCATGCATGCATTATAAAAATTTGGAAAATTAAGAACTAAAGAAGTAAAACTTGAGCTAACCCGCTTCCTTTCAAACCATCCAGGCTCTTTTATTTTATTTTCCTTCCATCATAATCTTTTCATTTGATCCCCTTCCGCAGATGAATTCACCCACCCCGCCAGTGGAGGAGACACTCGTTTTAGCTCTGACTTCCTTTCTCACGATGGCTTTCCTTCCATCTTGTGGGAAGTGCTTAACTCCACCGGTTACCCTACACCCCCTTTGTACACGGTGCAGTTGTACGAGGAACATCGGGTACCCTGTTGCCGAGTCTGGCTGACCTTGGAGGCTCATCCCCTTCAGCCGGGTTGGCGTTCTCTTGACTCCGAGACGATTGGATTCAGGACGGACGACACCAGTGAAGCAGCAGCCATGAAGACCCTAACAACTTTCTGTGGCTATCATCCCTTGGAGATGGTGATGCACCCCTTGGGACTCTTCCCTGCTGAGAAGAAGGATGACCCCATGTGGTGTAACCGTGTGAGCCATGTGAAGGATGTGTGGGCGATGTATCCCGACTTGGTTGGGAGGGTCATTATGTAGTGCATGAGTGCGCTGTACCGCCTTCAGGCCCTGTAGAGAGATGCTATGGCACATCTTGCTAACATCGCTCAAACCACCAAGCTCACCCTCGACAGCCAAGAAGATTTTGTGGTCGACTTGTCCTCCGAGTTGGTGGAGAAGGATTTGCAGGTGGAAAGGCTGAGCCAGCGCATTACCACCTTGGAGCAGCAGGTGGAGATCCGAGGCAACACTATTGATGTCTTGGAGAACCAGCTCCACGATGTGCAGCGGGAACTCGAAGAAGCTAATGACCACCTGGACATGCACCACTTAGAGATGGAGGCCAATGAGGCCGGACGCGAGGGAGAAGAGGCTCCCAAGGAGTTAGGACCAACCCCTGGTGCTTATAGGACTACCTCCGCGATGCCCCCTTCACCCGCATCTAGTGTCGCTTCCACTGCTCAGGGTTGATCAGTCATTTGGACGCTTTATGCGGATAGAAACCTATGCGAGCTTAGTTATGGCAGATTTTGGACTAGGCTTACGGGTACCTTCCCCTAATTGATGTAACCCTTGAAAACTTTTGAGATCTATGGGATGATGTAACCATGTTATCTTCATTTCGAACTTAATGTTATGATTATGGCAAATTTCTTTCCATACGAGACAATAGCATGACATTTAAACTGGTGAATTGAGATAACATTGGCGACACTTTCTGTTTTCAGATGGCAGCTAGGCAGCGTCGCGGGCAAAATGAGCGAGTTCCCCCGCCACCTCCTCCAGCTCCCACAGTGCAGGAGCTGATGGCCCAGCAGAATGAGATTCTGCGATAGCTCTTGCAGCGCCAGCCCCACCCTCACCAGTATGGTGGAGGCCAGCAGCAGCGACCTCCAGTAGCGGCAACCTACCAGGAGTTCCTGAGTACGCAGCCACCCCTGTTCACCAAGGTAGAGGATCCGTTGGATGCCGACGTGTGGCTACGCGTTGTGGAATCCAAGTTTCCCCTCCTCACGGGAGACTGGCCTGATGCTACCAAGACTCGCTTCGCCACGCAGCAGCTTCGTGGACCTGCTCGGACTTGGTGGGGGCCACTTCTGTGCTATGCTCCCTACTGATCATGAAGTGTCTTGGGAGGAATTCAAGACTGCTTTCAGAGGGCACCACATTCCAGCAGGAATTCTTGATTGCAAGCTGAATGAGTTTCTGGCACTTAATCAAGGGACCTGCACGGTATTGCAGTACGCCCAGGCCTTCAACGACCTATGCCAGTATGCAGGTTACCATGCTGATTCCGACGAGAAGAAGAGATACCGCTTCCGCAGGGGTCTCAACACCAAGCTACGGGAACGTCTTAACACTGTCCGGGCTGATAGCTTCAATGAGTTGGTCAACTTAGCCATCTCCCAGGAGGATTGTATTGTAGGTCATCAGGCAGAGAAGAAGAGAAAGGCACCAATGGCAGCACCATCCTCTCAGGCCTAGAGATTCCGGATTGTTTCTCACAATCAGAGCAGGGGTTTTTAGCAGCAGGCAGGCAGATGGGTGATCAGGCCACCTCAGCAGCAGCCAGCACCCACTCGTTTCCCAACTCCGGCTCCCAAGAACAATCAGCCTCCGTAGCAGTAGTTCTGCCAGGGAAATGGGAACAGTGCTTCACTTGTGGCAAGGTGGGCCACTATGCCAAGAATTGCCCAAGAAATCAGCAGAGGCAGATGCCAGCACCCAATCAAGACAAGGGGAGGAAGCAGAAGGTGCAAGTCAGGCAAGGGAAGCTCAACTTCACTACTCTAGAGGAGGTACCTAAGGGAGCCCCCATCATGACTGGTATCTTTTCAGTTTTAAATCAACCTGCTTTAATTCTGTTTGATTCTAGTGCATCTCATAGTTTTATTAGCTAGAAGTTCAGTGCAAAATGTCAATTGCCTTTCTGTCATGCAAAAGGGTCATTCATGATAGCCACACCTGGGGGTAAAGTTGCAACTAATCAATTTAACCAAAATGTACCTATTCAACTGGGAAGCCACATTATCAAGACCACCCTTCTTATTTTGGGTTTGGAGAGTGTGGATATTATTCTGGGAGCCGATTGGATGACTAGAAATCGAGTAATGCTTGATGTAGCCAGCCGCATCGTCGAAATCAATTCCCCAACCTGTGGGAGTTTCGTCTTGTTTCTGCCCAATCAGAATTCTATTCAGTCATGTGCTTTTGTTATGACAGAGTCACCCCTGAAGGAGATTCCAGTGGTCTGTGAGTATGCAGATGTTTTTCCTGATGAATTGCTAGGAATGCCACCAGACCGGGACATCGAATTCGCCATCGAATTGCAACCGGGAACGTCACCAATTTCCAAGAGGCCCTACCGGATGCCACCAGCTAAGTTAGCAGAATTGAAGAAGTAATTGCAAGAATTGCTGGACAAGGGTTTTATTCGCCCAAGTACTTCGCCTTCGGGATGTCCAACCTTGTTTGTGAAGAAGAAGGATGAAAGCTTGAGGCTGTGCATAGATTACCGCCCCCTTAATGCGGTGACTATCAAGAACAAGTATCCTTTGCCTCGTATTGATGTTCTTTTCAATCAGTTGGTCGGAGCCAAAGTGTTTTCTAAGATAGACCTTCGCTCCGGCTATCATCAGATCAAGATACGGGCAAGTGATATTCTGAAGATAGCTTTCTCGACCAGATATGGGTTGATGAATTCTTGGTGATGTCATTTGGGCTGACCAATGCACCAGCATATTTCATGTACCTGATGAATTCTGTGTTCATGCTTGAACTGGACAAAGTCGTGGTGGTTTTCATCGATGACATCCTAGTGTACTCGAAGAACGAAGAAGAACATGTCGTGCATTTGCATGTAGTCCTTCAACGTCTGCGAGAGCACCGTCTCTATGCCAAATTGTCAAAGTGTGATTTTTGGCTAAAGGAGATTAAATTCTTGGGTCACACTATCTCTTAGGCAGGCATAGCTGTTGATCCTGATAAGGTGCAAGAAGTGATGAACTAGAGCCACCCACGACTGTCCGTCAGATTTGGAGTTTTCTGGGATTAGCTGGTTATTACCGAAGATTCATTCTAGATTTCTCTCGAATTGCGAAGCCCATAACTGAACTGTTGAAGAAGGAAGCCAAGTTTGTTTGGGGTTCGAAGTGCGAAGATGCCTTCCATGCATTGAGGCAACATCTGACCACAGCATCGGTGTTAGCGCAATCCGACAGCAGCAAGCCATTTGATGTGTATTGTGATGCCTCTGGCACTGGACTGGGTTGTGTCTTGATGCAGGACGACCGAGTCATTGCTTACGCATCAAGAGCACTCCGACCTCATGAGCAGAATTATCCCACTCATGACTTGGAGTTGGCAGCCGTGGTTCATGCATTAAAAATGTGGAGACTGAGAGCACCTAGAGGGGGGGGGGGGTGAATAGGTGATCCTGTAAAACTTCAAACTTAAGCCACAAAACTTGGTTAAGTGTTAGCACAAATAATGCCAAGTGGCTAGAGAGGAGTCTCAACAAAACACAGAAACCACAGAAGATCAATCACAGAGATGACACAGTGGTTTATCCCGTGGTTCGGCCAAGACCAACGCTTGCCTACTCCACGTTGTGGCGTCCCAACGGACGAGGGTTGCAATCAACCCCTCTCAAGCGGTCCAAAGACCCACTTGAATACCACGGTGTTTTGCTTTCTTTTCTTTATCCCGTTTGCAAGGAATCTCCACAAATTGGAGTCTCTTGCCCTTACAAGTATATGATCACAAAGAAGCACAGAGTAAGGGAGGGAAGCAACACACACAAATCCACAGCGAAATGCGCACACACACGGCCAAGAATCGAGCTCGAATGACTATCTCAAAGTTCTCACTAGAACGGAGCTCGAATCACTTAGAATCACAAACGAATGCGCAAAGAATGAGTGTGGATGATCAAGAATGCTCTAAGGTTGCTTGGTGTACTCCTCCATGCGCCTAGGGGTCCCTTTTATAGCCCCAAGGCAGCTAGGAGCCGTTGAGAGCAAATCTGGAAGGCCAATCTTGCCTTCTGTCATCGGGGGCACCGGACAGTCCGGTGCACACCGGACACTGTCCGGTGCCCGATTTCTTTCCTTAAACGGCGCTGCCGACCGTTGCCGACCGTTGCAGATCTGGGAGCCGTTGGCGCACCGGACATGTCCGGTGCACACCGGACAGTCCGGTGCCGTCTTCTAGCCGTTGGCTCGGCCACGTGTCCCGCGCAGATTGCGCGGCCGACCGTTGGCCCGGCCGACCGTTGGCTCACCGGACAGTCCGGTGCACACCGGACAGTCCGGTGAATTTTAGCCGTACGTCGCCGGTGAATTCCCGAGAGCAGCCACTTCGCGCCGAGCCAGCCTAGCGCACCGGACATGTCCGGTGCACACCGGACAGTCCGGTGTACCCAGACTGGGCAGACATTGGCTGCTCGAGCCATTTCTTCTCCAACTCGATTTTTTTCTGTTTCCAGCACTTAGACACAATACATTAGTCCATAAAACAATGTACTAAGTCTGAGAAACATACCTTTATCCTTGATTTGTACTTTGTCCACTATTTTACAATTAGGCACTTGTGTTGGGCACTAAATCACCAAAATACTTAGAAATGGCCCAAGGGCACATTTCCCTTTCAATCTCCCCCTTTTTGGTGATTTATGCCAACACAACATAAAGCAAGTAGAACAAGTACAAAAACACTTCAAATAAGAACTCAAATTATTTTGATTCAATTTTGACATATATGGATCACTCTATGCCACCACTTGGTTTGTTTTTGCAAATCAAACTCAAATCTCTATCTCTAAGTCAAAATCACTTGTAAAGACATAAAGAGAGGTTTTCCAAAGAAATTTGATCAAATATTTCAAAAACTCCCCCTTTTCCCCATAATCAATACTTCTCCCCACAAGAAGCCAACTTTTGACAAGAGAGACAACAAAAGAGTTTTGACAAACCAAAAGCTCTATTCTACTATTTTCAAAATCTCTCAAGTGGTAGCTGATCCATTTTTGCTTTGGCCTTTATTTTCTCCCCCTTTGGCATCAAGCACCAAAACGGGATCAATTTTGGCCCTATAACCCCATTGCCTCACCAAAATCTTCAATTAAGAGCAAATGGCAATAAGAGTTCATTAGATGAACTTGGAATAGGTTACCCTCTCATCGGAGTGCAGTGGAAGTCTTTTATGGTCCAAGTCCACCTTTTCCCTTTCAATTCTCCTTTGAGACTAAAACAAGCAAACTCAAACATATGGTTAGTCTCAAAGGGTCAAGTTGTAACACACCTCCCCCTAAAACTGTGCATCACTTTGCAACGGACTTGTGAGGTCCAGGGAGTGTTTGTACAACTTGAGCACCACAATAAGCAACAAGATGCAGAATGAACATGATCAAGGGCATAAACACATGTATGCTACTTTTCAATCCAAGTTCCGCGAATCTAAGATATTGAGCTCACTACGCAGCCTACAAAAGGTCTTCTCATCTAGAGGCTTGGTAAAGATATCGGCTAGCTGGTTCTCGGTGCTAACATGAAACACTTCGATATCTCCCTTTTGCTGGTGATCTCTCAAAAAGTGATGCCGGATGTCAATGTGCTTTGTGCGGCTGTGTTCAACAGGATTTTCCGCTATTCGGATAGCACTCTCATTGTCACATAGGAGTGGGACTTTGCTCAGATTGTAGCCAAAGTCCCTGAGGGTTTGCCTCATCCAGAGTAGTTGCGCACAACACTGTCCTGCGGCAACGTACTCGGCCTCAGCGGTGGATAGGGCAATGGAGGTTTGTTTCTTAGAGTTCCATGACACCAGGGACCTTCCTAAGAATTGGCACGTCCCCGATGTACTCTTCCTATCGACCTTACATCCAGCATAGTCGGAATCTGAGTACCCAATCAAGTCAAAGTTAGACCCCTTTGGATACCAGATCCCGAAGCAAGGCGTAGCAACCAAATATCTAAGAATTCGCTTCACTGCCACTAAGTGACACTCCTTAGGATCGGATTGAAATCTAGCACACATGCATACGCTGAGCATAATATCCGGTCTACTAGCACATAAATAAAGCAAAGAACCTATCATGGACCGTATGCTTTTTGATCAACGGACTTACCTCCTTTGTTGAGGTCGGTGTGTCCGTCGGTTCCCATTGGCGTCTTTGCGGGCTTGGCGTCCTTCATCCCAAACCTCTTTAGCAAATCTTGTGTGTACTTCGTTTGGGAGATGAAGGTGCCGTCCTTGAGTTGCTTCACTTGGAACCCAAGGAAGTAGGTCAACTCGCCCATCATCGACATCTCGAATTTCTGCATCATTACCCTGCTAAACTCTTCACAAGACTTTTGGTTAGTAGAACCAAATATTATGTCGTCGACATAAATTTGGCACACAAAAAGATCACCATCACAAGTCTTAGTAAAAAGAGTTGGATCGGCTTTCCCAACCTTGAAAGCATTAGCAATTAAAAAGTCTCTAAGGCATTCATACCATGCTCTTGGGGCTTGCTTAAGTCCATAGAGCGCCCTAGAGAGCTTACACACGTGGTCGGGGTACCGTTCATCCTCGAAGCCAGGGGGCTGCTCCACGTACACCTCCTCCTTGATCGGCCCGTTGAGGAAAGCGCTCTTCACATCCATTTGGTACAACCTGAAAGAATGGTGAGCGGCATATGCTAGCAAGATACGAATTGATTCTAGCCTAGCCACAGGAGCAAAAGTCTCCTCAAAGTCCAAACCTGCGACTTGGGCATAACCTTTTGCCACAAGTTGAGCCTTGTTCCTTGTCACCACCCCGTGCTCGTCCTGTTTGTTGCGGAACACCCACTTGGTTCCCACAACATTTTGCTTGGGGCGAGGCACCAGTGTCCAAACTTCATTGCGCTTGAAGTTGTTGAGTTCCTCCTGCATGGCCAATACCCAATCCGGATCTAGCAAGGCCTCCTCTACCCTGAAAGGCTCAATAGAAGAGACAAAGGAGTAATGCTCACAAAAATTAACTAATCGAGATCGAGTAGTTACTCCCTTGCTAATGTCACCCAAAATTTGGTCGACGGGATGATCCCTTTGAATCACCGCTCGAACTTGGGTTGGAGGTGCCAGTTGCGCTTCTTCCTCCATCACGTGATCATCTTGTGCTCCCCCTTGATCACACGCCTCCTTTTGATGAACCTGTTCATCGTCTTGAGTTGGGGGTTTCACCGTTGTTGAGGAAGAAGGTTGATCTCGTTCATCTTGTTTCTGTGGCCGCACTTCTCCAATCGCCATGGTTCGTATGGCGGCCGTCGGAACATCTTCTTCATCTACATCATCACAATCAACAACTTGCTCTCTTGGAGAGCCATTAGTCTCATCAAATACAACGTCGCTAGAGACTTCAACCAAACCCGATGATTTGTTGAAGACCCTATACGCCTTTGTATTTGAATCATAACCTAACAAAAACCCTTCTACAGCTTTGGGAGCAAACTTAGAATTTCTACCCTTCTTCACTAGAATGTAGCACTTGCTCCCAAATACACGAAAGTAAGATACATTGGGTTTGTTACCGGTTAGCAGCTCATACGAAGTCTTCTTGAGGAGGCGATGAAGATAGACCCTGTTGATGGCGTGGCAAGCCGTGTTCACAGCTTTCGACCAAAAGTACTCGGGGGTCTTGAACTCTCCAAGCATCGTCCTCGCCATATCGATCAGCGTCCTGTTCTTCCTCTCTACCACACCATTTTGCTGTGGTGTGTAGGGAGCGGAGAACTCGTGCTTGATCCCTTCCTCCTCAAGGAACTCCTCCACTTGAAGGTTCTTGAATTCGGACCCGTTGTCGCTCCTTATCTTCTTCACCTTGAGCTCAAACTCATTTTGAGCTCTCCTTAGGAATCGCTTGAGGGTCCCTTGGGTTTCAGACTTATCCTGCAAAAAGAACACCCAAGTGAAGCGGGAAAAGTCATCAACAATAACTAGACCATACTTACTTCCTCCTATGCTCAGATAGGCGATGGGTCCGAAGAGGTCCATATGCAGCAGCTCCAGAGGTCTTGATGTGGTCATCACATTCTTGCTGTGATGTGCTCCTCCCACTTGTTTACCTGCTTGACAAGCTGCACAAGGTCTATCTTTTTCGAAATAAACATTGGTTAGACCTATCACGTGTTCTCCCTTTAGAAGCTTGTGGAGGTTCTTCATCCCCACATGTGCTAAGCGGCGATGCCACAACCAGCCCATGCAAGTCTTAGCCATTAAGCATGCATCTAGACCGGCCTCTTCTTTTGCAAAGTCAACTAAGTAAAGTTTGCCGTCTAGTACACCCTTAAAAGCTAGTGAACTGTCACATCTTCTAAAGACAGACACATCTACATTTGTAAAAAGACAATTATATCCCATATTGCATAGTTGACTGACAGATAGCAAATTGTAACCAAGAGACTCAACTAAAGACACATTGGAGATTGAGTGCTCATTAGAAATTGCAATTTTACCTAACCCTTTTACCTTGCCTTGATTCCCATCACCGAATATAATTGAATCTTGGGAATCCTTATTTTTGACGTAGGAGGTGAACATCTCCTTCTCCCCCGTCATATGGTTTGTGCATCCGCTGTCGATAATCCAGCTTGAACCCCCGGATGCATAAACCTGCAAGGCAAATTTAGGCTTGGGTCTTAGGTACCCAACTCATGTTGGGTCCTACAAGGTTAGTGCAAATATCCTTAGGGACCCAAATGCAAGTTTTGTCTCCCTTGCATTTTGCCCCTAACTTCCTAGCAACTATTTTCCTATCCTTTCTACAAATAGCAAAGGAAGCATTTAAAGCACAATAAATTGTAGAAGGTTCATTCACTACTTTCCTAGGAGCAAGAATAATATTCTTTCTAGGCACATGATGAATAGCATTTCTCCTAGACATATTTCTACCATGCATATAGGAAAAACTAGAAGCAAACATGGCATGAGAGTCACAATCATCATAAGCATTATAACTCCTATAAGCATTTCTAGTTTGTCTCCTATCATGGTACAAGAAGGCATGGTTCTTTTTAGCACTACTAGCCATAGGAGCCTTCCCTTTCTCCTTGACGAAGATGGGAGCCTTATGGCTTGTTAAGTTCTTGGCTTCTCTCTTGAAGCCAAGCCCATCCTTAATTGAGGGATGTCTTCCAATTGTGTAGGCATCCCTTGCAAATTTTAACTTATCAAATTCACTTTTGCTAGTCTTAAGTTGGGCATTAAGACTAGCCAATTCATCATTTAGTTTGGAAATTGAAACTAATTGTTCACAACAAGCATTAATATCAACATCCTTACACCTAGTGCAAATTTCAACATGTTCAACACAAGAGTTAGATTTACTTGCTACTTCTAGTTTCGCATTTAAATCATTAATTTCACCTTTTAGAGAAGAAATGGTTTCATTACAAGTAGAAAGTTCACAAGAAAGAATTCCATTTCTTTTAACTTCTAGAGCAAGTGAATTTTGTGCACTAACAAATTTATCATGCTCTTCATATAAAAGATCTTCTTGTTTTTCTAAGATTCTATCCTTTTCATTCAAGGCATCAATCAATTCATTAATCTTAGCTATCTTAGTTCTATCCAATCCCTTGAATAAACTAGAATAATCTATTTCATCCTCACTAGACTCATCATCACTAGAAGAATCATAAGTATTAGCATTACTAGTGATTACCTTCTTCTCCCTTGCCATGAGGCAAGTGTGATGCTCGTTTGGGAAGAGGGCCGATTTGTTGAAGGCAGTGGCGGCGAGTCCTTCGTCGTCGGAGTCGGACGAAGAGCAATCCGAATCCCACTCCTTTCCAAGGTGTGCTTCGCCTTTGGCCTTCTTGTAAACCTTCTTGTTCTCCCTCTTCCCTTGCTCCTGGTCACTATCATTTTCGGGACAGTTAGCAATAAAATGACCAACCTTACCACATTTGAAGCACGAGCGCTTTCCCTTTGTCTTGGTCTTCCTTGGTTGCCCCTTGCGACCATTTAGTGCAGTCTTGAATCTCTTGATGATGAGAGCCATCTCTTCATCATTGAGCCCGGCCGCCTCAACTTGCGCCACCTTGCTGGGTAGCGACTCCTTGCTCCTTGTTGCCTTGAGAGCAATGGGTTGAGGCTCGTGAATTGGACCGTTCAACGCCTCGTCGACGTATCTCGCCTCCTTGATCATCATCCGCCCGCTTACGAATTTTCCGAGTACCTCCTCGGGCGTCATCATCGTGTACCTGGGATTCTCACGAATATTGTTCACGAGATGAGGATCAAGAACGGTAAAGGACCTTAGCATTAGGCGGACGACGTCGTGGTCCGTCCATCGCGTGCTTCCGTAGCTCCTTATTTTGTTGATAAGGGTCTTGAGCCGGTTGTACGTTTGAGTTGGCTCCTCTCCCCTTATCATGGCGAATCGTCCAAGCTCGCCCTCCACCAACTCCATCTTGGTGAGCATGGTGATGTCGTTCCCCTCGTGAGAGATCTTGAGGGTGTCCCATATCTGCTTGGCATTGTCCAAGCCGCTCACCTTATTGTACTCTTCCCTGCACAAAGATGCTAAGAGAACAGTAGTAGCTTGTGCATTTCTATGAATTTGTTCATTTATAAGCATAGGGCTATCCGAGCTATCAAATTTCATTCCATTCTCCACAATCTCCCATATGCTTGGATGGAGAGAGAATAAGTGACTACGCATTTTGTGACTCCAAAATCCGTAGTCCTCCCCATCGAAGTGTGGAGGTTTGCCAAGAGGAATGGAAAGCAATTGCGAATTCGAACTATGTGGAATACGAGAATAATCAAATGAAAAGTTCGAATTGACCGTCTTCCTGTAGTCGTTGTCGTCGTCCTTTTGGGAAGAAGTAGATTAATCACTATCGTCGTAGTAGATGATCTCCTTGATGCGCCTTGTTTTCTTCTTCTTCCCATCCCTGCGCTTGTGGCCCGAGCCCGAGTCGGTAGGCTTGTCATCCCTCGGCTCGTTGAAGATAGACTCCTTCTCGTTGTTGTTGACCACCATCCCCTTTCCCTTAGGATCCATCTCTTCGGGCGATTAGTCCCCTCTTGAAGAGAACGGCTCTGATACCAATTGAGAGCACCTAGAGGGGGGGTGAATAGGTGATCCTGTAAAACTTCAAACTTAAGCCACAAAACTTGGTTAAGTGTTAGCACAAATAATGCCAAGTGGCTAGAGAGGAGTCTCAACAAAACACAGAAACCACAGAAGATCAATCACAGAGATGACACAGTGGTTTATCCCGTGGTTCGGCCAAGACCAACGCTTGCCTACTCCACGTTGTGGCGTCCCAACGGACGAGGGTTGCAATCAACCCCTCTCAAGCGGTCCAAAGACCCACTTGAATACCACGGTGTTTTGCTTTCTTTTCTTTATCTCGTTTGCAAGGAATCTCCACAAATTGGAGTCTCTTGCCCTTACAAGTATATGATCACAAAGAAGCACAGAGTAAGGGAGGGAAGCAACACACACAAATCCACAGCGAAATGCGCACACACACGGCCAAGAATCGAGCTCGAATGACTATCTCAAAGTTCTGACTAGAACGGAGCTCGAATCACTTAGAATCACAAACGAATGCGCAAAGAATGAGTGTGGATGATCAAGAATGCTCTAAGGTTGCTTGGTGTACTCCTCCATTCCCCTAGGGGTCCCTTTTATAGCCCCAAGGCAGCTAGGAGCCGTTGAGAGCAAATCTGGAAGGCCAATCTTGCCTTCTGTCATCAGGGGCACCGGACAGTCCGGTGCACACCGGACACTGTCTGGTGCCCGATTTCTTTCCTTAAACGGCGCTGCCGACCGTTGCCGACCGTTGCAGATCTGGGAGCCGTTGGCGCACCGGACATGTCCGGTGCACACCGGACAGTCCGGTGCCGTCTTCTAGCCGTTGGCTCGGCCACGTGTCCCGCGCAGATTGCGCGGCCGACCGTTGGCCCGGCCGACCGTTGGCTCACCGGACAGTCCGGTGCACACCGGACAGTCCGGTGAATTTTAGCTGTACGTCGCCGGTGAATTCCCGAGAGCAGCCACTTCGCGCCGAGCCAGCCTGGCGCACCGGACATGTCCGGTGCACACCGGACAGTCCGGTGTACCCAGACTGGGCAGACATTGGCTGCTCGAGCCATTTCTTCTCCAACTCGATTTTTTCTGTTTCCAGCACTTAGACACAATACATTAGTCCATAAAACAATGTACTAAGTCTGAGAAACATACCTTTATCCTTGATTTGTACTTTGTCCACTATTTTACAATTAGGCACTTGTGTTGGGCACTAAATCACCAAAATACTTAGAAATGGCCCAAGGGCACATTTCCCTTTCAGAGACACTATTTGATGGGAACCCACTGCAACATCTTCACTGATCATAAGAGCCTTAAGTATATCTTTACTCAGGCTGATCTCAACATGAGGCAGAGAAGATGGCTAGAACTGATCAAGGATTACGACCTTGAGGTACATTATCACCCAGGAAAAGCCAATGTGGTAGCAGATGCCTTGAGTCGGAAATCGCAATGCAAATGTGTTATGATGGATTCTCGCATTAACACCTTGTGTGATGAGTTGAGCAAAATGAAGATCGAAGTGATTCCTACTGGTGCTTTGTCTCATATTTCCGTTGAGCCAACTTTGCAAGACCAGATCATCATGGCCCAGCTCAGTGACAAGGGAGTACAGATTATCAAGGAGAACCTCCATCAGAAGACCGAGAAGTATAAATGTTTCCGCTAAGATGGAAAGGGTATATTGTGGTTTGAAAGCAGACTGGTAGTTCCTAAAAATGAGGATCTCAAGAAGAGAATCTTGGATGAGGTCCATCTCTGCAAATTCTCCATGCATCCAGGAAGCACCAAAATGTACCATGATATGAAGCCCTTGTATTGGTGGACCAGAATGAAGAGGGAGATAGCCCAATATGTATCGGAATGTGACACCTGTCAGAGGATAAAGGCAAGCCACTTGAAGTCAGCTGGAGCTTTGCAACCCCTATCGGTACCTTCGTGGAAATGGGATGACATCAGCATGGATTTCATTGTAGGTCTGCCCAACACTTCTCGACATCATGATTTGATTTGGGTAATTGTGGACCGACTGACGAAAGTAGCACATTTTCTCCCAGTGCACACCACTGATAAGGCTCAAAAGTATGCAGAGTTGTACATTGACCGGATCGTGTGTTTGCACGGATTGCCCCGGACCATTGTTTCTGACCGAAGAGCCCAATTTGTTGCCAGATTTTGGGAACAACTGCAAGAGTCTTTGGGAACCAAGCTAATCAGAAGTTCAGCTTACCACCCACAGACTGATGGTCAGACTGAGAGGGTGAACCAAATTCTTGAAGACATGCTGAGGGCTTGTGCAATTGATTATGGCAAGAACTGGGATAAGCACCTCTCCTTGGCAGAGTTTGCGTATAACAACAGTTATCAATCCAGCCTAAAGATGGCACCCTTTGAAGCTCTCTATGGGAGGAGATGTAGAACACCGCTCATTGGTCTCAGCCTGGAGAAAGAGAAGTTTTCGGACCTGATTTAGTGACTGAAGCCAAAAGGAAGGTCAAACTAATCAGGAAGAATCTAGAAGCAGCTCAGGCTAGGCAGAAGAGTTACCATGATAAGAGAAGGAAACCTCTCCAGTTCAAGGTGGGAGATTTTGTTTATCTAAAGGTATCACCCACCAAGGGAGTGCAGAGATTTGGAATCAAAGGCAAGTTAGCCCCTCGTTACATTGGACCTTATGAGATCATAGAGGCATGTGGACCCGTGGCTTACAAATTGAAGTTACCTCCAAAAATGTCTACCATCCAAAGTGTGTTCCATGTATCTCAACTGAAGAAGTGTGTTCGCTTGCCGGCCGAGATCATAGCAGAACCAGAATTCGAGATAGAGCCAGATCTATCGTACCAAGAGTACCCTTCCAAGATTCTGGATTGCAAGGAAAGATCAACTCGGGCTAAATCGATCAAGATGTATAAGGTCCAGTGGAGTAATCACTCAGAGGAAGAGGCTACTTGGGAGACTGAGGAATTCTTGTGTTCCAACTTTCCTGATTATCTACCTAAGGAAATTGGTACGTAATCATGCCCAACCCCTCCCCTGCCCTTTGAATCCAAATTTCAAAAAAATGATCTTAAAATAAAGAGAGTTAATTATAAGACAAAATTTAAAAGGACTTCCTTCTGAAGTTGCAAAGAGAATGACAATCGAAGAGCAGTTTGCCCTAATAATAGAGCACCCACTTCCTGTATGTCTCACCCTTCGCTTCACCCCGGGAGGACTCCGACCCGAATCTCGGGACGAGATTCCCTTAAGGGGGAAGGCTGTGACACCCCAGTGTCACTTAGGGTTTCTTCCTTAGGCTAACCACAAATCATTATCACATGTAAGCCAAATGAAGGGATAAACATCAAAAGGTAAGAACATAGGATTATAATGAGTCTTCTCAAATTCTCCTTACTCTGGCCATGAATCTTAAGGAAGGAAAACTCTCAAACCCTAATTAATCCTAAGTGAGCAAATTAAGCATAAAGGGTAATTGGGAGAAAAACATGGGGGAAAATACAAATTTTGGTAAAATCCAAATTACAAAGTTTTAGTTCACCAATTAACCAACAAAGCATAGTAAAGAAGTTTTGCCATTTGAAATTTTCAAAATCCCCAAAACAGCCCCTAAACTAATGCACTTGGGGGAAATTCAGAAATCCAGAAATCTAAATTTCAGCCCCTTTCCAATGATCAATCGTGTTCTCTGTTTTTCAAAACTCAAAACCAAGAAGTTCAAATATCAAAGTAGTGCCAAATTTTCTTGAACACGCTCTGGAAAAATTTGAACTCAAACCAAATTCATTTGTCACGGTTTTGGCATCGTTTGACCTCAGGACCAGGCAATCTGACACTGGCACCTTGGTGACGCTACAACTCTTTGTCCCTAGCCTAAAACCGCGCGGCGTCCATACACAAAAGACAAAGCACTATCAGGGGAACAAATCCTTCACAGCGATCTTGCCCAAATTCGCGAAGATTTGTGCCCAATCGGTATTAGAACTCGGGCAGAAGCAACGGTTCCACGTGTTCGACCGTGGCTGACACCCCAGGTTCACGGCCGTTCGCGCACCCGCGCTCCCCAGTGCACGCCCGTGCGCGCTTGCCGGTCCACGGCCGCCCGTGCACCACGTCGTGCCTATAAAGCAGCCCCGAGCCTCGGCTGTACCTCCCCGCGCGCTCACAAGTCCTGCCCAAGCCAAAGATCGCCGGAATTCGCCCCGAGCACGCCGTGCCACCGCCCGCCAAGCCTTTCGAGCCTCGGCCACCGTGTCCAGCCTTCTCCAGTCACTTCCAAGCCGCGCCACCCGCTCGGTTAGCTTCGCTAAGAGCTTGTGAAGCTTTCTAAGGTCTCGGACCCGACAGAACATCACCGGAGGCCCAAGATCGTCCTCGCCGGACTGCGGTCACCCGTCGTCGCGCGTGGACCGAGCAATCGAGTAAGCCATTTTCAAATTCCTTGCACCCACGTCTTCTCTAGCACCTAGTGAAGCTCTCTGACCCATTTGATTGAACTATCGCGTCGTGAGTAGGCCGGATTCCTCGCCGCCGACGAGCACCCCCGCCAGCGCACGTGGACCGGCCGACTCCGACCATCCCCGACGGCGACCCGCACATCGCTGTGATCCTCGAGACCTACCCTACGTTCTCGACCACCTCACCAGAGCAGTCTCGCCACCGGTAAGCCCCTTCACCCTTTTCCCCGCCACGGGTACTGTTTAAATAGGGAAAGGACCGCGAGTTCGGTTTCCAGAAACCCGAGGGGGTTTTCTGCAGAGCCTTAGACTCAAATGAATAGTGCCTCGGGGACCTGTCTATAATTCCTTTAAAATCTTTCGCCAGGGATCCCAGCACAAAACTGCTTTTCTTTAAACCATTTCTAATTAACCTTTTATTATTCAGCAAAGAACTTAGGAAATTCATAACTTGAGGAATATTTAACTAAAAATTGTCAAACCAATTTTGCTGGATTCAAAATATTATGGACTATCATTTAAAAATACTAAACCCCATGCTTTCTGTTTTGAATTTTAGAGTTTGAAATTAATTACAGAAACTAACAAAACCTATATAAATTAAAGAAAATTAGTTATGCTTCTGTGCTGAACTTAAGAAAATTTGTAGATGTTCAAACCCTAATTAGGCACTGTTTAAAAATGCTAGACACCCTAGTATTGAAAGTTTAAGTAGGGTTATCCAATAAAAGCTATTTTTTCCCAAAACTTAAAAAAATCAGAAAGGTATTAGAAAGTAATGATTAGTGACTGCCAATATTTTTCCTAGCCTATTTAAGTGATAGAGAACCTAGAAAAAATAAAGGGATCTCTAGCCCAGAACAGAATCAAGGTGAATTGTTTTATTTAGCATTATTCCAACCTGAAAAACAATTATTAGAATTATAAAAACAATTTCAAAATTTGTCAAAAAAATCCAGTGGACTTGTAACCACTAGAACCACACTACAAAAATGATAACCACCCCAGCCCATCATTTAAGTAGGGTGAACAATAAAGATTGATATTGGGTCATATTTCAATTAAAACATAAGCTACCCAAAAATAATGCAATAATGGGCAAATAAAATTTTGCTAGATCAATAATGAGATAGGCCACCAGAGGAAAATGCAAAACCCAATTGAAAACTGCAAAAGAATACCCATTGCCATACTTCGTGAAAAAGGCCATTTAATCCAAATAATTCCTACCACCCCTTCCCTTAAGCAAAAAGATTCCAAACTTCAAAATGATTGCTCTTGCACAAAGAAGAAACTAGGAAAAATCAGAAATCTGTTGTTTGATATTTTTCAAATCTAGTGGTAGTAGAAAGCACCCCTTTGAATAGAAACTTTAGAAAATCATAGTAAAATAACTAAAGGATGTTAGTAGCTAAACGTTTGTATAAGGTCATGTCATAACTTCTAAATGCCAGCAAAAATAAGTCTTAGAGAATAACCTCATGTTAAATGGTAGCTGTAGTTCAAAGCACCCCTTCTGCCCTAACATTTGATAATTTTATCCAGAAAGCATTATTCACTCTTTAAGCCCCAAATTTTAGGATAGAGAATTATACACTAGTAAGAAGCCACTGTAATTTTTGCAGAATTTTTGGAAATTTATTAAGACAACTTGTAGTTCAAACCCACTCTAAAAATATAAAAGAAATAGAGGGAAAGAAATAAAAGATAAACCTCGCTCCAATAAGTTCAACTAGAAATCTTGATAAATTCTCACTAAGACATTAAAAAGAATTCGGTGGAACACCAAAATGGACTTTCCACTTAGTTTAACTAAGTTGACCCTAAATTACTAAGTCTACCACAAAAAGCTTAGTAGCAATATTAAGCCCTCCCGTAGTAAAGTAATCCTTCACCATCAAAGTTTAATTGTTTAAGCACATGTCATATCATGCATGTATCTTACTCATTGCATTCATTAGATTGTAATCTCGCTGATGGAGAGTACGTGCTCATCCCGAGCAAGGAATTGTCCAAGAGGAAGACCAGGAGCAAGCTCCCGAGGCTGCCATCGAGGATCTCCCCGCAGCCCCAGCTATTGAAGGCAAGCCCCGGTTTTATGCATAACCGTTTATATATGCTATTTTACTACACTTAATGTTTGTAGGCTTGTAATGTGCACTTAAGTGTAGGAGTTGCTTGGAACCTTTAGTTGCATGAACTTAGGATTCCTTTTTGAGATGAATACTAGTATGCTAGGTCGAGTAACTGCTATGCTAACCAGGATCTCGGTAGAAGTCGATTGATTTTTCTAGCACTCGCGCAAGGTCAGGAATTGATTGTATTCATCTTGATAACGGGATCTATGATGGTCTATGGACTTGGATCCGGGGAGGATGCCTTGTCCATGAGACGGGAAAAAGGAATTAAGGATTAATGAGTGGATACCTAAGTCAAGCGTTTGAACGTACTAAACACATGTCGAGAAATATGGTAACTGATAAACCTAGTACCTGAGTGAAGCCGGGCGCGGACTTTACTCCTCACGCGACCTGAGACTGAGTCTCCCATGCTAGCTATGGTGGGTACAAGTGCGGCCACTGCACGGCGGCAGCTAGGGTCAGTGGGGCATTGTATGCCAAGGCGGTGAGGCCTGGCCGCGAATGGGGAATCGATGGGGACGGTTGATATGTGTGGGGATGGAGTGCTCCTACATGTCGTGTGTTTAGGTTTACCTTGCAAGGTTAAAAAACTCGATTCGAATCGTCTGCTTGTCGCAGCTAATGAGACTGCTTGACCCCTTGTACTACATCGAGTAAGAAGTGAAATGAGGTTTACATGAGAAACTTGTTGATTGCACTAAATGCTTGCTACCATGTATGCTTAGAAGGAGCAAACTTAGCTAAGATAATGATACTAGAAACTAAAAGCTAAAAATTGATTTTTAGACTCAGCTAGTGCTTTTTGGCAAACCAAATCCCTCAGCCAAACAGCTGCATGGTCTAGAGGTAGAGGAGTAGTTTTCTCACACCGGTTAAGTCTAGCTGAGTATTAGTATACTCAGCCTTGCTTGTGGCATAATTTTTGCAGGTACGCTTCAGGATATGGTTGATGGTGTGACTTGGCCTACCACCCTGCCACCAAGTTAGACGTTCGAGTGGGATGCTGCTCCGGCAGGAGAGGAGCAGGAGGAGTAGTGGGCTAGGCCTTGCCCATTTCCTCGCTATCGACGATATCGATTATCCGCTGCATCTTATTTTATGAACTTATTTCAGCTACTTGAGAACTCCGGTTTATGTAATAACTCCAGTACTTTAATTCGAGGTTTTCTGTTTTATTGTATTTATTCTGTGACTCACCTTCGAGTGAGATTGTGGTATTTGATCCTGGTTAAGTGGCTCTATCATACTAGATCTGAGGGACTGACGGGTTATTCTGATTTAAGTGTGTTACGGCCCCTGATGCGTGACTTAGGCACGTAAGCTGGGATAATTCGGGCGGTTCCGCCACAAAGTTTTCCTCTTTTTTCCTTGCCTTCGCGAGGGGTAGCAGTAATCAGGGTATATGAAACCAATTGCATCAAAAACCCTGTTCAATCTTTTCTTGCCCTGACCCCCGAAGGCTGAGGATAAAGCATCATCTTTGGCTCTTGTATATGCCCCAAGTAACTCGTCGCTAGTAGCCTCAATACATTTTAGCCAGTTGTCATTTGGTTCGTCAAATCGATCTCTGTATCTGAAGGTATACTTCAAACGATTTAATCCACCTTCACTGGACCCGGCAGCATTCTCCTTCGGCATCTCCCAGTTATCCACAAGTGGCCATACCCTGTAGGCTATGTGCTCTTGGATCAGGTCTCTTGTGCCAATGAAAGCACAGACATTGCTGAAAGCCTTTTGGCATGCTTCGGCATCATTTTCAATCGCCATGGTTGGCCTTCGAAGGCCGAAGCGAGACCAGATGGGGCGTTGGATAATCCCCTTTATGTCTTCCCTTTTAACCAGATCATTTTGACATAAAACGATTCCTCCATCCAGGCCCCGGGCCACCTTTTCCGAAATGTTGGAACCGGGTAGCTTGCATTAGAACGAGCAATGAATCCATAACAACTGAAGTTGTTGTGATACTACTCTTTGCCAGTGGACTTTGTCTCGTACAATAGTTCATGCATACTACAAAAACACTTCACGCTCGGTTCCAGCCCTTGGCTTCTCACAGCCCAAACAAACAAACCCATTCTGATTATAGCTTCAGGAGTAAGTTGATGAAGAAAGATTTGAAATATCTTCAACACTTCAACCAAAAATCTGCTTAATGGAAACTGAAGACCCGCCTTCAAAAAGCTCCTGTAGACAACAACTTCATTTTCTTCAGGAGCAGGGGCGGTGCTGTCTCCTCCAACCCTCACAATAAACATGTCACGGAAGTATCTTCCCTTCATGGCATCAATATGACTTTGCTTAATGGTCGACTTTCCAAAGATGGTATGGCTTGGCCGCCAGGGCCAGTCCTCAGAATCTTCATCCCCACTTTCCACATCATAGTCATCGCTATCATCAGAATCTTCAGACAAATCCACCATTATTTCCTTTGTGATCTTCTCTGTATTTGTTTTTGCCATAGATTCGTAAAACCAAGCAATAAAAGGGTCCACAACTTTCTTCTCCTCATACATCTTCTTCTCCTCAAACATCTTCTTCTCTTCAGACATCTTCTTCTCTTCGGACATGCAACAAGCACTTGTCTTTATCACGAAGCTCGAAAATCAAGCGATAGCTGATACGCAAGAGTTAAAAATTTGAGAAAATAACGCAAGCAACAGAAATGGCATAGCAAATGCTGCCGCTGTGGGTTTCTATTTATATGCCTAGTGCATTGCAACTTGGCGGGCCCCATTTGTCATTGACTTTCGCTATTCTAGCGAAGGGAAGGTGTTTTTTCGGACCTTCGGCTAAAGGCCTTCGTTCATGTTGTAGTCTGAATTTGTTGGATACAAGAACAAATTAATACTGAGAGGGGCTACTGTTGGGGGCCTTCGTCTTCCAAAGGTCCTCAAAAACACGACTAACATGTTTTCCAAGTGTAATATACTGTTACAGGAACCTTCGGCTTTGAGATGAAGGTGCGCACGGTATGAAAGGAGCGGTCTGGAAGAAGGATGAATCAGTTCTGAAGCTATGTTACAGGAACCTTCGGCTTAGCACAAAAACAGTGATGGAGAATGAAACCGACCTAAAGGGGAAAAGACTACTTTGTCCTCTACAGATTACTCCTTAGTCAATAGAAAATGTCAAGGACTTGGATGTAATTTTACCCAGGCTGCGTCCTGTGCCTATAAATAGATGAACAGTAACACCGTACTATTCACGTTGACTTGTAATCACTCGCACGTCACTCTTGAATTCTTACCTTCTATCAAGCCGAAGGTATAACTATAATTAAATATTATTGATCTTTGTTCATGGTCATATAATGAGAAGATAGATAATCCAGTGATTTAATATTATTGTTCATGTCCTTTATATGTCTCCTATGTTCCTGCTTTTTATTATTACATGTTGAAATGATGAAGGTTTGCCCTTCACACCCTTCGTCTGAAGATCATTATATCATGAGGGAGATAATGCTTCGAAGGATGAAGGTCTTTAACCATTAACATTTGTGTTTCCTTGTTCTTAATTCATAGCATTTGAGAACAAGTGACCAACAATGGCTGTTTTCGACAAAAATGGGGTTGTGTGGTCATTGACCATCGACCAGAGGCTTGTACACCTCACCCCACATATGTTTCCTTGCCAAAGATCACATTCTTGGATTTTTGGTGGAGACCATTACTAGGTCAAAAATCTGTAGGTGTTAGCCTTCGGTATTATTGAAAATGGTCGTTCATGCTATTTTGGACAAAAATGGGGGTTGTGTGGCCATTGATCATCGACCAGAGGCACGTACACTTCACCCCACGTATGTTTTCTTGGCATAGATCACATTCTTGGATTTCTTATGGAGACCATTTCTTGGTCAAAAATCCATAGGTGTTAGCCTTCGGTATTATTGAAAATGGTCGTTCATGCAATTTTAGACAAAAATGGGGGTTTTGTGGTTATTGATCATCGACCAGTTACTTGTACACCTCACCCCACATATGTTTCCTTGCCATAGATCACATTCTTGGAATTTTTGTGGAGACCATTTCTTCGTCAAAAATCCATAGGTGTTAGCCTTCGGTATTGTTGAAAATGGTCGTTTATGGCTATTTTCAACAAAATGGGGGTTGTGTGGCCATTGATCATCGACTTGGGGCTCGTACACCTAACCCCATATATGTTTCCTTGCCATAGATCACATTCTTGGATTTCTGGTGGCGACCATTTCTTGGGCAATAATCCGTAGGTGTTAGCCTTCGGTATTATTGAAAATGGTTGTTCATTCGATTTTCGACAAAAATGGGCATTGTGTAGCCATTGACCATCGAACAGAAGCTCGTACACCTGACCCCACATATGTTTCCTTGCCATTGGTCACATTCCTGGATTTCTAGTGGGGACCATTTCTTGGTCAAAAATATGTAGGTGTTAGCCTTCGGTATTATTGAAAATGCTCGTTCATGCTATTTTCGACAAAAATAGGGGTTGTGTGGCCATTGATCATCGACTAGAGGCTCATACACATCTCCCTATATTTGTTTCCTTGCCATAGATCACATTCTTGGATTTCTGGTGGAGACCATTCCCTGGTCAAAAATTTGTAGGTGTTAGCCTTTGGTATTATTGAAAATGGTCGTTCATGCTATTTTCAACAAAAATAGGGGTCGTGTGGCCATTGATCATCGACCAGAGGCTCATACACCACATCACACATATGTTTCCTTGCCATAGATCACATTCTTGCATTTTTGGTGGAGACCATATCTTGGTCAAAAATCTATAGGTGTTAGCCTTCGGTATTATTGAAAATGGTCGTTGATGCTATTTTCGACAAAAATGGTCGTGTGGCCACTTATCATCGACCAGAAGCTTGTACACCTCACCCGACATATATTTCCTTGCCATAGATTAAATTCTTTGATTTTTGGTGGAGACCATTTCTTGGTCAAAAATCTGTAGGTGTTAGCCTTCGGTATTATTGAAAATGGTCGTGCATGGCTGTTTTCGACAAAAATGGGGGTTGTGTGGCCATTGACCATCGACTAGAGGCATGTACACCTCACCCCACATATGTTTCCTTGCCAAAGATCACATTCTTGGATTTTTGGTGGAGACCATTACTAGGTCAAAAATCCGTAGGTGTTAGCCTTTGGACGAAAATGGGGGTTGTGTGGCTATTCATCATCGATCAGAGGCACATATGTTTTCTTGCCATAAATCACATTCTTGGATTTTTGATGGAGACCATTTCTTGGTCAAAAATCCATAGGTGTTAGCCTTCAGTATTATTGAAAATGGTCGTTCATGCTATTTTCGACAAAAATGGGGGTTGTGTGGCCATTGATTATCGACCAGTTACTCATACACCTCACCCCACATATGTTTCCTTGCCGTAGGTCACATTCTTGGATTTTTGTGGAGACCATTTCTAGGTCAAAAATCTGTAGGTGTTAGCCTTCGGTTTTATTGAAAATGGTCGTTCATGGCAACTTTCGACAAAATGGGGGTCATGTGGTCATTGATCATTGACCAAAGGCTCGTTTACCTCACCCCACATATGATTCCTAGCCATAGATCACATTCTTGGATTTCTGGTGGAGACCATTTCTTCGTCAAAAATCCATAGGTGTTAGCCTTCGGTATTATTGAAAATGGTCGTTCATGGCTATTTTCGACAAAAATGGGGGTTATATGGCCATTGATCATTGACCAGTGGCTCATTCACCTCACCCCACATATTTTTTCTTGCCATAGATCACATTCTTGGATTTCTGGTGGAGACCATTTTTTGGTCAAAAATCCGTTGGTGTTAGCCTTCGGTATTATTGAAAATGGTCGTTCATGCTATTTTCAACAAAAATAGGGGTTGTGTGGCCTTTGATCGTCAACTAGAGGCTCGTACACCTCACCCCATATATGTTTCCTTGCCATAGATCACATTCTTAGATTTTTGGTGGAGACCATTTCTTAGTGAAAAATCTGTTGGTGTTAGCCTTCGGTATTATTGAAAATGGTCGTTCATGCTATTTTTGACAAAAATAGGGGTTGTGTGGCCATTGATCATTAACCAAAGGCTCGTACACCTCACCCCACATATGTTTCGTTGCCATAGATCACATTCTTGTATTTCTGGTGGAGACCATTTCTTGGTCAAAAATTTTGTAGGTGTTAGCCTTTGGTATTATTGAAAATGGTCGTTCTAGGCTATTTTCGACAAAATAAGGGTTGTGTGGATATTGATCATCAACCACAGGATCGTACACCATACCCCACATATGTTTTCTTGCCATGGATCACATTCTTGGATTTCTTGTGAAGACCATTTCTTAGTCAAAAATCCATAGGTGTTAGCCTTCGGTATTATTGAAAATGGTAATTCATTCTATTTTTGACAAAAATGGGGGTTGTGTAGCCATTGACCATCGAATAATGGCTCATACACCTGACCCCACATATGTTTCCTTGCCATAGATCACATTCTTGGATTTCTGGTGGAGACCATTTCTTGGTCAAAAATCCATAGGTGTTAGCCTTCGGCGTTATTGAAAATGGTCATTCATTCTATTTTTGACAAAGATGGGGGTTGTGTAGCCATTAACCATTGAACAGAGGCTCGTACACTTGATCCCATATATGTTTCCTTGCCATAGGTCACATTCTTGGATTTCTGGTGGGGACCATTTCCTGGTCAAAAATTTGTAGGTGTTAGCCTTCGGTATTATTGAAAATGGTCGATCATGGCTATTTTCGACAAAAAATTGGGGTTGTGTGGCCATTGATCATCGACCATAGGATCATACACCTCACCTCACATATGTTTCATTACCATAGATCACATTCTTGGATTTCTGTTGGAGACCATTTCTTGGTCAATAATTTGTAGGAGTTAGCCTTCAGTATTATTGAAAATGGTCGTTTATGCTATTTTCGACAAAAATGGGGGTTGTGTGGCCATTGATGATCGACCAGAGGCTCATACACCTCACCCCACATTGTTTCCTTGCCATGGATCACATTCTTGGATTTTTGGTGGAGACCATTTCTTGGTAAAAAAATCCATAGGTGTTAGCCTTCTGTATTATTGAAAATGGTCGTTCATGCTATTTTCGACAAAAATAGGGGTTGTGTGGCCATTGATGATTGACTAGAGACTCGTTCACCTCACCCCACATGTTTCTATGCCATAGATCACGTTTTTGGATTTTTGGTGGAGACCATTTATTGGTCACAAATCCATAGGTGTTAGCCTCCGGTATTATTGAAAATGGTCGTTGATGCAATTTTCAGCAAAAATAGGAGTTATTTGTCCAGTAATCATCGACCAGAGGCTCGTACACCTCAATCCATATATGTTTCCTTGCCATACATCACATTCTTAGATTTCTGGTGGAGGTCATTTCTTGGTCAAAAATCCGTAGGTGTTAGCCCTCGGTATTATTGAAAATGGTCGTTCATGCTATTTTTGACAAAAATGGGGGTTATGTGGCCATTGATCATCGACTAGAGGCTCATAAACCACACCCCACATATGTTTCCTTACCATAGATCACATTCTTGCATTTCTTGCAGAGACCATTTCTTGGTCAAAAAATTCGTAGGTGTTAGCCTTCACTATTATTGAAAACGGTCATTTATGCTATTTTCAACAAAAATAGGGGTTGTGTGGCCATTGATCATCAAGCAGAGGTTCATACACCTCACCCCACATATGTTTCCTTGCCATAGATCACATTCTTGGATTTCTAGTGGAGACCATTTCTTGGTCAAAAATCCGTAGGTGTTAGCCTTCGGTATTATTGAAAATGGCCGTTCATGCTATTTTTGATAAAAATGGGGTCGTGTGGCCAATGATCATCGACCGAAATCCAAGAATTTGATCTATGGCAAGGAAACATATGTGGGGTGAGGTGTACGAGCAACTGATTGATGATCAATGGCCACACATCCTCCATTTTTATCGAAAATAGCAAGAACAACCATTTTCAATAATACCGAAGGCTAACACCTACGAATTTTTGACCAATAAATGGTCTCCACCAGAAATCCAAGAATGTGATCTATGGTAAGAATACATACATGGGTTGAGGTGTACAAGCATCTGGTCAATAGCAAATGGCCACACAACTCACATTTTTGTCGAAAATAGCATGAAGGACCATTTTCAATAATACCAAAGGTTAACACCAAAAGATTTTTGGCCAAGAAATGGACTCCACCAGAAAACCAAGAATCTGATCTATGGCAAGGAAACATATGTGGGGTGAGGTGTACGAGCCTCTAGTCGATGATCAATGGCCACACAACCTTCATTTTTGCCGAAAATAGCCATGAACAACCATTTTCAATCCCCATTTTTCTCGAAAATAGCATGAACGACCATTTTCAATAGTACCAAAGGTTAACACCTACATATTTTTGACCAAGATATGGTCTCTACCAGAAATGCAAGAATGTGATTTATGGAAAGGAAACATATGTGGGGTGTGGTGTATGAGCCTCTGGTCGATGATCAATAGCCACACAACCCCCATTTTTGTCAAAAATAGCATGAACGACCGTTTTCAATAATATCGAAGGCTAACACCTATGGATTTTTGACCAATAAACTGTCTCCACCAAAAATCCAAAAATGTGATCTATGGCATAGAAACATATGTGGGTTGAGGTGTATGAGCCTCTTGTCGATGATCAATGGCCACACAACACCTATTTTTGTCGAAAATATCATGAACGACCATTTTCAATAATACCGAAGGCTAACACCTATGGTTTTTTTACCAAGAAATGGTCTCCACTAGAACTCCAAGAATGTGATCTATGGCAAGGAAACATATGTGGGTTGAGGTGTACGAGCAACTGGTTGATGATCTATGGCCACACAACCCCCATTTTGTCGAAAATAGCATGAACGAACATTTTCAATAATACCGAAGGCTAACACCTATAGATTTTTGACCAAGAAATGGTCTCCACCAGAAATCCAAGAATGAGATCTATGGCAAGAAAACATATGTGGGGGGAGGTGTACGAGCCTCTAGTAGATGATCAATGGCCACACATCTCCCATTTTTGTCGAAAATAGCATGAAAGGCCATTTTCAATAATACCGAAGGCTAACACCAACGGATTTTTGGCCAAGAAATGATCTCCACCAGAAAACCAAGAACATGATCTATGACAAGGAAACATATGTGGGGTGAGGTGTAGGAGCCTGTCGTCGATGATCAATTGCCACACAACTCCCATTTTTGTCGAAAATAGCATGAAGGACCATTTTCAATAATACCGAAGGCTAACACCAACGAATTTTTGGCCAAGAAATGGTCTCCACCAGAAAACCAAGTGTTGGGGGCCAGCTTCGTCGTCGAAGGTCCTGCATGAAGAAACATCTTTGGAAGATCAACACAGAAGCAGCGCCGAAACTGTCATCTAAGGAGCTTCGGCATAGTAACACGCTTTGAGACGAAGGTGTAGCACCGACTTAAAGATGAAAGGACAGATTGACCCATGATAATTTATGTCATAAAAGTAGTCAATTATACAGGGTATAATTGTAATTTCACACAGGCTGTGCCCTGTGTCTATAAATAGATGAACAGTACCCCCGTACTGTTCACGCTGATTTGTACTCGCTCGTGCATCACGCTTGAACCTTTGCTTTCTGCCAAGCCGAAGGTTTTAATGTAATTCATTATCATTTTTATCTATCCATAACAATAAAAACATATTAATAACATCATATGATTATTCATGATTATTCATGTTGTCTTTCATATTTCATATGCTTCTTCTTACATTGATATACACTGTAATGACGAAGGTATGTCCTTCATCGCCTTCGTCTGAAGATCATTATATCCCATGGGAAATAATGTTTCGGAGGATGAAAGGCATTAACTTTTAACATTTTATGTTGCCTTGTTCTTGATTCATAGCACTTGAGAACAAGTCCCCAACATTGGCGCCCACCTCCGGTGAACTCACTTCCACTGTTGAGCTGATGGCTTTATTCAACAACCAAGCTGAAGTACCTTCGGCTACGAAGCTGGTGCTTCTGATAATAGGTGGTTCAAGTTCGGAACCGGCTAACAAGAAGCAGAAGAAGGAAGCACAGAGAAGGGTGCAGCATGTTGGGGTGCAAGGGCCCTTCATCAAATCAAAATGGTCCCATATCCCAATCACCTTCTCCTAGGAGGATCTTCAGCTTAAAGATTACCCTCATAATGATGCTATGGTCATATCTTGTGTCATCAAGGGATTTCTGGTCCGTAATGTTCTGGTTGATACAGGCAGTGCAGCAGATATCATATTTGCTAATGCCTTCAGACAGATGCAAGAGCCAGAAGACAAGATTCATGATGCTACTCACCCTCTTTGTGGCTTCGGAGGAAGGCAGATTGTAGTACTCGGCAAAATCACAATGCTGGTTACCTTCGACTTTGTTCATAACACAAGGACTGAACAGATTGTCTATGATATTTTTGATATGGAGTACCCCTATAATGCAATCATTGGTCATGGAACACTTAATGCCTTTGAAGCAATACTTCATCCAGCATATCTATGCATGAAGATACCTTCGAAACAAGGGCCCATTGCTATTCATGGAAGTCAAGAAGCTGCCAGAAAGGCCGAAGGAAATTGGACAGACTCAAAAGCAATTCACAATATAGATGGAACCGAAGTATGTGAACAGTACAAATACAAAAGAGAGAAGGCTGCTTCAGCGGATCAGCCGAAGCCTATGCTTCTATGTGAAGACATAGCAGAGCAAAAGGTATTGCTGGGGTCTCAGCTATCTGAAGAACAAGAGAAAACTTTGATAAGATTTTTATTCAACAACAAAGATGTCTTTGCTTGGTCAGCCAATGATCTCTGTGGTGTCAATAGAGATGTCATTGAACATTCACTCAACGTGGATCCATCCTTCAGGCCAAGAAAGCAAAGGCTTCGGAAAATGTCTGATGATAAAGCTAAAGGTGCTCGCAATGAAGTGAAAAGATTTCTCAGTGCTGGTGTCATCAGAGAGGTAAAATACCTAGAATGTTTAGCCAATACTGTTATGGTGAAGAAGGCCAATGGCAAATGGAGAATGTGTATTGATTTTACAGATCTTAACAAGGCTTGTCCGAAGGATGAATTCCCATTACTAAGAATAGATTCTCTAGTAGACACAGCAGCTTCTTTAGAGCTCATGAGTCTACTGGATTGTTACTCTGGCTACCACCAAATCTGGATGAAAAAGGAAGATGAGCCAAAAACTAGCTTCATAACCCCTAGTGGCACATATTGCTATCTTCGGATGCCTGAGGGGCTCAAGAATGCTAGAGGAAGCTTTAGCAGAATGACAGCCAGGGTCCTTCATTCTCAGATAGGCAGAAATGTGCTGACCTATGTTGATGATATCATAGTAAAAAGCACGAAGCAAGAAAATCATATTGCTGATTTGCAAGAAACATTTGCCAATTTCAGACAAGTTGGCCTGAAATTAAATCCAGAAAAATGTGTTTTTGGAGTGAAGAAAGGCAAGTTCCTTGGCTGTCTAGTATCAACGAAAGGAATTGAAGCTAACCCAAGCAAGATCGAAGCTATCCTACGGATGGAGCCACCAAGCACGAAGAAAGGGGCTCAACGGTTAGCAGGAAGATTAGCATCATTAAACAGATTCATATCTAGATCAGCGAAAAGAAATATGCCATTTTTTGAAATACTGAAGTCAGCAGAAGTCTTTCAATGGGGCCCAGCACAACAAAAAGCTTTTGAAGAGTTGAAACAATATTTGATTGATTTAACAACATTAACTCCACCCGCGCCAAGGGCTCCATTGCTCTTATATGTGGCAGCTTCGCATTCTGCAGTGAGTGCAGCGCTGGTGCAGGAGAAGCTAGATGGCCAAGCTAAAAAGCAAGTTCCAGTATACTTTGTCTCTGAAGTTTTAAGTCCATCAAAGAAAAAATACACAGCATTGGAGAAGGTATTATATGCTGTGTTAATGGCCTCCAGAAAGCTTCGGCATTATTTTCAAGCATACCACATAATTGTTCATTCATCACAACCTCTAAAGGACATCATGAGGAACAAAGAAGCTACTGGAAGGATTGGGAAATGGGCTGCAGAGCTTAACAAATTCATCATTGATTATGTGCACAGATCTTCAATTTAGTCCCAGGCGTTAGCAGACTTCATCGCTGACTGGACGCCAGGGGCTCAGGAAGAAGAGATAAATAAAGATGCCAAAGCTTGGGCAGTGTTCTATGATGGTTCTTGGGGAGCCTTCGGCACAGGAGCAGCTACTGTTCTAGTAGCACCTTCGAAAGTCAGAACATGTTATGCAGCCAAGCTAGACTTCAGTTGTACAAATAATATTGCCGAATATGAAGCACTCCTGTTGGGGCTTTGGACGTTAAGGGCAATGGGAATAAGAAGGGCTATTCTAAAAACTTATTCTCAAGTCATTTCTGGCCATATAGATAAAAGTAGCAAGGCAAGAGATCCGAAACTTGAAAAATATCTGGATACAGTCCGAAGTTTGGAGGCTTCCTCCGAAGGTTTCTCTGTTAAGAACATTCCAAGAGGCGAAAATGAGCACGCAGATCTGTTAGCCAAATCAGCGGCTCAGGGGCTCCCTCTACCTTTGGAAGTATTTTTTGAAACAATAAAGGCACCTTCGGTTGAACTCATGGAGAGAGCAGTGCTCGCCATTTCTCCAGTACATAGTGAAGATTGGAGGACTGAAATCATATCTTTCCTCCAGGGTAACTGCCTCTCGAACGATAAAGTTTATAATAAAAGAATGGAAGCAAGAACAAGACCGTATATCATAATAGAAGGGGAATTATACAGCATGGAGTTTGCTCCCCCCTTCTCAAGTGTTTATCCAGAACCGAAGGTATAGAACTAATGAAGGAGATACATGCAGGATTGTGTGGATCTCATATTGGGTCTAGGCCTTTGCTGGGAAAGGTTTTTAGACAGGGATTTTACTGGCCGAAGGCAGCTTCGGATGCAGCAGATCTGGTCCAAAAGTGTGAAAATTGTCAAAAATGTGCAAGGGACCAAAAACAACCTTCGTCATTAACTCAGTTAATACAACCAACATGACCATTACAAAGATGGGGCCTAGACTTGTTAGGACTGAAAGGGAATTAGGCTTACACCTAGTTCCTAAATAATTTTGGTGGTTAAATTGCCCAACACAAACGTTAGACTAACTAGTTTACTCTAGTGCATAAGTTATACAGGTGCAAAAGGTTCACAATCAGCCAATAAAAAGACCAAGTGTTGGATTCAACAAAGGAGCAGCAAGGCAACCGAGGGCTCCTCTGGCCGGAGGCACCGGACTGTCCGGTGTGCACCGGACTGTCCGGTGCGGCCAGAGGACTTCGACTCCAAACTCTTCGCCCTCGGGAATTCTCGGAAGCCGGCGCGATAAAATTCACCGGACTGTCCGGTGTGCACCGGACATGTCCGGTGCTCCAAGGAGACGCGGCCTCCGGAACTCGTCAGCCTCGGGTTCGCTCGGCAGCCACTCCGCTAAAATTCACCGGACTGTCCGGTGTGCACCGGACTGTCCGGTGTACCAGCGGAGCAACGGCTCTCTGCGGCGCCAACGGCTCCCTGCGGTGCATTAAATGCGCGCGCAGCGCGCGCAGTCGCCAGGCACGCCCATGCCGGTGCACCGGACATCAAACTGTACATGTCCGGTGTGCACCGGACACCCAGGAGGGCCCACAAGTCAGAAGCTCCAACGGTCAGAATCCAACGGCACTGGTGACGTGGCAGGGGCACCGGACTGTCCGGTGTGCACCGGACTGTCCGGTGCGCCATCGAACAGAGGAGTTCCAGCAACGGTCACTTTTGGTGGTTGAGGCTATAAATACCCCAACCACCCCACATTCATTGCTATCCAAGTTTTCCAACTGTCAACCACTTACAAGAGCTAGGCATTCAATTCTAGACACATACAAAGAGATCAAATCCTCTCCAATTCCACTCAAACCCTTAGTGACTAGTGAGAGAGATTTGCCGTGTTCTTTTGAGCTCTTGCGCTTGGATTGCTTTCTTTCTTTCTCATTTGTTCTTGAGATCATCACTCAATTGTAACCAAGGCAAGAGGCACCAATTGTGTGGTGGCCCTTGCGGGGAAGCTTTGTTCCCGGTTGATTGAGAAGAAGAGAAAGCTCACTCGATCTGTGGGATCGTTTGAGAGAGGGAAGGGTTGAAAGAGACCCGGCCTTTGTGGCCTCCTCAACGGGGAGTAGGTTTGCGAGAACCGAACCTCGGTAAAACAAATCCTTGTGTCACACTCTTATTTGCTTGCGATTTGTTTTGCGCCCTCTCTCTCACGGACTCGTTTCTTTATTACTAAGGCTAACCCGGCTTGTAGTTGTGATTATTTTTGTAAATTTCAGTTTCGCCCTATTCACCCCCCCTCTAGGCGACTATCAATTGGTATCAGAGCCCGGTACTTCATTAGAGCCTAACCGCTCGAAGTGATGTCGGGAGATCCCGCCAAGAAGGAGATGGAGACCGGCGATGACAAGCCCACTACAAGCCAAGGGAGCACCTCATCTTCATCGGAAGAGTCCCGCACCAAGAGAAGGGAGAAGAAGAAGAGATCCTCCAAGCGGAAGGAGAAAAGATCTTCCTCTTCTCACCACAAGGAGAAGAAGGAAAAATCTTCTTCTCACAAGCCGCATCGGAGTGGGGACAAGCACAAAAGGATGAGGAAGGTGGTCTTCTACGAGACCGACACTTCATCGACCTCCACCTCCGGCTCCGACGCGGCGTCCGTCACTTCTAAACGCCAAGAGCGTAAGAAGTATAGTAAGATTCCCCTACGCTATCCTCGCATTCCTAAACATACACCTTTACTTTCCGTCCCATTAGGCAAACCACCAACTTTTAATGGTGAAGATTATGCTATGTGGAGTAATTTGATGCGATTTCATCTAACCTCTCTCCACAAAAGATTATGGGATGTTGTTGAGTTTGGTGTACAGGTACCATCCGTAGGGGATGAAGACTACGACACGGACGAAGTGGCCCAAATCGAGCACTTCAACTCCCAGGCCACAACCATTCTCCTTGCCTCACTAAGCAAGGAGGAATACAACAAAGTACAAGGGTTGAAGAACGCCAAGGAGATTTGGGACCTACTCAAGACGGCGCACGAGGGTGATGAACTCACCAAGATCACCAAGCAGGAAACGATCGAGGGGGAGCTCGGTCGCTTCCGTCTTCGCCAAGGGGAGGAGCCACAAGACATGTACAACCGGCTCAAGACCTTGGTGAACCAAGTGCGCAACCTCGGGAGCGCAAAATGGGATGACCACGAAGTGGTTAAGGTTATTCTAAGAGCCCTTATTTTCCTTAACCCTACTCAAGTACAATTAATTCGTGGCAATCCTAGATATACACAAATGACCCCCGAGGAAGTCATCGGGAATTTTGTTAGTTTTGAATGCATGATTAAGGGCTCCAAGAAGATCAACGAGCTTGATGAGCCTTCCACATCCGAGGCGCAACCCGTGGCCTTCAAGGCAACGGAGGAGAAGAAGGAGGAGTCTACACCAAGTAGACAACCAATTGACGCCTCCAAGCTCGACAACGAGGAGATGGCCCTAATCATCAAAAGCTTCCGGCAAATCCTCAAGCAACGGAAGGGGAAGGACTACAAATCCCGTTCCAAGAAGGTTTGCTACAAGTGTGGTAAGCCCGGTCACTTTATTGCTAAATGTCCATTATCAAGTGATAGTGACAGGGACAACGACAAGAAGGGCAAGAGGAAGGAGAAGAAGAAGTACTACAAGAAGAAGGGCGGCGATGCCCATGTTTGTCGGGAGTGGGACTCCGACGAAAGCTCAAGCGACTCCTCCGACGACGAGGACGCCGCCAACATCGCCGTCACCAAGGGCCTCCTCTTCCCCAACGTCGGCCACAAGTGCCTCATGGCCAAGGACGGCAAAAAGAAGGTAAAATCAAAGTCCTCCACTAAATATGAAACATCTAGTGATGAGGATGATGATAAGAATGAAGAGGATAATTTGCGTATTCTTTTTGCCAACCTTAACATGGAACAAAAAGAAAAATTAAATGAATTGATTAGTGCCATCCATGAAAAGGATGATCTCTTGGACTCCCAAGAGGACTTCCTAATCAAGGAAAACAAAAAACATGTTAAGGTTAAAAATGCTTATGCTCTAGAAAGAGAAAAATGTGAAAAATTGTCTAGTGAGCTAAGTATTTGTCATGAGACTTTAGACAACCTTAGAAATGAAAATGCCAATTTAATTGCTAAGGTTGATTCTCATGTTTGCATTGATCCTAGAAATGATAATGTTGATTTGCTTGCTAGGATTGATAAATTGAATGCTTCCATCGCTAGCCTTAGAAATGAGAATGAGAAATTAATTGCTAAGGCTAAGGATTTTGATGTTTGCAATGCTACTATTTCCGACCTTAGAGCTAAAAATGATTTGTTGCATGCTAAGGTTGTTGAACTAAAATCTTGCAAACCCTCTACATCTAATGTTGAGCATATTTCCATTTGTACTAGATGTAGAAATATTAATGTTGATGCTATCCATGATCACCTAGCTTTAATTAAGAAACAAAATGATCACATAGCACAACTTAATGCTAAGATTAGAGAGCATGACTTAGAAAATGAAAAATTTAAACTTGCTAGAAGCATGCTCTATAATGGGAGACGCCCGGGCATTAAGGACGGCATTGGCTTCCAAAGGGGAGACAATGTCAAAATTAATGCTCCTCCTAAGAACTTGTCTAACTTTGTTAAGGGCAAGGCTCCCATGCCTCAGGATAACGAGGGTTACATTTTGTACCCTGCCGGGTATCCTGAGAGTAAAATTAAGAAAATTCATTCTAGGAAGTCTCACTCTGGCCCTAATTATGCTTTTATGTATAAGGGTGAGACATCTAGATCTAGGCAACCAACCCATGCCAAGTTGCCTAGAAAGAAAACTATCAATGCATCAAATGATCATGCCATTTCATTTAAAACTTTTGATGCATCTTATGTTTTGACTAGCAAGTCCGGCAAGGTAGTTGCCAAAATTGTTGGGGGCAAACACAAGGGTTCCAAGACTTGTGTTTGGGTACCCAAAGTTCTTGTATCTAATGCCAAAGGACCCAAAACCGTTTGGGTACCTAAAACAAAGAACTAAACTTGTTTTGTAGGTTTATGCATCCGGGGGCACAAGTTGGATACTCGACAGCGGGTGCACAAACCACATGACCGGGGAGAAAAGGATGTTCTCCTCATATGAGAAAAACCAAGATCCCCAACGAGCTATCACATTCGGGGATGGAAATCAAGGTTTGGTCAAAGGTTTGGGTAAAATTGCTATATCTCCTGACCATTCTATTTCCAATGTTTTTCTTGTAGATTCATTAGATTACAATTTGCTTTCCGTATCCCAATTATGTCAAATGGGCTACAACTGTCTTTTTACTGATACTGGTGTAACTGTCTTTAGAAGGAGTGATGATTCAATAGCATTTAAGGGTGTGTTAGAAGGTCAGCTATACTTAGTAGATTTTGAAAGGGCTGAACTCGACACATGCTTAATTGCTAAGACTAACTTGGGTTGGCTCTGGCACCGTCGACTAGCCCATGTTGGAATGAAGAATCTTCACAAACTTCTAAAGGGAGAACACATTTTGGGACTAACCGATGTTCATTTTGAGAAAGACAGGATTTGTAGCGCTTGCCAAGCCGGGAAGCAAGTTGGTGTCCATCATCCACACAAAAATATCATGACTACCGACAGGCCACTGGAGCTCCTACATATGGATCTATTCGGCCCGATCGCTTACATAAGCATCGGCGGTAGTAAGTATTGTCTTGTAATTGTGGATGATTATTCTCGCTTCACTTGGGTATTCTTTTTGCAGGAAAAATCACAAACCCAAGAGACCTTAAAGGGATTCTTGAGACGGGCTCAAAATGAGTTCGGCTTAAGGGTCAAGAAAATTAGAAGCGACAATGGAACGGAGTTCAAGAACGCTCAAATTGAAGGTTTTCTTGAGGAGGAGGGCATCAAGCATGAGTTCTCTTCTCCCTACACTCCTCAACAAAATGGTGTAGTGGAGAGGAAGAATCGAACTCTATTGGACATGGCAAGAACCATGCTTGATGAGTACAAGACACCGGACCGGTTTTGGGCCGAGGCGGTCAACACCGCCTGCTACGCCATCAACCGGTTATATCTTCATCGAATCCTCAAGAAGACATCTTATGAACTCCTAACCGGTAAAAAGCCCAATATTTCATATTTTAGAGTTTTTGGTAGCAAATGTTTTATACTTGTTAAAAGAGGTAGAAAATCTAAATTTGCTCCTAAAACTGTAGAAGGCTTTTTACTAGGATATGACTCAAACACAAGGGCATATAGAGTCTTTAACAAGTCCTCAGGACTTGTTGAAGTTTCTTGTGACGTTGTGTTTGATGAGACTAACGGCTCTCAAGTAGAGCAAGTTGATCTTGATGATGTAGGTGAAGAACAGGCTCCATGCATAGCGCTAAGGAACATGTCCATCGGGGATGTGTGTCCTAAGGAATCCGAAGAGCCTCCAAATGCACAAGATCAACCTTCCTCCTCCATGCAAGCATCTCCACCAACTCAAGTTGAGGATGAGGCTCAAGATGTTGAACAAGAAAATCAAGAAGATGAGCCACCTCAAAATGACGGCAACGATCAAGGGGGAGATTCAAATGATGAAGACAAGGAGGATGAACAACCAAGACCGCCACACCCAAGAGTCCACCAAGCAATACAACGAGATCACCCCGTCGACACTATCCTTGGCGATATTCATAAGGGGGTAACTACTCGATCTCGTGTTGCGCATTTTTGTGAACATTACTCGTTTGTTTCCTCTATTGAGCCACACAGGGTAGAGGAAGCTCTTCAAGATTCGGATTGGGTGATGGCGATGCAAGAGGAGCTCAACAATTTCACAAGGAACGAGGTATGGCACTTAGTTCCACGTCCTAATCAAAATGTTGTAGGAACCAAGTGGGTCTTCCGCAACAAGCAAGACGAGCATGGTGTGGTGACAAGGAACAAAGCTCGACTCGTGGCCAAGGGGTATTCACAAGTCGAAGGTTTGGATTTTGGTGAAACCTATGCACCCGTAGCTAGGCTTGAGTCAATTCGTATATTATTAGCCTATGCTACTTACCATGGCTTCAAGCTTTATCAAATGGACGTGAAGAGTGCCTTCCTCAATGGACCAATCAAGGAGGAGGTCTATGTTGAGCAACCTCCCGGCTTTGAAGATAGTGAGTACCCTAACCATGTTTATAGGCTCTCTAAGGCGCTTTATGGGCTCAAGCAAGCCCCAAGAGCATGGTATGAATGCCTTAGAGATTTCCTTATTGCTAATGGCTTCAAAGTAGGCAAAGCCGATCCTACTTTATTCACTAAGACTCTTGATAATGATTTGTTTGTATGCCAAATTTATGTTGATGATATCATATTTGGGTCTACTAACAAATCTACATGTGAAGAATTTAGTAGGATCATGACACAAAAATTCGAGATGTCGATGATGGGGGAGTTGAAGTATTTCCTAGGATTCCAAGTCAAGCAACTCCAAGAGGGCACCTTCATTAGCCAAACGAAGTATACTCAAGATATCCTAAGCAAGTTTGGAATGAAGGATGCCAAACCCATCAAGACACCCATGGGAACTAATGGGCATCTCGACCTCGACACGGGAGGTAAGTCCGTGGATCAAAAGGTATACCGGTCAATGATT
This sequence comes from Zea luxurians, assembly GCA_029449295.1. Taxonomy (NCBI): domain Eukaryota; kingdom Viridiplantae; phylum Streptophyta; class Magnoliopsida; order Poales; family Poaceae; genus Zea; species Zea luxurians. Next base: position 18,518,582 of record JAOPSE010000011.1, read on the forward strand.
GGTTCATTGCTTTATTTATGTGCATCTCGACCGGATATTATGCTTTCCGTTTGCATGTGTGCAAGATTTCAAGCCGACCCTAAGGAATCACACCTTACGGCCGTGAAACGAATCTTGAGATATTTGGCTTTTACTCCTAAGTTTGGGCTTTGGTACCCTCGGGGATCCACATTTGATTTGATTGGATATTCGGATGCCGATTGGGCGGGGTGTAGGATTAACAGGAAGAGCACATCGGGGACTTGCCAGTTCTTGGGAAGATCCTTGGTGTCATGGGCTTCAAAGAAGCAAAATTCGGTCGCCCTTTCCACCGCCGAAGCCGAGTATATTGCCGCAGGCCATTGTTGCGCGCAATTGCTTTGGATGAGGCAAACCCTGCGGGACTACGGTTACAAATTAACCAAAGTCCCTTTGCTATGTGACAATGAGAGTGCAATCAAAATGGCCGACAATCCCGTCGAGCACAGCCGCACTAAGCACATAGCCATTCGGTATCATTTTCTTCGGGATCACCAACAAAAGGGGGATATCGAGATTTCTTATATTAATACTAAAGATCAATTGGCCGATATCTTTACCAAACCACTTGATGAACAATCTTTTACCTGACTTAGGCATGAGCTTAATATTCTTGATTCTAGGAATTTCTTTTGCTAAGTCTTGCACGCATAGCACATGAATATACCTTTGATCGTGTCTCTCTTATATGCTATGACTAATGTGTGTTCAAGTGTATTTCAACCAAGTCATAGGTGTATTGAAAGGGAATTGGAGTCTTCGGCGAAGACAAAGGCTTCCACTCCGTTCTACTACTCATCCTTCGCCGTCGCTCCGCATCATCTCTCCAACGTTGGTATAACCTTCACTCATGTATTTCATGACCAAAGGGGGAGAATGTACTTCATTGGGCTCTAATGATTCCGTTTTTGGCGATTCATGCCAAAGGGGGAGAAAATATGCGCCCAAAGCAAAAGGACCGCACCACCACCCTAATTTTAAATTTGATGATTTTCAATGATAAATTTAAAAATTGGTATCTCTTTGTGTTCTAAAGGGGGAGCAAGTAGTATTTTCAAAATTAATGGAAAACCCTCTTGAACACTAAGAGGAGACATTATTTTAGGGGGAGTTTTGTTTAGTCAAAGGAAAAGCTTTGGAAATAGGGGGAGAAAATTCCATATCTTGAAAATGCTTTGCAAAATCTTTTTCACTTACCTTTGACTATCTTGCAAAAGTACTTTGAAAAGAATTTACAAAAGAATTTGCAAAAACAAAACTCGTGGTGCAAATATGGTCCAATATGTCAAAAACAAAGAAACCATCCATGCGCATCATATAAGTTTATATTGGCTCAATTCCAAGCAACCTTTGCACTTACTTTATGTAAACTAGTTCAATTATGCACTTCTATATTTGCTTTGGTTTGTGTTGGCATCAATCACCAAAAAGGGGGAGATTGAAAGGGAATTAGGCTTACACCTAGTTCCTAAATAATTTTGGTGGTTAAATTGCCCAACACAAACGTTAGACTAACTAGTTTACTCTAGTGCATAAGTTATACAGGTGCAAAAGGTTCACAATCAGCCAATAAAAAGACCAAGTGTTGGATTCAACAAAGGAGCAGCAAGGCAACCGAGGGCTCCTCTGGCCGGAGGCACCGGACTGTCCGGTGTGCACCGGACTGTCCGGTGCGGCCAGAGGACTTCGACTCCAAACTCTTCGCCCTCGGGAATTCTCGGAAGCCGGCGCGATAAAATTCACCGGACTGTCCGGTGTGCACCGGACATGTCCGGTGCTCCAAGGAGACGCGGCCTCCGGAACTCGTCAGCCTCGGGTTCGCTCGGCAGCCACTCCGCTAAAATTCACCGGACTGTCCGGTGTGCACCGGACTGTCCGGTGTACCAGCGGAGCAACGGCTCTCTGCGGCGCCAACGGCTCCCTGCGGTGCATTAAATGCGCGCGCAGCGCGCGCAGTCGCCAGGCACGCCCATGCCGGTGCACCGGACATCAAACTGTACATGTCCGGTGTGCACCGGACACCCAGGAGGGCCCACAAGTCAGAAGCTCCAACGGTCAGAATCCAACGGCACTGGTGACGTGGCAGGGGCACCGGACTGTCCGGTGTGCACCGGACTGTCCGGTGCGCCATCGAACAGAGGAGTTCCAGCAACGGTCACTTTTGGTGGTTGAGGCTATAAATACCCCAACCACCCCACATTCATTGCTATCCAAGTTTTCCAACTGTCAACCACTTACAAGAGCTAGGCATTCAATTCTAGACACATACAAAGAGATCAAATCCTCTCCAATTCCACTCAAACCCTTAGTGACTAGTGAGAGAGATTTGCCGTGTTCTTTTGAGCTCTTGCGCTTGGATTGCTTTCTTTCTTTCTCATTTGTTCTTGAGATCATCACTCAATTGTAACCAAGGCAAGAGGCACCAATTGTGTGGTGGCCCTTGCGGGGAAGCTTTGTTCCCGGTTGATTGAGAAGAAGAGAAAGCTCACTCGATCCGTGGGATCGTTTGAGAGAGGGAAGGGTTGAAAGAGACCCGGCCTTTGTGGCCTCCTCAACGGGGAGTAGGTTTGCGAGAACCGAACCTCGATAAAACAAATCCTTGTGTCACACTCTTATTTGCTTGCGATTTGTTTTGCGCCCTCTCTCTCACGGACTCGTTTCTTTATTACTAAGGCTAACCCGGCTTGTAGTTGTGATTATTTTTGTAAATTTCAGTTTCGCCCTATTCACCCCCCCTCTAGGCGACTATCAAGGACCACTTCCACCGGCACAGTGCAATTTAAGATATGTTGTGGTGGCCGTAGAATATTTTTCCAATTGGATTGAAGCGATGCCTTTAGCCACAATAACTTTGATCACAGTCTAGAAATTCTTCTGGCAAAACATTGTTTGTCGCTTTGGCGTATCGAAGGCCATAACTGTGGACAACGGAACACAGTTTGATGCCGAAGCTTTCAAGGAATTTTGCGATCAAATTGGCACGAAGATTCATTTTGCGTCAGTCAGACATCTAGAGTCAAATGGACTTGTTGAAAGAGCAAATGGTATTATAATGACAGAAATAATGAAGTTAATCTTTAATCAACACAGAGGAAAGTGGCCAGATGAGTTGATTAAAGTTGTGTGGAGCCACAATACATCTATATTAAGGTCAACAGGTTTTACACCGTTCAAGTTATTGTTCAATAATGAAGCTATAACCCCAGAAGAAGCCAAGGCGGGGTCAATTAGAACAGTAGCTCCGGCCGAGGATGAAGCTGATTATTCTATGGCAAAAGATGCTATAGAAGGGACCAGACTTCAGGCTGTGGAGAATATCAATAAATATCAAGCCAAAACAATAAAATGGCATGACAGAAAAGTTTGGCTGAAAAACATTAAGCCAAGGCATTTGGTACTTTGGAGAGTGGCCAATCCAGACACAGTAGGTAAGCTACAGCTGAAGTGGGAAGGACCCTTTCTGGTGGTATCTTCGTCAAGACCCGGTTCTTACAGATTGAAGGATATGGATAGCAACGACATTCCTAGATCTTAGAATGCGGATGAACTCCGACGATATTATGTGTAATTTGATGTAATCTTTTTTCATTTTTCCTATGGCACCCTTTTCCTTTCCAAAGGGGGAGAAAGGTTTTTAATGGGGCCATAATTTGTAATTTTTCCTTTCTTATCCAGCTCTACGAGAGCAAAATCCCCCAAAAATATGTAAAATGTAAAATCTGAGTATGCACCATCGAGTGCAGGGAAAAAAACAGAGAGAAGCTCGAAAGCCGTCCCTAAGGGGATGCAGAGCATGACGAAGCTACAAAAAGTCATCCCTAAGGGAGCGCAGTGTAAGTTTTCTGCTCAAAAGTCGTTCCTAAGGGAACGCAGAGCCAAATACCGACGAAATAGAAGGCGAAGAAGTTCAAAAGACGTTCCCAAGGGAATGCAGAACTTACACCGAAAAGTCAACGGTGATACCGCCGAAATAGAAGGCGAAGAAGTTCAAAAGACGTTCCTAAGGGGATGCAGAACTTACACCGGAAAATAAGCGGTTCAGTCGAAAAATAAACGACAAAGAGATTTCAGCTATTCCTAAGGGAATGAAGAGTTTTGATGTGGCTTCGTAAGCATGTGTCTGGACATTCATTTGCACGATACATCACATCATTCATTGCATTCATATACATTCATTTAGACATACATAGGATCATCATCATCATATCATACAAATACAGACAGTTGCTTCAGATTTAATGATAAGGCTTCGGTGAAAGGAAAAGAAGCAAATTTATGCTTCGTTGTGTACGAAAAGAAGGGAAGGTGTTTTTCGCCTTCGGCTCAAAAAATACAAGTTTCGTCCACATCAAAGCAGTTCATACATGGACAGAAAGGTAAAAATATATTACAAGGTATGGACAAATTTACAGAGTAGTATCTGATTCTTAAATTACAATATTCTTTACAAGAACAATTCAAAAGTTTCTCTAAAGTTTTTTCAGAGCAATGTCTTTGGCTTCAGCATCAACCGCTAAGCTTTGGATCATCCACCAAGCTTCGAATCATTGCTCTTCGGCTTCGTCATCCTGTACATAACAAAGCGTTATAAGGTAAATTCAAGTTTCAAGGAAAAGGTAAGCACAAGGTATGAGTTTATTACCGGTTTGAGGTGACTTCGAGCTTCGTCACCAGCCAAGCTTTGTCCACCCTTCGCCCAAATTTGAGTTACGAATCTGTTCCCAATGCTTTGGGCCAGGCCGGGAATGTCATTCAAGTCCGCTGGTGATAAGCTGAAGTTCAACCTGTTTACAATATTCCCGTGCGTGCAACCAGCCTTCATAAAAGCAACAGCTGTGCCACGAGAAGCTAGCAGAGCACAGAAGTCACCTTGCCCAGCTATGACTTCATCAAGAGCATCAACTTCGCCTTCAATATGATTGAAGATGCCTAGCAGGTTTTCAGCTGAAGGTTTAAACTTTTCAGAATTGGCTCCAACTGAGTTGAAGACTTGCTTCAGTCGTTGCACGCAGCGGTTGCCGAAGTCCAGACATTTATCTTGAAGTTCCTTCAATGACTTGCAAGTTCGAACTCTTTGCAACTTCAGCTTCAAGCTTTGCATCGAAATTTTTCTTCTCTTGTTCGAAGCTTTTTGACTTTGTGGAAAGTTCACTGTTCAATCTAGCAATCTCGTCTTGGGCTTCTGCCAGTGAACCCTCCATCGTTTGAAGCATAAAGTCTTTCTTTTCCAGAGCAGATTCATAATCTTTAATTTTTCTCTCTAAGCCCTTAATTATAGCTTCATTTTTCTTCTCCTCGAGGTCTTGTTGCATCCTCAAGGTTTTGCTTAGTAGTAGGCTCTGGAAAGAATAATCTTCGTCAAAAAACACCTTAATCTCAAAAGAATAAAAAGTTGAGGAAAAAGCCTTACCTTAAAATTAGAATAAAACAAGCTACTGGCAATATGTTGCCGCCGGTACCTGCTGAGGTCGGCTTCAAGCTTCGGAAAACCAACACTCTTCGATAGAGTGCTGATAACCTTCGCTCCTGTTCGGTCTTGGAGGCAACCTAAGCTTTCTTCGTCAACGCCACCGAAGAGCAGCGCTCCTGGCTAGTAGCCGCAAGATATAGCATACTCTCTCAGCTCTTCTTTTTCAGCCTTAGATAACTCTTGCCCGATCATGTTTTGAAAGTTGAAGTCCCTTTCCCCCAAAATATCTTTGGTAGACTCCTTCTCTTTTCCAGGCATTGTGGCCAGGGTTTCTGCAGCAGCTGCAACAGTTTCTTCCTCGGTTAATTTCAAAATCATTTTATCAATGTCAGAGAACTTGCTTTCCAGGTTTGTGGTTTCGGCCACAGCAGCTTCGGAAGTTATAGCTTCAGTGGCAGCAACTTCGGTAACTGTAGCTTCTTCGGCTGCTGGTGTTTTTGATGTTGGTGCTGGTGGTGGAGTTTCTTCAATGGCTTCGATTACAGTAACAATTCTTCGTTTTTTTCGGCCCAGCAGACTTTTTTGATGTCGAAGGCTCCTCCTTCTGTAAAAGCTTCGTCAGATGTAGCCCTAGTGGACTTAGCTTGATAGGCAAGGATTCAGTCATTACCTTTAAAATTTCTTCCACGTTAGTGGTAGAAGGTGTTGAAGGAGCTTCTTCCTCTGTATCAATTGTTTATAGCTTTGGAGCTGTAGCTTTTCTCTTCTTCGGAACAGCCACCTTCGGCTCAGGGCTGCTTTTTCTCTTTTTCAGTAATTTTTCATCTTCTTTTATCATTCTAGCAGCTTGCCTCTTCATAACACTGACAACTCTTTTTCGCTTTGGCCCTTCGGCACCCTTGCTTAATCGTTCATAGTTAGGGTAATCAAATTTTAGGGCATCCATTACTCGGTTCAGCCTTTGTTTCGGTCAGGTGCCGAAGGCTGCAGTCATCAAATGATCTTCTTTCTTAGTATAGTTGCCCAAAATTTCATTGCACATAGCCTCAATCATTTCCAACCATTCTTGGCAAGGCTCTTTGAAATGTTTCTTGAATTTGAAGTGATAGGGCAGTCAAACAAGTTCATTCATTTTCTTTTCTCCTTTAAGCTTCGACATATTCCATTCCTTTAATGTCGGAAATACTCTATTGGCTAAGTATTCCTGCACCAAATCTCTAGTACCGATATGCTCAGACACAACTTGGAATTCGCCCACAGCTTTTCGGCATGGTGACCCTTGCAGCATGTCGCACAGGGGCCTAGTTAACCCGAAGGTTAGGACCAGTGGGCTCTGAACTATCTTCTCCTTATTCTCATCAACCTTAACATAAAACCACTCATTCTTCCAACCGGTTGGCCATTTGGTGTGATAGCTGACCACCGGAGTCTTCATATCTTTGCGATAAGCAAAGTTGTAACAACCGAAATTCTCGTGAAGCCCATCTTCTCTAGCCTTCGTCTGATAATGAAGCTCGTGCACCCAGCAGAAAGCTTCGGCAAGCGGCTCCACTCCTTGGCTTCGAAGAGCCCAGATAAAGACGCTGAGCCTAACGATGGCGTTAGGAGTCAGCTGATGAAGATAAATTTCGAAATCTTCCAAAACATCCCCAATCATTTCATGCAAAGGAAACCTCAATCCTGCTTTGAAGAAACTTCTGAAAACTACCACCTCATCATTTTCTGGCTTCGGAGTGGTTTCTTCCCCGCCAAAATGAATTAGCTTCTTCTCGGCTTCCCCGAAGTAGCCTAGCTTTAATATCATGGGCATATCAACCGCAGAGACAGTAGACTTTCCAAAGTCCAAGTGGCTGGGTTTGGATGGCATGACGGTGTTACAGTCTATCTCTTCTTCATCAGCATTACCCTCATCAATGTCAGCCTGTTGAGCTTCGGAAGCATATGCACCTTCGTTGGAGGCACCCTCTGTTACAACCAGTCCCGATTGCCTCATTACTTCGGAGATTGGGGCAGTTTCAGCAGCTTCGGCCTCCTCTTCGTCGCACGTAATTCTAGCGGTTGAAGGCACTCTGGCCATTTGTTGAATTCCTTGCAGTTCTTACAAAGTTGATTGTTTTTCGCAGTTTTTTGATGAAGCTCCCTCTTTTGACGAAGCTAATCCAGAACAGTGACTTGCTCGGAAATGCAGTGAAAAAGCTTTGGCTATGGTTAAAATTTTCAACAGCACAATAGTACAATGGCAATGAATGTTGTGATAACTTCACAACTACCCGTCTGTTTATATAGCGCTGCAGGTGGGAAGGTGAATCGCCAAACTAACCGCACCCGCTGAACAGTTACTCACACCCGCTGAACGATGGACCAACCGGTGCTTGGGACAAGAACCGCCAGACCGTGCATTATATCCGCTGCCTGGTGAACCACCTCTCGCACATGGAATATTTTAATCGTTTCTCGACAACAAGCTCAGGGAAGGTGTTTTTAGGACCTTCGGCACTCCGAAGCTTCAGAGATGTTTTCACGGATCAAGCTCGTTATGAAAAACGATGTAGCACCGCGAAGGGGCTACTGTTGTGGGCCAGCTTCGTTGCCGAAGGTCCTGCAAGAAGAAACATCTTCGGAAGATCAACACAAAAGCAGCGCCGAAACTGTCATCTAAGGAGCTTCGGCATAGTAACACGCTTTGAGACGAAGGTGTAGCACCGACTTAAAGATGAAAGGACAGATTGACCCATGATAATTTATGTCATAAAAGTAGTCAATTATACAGGGTATATTTGTAATTTCACACAGGTTGTGCCCTATGTCTATAAGTAGATGAACAGTACCCCGTACTGTTCACGCTGATTTGTACTCGCTCGTGCATCACGCTTGAACCTTTGCTTTCTGCCAAGCCGAAGGTATTAATGTAATTCAATATCATTTTTATCTATCCATAACAATAAAAACATATTAATAACATCATATGATTATTCATGTTGTCTTTCATATTTCATATGCTTCTTCTTACATTGATATACACTGTAATGACGAAGGTATGTCCTTCATCGCCTTCGTCTGAAAATCATTATATCCCATGGGAAATAATGCTTCGGAGGACGAAAGGCATTAACTTTTAACATTTTATGTTGCCTTGTTCTTGATTCATAGCACTTGAGAACAAGTCCCAAACACCAAGAATGTGATCTGTGGCAAGGAAACATATGTGGGATGAGGTGTAGGAGCCTCTAATTGATGATCTATGGCCACACAACCTTCATTTTTGCCGAAAATAGCCATGAATGACCATTTTCAATAATACCGAAGGCTAACACCCATGGATTTTTGACCAAGAAACGGTCTCCACCAAAAATCCAAGAATGTGATCTATGACAAGGAAACATTTGTGGGGTCGGGTGTATGAGACTCTGGTCGATGATCAATGGCCACACAACCCTCATTTTTGTCCAAAATAGCAAGAACGAGCATTTTCAATAATACCAAAGGCTAAAACCTACGGATTTTAGACCAACAAATGGTCCCCACCAAAAATCCAAGAATGTGACCTATGGCAAGGAAACATATGTGGGGTCTAGTGTATGAGCCTCTGTTTGATAGTCAATGGCTACACAACCCCCATTTTTGTCGATAATAGATGAACGACCATTTTCAATAATACCGAACGCTAACACCTACGAATTTTTGACCAAGAAATGGTCTCCACCAGAAATCAAAGACTGTGATCTATGACAAGGAAACATATGTGGGGTGAGGTATACAAGCCTCTGGTCGATGATCAATGGCCACACAACCCGCATTCTGTCGAAAATAGCCATGAGCGACCATTTTCAATAATACCGAAGGCTAACACCTACAGAATTTTTGACCAAGAAATGGTCTCCACAAGAAATTCAAGAATGTGATCTATGGTAAGGAAACATATGTGGGGTGATGTGTACGAGCCTCTAGTTGATGATCAAAGGCCACACAACACCCATTTTGTCGAAAATAGCATGAACGACCAGTTTCAATAATACCGAAGGCTAACACCTCTGGATTTTTTACCATGAAATGTCTCCACCAGAAATCGAAGAATGTGATCTATGGCAAGGAAACATATGTGGGTTGAGGTGAACGAGCCTCTGGTCAATGATCAATGGCCAAACAACACCCATTGTTGTCGAAAATAACCATGAACGACCATTTTCAATAATACCGAAGGCTAACACCTACGGATTTTTAACCAAGAAATGGTCTCCACAAGAAATCCAAGAATGTGATATATGGCAAGGAAACAAATGTGGGGTGAGGTGAACGAGCCTCTGGTCAATGATTAATGGCCACACAACCCCCATTTTTGATGAAAATAGCCATGAACGACCATTTTCAAAAATACCGAAGGCTAACACCAGTGGATTTTTGACCAAGAAATTGTCCCCACTAGAAATCCAAGAATGTGACCTATGGAAAGGAACCATATGTGGGGTGAGGTGTACGAGCCTCTAGTCGATCATCAATGGCCACACAACACCCATTTTTGTCAGAAATTGCATGAACGACCATTTTCAATAATACCGATGGATTTTTTTCCAAGAAATGGTCTCCACCAGAAAACCAAGAATGTGATCTATCGTAAAGAAACATATGTGGGGTGAGGTGTACGAGCCTCTAGTCGATGATCAATGGCCACACAACCTTCATATTTGCCAAAAATAGCCATGAACGACCATTTTCAATAATACCGAAGGCTAACACCTACGGATTTTTGACCAAGAAATGGTCTCCACCAAAAATCCAAGAATGTGATCTATGGCAAGGAAACATATGTGGGGTCAGGTGTATGAGCCTATGGTCAATGATCAATGGCTACACAAACCCCATTTTTGTCCAAAATAGCATGAACGACCACTTTCAATAATAGCAATGGCTAACACCTACGGATTTTTGACCAAGTAATGACCTCCACCAAAAATCCATGAATGACCATTTTCAATAATACCGAAGGCTAACTCGTACAGATTTTAGACCAATTAATTGCCTCCACCAAAAATCCAAAAATGTGATCTATGGCATAGAAACATATGTGGGTGAGGTTTACGAGCCTCTGATCGATGATCAATGGTCACACAACCCCTATTTTTTCGAAAATAGGATGAACGATTATTTTCAATAATACTGAAGGCTAACACCTATGGATTTTTTTACCAAGAAATGGTCTCCACCAGAAATCTAAGAATATGATCTATGGCAAGGAAACATATGTGGGGTGACGTGTATGAGCTTCTGGTCGATCATCAATGGCCACACAACCCCCATTTTTGTCGAAATACCATAAACGACCATTTTTAATAATACCGAAGGCTAACACCTACGAATTTTTTACCAGGAAATGGTCTCCAACGGAAATCCATGTATGTGATTCATGGTAAGAAAAAATATGTGGGTGAGGTGTATGATCCTCTGGTCGATGATCAATGGCCACACAACCCCCATTTTTGTCGAAAATAGCCATGAACGACCATTTTCAATAATACCGAAGGCTAACACCTACAAATTTTTGACCAGGAAATGGTCTCCATAAGAAATCCAAGAATGTGATCTATGGCAAGGAAACAAATGTAGGGAGATATGTACGAGCCTCTTGTCGATGATCAATGGCCACATGACCCCTATTTTTATCGAAAATAGCATGAGCGACTATTTTCAATAATACCGAAGGCTAACACCTATAGATTTTTGACCAAGAAATGGTCCCCACTAGAAATCCAAGAATGTGACCTATGTCAAGGAAACATAAGTGGGGTCAGGTGTACGAGCTTCTGTTCGATGGTCAATGGCCACAAAACCCCCATTTTTATCGAAAATAGCCATGAACGACCATTTTCAATAATACCGAAGGCTAACACCTATGATTTTTTACCAATAATGGTCTCCACTAAAAATCCAAGAATGTGATTTATGGCAACAAAACATATGTGGGGAGAGGTGTACGAGCCTTTGGTTGATGATCAATGGCCACACTACCCCCATTTTGTCGAAAATAGCCATGAACGACCATTTTCAATAATACCGAAGGTTAATTCCTACAAATTTTTGACCAAGAAATGGTCTCAATAGAAATCCAAGAATGTGAACTATGGCAAGGCATCATATGTAGGTAGAAGTGAATGAGCCTCTGGTCAATCATCAATGGCCACACAACCCCCATTTTTGTCGAAAATAGCCATGAATGACCAATTTCAATAATACCGAAGGCTAACACCTATGGATTTTTGACCAAGAAATGGTCTCCACCAGATATCCAAGAATGTGACCTATGGCAAGGAAACATATGTAGCATGAGGTGTATGAGTCTGTGGTCGATGATCTATCGCCACACAACCCCCATTTTTGTCAGAAATTGCCATGAACGACCATTTTCAATAATACCGAATGCTAACATCTACTGATAATTGACCAAGAAATGGTCTCCACCAAAAATCCAAGAATGTGTTCTATGGCAAGGAAACATATGTGGGGTGAGGTGAATAAGCCTCTGGTCAATGATCAATGGTCACACAACACCCATTTTTGTTGAAAATAGCCATGAACGACCATTTTCGATAATACCGAAGGCTAACACCAATAGATTTTTGACCAAGAAATGGTCTCCACCAGAAATCCAAGAATCTGATCTATGGCATGGAAACATATGTGGGGTGAGGTGAACGAACCTCTGGTCAATGATCAATAGCCACACAACCCCCATTTTTGACGGAAATAGTCATGAACGACCATTTTCAATAATACCGAAGACTAACACATACGGATTTTTGACCAAGAAATGGTCTCCAACAGAAATCCAAGTATGTGATCTATGGTAAGGAAACATATGTGGGGTGAGGTGTATGATCCTCTGGTCAATGATCAATGGCCACATAACCCCCATTTTTATCGAAAATAGCCATGAACGACCATTTTCAATAATACCGAAGGCTAACACCTATGGATTTTTTTACCAAAAATGGTCTCCACTAAAAATCCAAGATTGTGATTTATGGCAACGAAACATATGTGGGGAGAGGTGTACGAGCCTTTGGTTGATGATCAATGGCCACACTACCCCCATTTTGTCGAAAATAGCCATGAACGACCATTTTCAATAATACCGAAGGTTAATTCCTACAAATTTTTGACTAAGAAATGGTCTCAACAGAAATCCAAGAATGTGAACTATGGCAAGGCATCATATGTAGGTAGAAGTGAATGAGCTTCTGGTCAATCATCAATGGCCACACAACCCCCATTTTTGTCGAAAATAGCCATGAATGACCAATTTCAATAATACCGAAGGCTAACACCTACGGATTTTTGACCAAGAAATGGTCTCCACCAGATATCCAAGAATGTGACCTATGGCAAGAAAATATATGTAGCATGAGGTGTATGAGTCTGTGGTCGATGATCTATAGCCACACAACCCCCATTTTTGTCAGAAATTGCCATGAACGACCATTTTCAATAATACCGAAGGCTAACATCTTCTGATAATTGACCAAGAAATGGTCTCCACCAAAAATCCAAGGATGTGTTCTATGGCAAGGAAACATATGTGGGGTGAGGTGAATAAGCCTCTGGTCAATGATCAATGGCCACACAACACCCATTTTTGTTGAAAATAGCCATGAACGACCATTTTCAATAATACCGAAGGCTAACACCAATAGATTTTTGACCAAGAAATGGTCTCCACCAGAAATCCAAGAATCTGATCTATGGCATGGAAACATATGTGGGGTGAGGTGAACGAACCTCTGGTCAATGATCAATAGCCACACAGCCCCCATTTTTGACGAAAATAGTCATGAACGACCATTTTCAATAATACCGAAGACTAACACATACGGATTTTTGACCAAGAAATGGTCTCCAATAGAAATCCAAGTATGTGATCTATGGTAAGGAAACATATGTGGGGTGAGGTGTATGATCCTTTGGTCATTGATCAATGGCCACATAACCCCCATTTTTGTCGAAAATAGCCATGAACGACCATTTTCAATAATACCGAAGGCTAACAGCTACAAATTTTTGACCAGGAAATGGTCTCCGCCAGAAATCCAAGAATGTGATCTATGGCAAGGAAATAAATGTAGGAAGATGTGTACGAGCCTCTCGTCGATGATCAATGACCACACAACCCTTACTTTTTTCAAAAATAACATGAACGACCATTTTCGACAATACCGAAGGCTGACACCTACGAAATTTTGACCAAGAAATGGTCCCCACCAGAAATCCAAGAATATGACATATGGCAAGGAAACATATGTGGGGTCAGGTGTATGAGACTCTATTCAATGGTAAATAACACTGAAGGCTAAAACCTACGGATTTTTGACCAAGAAATGGCCTCCACCAGAAATCCAAGAATGTGATCTATGGCAAGTAAATATATATGGGGTGAGGTGTACGAGCCTCTAGTCGATGATCAATGGCCACATAACCCACATTTATGTCGAAAATAGCCAAGAACAACCATTTTCAATAATAATGAAGGCTAACACCTACGAATTTTTTATCATGAAATGGTCTCCACTAGAAATCCAAGAATGTGATCTATGGCAATGAAACATATGTGGGGTGAGGTGTACGAGCCTCTGGTCGATGATCAATGGCCACAACACCCCCATTTTTGTCGATAATAGCATGAACGACAATTTTCAATAATACCGAAGGCTAACACCTACGAATTTTTGACCAAGAATGTGATCTATGGTAAGGAAACATATGTGGGGTGAAGTGTACGAGCCTCTGGTGGATGATCAATGGCCACATAACCCCTATTTTTGTCGAAAATAGCATGAACGACCATTTTCAATAGTACCGAAGGCTAACACCTACAGATTTTTGACTAAGAAATGATCTCCACCAGAAATCCAAGAATGTGATCTATGTCAAGGAAACATATGTGGGGTGATGTGTACGAGCCTCTGGTCAATGATCAATGGCCACGCAACCCCCATTTCTGTCGAAAATAGCCATGAACAACCATTTTCAATAATACTGAAGGCTAACACCTACAGATTTTTGACCAAGAAATGGTCTCCACCAGAAATCTAAGAATGTGATCTATCGCAAGGAAACATATGTGGGGGGAGGTGTACGAGCCTCTGGCCAATGATCAATGTCCACACAACCCCTATTTTTGTCGAAAATAGCATGAACAACCATTTTCAATAATACTGAAGGCTAGCACCTACGGATTTTTGACCAAGAAATGGTTTCCACCAGAAATCCTAGAATCTGATCTATGGCAAGGAAACATATGTGGGGTAAAGTGTATGTAACACCCTTGGTGTTACTGTCACTAAAACTTGAGCATAACATCATAAGCATAGGCATCTCATATGTTTGATACACCTAGAATGCATTCACTAGGCAAAAATTTCAAACAAGTTGTATTGAGATGACATTTTGCAAACAAAACCCTAGTGTAGGGTACTTAACCCTAAATGGGGTTCTGAAGGGTAAAACAAAATCCAAATGGAGAAAACCCTAAAGCTTAAGTGAAATAGTCATAAAATGTTACTAAGAATGGACCAACATTACATTCACATCCCTGAAATACCAAAAACCCTAAAAAGAACCCTGGAAAACCCTAAACCTAAACCCTAGGGGGTTAAGTGCAAAATTAGTGCACTTTTGGACTAAAGTTCAGAAACTATTAAAGTAAGGTCTCTTAAATTATATGGTTCACAATCATGAAGATTTGCAAGCTAAACCCTGAATTTTGGACCTATTTGTAAAAAGACCCTATTTGAGTTCTAAACCTATAAGTCTGAAATTCAGTGTGGTTGACTCAACTTTGAGCCCTTGTATCTTCCAAATTATTGAGACTTTGCCCTAGGTCACCACATCAATTATGTAGATCTATTATAGGAGAATAACTTTGCTTAATAGAGTAAGCATGGTTGTTGTGAAGGGTTTGGAGAAAAATGCACTCAAAGTTGGGCTGTCAGGCTATTTGATGGCTGAAATTCAGACCAACAATATTACTGAGTCATCTTTGGACTGGAATTCAAGCATGATCGAGCAAAAAATTGCCTAGGATTGCTATACCAAGATTATAGCTGGATCCTAGAACTATAACTTTGCTAAAGAGTGATGATCATGTTACCACATAAAATTGAGAGAAAATTCACCCTAAATATTGATTGACAGACTGTCTGAATGAGCTTCGCCATGGTACAGTGCTCTGAAATAGATCAGACCACCAGCTCAGTTTCTCGCCGTCGACGATCTCCGCCGCGATTCGTGTCGCCGCCGTCTCGATTCGTGCTCGGGTTGATCGGATAACGCTCGGAGTCACGTCGCCGTGGATAGGCTCCGTCCAGTAAATTATTCCGGCCACCGTACCGAGCTCGCCGCGGTGGAATTAGATAAGTTCACCGGTGACCGCCGCCTTTCGGCCTTGTGCCGCATGTCTAGGCATCTCCACCGCATCGCCGTGACCTGCTTTAGCTCTCCGTTGATCACCAGAGTGAATTACACGGTTGATGCCACGAATCCACTACGCCAATGAACTCCCTCTCCTCTAACCGCCGCGCGTCATCGCTGCAATTCCCAGCCACCGCTGTTGCGCTCTATAAATTGAGGCCACCGTGAGCTCCGTAGGGTAGTCAAGCACCCAGCCACCAAGAATCATCCTCAATCGTTCACCAGGGAGCTCGAATTTCGGATTTCCCCAAAATCTGCTCAAACACACTACAAGAACACCCCACCGTGGCCAGCGCAATTCAGGTTAGTTCATACCGTCTGCTCCCTCATTTAAGTGTTCTCATGTGCCCGTGATGCTCGTCGACCCGCCCAATTGAACTAGGAACCCCCTGATCGCCAGGAACGCGTTCAATTGTCCGCGACGCCCACAGTCGTCGTGGCTAGAGTCAACCGGTTAACTATTCTTGAAATTAGATTGGGGGAAGCGTTCACTTGATCCCGAATTTTGTTTAGGCCAAAGAAGGGCGCCGGTCCTTGCGTGAATCGGCCGGTACGCGAGCTCGCTGGAGCTCTGCCGCGCCGCTCACCGTCGGGGACCTCGGCTTGTAAAGGAATAGAATATCGGGGGTCTCCCTGGAAACTGTCAGTGACTCAAAGCAACAGTAAAAGAACCCACTTCAAGTTAACCAGAACACCAGGGGTTTTCTTGCAAAGTCTGCAACGCGGGCGTGGGCGTGTGCTTTCCACCCGGGTTTGGGCCGCTTCGGCTGAAATGAGCCCAACACTGTTCACGCTTTTCTCTTTTCTTTTTCTGTGAAACTTTGGAAATCTGTAGAAAATTGTAGAAAAATGGTAAAATTGTCAAACCAATTTTTCTAGATCCCTAATTTTCTATAGAATTTAATAAAAATAGTTTCATGATTTTTAGATCAAATAGGGAATTTTAGAGCATTTAAAAAAGCCTAAAACCTTGTTTCTGGATTTTTAGAAATTAGATAATAATCCCAAAAATCCCCAAACTTTTTAGATGACCCTTATATATTATTTAGAAGCCTTGGATAGAGTTTGGTATGATTTGAAGCTTGTTTGATAATTAGAACCCAAAACCCTACCCCCTGCCCTTTGAATTCCTATATTGACTCTAGAAATCCTAATTCTCTAGAGTACCGTGAAGAAAAATTGTATTCAAGACTTTAGATAATAAACTCTTATTATCTTTGCACTCTCATGAGCATTACATGGGCATTCATTATTATGTATGGTTATATTTAGAAAACGAAGAAGTTGAAGTAGAAGAAGAGAAGACTTCGCCACCACCACCTGTGGAACTTCAGGCAGGCAGCTACTTTTATTTTGATATATGCGGATCTGAGCCTGAATCACCTGTAAACCAAGGCAAGCCCCGGTGCATTTTCCACCTCCTTGATTCTTTTAAAATCTTTCTCACTTGCTTGATGCATTAGGTAATAGGAGTTGAATGCTAAAACAGTTCCTGCATTACCTTCCTTGAATTTGATTACCTTCCGTTGAATCCCTATTTTACAAAAGGTTTTTACTATGCTTAGTCTTGCTCTAGCAAAACAAAAGGTTTGGTTTTTATAAAAGATGATGTGGCAAAGTGGGAGGGATGTTTTTGAAAATAAAACTTGATGGTGGATCCATCATGGCCATGATGGGTTCAACATCGGAAAAGATGTACCTCTGCCAGGAACCAAACTTTGGGATTTGAAATGATAAAGCTGAGACCAGGCGGGTGACTTGCACGAAAAGAGAGTCTCGGTGTAGTGTCTCCGTCTGAGTCGATTGAGGACCGTATCGATGTAGGCTTGATGACCGAGGACCCTTTAACTGGTCACATGCCTCGTCATGTGTAAGCTTTGCCTCGGGCAGACTAAGGCCAGAATAAGATACCACGCAATGGGAGTGGAGAGATGGCGAGAGTAGCGTGTACCCTTCGTGGCAAGAGGCTGGACGGTGGTTTATCTGTGTTCTCGGTTGGCGTGAACCTGATCTGGTCTTAAGAACCCCGGTGGCGGGTTGACATATGCAAGGGTTAAGTGCTACATATATCGTGTGATCGGAGATCCTCAGCTGAGTATAATCGATTCGGATTGCCATACCTTCGCGGTTATGAAGACTTGGTCACTGACCTATACGTAGAACTCCAGTAAAGATAAAATGTCGTTAAGAAATTGGCTAGTGCAGGTCAAGTGATTGAAATAGGGTAGAGAGAACTCTAGATACAGGTAACTTTACCCGACCTGACAATAAAATTGGATTTTTAAGGATCCACTTTTAGTAAGCATTTCTGCAAACAGAGTCTTTGATTATTGTTAAACCTTACCTTGACTCCCTGAAAGCCAGCATACCCTTGAGAGTCTTTTCTTTAGTCGGGTAAGACTTGCTGAGTAATTCCATACTTAGGGTTTTATTCCCTATTGTTTTTAGGTGAAGAAGCGACAAACTTTTGTTGCTTCTGTTCTAAGGTGGTACCAAAGGAAGAGCACCAGGAGTGAAGTTGCGGGAGGAAAAGATCCTCCATAAAAAGTTTTTGTTTGATACTTATCGGGAGGGGTTTTTGCCTCCCATGGTTTGTAATAATTATACTCTGCACTCGTATGTTATATTCTGGTCTGTAATATTATAACTCTATCTTACTTTTAAATAAAGGTAAGCTTATGTAACCGCTTCTGCATTTTCGTATCTCTGATGCTTGTAATGTATGCGTGATGGGTGAAACGCTCTTGGGAAAGGTAAGAAAAGCAGATGCCGAACTTGTCAAGTGATTCAGGAACACCTGCAGGGTTGTCTAAGGTCCGTTGTACAAGGACAACTGTAGGTGGGCCTAATGACTTGGGAGGTTCCATCACAGCTGGTATCGGAGCAAAGCCCATCTCTGCAGATATTATGAGGCATCTTCAAAAAGAATTTTCCAAGACTCATCTAGAAAATTTCTTCCCTTCTTACCTAAGTATCTCTGAAGAGTTTATTTTAAAGACCAGATAGGAAGAGTGCAATGTATAGAAGGTTGAATCAACTAAGGTTGATTCTGTAATTACACATACATCATGCTAAAAATTATGCTAATAAGATTTCCCCTTAGAAAAATGCCGCCGCGCACGAGAAAGACTGCGCGCAAGTCAACCGGGCCAATCGGTGTACCCCGTCATCAACTTGCCCCACAGCATGAAGATAGTAGTAGTGGGAGCAACGATCTGATTGGAGATCTGGAAGCCTAAGTGGATCAGCTTCGAACATAACTCCGACGCAGGAACAAAATATGGGTCGCGGATGGCGAAAGAATCAATGAATTGAGAAAAGACATCCGCCAACTGCAAGACCAGCTAGCAGATCGGGATCTAGAGCTTGACTGGGCTGTGAACTCTCGTTCACTAGTTTGGGCAAAGGAAGCTAGAGCTCGAGCCCGAGTGGAAGAGCTTAGCTCAACTGTGGATAGCTTGCAGGTTTATTGCAACACACTACATGAAGAAGTTCATGTACTGTACTCGCAACTGCACCCGAACATCCCTGTGGATCCTGTCAGGATGGAAGCCGGACCTTCTAGAGTAGCGGGAGAAGCGCTGGGTGGTGAGCTAGACCTTTTTAGGCCCCCTACCTCTATGAAGCTGGTCGACGAATGGTCTCCTACGCCTGACAGTGAGGCTACCAAGAGTGATAAAAAGCAGGACTAGTATAGTATAGAAGTAATACTATTATGTAATAGGTGGTGTAATCCTATTGTAAGTACGAGTCTGTAACATTACCTTTTTAAGTAAAGTGAAATGGATGGTTTGTATGGCATATCATATTGCTCCAAATGTTCTTTGCCTCAGATGCCTTCCAGGACTCGCGCTCAGGATGGGGATGGTACCTCCCATGGGAGGGAAGCGACCCCGAATCCACCTCCAGTACCCCCGACACTTGTCGAGGCCATCGCTGCCTTGGTAAACGCTACAGCAGACAATACCCGTTTCCTGCGGGAGATGGCAGGACAGCAATTACAACAACAAGACGGGCGGGCATATCCGCAAGGCCCCCATGAGACATCTTATCTAGATTTCTCCGAAACGCGCCCTCCATTGTTCGTCAAAGCAGAAGATCCTCTAGAGGCGGATGAATGGATCCGCGTCATTGAACAAAAATTCGGGCTTCTTCGCTGTTCAGAAACCCAAAAGCCCCTGTTTGTAGCACAACAACTGTGTGGCCCTGCCAGTACATGGTGGGGAAACTTTGTGGCTGTTCAATCGGCCGGTCATCAGATCACTTGGGATGAGTTTAAGTTGGCATTCAGAGAGCATTATATACCGGAAGGAGTCCTCCATATGAAGCAGGAGGAATTCATGAAGCTTAAGCAAGGCGGGGATACTGTTACCCAGTATCTCAATAAATTCAATCACTTATCCCAATACGCAATCGATCAAGTCAACACAGACATGAAGAAGAATTGTTTCATGAGAGGCTTGAATGATCGAATGCAAAGAAAGATGGCCATCTGCATCGACCTTACTTACGGTAGGGCTGTCAGCATAGCACTGGCAGTCGAAGCTAAATATGCAGGATCCAGAAAATCCAAGGGGAATGGAGGCAACAGGCCTAATCAGGGTCCCGAGAAAAGGCAAAGGTTGGTCATCCGACCTTTCAATCAGAATCGTTCTTCATCGCGCCCACCCTCCTTCCCATTCAAGCAACCAGTGATTATCCGTCCTACCCCTGCCCCCACTGCTACAAATCAGCCAGGTGCCCTTGGCACTCATTTCCCTGCTCTTCCAAGCTCATCAACCGGCTGCTTCAACTGTGGAAAGTCTGGGCATTTCATCAAAGACTGTCCATACTCGAGGCAGAATCAATCAAATAATTAGCAAAGCTCCGGAAGTTCCAAGGGAAATACGGCAACTAGTACCGCGGGCAAGAATACAAGGAAAACAGGACAGGTTTATTACACTCAAGTGGCCACCACACCGGAAGGAGAACTGGTGATGATGGGTACGTTTCTCGTGGCAAATCACCCTGCACTTATTCTCTTTGATTCTGGTGCTTCACATACTTTCATAAGCAAAAAGTTCATGGAGAAACATTGCATTCCATATACTGAATCAAGGGAAGGGTTTAAAATACATTCGCCTGGGGGACAAATATTTACTAAAGAAGTGGCTTTCCAAGTGCCCGTAACCTTGGCTGGACGGGACTTTCCTACTAATATGATTGTTCTGAAAGGCCAAGACATAGATGTAATCTTGGGCATGAATTGGTTGGCCCAGCATGAAGCAATCCTCAACACTGATCTGAGAACAATCAGGTTGAGTTATGGCCAAGAAGAAATTCTTTTGTCTATCCCCATAGCTATTCCAGCTAAACCAATTGGCAGAATTTATGAAGCCATTATACTGGAAATCAAAGAAATTCCGGTTGTAGTGAGTTCCCAGATGTCTTTCCAGAAGATTTACCTGGATTGCCACCAGAAAGAGATGTAGAATTTGTAATTAAGTTGAAGCCCGGTACGGCTCCCATTTCTAGAAGATCGTACCGAATGCCTCCAAATGAGTTGGCAGAACTTAAGACCCAATTGCAAGATCTACTTGAGAAGGCATTCATTCGACCAAGCTCATCGCCATGTGGTTGTCCAGCCATCTTCGTCAAAAAGAAGGATCAAACATTGCCGATGTGTGTGGATTATCGACCCCTCAATGAGGTCACTATCAAGAACAAGTACCCTCTTCCACGAATTGACATTCTATTTGATCAACTGACTAGAGCAAGGGTTTTCTCTAAGATTGACCTCAGATCAGGCTATCATCATATCTGTATCAGACCCGAGGATATACCAAAGACCGCATTCACTACGCGGCATGGGTTATTTGAATATTTGGTAATGTCTTTCGGACTGATGAATGCTCCTGCCCACTTCACTTATTTGATGAACTCAGTATTTATGCCTGAGTTAGACAAGTTTGTGGTGGTATTCATCGATGATATCTTAATATATTCCAAGAATGAAGAGGAGCATGCTCAGCACTTGCAGATTGTATTAACGCGCTTGAGAGAACATCAGTTATATGCCAAGTTCAGTAAATGCACGTTCTGGCTGGAAGAAATCCAATTTCTGGGACATGTATTATCTGCCAACGGGATTGCGGTAGATCCCAGTAAAGTCAAGGATATTTTGGAGTGGAAACCCCCAACCACTGTACATCAAGTCCAAAGTTTCCTTAGACTGGTTGGCTATTACCGCCGATTTATACCAGATTTTTCCAAACTTGTGAAACCAATCACGAGTTTATTGAAGAACGATATTAAATTCAATTGGTCTTCAGAATGTAATAAAGCCTTTGAAAAATTGAAGGTATTATTAACCACTGCTCCAGTATTGGCTCAACCAGATATTGAAAAGCCTTTTGATGTGTATTGTGATGCATCAGGTAGTGGTCTCGGCTGTGTATTAATGCAAGAAGGCCGAGTAATAGCTTATGCTTCAAGGCAGTTGCGTCGGCATGAGGAGCATTATCCAACTCATGATCTGGAGTTAGCTGCAGTGGTTCATGCCCTAAAAATTTGGCGTCATTATCTACTGGGAAATGTCTGTCATATTTATACAGACCACAAAAGTTTGAAGTATATTTTTACCCAGTCCGAGCTCAATATGAGATAAAGGAGATGGCTCGAGCTTATTAAGGATTATGAACTGGAGATCCATTATCACCCAGGCAAAGCCAATGTAGTGGAAGATGCACTCAGTCGCAAGGCCTCTTGCCATTGTCTAACAATGAGGACTTCTGACATTACATTATGCCAGGAAATGGAGAATCTGAACCTAGGAATGATTCAACAGGGAACTTCAAATCACTTGAAGCTTGAGTCAGTCATCTTGCAAAGAATAATTGACGCACAAAAGAATGATGAGGGTATAAGACACATTCATGAAAAGATAAAGGCTGGAAAAGCCAACTGCTTCAAAGAAGACAATCAAGGTGTGGTATGGTTTAACAACCGCATAGTTGTGCCGAAGAATGAAGAGGTCCGCCAACAAATCTTAGATGAAGCACATCTTAGTCGCTATTCTATTCATCCCGGAAGCACTAAGATGTATCAAGATCTGAAATAGCATTATTGGTGGACGAAGATGAAGATTGAAATCGCACGCTATGTGGCTAGATGTGACACTTGTAAACGTGTCAAGGCCATACACATGAAAGCTGCTGGTCCATTACAATCTCTACCAATACCAACATGGAAATGGGAAGATATTAGTATGGACTTTATTGTGGGATTGCCCAGAACCGTGAAGGGGTATGATTCTATCTAGGTTATTGTTGATCGGCTTACGAAAATTGCTCATTTTCTGCCAGTCAAGACATCTTACCCGGTTCTCAGTTTGCATGGTATTCGAAAGACTATAGTGTCAGATCGTGGACCTCAATTTGTATCCAAATTTTGGGAAGAACTTCACAAATCCTTGGGTACTAAGTTGCTCCACAGTTCGGCCTATCATCCTCAAACAATTGGGCAGACTGAGAGGGTAAACCAAATACTTGAATATATGCTGCGGGCATGTGTTCTGGAGTTCCCACAGAAATGGGATAAATGTTTACCATTAGCGGAGTTCTCATATAATAATAGCTATCAAGAAAGCATTAAGATGGCACCCTTGGAAGCTTTATATGGACGACAATGTCGTACTCCGCTAAATTGGTCTGAACCAGGTGAAAGGTACTTCTTCAGGCCTGATATGGTGAAAGAGACTGAAGAAAAGGTTCAGAGAATAATTCATAATTTGAAAAAAGCCCAAGCTCGTCAGAAAAGTTATGCAGACAAGCGACGATAGCCCTTGTACTTCCTTGTGGGAGATTATGTCTACCTGAAAGTTTCACCAATGAAAGGTGTATCACGTTTCGGGGTTAAAGGAAAGCTTGCACCTCGGTACGTTGGTCCTTTCCCTATACTTGAACAATGTGGACCAGTGGCATATCGACTTCAACTACCCGAAACCTTGTCTGCTGTACATAATGTGTTCCACATGTCTTAGTTTAAGAAGTGTCTTCGGGTTCCAGATCGAACTATCGAAGTAACAGATGTTGTCCTAGAGCCAGACATGACATATTTAGAGCACCCTATTCGAGTCTTGCATCAAAAGGATAGGGTTACCTGAAGAAAAACTCTCAAGTTTTACAAGATACAATGGAACCAGCATTCACAAGATGAGGCTACGTGGGAAACTCAAGACTTTTTAGAAAAGAATTTCCCAGGCTTTTTAGCCTCCTGTAATTTGAAAAGTGTATAAAATTGTTATAATAAAGGAGTGAGCCCCAAATCACCCCTGCCTTGTACCAAAAATTAGGAAATAAAAATGTGAAGCATTTCCTTTTCCACTACTTACCCTAGGACTTTTAATCTCGGGACGAGATTCTTTTATGGGGGAAAGGATGTAACACCCTTGGTGTTACTGTCACTAAAACTTGAGCATAACATCATAAGCATAGGCATCTCATATGTTTGATACACCTAGAATGCATTCACTAGGCAAAAATTTCAAACAAGTTGTATTGAGATGACATTTTGCAAACAAAACCCTAGTGTAGGGTACTTAACCCTAAATGGGGTTCTGAAGGGTAAAACAAAATTCAAATGGAGAAAACCCTAGAGCTTAAGTGAAATAGTCATAAAATGTTACTAAGAATGGACCTACATTACATTCACATCCCTAAAATACCAAAAACCCTAAAAAGAACCCTGGAAAACCCTAAACCTAAACCCTAGGGGGTTAAGTGCAAAATTAGTGCACTTTTGGACTAAAGTGCAAAAACTATTAAAGTAAGGTGTCTTAAATTATATGGTTCACAATCATGAAGATTTGCAAGCTAAACCCTAAATTTTGGACCTATTTGCAAAAAGACCCTATTTGAGTTCTAAACCTAAGTCTGAAATTCAGTGTGGTTGACTCAACTTTGAGCCCTTGTATCTTCCAAATTATTGAGACTTTGCCCTAGGTCACCACATCAATTATGTAGATCTATTATAGGAGAATAACTTTGCTTAAGAGAGTAAGCATGGTTGTTGTGAAGGGTTTGGAGAAAAATGCACTCAAAGTTGGGCTGTCAAGCTATTTGATGGCTGAAATTCAGACCAACAGTGTTACTGAGTCATCTTTGGACTGGAATTCAAGCATGATCGAGCAAAAAATTGCCTAGGATTGCTATACCAAGATTATAGCTGGATCCTAGAACTATAACTTTGCTAAAGAGTGATGATCATGTTACCACATAAAATTGAGAGAAAATTCACCCTAAATATTGACTGACAGACTGTCTGAATGAGCTTCGCCATGGTATAGTGCTCTGAAATAGATCAGGCCGCCAGCTCAGTTTCTCGCCGCCGACGATCTCCGCCGCGATTCATGCTGTCGCTGTCTCGATTCGTGCTCGGGTTGATCGGATAACGCTCAGAGTCACGCCGCTGTGGATAGGCTCTGGCCAGTGAATGACACGGTTGATGCCACGAATCCACTACGCCAGTGAACTCCCTCTCCTCTAACTGCCGTGCTTCATCGCTGCAATTCCCAGCCACCGCTGTTGCTCTATAAATTGAGGCCACCGTGAGCTCCGTAGGGTAGTCAAGCACCCAGCCACCAAGAATCAACCTCAATCGTTCACTAGGGAGCTCGAATTTTGGATTTCCCCCAAATCTGCTCAAACACACCGCAAGAACACCTCGCCGTGGCCAGCGCAATTCAGGTCAGTTCATACCGTCTGCTCCCTCGTTTAAGTGTTCTCATGTGCCCATGATGCTCGTCGACCCGCCCAATTGAACTAGGAACCCCCTGATCACCGGGAACGCGTTCAATTGTCCACGACGCCCACGGTCGCCGTGGCCAGAGTCAACCGGTTAACTATTCTTGAAATTAGATTGGGGAAGCGTTCACTTGATCCCGAATTTGGTTTAGGCCAAAGAAGGGTGTCGGTCCTTGCGCGAATTGGCCGGTACGCGAGCTCGCCGGAGCTCTGCCGCGCCACTGACCGTCGGGGACCTCGGCTTGTAAAGGAATAGAATATGGGGGGTCTCCTTGGAAACTGTCAGTGACTCAAAGCAACAGTGAAAGAACCCACTTCAAGTTAACCAAAACGCCAGGGGTTTTCTTGCAAAGTCTGCAACGCGGGCGCGCGCTTTCCACCCGGGTTTGGGCCGCTTCGGCTGAAATGAGCCCAACACTGTTCACGCTTTTCTCTTTTCTTTTTCTATGAAACTTTGGAAATCTGTAGAAAATTGTAGAAAAACAGTAAAAATGTCAAACCAATTTTGCTAGATCCCTAATTTTCCATAGAATTTAATAAAAATAGTTTCATGATTTTTAGATCAAATAGGGAATTTTAGAGAATTTAAAATAGCTTAAAACCTTATTTCTGGATTTTTAGAAATTAGATAATAATCCCAAAAATCCCCAAACTTTTTAGATGACCCTTATATATTATTTAGAAGCCTTGGATAGAGTTTGGTATGATTTGAAGCTTGTTTGATAATTAGAACCCAAAACCCTACCCCCTGCCCTTTGAATTCCTATATTGACTCTAGAAACCCTAGTTCTCTAGAGTACCGTGAAGGAAAATTGTATTCAAGACTTTAGATAATAAACTCTTATTATCTTTGCACTCACATGAGCATTATATGGGCATTCATTATTATGTATGGTTATATTTAGAAAACGAAGAAGAAGTTGAAGTAGTAGAAGAGAAGACTTCGCCACCACCACCTGTGGAACATCAGGCAGGCAGCTACTTTTATTTTGATATATGCGGATCTGAGCCTGAATCACCTGTAAACCAATGCAAGCCCCGGTGCATTTTCCACCTCCTTGATTCTTTTAAAATCTTTCTCACTTGCTGGATGCATTAGGTAATAGGAGTTGAATGCTAAAACAGTTCCTGCATTACCTTCCTTGAATTTGATTACCTTCCGCTGAATCCCTATTTTACAAAAGGTTTTTACTATGCTTAGTCTTGCTCTAGCAAAACAAAAGGTTTGTTTTTATAAAAGATGATGTGGCAAAGTGGGAGGGATGTTTTTGAAAATAAAACTTGATGGTGGATCCATCATGGCCATGATGGGTTCAACATCAGAAAAGATGTACCTCTGCCAGGTATCAAACTTTGGGATTTGAAATGATAAAGCTGAGACTGGGCGGGTGACTTGCACGAGAAGAGAGTCTCGGTGTAGTGTCTTTGTCTGAGTCAATTAAGGACCGTGTCGATGTAGGCTTGATGACCGAGGACCCTTAACTGGTCACATGCCTTGTCATGGGTAAGCTTTGCCTCGGGCAGACTAAGGCCAGACTAAGATACCACGCAATGGGAGTGGAGAGATGGCGAGAGTAGCATGTACCCTCCGTGGCAAGAGGCTGGACAGTGGTGTATCTGTGCTCTCGGTTGGCGTGTACCTGATCTGGTTTTAAGAACCCCGGTGGCGGGTTGACATATGCAAGGGTTAAGTGCTACATATGTCGTGTGATCATAGATCCTCAGCTGGGTATAATCGATTCGGATCGCCGTACCTTCGCAGTTATGAAGACTTGGTCACTGACCTATACTTAGAAATCCAGTAAAGATGAAAGGTTGTTAAGAAATTGGCTAGTGCAGGTCAAGTGATTGAAATAGGGTAGAGAGAACTC
Source organism: Zea luxurians (assembly GCA_029449295.1). Classification (NCBI taxonomy): domain Eukaryota; kingdom Viridiplantae; phylum Streptophyta; class Magnoliopsida; order Poales; family Poaceae; genus Zea; species Zea luxurians. Next base: position 18,546,121 of record JAOPSE010000011.1, read on the forward strand.
TAGATACAGGTAACTTTACCCGACCTAACAATAAAATTGGATTTTTAAGGATCCACTTTTAGTAAGCATTTCTGCAAACAGAGTCTTTGATTATTGTTAAACCTTACCTTGACTCCCTGAAAGCCAGCATACCCTTGAGAGTCTTTTCTTTAATCGGGTAAGACTTGCTGAGTAATTCCATACTCAGGGTTTTATTCCCTATTGTTTTTAGGTGAAGATGCGACAAACTTTTGTTGCTTCTGTTCTAAGGTGGTACCAAAGGAAGAGCACCAGGAGTGAAGTTGCGGGAGGAAAGAATCCTCCATAAAAAGTTTTTGTTTGATACTTATCGGGAGGGGTTTTTGCCTCCCATGGTTTTTAATAATTATACTCTGCACTCGTATGTTATATTTCTGGTCTGTAATATTATTACTCTATCTTACTTTTAAATAAAGTAAGCTTATGTAACCGCTTCCGCATTTTCGTATCTCCGATGCTTGTAATGTCTGCGTGATGGGTGAAACGCTCTTGGGAAAGGTAAGAAAAGCAGATACCGAACTTGTCAAGTGATTCAGGAACACCTGTAGGGTTGTCTAAGGTTCATTGGACAAGGACAACTGTAGGTGGGCCTAATGACTTGGGAGGTTCCATCACAGTGTACGAACCTCTAGTCGATGATCAATGGCCACACAACCCACATTTTTGTCGAAAATTGCATGGACGACCATTTTAAATAATACCGAAGGATCACACCTACGGATTTTTGACCAAGAAATAGACTCCACCAGAAATCCAAGAATGCAATCTATGGCAAACAAACATATGTGGGGTGAGGTGTACGAGCCTGTAGTCGATGATTAATGGCCACACAACCCCCATTTTTCGAAAATAGCATGTATGACCATTTTCAATAATACCGAAGGCTAACACCTACGGATTTTTGACAAAGAAATGGTCTGCCTAGAAATCCAAGGATGTTGAAAATAGCATGAACGACCATTTTCAATAATACCAAAGGCTAACACCTATAGATTTTTGACCAAGAAATGGTCTCCAACAGATATCCAAGATTGTGATCTATGGTAAGGAAACACATGTGGGGTCAGGTGTACGAGCCTATGGTCTATGATCAATGGCTACACAACCCCCATTTTTGTCAAAAATAGCATGAACGACCATTTTCAATAATACTAAAGTCTATCACCTACAGATTTCTGACCAAGAAATGGTCTCCACCAGAAATCCAAGAATGTGATCTATGGCAAGGAAACATATGTGGGTGAGGTGTACGAGCCTCTGGTAGATGACCAATGGCCACACAACCCCCATTTTTGTTGAAAATATCATGAACGACCATTTTTAATAATACCGAAGGCTAACACATACGGATTTTTGACCAAGAAATGGTCACCACCAAAAATCCAAGAATGTGATCTATGGCAAGGAAACATATGTGTGGTCAGGTGTATGAGCCTCTGGTCGATGATCAATGGCCACACAACCCTCATTTTTGTCAAAAATAGCCAAGAACGACCAATATCAATAATACCGAAGGCTAACACCTATGGATTTTTCACCAAAAATGGTCTCTACCAGAAATCCAAGAATGTGATCTCTGGCAAAGAAACATATGTGGGGTGAGGTGTACGAGCCTCTGGTCGATGATCAATGGCCACACAACCCCCATTTCTGTTGAAAATAGCCATGAAAGACCATTTTCATTAATACTGAAGGCTAACAGCAACGGATTTTTTACCAAGAAATGGTCTCCACCAGAATTCCAAGATTGTGATCTATGGCAAGGAAACACATGTGGGGTCAGGTCTACGAGCCTCTGGTCGATGATCAATGGCCACACATCTCCTATTTTTGTCGAAAATAACATGAACCACCATATTCAATAATACAGAAGGCTAACACCTACAGATTTTTTACCAGTAAATGGTGTCCACCAGAATGTGATCCATGGCAAGGAAACATATGTGGGGTGAGGTGTACGAGCCTCGGATCGATGATCAATGGCCACACAACCGCTATTTTTGTTGAAAATAGCATGAACAACCATTTTCAATAATACCGAAGGCTAACACCTACGGATTTCTGACCAAGAAATGGTCTCCACTAGAAATCCAAGAATGTGATCTATGACAAGGTAACATATGTGGGGTGGGGTGTACAAGCTTCTGGTTGATGATCAATGTCCACACAACCCCATTTTTGTCGAAACTAGCCATGAACGACCATTTTCAATAATACCAAAGGCTAACACCTACAGATTTTTCACCAAGAAACGGTCTCCTCTAGAAATCCAAGAATGTGATCTATGGCAAAGAAAAATATGTGGGGTCAGGTGTACGAACCCCTGGTCGATGATCAATGGCCACACAACCCATATTTTTTCGAAAATAGCGTGAACAACCATTTTCAATAATACCGAAGGCTAACACCTATAGATTTTTTACCAGTAAATGGTGTCCACCAGAATGTGATCTATGGCAAGGAAATATATGTGGGGTGATGTGTACGAGCCTCGGATCGATGATCAATGGCCACACAACCGCTATTTTTGTTGAAAATAGCATGAACGACCATTTTCAATAATACCGAAGGCTAACACCTACGGATTTTTGACCAAGAAATGGTCACCACCAAAAATCCACGAATGTGATCTATGGCAAGGAAACATATGTGGGGTCAGGTGTACGAGCCTCTGTTCAATGATCAATGGCCACACAACCCCCATTTTTGTCGAAAATAGCCATGAACGACCATTTTCAATAATACCGAAGGCTAACACCAACACATTTTTTACTAAGAATTGGTCTCCACCAGAAATCCAAGCATGTGATCTATGGCTAGAAAACATATGTGGGATGAGGTGTACGAGCCTTTGGTCGATGATTAATGGCCACACAACCCTATTTTGGTTGAAAATAGCATGAATGACCATTTTCAATAATACCGAAGGATAACACCTACAATTTTTGACCGAGAAATGGTATGACTATTTTCAATAAAACCGAAGCATAAAACCAACAACTTTTTTACCAAGAATTGATCTTGTCTAGAAATCGAAGAATGTGATCTATGGCAAGGAAACATATGTGAGGTGGGGTGTACGAGCCTGTAGTCGATGATCAATGGCCACACATCCCTTATTTTTGTTGAAATTAGCATGAACGACCATTTTCAATAGTACCGAAGGCTAACACCTACGACTTTTTGACCAAGAAATGGTCACCATCAGAAATCCAAGAATGTGATCTATGGCAAGAAAACATATGTGGGGTTAGGTGTATGAGCCTCTGGTCATTAATCAATGGCCACACAACCCCCATTTTTCGAAAATAGCATGAACGACCATTTTCAAAAATACCGAAGGCTAACACCTACAGATTTTTGACCAAGAAATAGTCTGCACCAGAAAACCAAGAATTAGATCTATGAGAAGGAAACATTTGTGGGGTGAGCTGTACGAGCCTTTGGTCGATGATAAATGGCCACACAACCCACATTTTTGTCGAAAATAGCATGGACGACCATTTTCAATAACACCGAAGGCTAACACCTACGGATTTTTGATCAACAAATGGTCTCCACCAGAAATCCAAGAATGTGATCTATGGCAAGGAAACATATATGGGGTGAGGTGTACGAGCCTCTGGTCGATGATCAATGTCCACACAACCCCATTTTTGTCAAAAATAGCCATGAATGACCATTTTCAATAATACCGAAGGCTAACACCTATGATTTTTGACCTGGAAATGTTTGGTTGGAATATAAAGAATTCAAAACAATAGATCAACTTTTAAACCTCAAATGACATTTCTATGATATTGACTGCATTGTATTCACATGAGTGAGTATTATAGTTCAACTAGTCGATGAAGACGTTATTGGGCTAGCAAATGACCTTTTGTGATATTAGGTTTCCTATAATCCCCTCCATTCAAGGCATACTTAAACGGTGTTTATGTCCACTCAAGTAAAACACCACACATCAATTTGCAACATCGTTTCTCAAAATAAAATAAAGACCACGCAAAATTTAGCCAAATTGCGTGAGAGAACTGTACAAACATAGGTTAACGTTGTAAGGCACGTTTTTTCCACCATACAGTTGCTAAAAGTTGGAATATAAAGAATTCAATACAATAGATCACCTTTTAAATCACAAATGACGTTTCCCTGATGTCAAGGGCATCGTATTAGAACGAGAGGGTATTAGAGTACAACTAGTGGATGAAGACGTCATTGGGCTAGCTAATGACCTTTTTATGATTCTAGGTTTCATATAATCCCCTCTATTCAAGGCATACCTAGACGATGTTTATGTCCACTCAAGAAAAACACAAGACATCAATATGCCACATCGTTTCTCAAAATAAAATAAAGACCATGGAAAATTTAGCCAAATTGCATGAGTGAACTGTCCAAACATAGGTTATGATTGTAAGGCACCTTTTTCCACGATACAGTTGCTAAAAAGTTGGAATATAAAGAATTCAAAACAATAGATCACCTATTAAACCTCAAATGATGTTTCTATGATATTAAGGGCATTGTATTCACATGAGAGGGTATTAGAGTACAACTAGTGGATGAAGACGTTATTGGGCTAGCAACTGACCTTTTGTGATACTAGGTTTCCTATAATCCTCTCTATTCAAGGCATACCTAGATGGTGTTTATGTCCACTCAAGTAAAACACCGCACATCATTATGCCACATCGTTTCTCAAAATAAAATAAAGACCATGGGAAATTTAGCCAAATTGCGTGAGAGATCTGTCCAAACATAGGTTATGGTTGTATGGCATCTTTTTTCCACCATACAGTTGCTAAAAGATTGAAATATAAAGAATTCAAAACAATATATCACCTTTTAAACCTCAAATGACGTTTCTATGATATTGAGGGCATTGTATTCAGACGAGTGGGTATTAGAGAACAACTAGTGGATGAAGACGTTATTGGGCTAGCTAATGACCTTTTATGATATCAGGTTTCCTATAATCCCCTCTATTCAAGGCATACCTAGATGGTGTTTATGTCCACTCAAGTAAAACGTCGCACATCATTATTCCACATCGTTTTTAAAAATAAAATAAAGACCATGGGAAATTTACCCAAATTGCGTGAGAGAACTATCCAAACATAAGTTAAGGCTTTAAGGCACCTGTTCTCCACCATACAATTGCTAAAAAGTAGAAATGTAAAGAATTCAAAGCAATAGATCACCTTTTAAACTAAAAATGGCATTTCCCTAATGTCAAGGGCATTGTATTCGCACGAGAGGGTATTAGAGTACAACCAGTTGATGAAGACGTTATTGGGCTAGCTAATGACCTTTTGTGTTACCAGGTTTCCCATAATCCCCTCTATTCAAGGCATACCTAGATGGTGTTTATGTCCACTCAAGTAAAACACCACACATCATTATGCCACATTGTTTCTCAAAATATAATAAAGACCATAGGAAATTTAGCCAAATTGCATAAGAGATCTGTCCAAACATAGGTTAAGGTTGTAAGACACCTTTTTCCACCATACATTTGCTAAAAAGTTGGAATATAAAGAATTCAAAACAATAGATCAAGTTTGAAACTAAAAATAGTGTTTCTATGATATTGAGGGCATTGTATTCGCACAAGAGGGTATTAGAGTACAACTAGTGGATGAAGACGCTAGTGGGCTAGAAAATGACATTTTGTGATAACAGGTTTCCTATAATCCACTCTATTCAAGGCATACTTAAACGGTGTTTATGTCCACTCAAGTAAAACACCACACATCAATGTGCCACATCGTTTCTCAAAATAAAATAAAGACCATGGAAAATTTAGCCAAATTGAGTGAGAGAACAGTCCAAACATAGGTTAAGGTTGTAAGGCACCTTTTTCCACCATACAATTGATAAAAAGTTGGAAAATAAAGAATTCAATACAACAGATCACCTTTTAAACCACTAATGATGTTTCCCTGATGTTAAGGGCATTGTATTCGGTCGAGAGGGTATTAGAGTACAACTAGTGGATGAAGACGTCATTGGGCTAGATAATGACCTTTTGTGACACCAGGTTTCCTATTCAAGGGATACCTAGTTGGCTAAATTTTTCATGGTCTTTATTTTATTTTGAGAAACGATGTGGCATATTGATGTGGGGTGTTTTACTTGAGTGGACACAAACACCATCTAGGTATGCCTTGAATAGAGGGAATTATAGGAAACCTGGTATCACAAAAGGTCATTAGCTTGCCCAATAACGTCTTCATCCACTAGTTGTACTCTAATACCCTCTTGTGCGAATACAATGCACTCAATATCATAGAAACAATATTTTTAGTTTCAAAGGTGATCAATTGTATTCAATTCTTTATATTCAAACTTTTTAGCAACTGTATGGTGGAAAAAGGTGCCTTACAACCTTAACCTAGGTTTGGACAGTTTTCTCACGCAATTTGGCAAAATTTCCCATGGTCTTTATTTTATTTTGAGAAACAATGTGGCAAATTGATGTGTGGTGTTATACTTGAGTGGACATAATCACTGTCTATGTTTGCCTTGAATAGAGGGGTTATAGGAAACCTGTTATCACAAAAGGTCATTAGCTATCCCGCTAACGTCTTCATCCAGTAGTTGTACTCTAATACCCTCTCGTGCGAATACAATGCCATTGACATCAGGGAAACGTCATTTTTAGTTTAAAAGTTGATCTATTACTTTGAATACTTTATATTCCTACATTTTAGCAACTGTATGGTGGGAAAAAGGTGTCATACAACCTTAACCTATGTTTGGACAGTTCTCTCATGCAATTTGGCTAAATTTCACATGGTCTTTATTATATTTTGAGAAATGATGTGGCATAATGATGTGTGGTGTTTTACTTGAGTGGACATAAATGCCATCTAGGTATGCTTTGAATAGAGGGGATTATAGGAAACTTGGTATCACAAAAGGTCATTAGCTAGCCCAATAATGTCTTCATCCACTGGTTGTACTCTAAATTCCACTCGTGTGAATAAAATGCCCTCAATATCATAGAAACAACATTTGAGGTTTAAAAGGAGATATATTGTTCTGAATTCTTTATATTCCAACCTTTTAGCATCTGTATGGTGGAAAAAAGGTGCCTTACAACCGTAACCTATGTTTGGACAGATCTCACATGCAATTTGGATAAATTTCCCATGGTATTTATTTTATTTTGAGAAATGATGTGGCAAAATGAAGTGCGGTGTTTTACTTGATTGGACATAAACACCATCTAGGTATGCCTTGAATAGAGGGGATTATTGGAAACCTGGTATCACAAAAGGTCATTAGCTAGCCCAATAACGTCTTCATCCACTAGTTGTACTCTAATATCGTCTCGTGTGAATACAATGCCCTCAATATCATAGAAACGTCATTTGAGGTTTAAAAGGTGATCTATTGTTTTGAATTCTTTATATTCCAACTTTTTTGCAACTGTATGGTGGAAAAAAGCTGCCTTACAATCTTAACCGATGTTTGGATAGTTCACTCATGTAATTTGGCTAAATTTTCCATGGTCATTATTTTATTTTGAGAAACGATGTGGCATATTGATGTGTTTTGTTTTTCTTGAGTGGACATAAACACCGTCTAGGTATGCCTTGAGTAGAGGGGATTATATGAAACCTGGTATCACAAAAGGTCATTTGCTAGCCCAATGACATCTTCTTCCACTAGTTGTACTCTAATACCCTCTCGTGCAATTACAATGCCCTTGACACCAGGGAAACGTCATTTGTGCTATAAAAGGTGATCTATTGATTTGAATTCTTTATGTTACAACTTTTTAGCAATTGTATGGTGGAAAAAAGGTACCTTTCAACCTTAACCTATATTTGGACAGTTCTCTCACGCAATTTGGCTAAATTTCCCTTGGTCTTTATTTTACTTGAGTGGACATAAACACCATCTAGGTATGCCTTGAATAGAGGGGATTATTGGAAACCTGTTATCACAGAAGTCATTAGCTAGTCCAATAACGTCTTCATCCACTAGTTGCACTCTAATACCCTCTCGTGCGAATATAGTGCCCTCAAAATCATAGAAACGTTATCTGTGGTTTAAAAGGTGATCTATTGTTTGAATTCTTTATATTCCAACTTTTTAGAAATGGTATAGTGGAAAAAATGTACCTTACAACCTTGACCTATGTTTGGACAGTTCTCTCACTAAATTTGGATAAATTTTCCATGGTCATTATTTTACTTTGAGAAACGATGTGGCATATTGATGTGTGTTGTTTTTCTTGAGTGGACATAAACACCGTCTAGGTATGCCTTGAATAGAGGTGACTATAGGAAACCTGGTATCACAAAAAGTCATTAGCTAGTCCAATAACGTCTTCATCCACTTGTTGTACTCTAATACCCTCTCTTGCGAATACAATGCCCTTGATATCGGGGAAACATCATTTTTAGTTTAAAAGATGATCTATTGTTTTGAATTCTTTATATTCCTACTTATTAGCAACTGTTTGGTGGAAAAAATCCCTTACAACCTTAACCTATGTTTGGACTGTTCTCTCATGCAATTTGGCTAAATTTCCCATGGTCTTTATTTTATTTTGAGACACGATGTGGCATAATGATGTGCAATGTTTTACTTGAGTGGACATAAACACCATCTAGGTATGCCATGAATAAAGGGATTATAGGAAACTTGGTATCACAAAAGGTCATTAGCTAGCCCAATAATGTCTTCATCCACTAGTTGTACTATAATACCCTCTCGTGTGAATACAATGCCCTCAATATCATAGAAACGTCATTTGAGATTTAAAAGGTGATCTATTGTTTTGAATTCTTTATATTCCAACTTTTAGCAATTGTATGGTGGAAAAAAGTTGCCTTACAACCTTAACCTATGTTTGGACAGTTCACTCACGCAATTTGGCTAAATTTTCCATAGTCTTTATTTTATTTTGAGAAATGATGTGTCATATTGATGTGTGGTGTTTTACTTGAGTGGACATAAACACCATATAGGTATCCCATGAATATAGGGGATTATAGGAAACCTGGTATCATAAAAGTTCAATAGCTAGCCCAATGACGTCTTCATCCACTAGTTGTACTCTAATACCCTTTCGTTCGAATACAATGCCCTTGACATCAGGGAAGTGTCATTTGTGGTTTAAAAGTTGATCTGTTGTATTGAATTCTTTATATTCCAAATTTTATCAACTGTATGGTGGAAAAAGGTGCCTTACAACCTTAACGTATGTTTGGACAGTTCTCTCACTCAATTTGGCTAAATTTTCCATGGTCTTTATTTTGTTTTGAGAAACGATGTGGCAAATTGATGTGTGGTGTTTTGCTTGAGTGGACATAAACACCATTAAGTATGCCTTGAATAGAGGTGATTATAGGAAACCTGTTATCACAAAAGGTCATTAGCTAGCCCACTAACGTTTTCATCCACTGGTTGTACTCTAATACCTTCTCGTGCGAATACAATGCCCTTGACATTAGGGAAACGTCATTTTTAGTTTAAAAGTTGATCTATTGCTTTGAATTCTTTATATTCCAACTTTTTAGCAACTGTATGGTGGAAAAAAGATGCCTTACAACCTTAATCTATGTTTGGACATTTCTCTCATGCAATTTGGCTAAATTTCCCATGGTATTTATTTTATTTTGAGAAACGATGTGGCATAATGATGTGCGATGTTTTACTTGAGTGGACATAAACACCATCTAGGTATGCCTTGAATAAAGGGGATTATAGGAAACCTGGATTAACAAAAGGTCATTAGCTAGCCCAATAACGTCTTCATCCACTAGTTGTTGTCTAATACCCACTAGTGTAAATACAATGCCCTCAATATCTTAGAAACGTCATTTGAGGATTAAAAGGTGATCTATTGTTTTGAATTCTTTATATTTCAACCTTTTAGCAACTATATGGTGTAAAAAGGTGTCATACAACCATAACCTATGTTTGCACAGATCTCTCACGCAATTTGGCTAAATTTCCCATGGTCTTTATTTTATTTTGAGAAACGATGTGGCATAATGATGTGTGATGTTTTACTTGAGTGGACATAAACACCATCTAGATATGCCTTGAATAGAGGGGATTATAGGAAAGCTGGTATCACAAAAGGTCAGTAGCTAGCCCAATAACGTCTTCATCCACTAGTTGTACTCTAATACCCTCTTGAGCGAATACAATACCCTCAATATCATAGAAACACTATTTTAAGTTTCAAAGTTGATCTATTGTTTTGAATTCTTTATATTCCAACTTTTTAGCAACGGTATGGTGGAAAAAAGGTGCCTTACAACCTTAACCTATGTTTGGACAGTTCACTCATGCAATTTGGCTAAATTTTCCATCGTCTTTATTTTATTTTGAGAAACGATGTGGCATATTGATGTGTGGTGATTTTCTTGAGTGCACATAAACATCGTCTAGGTACTCCTTGAATAGAGGGGATTATAGGAAACCTAGAGTCACAAAAGGTCATTAGCTAGCCCAATGACGTCTTCATCCACTAGTTGTACTCTAATACCCTCTCGTGCTAATACAATGCCCTGACATCAGGGAAATGTCATTTGTGGTTTAAAAGGTGATCTATTGAATTGAATTCTTTATATACCAACTTTTAGCAACTGTATGGTGGAAAAAACATGCAAGACAACCTTAACCTATGTTTGGACACTTCTCTCACGCAATTTGGCTAAATTTTGCATGGTCTTTATTTTATTTGGAGAAACAATGTGGCAAATTGATGTTTGGTGTTTTACTTGAGTGGACATAAACACCGTTTAAGTATGCCTTGAATAGAGGGCATTATAGGAAACATGTTATCACAAAACGTCATTAGCTAGCCCACTAACGTCTTCATCCACTATTTGTACTCTAATAACCTCTCATGCGAATACAATGCCCTCAATATCATAGAAACACTATTTTAAGTCTCAAAGTTGATATATTCTTTTGAATTGTTTATATTCCAACTTTTTAGCAACTGTATGGTGGAAAAAGGTGCCTTACAACCTTGACCTATGCTTGGACAGATCTATTACATTATTTGGCTAAATTTCCCATGGTCTTTATTTTATTTTGAGAAACGATGTGGCATAATGATGTGTGGTGTTTTACTTGAGTGGACAAAACTAGGGTTGTGTGGCCATTGATCATCGACCAGAGGCTCGTACACCTCACCCCACATACGCTTCCTTGCCATAGATCAAATTCTTGGTTTTCTAGTGGAGAGCATTTCTTGGTCAAAAATCCGTAGGTGTTAGCCTTTAATATTTTTGAAAATGGTCGTTCATGGCTATTTTCGACAAAAATGGGGGTTGTGTGGCCATTGATCTTCGAGCAGAGGCTCGTACACCTAAAGCACATATGTTTTCTTGCCATAGATCACATTCTTGGATTTCTGGTGGAGACCATTTCTTCGTCAAAAATCCGTAGGTGTTAGCCTTCGGTATTATTGAAAATGGTCGTTCATGCTATTTCGAAAAAATGGGGGTTGTGTGGCCATTGATCAATGACCAGAGGCTCATACACCTGACCCACATATATTTCCTTGCCATAGATCACATTCTTGGATTTCTGATGGTGACCATTTCTTGGTCAATAATCCGTAGGTGTTAGCTTTGGTATTATTGAAAATGGTTGTTCATGCTATTTTCAACAAAAATAGGGGTTGTGTGGCCATTGATCATCGACCAGAGGCTCGTACACCTCACCCCACATATGTTTCCTTGCCAAAGATCATATTCTTGGATTTCTAGACAAGACCAATCATTGGTCAAAAATCTGTAGGTTTTATCTTTCGGTTTTATTGAAAATAGTCATTTATGGGTATTTTCAACAAAATGGGGGTTGTGTGGCCATTGGTCATCAACTAGAGGCTCGTACACCTCACCCCACATATGTTTCCTTGCCATAGCTCACATTCATGGAATTCTATTGGAGGCCATTTCTTGGTAAAAAATTGTAGGTGTTATCCTTCAGTATTATTGAAAATGGTCGTTCATGCTATTTTCAACATAAATAGGGGTTGTGTGGCCATTGATCATCGACCAAAGGCTCGTACACCTTATCCCACATATGTTTTCTTGCCATAGATCACATGCTTGAATTTCTGGTGGTGACCAATTATTGGTCAAAAATGTGTAGGTGTTAGCCTTCGGTATTATTTAAAATGGTCGTTCATGGCTATTTTCGACAAAAATGGTGGTTGTGTGGCCATTGATCAATGACGAGAGGCTCGTACACCTGACCCCACATATGTTTCTTTGCCATAGATCACATTCTTGGATTTCTGGTGGAGACCATTTCATGGTGAAAAAGCCATAGGTGTTAGCCTTCAGTATTATTGAAAATGTTCGTTCATGGCTATTTTCGATAAAAATGGGGGTTATGTGGCCATTGATCATGACCACAGGGTCGTACACCTCACCCCACATATGTTTCCTTACATAGATCACATTCTTAGACTTCTGGTGGAGGCCATTTCTTGGTCAAAAATCCGTAGGTGTAAGCCTTTGGTATTATTGAAAATGGTCGTTCATAATATTTTCGACAAAAATGAGGGTTGTGTGGCCATTGATCATCAACCAGGGGCTCGTACACCTGACACCACATATGTTTGCTTGCCATATATTGCTTTCTTGGATTTCTGGTGGAGTCCATTTCTTGGTCAAATATCTATAGGTGTTATCCTTCGGTATTATTGAAAATGGTCGTTCATGCAATTTTTGACAAAAATGTGGGTTGTGTGGCCATTGATCATCGACCAGAGACCCGTACACTTCACCCCACATATGTTTCCTTGTCGTAGATCACATTCTTGGATTTCTGGTGGAGGCCATTTCTTAGTCAAAAATCCGTAGGTGTTAGCCTTCAGTATTATTGAAAATGGTCATTCATGGCTATTTTCGACAAAAATGGGGGTTATGTGGCCATTGATCATCGACCAGAGGCTCGTACACCTTGTCCGACATATGTTTCCTTGCCATATATCACATTCTTGGACTTCTAGTGGAGGCCATTTCTTGGTCAATAATCCGTAGGTGTTAACCTTTGGTATTATAGAAAATGGTCGTTCATAATATTTTCGACAAAAATGAGGGTTGTGTGGCCATTGATCATCGACCAGAGGATCATACATCTGACCCCACATGTGTTTCCTTACCATAGATCACAATCTTGGATATCTGGTGGAGACCATTTCTTGGTCAAAAATCCGTAGGTGTTAGCCTTCGATATTATTGAAAATGGTCGTTCATGCTATTTTCGACAAAAATAGGGTTGTGTGGCCATTGATCATCGACCAGAGGCTCGTAGACCTCACCCAACATATATTTCGTTACCATAAATCACATTCTTAGATTTTTGGTGGAGATCCTTTCTTGGTGAAAATTCCGTAATTGTTAGCCTGCGGTATTATTGAAAATGGCCGTTCTTAACTATTTTCGACAAAAATGGGGGTTGTGTTGCCTTTGATCACTGACAGAGGCTCGTACACCCCACCCCAGATATATTTCCTTGCCATAAATCACATTCTTGGATTTCTGGTGGAGACCATATCTTGGTCAGAAATCCGTAGGTGTTAGCATTCGGTATTATTGAAAATGGTCGTTCATGCTATTTTCGACAAAAATGGGAGTTGTGTGGCCATTGATCATCGACTAGAGGCTCGTACACCTGACCCACATATGTTTCCTTGCCATAGATCACAATCTTGGATTTCTGGTGGAATCCATTTCTCAGTCAAAAATTCGTAGGTGTTAGCCTTCGGTATTATTGAAAATGGTCGTTCATGTTATTTTCGACAAAAATAGGGGTTGTGTGGCCATTGATCATCGACCAGAGGCTCGTACACCTCACCCCACAAATGTTTCTTTGCCATAGATCACATTCTTGGATTTGTGGTGTAGACAATTTCTTGGTCAAAAATTCGTAGGTGTTAGACTTCAGCATTTTTGAAATGGTCGTTCATTCAATTTTCGACATCCTTGGATTTCTAGGGAGACCATTTCTTGGTCAAAAATCCGTAGGTGTTAGACTTCGGTATTATTGAAAATGGTCGTTCATGCTATTTTCGAAAAAAATGGGGGTTGTGTGGCCATTAATCATCGACTAGAGGCTCGTACACCTCACCCCACATATGTTTGCTTGCCATAGATTGCATTCTTGGATTTTTGGTGGAGTCCATTTCTTGGTCAAATATCTGTAGGTGTTATCCTTCGGTATTATTAAAAAAGGTCGTTCATGCAGTTTTTGACAAAAAATGTGGGTTGTGTGTCCAATGATCGTCGACCAGAGGCTCGTACACTTCACCCCACATATGTTTCTTTGTCGTAGATCACATTCTTGGATTTCTAGTGGAGGCCATTTCTTGGTCAAAAATCCGTAGGTGTTAGCCTTCAGTATTATTGAAAATGGTCGTTCATGGCTATTTTCAACAAAAATGGGGTTATGTGGCCATTGATCATCGACCAGACTCTCGTACACCTCATCCGACATATGTTTCCTTGCCATAAATCACATTCTTGGACTTCTGATGGAGGCCATTTCTTGGTCAAAAATCCATAGGTGTTAGCCTTTGGTATTATAGAAAATGGTCGTTCATAATATTTTCGACAAAAATGGGGGTTGTGTGGCCATTGATCATCGACCAAAGGATCGTACACCTAACCCCACATGTATTTCCTTACCATAGATCACAATCTTGAATATCTTTTGGAGACCATTTTTTGGTCAAAAATCCGTAGGTGTTAGCCTTCGATATTATTGAAAATGGTCGTTCATGCTATTTTCGACAAAAATAGGGTTGTGGCCATTAATCATCGACCAGAGGCTCGTAGACCTCACCCAAAATATATTTATTTACCATAGATCACATTTTGGATTTCTGGTGGAGATCATTTCTTGGTGAAAATTCCGTAGTTGTTAGCCTACGGTATTATTGAAAATGGCCGTTCTTGACTATTTTCGACAAAAATGGGGCTTGTGTGGCCTTTGATCATTGACCAGAGGCTCATACACCCCACCCCAAATATGTTTCCGTGCCATAGATCACATTCTTGGATTTCTGGTGGAGACCATGTCTTGGTCAGAAATCCATAGGTGTTAGCATTCGGTATTATTGAAAATGGTTGTTCATGCTATTTTCGACAAAAATGGGAGTTGTGTGGCCATTGATCATCGACTAGAGGCTCGTACACCTAACCCCACATATGTTTCCTTGCCATAGATCACAATCTTGGATTTCTGGTGGAGTCCATTTCTCGGTCAAAAATCCATAGGTGTTAGCCTTCGGTATTATTGAAAATGGTTGTTCATGCTATTTCAGACAAAAATAGGGGTTGTGTGGCCATTGATCATCGACTAGAGGCTCGTACACCTCACCCACATATGTTTCATTGCCATAGATCACATTCTTGGATTTGTGGTGTAGACCTTTTCTTGGTCAAAAATCCGTAGGTGTTAGCCTTCGATATTATTGAAAATGGTCGTTCATGCTATTTTCAAAAAAATGGGGGTTGTGTGACAATTAATCATCGACTAGATGCTCGTACACCTCACCCCACATATGTTTGCTTGCCATACATTGCATTCTTGGATTTTTGGTGGAGTCCATTTCTTGGTCAAAAATCCGTAGGTGTTATCCTTCGGTATTATTGAAAATGGTCGTCCATGCAATTTTCGACAAAAATGTGGGTTGTGTGGCCATTGATCATCGACCAAAGGCTCCTACACTTCACCCCACATATGTTTCCTTGCCATAGATCACATTCTTGGATTTCTGGTGGAGAGCATTTCTTGGTCAAAAATCCGTAGGTGTTAGCCTTTAGTATTATTGAAAATGGTCGTTCATGGCTATTTTCGACAAAAATGGGTGTTATGTGGCTATTGATCATCGACCAGAGGCTTGTACACCTCACCCCACATATGTTTCCTTGCCATAGATCACATTCTTGGACTTCTGGTGGAGGCCATTTCTTGGACCAAAATCCGTTGGTGTTAGCCTTTGGTATTATTGAAAATGGTCGTTCATAATATTGTCGACAAAAATGGTGGTTGTGTGGTCATTGATCATCGACTAGAGGCTCGTACACCTGACCCCACATGTGTTTCCTTACCATAGATCACAATCTTGGATATCTGGTGGAGACCATTTCTTGTTCAAAAATCCGTAGGTGTTAGCCTTCGGTATTATTGAAAATGTCGTTCATGCTATTTTTGAAAAAAAGAGGGTTGTGTGGCCATTGATCATCGACCAGAGGCTCATACACCTTATCCCAAATATGTTTTCTTACCATAGATCACAATCTTGGATTTCTGGTGGAGTCCATTTCTTGATCAAAAATCCGTAGGTGTTAGCCTTCGGTATTATTGAAAATGGTCGTTCATGCTATTTTCGACAAAATAGGGGTTGTGTGGCCATTGATCATCGACCAAAGGCTCATACACCTCAGCCCACATATGTTTCTTTGCCATAGATCACATTTTTGGATTTCTGGTGGAGACCATTTCTTGGTCAAAAATCCGTAGGTGTTATCCTTCGGTATTATTGAAAATGGTCGTTCATGGAATTTTCGACAAAAATGTGGGTCGTGTGGCCATTGATCATCGACTAGAGGCTCGTACACCTCACCCCACATATGTTTCCTTGCTATAGATCATATTCTTGGATTTCTGGTGGTGACCATTTCATGGTCAAAAATCCGTAGGTGTTAGCCTTCAGTATTATTGAAAATGGTAGTTCATGCTATTTTCGACAAAAATAGGGGTTGCGTGGCCATTAATCATCGACCAGAGGCTCGTACACCTCACCCCACATATGGTTCCTTGCCATATATCACATTCTTGGATTTCTGGTGGAGATCATTTCTTGGTCAAAAATTTGTAGGTGTTAGCCTTCGGTATTATTGAAAATTGTCGTTCATGCTATTATCAACAAAAATAGGGGTTGTGTGGCCATTGATCATCGAAATAGAGGCTTGTACACCTCACCCCACATATGTTTCCTTGCCATTGATCACATTCTTGGATTTCTAGTGCAGACCATTTCTTAGTCAAAAATTTGTAGGTGTTAGCCTTTGGTATTATTGAAAATGGTCGTTCATGGCAATTTTCGACAAAAATGGGAGTTATGTGGCCATTGATCATCGACCAGAGGCTCGTACACCTCACCCCATATATATTTTCTTGCAATAGATCACATTCTTGGATTTCTGGAGGAGGCCATTTCTTGGTCAAAAATCCGTAGGTGTTAGCCTTTGTTATTATTAAAAATGGTCGTTCATAATATTTTCGACAAAAAATGGGGGTTGTGTGGCCATTAATCGTCGACCAGAGCCTCGTACACCTGACACCACATATGTTTTCTTTTCATAGATGACATTCTTGGATTTTTGGTGTAGACAGTTTCTTGGCCAAAAATCAATAGGTGTTAGCCTTCGGCATTATTGAAATGTTCGTTCAGGCAATTTTCGACATCCTTGGATTTCTAGGGGAGACCATTTCTTGGTCAAAAATCTGTAGGTGTTAGCCTTCGGTATTATTGAAAATGGTCGTTCATGCTATTTTCGACAAAAAACGGGGTTGTGTGGCCATTGATCATTGACTAGAGGCTCATACACCTCACCGCACATATGTTTGCTTGCCATAGATTGCATTCTTGGATTTCTGGTGGAGACCATTTCTTGGTCAAAAATACATAGGTGTTAGCCTTCGACATTATTGAAATGGTCAATCATGCAATTTTTGACATCCTTGGATTTCTAGGGGAGATCACTTCTTGGTCAAAAATCCGTAGGTGTTAGCCTTCAGTATTATTGAAAATGTTCGTTCATGCTATTTTCGACAAAAATGGTGGTTGTGTGGCCATTGATCATCGACTAGAGGCTCGTACACCTCACCCCACACGTGTTTCCTTGCCATAGATTTCATTCTTGGATTTCTGGTGGATGCCATTTCTTGGTCAAAAATCCATAAGTGTTATCCTTCGATATTTTTGAAAATGGTCGTTCATGCAATTTTCGACAAAAATGTGGGTTATGTGGCCATTGATCATCAACCAGAGGCTCGTAGACCTCACCCCACATATGTTTCCTTGCCATAGATCACATTCTTGGATTTCTGGTGGAGACCATTTCCTGGTTAAAAATCTGTAGGTGTTAGCCTTCAGTATTATTGAAAATGGACGTTCATGCTATTTTCGAGAAAAATAGGGGTTGTGTGGCCATTGATCATCCACCAGAGGCTCGTACACCACACCCCACATATCTTTCCTTGCCATAGATCACATTCTTGGATTTCTGGTGAAGACCATTTCTTGGTCAAAAATTCGTAGGTGTTAGCCTTCGGAACTATTGAAATTTATCGTTCGTGCTATTATCGACAAAAATACGGGTTGTGTGGCCATTAATCATTTATTAAAGTCTCGTACACCTCACCCCACATATGTTTGCTTGCATAGATTGCATTCTTGGATTTCTGGTGGAGATCATTTCTTGGTCAAAAATCTTTAGGAAAATGGTCGTTCATGGCTATTTTCGACAAAAAACGGTGGTTATGTGGCTATTGATCATCGACCAGAGGCTCATACACCTCACCCCACCTATGTTTCCTTGCCATAGATCACATTCTTGGATTTCTAGGGGAGGTCATTTCTTGGTCAAAAATCCGTAGGTGTTAGCCTTTGGTATTATTGAAAATGGTCGTTCATAATATTTTCGACAAAAATGTGGGTTGTGTGGCCATTAATCGTCGACCAGAGCCTCGTACACCTGACACCACATATGTTTCCTTTTCGTAGATCACATTCTTGGATTTCTGGTGTAGGCCATTTCTTGGTCAAAAATTCGTAGGTGTTAGCCTTTGGCATTATTGAAATGGTTGAAATGGCCGTTCATGCAATTTTCGACATTCTTGGATTTCTAGGGGAGACCATTTCATTGTCAAAAATTCGTAGGTGTTAGCCTTCGGTATTATTGAAAATGTTTGTTCATGCTATTTTCGACAAAAATAGGGGTTGTGTGGCCATTGATCATCGACTAGTGGCTCGTACACCTCACCCCACAGATGTTTGCTGCCATAGATTGCATTCTTGGATTTCTGGTGGAGACCATTCCTTGATCAAAAATCCGTAGGTGTTATCCTTTGGTATTATTGAAAATGGTCGTTCATGCAATTTTCGACAAAAATGTGGGTTGTGTGGCCATTGATCATCGACCAGAGGATCCTACACCTCACCCCACATATGTTTCCTTGCCATAGATCACATTCTTGGATTTCTGATGGAGACCATTTCTTGGTCAAAAATCCGTAGGTGCTAGCATTTGCTGTTATTGAAAATGGTCGTCCATGATATTTTCGACAAAAATAGGGGTTGTGTGGCCATTGATCATTGACCATAGGCTCATACACCTCACCCCACATATGTTTCCTTGCCATAGATAACATTCATAGATTTCTGGAGGAGACCATTTCTTGGTCAAAAATCCGTAGGTGTTAGCCTTCGGTATTATTGAAAATGGTCGTTCATGGCTATTTTCAACAAAAATGGGGGTTGTGTGGCCGTTGATCATTGACCAAAGGCTCGTTCACCTCACCCCACATATGTTTCCTTGCCATAGATCACATTCTTGGATTTCAGGTGGAGACCCTTTCTTGGTAAAAAATCCATAGCTGTTAGCCTTCGGTATTATTTAAAATGGTCGTTCATGGCTATTTTCGACAAAAAAGGGGGTTGTGTGGCCATTGATCATTGACAAGAGGCTCATTCACCTCACCCCACATATGTTACCTTGCCATAGGTCACATTCTTGGATTTCTGGTGTAGACCATTTCTTGGTGAAAAATTCGTTGGTGTTAGCCTTCGGTATTGTTGTAAATGGTCGTTCATGCTATTTTCAACAAAAATGAGAGATGTGTGGCCAATGATCATCTACAAGAGGCTCGTACACCTCACCCCACATATGTTTCCTTGCCATATATCACATTATTGGAATTTAGGTGGAGACAATTTCTTGGTCAAAAATCCATAGGTGTTATCCTTCGATATTATTGAAAATGGTCGTTTATGGCTACTTTCGACAAAAATGGGGGTTGTGGCCATTGACCATCGAACAGAGGCTCGTACACCTCACCCCACAAATGGTTTCTTGCCATAGATCACATTCTTGGATTTCTGGGGGAGACCATTTCTTTGTCAAAATCTGTCGGTGTTATCCTTCGGTATTATTGAAAATGATCGTTCATGGCTACTTTTAACAAAAATGGGGGTTGTCTGGCCATTGACCATCGACCAGATGCTCGTACACCTCACCCCACATATGTTGCCTTTCTATAGATTACATTCTTGGATTTCTGATGGAGATCATTTCTTGGTCAAAAATCCATAGGTGTTAGCCTTCGGTATTATTGAATATGGTCGTTCATGCTATTTGTGACAAAAATATGGGTTGTGTGGCCATTGATCATCGACGAGAGGCTCGTACACATCTCCCCACACATGTTTCCTTGCCATAGATCACATTCTTGGATTTCTAGTGGAGACTATTTCTTGGTCAAAATCCATAGGTGTTAGAATTTGGTATTATTAAAAATGGTCGTTCATGGCTATTTTTGACAAAAATGGGGGTAGTATGGCCGTTGATCATTGACCAGAGGCTCGTACACCTCGCGCCACATATGTATCCTTGACATAGATCACATTCTTGGATTTCTGGTGGAGACCATTTCTTGGTCAAAAATCCATAGGTATCAGCGTTAGGTATTATTGAAAATGTTCGTTGATGTTATTTTTCGAGAGAAATGGGGTTGTGTGGCCATTGATCATCGCCCAGAGGTTCATACACCTCGCCCCACATATGTTTCCTTGCCATAGATAACATTCTTGGATTTCTAGTGGAGACCATTTCTTGGTCGAAAATCCGTAGGTGTTAGCCTATGGTATTATTGAAAATGGGCGTTCATGCTATTTTCGACAAAAATGGGGGTTGTGTGGCCATTAATCATCGACCAGAGGCTCGTACACCTGACCCCATATATGTTTCCTTGCCATAGATCACATTCTTGGATTTCTGGTGGAGACCATTTCTTGGTCAAAAATCCGTAGGTGCTAGCCTTTGATATTATTGAAAATGGCCGTCCAAGCTATTTTTCACAAAAATAGGGTTTGTGTGGCCATTGATCATCAACCTGAGGATCATACACCTCACCTCACATATGTTTCCTTGACATACATCACATTCTTGGATTTCTGGTGGAGACCATTTCTTGGTCAAAAATCTGTAGGTGTTAGCCTTCAATCATTCATGGCTATTTCTGAAAAAATGGGGGTTGTGTAGCCATTGATCATCATCCATATCCTCATTCATTGCACCCAACATATGTTTCTTTCTATAGATCACGTTCTTGGATTTCTGGTGGAGACCATTTATTGGTCAAAAATCTGTAGGTGTTAGTCTTGAGTATTATTGAAAATTGTCATTCATGCTATTTTCAACAAAAATAGGGGTTGTCTGGCCATTGATCATCAACCAGAGGCTCATACACCTCACCCCATATATGTTTCCTTGTCATAGATCACATTCTTGGATTTCTAGTGGAGTCCATTTCTTGGTCAAAAATCTGTAGGTGTTAGCCTTCGGTATTATTGAAAATGGTCGTTCATGCGATTTTCACAAAAAATGGGTGTTGTCTGACATTCATCATCTGGTCGATGATTTATGGCTACACAACCCCAATTTTTGTCAGAAATTGCCATGAACGACCATTTTCAATAATACCGAAGGCTAACACATACGGATTTTTGACCAAGAAATGGTCTCCACCAGAAAACCAAGAATGTGATCTATGGCAAGGAAACATATGTGGGGTAAGGTGAACAAGCCTCTAGTCAATGATTAATGGCCACTTTGTCGAAAATAGCCATGAACGACCATTTTCAATAATACCGAAGGCTAACACCTATGGATTTTTAACCAAGAAATGGCCTCTAGTCAATGATCAATGGCCACACAACCCTCATTTTTGTCAGAAATTGCCATGAACGACCATTTTCAATAATACCGAAGGCTAACACCTACGGATTTTTGAACAAGAAATGGTCTCCACCAGAAATCCAAGAATTTGATCTATGGCAAGGAAACATATGTGGGGTGAGGTGAACAAGCCTCTGGTCAATGATCAATGGCCACACAACCCCCATTTATGTCGAAAATAGCCATGAACGAACATTTTTAATAATACTGAAGGCTAACACCTACGGATTTTTGACCAAGAAATGGTCTCCACCAGAAATCCAAGAATCTGATCTATGGCAAGGAAACATATTTGGGGTGAGGTGAGCGAGCCTCTTGTCAATGATCAATGGCCACACAACCCCCATTTTGGTCGAAAATAGCCAAGAACAGCCATTTTCAATAATACTAAAGACTAACAACTACGGATTTTTGACCAAGAAATAGTCTTCAACAAAAATCCGAGTATGTGATCTATGGTAAGGAAACATATGTGGGGTGAGGTGTATGATACTCTGGTCGATGATAAATGGCCACACAACCCCCTTTTATGTCGAAAATAGCCATCAACGACCATTTTCAATAATACCGAAGGCTAACAGCTACAAATTTTGGACCAGGAAATGGTCTCCACCAGAAATCCAAGAATGTGATCTATGGCAAGGAAACAAATTTAGGGAGATGTGTACGAGCCTCTAGTCGATGATAAATGGCCACACAATCCCTATTTTTGTCGAAAATTGCATGAACGACCATTTTCAATAATACTGAAGGCTAACACCTATGGAATTTTGATCAAGAAATGGTCCCCACCAGAAATCCAAGAATGTCACCTATGGCAAGGAAACATATGTGGGGTCAGGTGTACGAGCCTCTGTTCAATGGTCAATGGCTACACAACACCCATTTTTGTCGAAAATAGAATGAACGATCATTTTCAATAATACCGAAGGCTAACACCTACGGATTTTTGACCAAGAAATAGTCTCCACCAGAAATCCAAGAATGTGATCTATGGCAAGAAAACATATGTGGGGTGAGGTGAACGAGACTTTGGTCGAAGATCAATGGCCACACAACCCCCATTTTTGGTGAAAATAGCCATGAACGACCATTTTCAATAATACCGAAGGCTAACACCTACGGATTTTTGACCAAGAAATGGTCTCCACCAGAAATCGAAGAATGTTATCTATGGCAAGGAAACATATGTGGGGTGAGGTGTATGAGCCTATGGTCGATGATCAATGGCCACACAACCCCTATTTTTGTTGAAAATATCATGGACGACCATTTTCAATAACACCAAAGGCTAGCAACTATGGATTTTTGACCAAGAAATGGTCTCCACCAGAAATCCAAGAATGTGATCTATGGCAAGGAAATATATGTGGGAGGTGTATGAGCCTTTGGTTGATGATGAATGGCCACACAACTCCTATTTTCGTCGAAAATAGCATGAATGACCATTTTCAACAATAGTGAAGGCTAACACCTATGGATTTTTGACCAAGAAATGGTCTCCACCAGAAATCCAAGAATGTGATGTATGGCAAGGAAACATATGTTGGGTGAGGTGTACGAGCCTCTTGTCGATGATCAGTGGCCATCCAACCCCCATTTTTGTCGGAAATAGCCATGAATGACCATTTTCAAAAATACCCAATGCTAATACCTACGGATTTCTGACCAAGAAATCATCTCGGCCAGAAATCCAAGAATGTGACCTATGGAAAGGAAACATATGTGGGGTGAAGTATATGAGCCTCTGGTTGATGATCAATGCCCACACAACCCATATTTTTGTCAAAAATAGCATGAACGACCATTTTCAATAATACCTAAGCCTAGCACCTACGGATTTTTGACCAAAAATGGTCTCCACCATAAATCCAAGAATCTGATTTATGGCAAGGAAACATATGTAGGTTCAGGTGTACGAACCCCTGGTCGATGATCAATGGCCACAAAACACCCATTTTTGTGAAAATAGCTTGAACGACCATTTTCAATAATACCGAAGGCTAACACCTACGGATTTTTGACCAAGAAATGGTCTCCACCAGAAATCCAAGAATCTAATCTATGGCAAGGAAACATATTTGGGGTGAGGTGAACGAGCCTCTGGTCAATGATCAATGGCCACACAACCCCCATTTTTGTCGAAAATAGCCAAGAACGACCATTTTCAATAATACCGAAGGCTAACTCCTACGGATTTTTGACCAAGAAATGGTCTCCACCAGAAATCCAAGAATCTAATCTATGGCAAGGAAACATATTTGTGGTGAAGTGAACGAGCCTCTAGTCAATGATCAATGGCCACACAACCCCTATTTTTGTCGAAAATAGCCAAGAACGGCCATTCTCAATAATACCGAAGACTAACAACTACGAATTTTTGACCAAGAAATAGGCTTCAACAAAAATCCAAGTATGTGATCTATGGTAAGGAAACATATATGGGGTGAGGCGTATGATACTCTGGTCGATGATAAATGGCCACACAACCCCCTTTTATGTCGAAAATAGCCATAAACAACCATTTTCAATAATACCGAAGGCTAACAGCAACAAATTTTTGACCAAGAAATGGTCTCCACTAGAAATTCAAGAATGTGATCTATGGCAAGGAAACAAATGTAGGGAGATGTGTACGAGCCTCTAGTCGATGATAAATGGCAACACAACCCCTATTTTTGTCGAAAATAGCATGAACGACCATTTTCAATAATACCGAAGGCTAACACCTACGGAATTTTGAACAAGAATTGGTCCCCACCAGAAATCCAAGAATGTGACCTATGGCAAGGAAACATATATGGGGTCAGGTGTATGAGCCTCTGTTCGATGGTCAATGGCTACACAACACCCATTTTTTCGAAAATAGAATGAACGACCATTTTCAATAATACCGAAGGCTAACACCTACAGATTTTTGACCAAGAAATAGTCTCCACCAGAAAGCCAAGAATGTGATCTATGCCAAAGAAACATATGTGAGGTGAGGTGTACGAGCCTCTAGATGATGATCAATGGCCACGCAACCCCCATTTTGTCAAAAATAGCCATGAACGACCATTTTCAATAATACCAAAGGCTAACACCTATGGATTTTTTTACCAAGAACTGGTCTCCACCAAAAATTCAATAATATGAGCTATGGCAAGGAATCATGTGGGGTAAGGTCAAAATTTTCAATAATACCGAAGGCTAACACCTACGAATTTTTGACCAAGAAATGGTCTCCACCAGAAATCCAAGAATGTGACCTATGGCAAGGAAACATATGTGGGGTGAGGTGTACGAGCCTCTGGTTGATGATGAATGGCCACACAACCCCTATTTTCGTCGAAAATAGCATGAATGATCATTTTCAATAATAGTGAAGGCTAACACCTATGGATTTTTTACCAAGAAATGGTCTCCACCAGAAATCCAAGAATGTGATGTATGGCAAGGAAACATATGTGGGGTGAGGTGTACGAGCCTCTGGTCGATGATCAATGGCCACATAACCCCCATTTTTTTAGGAAATAGCCATGAACGACCATTTTCAATAATACCCAATGCTAACACCTACGGATTTCTCACCAAGAAATCGTCTCCGCCAGAAATCCAAGAATGTGATCTATGGAAAGGAAACATATGTGGGGTGAGGTGTATGAGCCTCTGGTCGATTATCAATGCGCACACAACCCATATTTCTGTCAAAAATAGCATGAACGACCATTTTCAATAATACCTAAGCCTAGCACCTACGAATTTTTTGGCAAAAATGGTCTCCACCATAAATCCAAGAACCTGGTGTATGACAAGGAAACATACGCGGGTTCAGGTGTACGAGCCTCTGGTCGACGATCAATGGCCACAAAACACCCATTTTGTCGAAAATAGCCATGAACGACAATTTTCAATAATACCGAAGGCTAACACCTATGGATTTGTTACCAAGAACTGGTCTCCACCAGAAATCCAAGAATATGAGCTATGGCAAGGAATCATATGTGGGGTGAGGTCACAATTTTCAATAATACCGAAGGCTAACACCTATGGATTTTTGACCAAGAAATGGTCTCCACCAAAAATCCAAGAATGTGATCTATGGCAAGGAAACATATGTGGGGTGAGGTGTACGAGCCTCTGGTTGATGATGAGTGGCCACACAACCCCTATTTTCATCGAAAATAGCATGAATGACCATTTTCAATAATAGTGAAGGCTAACACTTATGGATTTTTGACCAAGAAATGGTCTTCGCCAAAAATCCAAGAATGTGATGTATGGTAAGGAAACATATGTCGGGTGAGGTGTACGAGCCTCTAGTCGATAATCAATGGCCACACAACCCCCATTTTTGTCAGAAATAGCCATGAATGACCTTTTTCAATAATACCCAATGCTAACACCTACGGATTTCTCAACAAGAAATCGCCTCCGCCAAAAATCCAAGAATGTGATCTATGGAAAAGAAACATATGTGGGGTGAGGTGTATGAGCCTCTGGTCGATTATCAATGCCCACACAACCCGTATTTCTATCAAAAATAGCATGAACGAACATTTTCAATAATACCTAAGCCTAGCACCTACGAATTTTTGGCAAAAATGGTCTCCACTATAAATCCAAGAATCTGATGTATGGCAAGGAAACATTTGCGGGTTCAAGTGTACGAGCCTCTGGTCGGTGATCAATGGCCACAAAACACCCATTTTGTCGAAAATAGCCATGAACGACCATTTTCAATAATACCGAAGGCTACCACCTATGGATTTATTACCAAGAACTGTCTCCACCAGAAATCCAAGAATATGAGCTATGGCAAGGAATCATATGTGGGGTGAGGTCACAATTTTCAATAATACCGAAGGCTAACACCTATAGATTTTTGACCAAGAAATGGTCTCCACCAGAAATCCAAGAATGTGATCTATGGAAAGGAAACATATGTGGGGTGAGGTGTACGAGCCTCTGGTTGATGATGAGTGGCCACACAACCCCTATTTTTGTTGAAAATAGCATGAATGACTATTTTCAATAATAGTGAAGGCTAACACCTATGGATTTTTGACCAAGAAATGGTCTCCACCAGAAATCCAAGAATGTGATGTATGGCAAGGAAACATATGTGGCGTGAGGTGTACGAGCCTCTAGTCGATGATCAATGGCCACACAACCCCCATTTTTGTCGAAAATTGCCATGAACGACCATTTTCAATAATACCCAATGCTAACACCTACGGATTTCTCACCAAGAAATCGTCTCCGCCAGAAATCCAAGATTATGATATATGGAAAGGAAACATATATGGGGTGAGGTGTATGAGCCTCTGGTCGATTATCAATGCCCACACAACCCATATTTTTGTCAAAAATAGCATGAACGACCATTTCAAAAAATACCTAAGCCTAGCACCTACGAATTTTTGACAAAAAATGGTCTCCACCATAAATCCAAGAATCTGATGTATAGCAAGGAAACATATGTGGGTTCAGGTGTACGAGCCTCTGGTCGATGATCAATGGCCACAAAACACACATTTTTGTGAAAATAGCATGAACGACCATTTTCAATAATACCGAAGGCTAACACCTATGGATTTTTGACCAAGAAATGGTCTCCACCAGAAATCCAAGAATGTCATCTATGGCAAGGAAACATATGTGGGGTGAGGTGTACGAGCCTCTGGTTGATGATCAATGGCCACACAACCCCTATTTTTGTTGAGAATAGCATGAATGACCATTTTCAATAATACTCAAGAACAACACTTACAAATTTTTGACCAAGAAATGGTCTCCACCAGAAATCCAAGAATGTGATCTATGGCAAGGAAACATATGTTGGGTGCAATGAATGAGGCTCTAGTCGATGATCAATGGCCACATAACCCCCATTTTTGTCGGAAATAGCCATGAACGACCATTTTTAATAATACCGAAGTCTAACACCTATGAATTTTTGACCAAGAAATGGTCACCACCAGAAATCCAAGAATGTGATGTTTGGCAAAGAAACATATGTGGGGTGAGGTGTATGAGCCTCTGGTTGATGATCAATGGCCACACAAACCCTATTTTTGTGAAAAATAGAATGGATGACCATTTTCAATAATACCAAAGGCTAGCACTTACGGATTTTTGACCAAGAAATGGTCTCCACCAGAAATCCAAAAATGTGATTTATGGCAAGGAAACATATGTGGGGTGAGGTGTACGAATCTCTAGTCGATGATCAATGGCCACAAAACCCCATTTCTCTCGAAAATAACATGAACGACCATTTTCAACAATACTGAAGGCTGACACCTACGAATTTTTGACCAAGAAATGGTCTCCACCAGAAATCCAAGAATGTGATCTATGTCAAGGAAACATATTTGGGGTGAGGAGTACGAGCCTCTGGTCAATGATCAACGGCCACACTACCCCCATTTTTGTCGAAAATAGCCACCATTTTCAATAATACCGAATGCTAACACCTACGGATTTTGACCAAGAAATGGTCTCCACCAAAAATCCAAGAATGTATTCTATGGCAAGGAAAAAATGTGGGGAGAGGTGTACGAGCCTCTTGTCGATGATCAATGGCCACACAACCCCTATTTTTGTCACAAATAGAATGAAAGACCATTTTCAATAATACCGAAGGCTAACACCTGTTGATTTTTACCAAGAAATGATCTCCACCAGAAATCCAAGAATCTGATCTATAGAAAGGAAACATATGTGGGGTGAGGTGTATGAGCATCTAGTCGATGGTCCATGGCCAGACAACCCCAATTTTTGTCGAAAGTAGCCATGAACGACCATTTTCAATAATACCGAAGGATAACACCTACAGATTTTTGACCAAGAAATGGTCTCCACCAGAAATCCAAGAATGTGATCTATAGCAAGGAAACATTTGTGGGCTGAGGTGTACGAGCCTCTATTCGATGGTCAATGGCCACACAACCCCCATTTTTATCGAAAGTAGCCACGAACGACCATTTTCAATAATAACAAAGGATAACACCTACGGATTTTTGACCAAGAAATGGTCTCCACCTAAATTCCAATAATGTGATCTATGGCAAGGAACCATATGTGGGGTGAGGTGTACGAGCCTCTAGTTGAATATCAATGGCCACAAACCCCTATTATTGTCGAAAATAGCATGAATGACCATTTTCAATAATATTGAAGGCTAACACCTATGGATTTTTTACTAAGAAATGGTCTCCACCAGAAATCCAAGAATGTGAGCTATGGCAAGGAAACATATTTGGGGTGCAATGAACGAGGCTCTAGTCAATGATTAATGGCCACACAACCCTCATTTGTGTCGAAAATAACCATGAATGACCATTTTCAATAATACCGAAGGCTAACACCTACGGATTTTTTACATAGAAATGGTCTCCACCAAAAATCCAAGAATGTGATGTATGTGAAGAAACATATGTGGGGTAAGGTGTACGAGCCTTTAGTCGATGATCAATGGCCACACAACCCCCATTTTTGTCGGAAATAGCCATGAACGACCATTTTCAAAATTACCGAAGGCTAAAATGTATGGATTTTTGATCAAGAAATGGTCTCCACCAGAAATCTAAGAATATGATCTATGGTAAGGAAACATATGTGGGTGAGGTGTATGAGCCTCTAGTCGATGATCAATGGCCACACAACCCAATTTTTGTCAAAAATAGCATGGAGGACCATTTTCAATATTACCGAAGGCTAACACCTACAGATTTTTGACCAAGAAATGGTCTCCACCAGAAATCCAAGAATGTGATCTATGGCAAGGAAACATATGTGGGGTGAGGTGTAGGAGCCTCTGGTTGAAGATCAATGGCCACACAACGCACATTTTTGTCGAAAATTGCATGAACGACCATTTTCAATAATATCAAAGGATAGCACCTACGTGTAACACCCCTAGTGTTACTGTTACTAAAACTTGAGCATAACATCATAAGCATGGGCATATCATGTCTTTGTCACACCTAGAGTGCATTCACTAGGCAAAAATTTCAAACAAGTGTGTTGCTATGACATTTTGTGAATAAAACCCTAGAGTAGGGTACTCAACACTGGATTGGGTTTAATAGAGCAAACAAGACTTAAACAAGAGAAAACTTCAAAATTCAATTGAAATAGTCATAAGGGTCACCATAGATGAACTAAAGTGATATCCAAACCCCAGAAGTATCAAAAACCCTAAATAGAACCCTAGGAAAACCCTAGAGTTAAACCCTAGGGGGCTAAATGCAAAATTAGTGCACTTTTGGGCTAAAGTGCAAAAACCATGAAAGTAAGGTGTCTTAAGTTATATGGTTCATAATTATGAAGATTTGCAACCTAAATCTTGAGTTTTGGACTTATTTGTAAAAAGACCCTATTGAAGCTCTATGGCTTGAGTCTGAAATTAGTGATATTAGCTCAACTTTGGGGCCTTGTAACTTTCAAACCATAAGGGTTTTGCCCTAGGTCGCCACATCAATTCTGTAGATCTATCAAAGGAGAACAACTTTGTTTAAGGGATGCAACATTGTTGTTATGAAAAATGTGAAGAAAAATACACCCAAAGATGGGCTGTCAGGCTGTCTGGAGACTGAACCTCGTCTGACAGTGTGATGAGGCAATCTTTGAACCCAGATTTGAACATAATCCAGCGCAAGTTTGGGCATGATCCCCATAGCAAGATTACAATTGGTTAAGTGGGCTATAACTTTGATGCAGTGAGATGATGGGGTTGTTACATAAAATCAAGAGAAAATCGAACTCCAAGTTGCTCTGTCAGGTCGACTGAAGATGAATTCCATGGTACAGTGACCGGATCAGACTGCCAGCGCAGTCCCTCGCTGTTGATGAGCCGCGCGCAGATTCGTGCCTTCGCCATCGTGTTTCGCGTTCGGATCGACTGGATAACACTCGGGGTTGAGTAAGTCTCATCGTCGTGGATAAACTCCGGCCATTAAACTACTCCGGCCACCGTACCGAGCTCGCCACGGTCGCTTCAGATGAGCTCACCGGTGACAACCGCTTCACGGCCTTGCGCCACATACCTGTGCACATTCACCGCATCGTCATGACTCACTTTGGCCATCTGATCATCGCCGGTGAGGGCTGCCACAGTAGATGCCACGAATTCCTTGCGCCAGTGACCTCCCACTCCTCCGACCGCTGCGCGTCGTCGTCCGATTCAATGGCCACCACTCTTGCTTACTATAAATTGAGGCCACCATGACTCTGTAGGGTAGTCAAGCACAAAGCCACCCAAACCGTGCCCTCAATCGATCACCAGAGAAGTCCAAATTGGAATTTCCCCCAATTCGGTCAAGAACACCGTGGGTTTAGGCTCGCCGCGGTCAGCCCATCACAGGTCTGATCACGCCCTCCTTGTTCTTGTTTTAGCATCCTTGTGTGCTTGTGATGCTTCTCAACCAGGTCAATTCAGCTAAGACCCCATAGATCACCGGGAACGTGCTGGGTTGCCCGTCGTGCCTGCGATCACCATGGGCAGGGCGCTGTAGGGCTTCAATCCAGAAATTAATTGGGGGGAAATGATCCTTAAGACTTGAATTCGGTCTCGGTCGAAGTAAGGCGCCAGTCATTGTGTGAGTCGGCCGGTGCATGAGCTCGTCGGAGCTCTACGTGACGCCGTTCGCCGTCAGGGACTCCGGACTGTGAAGAGAAAGAAGTGCAGGGACCTTATTGCAAGTGTCAGTGACTGAGTTAATAGTGTCGCGACCCCGCTTTAGGTTATCCAAGAAGCCAGGGTTGTTCTTGCAAAAGTCGACGCGGGCGCGCGCGGGGGCGTTCCTGCTGTTATTGGGCTGCCTAGGCTGAATTAGGTCCAGTACTATTCATAATTTTTCTTTTTTCCTTTTCTGCCAGAGTTAAAGAAATTCTAAGAAATTGTAGAAAAATCCCAAAAATACCAGACTAATTTTTCTAGATTTCTAAATTCCTATAGAATTTAATAAAAATAGTTTCATGATTTTTAGTCCAAAAGGGAAATTATAGAGTATTTAAAACAACCTAAAACCATGCTTCTGGATTTTTAGAGAATAAATAATAAATCCAAAATTCACTAAATTTTTTGGATAAACTCTAAATAATATTTAGAAACCTTGGGTAGAGTTTGGTATGATTTGGGCCATGTTTGATACTTAGAACCCAAAACCCTACCCCTGCCCTGTGAACTTCACTATTGACTCTAGAAACCCTAAGTTCTCGGAGATCCGTGAAGGAAAATTGTATTCAAGACTTTAGATAATAAACTTTTATTATCTTTGCACTCTCATAAGCATTACATGGGCATTCATTCTTATGTATGATTATATTTAGAAAACGAAGAAGAAGTAGAAGAAGAAGAAGAGAAGACTACACCACCACCTGAGGAACATCACGCAAGCCACTGTTTTTATTTCGATATCTGCGGAACCGAGCCTGATTCACCAGTAACACAAGGCAAGCCCCGGTGCATTTGCCACCTCCTTGTTCCTTTTAAAATCTTTCTCACTTACTTGATGCATTAGGTGATAGGAGTTGTGTGCTAAACTATTGTTGCATCTCCTTCCTTGGATTATTTCCTAATCCCTGTTTTACAAAAGGTTTTCTTATGCTTAGCTTTGCTTTAGAAAAACAAAATGTTTTGTTTTCTCAAAGATGATGTTGCAAAGTGGGTGGGATGTTTTCGAAAATAAAACTTGATGGTGGATCCATCATGGCCATGATGGGTTCAACATCGGAAAAGATGTACCTCTGCCAGGTACCAAACTTTGGGGTTTGAAATGATTAAGCTGAGACCGGGCGGGTGACTTGCACGAGAAGAGAGATTCTCGGTGTAGTGTCTCCGTCTGAGTCGATTAAGGATCGTCTCGATGTAGGCCTGCTGATCAAGGACCCTTTAACTGGTCACATGCCTCGTCATGGGTAAGCTTTGCCTCGAGCAGACTAATACCAGAACAAGATACCACGCAATGGGAGTGGAGAGATGGCGAGAGTAGCGTGTACCCTCCGTGGCAAGAGGCTGGACGGTGGTGTATCTGTGCTCTCGGTTGGCGTGAACCTGATCTGGTCTTAAGAACCCCGGTGGCGAGTTGACATATGCAAGGGTTAAGTGCTACATATGTCGTGTGATTGGAGATCCTCAGCTGAGTATAATCGATTCGGATCGCCGTAACTTCGCTGTTATGAAGACTTGGTCACTGACTTACACGTAGCAATCCAGTAAAAATGAAGGGTTGTTAAGAAATTGGCTAGTGTAGGTCAAGTGATTGAACTAGGATAGATAGAACACTAGTTGTAGGTAATTTTACTTAACCTGACAAATAAAACTGGATTTTTAAGGATCCACTCTTAGTAAGCATTTCTGCAACCAGAGTCATTGATTATTGATAAGCCTTACCTTGACTCCCTCTAGCCAGCATACCCTTGAGAGTCTTTTCATTAGTCGGGTATGACTTGCTGAGTAATTCCATACTCAGGGCTTTGTCCATGTTGTTTTAGGTGAAGAAGCGGCAAACTTTTGCTGCTTTTGTTCAAAGGTGGTGCCCAAGGAGCAAAGCCGCGGGAGGAAAGGATCCTCCATAAAACTTTTGTTTAATACTTATTGGGAGGGGGTTTTGCGTCCCATGGTTTGTAATAATAATACTCTGCACTTATATATAATATGTTCTGGCCTGTAACTATA
The DNA here is from genome assembly GCA_029449295.1 of Zea luxurians. Taxonomy (NCBI): domain Eukaryota; kingdom Viridiplantae; phylum Streptophyta; class Magnoliopsida; order Poales; family Poaceae; genus Zea; species Zea luxurians. The sequence goes on from JAOPSE010000011.1 coordinate 18,579,829, forward strand.
TAACTCTATCTTACTTTCCAATAAAGATAAGTTAGTGTAACTGCTTCCGCATTTTCGTATCTCCGATGCTTGTAACGTCTGCGTGACGGGTGAAACGCTCTTGGGAACGGTAAGGAAAGCAGATACCGAACTTGTCAAGTGATTCAGGGGCACCTGTAGGGTTGTCTGAGGTCCGTTGGACAAGGACAACTGTAGGTGGGCCTAATGACTTGGGAGGTTCCGTCACACTACGGATTCTTGACCAAGAAATGGTCTCCACCAGAAATCCAAGAATGCAATCTATGTCAAGCAAACATATGTGAGGTTAGGTGTATGAGCCTCTAGTCGATGATCAATGGCCACACAACCACCATTTTTGTCGAAAATAGCATGAACGAACAATTTCAATTATACCGAAGGCTAACACCTACAAATTTTTGACCAATAAATGGTCTCCCCTAGAAATCCAATGATGTCGAAAATAGCATGAACGGTCATTTCAATAATCCAATAATGTGATCTATGAAAAGGAAACATATGTGGTGTCAGGTGTACGAGGCTCTGGTCGACGATTAATGGCCACACAACCCCCATTTTTATCGAAAATATTATGAACGACTATTTTCTGTAATACCAAAGACTAACACCTATGGATTTTTGACCAAGAAATGGCCTCCCCCAGAAATCCAAGAATGTGATCTATGCAAGGAAACATATGTGGGGTGAGGTGTATGAGCCTCTGGTTGATGATCAATGGCCACATGACCCCCATTATTTTCGAAAATAGCCATGAACTACCATTTTCAATAATACCGAAGGCTAACACCTACAGATTTTTGACCAAGAAATGGTCTCCACCAAAAATCCAAGAATCTGATCTATGGTGAGGAAACATATGTGGGGTGAGGTGTACGAGCCTCTAGTTAATGATTAATGGCCACACAACCCCTATTTTTGTCGATAATAGCATGAACGATAATTTTCAATAATACCAAAGGCTAACACCTTCAAATTTTTGACCAAGAAATGGTCTGCACCAGAAATCCAAGAATGTGACATATGGCAAGGAAACATATGTGGGGTGAGGTGTATGAGCCTCTAGTCGATGATCAATGGCCACACAACCCCTATTTTTCTCGAAAATAGTATGAACAACCATTTCAATAATATTGAAGGCTAACACCTACGGATTTTTGACCAAGAAGGACTTTTGACCAAGAAATGGTCTCCAATAGAAATTCCTGCAATAACTCCAAAAAGGAGAAGAATGGCCAGCGTATTAGACGCTGTCATGGAATCGACCCTGACTCCTGCTTCTGCAGAAGTACCTAACATAGGTGAAAAGAATGCGAAGGAAACTGCCGAAGCTGTCATGACTCAGGTTGGAACTGATGATGGGCCCTCAGTTCCCGCAGAAACACGACCTACGGAAGTTGTTGAAGCAAGACCTTCAGATGCTACAAAAATTAGCTAAGAGTATGAATCCCCTACTGCTGGAGTTTCTACTGAGGGATTGGAATTTGTAGTGCGTCACGCGGCAGGGAAAACTATCAGAAGAGCAGATTTCCGAAGCTATGCATTATGCCAAGGATTTGAAGTATCCCCGAGGATCCTTGGTGTTTAATGGCACTCATGTAGACGACTTTCTATACTGCCTTCCGAACAATAAAGAGATATCTGTTTGTCGGGAGATGGCAAAAAATATAGGATTCCTGAAGCTAGAGGTTGGCCTATCTGCAATGTCGAAGGATGAACTTGTAGACAGCCTTGCTTATAATAGCTTGAAGGTATATATATTTTTGTTGTAAAATAAGTTATGTTTATAGATTTTCTTTTTATTGTTGTGTTCTCATATATTTCTATTATTAGGGTTTGATCCTAAATAAAGCTTTGAGAGCCCAAAAAGAAGCAGAAGATGAGAGCTGCCAAATAGCTCTTGGGAATCTTCGGGCGGAGGTCATTTCCCTAAGGAACGAAGCCCTTGAAAAGGATAAAATATTGCTTTCCTTAGTGGATAGGCCGAAGGCCAGTGAAGCTAAGCTCGATGCACAAACCGAAGCTCACAAGGTCGAAATTGAAAACTTAAAGAAGCAACTCGCAGAAACAAGTGAAAATTTTGAAGTCGCAATGGTAAAACATGAAATAAGCGAAATTGAAAAATCCAGAGCGCAAAAGAATGCCCAAGAGCTCCGGAATTCTAAAGAGAAATGCTATGAAATATCCTTAGGGTGCACCAAGACTCTAAAGGATAGTTTTGCAAAAGTGGGAGTGTACTCTTCAGAGCAGAAATTCATCTGCGGTGACCCTTATGGTGTCATGCAATTGATCAGCGAAGAAGTCGAAGCCTATGATGAAATCTTAAGCAATCGAGGAGACTTCTGCGTGTTTGCTGGTGCCCGAGGGGTCACTGCAATCTTGGAGAAGGCCGATTGTGAGCACGTTGAGGCTGCAACTAGGCCAGGATTTGTTTTTCGGCGGAAGATATTAAGAACCATTTGGCTGAAGCCTCTACCTTGGGTGGTGAGTTCTACTCCGATGTGTGGATGAAGGGTGGTCGTGACATGACTGATGAAGCTATTAGAAAAAATGAGAAAGAATCTCACGACGCCCGAGAAGAAGCTAAGCGAGCTGAAGAGGCTACTGAGCGCGCAAGGCATATAGGTACTTTTACTAAAATTGAGCTTTGGTGTTTGTTTTTTGCTTCAGATTAACAACTTGTTCTTTACTACAGCTGAACTTTCACCGCTGCCTGAGCCGTATGATCCCGAAGCCGCTCCGGCCATGAAGGAAGCATTAGAAACGATAAGGATCGCCAACGAAGCTGTTGACGAAGCTGTCAATAGACTCCTAAATGAAGTTGCCGAGAAGATATTGAAAGAGGACTGAATTCTTGTGTACTAAGAAATGTAATATTCGTGTATGAGTCGAACATCGAACATTTGTATGTATATTAATGTAATATATTTCTTTGTGATGCATGAAATCTATGTACATACCGTTTTTGAGCCTTCGGTGAAAAAACACCTTCCCTTCTTTTCATGTTTCACGAAGAAAAAATGCCACCTCTATTGATTGAATACTTCGTACTTTTGCCACGACTGTTGTATAATAGCATTGCTAATGAAGGTTTTCCTGTTGTGTACAATTAAATCTGTCGAAAGTGTACTTTGTGCTTCAGCACATTGTTCCATAATTCGTCAAATATTTTGAGAGGAGCATTTCTTCCCCCTCCATAACTTTGTTGCCGATGCGATATGATGTATGATGTAATGCTATGCAAAATGATGCGATGATATGATGTAGCATGATGCCTATGCCGAAGACACACACCCACACGAGAACACACCCAGACTCTGCCTCCCCTTAGGAACGACTTTGGAGTCTCTTCACCTTTTACTTAGGTGGCATTTCAGCTCTGCAACCCCTTAGGAACGACTTTGGATCTAAGCTCTACATCCCCTTAGGAACGACTTTGAATCTTCTTCACCTCTGACTTAGGTGGTATTTAAGCTCTACATCCCCTTAGGAACGACTTTGAAGCTTCTTCACCTTTTATTTAGTTGGTATCTTAGCTCTGCATTCCCTTAGGAACGACTTTGGAGCTTTGGAACTTACTCTGCGCTCCCTTAGGAACAAATTTGTAGCTTCAGAATTTACTCTGCGCTCCCTTAGAAACGACTTTGTAGCTTCAGAACTTACTCTGCGCTCCCTTAGGGACGACTTCGACAATCGATGATGTAACGAAAGTATTATTATTATTACATCAAATTGGATATTAATTCTTCCTGAATTGTCTTTCTTGTAAGAAAATATAAAGGCAGAAAAATTTAAGATACATCAGATCAGGATATTGTTTGGCCGCACATTGTTCCATAATTCATCAAATATTTTGAGATGAGCATTTCTTCTAGTAGATGTGCTTTGATCCATAATTCATCAAATATTTCTTCTAGTAGCCTCTAGTAGATGTGCTTTGATTCAGGCACAGTGTTATTGATTGTGCAAGCTTCGGACTCCTCCCGAAGGCTGTGCTGTTGTTGAGCGTGGTGGTGCCCTTCTGGCTGTTGACTGCGGACCAAGGTAGGCGCTAGCGGTGGTGGCGGTGGTAATTGGGCCCAGGAAGCTTGGGAATGGCTTGCCAAAGCGACAGAGGCCGTAGGCTATTGATTGCCTACATACTCCAGGACATAAGGAGAGTAGCACGAAGCGGTATGCAGGACTTGCTTCGGTTGATTCTATCGTGCTTCAGCTTCGGCAATTTCTTTCTGCTTCTGGATCGTGACTTGGCATGTCCTTGTGTTATGCCCCTTATCTTCTCCGCAGAATAAACAAAATAGTTTCCTGGGTTGATTACCAAATCTTCCTCTGAAGAAGCTTCTTCCCCCCAACCCCTTGGAGCTGGTGGCCTAAAAGAATTTTGTTGCACCCCTGATGATTGAGAGTTGTGTTGCTGCGCTTGGGTATGGTTCCCTTGTCGTCGCTTGCACTGGGATTATGGATCGATTATGGATCGATCTGACATGCCTAGGGTGGAATCTACCTCTGAAGCCCCTGGCCATCTTAGAGTATTTGTAAGCTTCTTCCCTTCTTTGTCGAACATCATTGTCGTCTCAGATATATATTCATCCATCTTCTGGAGGAGCTTCTCCAAGGTATGTGGTGGCTTTCTTGCAAAGTATTGTGCCGTAGGTCCTGGCCGGAGCCCCTTGATCATGGCCTCAATGACGATCTCATTAGGCACTGTAGGTGCTTGAGCTCTCAACCGCAAGAACCTTCGGACGTACGCCTGCAGATACTCTTCCTGATCCTAGGTACACTGAAAAAGAGCATGGGCAGTGACCGGCTTCGTTTGAAACCCCTGAAAGCTGGTAACTAGCATATCATTTAGCTTCTGCCATGATGTAATTGTCCTTGGCCGAAGAGAGGAATACCAAGTTTGAGCCACATTTATGACTGCCATGACGAAGGACTTCGCCATGACCGTAGTATTGCCCCCATATGAGGATATGGTTGCTTCGTAACTCATCAGAAATTGCTTTGGGTCTGAGTGCTCGTCATACATGGGGAGCTGAGGTGGCTTATATGACAGTGGCCACGGGGTGGCCTGCAATTCTGCTGCCAAGGGAGAAGCATCATCAAAAGCAAAATTGCCATGGTGAAAGTCACCATACCATTCATCATCATTGATTGGGCTTTCTTGTCGAAGCTCCCTGTGTTGGGGCCTTTGGTCTTGGTCATTCTGAGTAAGATGATACATTTCTTTAGCAGCTTCGTCGATCTTTTTTCTAAAGGTCGGTGAGCCAAAGCATCTTTTCCCTTTTCTTTTGCACCTGTCGGTGGATGGCCTCCAAATCCCTGATCTCTTGGTCCAACTCCTCCACCTGAGGTGTTGGGCTAGTAGCTTTCCTCTTCTGGCTCCTAGCTTCTCGCAAGGAGATTATCTCCTGATTTGTGTCTAGTGGCTGTAGGGCAGCCCCTGGCATTGTTGTTTTCTTCGGCGGTATGACGAAGGTTGATGCTTGCAGAAGGTGGTCGTTCGAGTTCACCGGAGGTGGGCGCCAATGTTGGCCACTTGTTCTCAAATGCTATAAATGAAGAACAAGGCAACACAATTGTTAATGGTTAAAGACCTTCGTCCTTCAAAGCATTATTTCCTTTCGGATATAATGATCTTCGGACGAAGGTCATGAAGGACGTAGCTTCATCATTTCAGTATGTAAATATGAGTAAGGGTGTGAAAGAACACTAAAGAATGAATGATAATGATCAGATCCTCACAATTTATTTATATTCATATTCACATATAAGAATCAACATTAACGATACTTATAATTCAGTTGTACCTTCGATTCGCCAGAAGGTGAGAATGCAAAGATGACGCGAGAGAGAGATTACAATCCAGCGTGAACAGTACGGTGTTACTGTTCATCTATTTATAAGCGCAGGACACAGCCCGGATAAGATTACATTCATACCCCTGACATTTACTCTTAGTTATAATACAAGTTATCAAGGACTAAGTAGTCTTTTCCCCCTTAGGTCGGTTTCGTCTTCCATCCAAGCCGACGCCCCTAGAGCCATGGCTTCGACGTCCATCCACGTCATCTTCGGGTTGCATATTCTTATCACATGCCTTTATCATGAGAGAACTTTCATCCCAAAGCCGAAGCTTCCTATAATAGTCTATATCATACTGAAAACAAATGGTTAGTCATATTTTTTAGGACCTTCGAAAGAGGAAGGCCCCCAATAGTTAGTCTTCGAATTATTGAAAATGGTCATTCATGGTTATTTTCGACAAAAAATGGGGGTTGTGTGTCCATTGATCATTGACAAGAGGCTCATTCACCTCACCCACATATATTTCCTTACCATAGATCACATTCTTGGATTTTTGGTGGAGACCATTTCTTGGTGAAAAATCTGTTGGTGTTAGCCTTTGATATTATTGAAAATGGTCGTTCATGCTATTTTCAACAAAAATGGGGGTTGTGTGGCCATTGACCATCTACCAGAGGCTCGTACACCTCACCCCACATATGTTTTCTTGCCATAGATCACATAATTGGAATTTAGGAGGAGACCATTTCTTGGTCAAAAATCAGTAGGTGTTATCCTTCGATATTATAGAAAATGGTCGTTCATGGCTACTTTCGACAAAAATGGGGGTTGTGTGGCCATTGACCATAGAATAGAGGCTCGTACACCTCACCCCACATATGTTTCCTTGTCGTAGATCACATTCTTGGATTTCTGATGGAGACCATTTCTTGGTCAAAAATCCAAAGGTGTTATCCTTCGGTATTATTGAAAATGGTTGTTCATGGTTACTTTCGACAAAAATGGGGGTTGTCTGGCCATTGACCATCGACCAGATGCTCGTAAACCTCACCCCACATATGTTTCCTTTCCATAGATCACATTGTTGGACTTCTAGTGGAGATCATTTCTTGGTCAAAAATCCATAGGTGTTAACCTTCGGTATTATTGAAAATGGTCGTTCATTCTATTTGTGACAAAAATAGGGGTTGTGTGGCCATTGATCATGGACAAGAGGCTCGTACACCTCTCCCCACATATGTTTCCATGCCATAGATCACATTCTTAGATTTCTAGGGGAAACCATTTCTTGGTCAAAAATCCATAGGTGTTAGCCTTCGGTATTATTGAAAATGTTCGTTCATGCTATTTTTGACAAAAATAGGGGTTGTGTGGCCATTGATCATCGACTAGAATCTCGTACACCTCACCCCACATATGTTTGCTTGCCATAGATTGCATTATTGGATTTCTGGTGGAGACCATTTCTTGGTCAAAAATCTGTAGGAGTTACGCTACGGTATTATTGAAAATGGTCGTTCATGCAATTTTCGACAAAAATGTGGGTTGTGTGGCCATTGATCATCGGCTAAAGGCTCGTACACCTCACCCCATATGTTTTCTTGTCATAGATCACATTCTTGGATTTCTGGTGGAGACCATTTCTTGGTCAAAAATCCGTAGGTGTTAGCCTTCGGTATTGTTGAAAATGGTCGTCCATGTTATTTTTGAAAAAAATAGGGGTTGTGTGGCCATTGATCATCGACTTGAGGCTCATACACCTAACCCCACATATGTTTCCTTGCCATAAATCACATTCTTAGATTTCTGGTGGAGACCATTTTTTGGTCAAAAATCCATATATGTTAGCCTTCAGTATTATTGAAAATGGTCGTTCATGGCTATTTCCAACAAAAATGGGGGTTGCGTGGCCGTTGATCATCGACTAGAGGCTCGTACACCTCACCCCACATATGTTTCCTTGCCATACATCACATTCTTGGATTTTTTGTGGAGACCATTTCTTGGTCAAAAATCCGTAGGTGTTAGTCTTTGGTATTATTGAAAATGGTCATTCATGGTTATTTTCGACACAAATGGGGGTTGTGTGGCCATTTATCATCGACCAGAGCCTCGTTCATTGCACCCCAAATATGTTTCCTTTCCATAGATCACATTCTTGGATTTCTGGTGGAGACTATTTCTTGGTCAAAAATCCGTAGGTGTTAGCCTTCAGTATTATTGAAAATGGTCATTCATGCTATTTTTGACAAAAATAGGGGTTGTGTGGCCATTGATCATGAACCAGAGGCTCATACACCTCACCCCACATATGTTTCTTTGCCATAGATCACATTCCTGAATTTTTGGTGGAGACCATTTCTTGGTCAAAAAACCTTAGGTGTTAGCCTTCGATATTATTGAAATTGTCGTTCATGGCTATTTTCGGCAAAAATGAAGGTTGTGTGGCCATTGATCATCGACTAGAGGCTCGTACACCTCACCCCACATATGTTTCCTTACGATAGATCACATTCATGGTTTTCTGGTGGAGACCATTTCTTAGCCGAAAATCTGTAGTTGTTAGCCTTTGGTATTATTGAGAATGGTCGTTCAAGGCTATTTTGAATAAATCGGGATTTTGTGGCCATTGATCATTGACCAGAGGCTCGTTCACCTCACCCCACATTTGTTTCCTTGCCATAGATCACATTCTTGGATTTCTGGTGGAGACCATTTCTTGGTCAAAAATCTGTAGGTGTTAGCCTTCGGTATTATTGAAAATGGTCGTTCATGCTATTTTCGACAAAAATAGGGGTGTGTGGCCTTTGATCATCAACCAGAGGCTCGTACACCTCACCCCACATATGTTTTCTTGCCATAGATCACATTCTAGGATTTCTGGTCGAGACCATTTCTTGGTGAAAAATCCGTTGGTGTTAGCCTTCGGTATTATTGAAAATGGTCGTTCATGCTTTTTTCGATAAAAATAGGGGTTGTGTGGCCTTTGATCAACCAGAGGCTCGTACACCTCACCCCACATATGTTTCCTTGCAATAGATCACATTCTACGATTTCTGGTGGAGACCATTTCTTGGTGAAAAATCCATTGGTGTTAGCCTTCGGTATTATTGAAAATGGTTGTTCCTGCTATTTTCGACAGAAATGGGGGTTGTGTGGCCATTGATCATTGACTAGAGGCTCATACACCTCACCCCACATTTGTTTCCTTGCCATAGATCACATTCTTAGATTTCTGGTGGAGACCATTTCTTCATCAAAAATCTGTAGGTGTTAGCCTTCGGTATTATTGAACAATGTCTATTTTTCACAAAAATGGGGGTTGTGAGGCCATTGATCATTGACCAGATGCTCTTCCACCTCACCCCACATATGTTTCCTCTCCATAGATCATATTCTTGGATTTCTAGTGGAGACCATTTCTTGGTAAAAAATCCGTAGGTGTTAGCCTTCTGTATTATTGAAAATGATCGTTCATGGCTATTTCCGACAAAAATAGGGTTGCGTGACAATTGATCATCGACCAGAGGCTCGTACACCTTACCCCACATATGTTTCCTTGCCATAGGTCACATTATTGGATTTCTGGTGGAGACAATTTCTTTTTCAAAAATCCATAGGTGTTAGCCTTCGGTACTATTGAATATGGTCGTTCATAACTATTTTCGACAATAATGGGGGTTGTGTGCCCATTGATCATGGACCAGAGGTTCGTTCACCTCACCCCACATATGTTTCCTTGCCATAGATCACATTCTTGGATTTCTGGTGGAGACCATTTCTTGGTCAAAAATCTGTAGGTGTTAGCCTTAGGTATTATTGAAAATGGTGTTTCATGGCTATTATCGACAAAATGGGGGTTCTGTGGCCATTGAACATTGACTAGAGGCTCATTCACCTCACACCACATTTGTTTCCTTGCCATAGATCTCATTTTTTATTTTTGGTTGAGACCATTTCTTGGTCAAAAATCTGTAGGTGTTAGCCTTCGATATTATTGAAAATGGTCGTTCATTCTATTTTCGACAAAAATAGGGGTGTGTGGCCTTTGATCATCAACCAGAGGCTCATACACCTCACCCCACATATGTTTCCTTGCCATAGATCACATTCTTGGATTTTTGGTGGAGACCATTTCTTGGCGAAAAATCCGTTGGTGTTAGCCTTCGGTATTATTGAAGATGGTCGTTCATGCTATTTTCGATAAAAATGGGGGTTGTGTGGCCATTGGTCATTGACTAGAGGCTTGTACACCTCACCCCACATATGTTTCCTTGCCATAGATCACATTCTTGGATTTCAGGTGGAGACCATTTCTTCGTCAAAAATCCGTAGGTGTTAGCCTTCGGTATTATTGAAAATGGTCATTCATGTCTATTTTCGACAAAATAGGGGTTGTGTGGCCATTAATCATCGATCAGAGGCTTGTACACCTCACCCCACATATGTTTCCTTACCATAGATCACATTCTTGGTTTTCTGATAGAGACCATTTCTTGGTCAAAATCCATAGGTGTTAGCCTTCGGTATTATTGAAAATGGTCGTTCATTCGATTTTCGACAAAAATGGGGGCTGTATAGCCATTGGCCATCGAATAGAGGCTCATACACCTGACCCCACATATGTTTCCTTGCCATAGGTCATATTCCTTGATTTCTAGTGGGGACCATTTCTTGGTAAAAAATCCGTAGGTGTTAACCTTCACTATTATTGAAAATAGTCGTTCATGCTATTATCGACAAAATAGGGGTTGTGTGGCCATTGATCATCGACCAGAGGTTCGTACACATCTCCCTACATTTGTTTCCTTGCCATAGATCACATTCTTGGATTTCTGGTGGAGACATTTCCTGATCAAAAATTTGTAGGTGTTAGCCTTTCGTATTATTGAAAATGGTCGTTCATGGATATTTTCGACAAAAATGGGGGTTGTGTGGCCATTGATCATCGTCCAGAGGATAATACACCTCACCCCACATATGTTTTCTTACCATAGATCACATACTTGGATTTTTGTTGGAGACCATTTCTTGGTCAAAAATCCGTAGGTGTTAGCCTTCGGTATTATTGAAAATGGTTATTTATGGCTATTTCCGACAAAAATGGGGGTTGCTGGGCCATTGATTATTGACCAGAGGCTCATACACCTCACCCCACATATGTTTCCTTGCCATAGGTCACATTTTGGATTTCTGATGGAGATCATTTCTTGGTCAAAAATTGGTAGGTGTTAGCCTTCAGTATCATTGAAAATGATCGTTCATGGCTATTTTTGATAAAAATAGGGGTTGTGTGGCCCTTGATCATTGACCAAAGGCTCATTCACCTCACCCCATATTTGTTTCTCTTCCATAGATCACATTCTTGGATTTCTGGTGGAGACCATTTCTTGGTCAAAAATCCATAGGTGTTAGCCTTCGGTATTATTGAAAATGGTCGTTCATGCTATTTTTGTCAAAAATAGGGGTTGTGTGGCCTTTGATCATCAACTAGAGGCTCGTACACCTCACCCCACATATGGTTCCTTGCCATAGATCACATTCTTGGATTTCTAGTGGAGACCATTTCTTGGTGAAAAATATGTATCTGTTAGCCTTCGGTATTATTGAAAATGGTCGCTGATGCTATTTTCGACAAAAATGGGCGTTGTGTGTCCATTGATCATTGACTAGAGGCCCGTACACCTCACCCCACATATGTTTCCTTGCCATATATCACATTCTTGGATTTCTAGTGGAGACCATTTCTTCGTCAAAAAACCATATGTGTTAGCCATCGGTATGATTGAAAATGGCCGTTCATGGCTATTTTCGACAAAATCGAGGTTGTGTGGCCATTGATCATTGACCAAAGGCTCGTACACCTCACCCCACATATGTTTCCTTGTCATAGATCACATTCTTGGATTTCTGGTGGTGACCATTTCTTGGTCAAGATTCAGTAGGAGTTAGCCTTCGGTATTATTGAAAATGGTCCTTCATTCGGTTTTCAACTAAAATGGGCGTTGTGTAGCCATTGACCATCGAACAGAGGCTCGTACACCTGACCCCACATATGTTTTCTTGCCATAAGTCACATTCTTGGATTTCTGGTGGGGACCATTTCTTCGTCAAAAATCCGTAGTTGTTAGCCTTCGGTATTATTGAAAATGGTCGCTCATGCTATTATTGACAAAAAATAGGGCATGTCTGGCCATTGATCATCGACTAGAGGCTCGTACACATCTCCCTACATTTTTTTCTTTGCCATAGATCACATTCTTGGATTTCTGGTGGAGACCATTTCCTGGTCAAAAGTTTGTAGGTGTTAGCCTTTGGTATTATTGAAAATGGTCGTTCATGGCTATTTTCGACAAAAATGGGGGTCGTCTGGCCATTGATCATCGACCAGAGGATCATACACCTCACCCCACATATGTTTCCTTACCATAGATCACATACTTGAATTTCTGTTGGAGACCATTTCTTGGTCAAAAATCCGTAGGTGTTAGCCTTCGGTATTATTGAAAATGGTCATTTATGGCTATTTCAGACAAAAATGGGGGTTGTGTGGCCATTGATCATCGACCAGAGGCTCGTACACCTCACCCCAGATATGTTTCCTTGCCATATGTCACATTCTTAGATTTCTGGTGGTGACCATTTCTTGGTCAAAAATCCGTAGGTGTTAGCCTTCGGTATTATTGAAAATTGTCGTTCATGGCTATTTTCGATAAAAATGGGGGTTGTGTGGCCATTGATCATTGACTAGAGGCTCATTCACCTCACCCCACATTTGTTTCCTTGCCATAGATCACATTCTTGGATTGCTGGTGGAGACTATTTTTTGGTCAAAAATCCGTAGGTGTTAGCCTTTGGTATTATTGAAAATGGTCGTTCATGCTATTTTCGACAAAAATAGGGGTTGTGTGGCCTTTGATCATCAACCAGAGGCTTGTACACCTCACCCCACATATGGTTCCTTGTCATAGATCACATTCTTGGATTTCTGGTGGAGACCATTTCTTGGTGAAAAATCTGTTGGTGTTAGCCTTTTGTATTATTGAAAATGTTCGCTCATGCTATTTCCGACAAAATAGGGATTGTGTGGCCATTGATCAATGACTATAGGCTCGTACACCTCACCCCACATATGTTTCCTTGCCATAGATCACATTCTTGGATTTCTAGTGGAGACCATTTCTTCGTTAAAAATCCATAGGTGTTAGCCTTCGGTATTATAGAAAATGGTCGTTCATGGCTATTTTCGACAAAATAGGGGTTGTGTGGCCATTGATCATTGACTAGAGGCTCATTCACCTCACCCCACATATGTTTCCTTGCCATAGATCACATTCTTGGATTTCTGGTGGAGACCATTTCTTGATCAAAAATTCGTTGGTGTTAGTGTGATAAAATATTTGACAAACTAGTGAAAAGTGGTAACATTAAAATAACTCATACTCTTCCTCGTCTAGATGAATTAAAGAGATGTGCTTACTGTAAGTGGTATAATTCTTTTTCCCATGCCACCAATGATTGTAACGTTTTTCGTTGACAGATACATACGACCATAAATTAGGGTCGATTGATTTTTCAGGATATGCAAGTGAAAACCCAACCATTTCGGTCAATATAATAGAACTAGCAAGCAAAAAAGTCTTGGTTCAGCCGGAAGTGGTCGATGAAGGCAAAGAGAAAACATCGTCATTTGTGATCCTCTCACATCAAATATATCACAAGGAGGGATTGCTTGGAATGCTTCGGATAGGAAGACTAACAAGTTCAGAGATGCCGAAGCAGGCTCAATCGAGCAGCCGAGCAAATATCCCTAACTCAAGCGCGTGAACGGTCCGGTGCTCAAACAAATAGTCCGGCTGACTCAGTTAGACAATCTACCCATGGCCAGAGGCGTCGGCCTCCATACAAAGCGAAAAAGGAGACTCATGAGCCAAGCACATATAACACACATGGTCGGCTGGTCAAAGTCGGCCCTACATTTGATCAATTACTCTCCAAATATGCTAGTAAGAAGGTCGTTCTACGCGATTGGCCAACAAAAAACCGCGGTCACCCGCTAAAACAAAATGGCTGAATAAAAAGGCCCGAAAGGCGACACAACAAGCATCTCTTATTGATCTAGTGGTGCCAGAATACTTTCCACCCGCCTACTCATCGTCGATATATTGTCCTGTTCAAATGTGGAATGGTACGACGATAAGCATGTGGTACATGCATAGTCCCTTTGCCTATTCAGGCTGGGGGACACCTCCATTCTATACCTTTTGTTCCATTTGATTAAACGGTCATAGTCGAGAAAGATGTAATCCGAAACGTCCTTGATGTATTAGAGCTCTATTGAAGGATCACTCTATTGGATTGAAAATCTGGTGACTCGTATCACGCTTAGTTCTTATTTCGGGAACAAGATGACTTGTGAGATCTCTTATTTTCTGAAGAGTGCTGGCAGTACATATGCTTTTGATTCGTCAACCTCCACCAAAAGGCAGGAGCATATGTTGAACACCAAAATGGGCAACGGAACTGTCCGACCCTATAGGCCGAACGGTCCGCGGTCTGAACGATTCGCAGTCGTGGCACGGACGATCTGCACGTGCGCATAATCAGTTAAGGTTCCGAATTTCTAGCGGGAACCGAGCTGTAACGGGTCCAGACCTCCTCCTTTATATAGCTAAAGGGTTATGGCCGATTAAAACCCTCACAATCGATCCAGTCAATTCTACTTATCATTTTTACCTTAATCATTAGGAGTAGCCCTAGTTTAGCCTTCGTCTACCTCGAATCTTTACTTCTTTTCGACTAGAGGTGTCTTGAATGTCTGCCGAGCCCAAGATACACCGTATGATCTCTTCTCCTCGACAGTCTCTCCTAGAAGACAAGATCTAGATTTGCTACGAAGAAGACGACCTTCTGCACCATGACGGACCGCCAGAATGTACGCAGAGAAGGAGTCGCTCTTGCGCCTATGTCGTGGACGTCCGGTCCTATTTCGCGGACTGCACCTCCGCAGAGAGCACCGTCATGTAGTTCATCTTTTAGTGATTGACGTCCAAATCGATACGATTTGGAAAAGAAAATTAAACCTCGTAAATCAATCCCGCCTGGTTAGACTGCGACTAAAAAGTTTTTAAGATTATTTTGGTTAGGCTTTTAAGTTTGCTTTTTACTTTTACGAAAGCTAAAAACCCAGAAAATAAAAAACCACCAGTTTTTTAAAAGCATCGACTGAACCAAACGATTTTTCAGATTTTAGCCCGCAATCCTGAAAATCTAGAAATTTGTAATTTTGCCACTCTTAGTTTTGACTTCCCGTTATTATGCTATCACATGTCTATAATTGATAGAACTGTTTATATCTATAATTTATAGGCTCGATATCATACCGAGGAAAGCAACAAATGATAATAACAAAATTGCTGATGGCTGCTCGAAATCACGTCAACCGGACTGCAGTCCACCGAAAAGCCCACGAGGCGACGAGCGTGCAACGAACTCACTCCCTCGACCGTATCGCCGGCTGCTCCTCTATCCCTTTCCTGCCACTAGTCCACTACTATCTAAGCTAGCATGGCCATGATGCTGCTAGCGCGCAACCTGTGCTCTCGTCTCCGCCCACCGCTCGCGGCCGCCGCGGCGTTCTCGACGGTCCCCGCGGCGTCGGCGGCCGCAGCGGAGGCGGAGAGGTCGATACGGGACGGGCCGCGGAACGACTGGAGCCGGCCCGAGATCCAGGCCGTCTACGACTCCCCGCTCCTCGACCTCCTCTTCCACGGGGTACGTACGCCCGTCCGTCACACACGACACACCGCCTGGAATGGAACGGGCACCTCGCGATCCCAAAATCCGCCGCTAGTCCTCTGCTTGCGTTCGGGTCTGGTACTGGATTGATGGTCTCGCTGGAAATTTAGTGACCGATTCTGTCTTTGAGCATGTGGCAGTTGGAGGATGGTCTCGCCGTGGATTTACTGGCAACTTGGCAATGTTATGTTTAGAGTCTTTGGGATGTGAAAGCTAGATTTGTTGCGATGAGAGGTGAAGCCATCCTTCTGATAAGTATACTCGTCGAGTGTCAGCTTTGTTACTGTGGAGATTGCCACACACTGTCGTTTAGGGAAATGCCAAAAAGTTTTCATTTTGGTGAATTTCTTGGTCTGGTTGGCGATAGCGATTGAAATTTAATCTCAGTGGGGCTTTGGATGAGGGTTGATGACAGTGGGTATTTAATTTGCTTTCTCAGATATCTGAATATATTACGACATTGTGCTAGCACCGACAGGTGGATGTACTCAATGTTCCAGTCCATGTTCAGCTAACACTTGATGGATTTAGCACAATTGTTATTGGTATATATGCTAAGGCTGCCCAACTTTCGTTGAATGTTGGTGATGAGTATTGACTCTGTCGGTTTAGGTTGTAGGACCTTTAAGCAGCAGAAAGCCCTAACTATCAACACTTCAACAGTGACGTCTACTTTGTTGGGTTCTTTTTGACCTTTGCAGCCAGGTTTTTCAACTCGCACTATATGAACAGCCACCACTTACCTAAAAAAACTACATGAACAGCCAAAAGTGTCCATTGATACAAAGTATTTAGCGCTGAAAGACAGCCAACCTTTTCATATTGTAAAAAATTTGAGTTCGTTGCCTGTGCAAGAAAAGACTGTTCATATGGACTTGTCAACTGTCAAGATTATGTGATCATAACTTCGTAGAAGTGTGAGCTATTTATAGGTCCATCTGTAGTGTTGATAGGAAGGTACTGACCCCAAGGGCATTTAACAGGTACTATCTCCATCCCAAATAAGTACACATCTCCCTTCCCGAGCAGCCAAACTTTTTAAGCTTGACTAGATTTGTAAAAAATATTATCAACATTTGTATCTCCTAGTATGTTTATTTGAAAATATATTCCACTATTAATCTAACAATATTAATTAGACATCATAAATGTTAGTATATTTTTGTAGATATTTGGTCAAAGTTTGAGTTTGGCTCCTAAAAACCGAGATGTGGTTATTTTGGGATGGAGTACAACCTATGCCATATAAATTCACATTAAGCATTTCCCTCGTAGGGTCTTTTAATAGTTGGTACTGTAGTTAATGAAAAGTTTCACTTTTAGGAGCATGAATGGGATGTTCTTTGACAAGTTTTTTCTAAGGTCCACCTCTAGAAGGCTGTATGGTTGTTGATTCTTCTCATACCTATTGAGCAAGTGTTGAGCATCACATTATTCTATAGAGGAAGTTATATACAAATACAAGTTTATACTGCTATGAATTTCCAAAGTTTTATGTTACCTATAGTAGAGGCTAGTTATTGTTGCAAACCATGGAGTGAAGTCAAACATGAGGATTTGTTGGATTTCATGATAGTCTGATAAAATGCACGTCAATAACAAATTTCTCGTGACTGTTAAAGTGTATAAGTGAATTGACTACCTTCTCACATCAGCTTAAGTTTTTGGGTTGAACTGGTTATTGCGTTCACTCTAACATGGTATCAAAGTCAGAGGTCTCGAGTTTGAATCCTGGTTAATGCAATTAAAATAAAATAATTGTTGCTCGCTCTTATTCTACGTTAGAGACCCAAGCGAGGCTCAACGTGAGGGGGAGTATTGGAATATAATACAAGTGAATTGACCACCTCTTCCTATCAACTTAAGCTTTTGAGTTGAATTAGTTGGTGTATGCAACTTAATATGGTATCAAAGCCAGAGGTCTCAAGTTCGAATCTTGGCAGAGGCTTTATTTGTGCCTCCACCTATTTATTTCCACGTTTGTGCCTTTCTCTCTGGCTACACGTGATTGGGGGTGTAGAAGTGTATAAGTGGATTGACTACCTTCTCCCATCAGCTTAAGCTTTTGGGTTGAACTAGTTAGTACGTCCATTCTAACAGTGACTAATGTTTAATTCAATATATGTCAAAGCAACATATGCATTTAGTGTAGAACTACTACATCCTGAGTATCTTGACCTATCATGGATTGTAAGCATTCCTTGGAGTAGCTGCGCAGATTGCCAATCTGCACGACGGGGTAAAGATGTAATAAGATGAAACAATTCTAATAGTTCGCTATTTTGCTGAAGAACACAATGTTTCTTTTACAATATGAATTTACATGTGATGGAGCATTTAGCATTGATGTGACTATGTCACAATTCTCAGTTAATATGGTAGCAACAATTCTGGCGTGCCATTTGTTCTCATTACTGAGCAACTACTTTATCTTTTCAGGCTCAGGTCCATAGAAATGTCCATAAATTCAGAGAAGTACAGCAGTGCACACTTCTTTCAATCAAGACTGGTGGGTGCAGCGAAGATTGTTCTTACTGCCCTCAGTCATCAAGATACGACACTGGATTGAAGGCTCAAAAATTGTTGAACAAAGATGCTGTCTTAGAAGCAGCAAAAAAGGTACTGTTATATGTTATTGTTTGGGAGGTAACAAATTCACTTCAGCTGTTTTTTAGAACTGTCATAAAGTACATCTAATCTTATTGTTGATTGTAGACGTATAACTTTATAACTCATGAAATTCTGTGCTGTATTACTATTGCTCACAGTACTCCATTCTATATATTGTTCCTTTTTCTAAGCTACTATTTTTTACAGGCAAAAGAGGCTGGAAGCACCCGTTTTTGCATGGGAGCTGCATGGAGAGAAACCATTGGCAGGAAAACAAACTTCAACCAGATTCTTGAATATGTCAAGGAAATAAGGTATTCATTGGAATCTTTTGTTTATATGGTAAAAGTATGGTATATGACGCTTGACCTGCATAACCATGCACAATCTTTTGTCTGTCACCTATGATGTACAGGTCATTGACTTAACGGCCTTAATTACATGGAATATGAAGATATATCCAGCCAGCAAAAGTTTTATGCATGATTCTTATATTTTATTTCACCATTTTAGCATGGATAATTGAATTTGTAGGGGTATGGGCATGGAGGTCTGTTGCACACTGGGCATGATAGAGAAACAACAAGCTGAAGAACTCAAGAAGGCTGGACTTACAGCATATAATCATAACCTAGATACATCAAGAGAGTATTACCCCAACATTATTACCACACGATCATATGATGATAGGCTGCAGACTCTTCAGCATGTGCGTGAAGCTGGAATAAGCATCTGCTCAGGTGATTCTTCGAAGTCACTGATGTTTCTTGCTTTTATATGAGGACTAAGGACTACCCTGCGCCCTCTTCCAGCTTACAAAAAACTGGGGAATACGTCCTCCCTCTTCAGTATTTCGTGTATAATTTGGTGCTCCATTTGATTCTTTGTTCAGGTGGAATCATTGGTCTTGGTGAAGCAGAGGAGGACCGGGTAGGGTTGTTGCACACACTTGCCACGTTGCCTACACACCCAGAGAGTGTCCCTATTAATGCATTGGTTGCTGTAAAAGGCACACCTCTCGAGGACCAGAAGGTATTCCGCACTGCCAATTATTTTGTATAGTTTAGATGGTTGCAGCTAGTGCGTGATCCTGCATCACACACATGGAAAGCATGCCTACATCAATTGCACATGCTAACTAATGTTCCACACCAGCCCGTAGAGATATGGGAAATGATCCGCATGATCGCCACTGCTCGGATCGTGATGCCAAGGGCAATGGTGAGGCTTTCAGCGGGCCGAGTACGGTTCTCCATGCCAGAGCAAGCTCTCTGCTTCCTTGCTGGGGCCAACTCCATCTTTGCCGGCGAGAAACTTCTCACAACCGCGAACAACGACTTTGACGCGGACCAGGCGATGTTTAATATCCTTGGCTTAATCCCCAAGGCCCCAAGCTTTGGCGAGGAAGAGGTGGCGGCGGCGGCGTCTCCTGTGTCTGTGTGCACCGAGAGGTCTGAGCAAGATGCTTCTATGTAGAATGGCAAAACTAGAACTACTGTTATTATAGTTTGATTTGATCTGGTCCCTCTATGAGGTGTGTGTACAGAAGAGAATAGAGCAAAATGTGTGTGTGCAGAAGAGAATTGAGCGACAGAGACAGATAAGATTACGGGAGAGAACGCAGGACTGTGAGAGAATATTCTGCTACGTACATCGCTTTTCCTATTACATCCTACGGCAGGTGCTTCCCATATTGCATCCTATGGCGCCTTTCATTAGGCTGTTTCCAGTAGCCTCCCCTAAATTTCGTCCTTTAAAGAAATATTTTCTTTCCTTTACAGCACACTCTAAAAGATTCTGTTCTCTATATCTTCTGTGTCTCCAGTAACGTCCCCTAAATTTGATCCCCTAAAGCCACAGTGTTAACAGAATTCTTTTTTTCATTTCTTTTTCTATTTTCTTTGTTTTGTACCCATTTCATGGTATTCAAAGGATGCTAAAAATATTGTATTCAATAATTTTAGAAATAATAATCTAAAAACAATGGTTGATTAAGAATTTCGAATTGTACATAATAAATAACATTCCATTTTATGTTGTGTGTAATTGTTGTTGAAAAAACGTGTCACAGTATTTGAATCGTATGAAAAAAAATGTTTAGAAATTGACATGCTTCCACCGTAAGCCACGACACTTCTTCAACAAGCCATTGACTAGCTTCGGCTGCACGACAAGAGCATGGCTTCTCTCCGAAGCCTATCCCTTCTATAAATAATCACTACTTCAACACTTCACTCACACTTCACATACACTCCTCCACAACAATGAACCGGTTCGTAGATTCCAATATTTTTCTTAGGATGGCGCAAGACATGGAAGATGAAGACCATGAGCTCGAGGTTGCGACGTACCAACATCGTAGGCGGCATGCACTTAACGAGCGCCGGTATGCTGGTTCCATTCCGGTCGTGTTCGAATCCATCATGACCATATCAGTGGTGATGCAAGAATCCGAGCCGACTACTTTTGCGCGCAACCGGATTACATGGATGCACAATTCCGGAGGAGGTATGTTTTTTCTTACACACATCTATTCACATCCATAGTACATACTTCACACTTGTACTGACAAAATTTTGCATTATAGGTTTCGTATGCGTCGTCATGTGTTCGAGCGCCTCGTTCTTGCTGTGCAACAAGTGGATCCCTACTTCATTCAACGTCCAAACTGTGCCGGTGAGCTTGGTCTATCTGCCCTTCAGAAAGTTGTTGCTGCCGTACGTATCCTTGCATACGGTGTTCCTGCGGATGCCGTTGACGAATACGTACGCATTGGTGAATCTACGGCACATGAGGCTTTGAAACACTTTTGCACCGCCATCCAAACCGCTTTTGGGGGGTACTATCTCAGGAAACCTACTCCTGCTGATATCGCTAGGCTTCTCTAAGTTGGAGAGTCACGCGGCTTCCCTGGTATGCTTGGTAGTGTGGATTGCATGCATTGGGAGTGGCGTAACTGCCCAACTGCATGGAAGGGGATGTTCATCGGTCGCGGTAAACACCCTACAATGATCCTCGAAGTTGTTGCCTCATATGACCTATGGATTTGGCATGCATACTTCGGCATGCCCGGTAGCTGTAACGACATCAATGTTCTTCAGCGTTCAAACCTGTTTGTTCGCATCTTACCGGTGATAGTCCACCAGTGACTTTCTCCGTCAATGGACACACGTACAACATGGGATATTACCTAGCAGATGGTATTTATCCGGACTGGCCAGCATTTGTCAAGACAATCCGTCATCCGTATGATGTGAGGACCCAACACTTCGCCACTATTCAAGAGTCCGCTAGAAAAGACATTGAACGAACATTTGGAGTACTACAGAAGCGATGGGCCATAGTTCGTGGTCCTGCATATGGTTGGTCTCCACAACACATTGGAGATATAATGAAAACTTGCATCATATTGCACAACATGATCGTAGAAGATGAAGGTCCTTCGTCTTTGAACACAAGCTTCGACAACATCGGAGTTTTGGCGGACACTAGTCATGGTTCCATGTCGGAGCGCAATGAGTACATCAACAACAGGTACGACCAACTACATGATCCAGTGAAATATAATCAGTTGTAGGTTGATCTCATTCCACACCATTGGGCGCGGCATGGTGTAACACCCGGGCTTTAAAGGAACAAAGCCGGGTGCATCTCATACATGCGCCAAGAAGACAACATATATAATAACAGAGTGTATAGAGATAAATGTCATAAAACATCAGAGTATTTATTACATAGCGGAAGTCTTGATACAAAATAAAATAGTAAATATAAAACGAACTAAGGATCGTTGGCGCCAATGTCAACTGAGAAACGCCACCTAGATCAGATCGAACTCCTCGCTTTGAGGCTCCTCCTGAACCACCTGCTCTTCTCCTGTGGGGGGGGTGTGAGACAGCAAGAGTGAGCTCACACATGCTCATCGCTCAACAAGTTGTGGGGAATAATGTGGCATGAACTCACCAAAGGTGGGAGTTCATGAAGTGTAGGGCTGATCAATGAAATAAAGGCTGAAGCTGAGCATTGCTTTTATAAGTTGGTCAAAATTTTATTAGCAATTACTAAGTGTAAGTAAATACCAAACCTTAATAATAATAAAGAACAGTAATAGTAAAATAATCCCAAATGCAATGCAAATGTCAAATTGAATTTAAGTTCCATAATTAATCATGTGAGTGTCCGAGCCGCTCATGACCGTGAGCACGGCTAGTATACCAGTTTTACACTCTGTAGAGGTTGCGCATCTTTACCCACAAGTCGTGTTACCCATTTGCCATGGAGTTGATCAGACTCCATACACCTCTATCAAGGAAGCGAGGCAGGGTACCACTACGAGGCCTTTACAAAGTTCCACTAGATTCAGACTACCCGCTACAGTTTATAGGAAGCTCCAGTGCAGGGTTCTTGTCTGACCGCCATCGCAGCAAAATCAACCCAAGGACCTCCCTACACTGACCACTCCCCTACTGCCCTTGCCCCTTTCGGATAAGGTAGCCCTCCACTAGCTTTCCTAGTTAATCAGCCAAGGGCGTCCCATTAAACCCTTGTGGTAGCACTATTTTCTCGGGTGGTTCTCCATGTTCCCATTAACATAATGATCTTATCATGAACATAAAATAATGAACAGATAATAACAAGTATAAAAATGAGTGATGAATATCTTTATACCCAAAGCCACATAAAGCAATAGCATGTACTACCCAAAACTTTAGTAGTAAAACCAGTGGTGAAACAAGGTATAAAGATAGTCAAATCTAGGGTAACCTATTGGGTCCCATCAAAATTAACCTATGCAGATCATTATGATTAATAAGAACATGAATGGGTGAAGAAAGTGATCAAGGGCACAACTTGCCTGGGACTTGAGATTCCAGGTACCCACTTGCTCTTCAGATGACACGTGACCTCACGCTAGTCGTAGCATTACAAACAGACAGTGTATAGGCAAAGTTAACATTACACCAAACATATATGCAAAATTCATAGTAATAATCTACATATTGAAATAAGATCACAGGGACAGGAATTATTAATTTTGGATTCATAGATTTTAAGTTATGGATTCCCAAAGATTCTATGTGCTTTGTACAAGATTAATTAAGATAACAATTTTAATGTGGCTTTTATGTCAAAATAGTGGCACAAAATGATAAACAATAATATTACAAAGTTATAGGAACTGGAATGGACTAATTTGGACTTAATATGGATTTTCTATGAATTATACAAGTTCCTAGTATTATTTTTTTATTGAAAATCAAATTCTAAATTCATTTATCTGATTTTTCTTGAGCTCTGAACTGGGCGCCAATAACAGAGAAACACAGGGGCCAGCGTGCAAACATTCCCAAGACTCAGTTTTAATGCAGGGTGGACGGCGCGTTGATATCTAGAAAAGACAGGGGTCCATTTATAAAACATACCCGCGAAGGGGTACCGCAACATATGGGCCACTGGATCGAACGCGGACGGCTCAGATTTTATTTAACGCGATCTATTCTACTCCGTTGAACTCCAGATGGATGGTCTGGATCTTAGCTTGAATGCGACGACTGGAGATCTGATCTCCACCGTCCATCACGTGACCACCGGCGCACGGGCACATAGCCCACCGCATGGGGATCAATTGTCCAGACCCACCTCGCCCAATCTCAACCGTTCATCATCAATCGAGCGGTCGCTAGCCCATCTTCCACCTCGCGCTCCTACCGCACTCCCTCTCACTCGCCTATGCCGGGATGGTCACGCAACCACTGGCAGCGGCGGTACCACAGGCACACATCCACGCCCATTACCCATTCCCCCAGCAAGCTAGAACCAGGGCGACCGATACATCTAGGCGGTCGGCGCCCAGACCGGCCACAATCACCATGTGCGCCATTGTCAACCGCGGTCGTACGAAAAGGAACGGAGAAAGCGACAACCCCGGGAGACTTACCAGCCGATGATGAGGTCGCGGTCACCCAGATCCCGTCGATAGACCAAGCTCCGGCACGAAACCAGCAGCGGCTCCACCTTCTTCTCTCTCCTCTTCGATGCGCTCTCACAGGACCTCGCATATGGTGATGATTAACCCACTATGATGAGAGGGAAGGTTCCGGGGCACGTATATATATGCACGACGTCGAGATCTCCAACAGGATGCGTGCCAACCACCAAGGGATGTTTACAGCGGAGGATTCGCCTGCTATTTCGCAGGGACTGTTTGTGTGGCGGCAGGATTCGGCGTGTCCAACAGAAAAGCGGATAAGGGAGGGAGAAGAGGTTCCTGACATCCAGGCCCCACACGTAAGTGCCACCGCGACCAGGTCCCACACGGCGGTGGAACAGCCGAGCGCGCGGGCGTGGTGTGAGCGCTGTCGAGGAGGCCCCACCAGCCAGAGACAATGCGCAGAGGAAGGGGAAAATTGAATGGGCCGCGCGGTGGGGAAGTTGGGGAGAATGGGCTGAGGGCGCAGGGATTTGGCCCACGCAGGTTTGTTCTTTGTTTTTCTTTTTTTTTCTATTTCCAGTTTCTTTTAAATTTTCAAATCTCTATTCCAAATTCAAATTTATTCAAATTTGAACTTCAACTTTCTAAGTGCCAAAACCAATCCTAATATAAACTTTACTGTTCACAATATTATTATTATTATTGATTCTTTTCCTTATTATTTATTCATGGAAGAAACCAATGACTTCATTAAAATTCCTTTTCTCAATTTCTATTTTACGTTTTCATTTAAAATTCTAAGGTCAAATCCAAGTTATGTCTTCAATAAAATGCCTTAGCCAAAGTGATAAGCAAGGGATGCATTTTCTTCATTTTTATTTGATGGTTGCTTAACTTAATATCATTAATTGATTATAAATGGGAAGGATCTTAATAAATTCTCAAGGGTTTTTTTTGAAAATTCTAGAAATAGTATCCTAGATATTCTTATTTCTTTATTTTATTATTTTATGATATATAATTTTTTTCTTCTACTAATTTTAGGTATTACAAATCCTACCCCCCTTAACAGAAATCTCGTCCTCGAGATTTGTAAGAAAAGGGTGTATACACATATTGTCTGAGAACATATGCACAAACAAAGGAATCTTAGCATGATGCGTAACTCATTAGCAAAACATATGGTCAATAGACCTTATTATTATTCCTAAAATAGTAAAATACAAACTACTGGCTAAATTAATATTTAGGTCTTACAAAAAGAAAAAATATATATATATGTATCTATATTTATGTTTATCTCTATTCTTGTTGTTCATTGACTTCTTCACCGACTACTTCATCTTCAACTAGCTCTTCTTCCTGAATTTCAAGTTCACCCGGCTCAGCTTCTACTTCTGCATGATGGGCTTGTCCCCGGTTGACAGATAAGGGTTGACTCTTTCCTGCCGAGGCTTGACCTTGCTTCATCGGAGCCGGTGTAGTGTAGGCAGCTCTGTTGGGACAATAGTTGGCGTAGTGTCCCGGTTGTCCACACTTGAAGCATGCCCTGTTGGTGGATGTGTTAGGAGCAACAGGTCCTGTTGGGGTGCTTGCTTGCGGAGGAGCAGTTGGTGCCCGTTGAGTTTGTTGTCCGGAACTGCCACTAGCTGGTGTACTTGAAGTGGTAGTATAGCGAGGACGGGAACTACTTCCAGCCTGCCCTTGGTTAGCAGCCCTTCTTTTCTCTCCAAATATACTCCTCTTGTTTTCTACAGCAATAGCTTTGTCAAGTAGCCTTTGGAAGGATGGGAATGTGTGTGATACCAGTTGATATTGCAAGGGTCCAATCAAACCGTCCAGAAAAAGCTCCTGCTTTTGCTCATCATCCTCAACATCTCTAGGAGCATATCGAGATAACTGGATGAATTTGTCCCTATATTCACTCACGGACATACTTCCTTGCTTGAGGGATAGAAACTCCTTTCTCTTAATCTTCATGAGCCCAGCAGGAATATGGTAATTCCTGAATTGAGTGGAGAATTCTGCCCAGGTAATTGTATCGACAGCAGCATGAGCAGCGCAGTACGCATCCCACCAATCCGCAGCGGGACCAGCAAGACGACTTGATGCATAGAGTACTTTCTCTCTATCCGAGCACTGAGCTATGTTGAGCATCTTTTCTATGGACTTTAACCAGTCATCTGCTTGCAGCGGATCTGCGGAGTTGGAGAAGGTTGGTGGTTTGTGGCTCATGAATTCCCGGTGCTTGTCCCGGGGTGGAACTGGTGGTGGTGGAGGCAGTGGCGCTTGTTGCTGTTGCTGTTGCGCCCTTCTTTCTTGACGTATCTCCTCCCGCTCTTGATGCATCTCCTGACGTGCATCCTCTCTTTCCTGGCGCATTTCCTGGCGTTCTTGCTGCATCTCAGCGCGCATATCTGCCATAGTGTCCGCCATTTGCTGCATCATCCTCATCTGAGCTGCAATCAGTGGGTCAACTCCGCCTGGTGGAGGATTAGGAGGATTCATCTCTGCTGGCTGTTGCTGGGGTTGTCTATATATCCACCGAGTGTGTCGATTAGGAGGTAAATCAATTCCACCACCCCGCCTGGTATTGACCATCTGAGTTAGATACATATGGTAAGATAGTCGAAGGAATCATTTGTAGGCAGAATGAATAAGCTAGTAGTTGGTTATGTACTGAAGGTTCTTTGGCAGGGCTTGATATGAGAACCTCCTGTTCCGTGTCCTCCTTCACCTTTTGTCGTTCCATCTTCATCTTCTCTAAATTTAGCTTCTTCCTCTCCAATATCAGTTTCTGTCTCTCCTGTCTTTTCATGAACTCCAACTTCTTCTCCTCAGTTGAAGCTACTGATTTGTAGACAGATAACCATTCCAAAGAAAGCTCACCCATCCGTGTTAGGTACTCCAAATCAGTGGATGATGTGTTCTCTAATCTTTGCTTCTTTGCCTTTTCCTTGGTTGAATCACGACCAAGTGGTCTCTTCGAAGTAAAGCTTGATGGACCTGAGTCTTCAGCACCATCTAAGTCAATAGTATTTGATTGGGTACCAATTGGGTTGGGTGGAGGATTTTGGTTACCCATGTGTTGGTCCATCCATTTTGGTTGATCCTTCAATATGGACCAACAATGTAAGGAATGGAAGGGCTTCTTTTCAACAACAGCAAAATAATGTTGTGCCAAACAACTGGTGTTATCACCACCGCCCATGATTCAGTGTGTCAAAACCAGTCACCATGTATTTGTGAATACACATCGCAATCAAATTTTCTTAATGTCAACATCAATTATCAAGAGAAAACCTAGTGCTCATGATTCAGTGTGTCAAAACCATTCACCAAGTATTTGTGAATACACATCGATTCCTAGAACAACAAAGCTTCTAGCACAATCAAATTTCCTTAATGTCAACATCAATTATCAAGAGAAAACCTAGTGCTCATGATTCAGTGTGTCAAAATCAGTCGCCATGTATTTGTGAATACACATCGATTCCTAGAACAACAAAACTTCTAGCACAATCAAATTTTGTTAATGTCAACATCAATTATCAAGAGTAAACCTAGTGCTCAAGGAATCCTACAACCTTCGAATGTATGTTGGGTGAACCTTAAACCCTAGATCTGGACAAGTTTTTCTAGCATTTGAAGTACTAGAATCATAGAAAGCAAAATGGATCTGCAATGTGTACCTTTTTCTCTTCGGATCTAGAGCACCCGACCGAATGGAAGACGATGACGATGGCGGCGACGAGATGCGCTTGCGTTTCTCCGCACCTTCCTTCGTCGGCGCCGTGGATCTTCTCAGCTTCTTCGCGATGGCGGTTCGACGGCGATGAACACTGACGGTTGCACCCGAGCCTTGGATCTTTGTCTCGTCGCCGGCCACCTCCTTGCCTCTAGCCACTGAGAGCGATCCACCACCGGACCCGCTCGAGCACGACCTCTTCGAGCCCAGCTTGGCCGGCGCCGCCGATGAGCAGCGCCGCGAGGCCCCCTCGCCGAGATGGATCGAAGTCGCCAGCGACGGGACAACAGCGCGTCCGGATTTTTCACCCCCGCGGGAGCCCGACCCCTCGCCCGGATAGCGGACGTCTGCAAGTCTCCACATCTAGGGTGCGTGCGGCGTCCTCTATAATTTAGAGTGCCATTTAGAGTTCCTTGCTGGGCGCCTAGAGGACCCGTCTGAACCCTAAATTTAGAGTACAGAACGCTTTACAGTGCCTTGTTGGAGGCAGTCTTATATAGAGGTGCTTTCTCTACTTTGGCGCCTTCCTTATGTCTCGGTGCCTAAATTGAAAAGCCAACTAACTAATGGCCTCGCCACTGATAGCACGACGCTACACCGCACCACCTCCCACATGGTGCCTACAGGTTCCTCAAGCACTGACGAGGAAGTCACCCGCAAGAAGATCGAATCGAAGCTCTTCTGGCCCCCACCCAAGCCGCTAAGGAGGCCCTCGTCGCCCGCGCCCGAGTACAGGCTGCTGCTACCGTCCTCAAGAAAGCTCTAGAATGCAAGGCAGACGCCACCGCTCAGTAGGTGGCCTCGCCCAAGACCGACGACTCTACCTATGCTCCCCACGACGACACCAACACCGCGAACTTCGTACCTACTCTCATCACCAACCTCCATGTCCAAATTGTTAGAGTATAAAACATTTGATCGCTAATCTTGATCGCTGGAACCCACCTCCACCAACTACTACTAGTGGCGTGATCAATCTTGAAGCGCTATGTGTTAGGTTGTGTCCTCGACACTAACCGCTTAATAGGAACCGAGGTAGGATTAATCCATCTAACCGCGTTCCTGATCAGGGGATATCTTAACCGTTGGTTGCAGCCTTCGGCAACATGACGCCATATAAATAGAATAAAGGGACCGACGGGTTTAGCCAGCGCTAATCACTCTACCACAAAACCCTAATCGACATTTTGCAGAGGTCTTCATCACCTAGGTGCTCGGAGTGACTGGAAGAGCTATGACTCATGGCTTTGATCCCAGTGATCTCCCCAACAGGAACGGGATCTGAGCCTCCCCTGTAGATGCCACTGGAGGAGTCGATCCACCGCCGATCGGCGACGAGAATCAGTCTCCTTGCCACATGCAGGGAGGTGGTGGAGGAGGCGAAGGAGGAGACTGGTTTTTGCTGCAAGACGTCGCCGCCATGGTTGTCACGATGAACAACAACAAAGGTATGTTACCTATTTCCTCTCAGTAGAATAGATCTACTCGCCATCGAGGTTTTGCAATTACGGATTGATATTTTAGGGGGCTTATAAATCGATCCTAGGCACCATAGAATCTAAAAATGGTATCAGAGGCCAATCCTAAGACCCCTAGATATCCTAATCTGCATTCGGTTTTTGAGATCACAGAAAGGTCTCGGGTCAAAGTGAATAAACTCAATTTTATTCATCATAGTTCATCACCCCGAGAACATGAAGACAGATTAAATCAAGAAATGAGATTAGGTTCCCCCAGTTAGGGTTTTTACCTAACCCTAAGTTCTAGGGTTTTAGGCCACATTGAGACTTGGTCTTGGCCATACCCATGGAACCAAGAGATCAACAGAGCCTCCATGGCTTAGGATTAGGGTTTGCTAACCCAAATCCAAATCCCCATCAACAAAGACCGTATAAAGCTTGGGATTCACAAATCCAGGGCCAAGAAACGTGAATAGAGAAACACTAGGGTTAGGGTTTTCCCAAACCCCAAATCGGGTCAACAGAGACCGCGCATGAGCTCGGGACCAGTGGTCCATGACCATGAATAGATCAAGAAAGTGTAATAGAATGCAAGAAACAGGTTAGCGTTTCCCCCAAAATTCGACTGCATCGAAGTGCACAGATGCACTAACAGTGTTCAAGGGAAACGCACAAGGGGTTCGGGATGAATAAATATTAGGCCCAAATCTCAGTTTAGGCGCACAAACATCATAGAAACAATGTGGGGACCGGATCTACGCTTTTTATCAACTCAAAACTCGATCCAGAATAATACATCAGATACATTTCATACAATCATACACACATAGTATGGGAATCGAGTAAAGAGGACTAGATCCGGGTGTATAGAAGTCATAGAGAAACGGCCAAGAGGTTGACCGTTCGTGCAAACGGCAAGTGGCCGTCAGGTTTTTACCTTACGCCCACCCGTGACTTATCTCGCCGGTGGCAGATGACCTCCGCATGAACCCGACCGACGGCGACGCGCCCGCCCGTGGGGACGTGCTCGCCGTCGGGAGGGTCTATAGGGCCAAGCTTGCACTGACCATTGCCGACATTCTAAGGCAGAGTATAGAGCCGACCATAGAATAGAGATTGGTCGGAGCCGACTAACACAGATAGGTAGGGAGGACGTTCGGAACAGCCAGACTCACAGGAGACAAGGAAACCGGCGAGGAACTCCATCATGACGAGGAAGTCAGCTTAGTCGATGGCCGAGAGGATAAGACCAAGCGGCGGCCAACCAAAGAAATCAGGAGCCAAATGGCTGGAGTTTCCCAATCCTGCGAAATTCTCGCCTTAAATAAGCCCCGCTATAGTATTAGGTGAGGCGTGGTCCGTCGGATTTGATCCCACGACCACCAGAGCGGGGGGAGGAGGGAGGGGACAGCAGCCGCATGAGCTGGATTGGCAGCCCAGGCCCAGGTTGTGGCCTGGATGCGCCCCACCCCTCTCCCGTGGGCCACATGGGACGCACAGAAGGCCAAGCCAAATGGCCCTTCTATATTTTCTAGTGAAATTTCAATTTTTTTGTTTATTTCATGGAAGTCAAAAACAGAAAAGAAAAACCAGTAAAATAGAAAAGAAAATTCTAGAAATATCTTTCAATTGTAGAGAATTATAGAGATATTTTTGGACTATTTTATTCCGCTACGTACTTTGGTACTTCTATTTATATTTTATGCAATTTTTAGTTAATTATGAAACCAACGTGGATTAATTATTGTTTAAATTGCATAGAATTCAAAAATTGTATGGTAATTGAATATTTTAACCAACGTTGGATATTGTTACCACATTTATACAAGTTTATGTTTTCTAGATCATCCAACGATGGTTTAGAATTTGTGGCTAGGAATTTTGTAGATCAGGCATGGTTATTATTTGACTAACGTTGAATATTTAATTCATGTAAGTTCTATGATTCAATATTATTTCAGACGTCCTAAATATTTTTCTGTTTAATTTTGCAAATGTGCACACATTAGTATGTTGATTAGCCAGATTGCTTAGATCAAACCGCTAGATGGTAGTAATTACCATTCTTGGTGAAATAGATTACTTACTGAGGTTTGAGAGACCAACAAAGCCCACAATGGACACTCCCAACTATGGCCATAAGTGGATGCAGTACAACATCAAAAAAGTTAAGTGGGAGAGGTCAAATGACAAGTGTATGGTTATTCTCAAGAGTAGCATCAAGGATCCTCTTAAGAGTTCCATACCAGATTATGAGACTGCCAAGGAGTACCTTGAGAGGGTAGCTTATCATTTTAAGGGGTCCTCTAAGGCATATGCACGTTCTCTGATGACTGAGTTTGTCAATGCAAAGTACGATGGAAATGGTGTTAGACCATTCATACAGAAAATGATATTCATTGTTGCTAAAATAAACAAATACCACAGGTCTCCCATGCACGAGGAATTTGTGGTATTCATGATAATGAAGTCTCTACCAAAGGAGTTTGAGACCTTTCATATCCAATACAACATCAGTGTCACTGACAAGTGGAACATAGACCAACTCATGGCACAATGTGTCCAGGAGGAAGAAAGGTTGAAGCAGAAAGGAGACTCTCTCAACTTTGTCAAAGGCAATATCCTCAAACAGAACAAGAACTCAAACAAGAAGTTCAAGAAGTAGGCTTAGCAAAATAACTAGGCTTCTTCTAGCAACAATCAGCCAAAGCAAGAAGGCAACTTCTCAGTTCTCCCTAATATCTGCCTCTACTGCAAGAAGATAGGACACTACAAGAGGAAGTGCCCTAATGTAATACCCAATTTGTAAATAATATTAAGAGAGTTGATCTCCTTATATGTTTTTCCCTGTACTCATTGGGACATGTGAATAACCATATTTAAAAGTGAATAATTAAAAAGTGACACATAAATAACCTATGCATCACGTTGGAGTTTATTTGTGTGTGCACTTAATAATAATAATAATAGCCATATTTATAGAAATACATTAAGGTCCAAACTTGGATTTAAGACCTAGTTTGCAATCTAGAATTTGGAAAAAGGAGAAGGAAAATATTATACAAAATAGAGAAAATAAATAAATATATTTTGTTCCTACTGATATTTTATTGTTGGCATTTAACTCAGGTACGAAGTTCACAACTAAGCTTGAATTCAAACTTGAAATTTAAAAATAAAAAGAAGAATGAAAAAGAAAATGTACAAGAAAAAGGGGAAGAAACCTACCAGCACTTTGGGCCAAATTCATCAGCATCGGCCCATTTGTGCTTCTACAGCAGCTGGCCCATATTTTCTATCGCATACACGCGCTCTGACTTGGTGACCCCACGGTTCAGCCGCCCAGCGAATGCCCATCTCTGCTCGTGCCAATGCCGCGTGGGCCATCTCATGCCAACTCGAAGTGACTGTCGGTGGACCGCCCCTGCGTCCTAACCACCGCCCCGCATCTTGAGCGCCGCATCGGGCGGATCTCAACAAACACCGCACGCTCGGGAGCCCTGGCCGCCGTGCTACAATGACCTGGCTCGGGCTATAACTACTTGGTGGTTGTGATCTCGGGGTTGGCCTCAAGCAAAGAAGTGCCGCCGTAGTCCTAACGCCAAGCCAAACCGGCCATGGGAGATCAAGCAGGGGGGCTTCACCGTGAGTGGGCAGTGACATCACAGGGCAGGGAGCTTCAACCCCGGCGTGTGATCGTGGTGAGAACTATGGTCTGTGTCTCCTTGTTCTCCTTTGCGTGCTGCGTTCCTCGGGGTTAGCATTTGGGGTATAAACATGTCGGGTGTCGTGCGCCAACACGGGCGCCACCGATTGGGTCGCATGGCGTAGTAATCTGACCTCGTCGTGGCTCGGTTGCAAGCGCTAATACCATGGGTTAACTCTAGTCTCCGTGTTCATTTCTTTTCATCCGTTCAAGCAAGAGGGTAGGTGCATAGCTAGCGTGCAATTTAGTGGTACTCACCGCCAGGAGGGGGAAGACCTGGGTCATCGGTGTAGTCACCTAGCGGGAGGTAGACGACGTTGGATGGCCATTGGATCGGTTGTCAATGGATGTGATTAGATTAGATCTGTACCGGTTCGAGATAGTTCTGAACCATGGATCTCAATGCGGAGGGCTAGGATCAGGACAAGTCTTCATTAAATATAGGCTGTTGGGATCGAAACGGATGGTCGGATCGGTTGTCTGCATATTCCCTCCCACACATTAGATCAGAATCGTTGATCCTGCCGCGGGTGGCTGTGATGGCGTAGGAGTATTCCAGTTTGACGATCTAATCAAGCGGGTTCGCCTCTGATCGGACGGCCGAGAGGCTGCCATACAAATAAGGGTGCTAATCAACCGTAAGTGAGGGTTTTGGCGATTTAGTGACAAAACAAATAAGGGTGCTAACAAGTTTGCTCCTAGTATATGCTTAGAATGTACATGAACTAAAGGAGGTATCAATGACAAAAGAAACACATATGTAGTTCCCGTGAAAAGACTCCATGCAACGGATGTATAAAATTTTATGTATATCTTGAGTCGATGGATGTAATTCTTCCTTAGTAGTTTTCACACATGTAATGATGTTTGCTATAGCTCAAGCCTTCAAATTCAAAAGCTAGTTTTGAAAACCAAAAATCTCTTGAACGTTCTATGGTTAACCGTGGTTAGGTTTGAGAAACTAGGAGTGTTCTTATTGAAAAGCAGTTGAACTTCTTCAGCTGCAGTTGAGCTTTTTCAGCTGAACTAAACTTCAGCTGAGTTGAGCTTTTTCAACTGAGCTGAACTTCAGCTGAGTTGAACTTCTTCAACTGCAGTTGAGCTTTTCTTCAACTACAGTTGAGCTTTCTCAACTCTAGCTGAACTTCAACTTCAACTGTGAACCTCTTTGACCATACCCCAGTTGAACTTGCCTCCGGGCAATTGAACTGGGGTTTTCTCTCGTGAACTCTCTAGTCAAGACCAGTTGAACTGGTCCTTAGGGGCAGTTCAACTGGTCTCTGACCCCTCTGACCAACAGTCTTCCAGTCAGACTGACAAACAGGTCGACATAGTCATTAGGGGCGGTTCAAGTGCCCCCCACAGGGCAGTTCAACCGATCTGGTCAACTTGGTCAGACTGTGCGTCAGTCTGCCAGTCAGACTGGCAGACAGTCTGCTAGACCTGCCAGGGGCAGTTCAACTGCCCCATAGGGCGGTTCAACCGGTTTTAGACGGGGTTCTGGTTCAAACAACTAGTTTTTTTAGCTGTGGCTATAAATAGAACCCTACACCCCTCTCTTTAATGCTGCTGGTCACACCTATATTCATTGCTCACCTAACTTGAGACAAAGGCACTCCTCTCCTCTCTCTCTCTCACTCAAATCTTGCTCTAGATTCAACTTGGTTGAAGGAGACCTTTGGTGTGAGGTTTGTGCTTGTGCTCACGAATTTGGTTTTCCTCTCCCATCTCATTTAAGTTCTTAAGCTTGTTGCAAACAACTCTTGTGCGTTCTTGGTGTTCTTGAAACACTAGGTTTTAAGACCGTTTGAGGTTTCTTGGGAGTCTCCAAGTTTGTGGACGACCCTAAGAAGTTTGTAATCCCCGCTCTTGTGAGCAACATTTGAGATAAGGAATCCCTTGACCTTGGTGGTCGGGTTTTGGAGGATTAGGGTTGAAAAAGATCCAGCCCTTTGTGGGCTCCACAATGGGGAGTAGGACACCTTTGTGGTGTGGCCGAACCTCGGGATAAATCTGTATCTCATGTTCTTGCTTGCTTTATGATTGAGATCTTTTGTTAGCAAGATAGACATATAGATTTTCTCGTCGTGTGGAACTTGTGGTGAAATAGCTCTCATATATTCTCTCTCCACACTTTGACTATTAGTTACATTTTTCCTCTCGAAAGGATTCACAATACATATTTTTGCTTAGTTTATAGTCTAGAGTTTCCAAAACAGCTGGATTGGTTCAGAGTAGTTCAACTTGCCTGTGTAGCAGTTGAACTGGCCTGCACCAGTTGAACTGTAGATTTAACAATATTTGGAAGTTTGTTGTGAAAATTATCAGATTACCCTATTCACCCCCTCTAGGCTACTTTCAATTGGTATCAGAGCTTCGTGCCTCGTTTTACGCTTACCCGCGTGAGGAAACGATCATGTCTACTCAAAGGGACCATGTGGATCCTCTTCATGAGGAAATCCCTACCACTTCCACTGGTGAGAAAATGGACCCCAAGGTCCTCGACCTTGCCATGAAGATTGCCAAGAAAATGTTCCTCAAAATGAAAGAGGAAGATGCAAAGAAAAGGGTCGAAGAATAAGAATCAAGAAGAAAGGCCGAAGAAGACAAAGGAAAGGGAAAATTGAATACAATGATGATTTGGTAGAAGTTTTGGTGTCAAGGGTGATGAGCAAGGTAAGTCTCACCACCGAAGGATCGTCTACCAAAAGTAAAGGTAACGAATTCAATAAAGTTCAATTTGATTATTCTAGAAACTTTATTCCCAACTTCTCTTCTGCTCCACTTGGAAAGTTACCAACTCTTAGTGAGTTGAACTATGACGAGTGGGCCGATAAGATGAAGTCACATTTAATCGGTGCACATCCTAGTCTTTGGGAGATTGTTAATATAGGTATGAATAAGCCTACCCAAGGAGAAGAGATGACACCGGAAATGATGCAAGAAGTGCATCGCAATGCTCAAGCCGTGAGCATAATAAAAGGAAGCCTTTGTTTGGAAGAGTACCAGAAAGTCCAAGGAAGAGAAGACACTCATGACATTTGGAACATTCAAAAAATGTCACACGAAGGAGACCCCAAAGCTAAGAGACATAGAATTGAAGCTTTGGAGAGTGAGCTTGCACGATACGATTGGACTAAGGGTGAATCACTCCAATCACTCTTTGATCGGCTAATGGTGTTGGTCAACAAAATAAGAGTGCTAGGGAGTGAAGATTGGAGTGACTCCAAGGTCACTAGACTACTCATGAGAGCGTATAAAGAAAAGGACAAGAGTCTAGCAAGGATGATAAGAGATCATGATGATTATGAGGAGATGACTCCTCATCAACTATTTGCCAAGATTCAACAACATGAGTCCGAAGAAGCCCCAATCAAGACAAGAGACTCTCATGCCTTGATTTCAAATGAACAAGATTCTTCCTAGAAGAGCAGAGACCACAAGTCAAAGAAAATGGTCGAAACATTAAGTGATGAAGAAAGTTCGAGTGATGAAGACATAGCTATGTTCATCAAAACTTTCAAGAAATTTGTAAGGAAAAATGATAAGTATCAAAGAAAAGGAAAGAAGAGGGCATGTTATGAATGTGGCCAAACCGATCATTTCATAGCGGATTGTCCAAATAAAAATGAGCAAGAAGCTAAGAAGGACTACAAAAAGGATAAGTTCAAGAAGGGAGGCAAGAACAAGGGATACTTCAAGAAGAAGAAGTATGGCCAAGCTCACATTGATGAAGAATGGAACTCTGACAAAAAGAGTTCTAGCTCCGAAGAAGAGGAAGAGGTGACAAACATCACCATCCAATCTACCTCGACCTCACAACTCTTCACCAACCTCCACGACGACTCCTACACTCCTACTTGCCTCATGGCAAAAGGAGATAAGGTACATTTATTTAATTTTGATTTTATAGATGATGATGATGAACAACTTGCAATGAAAAATAAAATGATTAAAGAATTTGGTTTAAACAGATATAATGTAATCACCAAATTAATGGAGAAGCTAGATAAACGAAAAGCAACTCTTGATGATCAAGAAGACTTACTCATCCTTGAAAAGGAGAGAAACCTAGAACTTCAAGGGTTGCTATCCAATAAGGATGAAATGCTCGAAGTATTGACTAAGGAAATGTCCTTAGTCAAAATAACTATAGAGGATAATAAGAAAGAAATTGACATTGCTAAAACCTCTATAGTTAGTCTTGCAAATGAAAAAGAAGCACTTGAATCAAGCCTATTAAGCTTGACGGTTCAAAATCAAGAACTACAAGTGCAACTTGAAACATGCAAGAACTTCACCACTTCATCCTTAGTGGTAGAGTCCAAAGCTAGCTCCTCTAACTGTAATACTTGCAAACATTGTTCAAAATATCATGCTTCTTGTTGCTTGACTAACCATGCAAGGAAGAACAACTCAAAGGTTGAAGTCAAGAAAATATTGAAGAAATGTTCTAGCATTGATGGTTCAAAGAAAGTTGAACCCAAGTACAAATCCTTAAAGCCCAACAATGGGAAAAAGGGGCTTGGGTACAACTCTCATAAGGTGAACCCTAGCATAGAGCATAAGGGTTGGAGATCCCCTAAGTTCATAGAAGTGACTACACTATATGATGCCTTGGGGAGGGTCCATTCTTCAAACGACAAGTCAACTCAAGTTAAGGTGAACTTGAGTAACACAAAGGATAA
The DNA here is from genome assembly GCA_029449295.1 of Zea luxurians. Taxonomy (NCBI): domain Eukaryota; kingdom Viridiplantae; phylum Streptophyta; class Magnoliopsida; order Poales; family Poaceae; genus Zea; species Zea luxurians. The sequence goes on from JAOPSE010000011.1 coordinate 18,617,591, forward strand.
AATGAAGAATGTTGTCTCCACAAATGGAGAGAAATCTAAAGTTCCTATCTCCCACTCCAACCTTTGTGATTACATGTTAACATGGGATCCAGGAAAATTAGTATTGAAATATGTGGGTGCCTACACAAAGAGAAAAGTTATGAAAAGGAGTGTGTGGGTACCCAAGGCCATAACTAACACTGCAGGACCCAATTCGATTTGGGTACCTAAAAGCATAGCATAAACTTGTTTTGCAGGTCTACTCCTCCAGTGGGTCAAGCTGGGTGCTTGAGAGTGGATGTACAAATCACATGACCAGGAAGAAAGACATGTTTCACTCCTTGCAACTATCTCAAGAAGCACAAGAAATTGTGTCTGGAGATAGTGGCAAGAGTGAAGTAATTGGTATTGGTAATATCCCCATCTCTGGCCACCAGTCACTCTCAAATGTTTTGTTAGTTGATTCGTTAAGTTATAACTTGATGTCCGTTTCACAGCTTTGTGGAATGGGTTATGATTGTCTGTTTACTGATGTTGATGTGAAGATCCTTAGAAGGGAGGATTCCTCTGTTGCTTTTATGGGTCGCTTGAAGGGCAAACTCTATCTTGTTGATTTCACAACAAGTAGAGTGACGCCTGAGACTTGCTTAGTGGCAAAATCCGACAAGGGTTGGCTTTGGCATCGTCGGCTAGCTCATGTTGGCATGAGGAACTTGGCCAAACTTCAAAAGGATAATCACATCATTGGACTAACAAATGTTATGTTTGAGAAAGATATGATATGTAGTGCATGTCAAGCGGGGAAAGCAACATGGTGTTCCACATCAATCAAAGAATATGGTCACAACTAAGAGGCCTTTGGAGCTTCTTCATATGGACCTCTTCGGACCTATGGCCTACATTAGTATTGGCGGCAGTAAGTATGGATTAGTTATTGTTGATGATTTTTCTCGCTTCACCTGGGTTTTCTTTTTAAGTGATAAAGGAGAAACCCAAGAAACATTAAAGAAGTTTATGAGAAGAGCTCAAAATGAGTTTGAGTTAAAAAAATCAAGAAAGTGAGAAGCGACAATGGAACAGAGTTCAAAACATAGGTGTTGAAGAATTCTTGGGCGAAAAAGGGATCAAACATGAGTTCTCAGTTCCCTACACTCCACAACAAAATGGTGTGGTGGAGAGGAAGAATCGAACACTTATTGAAGCCGCTAGAACCATGTTGGATGAATATAAGACACCTGACAACTTCTGGGCAGATGCGGTCAACATTGCCTATCATGCAATCAATCGTCTCTACCTCCATAAAATTTATAAGAAGACTGCCTATGAGTTTCTCACTAGTAACAAACCTAAGGTTGGTTACTTTAGGTTGTTTGGTTGTAAATGCTTTATTCTTAACAAGAAAGTCAAGAGTTCGAAGTTTGCTCCTAGAGTGGACGAGGGTTTCTTGCTTGGCTATGCATCAAATGCGCATGGATATCGTGTTTTCAATAATGCCATTGGTCTTGTTAAAATAGTGGTAGACGTGACATTTGATGAATCTAATGGCTCGCAAGGGCACATTTCTAGTGATATTGCAGGAAATGAAAACCTATCTTGTGAGGCCATCAAGAAGCTTGCAATAGGTGAAGTGAAGCCACAAGAAAAGGACGATGATGAAGGGAGAATTTGGATGACCAATGTGGTCATTGATGGGAGTGCCAAAGTGGTTGGTGACAATTCTTCCACCTAAGCAAACCCATCAACCTCAAGTCATTCAATTCTTGAAGAAGTTATTCTACCACAAGATATGCCAACCATTGTGGAAAATGAGCAAGAAGAAGTTGCTAGTGAAGAACCTCTTGAACAAGAGGAAAGTGATGATCAAATTCAAAGGCATCCTCTGGTGCCTCACCCTCGAGTGCACCAGGGCATTTAGAGAGATCATCCCGTGGACAACATCCTAGGTAGCATCAAGAGAGGGGTAACAACTCGATCTCGTTTAGCAATTTTTTGTGAATTTTACTCGTTTGTTTCCTCTCTTGAACCACTTAGGGTAGAAGAAGCACTAAGTGATCCAGAGTGGATTATTGCTATGCAAGAAGAGCTTAACAATTTCACAAGAAATGAAGTCTGGTCCTTAGCAGCAAGACCCAAGCAAAACGTCATTGGAACCAAATGGGTCTTTCGCAACAAGCAAGATGAAAACGGCATGGTAACAAGGAACAAGGCACGACTTGTTGCTCAAGGTTTCACTCAAGTGGAAGGACTTGACTTTGGAGAAACCTATGCACCAGTAGCAAGGCTAGAATCTATAAGAATATTTATTGCCTATGCTACTAACCATGATTTCAAGTTATATCAAATGGACGTCAAGAGTGTGTTTTAAACGGACCACTACAAGAGTTGGTCTATGTGGAGCAACCACCGGGTTTTGAAGATCCTAAGAAGCCAAACCATGTCTTCCTTCTTCACAAAGCGCTCTATGGGCTTAAACAAGCCCCTAGAGCATGGTATGAATGTCTTAAGGACTTCTTGCTTAAAATGGTTTTGAAATAGGAAATGTAGATTCTACTTTATTTACTCGCAAAGTTGATAATCAATTATTTGTGTGCCAAATATATGTCGATGACATTATATTTGGCAGTACTGATGAAAAGTTTTGTGAGGAATTTAGTAGGGTTATGACAAATAGGTTCGAGATGTCCATGATGGGTGAGCTCAAGTACTTCCTAGGATTCCAAGTAACTCAGAGAAGGAACCTTTCTATGCCAAACTAAGTACACACAAGACATGCTCAAGAAGTTTGGCATGGAAAAGGCAAAGCATGCCAAGACTCCAATGGCTTCAAACTGGCATCTCGATCTAAATGAAGAAGGTAAATCAGTAGACCAAAAACTTTATAGATCTATGATAGGATCTCTAATGTATTTATGTGCATCTAGACCAGATATCATGCTTAGTGTGTGCATGTGTGCCCGCTTTCAAGCTAACCCAAAAGAGTGCCACTTAGTGGTTGTTAAGAGAATTTTGAGATATCTAGTTCACACCCAAAACATAGGTCTCTGGTATCCTAAAGGTTCATTTTTTGATCTATTTGGCTACTCTGACTCAGACTATGTCGGGTGCAAAGTAGATCGAAAAAGCACCTTGGGGACTTGCCAATTCCTTAGGCGGTCCCTGGTGCCGTGGAGCTCCAATAAACAAAACTGTGTTGCACTTTTCACTGCCGAAGTTGAATACATAGCCGTTGGTGCATGCTATGCTCAGTTTCTATGGAAGAATCAAACCCTAAGGGATTTTGGCTGTGAGTTTAAGAGAATTCCGCTACTGTGTGACAATGAGAGCGCCATTAAACTAGCCAACAATCCCGTGTAACACTCCAGAACTAAACATATAGATATAAGACATCATTTTCTGAGGGACCACGAAGCAAAAGGAGATATCGAATTATGTCATGTAAACACAGAAAATCAACTAGCCGGTATCTTCACAAAACCCCTCGACGAGACTAGATTTTGCTTTCTTAGGAGTGAACTAAATATTTTGGATTCTCGTAACTTAACTTGAAAGCGGACACACAAATTGTTTGAATCTGACTCCCTTCAATGCTTAAGGTTCACGAACCCCACCCTTAACCCCAGACATCCCGGTGTCCAGGAGCCTCGGTTCTAGAACCTTTTTCATGCTGATTTTTATAATTTCGTTATGATATCCAAGAAGCACCCAGTCGTCCACCATTGGTTCATTGACTGGGAGCGGTGTGAGGGTATGGGGGATGATGACATGACGTCAGCTCTCCGTAATTGCGAGAGAAAGGGGTTAAAAACATAATGACTATGGAATACCCCTGGAACGACGAAGTTATAGCACAATTCTATGCCACTCTCTGGATAAAGAGAGTTGATGAAGAAGCTGATGGGTATGACTACCCAGTTATGTACTTCTTTATCCAGGGTTTCTGGCATAAAGTAAGCTATCATCGTTTTGCCCATATCTTGGGCTTCTCTAATGAAGACATTCAGGGCAGTAACCTTAAAGTCCATAACATTAGGCTGCCGATGCGAGAGGAACAAGAATTTGTTCATATATCTAAGGAGCGGGAGTTTTGGATAACTTCCAACATGCATAGGTACTATAGGTACCTTAACTCCTTGTCTAGGATGACCGTTCTCCCAAAGGGCGGGAATCAGATGAATGTCCTTGGGGAGAGTCAGATTCTCCTTCTTCTCCTTGCTCCCAATAGTCTTGCCCACATCAACGTGTTTGACATGATCTGGGAAGAGATCCTTCGTGCTTCCTAGTCTCCTCTCAAGGGGTGTCTCCATGCAACCTTTATTATGAAGATGATCGAACTGGTCACCCAGACTCGCTTCGAGAAGCCTGTCAAACACTCCCGCTATGTACCGTACTGGGTTCACTCCAACAACCCAGCTGCACGTACTAAGCGGGCTCCCACAGGGTCTGGAGGCCCTGCTTCTTCCGATGAGCCGCCTCCTCAGCCTCCTCATCATGAGTCCTCCTCTTGCGCCGCCGCTGCTTCACGTCCAATGTACCGTAGCAGGAGAGGTAGAGGTCAGGGCCAAGGACGAGGTCAAGGCCGGGGACTGTTTGTGCGTCTGGCCAAGGGCATCACTGGCGTCTTCGACATGTGCCGCAGCCGGGCGATCGAGGAGTCTGTGCACCATCGCCGGACTAAGGCATTGCATGAGGACTTTCGTTGTTATGCCGTCTCCATGGGTCATCCCCTGCCTCCTGGGTCTCCTCTGCCTCTGACCGCCACCTACCCCGAGAACCTCAACGAGTGGCACCAACAGGAGTATGGTGTGCCATTTATTACTCCTGAGGATGAGGCTGAGGAGTTTGATGAGTCCTTCTATACTTTGAATCCTCCTCCTCTCTACCCGGGTCAGGGACCTATTACCGGTGACCCCAAGCTGCCTGGCCCCGATCACTTTCCTCCTCCCTATCCGGGTCTAGGACCCATTCCTAGTGACCCGTGGCCTTCTGGCTCTGGTTACCACCACCATCCTCTTCCTCCTCCTTATTAGGGTCCATCTTCCTCATCAGACTTTACCTCCGGTGATGAGGCCCCTCGGGACTCATCTTTCGAGGAAGACATGATGTGTACCTTCTTCACGGACTACCCTTCCTACCCTCCTTCCTATCCTCCTCCTTCGGGAGATTATTGATTCTTGTGTTCTCTCTCCTCGTTTTTGGTCCTTGCTGCCAAAAGGGGGAGAAAATCTAAAATCTAAGGATAGCCAGTCGTTTTTTCTTTGTTTCTTTATCTTTTGTGTTCATGTTTATTTTTGTTTTTGGCCACTGTTGTGGCTTGTATCTTTTTATCAATAGATGTAATAAAATATTTGGTATGTTATCCACTATGTTATGATGGTCTTCCGGCCATCATCATTTGCCTCATCTATTTGTGATATTTTATTGCCATGTAATATAAATGATGTGTGTTGAGAAGGAGTCATATGCATCACAGTTTTCTTTATGACACTCTTGCATCCCTCGGATAATTATATTTAGTGTGGACTTGTTCACTACCTCTAAATGTGTTGCTTGCTTGACATATTATGTCAACACACTTGATTCAAAATTTGTGCACAAATTTAGGGGAAGCCATCTACATACAATTGTTCAAAAGAACTTTACCACTTCAAATGTTTATCCTTTTTGACCTTATATGTTTTGGCATCAATCACTAAAAAAGGGGAGATTGTAAGTGCAATCAACCCTAAGTGAGGGTTTTGGCGATTTACTGACAAAACAAATAAGGGTGCTAACAAGTTTGCTCCTAGTATATGCTTAGAATGTAAAGGAACTAAAGGAGGTATCAAGGACAAAAGAAACACATATGCAGTTCCCGTGAAAAGACTCCATGCGACGGACGTATAAAATTTTATGTATGTCTTGAGTCGCAGGATGTAATTCTTCCTTAGTAGTTTTCGCACAGGTAATGGTGTTTGCTATAGCTCAAGCCTTCACATTCAAAAGCTATTTTTGAAAACCAAAAAACTCTTGAACGTTCTATGGTTGACTGTGGTTAGGTTTGAGAAACTGAGAGTGTTCTTGTTGAAAAAGCAGTTGAACTTCTTCAGCTGCAGTTGAGCTTTTTCAGCGGCAGTTGAGCTTTTTCAGCTGAACTAAACTTCAGCTAAGTTGAGCTTCTTCAGCTACAGTTGAGCTTTTTCAGTTGAGTTGAACTTCAGCTAAGTTGAACTTCTTCAAGTGCAGTTGAGCTTTTCTTCAACTATAGTTGAGCTTTCTCAACTCCAGCTGAACTTCAACTGTGAACCTCTTTGACCATACACCAATTGAACTTGCCTCCGGGCAATTGAACTAGGGTTTTCTCTCCTGAACTCTCTGGTCAAGACCAGTTGAACTGGTCCTTAGGGGCAGTTCAACAGGTCTCTAACCCCTCTGACCTCTGACCAACAGTCTGCCAGTCAGACTGGCAAACAGGTCGATAGAGTCGTCAGGGGCAGTTCAACTGTCCCCCACAGGGCGGTTCAACCGGTCTAGTCAACTTGATCAGACTACGTGTCAGTCTGCCAGACCTGCCAGGGGCGGTTCAACCAGTTTTAGATGGGGTTCTGGTTCAAACGGCTAGTTTTTGAGCCGTGACTATAAATAGGACCCCACACCCCTCTCTTTAATGTTGTTGGTCACACCTACAATCATTGCTCACCTAACTTGAGACAAAGGCACTTCTCTCCTCTCTCTCTCTCACTCAAATCTTGCTCTAGATTCAACTTGGTTGAAGGAGCCCTTTGGTGTGAGGTTTGTGCTTGTGCTCACGAATTTGGTTTTCCTCTCCCATCTCATTTAAGTTCTTGAGCTAGTTGCAAACACCTCTTGTGCGTTCTTGGTGTTCTTGGAACCCTAGGTTTCAAGACAGTTTGAGATTTCTTGGGAGTCTCCAAGTTTGTGGACAACCCCAAGAAGTTTGTAATCCCCGCTCTTGTGAGCAACATTTGAGATAAGGAATCCCTTGACCTTGGTGATCGGGTTTTGGAGGATTAGGGTTGAAAAGACCTGGCCCTTTGTGGGCTCCTCAACGGGGAGTAGGACACCTTTATGGTGTGGCCAAACCTCGGGATAAATATTGTGTCTCGTGTTCTTGCTTGCTTTGTGATTGAGATCTTTTGTTAGCACGATAGACATATAGATTTTCTTATCGTATGGACCTTGTGGTGAAATAGTTCACATATCTTCTCTCTCCACACTTTGACTATTAATTACATTTTTCCTCTCGAAAGGATGCATAATATATATATATATATATATATATATATATATATATATATTCGCTTAGTTTATAGTCTAGAGTTTCCAAAACAGTTGGATTGGTTCAGAGTAGTTCAACTTGCCCGTGTATCAGTTGAACTGCCCTGCACCAGTTGAACTGTAGGTTTAACAATCTTTCAAAGTTTGATGTGATAATTTTCAGATTAGCCTATTCACCCCCCTCTAGGCTACTTTCAAAAAGCAATGCTCAACTTTAACCATCTCCTTTGGTAAGCCTTACACTTCACATGGTCTTCCACCTTTGGTGAGTTCATGCACATTATTCCCCACAACTTGTTGAGCTATGATCTTTTGTGAGCTCACCCTTGTGATATATAAACCCCCCAACAGGTGAAGAGCAGGTAGTCCAGGAGGAGGTCTACAACGAAGAGTACGAGCTTATTTAGGTGACGTCTCTCATTCAGCTTTATGGCACCAAGGAATAATATTTAGTTCGCTTTATTGTTATCATTTATTTTTGTAAGACTTTTGCTATGTAATAATGATACTCGTGACATTTACCTCTATACACTTTGTCATTATATGTGATGTTCTTCTTTGGCGCACATATGAGACACACCCGGCTTTATCCCTTAAATCCGGGGACAACAGTGGTGCTCCGGCGGGCGGCGTGGGAGAGAGAGAAGGGGTGAGGGAGAGAGTGAGCTCGGCTAGGAAGAACCAAGGGGATCGGCGGCTTTTATAGAAGAGAGGAGGGAGGGGAGAGGGCGCCAGGGGAGAGGAAGAGGTGGCGGCTCCATTGATGGCGGGAGTTTCTCTATTAATGGGTGGGAGTGAGTCGGAGGAAGTGGGGAGAGGAAGAGGAAGGGGTGCTAGCGGTTTCAAGTCTGGGGGAGGCGAGGAGGTGCTAGGGGGCACGTGGGCAGCTCGGCCGGGCGCGACGGCGCGACGGCTGGAGGTAGAGAAAGGGTCCATGGGTGGGGGCCATGTGGAAGTGAGAGGGAGAGAGGGAAATGAGGTGGCGACTGCTGGGCCGATTGGGCCGCTGAAAGGGAAATGGTCTCAACATTTCCTATAATCGATTTTTGTGTTTAGAACCATCACAAACCTTATGGACTAACTAGTTTGCGCAGTTGATCATTTATTAGGTGGATAAGTTCATCTACAACTACTCTAAGTCGACTGTCCGGAATACTTTAGATTATTCTAGACAGGAGAAGCTTTTTGGAAAAACACATATGCGCGGACTGTCTGGGCCCTTGTGGCGGACCGTCCGTGACACCAGGGTGAGCCTCGGATAAGAACACTACAAAAAAACAAGTTAACAGTATGGACCGTCCGAAGGAGAAGCAAGCACCATCCAAGACCAAGCATGGATCGTCTGGCATCAGGCGCGGACCGTCCGGCCGTTGTAAAACCAGAAAACCCCGAAGGTGACGGCTTCGGTAAAATTCATTTTTAGCGTCCTCGCGGACTGTCCGGGGTGCACGGCCGGACCGTTCGCGATTGCTTTATCTGACATCTAACGACACATTAAATGCTCTATAGCCGTTACTGCTGACTGTTGCGATTTCAGCCGTTGATGTGCAGGGGCGGACCATCCGGACCAAGGGCGCGGACCATCCACGGTCAGCAGAAAAGGAGCAATGGCTAGGAAGTGGTTGGAGGCTATAAATACAACCCCAACCACCTCCATTCATTATATCCAAGCACTCTACTCATTCACATTCAGTACAAGAGTTATCAATCCATTCCAAGACACATTCAAAGCTTTCAATCTCTCCAAGTCTCACAATTAAGACAAGTGATCATTAGTGCTTAGTGACTTGAAAGAGTGTGATCCATGTGTTATTTGTCGCTCTTGTTGCTTGGCTTTCACAATCGTGCTTTCTTCATCTCTTTCTCAACCTTCTAAGTGAATTGTAAAGCAAGCAAGAGACACCTAATTGTGTGGTGATTAGTGCTGGGAATTGGGTCGGGCCGGGCCAGCCCGGCCCAAGCCCATCGTGCTTCGTGCCAAACGGGTTCGGGCCAAGAAAGCCCAAACAATTTTTGGATCGTGTCGTGCCAGCCCGAAGTGTAAAAATAGTGGTCCAGCCCGGCCCTAAACCACGTCGTGCCTTCGTTGGGTCGTGCCAGCCCAAGCCCGGCCCATATATTTGACCACATAAAATCAAAATATTATAAACATATAAAGTTCATAGCTTACTAAATTAAAGATATTAAACAATTCTAGCATCATTTAACCACATAAACTCCAAATATAACAACAATATAAAGTCGATATCTTACTAAATTAAAGAAATTAAACAGATTGGGCTTAATTGGGCCGTGCCGGCCCAAGCCCGACCCATCTATGCGGGCCGTGCCGGGGGCCCGACGGGTCGGAATTTGAGGCCCGGCCCAGGCCCGCCTTCGGGCCGTGCTAGCCCGGCCCATATTATTTCGTGCCGGGCTGTGCTTTGGGCTCTTATTTTCAGGCCATGCTCGTGCTGACCCCAAAAGCCCGGCCCAGATTCCTAGCACTAGTGGTGATTCTTGCAGGGTCTTAGTGACCCATGTGATTAAGAAGAAGCACTCAACTGGTCTAAATGACCGGTTGAGAGAAGGAAAGGGTTGGATAGACTCGGCCTTTGTGGCCTCCTCAACGGAGACTAGGTTCTTTGGAACCGAACCTCGATAAACAAATCGTCGTGTTCATTTGTGTTGATCTCCACTTGATTTGTTTTCCCTCCCTTCCTCTCTCTAAAGTTCCCTTGCTCATATTGATTTGAGTTTGCTCCCAAAGTTATCTGCATTGATTGAGCAACTCCTAGCAAGGAGAATATTTTCCGCACTCCGAATTATTCTAATACTAACCCCGGGCATAGTGCATGTTCAAAGTTTGTAAATTTCAGGTTTCGCCTATTCACCCCCCTCTAGGCGACTTTCAATTGGTACCAGAGCCTGGTGCTTCATTAAGAGTAACAACTCAAAGTGATGTTGGGAGAACACACCAAGGAGTTGGTCACCGGCGATAAGCCCGAAGGATCGGGAAGGAAGAACAATGAACAGACTCCATCAAGGGAGGCCGGCGACAAGTACAATGAGGAGTCCGCCTCCTCCATAAAGTCACATAAGAAGGGTGACAAGAAGAAAAAGAGAATGAAGAAGGTGGTCTACTATGAGACCGACTCTTCATCACCTTCCACATCCAGCGTCGAGTCTACTACTTCAAAGCGCTAAGAGCGCAAGAAGTATAGTAAGATGCCGCTTCGCTATCCTCATATTCCTAAACGTGCTCCTCTACTTTCCGTACCCCTAGGCAAACCACCATATTTTGATGGTGAAGATTATTGTATGTGGAGTGATAAAATGAGGCACCATCCAACCTCACTCCACGAAAGCATATGGGATATTGTTGAGTTTGGAGCGCAGGCACCACAGGTGGGCGATGAGGTCGCCCAAATAAGGCTAATTCCCAAGCAACTTCTATACTCCTCGCCTCCTTGTGTCGAGAAGAGTATAATAAGATGCAAGGGTTGAGAAATGCCAAAGAAATTTGGGATGTCCTCAAGACGGCGCATGAAGGGGACAAGGTGACCAAGATTACTGTTGGGGACTTGTTCTCAAGTGCTATGAATTAAGAACAAGGCAACACAAAATGTTAAATGTTAATGTCCTTCGTCCTTCGAACCATTATTTCCTTTAGGATATAATGATCTTCTGACGAAGGTCATGAAGGACATACCTTCATCATCGTAGTGTATATTGATGAAAGAAAAAGCATATGAAATATGTAAGACAATATGAATAATCATATGACATTATTAATATATCTTCTATTTATTAACATAGATAAACAGGAACAATATTAAATTATATTTGTACCTTCGGCTTGACAGAAGGTAAAAGTCCAAGCGTGACGCACGAGCAAATACAAGTCAGCGTGAACAATACGGGGGAACTATTCATCTATTTATAGGCATAGGACGCAGCCTGTGAGAAATTACATTCATGCCCTTTACATTCATTGTTAACTAATAGTCAACTCTATGAGGACTAGATAGCCTTTTCCCCTTTAAGTTGGTTCCTTTATCCGCCATTTAGCCGAAGCTCCCTCGCGCGTAGCTTCGTAGCAACTCCAACCTTCGTCGCGATCATGCTTTTAGCCCGAGTCCGAAGGTACCTGTTCATATGCTACACTTGGAAGGTTTTTGTTAGATCTCGTTTTTGAGGACCTTCGGAGGACAAAAGCCCCCAACAGTAGCCCCTCGCAGTATTAATTTGTTTAAGATAACGAATTCAGACTGCGATATGGACGAAGGCCTTAAGCCTAAGGTTCAAAAAAACACCTTCCCTTTGCTAGAATAGCAATAGTCAATGACAGGTGGGGCCCCTTGGTTTAGAGCGTGTCGAGCGTATAAATAAGAGCTCGCACCAACCTCATTTGGTACACTGCCTGTGCCATTTGCTTTATTTTCTCAATTTCATAGCTGTTGCTCACTAACACTTGCTAGTTTTTCAAAGCTTTTTAAGCTTCGGTTTGAAAGACACATTTTTGTCATCTCTGAAGGAAGGAATGTCTCAGGACAAGAAGGTTGCCGCTGAGATGAAGCTTGCTGAAGAGGAGAAGCTTTTTGAGGAGAAGAAGGTTGTGAATCCATACATTGCTGGATTTATCGAGTCAATGGCAAAAACAAATATAGAAAAGATTACTAAGGAGATATTGGAGGGCCTGTCTGAGGATACTGGTGACAATGACAGTTATGATGTAGAAAGTGGTGGCGAAGATTCTGAGGATCGACCCTGGAGACCAAGCCATACAATTTTCGGAAAATCTTACATTAAGCAAAGTAACCTCGAAAACATGAGGGGAAGATACTTTTGAGATATGTCTATTGTTAGGGCTGGCGGAGACAACAACGTCCCGGCCCCTGAGGAAAACAAAGTTGTGATTTTTCGAAGCTTCTTCAAAGCTGGGCTTCAGTTTCCGCTGAGCAAGTTTGTAGTTGAAGTATTGAAGACCTACCAAGTTTTCCTTCACCAGCTGACCCCTGAAGCTATATTGAGGATGGGAATCTTTGTCTGGGCAGCAAGAAGCCAAGGGATAGGACCAAGTGCGAAGTGCTTCTAGCATGCACGAACTTTTGTATGAGACAAAGGTCATGGGGAAAGAACAGTATCATAACAACTTCGGTTGTTATGGGTTTATCGCCCGTCCCAATGCCAGTCACCCTGTGCCGACATTTCGGAAGAGATGGCCCGAAAATTGTATGGAAGAATGGTTCTATGTGAAGAACGACTTATCAGCGAGGAAGGACATTAAAGATGTTATCATGCGCCCCATATGGTCCCACTTCGGCCTCCGAAGGCCGAAGGTTGAAATTGATGAAGCCGCCAAAGCGTGTCAAAAGGCGTTTGGTATTGTCTGCTTCTTCATTGGTACCAGAGATTTAATTCAAGAACATATAGCATTCAGGGTATGGCCGCTTGCAGAGAGCTGGGAAATGTCGAAAGAAACTATTTCCAAATGTAGCGAAGGTGAACTGGTCCGGCTGAAATATACATTCAGATATGGGGATAAATTCGATGAACCAAACGATGATTGGTTGAAATGCATCGAAGCTACAAGTGATGAACTACTTGGATCATACTCCAAGGCAGAAGATAATGTGCTGTCTACAGCCTTCGGAGGTCGGGGAAAAAAGAGAATAAGCAGAGTTTTTGACGCCATTAGCTTCGTCTACCCTGACTACCACTACCCGGTGCGGGGTCAAGGGAAGAAGAGGAAAGTTGCTGCTCAGGCCGCTCCGGCTGATCCTGCGCCGAAGGTTGCAGGCAAAAAGATGAAGGTACTTACCCACCGGCCACGTTACATTGAACCGGCCGTGGTGCCTGAGTTTGGGGTGGAGGCCTCTTCAGCTGCTGAATCAAGAGGATCTGTTGTAGCACAAAAGGCTGAAGAACCGGCTACAATGCCGAAGGCACCCTCGGTTAAACCAGTTGAAACGAAGGTTGACAAAGAAAAGACTGACAGGTCAACAACTGAAGAGGTGAAAAAGATGCCAGGGATTTTAAGTCCTTCAACAGAAGCCACAGCGCTGAAGGCACAAAAGAGTTCTGTCGTGACTCCTAGGAGGAGGAGAATGGTAAATGTATTAGATGTTTTGGAAACGATCGATTGTATAAGCCCTGCTCCCGCAGAGTAGGTTGCTGAAACTATAACAACGCATTCCAAGTCTGATACTGAGCAAATAGAAGTCGAGACTACATTAACCCAGGCTGAAGCTGAGGCAGAGCCCATGGTGCGTGCTGATACGAAGCTGGCCGCCACCGAGCAGAAAGCTGAAGAAATAACTCCAGATATTAATATAGCTTTTGATAAGAGTGCGGCCAAAGAGGCCGGATCCTTTGTCCGCGAAGCACTCTCCGAAGAGCTTGATTATATTATTCGACATGCTTCGGGAAAGAGATTATCTGAAGAAGAAGTTTTTGAGGCTAAACATTATGCCCGAGAACTAAAGTATCCGAAGGGGGCCTTAGTGTTTAATGGTACGGACGAAAATGATTTCCTATACTGCCTCCCAGACAACAAAGAATTATCTGTCTGCCGGGAGATGGCCAGAAGTATGGGTTTTCCGAAGCTTGAAGCTGGCCTCTGTGCCATGACAAAGGACGATCTGGCAGACAGTCTTGCGTACAACAGTCTGAAGGTATCGAAGTTGCGAATTTTGAAACTTATAGATTCTGGAATGGAATATTTTTTTCTTATGTTAATCCTTTTAACCTTTCTTGCAGGGATTGATACTTAGCAACGCCCTAAGGGCGCAAAAGAATGTTGAAGACGAGAGTTGCACTATAGCTCTCAACAACCTTCGAATAGAGGTTATTAGACTTAGGAACTAAGCCACAAAAAAACACAAGATTCTACTTTCATTGGTGGACAAAGTAAAAGAAGACGCTGCTAGTTTCAAGGCTCAAGCTGAAATTCAAAAGAATGAGATTGAAGACCTTCAAAAACAGCTGGCCGAAAGCAAAGAGAAGTGTGGTCTCGCAGAGGCCAACCGAGATATTAGTGAATATTGGAGAAATTATCTAGAAAAAACAGTCGAAGAACTTCGCGCGTCCAAAGAAAGATACTTCGAAAAATCCCTGGGCTGCGTGGAGAAAATAAAGGCTAGCTTCGCCAACGTGGGCACCTATTCAAATGAAGATAACTTTATTCGAGGCGACCCCGAAGGTGTTATAGAATGGATAAGCGGAGAGGTCGAAGCTTTTGAAGAAATTCTGAGTGATCGCAGTGATGTCTGCACATTTTCTGGTGCGAGGGGAATTTCAACTATCTTGGAGAAGGCTGGTTGCGAACATGTTAAGACCCTGGCTCAGGCCGAAGCTGCCTTCTCTGTGGATGTTACGAAGGATCCCTCAGCCGAAGCAAGCTTAATGGGCGGAAAATTCTATACTGACATCTGGGCCAATGGCGGGCGCGAAATGGCTCACAAAATAATGAAGAAAAGCGAGAAAGACACACATGAGGCCCGAATTCAAGCTAAGCAAGCTAAAGAAGCTGCAGAGCGCGAGAGGCACATAGGTATTATTTCGCGGCATCTAGCTTTGTCATTTGTTTTTGAGACTTCGAACTGATTAATAACAATTTTTTATTGTAGCTGAACTATCCCCTCCACCAAAACTGTTCGACCCCCTGGCTGACCCGGAAACGAAAGAAGCAATAGATATCATCAATGTAGCCGAATCTATTGTTGACGAAGTTGTTAACAAGTTGCTAAATGAAGTTGCGGAGAAGGTCCTAAAAGATGACTAGTACTTGTTTGTAAAAACATTTTTAGATGATCAATGTAACTTTGCTGTATCAAGACTGCGATACTCAATGTGTATGTTTTTGAATCTAATATGTAAATTTTTTGTAGTTCAGTTCTTTGCGAGGCATGAAACTTTATATACATACCACTTTTTTGAGCCTTCGGCAAAAAAACACCTTCCCTTCTTTTCATGCTTCGTAAAGAAGAAAATTCGTGCTTCGGGAAAAATATACTTGCTTCGTAAGCGGAGGATCCCTTCTTTGGCATTAGATCACGACGAAGCTGTATTTCTCAGCTTTGTGCCTTAGCATGCTTTCATTTTTTATAAAACAGTCTCCGAAGATCGACTTCGTATTCAATTTGTGTCATTGGTGCAATATGATGTATGATGTGATGTTATGCGGGATGATATGATGCAAAGGATGATGCTAATGCCGAAGATACGCACCCACACACCCACACTGGAACACACCAACTCTGCGTCCCCTTAGGAACGATCGGAATCTCTTTGCCGTTTATTTTTCGGCTTCACCGTTTATTTTTCGGTGTAAGTTCTGCATCCCCTTAGGAACGACTTTTGAACTTCTTCGCCTTCTATTTCGGCGGTATTTTTTGCGTTGACTTTTTGCGCTTCGCCTTGTATTTCGGTGGTATTTGGCTCTGCATTCCCTTAAGAACGACTTTTGAGCAAAAAACTTACACTGCGCTCCTTTGGGAACGACTTTTTGTGGCTTCGGCAAGACTTATGTTGCGCTCCCTTAGGAACGACTTTTTAAGCTTCGGCAATTTTCGAGCTTCGTAAATCTGTGAAGAAGATATATTTCATTTTAATGGAAGCGAAACTATTACAAAGAATTAAAACTAGATTTGCATTACTTGTCCTTTATTAAAAAACAAAGTGGCATAGAATAAAAAAGTGCTTCAGAAAGTAGGATATCTCTCAATAGATGTGCTTTGACTCCGGCACAGTACTGTTGACTGTGTGAGCTTCGGATTCCTCCCTGAAATCCCTCTGCTGCTGGGTGTGCTGGCTCCCTTCTGGCTGCTGACCCCGTGAATAGGTAGGTTGTAGTGGTGGCGGAGGTGGAAGCTGTGGCCAAGAAGCCTGTGGCTGACTAGCCGAAGCAACAGAAGCTGCAGAGTGATTACCCACATATTCTGGTATGTAGGGTGAATGGCACGAAGCAGTGTGCAAGACCTGCTTCGGTTGATTCTGCCGAGCTTCGGCTTCTGCAATCTCCCTCTGCTTTTGGATAGTGATTTGGCACATTCTCGTAGTATGGCCCTTCTCTTCACCACAAAATAAGCAGTAGATCTTCCTGGGCTGATCCCCATATCTTCCTCTAAAGCCCCTGGCGCCTCTGCCTCTTGGAGCTGGCAGCCGGAAAGAGCCTTGTTGCTGCCCCGAAGATTGTGAGGTATACTATGGCTTCTACAGGTGACTTCCTTTGTCATCATTCTGAGTGGAGTTATGAATTGACCTGACATGCCTCGGGTGGATTCTTCCTCCGAAGCCCCTGGTCATTTCAAAGAATCTGTAAGCTTCCTCCCTTCTTTGGCGAAAGTCATTGCCAGCCCGAATGTATTCGTCCATCTTTTGAAGCAGCTTTTCTAGAGTTTTTGGGGGCTTCCTGGCGAAATATTGGGCGGTAGGTCCTGGGCGAAGACATTTGATAATGGCCTCAATGACAATCTCATTAGGCACTATAGGCGCTTGTGCCCTCAATCGCAAGAACCTTCGTACATATTCCTGAAGGTACTCTTCGTGGTCTTGTGTGCATTGGAATAGAGCCTGAGCTGTGACCGACTTCGTTTAAAAGCCTTGGAAACTGGTGACCAGCATGTCTTTAAGCTTCTGCCACGATGTGATTGTCCCTAGCCGAAGAGAAGAATACCATGTTTGAGCTACATTCCGGACTGCCATGACGAAGGACTTCGCCATGACTACGGTATTGCCTCCATACGAAGATATAGTTGCTTCGTAGCTCATAAGAAACTGCTTTGGATCTGAATGCCCATCATACATGGGAAGCTGAGGTGGCTTGTATGATGGGGGCCATGGAGTAGCCTGCAGTTCTGCTACCAAGGGAGAAGCATCATCAAAAGTAAAGGTATCATGGCTAAAATCATCATACCATCCATCTTCATTGAATAAGCCTTCCTGATGAAGCTCCCTATGCTGGGGCCTTCGGTTTTGTTCGTCTTGAGTGAGATGGCGCACTTCTTCAGTAGCTTCGTCGATCTGCCTTTGAAGGTCAGCCAATCGCGCCATGTTCTCCTTCTTTCTTTGTACTTGCTGATGAATGATCTCCATATCCCTGATCTCTTGGTCCAACTCCTCCTCCTGGAGTGTTGGACTGGTGGCTTTCCTTTTCTGGCTTCAGGCCTCTCAAAGAGAGAGAGTATCTTGGTTTGGATCCAGTGGCTGCAATGCAGCAGCCCCTAGCGCTGAAGCTTTCTTCGGCGGCATGATGCAGGTCAGTACTTGCCGAAGGTGGTCGAAAAAGTTCACCGGAGGTGGGCGCCAATGTTGGGGACTTGTTCTCAAGTGCTATGAATTAAGAACAAGACAACACAAAATGTTAAATGTTAATGTCCTTCATCCTTCAAACCATTATTTCCTTTAGGATATAATGATCTTCAGACGAAGGTCATGAAGGACATACCTTCATCATCGTAGTGTATATTGATGAAAGAAGAAGCATATGAAATATGTAAGACAACATGAATAATCATATGACATTATTAATATATCTTCTTTTTATTAACATAGATAAATAGGAACAATATTGAAATACATTTGTACCTTCGGCTTGACAGAAGGTAAAAGTCCAAGCGTGACGCACGAGCAAATACAAGTTAGCGTGAACAGTATGGGGGAACTGTTCATCTATTTATAGGCACAGGACGCAGCCTGTGAGAAATTACATTCATGCCCTTTACATTCATTGTTAACTAATAGTCAACTCTATGAGGACTAAATAGCCTTTTCCCCTTTAAGTCGGTTCCTTTATCCGCCATTTAGCACAAGCTCCCTCGCTCGTAGCTTCGTAGCAACTCCAACCTTTGTCGCGATCATGCTTTTAGCCCGAGTCCGAAGGTACCTGTTCATATGCTACACTTGGAAGGTTTTTGTTAGATCTCGTTTTTGAGGACCTTTGGAGGACAAAGGCCCCCAACAATTACCAAGCGCGAGACAATCGAGGGAGAGCTCGGTTGATTCGTCCTCAATAAAGGAGAGGATCCATAAGCAATGTACAACTGGCTCAAAACAATGGTCAACCAAGTGTGCAACCTTGAAAGCACAAAATGGGATGACCGTGAAATGGTCAAGGTTATTCTAAGATCTCTCATTTTTTGTAATCCTACTCAAGTTCAATTAATTCATGGAGATTCTAGATATAAACAGATGTCTCCCGAGGAGGTAATTGGCAAGTTTGTGAGCTTTGAACTTATGATCAAAAACTCCAAACACATTGTCAACTTGGAGCAAGGTATCACCTCCACACCCGAGGTGCAACCCACTGCATTCAAAGCAACGAAAGAGAAGAAGGAAGAGTCTACACCAAGTAGACTCCCAATTGACGCCTCCAAGCTTGACAATGAGGAGATGACTCTTATCATCAAGAGCTTTCGGCAAATCCTCGAGCAAAGGAAGGGAAGGACTATAAACCCCGTTCCAAGAGGGTTTGCTACAGGTGTGGTAAGTCCAGACACTTTATTGCTAAATGTCCATACACAAGTGACAGTGACAGGGATGACGACAAGAAAGGGAAGAAGAAGATGGAGAAGAAGAGATACTACAAGAAGAAGGGTGGCGAGGCGCATATGGAACGGGAATGGGACTCTGACGAGAGCTCCACCCACTCCTCCTCCGACGAGGACGCCGCCAACATTGCCATCAACAAGGGACTTCTCTTCCCCAACGTCAGCCACAAGTGCCTCATGGCTAAGGAGAGCAAGAAGAAGAAGGTACATTATAGAGATACCCCCAAATATACTACATCCAATGAAGAGGGTAGTTCTAGTGATGATAATGATGATTTAACTTCTCTTTTTGCTAACCTTTCCAAGGAACAAAAGAAAAAGATAAATGAATTGATAGAATACATTAACGAAAAGGATGATCTCTTGGAATGCCAAGAGGACTTGCTCATTAAAGAAAATAAAAAAATTGTTAAGTTGAAGAATGCATATGCTCTAGAGGTAGAAAAATGTGAAAATTTATCTAAAGAGCTTAATATGTGCAATGATTCAATTTCTTGTCTTAGAATTGAGAATGATAATTTAATTGCTAAGATTGAAGAATTGAATGTTTGCAAACCATCTACATCTACTGTTGAGCATGTCACCATTTGCACTAGATGTAGATATATTAATGTTGATGCTATGAGTGATCAAATTACTATAACTAAAGAACAAAATGATCACATAGCTAAATTAACTGCTAAAATTGCCGAGCATGAGTTAGAAAATGAAAAATTTAAATTTGCTCGAAGCATGCTTTATAATGGGAGACACGCCCTGACATTAAGGATGGCATTGGCTTCCAACAAGGGAGCAAAGCAACATCAAGCTTAATGCCCTCAAGAACAAACCATCTAATTTTATTAAGGGTAAGGCTCCCATGGTTCAGGATAGAGAGGGTTACATTTTATATCCTGAAAACTATCCTGAGCATAAGATTCGGATGATTCATGCTAGAAAACCTCATTCTGTTTCTCAGCGTGCTTTTATGTATAGTAATGACGCATCTAGCTCTAGGCATTCAACTCATATCAAAATGCCTAAAAATAAAATTGCAAATACATCAAATGAGCATAACATTTCATTTAAGACTTTTGATGCATCTGATGTGCTAACTAACAAATCAGGCAAAGTAGTTGCCAAATATGTTGAGGGCAAACACAAGAGTTCCAAGACTTGTGTTTGGGTACCCAAGGTGCTTGTTCTAATGTCAAAGGACCCAAGATCATTTGGGTACCTAAGAACAAGGCCTAAACTTGTTTTGTAGGTTTATGCATCCGGCGGGTCAAGTTGGATAATCGATAGCGGGTGCACAAACCACATGACAGGGGAGAAAAGAATGTTCTCCTCATATGAGAAAAGTGAAGATCCCCAAAGAGCGATCATTCGGGGATGGAAATTAAGGGTTGGTCAAAGGTTTGGGTAAAATTGCTATATCCCCTGACCATTCCATTTTCAATGTTTTTCTTGTAGATTTTTTAGATTACAATTTGTTTTTTGTTTCTCAATTATGCAAAATGGGTTACAATTGTCTCTTTACTAATATAGGTGTTACTATCTTTAGAAGAAGTGATGATTCAATAGCATTTAAAGGAGTGTTAGATGGTCAGCTATATTTGGTTGATTTTTATGATAACAATGCTGAACCAGACACTTGTTTAATTGCTAAGACTAATATGGTCTGGCTCTAGTATCATCGACTTGCCCATGTTGGGATGAAGAATCTTCACAAACTTTTAAAGGGAGAACACATTTTAGAACTAACAAATGTTTATTTGAGGAAGACAGGATTTGTAGCGCATGCCAAGCAGGGAAGCAAGCTGGAGTTCATCATCCACACAAGAACATCATGACAACCGATAGGCCGCTTGAGCTACTCCACATGGATCTATTCGGCTCGATCGCTTACATAAGCATCGGCGGGAGTAAGTATTGTCTTGTGATTGTGGATGATTATTCTCGCTTCACTTGGGTATTCTTTTTGTAGGAAAAATATCGAACCCAAGAGACCTTAAAGAGATTCTTGAGACGAGTTCAAAATAAGTTCGGATTAAGAATCAAGAAGATTAAAAGCGACAATGGAACGGAGTTCAAGAACTCTTAAATTGAAGGATTTCTTGAGGAGGAGGGCATCAAGCATGAGTTCTCTTCTCCCTACACACCTCAACAAAATGGTGTAATGGGGAGGAAGAATAGAACTCTTTTGGATATGGCAAGAACCATGCTTGATGAGTACAAGCCACCGGATCAGTTTTGGGCGGAGGCGATTAACACCGCCTGCTACTCCACCAATCGACTATACCTTCACCGAATCCTCAAGAAAACATCTTATGAACTCCTCACTGATAAAAAGCCCAAAGTTTCTTATTTTAAAGTTTTTGGGAGTAAATGTTTTATTCTCATTAAGAGAGGTAGAAATTCTAAATTTGCTCCTAATGCAATTGAAGGCTTTTTACTTGGTTATGACTCAAACACAAGGGCATATAGGGTCTTCAACAAGTCCATTGGATTAGTTGAAGTTTCTTGTGACATTGTGTTTGATGAGACTAATGGCCCCAAGTGGAGCAAGTTGATCTTGATGAACTAGATGATGAAGAGGCTCCATGCGTCGTGCTAAGGAACATGCACTACCAGAATCGCGTTCTTTGCTGAGTGTCTAAGACACTCGGCAAAGGACATTTTACACTCGGCAAAGCCTTTTGCCGAGTGTTACGCTCGGCAAATATTTTATCAGTAAAGGGTTCTTTGGTGAGTACTTTTTTAGGACACTCGGCAAAGACTTTGCCGAATGTCAAAAAGCACTCGGCAAATTAAGAATCGAAAAAAAAACAGCAAAACAATTTTAAATTATAGGGCTACCCATCGCCTATCATTTTCACTATTATTTTGAATCAAATTTACATGTTTTGTGAATAGTGAGATTCAAACTCGCAACCTCTTCCTCGCGCATACCCTCCTCTACCACTACACTACTACATCAATTATGTCTATATTACGTTTTTATTCCTCATGTACTATAATAAACAGAGAGTAATTTGATTATTTAAGACACTAAATGAATTTATTTGAAAATGTGACCAACTATAAAGTTACATAACTTTTCGAGATCTACAAGTTATATTTTGATAGTTTCTACATCCGAGGCAGTTTACAAAATTTGAATTTCAAATTTTAAAACTTCACGGGAATTTTTCAATGATAAGATGATTTCAAATAAAAAAAATTCAATTACAAAGTTTCATTATATTTTAATACCTACAACTTTTATTTTGATGGTTTTTCCATCCAAGGTAGTTTGAAAAATTCAAATTTTAAAATTCAAACATAGTTTTGCATGACAAGATGATTTCAAACCAAAACATTGTCAACTACAAAGTTTCATTAATCTTCAATACCTACAACTTTCATGTTGGTGGTTTTTTCTTTCGATGTCGTTTTCAAAATTCGAATTTTAAATTTTTAAAATTCAGACGTAGTTTTCGTTGACAAGATGACTTCAGATGAAAAAGTTGCCAACTACAAAATTTTATAATTTCTCAAGGTCTACAAAGTTTATTTTGGTTGTTTGGTCATTTGTTCATTTCACATGATGCTTCTAACAATATGCACAAATCTTATACATCTCTCTCGTAGTTTCATAAACTACGAGAGAGATATAGGTTTTATGAACAAATTTATTTTTATTTTGTCATATGAAGAAATGTTCAAAATATAAATTGTACATCACGATGAGTTTTACAAATTTATAGTTGAAAACTTTTTCATTTGAATTAATTTGTTGCTTTAAAATGTGATTTTTAAATTGTCTTTGCCTAGTTGAAAAAAGCACTCGGCAAAGAGCTCTTTGCCGAGTGTTATATTTTTTACACCTCTTTATCGAGTGTCAAAAAAACACTTGGCAAAGAAGCTCTTTGCCGAATGTCAAAAATAAAACACTCGGCAAAAAAGCTCTTCGCCGAGTGTTTTCTTTTACCGTGGGTTTTTTGCGTGGCACTTGGGCAAGAGCTTCTTTGCCGAGTGCCCAAAAAATACTCGGCAAAGTATTTGGTACTCGGCAAAGAGCAAAATTCCGGTAGTGATGTCTATTGGGGATGTGTGTCCAAAGGAATCTGAAGAGTCTTCACGAGCACAAGATCAACCATCATCTTCCATACAAGCATCTCCACCAACTCAAGATAAGGTAATGGTTCAAGAGGACGAGGATCAAGACGATGAGCCACCTGAAGAGGAGGACATTGATCAAGGGGAGATGAAGATGATCAAGAAATTCGGAATCAAAGACCACCGCACCCAAGAGTCCACCAAGCAATTCAAGTGATCACCCCATTAACTCCATACTTGGTGACATCCACAAGGGGGTAACCACTAGATCTCGAGTTGCTCATTTCTGTGAACATTACTCTTTTGTGTCTTCTATTGAGCCATACAGGATAGAGGATGCACTAAGAGATCCGGACTGGGTGGTGGCAATGCAAGAGGAGCTCAACAACTTCACCAAAATGTTGTAGGTACCAAATGGGTATTCGCAACAAACAAGATGAGCATGGTGTCGTGACTAGGAACAAAGCCCGACTTGTTGCCAAAGGTTATTCACAAGTCGAATGTTTGGATTTTGATGAAACCTATGCACCCGTAGCTAGGCTTGAGTCAATTCGTATGTTACTTGCCTATGCTACTTACCATGGCTTCAAGTTGTATCAAATGGACGTTAAGAGTGCCTTCCTCAATGGCCCTATCAAGGAAGAGGTATATGTTGAGCAACCTCCTGGCTTTGAAGATAGTGAGTATCCTACACATGTTTATAAGCTCTCAAAGGCGCTTTATGGGCTCAAACAAGCCCCAAGAGCTTGGTATGAATGCCTAAGAGACATTTTTATCACTAATGACTTCAAAGTTGGTAAAGCTGACCCTACTCTCTTCACTAAAACAATTGCAAAAGACTTGTTCATATGCCAAATTTATGTTGATGATATTATATTTGGGTCTACTAACAAGTCTTCTTGTGAAGAGTTTAGTAGGATAATAATACAGAAATACGAGATGTCAATGATGGAGGAGTTGAAATATTTCCTTGGATTCCAAATCATGCAACTCCAAGAGGGCACCTTCATTAGCCAAACTAAGTATATTCAAGACATTCTCAAGAAGTTTGGAATGAAGAATGCCAAACCCATCAAGACACCCATGGGAACAAATGGGCATCTTGACCTCGACACAGGAGGTAAATCTGTAGATCAAAAGGTATATCGGTCGATGATAGGTTCTTTACTCTATTTATGTGCTTCACGACCGGATATTATGCTTTCAGTATGCATGTGTGCAAGGTTCCAGGCAAATCCTAAGGAAGTTCACCTTAGGGCCGTGAAAAGAATCATGATATATTTAGTTTACACTCCTAAGTTTGGGCTATGGTACCCCAAGGGATCTACCTTTGACATAATTGGCTATTCTGATGTCGATTATGCCGGATGTAAAATTGACAGGAAGAGCACATCATGGACTTGTCAGTTTCTGGGAAGATCCCTGGTGTCTTATGCTTCAAAGAAACAAAACTCGGTAGCTCTATCCACCGTCGAAGCCGAGTATATTGCCGCAGGCCATAGTTGTGCACAATTACTCTGGATGAGGCAAACCCTTAGGGACTATGGCTACAAGTTGAGCAAAGTCCCTCTCCTATGTGATAATGAGAGTGCGGTCTGCATGGCGGATAATCTAGTTGAACACAACCGCACTAAGCACATAGATATCTGGTATCACTTTTTGAGAGATCACCAACAAAAGGGGGATATCGAAATTGCTTATGTTAGCACCCACAACCAATTAGCCGATATCTTTACCAAGCCACTAGATGAAAAGACTTTTAGCAAACTTAGGAATGAGCTAAACATCTTAGATTCTCGGAACTTTGATTGAAACATTGCACACATTGCTCATTTATATACCTTTGATCATGTCTCTTTCATTCGGTACAAATGCATATTTCTTATTCTTCTTGTGCCAAGGTTGAGACTAATATGCTTCCATGAGTATCTCTGTGATTAGTCTTAGACTAAAAGGGAAATGGAGTATTCGGCAAAGGCAAGGCTTCCACTCCAACTCTGTCGGTATCATTTATCCTTTGCCTTACTCATAAACTTCCAATTGGTATAAATCTTCACTCATATTTCTTTAACCAAAGGGAGAGTGTTGGGGACTTGTTCTCAAATGCTATGAGTTAAAAACAAGGCAACATAAAATGTTAAATATTAATACCCTTCGTCCTTCGAAGCATTATCTCCCTTAGGATATAATGATCCCCAAACGAAGGTCATGAAGGACTTACCTTCATCACCGCAACATATGTTAATGAAAGAAGAAGCATATGAAACATAAGAGACAACATGAATAATCATATGATATTATTTACTATCTCTTCTTCATATTATTATGGATAAACAGAAACAATATTGAATTACATTTATACCTTTGGCTTGACAGAAGATAAAAGTCCAAGCGTGACGTACGAGCGAATACAAGTCAGCGTGAACAGTACGGGGGTACTGTTCATCTATTTATAGGCACAGGGCACAGCCTGTGTAAAATTACATTCATGTCCTTTATGTTTACTATTGACTTAAGGACAATCCAACGAGGACTAGATAGCCTTTTCTCCTTTAAGTTGGTTCCTTTTCTTACCGCTGAGCCGAAGCTCCTTTGCGCGTAGCTTCGGAGCAGCATCAACCTTCATCTCGACCAAGCTTTTCATATTGTGTATAGTTTTTATTCCGAGTCCAAAGGTACCTGTACATACATTGCACTTGGGAAACATTGTTAAATCATGTTTTTGAGGACCTTCGGAAGACGAAGGCCCCCAACAGTAGCCCCTCACAGTATTAATTTGTTATAACAACGAATTCAGACTGCGACATGAATGAAGGCCTTAAGCCGAAGGTCCAAAAAAACACCTTCCCTTTGCTAGAATAGCAACAGCCAATGACAGATGGGGCCCACCAAGTTGCAACACAATGGGCATATAAATATAAACCACAGCGACAGCATTTGATATGCCGTTTCCACTATTTACATTATTTTCTCAAACTTTTTAGCTCTTGCCCACTAGCTCTCGCCTGATTTTCAAGCTTTTCGAGCTTAGGTTTAAGGACGTGTTTTCACCATGTCTGGGGAGAAGATGACTGAGGAAAAGAAAATGACTGTGGAATCAAAGGTAACTGAGGAAACAAAGTTGTTTGAAGAAAATAAAATTGCGAATCCTTTTATCGCTGTGTTTGTTGAGTCTATGTCAAAAACAAACACAGAGAAGATTACTAAAGAGATTCTAGAAGGTTTGTCTGAAGATACTGGTGATAGTGATAGTTATGATGTGGAGAGTGGAGACGAAGATTCTGAAGACCGGCCCTGGCGACCAAGCCATACTGTCTTCAGAAAATCAACTATTAAATAGAGTCATCTTGACAACATGAGAGGGAGGTACTTTCGTGATATGTCTATCGTGAGAGCTGGCGGAGACAACACTGCCCCTGCCCCTGAGGAAAATGAAGTTGTTATCTATCGAAGCTTTTTTAAGGCTGGTCTTTGGTTCCCTTTGAGCAAGTTTGTGGTTGAAGTGCTGAAGATATATTAGATCTTCCTTCATCAGATCACCCTCGAAGCTATTATTAGGATGTGGATTTTCACTTGGGCTGTAAGAAGTCAGGGGCTGGAGCCAAGCACAAAGTGCTTCTGTAGTATGCACGAGCTTTTATATGAGACGAAGGCTACTGGCAAAGAATAGTACCACAACAACTTCGGTTGTTATGGATTTGTTGCTCGCCCCAACGCAAGCCACCCGGTGCCAACATTCCGGAAGAGATGACCCAGAGCCTGGATGGAGGAGTGGTTTTATGTTAAAAATGATTTAAAGGCAAGAGAAGACATCAAAGAAATCATCTAGCGCCCCATCTGGTCTTGCTTCGGCCTCCGAAGGTTGAAGGTAGAAATGATGGCAATGTCGAAGCATGTCAGAGGGCTTTTAGTACCGTGTGTGCCTTCATTGGCATAAGGGATTTGATTCAAGAGCATATATCCTTCAGGGTATGGCCACTTGTGGAGAGTTGGGATATGCCAAAGGAGTCCACCACCGACTCTAGTGAAGGTGGTCTAGTCCGACTAAAGTATACCTTCAGATTTAGAGAGAAGTTTGATGAGACAAACGACGACTGGCTGAAGTGTATAGAAGCTACCAGTGATGATCTACTTGGAGCATACTCCAAAGCCGAAGATAATGCTCTGTCCGCAGCCTTTGGAGGTTGGGGTAAGAAAAGATTAAACAGGGTATTCGATGCTATTGGCTTCGTATACCCTGATTACCGCTACCCGCTGCAAGGGCAAGAGAAGAAGAGGAAGGCTGCCGCTTGGGCCACCACAGTCATGCCGAAGAGCAAAAAGTTGAAGGTTTTGACCCACCCACCACGATACATTGACCGACCAAGGTACCTGAACTTGGCGAAGGGCCCTCTTCAGCTGCCGAAGCAAGGAAGACTGCTTTGATTGTGCAGAGCATTGAAGAGCCGATTGTAGTGTCGAAGGTGCCTACAGTTGGGCCAGCCGAAGCAAAAGATGATAAGGCCGAAGAGCCACAGGTGGAGAAAGTAGTAAAAGAGCCAGAAATTCTGAGCCCACCAGCAGAGGCAAAACTGTCGAAGGTGCAAGGCTTCTACCGCAACTCCCAAGAGGAGGATGGCCAACGTGCTGGACGCTGTGCTGGAGACTACAAAGGCCTTGAGCCCTGCTCCTACAAAGAAAATTGTTGAGGCTGCCAAAGCGCAAGCTGAAGCTGAAACTGGGCAAGTAGAAGCCAAAGCTAGGAAAACTCAGGCTGAAGCCGAAGCTGGGCCTTCAGCGCCCGCCACGATGAAGCCTACTGCGCCTGAGGAAAAAACGGCAGGGCGGATTGCACCTGAAAAAATCAAGACTCCTACTCCCGAAGCTCCGATCAAAAATGTTGACTACATCATTCGACACGCTTCGGGGAAGAAAATGTCCGAAGAAGAAATTCTGGAAGCCAGACACTATGCGCAAAAGTTGAAATATCCGAAGGGAGCTTTAGTGTTTAATGGCACTAATGATGACGACTTCTTATACTGTCTCCCGAGCAACAAAGAAATATCCATTTGTCGGGAGATGGGTAAGAGCATGGGATTCCCGAAGCTAGAAGATGGTCTCTCGATTTTGTCGAAGGATGATCTTGCTGACAGCCTAGCATACAACAATATAAAGGTATAGAAGTTAGCTTTGAATCTGAGAATGACGTATTTTATTTGTCATGCTCAATTCTTTCTTCTCTTTTGCTATAGGGCTTGATTCTTAGCAATGCCCTAAGGGCACAGAAGAATATTGAAGACGAAGGCTATACAATAGCTCTGAATAACCTTCGTTCAGAGGTGATTGAATTGAGAAACGAAGGTCTTGAAAAAGACAAAATCTTAATTTCATTGGTAAACAAAGTGAAGGAAGACGAAGCTAGTTTCAAAGCTTAGGCCGAAGCCCAAAAACTGAAATTGAAGACCTTCGGAGGCAACTGGCCGAAGCTAAGGAAAATTGCGCACTCGCACAAGCTAACCAAGAAATTAGCGAATATTGGAAAAATCATCTAGAGAAAAATGTTGAAGAACTTCGCACATCCAAGGAAAGGTGCTTTGAGAAATCCTTGGATTGCGCGAAGAAAATAAAAGCTAGCTTTGCCAAAGTGGGTGCCTACTCTGCTGAAGAAAACTTCATTCGAGGCGACCCCAAAAGCGTTGTTGAATGGGTAAGTGGAGAAGCCGAAACCTTCGAAGAAATTTTGAGTGATCGCGGGGATGTTTGCGCGTTTTCCGGTGCGCGGAGAATTTCAGCCATCTTGGAGAAGGCGGGATGTGATCACATTAAAGTCGTAGCCCAGCCCGAAGCTGCCTTCTCCGTAGATGATACGAAGGATCCTTCAGCTGAAGCAACCTTGATGGGCGGGAAATTTTACAATGATGTCTGAGTGAATGGTGGCCGAGAGATGGCCCATGAAATTATAAAGAAAAGTGAAAAAGACACCCATGACGCCCGAGCAGAAGCAAGGCGAGCTGAAGAAGCTGCAGAACGCGAAAAGCGTATAGCTATTATTTTTTGGTTTTTAGCTTCGGCATTTATTTTTATAGGTTCGGACTAATTAATTTTTCCTACTTCAGCTGAATTATCTCCGCCGCCGGAACCGTATGATCCCCTAGCTGATCTAGAGATGAAGGAATCATTGGATATCATAAGCATGGTTGAATCCATCGTTGACGAAGTCGTCAACAAATTATTGAACGAAATTGCCGAAAAAGTCCTTAAAGAGGAATAGATTTTATTGTAATAACCATTTTGAGAAGCCTGATGTGTATAACAAATGAAGAAAGATTAGGTTTCTACTGTAAGAAAACTATGTAATATTTGGAGTGTGTAATGTTGAATTGAATATGTAAATTATTGCAGTTTATTTCTTTGCGATGCATGAAATTTACACACATACCGTTTTTGAGCCTTCGGCGAAAAAACACCTTCCCTTCTTTTCATGCTTCGTAAAGAAAAAGATCCATACTTCGTAAAGAAAGATATCCATGCTTTGTAAAGAAAGATCCCTTCTTGTGACAAGGCTGATAAAACTGTATTTCCCGAAACTTACTTCGTGCCTTAGCACCTTTTTATTTTGACGAAGCATTTGCCGAAGATCAGCTTCATATTCAATTCTCGTGTCATTGATGCAATATGATGTATGATGTGATGTTATGTGAAATGATGTGATGATATGATGCAAAATGGTGATGATGTCGAAGACACACACCCACACGCCCACACTGGAACACACAAGCTCTGCATCCCCTTAGGAACGACTTTTGAGCTTCTTCACCTTCTATTTCGGTTATATAAGTTCTGCATCCCCTTAGGAACGTCTTTTGAACTTCTTCGCCTTCTATTTCGGTGGTATAAGTTCTGCATCCCCTTAGGAATGACTTTTGAACTTCTTCGCCTTATATTTCAGCGGTATTTTGCTCTGCATTCCCTTTGGAACGACTTTTGAGCAGAACACTTATGCTGCGCTCCCTTAGGAGCGACTTTTTGTAGCTTCGGCAATTTAGGCTCTGCATTCCCTTAGGAACGACTTTTGAACTCAAATCTTACGCTGCGCTCCCTTATGAACGACGTTTTTGTAGCTTCGGCAAGTTTAGCTCTGCACTCCCTTAGGAACGATTTTTGAGCTTTGTAAATCTGTGAAGAAGATATATTTCATTCTGATAGAAGCAAAATCATTACAAGAAATTAAAACTAAATTTACATTGCTTGTTCCTTATTAAAAAGCAAAATGGCATAAAACATAAAAGTATTTCAGAAGCAGGATATCGCTCAGTATATGTGCTTCGATTCTGGTACAGTACTATTGACTGTACGAGCTTCGGATTCCTCCCTAAATTCACGTTGTTGTTGGGAGTGCTGGCGCCCTTCTGGCTGCTGACTTCGGAAATAAGTAGGTTGCAGTAGTGGTGGCGGTGGGAGCTGGGGCCAAGAAGCCTGTGAATGGCTTGCTGAAGCAACAGAAGCTGCAGGTTGGTTGCCTACATATTCTGGTATGTAGGGAGAGTGTCACGAAGCAGTATGTAGGACTTGCTTCGGCTGATTCTGCCGAGCTTCTGCTTCGGCAATCTCTTTTTGCTTTAGAATAGTGATCTGACAGGTTCTTGTAGTGTGGCCTTTGTCCTCACCCCAGAATAAGCAATAAATTTTTCTGGGCTGATCCCCATATCTTCCTCCGAAGCCCCTGCCGCCTCTGCCCCTTGGAGCTGGTGTCCTGAAGGAGCTTTGCTGCTGTCCCGAAGACTGTGAGGTGTGCTGTGGCCTCTAAGGCTGGCTTCCTTTGTCGTCATTTTGACTGGAGCTATGGATTGATCTAACATGCCTAGGGTGGATTCTCCCTCCGAAGCCCCTAGTCATCTCAGCAAATCTGTAAGCTTCCTCCCTTCTTTGTTGGAAGTCATTGTCAGCCTGGATGTACTCATCCATTTTCTGAAGAAACTTCTCCAAAGTTTGGGGAGGTTTCCTAGCGAAGTATTGAGCCGTAGGTCCTGGCCGAAGACCCTTGATCATGGCCTCAATGACAATTTCATTGGGCACTGTGGGCACTTGTGCTCTCAGTCGCAAGAACCTTCGGACATACGCCTGAAGGTATTCCTCATGGTCTTGTGTGCACTGGAACAAGGCCTGAGCTGTGACTGGCTTCGTCTGAAAGCCTTAAAAACTGGTAACCAGCATGTCCTTGAGCTTCTGCCGTGACATGATTGTCCCTGGCTGAAGAGAAGAATACCATGTCTGGGCCACGTTTCGAACTGCCATGACGAAGGACTTTGCCATGACAGTTGTGTTGCCTCCGTATGAGGATATTGTTGCCTCATAGCTCATCAAGAATTGCTTTGGGTCCGAGTGCCCATCGTACATGGGTAGCTACGGTGGCTTGTAGGATTGTGGCCATGGGATAGCCTATAATTCTGCTGCCAGAGGAGAAGCATCATCAAAAGTAAAGGTACCATGATTAAAATCATTGTACCATTCATCTTCGTTGAATGAGCCCTCTTGACGAAGCTCCCTGTGTTGGGGCCTTCGATCATGATCATCTTGAGTAAGATGACACACTTCCTCAGTAGCTTCATCGATCTTCCTTTGAAGATTGGCCAGCCGAGCCATCTTTTCCTTTTTCCTTTGCACCTGCTGGTGGATGATTTCCATGTCCCTGATCTCCTGGTCCAACTCCTCCTCCCGAAGTGTTGGACTGGTGGCCTTTCTCTTTTGGCTTCTGGCCTCTCAGAGAGAGAGAGAGAGAGTCTCCTGGTTTGTGTCCAGTGGCTGCAGTGCAGCCCTTGGCGCTGTTATCTTCTTCGGCGGCATGATGAAGGTTGATGCTTTGCCGAAGATTATGGAAGTGAGTACACCGGAGGTGGGCGCCAATGTTGGGGACTTGTTCTCAAATGCTATGAGTTAAGAACAAGGCAACATAAAATGTTAAATGTTAATAACCTTCGTCCTTCGAAGCATTATCTCCCTTAGGATATAATTATCCCCAGACAAAGGTCATGAAGGACTTACCTTCATCACCGCAACATATGTTAATGAAAGAAGAAGCATATGAAACATAAGAGACAACATGAATAATCATATGATATTATTTACTATCTCTTCTTCATATTATTATGGATAAACAGAAACGATATTGAATTACATTTATACATTCGGCTTGACAGAAGATAAAAGTCCAAGCGTGACGTACGAGCGAATACAAGTCAGCGTGAACAGTACGGGGGTACTGTTCATCTATTTATAGGCACAGGACGCAGCCTGTGTAAAATTACATTCATGTCCTTTATGTTTACTATTGAGTTAAGGACAATCCAACGAGGACTAGATAGCCTTTTCCCCTTTAAGTCGGTTCCTTTTCTTGCTGCTGAGCCGAAGCTCCTTTGCGCGTAGCTTCGGAGCAGCGTCAACCTTCGTCTCGACCAAGCTTTTTATATTGTGTACAGTTTTTATTCCGAGTCCGAAGGTACCTGTGCATACATTGCACTTGGGAAACATTGTTAAATCATGTTTTTGAGGACCTTCGGAAGACAAAGGCCCCCAACAGAGAGAAAATAGGCCCCAAAGGGGAGAATTTAAAAGCCTCTCAAGATTCTTCGTTTTTGACGATTAATGCCAAAGGGGGAGAATTTATAGGCCCAAAGCAAAAGGACCGCACCACCACCTTTTTCAAAATTTAAAACTATTTCAACTGGTATCTGTTTCAAAAAGGGAAATCATTTCAATTGCAAAAACCCTCTTGATAGCTAAGGGGAGAACTTCTTCAGGGGGAGCTTTAATTTAGTCAAAAGAAAAGCATTTGAAATAGGGGGAGAATTTTTAAAATGTTGAAAATGTTTTTTTAAAAAAATATCCTTATACCTTTGGCTATTTACAAAAGAATTTCAAAAGACTTTTACAAAAGATTTGCAAAAACAAGCTAAGTGGTGCATATGTGGTCCAAAATGTTTTAATGGAAGAAAGCAATCATATATTCTTAGACATATGTAGAAATTCTTTCAATTGGTTTAACTCAAAGTAACTTATGCACATCTGTCAAAATAGCAAACTAGTTACATTCCTCACTTCATATTTGCTTTGGTTTGTGTTGGCATCAATCACCAAAAAGGAGGAGATTGAAAGGGAAATGGCCTCAACATTTCCTATAATCGATTATGATGTTTGACAACCATCACAAACCTTATGGACTAACTAGTTTGCCCAGTTGTTCATTTATCAGGTGGATAAGTTCATCTACAACTACTCTAAGTCGATTGTCCGGAATACCGTAGATTATTCCGGACAGGAGAAGCTTTTTGGAAAAACACCTATGCGTGGATCGTCTGGGCCCTTGCGGCAGACCGTCCGTGACACCAGGGTAGCCTCGGACAGGAACACCGCAAAAACACAAGTTAACACTACGAACTGTCTGGAGGAGAAGCGAGCACCATTCGTGACCCAGCGCGAACCGTCCAGCATCAGGCACGAACCGTCCGGTCGTTGTAAAACTAGAAAAACCCGAAGGTGACGAGTTTGATAAAATTCATTTTAAGCGTCCTCGCGGACCGTCCAGGATGCACGGCCGGACCGTCCATGACTGCTTTATCTAACATCTGATGATGCATTAAATGATCTATAGTCGTTGATATAGCCGTTACTGCTGACCATTGCCATTTCATCCGTTGATGGGCAGAGGCGGACCGTCCGGATTAGGGGCGCGGACCGTCCGCGGTCAGCCAAAAAGGAGCAACGGCTAGAAAGTGGTTGGAGGCTATAAATACAACCCCGACCACCTCTATTCACCATATCCAAGCACTCTACTCATTCACATTCAATACAAGAGCTAGCAATCCATTCCAAGACACATTCAAAGCTTTTAATCTCTCCAAGTCTCACAATTTAGACAAGTGATCATTAGTGCTTAGTGACTTGAGAGAGTGTGATCCGTGTGTTATTTATCGCTCTTGTTGCTTGGCTTTCACAATCGTGCTTTCTTCATCTCTTTCACAACCTTCTAAGTGAATTGTAAAGCTAGCAAGAGACACCTAATTGTGTGGTGATCCTTGCGGGGCCTTAGTGACCTGTGTGATTAAGAAGAAGCACTCGACCGGCCTAAGTGACCGATTGAGAGAGGGAAAGGGTTGGAATAGACACGACCTTTGTGGTCTCCTCAACGGGACTAGGTTCTTTAGAACCGAACCTCGGTAAACAAATCGTCGTGTTCATTTGTGTTGATCTCCACTCGATTTGTTTTCCCTCCCTTCCTCTCTCTCTAAAGTTCCCTTGCTCATATTGATTTGAGTTTTCTCCCAAAGTTATCCGTATTGATTGAGCAACTCCTAGCAAGGAGAACTATCTTCCGCACTCCGAATTATTTCTAATACTAACCCCGGGCATAATGCGTGTTCAAAGTTTGTAAATTTCAGGTATCACCTATTCACCCCCCAGGCGACTTTCAGTCGCCTAGCTGGGCCGGTTCAGCCGGTCCGGCCAGGGTTTCATTTTTTCCTTTTTCTTTTATCCTTATTTCCCATAATAATATAAATAAATATATTTTAAAATATTTCTAAAAATTCATAATAATTATCCAAAAATATTTGGCATTAAAATTTTTATTTTTTGGACCAAGGTTCCCACATTAATCAATTGGGTTTTCATATAAAATAAATTTTATGAAAACAATCATCAATCAATTATGAGCAAACAAAAATCATTCTAAAGATAAATAAGATCAAACACTTGATTTAAAAATTTCTTTAATATACTCTCTACTCTAATTTAAATGCACTATTTTTAATTGATGGTTTTGAGGTGTTACAATTTTCCACAACAAACTCTAGAAAGACATTGAGGACAGGAAGAAAGGGGGCCGCATCACAACCGGTCTAAAGAGATACACCAACATTACAAAAGTTCAGGGACGAACGCGCCCGGGTGATCTCATGACCGAAGCAGTCTATGACCACACCCTAGCTAGGGAGATCCGTTCATTACATCCACCAGCGGGAGGATGTCAACCATGACCTTGATGGTCATGCCGAAGTCATCCTCAAAGTCCTCCAAGGTGCCAGCGGTCATGTCCTCTGATAGGTTGCTAGTACCGAGCTCGAAGCCTGACCGGAACTAGGGATGGCAATCGGGCGGATAGTACACGGATATATAGTTCGCGAATCCATACCCGCGAGACAAAACTCAACCCATACTCGTACCCATAAACATTCATGGGTATGGATCTGTATCCATACCCGTACCCGTTGGGTATCCGCTATCCGGTGGATACCCGTTACCCGCCCGCCCACTATAATTTTAGTATTCACCACCAAACAACAATTTTATCACATTTTAAAATAATTATCATTCTAGCAGTATCAAATGATAATTTTAGCACCAAACAACATGTTATGGATAAACATTGAAAAATGAGAATTTATGATAATATATTAAAATCCAGATGGCCTACTTGTAAGGTATCCATTGGGCAACGGGTATGAATACTAGATATCCATACCCGTGAAAAAATTATCCGTGGATACCTTATTATATCCATAATCATACCCGTGGATACCAAATTCCATCATACCCATATCCAACGGATAATTATCCGCGGTTATTTACCCATATCTGTACCCATTGCCATCCGTAACCGGAACTACGTGAAGGCTAGAGCCCTGAGAGCACCTAGAGGGGGGTGAATAGGTGATCCTGTGAAACTTGAAAACTTAATGCCACAAAACTTGGTTAGGCGTTAGCACAATAATGCCAAGTGGCTAGAGAGGAGTCTCAACAAAACACAATAACCACAAGAGATCAATCACAGAGATGGCACAGTGGTTTATCCCGTGGTTCGGCCAAGACCAACGCTTGCCTACTCCACGTTGTGGCATCCCAACGGACAAGGGTTGCAATCAACCCCTCTCAAGCAGTCCAAAGACCCACTTGAATACCACGGTGTTTTGCTTTGCTTTTCTTTATCCCGTTTGCGAGGAATCTCCACAACTTGGAGCCTCTCGCCCTTACACTTGAAGTTCACAAAGAAGCATGGAGTAAGGGAGGGATGAGCAACGCACACAAGACACAAAATCAGAATGTCAACACGCACACAAGTCGCAACAAGAGCTCGCAACACAACCCGACGAGTTCACAACTCAACTAGAGCTCTAGATGCTATCACGAAGAAACAAATGTGTGGAATCGAAGTCTTGGTGCTTAGGAATGCTTTGAGTATGCTTGATGTCCTCCTCCATGCGCCTAGGGGTCCCTTTTATAGCCCCAAGGCAGCTAGGAGCTGTTGAGAGCATTCCAGGAAGGCTGATCTTGCCTTTTGTCGCCTGGCGCACCGGACAGTCCGGTGCACCACCGGACACTGTACGGTGCGGATTTGTTTCCTTGTTTGGCGAAGTCGACCGTTGCTGATTGAGAGCCGTTGGCGCACCGGACACTGTCCGGTGCTCCAATGTGACCGTTGGCTCGGCCATGCGTCACGCGCGGAATCCTCGGCCGACCGTTGCCCCGGCTGACCGTTTGCTCACCGGATAGTCCGGTGAATTATAGTCGTACGCTGTTGATGGTTTCCCGAGAGCGACGAGTTCGCCTGTGAACGGCTCACCGGACAGTCCGGTGCACCACCGGACAGTCCGGTGATTTATAGCTGTACACCGCCGTCGAACTCCCGAGAGCAGCAAGTTCGCCAGAGCCAGTCTGGCACACCGGACACTGTCCGATGTGCCACCGGACAGTCCGGTGCACCCAGACTGAGCAGACTTTGGCTGAACAAAGCCATCTCATTTCCAACTCGATTTTTCCTATTTCCAGCACTTAGACACAATACATTAGTCCATAAAACAATGTACTAAGTCTAGAAACATACCTTTTGACATGATTTGCACTTTGTCCACCACTTTGCATAGATTAACACAAAAGCACTCGTGTTGGCACTCAATCACCAAAATACTTAGAAATGGCCCAAGGGCACATTTCCCTTTCAATCTCCCCCTTTTTGGTGATTTATGCCAACACAACATAAAGCAACTAGAACAAGTGCAATATCAATGCAAATGAAAACTCAGTATAGTTTTGATTCATATTTGGCATATATGGATCACTCTTTGCCACCACTTGGTTTGTTTTTGCAAATCAAACTCAATTTCCTTTCTCTAAGTCAAATTCACTTGTAGAGACATAAAGAGAGGTATTCCAAAAGAAATTGATCAAGGATTTCAAAAACTCCCCCTTTTTCCCATAATCAACACTTCTCCCCACAAGAGGCCAACTTTTGACAAAAGAGACAATAAAAGAGTTTTGACAAACCAAAAGCTCCATTCTACTATTTTCAAAATTTCTCAAGTGGTAGCTGATCCATTTATTACTTTGGCCTTATTTTCTCCCCCTTTGGCATCAAGCACTAAAACAGGATCAATCTTGGCCCCTTTAACCCCATTGCCTCACCAAAATCTTCAAATAAGAATACAAAGGCAATAGGAGTACATGAGATGAACTTGGAATAAGTTACCCTCTCATCGGAGTGCAGTGGAAGTCTTTCATGGTCCAAGTCCACCTTTTCCCTTTCAAACCTCCTTTGAGACTAAATCAAGCAAACTCAAGCACACGGTTAGTCTCAAAGGGTCAAGTTGCAACACAACTCCCCCTAAATATGTGCATCACTTGCAAAAGGACTTGTGAGGTCCGAGGAGTGATTGTACAACTTGAGCACCACAAGTAAGCAACAAAATGCATAAGGAACATGATCAAGGCATAAACACATGTATGCTATAAATCAATCCAAGTTCCGCGAATCTAAGACATTTAGCTCACTACGCAGCCTGCAAAAGGTCTTCTCATCTAAAGGCTTGGTAAAGATATCGGCTAGCTGGTTCTCGGTGCTAACATAAAACACTTCGATATCTCCCTTTTGCTGGTGGTCTCTCAAAAAGTGATGCCGGATGTCAATGTGCTTTGTGCGGCTGTGCTCAACAGGATTTTCCGCTATTCGGATAGCACTCTCATTATCACATAGGAGTGGGACTTTGCTCAGATTGTAGCCAAAGTCCCGGAGGGTTTGCCTCATCCAAAGTAGTTGCGCGCAACACTGTCCTGCGGCAACATACTCGGCCTAAGCGGTGGATAGGGCAACAAAAGTTTGTTTCTTAGAGTTCCACGACACCAGGGACCTTCCTAAGAATTGGCACATCCCCGATGTACTCTTCCTATCGACCTTACATCCAGCATAGTCGGAGTCTGAATATCCGATTAAGTCAAAGTTAGACCCCTTTGGATACCAGATCCCGAAGCAAGGCGTAGCGACTAAATATCTAAGAATTCGCTTCACGGCCACCAAGTGACACTCCCTTGGATCGGATTGAAATCTAGCACA
This sequence comes from Zea luxurians, assembly GCA_029449295.1. Lineage (NCBI taxonomy): Eukaryota > Viridiplantae > Streptophyta > Magnoliopsida > Poales > Poaceae > Zea > Zea luxurians. The sequence goes on from JAOPSE010000011.1 coordinate 18,655,814, forward strand.
CATGCATATGCTAAGCATAATATCCGGTCTACTAGCACATAAATAAAGCAAAGAACCTATCATTGACTGGTATGCCTTTTGATCAACGGACTTACCTCCTTTGTTGAGGTCGGTGTGTCCGTCTGTTCCCATCGGTGTCTTTGCGGGCTTGGCGTCCTTCATCCCAAACCGCTTTAGCAAGTCTTGCGTGTACTTCGTTTGGGAGATGAAGGTGTCATCCTTGAGTTGCTTCACTTGAAACCCAAGGAAGTAGTTCAACTCGCCCATCATCGACATCTCGAATTTCTGCGTCATCACCCTGCTAAACTCTTCACAAGACTTTTGATTAGTAGAACCAAATATTATGTCATCGACATAAATTTGGCACACAAAAAGATCACCATCGCAAGTCTTAGTGAAAAGAGTTGGATCGACTTTCCCAACCTTGAAAGCATTAGCAATTAGAAAGTCTCTAAGGCATTCATACCATGCTCTTGGGGCTTGCTTAAGTCCATAGAGCGCCTTAGAGAGCTTACACACGTGGTCGGGGTATCGTTCATCCTCGAAGCCAAGGGGTTGCTCCACGTACACCTCCTCCTTGATCGGCCCGTTGAGGAAAGCACTCTTCACATCCATTTGGAACAACCTGAAAGAATGATGAGCGGCATATGCTAGCAATATATGAATAGATTCTAGCCTAGCCACAGGAGCGAAAGTCTCCTTAAAGTCCAAACCTGCGACTTGGGCATAACCTTTTGCCACAAGTTGAGCCTTGTTTCTCGTCACCACCCCATGCTCGTCCTGTTTGTTGCGGAACACCCACTTGGTTCCCACAACGTTTTGCTTGGGACGAGGCACCAGTGTCCAAACTTCATTACGCTTGAAGTTGTTGAGCTCCTCCTGCATGGCCAACACCTAGTCCGGATCTAGCAAGGCCTCTTCTACCCTAAAAGGCTCAATAGAAGAGACAAAAGAGTAATGCTCACAAAAATTAACTAATCTAGAACGAGTAGTTACTCCCTTGCTAATATCTGAAAGGGAAATGTGCCCTTGGGCCATTTCTAAGTATTTTGGTGATTGAGTGCCAACACATGTGCTTAATTGAGAATTTATGTACATGGATGAACAAGGTGCAAATCATGAAGTAAAGGTATGTTTCTAAGCCTTAGTACATTGGTTTTGTGTACTAATATATTTGTCTAAGTGTTAGAAACAGAAAGAAGAAGAAGAGAGAAGAGGAGAAAAGACTTGGCTGTGTGTTGCCAAGACCCAGCTCGGTCTGGAGCACCGGACTGTCCGGTGTGCACCGGACAGTGTCCGGTGCGCCAGGCTGGCTCGGAGCGAACTGGCCGCTCTCGGGAATTCGCCGACGGCGTACGGCTAAAATTCACCGGACTGTCCGGTGTGCACCGGACTGTCCGGTGAGCCAACGGTCGGCCGGGCCAACGGTCGGCCGCGCAATCTGCGCGGGACACGTGGCGGAGCCAACGGTCGGAAGAAGTCACCGGACTGTTCGGTGTGCACCGGACATGTCCGGTGCGCCAACGGCTCCGGGATCTGCGACAGTCTGCAACGGTCGGAAGCGCCAGATAAGGAAAGAAATCGGGCACCGGACAGTGTCCGGTGTGCACCGGACTGTCCGGTGCCCCCAACGACAGAAGGCAAGGACGGCCTTCCGGATTTGTTCTCAACGGCTCCTAGCTGCCTTGGGGCTATAAAAGGAGCCCCTAGGCGCATGGAGGAGATACACAAGCAACCTTTGAGCATTCTTGATCATCCACACTCAGTCTTTGCGCATCCGTTTGTCATTCTAAGTGTTTCGAGCTCCGTTCTAGTGAGAACTTTTGTGATACTCTTGTGAGCTCGATTCTTGGCCGTGTGTGTGCGCGTTTCGCTGTGGATTTGTGTGTGTTGCTTCCCTCCCTTACTCTGTGCTTCTTTGTGATCATATACTTGTAAGGGCAAGAGACTCCAATTTGTGGAGATTCCTTGCAAACGGGATAGTGAAAGGCAAAACAAAACACCGTGGTATTCAAGTGGGTCTTTGGACCGCTTGAGAGGGGTTGATTGCAACCCTCGTCCGTTGGGACGCCACAACGTGGAGTAGGCAAGCGTTGGTCTTGGCCGAACCACGGGATAAACCACTGTGTCACCTCTGTGCTTGATCTCTTGTGGTATTGTGTTTTGTTGAGACTTCACCTTAGCCACTTGGCAATAATCGTGCTAACACTTAACAAGTTTTTGTGGCTTAAGTTTGAAGTTTTTACAGGATCACCTATTCACCCCCCCTCTAGGTGCTCTCAATTGGTATCGGAGTCGTTCTCTTCACAAAGGGACTAACCGCCCGAAGAGATGGATCCTAAGGGGAAGGGTATCGTGATCAACGACAAAGAGAAGGAATCCTTCGTCAACGAGCCGAAGGACGACAAGCCTACCGACTCCGGCTCGGGTCATAGACGGAAGGAAGGGAAGAAGAAGAAGACAAGGCGCATCAAGGAGATCGTCTACTACGACAGCGATGAGTCTACTTCTTCCCAAAAGGACGAAGACCACAATGACTACGAGAGAAGGAAACCGGTTAATTCGAATTTTTCTTTTGATTACTCTCGTATTCCGCAAAGTTCACATTCACATTTGCTCTCCATTCCACTCGGCAAGCCCCCACACTTTGATGGAGAGGACTACGGATTTTGGAGCCACAAAATGCGTAGTCACCTATTCTCTCTCCATCCTAGTATATGGGAGATTGTAGAGAGTGGAATGCACTTTGATAGTTCGGATAGTCCCATGTTCATTAATGAACAAATTCATAAGAATGCACAAGCTACTACTGTTCTTCTAGCTTCTTTGTGCAGGGATGAATATCATAAAGTAAGCGGCTTGGATAACGCCAAGCAGATCTGGGACACCCTCAAGATTTCTCATGAGGGGAACGACGTCACCTTGCTCACCAAGATGGAGTTGGTGGAGGGAGAGCTTGGACGGTTCGCAATGATAAGGGGCGAGGAGCCGACGCAAACATACAATCGGCTCAAGACCCTTATCAACAAGATAAGAAGCTACAGGAGCACGCGATGGACGGACCACGATGTCGTCCGCCTAATGCTAAGGTCATTTACCGTTCTTGATCCTCACTTGGTGAACAATATACGTGAAAATCCCAGGTACACCAAGATGTCGCCCGAAGAAGTTCTTGGGAAATTCGTTAGCGGGCGAATGATGATCAAGGAGGCGAGGTATGTGGACGACGCCTTGAATGGTCCGATCAACGAGCCGCAACCCCTTGCTCTCAAGGCAACACGAAGCAAGGAGGCGCTACCTAGCAAGGTGGCACAGATTGAGGCGGCTGGCCTTAATGATGAAGAGATGGCTCTCATCATCAAAAGATTCAAGACGGTGCTTAAAGGTCACAAGGGACAACCAAGCAAGACCAAAGCCAAGGGGAAGCGCTCATGCTTCAAATGCGGTAAGCTTGGTCATTTCATTGCTAACTGTCCCGATAATGAAAGTGATCAGGAAAAGGGGAACAAAAGAGAGAAGAAGAAGCAATACAAGAAGGCAAAAGGCGAGGCACATCTAGGAAAGGAGTGGGACTCGGATTGCTCCTCCTCCGACTCTGACAATGAAGGACTCGCTGCCACCGCCTTCAACAAATCTTCCCTCTTCCCCAACGAGCGTCTCACATGCCTTATGGCAAGGGAGAAGAAGGTGAGTACTCAAGACTCCACTTATGCTTCTTCTAGTGATAGTGAGACTAGTGATGATGATGACATAGATTATTCATGCTTGTTCAAGGGCTTAGATAGATCTAAGATAGATAAAATCAATGAATTGATTGATGCATTGAATGAAAAGGATAGGCTTTTAGAAAAGCAAGAGGATTTATTGTATGATGAACATGATAAATTTGTAGAGGCACAAAAATCATATGCTTTAGAGGTGAAAAGAAATGAAATGCTTTCTTATGAACTATCTACTTGTCATGAAACCATTTCTACTTTACAAGGTGTTAACAATGATTTAAATGCTAAGTTAGAAGTAGCAAATAAATCTAATTCTTGTGTAGAATATGTTATGATTTGCACTAGGTGTAAGGATTTCGATGTTGATGCCTGTAGTGAACACCTAGTTTTAATTTCCAAATTAAATGAGGAATTGGCTAGTCTTAATGCCCAACTTAAGACTAGCAAGAGTGAAGTTGATAAGATAAAATTTGCAAGGGATGCCTACACGGTTGGTAGACACCCCTCAATTAAGGATGGGCTTGGCTTCAAGAGGGAAGCCAAGAACTTAACAAGCCATAAGGCTCCCATCTTCGTCAAGGAGAAGGGGAAGGCCCCTATGGCTAGTAGTGCTAAAAAGAACCATGCTTTCTTATACCATGATAGGAGACATGCTAGAAATGCTTATAATGATTTTGATTTACATGTTTATGATTCTCATGCCATGTTTGCTTCTAGTTCTTCATATAAGCATGATAGAGATATGTGTAGGAGAAATGTTGTACATATGCCTAGGAAAGATATTGCTCATGTGCCTAGAAAGAATGTTATTCATGCTCCTAGGAAAGTAGTGAATGAACCTTCTATAATTTATTGTGCTTTAAACACTTCCTTTGCTATTTGTAGAAAGGATAGGAAAATAATTGCTAGGAAGTTAGGGGCAAAATGCAAGGGAAACAGGACTTGCATTTGGGTCCCTAAGGACATTTGTGCTAACCTTGCAGGACCCAACATGAGTTGGGTACCTAAGACCCAAGCCTAAATTTGCCTTGCAGGTTTATGCATCCGGGGGTTCAAGCTGGATTATCGACAGCGGATGCACAAACCATATGACGGGGGAGAAGAAGATGTTCACCTCCTACGTCAAAAATAAGGATTCCCAAGATTCAATTATATTCGGTGATGGGAATCAAGGCAAGGTAAAAGGGTTAGGTAAAATTGCAATTTCTAATGAGCACTCAATTTCAAATGTGTTTCTAGTTGAGTCTCTTGGTTACAACCTGCTATCTGTTAGTCAACTATGCAACATGGGATATAATTGCCTTTTTACTAATGTAGATGTGTCTGTCTTTAGAAGATGTGATGGTTCACTAGCTTTTAAGGGTGTACTAGACGGCAAGCTTTACTTAGTTGATTTTGCAAAAGAAGAGGCCGGTCTAGATGCATGCTTAATGGCTAAGACTTGCATGGGCTGGCTGTGGCATCGCCGCTTAGCACATGTGGGGATGAAGAACCTCCACAAGCTTCTAAAGGGAGAACACATGATAGGTCTAACAAATGTTTATTTCGAAAAAGATAGACCTTGTGCAGCTTGTCAGGCAGGTAAACAAGTGGGAGGAGCACATCACAGCAAGAATGTGATGACACGTCAAGACCTCTGGAGCTGCTGCATATGGACCTCTTCGGACCCGTCGCCTATCTAAGCATAGGAGGAAGTAAGTATGGTTTAGTTATTGTTGATGACTTTTCCCGCTTCACTTGGGTGTTCTTTTTGCAGGATAAGTCTGAAACCCAAGGGACCCTCAAGCGCTTCCTCAGGAGAGCTCAAAATGAGTTTGAGCTCAAGGTGAAGAAGATAAGGAGCGACAACGGGTCCGAGTTCAAGAACCTTCAAGTGGAGGAGTTTCTTGAGGAGGAAGGGATCAAGCACGAGTTCTCCGCTCCCTACACACCACAGCAAAATGGTGTGGTAGAGAGGAAGAACAGGACGCTAATCGATATGGCGAGGACGATGCTTGGAGAGTTCAAGACCCCCGAGTGCTTTTGGTCGGAAGCCGTGAACACGGCTTGCCACGCCATCAACAGGGTCTACCTTCACCGCCTCCTCAAGAAGACGTCATATGAGCTACTAACCGGTAACAAACCCAATGTATCGTACTTTCGTGTATTTGGGAGCAAGTGCTACATTCTAGTGAAGAAGGGTAGAAATTCTAAGTTTGCTCCCAAAGCTGTAGAAAGGTTTTTATTAGGTTATGATTCAAATACAAAGGCGTATAGAGTCTTCAACAAATCATCGGGTTTGGTTGAAGTCTCTAGCGACGTTGTATTTGATGAAACTAATGGCTCTCCAAGAGAGCAAGTTGTTGATTGTGATGATGTAGATGAAGAAGATGTTCCGACGGCCGCTATACGAACCATGGCGATTGGAGACATTCGGCCACAGGAACAAGATGAACGAGATCAACCTTCTTCCTCAACGACGGTGCATCCCCCAACTCAAGACGATGAACAGGTTCATCAACAGGAGGCGTGTGATCAAGGGGGAGCACAAGATGATCACGTGATGGAGGAAGAAGCGCAACCGGCACCTCCAACTCAAGTTCGAGCGATGATTCAAAGGGATCATCCCGTCGACCAAATTCTGGGTGACATTAGCAAGGGAGTAACTACTCGGTCTCGACTAGTTAATTTTTGTGAACATTACTCTTTTGTCTCCTCTATTGAGCCTTTCAGGGTAGAGGAGGCCTTGCTAGATTCGGATTGGGTGTTGGCCATGCAGGAGGAACTTAACAACTTCAAGCGCAATGAAGTTTGGACGCTGGTGCCTCGTCCCAAGCAAAATGTTGTGGGAACCAAGTGGGTGTTCCGCAACAAACAGGACGAGCATGGGGTGGTGACGAGGAACAAAGCTCGACTTGTGGCAAAAGGTTATGCCCAAGTCGCAGGTTTGGACTTTGAGGAGACTTTTGCTCCTGTGGCTAGGCTAGAATCAATTCGTATCTTGCTAGCATATGCCGCTCACCATTCTTTCAGGTTGTACCAAATGGATGTGAAGAGCGCTTTCCTCAACGGGCCAATAAAGGAGGAGGTGTACGTAGAGCAACCCCCTGGCTTCGAGGATGAGCGGTACCCCGACCACGTGTGTAAGCTCTCTAAGGCGCTCTATGGACTTAAACAAGCCCCAAGAGCATGGTATGAATGCCTTAGAGATTTCTTAATTGCTAATGCTTTCAAGGTTGGGAAAGCCGATCCAACTCTTTTTACAAAGACATGTGATGGTGATTTGTTTGTGTGCCAAATTTATGTCGATGACATAATATTTGGTTCTACTAACCAAAAGTCTTGTGAAGAGTTTAGCAGGGTAATGACGCAGAAATTCGAGATGTCGATGATGGGCGAGTTGACCTACTTCCTTGGGTTCCAAGTGAAGCAACTCAAGGACGGCACCTTCATCTCCCAAACAAAGTACACGCAAGATCTGCTAAAGCGGTTTGGGATGAAGGACGCCAAGCCCGCAAAGACTCCGATGGGAACCGACGGACACACCGACCTCAACAAAGGAGGTAAGTCTGTTGATCAAAAAGCATACCGGTCAATGATAGGGTCTTTACTTTATTTATGTGCTAGTAGACCGGATATTATGCTTAGCGTATGCATGTGTGCTAGATTTCAATCCGATCCTAAGGAGTGTCACTTGGTGGCGGTAAAGTGAATTCTTAGATATTTAGTCGCTACGCCTTGCTTCGGGATCTGGTATCCAAAGGGGTCTAACTTTGACTTGATTGGGTACTCAGATTCCGACTATGCTGGATGTAAGGTCGATAGGAAGAGTGCATCAGGGACGTGCCAATTCTTAGGAAGGTCCCTGGTGTCATGGAACTCTAAGAAACAAACCTCCGTTGCCCTATCCACCGCTGAGGCCGAGTATGTTGCCGCAGGACAGTGTTGCGCGCAACTACTTTGGATGAGGCAAACCCTCCGGGACTTTGGCTACAATCTGAGCAAAGTCCCACTCCTATGTGATAATGAGAGTGCTATCCGAATAGCGGAAAATCCTGTTGAGCACAGCCGCACAAAGCACATTGACATCCGGCATCACTTTTTGAGAGACCACCAGCAAAAGGGAGATATCGAAGTGTTTTATGTTAGCACCGAGAACCAGCTAGCCGATATCTTTACCAAGCCTTTAGATGAGAAGACCTTTTGCAGGCTGCGTAGTGAGCTAAATGTCTTAGATTCGCGGAACTTGGATTGAATTGTAGCATACATGTGCTTATGCCTTTGATCATGTTCCTTCTGCATTTTGTTGCTTATTATGGTGCTCAAGTTGTACAAACACTCCCTGGACCTCACTAGTCCGTTGCAATGTGATGCACATGTTTAGGGGGAGATGTGTTACAACTTGATCCCTTGAGACTAACCATATGCTTGAGTTTGTTTGATTTAGTCTCAAAGGAGAATTAAAAGGGAAAAGGTGGACTTGGATCATGCAAGACTTCCACTGCACTCCGATGAGAGGGTAACTTATTTCCAAGTTCATCTCATGAACTCTGATTGCCATTTGCTCTTAATTGAAGATTTTGGTGAGGCAATGGGGTTAAAGGGCCAAGATTGATCCCGTTTTGGTGCTTGATGCCAAAGGGGGAGAAAATAAAGGCCAAAGCGATAAATGGATCAGCTACCACTTGAGAGATTTTGAAAATAGTAGAGTAGAGTTTTTTGTTTGTCAAAATTCTTATGTTGTCTCTCTTGTCAAAAGTTGGCTTCTTGTGGGGAGAAGTATTGATTATGGGAAAAAGGGGGAGTTTTTGAAATCTTTGATCAATCTCTTTTGGAATGACTCTCTTTATGCTTCAACATGTGTGTTTAACTTAGAGATAGAGATTTGAGTTTGATTTGCAAAAACAAACCAAGTGGTGGCAAAGGATGATCCATATATGCCAAAATTGATTCAAAATAAATTTAAGTTTTATTTGAAGTGAGTTTGCACTTGTTCTAGTTGCTTTATGTTGTGTTGGCATAAATCACCAAAAAGGGGGAGATTGAAAGGGAAATGTGCCCTTGGGCCATTTCTAAGTATTTTGGTGATTGAGTGCCAACACATGTGCTTAATTGAGAATTTATGTACATGGATGAACAAGGTGCAAATCATGAAGTAAAGGTATGTTTCTAAGCCTTAGTACATTGGTTTTGTGTACTAATATATTTGTCTAAGTGTTAGAAACAGAAAGAAGAAGAAGAGAGAAGAGGAGAAAAGACTTGGCTGTGTGCTGCCAAGACCCAGCTCGGTCTGGAGCACCGGACTGTCCGGTGTGCACCGGACAGTGTCCGGTGCGCCAGGCTGGCTCGGAGCGAACTGGCCGCTCTCGGGAATTCGCCGACGGCGTACGGCTAAAATTCACCGGACTGTCCGGTGTGCACCGGACTGTCCGGTGAGCCAACGGTCGGCCGGGCCAACGGTCGGCCGCGCAATCTGCGCGGGACACGTGGCGGAGCCAACGGTCGGAAGAAGTCACCGGACTGTCCGGTGTGCACCGGACATGTCCGGTGCGCCAACGGCTCCGGGATCTGCGACAGTCTGCAACGGTCGGAAGCGCCAGATAAGGAAAGAAATCGGGCACCGGACAGTGTCCGGTGTGCACCGGACTGTCCGGTGCCCCCAACGACAGAAGGCAAGGATGGCCTTCCGGATTTGTTCTCAACGGCTCCTAGCTGCCTTGGGGCTATAAAAGGAGCCCCTAGGCGCATGGAGGAGATACACAAGCAACCTTTGAGCATTCTTGATCATCCACACTCAGTCTTTGCGCATCCGTTTGTCATTCTAAGTGTTTCGAGCTCCGTTCTAGTGAGAACTTTTGTGATACTCTTGTGAGCTCGATTCTTGGCCGTGTGTGTGCGCGTTTCGCTGTGGATTTGTGTGTGTTGCTTCCCTCCCTTACTCTGTGCTTCTTTGTGATCATATACTTGTAAGGGCAAGAGACTCCAATTTGTGGAGATTCCTTGCAAACGGGATAGTGAAAGGCAAAACAAAACACCATGGTATTCAAGTGGGTCTTTGGACCGCTTGAGAGGGGTTGATTGCAACCCTCGTCCGTTGGGACGCCACAACATGGAGTAGGCAAGCGTTGGTCTTGGCCGAACCACGGGATAAACCACTGTGTCACCTCTGTGCTTGATCTCTTGTGGTATTGTGTTTTGTTGAGACTTCACCTTAGCCACTTGGCAATAATCGTGCTAACACTTAACAAGTTTTTGTGGCTTAAGTTTGAAGTTTTTACAGGATCACCTATTCACCCCCCCTCTAGGTGCTCTCAATATCACCCAAAATTTGGTCGACGGGATGATTCCTTTGAATCGTCGCTCGAACTTGGGTTGGAGGTGCCTGAGGTGCTTCTTCCTCTTCAACTAGGACATCCTGTGCTCCCCTTTGATCACGCGCCTCCACTTGAGGTACCTGTTCGTCATCTTGGGATGGGGGATGCACCACTGTTGAGGAAGAAGGTTGATCTTGCTCCAATTGTTCCTGTGGTCGCACATCGCCAATTGCCATGGTGCGCATAGCGGCCGTTGGAACGTCTTCTTCATCTACATCATCAAGATCAACAACTTGCTCTCTTGGAGAGCCATTAGTCTCATCAAATACAACGTCGCTAGAGACTTCAACCAAACCCAATGATTTGTTGAAGACCCTATACGCCTTTGTATTTGAGTCATAACCTAATAAAAACCCTTCTACAGCTTTGGGAGCAAATTTAGAAGTTCTACCTTTCTTCACAAGAATATAACACTTGCTCCCAAATACACGAAAATAAGACACATTGGGTTTGTTACCAGTTAGCAGCTCATACGAAGTCTTCTTGAGGAGGCGGTGAAGGTAGACCCGGTTGATGGCGTGGCAAGCCGTGTTCACGGCTTCCGACCAAAAGCGCTCGGGGGTCTTAAACTCTCCAAGCATAGTCCTCGCCATATCGATGAGTGTCCTGTTCTTCCTCTCTACCACACCATTTTGTTGTGGTGTGTAGGGAGCGGAGAACTCGTGCTTGATTCCTTCCTCCTCAAGATACTCCTCCACTTGAAGGTTCTTGAATTCGGACCCGTTGTCGCTCCTTATCTTCTTCACCTTGAGCTCAAACTCATTTTGAGCTCTCCTGAGGAAGCGCTTGAGGGTCCCTTGGGTTTCAGATTTATCCTGCAAAAAGAATACCCAAGTGAAGCGGGAAAAATCATTAACTATAACAAGACCATACTTACTTCCTCCTATACTTAGATAGGCGACGGGTCCGAAGAGGTCCATATGAAGCATCTCCAAGGGTCTTGATGTGGTCATCACATTTTTGGTGTGATGAGAGCTTCCCACCTGTTTCCCTGCTTGACAAGCTACACAAGGTCTATCTTTTTCGAAATGCACATTAGTTAGACCTATCACGTGTTCTCCCTTTAGAAGCTTGTGGAGGTTCTTCATCCCCACATGTGCTAAGCGGCGATGCCACAGCCAACCCATGCAAGTCTTAGCAATTAAGCATGCATCTAGACCGGCCTCTTCTTTTGCAAAATCAACTAAATAAAGTTTGTCGTCTAGTACACCCTTAAAAGCTAGTGAACCATCACACCTTCTAAAGACAGACACATCTACATTTGTGAATAAACAATTATATCCCATTTTACAAAGTTGACTAACGGATAACAGATTATATCCAAGCGACTCAACTAAAAACACATTAGAAATAGAGTGCTCGGACGAAATAGCAATTTTACTTAACCCTTTTACCTTGCCTTGGTTCCCATCACCGAATATTATTGAATCTTGGGGATCCTTGTTCTTGACGTAGGAAGAGAACATCCTCTTCTCTCCCGTCATGTGGTTCGTGCATCCATTGTCGATAATCCAGCTTGAGCCCCCGGATGCATAAACCTGCAAGGCAAATTTAGGCTTGGGTCTTAGGTACCCAACTCTTGTTGGGTCCTGCAAGGTTAGTCACAATGGTCTTAGGGACCCAAATGCAAGTTTTATCTCCCTTGCATCTTGCCCCTAACTTCCTAGCAATCACCTTCTTATTCTTTCTACAAATGGCAAATGAAGCATTGCAAGCATGATATATTGTAGAAGGTTCATTAACTTTCCTAGGAATATTAACAACATTTCTCCTAGGCATATGATGAACAACATTTCTCCTAGACATATCTCTACCATGCATATAGGAAGAACTAGAAGCAAACATGGCATGGGAATCAAAAGCATCATAAGCATTACAACTCCTATAGGCATTTCTAGACTGTCTCCTATCATGGTACATAAAAGCATGGTTCTTTTTAGCACTACTAGCCATAGGGGCCTTCCCTTTCTCCTTGGCGGAGATGGGAGCCTTATGGCTTGTCAAGCTCTTGGCTTCCCTCTTGAAGCCAAGTCCATCCTTAATTGAGGGGTGTCTACCAATCGTGTAGGCATCCCTTGCAAATTTTAGCTTATCGAATTCACTTTTGCTAGTCTTAAGTTGGGCATTAAGACTAGCCAATTCATCATTCAATTTGGAAATTGAAACTAGATGTTCACTACAAGCATCAACGTCAAAATCTTTACACCTATTACAAATCATAACATGTTCTACACAAGAGTTAGATTTACTTGCTACTTCTAGTTTAGCATTTAAACTATCATTAACACCTTTTAAAGTAGAAATGGTTTCATGACAAGTAGATAGTTCACAAGAAAGCATTTCATTCCTTTTAACTTCTAGAGCAAGTGAATTTTGTGCACTAACAAATTTATCGTGCTCTTCATATAAAAGATCCTCTTGCTTTTCTAATAACCTATTCTTATCATTTAAAGCATCAATCAATTCATTGATTTTATCAATTTTATTTCTATCTAAACCTTTAAATAAACTAGAATAGTCTACTTCATCATCATCACTAGACTCCTCATCACTTGAAGAAGTATAAGTGGTATTCCGAGTGCATACCTTCTTCTCCTTCGCCATGAGGCACGTGTGATGCTCGTTTGGGAAGAGGGATGACTTGTTGAAGGCTGTGGCGGCGAGTCCTTCATTGTTGGAGTCGAAAGAGGAGCAATCCGAATCCCACTCCTTTCCGAGATGTGCCTCGCCCTGGGCCTTCTTGTAATTCTTCTTCTTTTCCCTTTTGTTCCCTTTTCCTGGTCACTATCATTATTGGGACAGTTAGCAATAAAATGACCAATCTTACCACATTTGAAGCATGAGCGCTTCCCCTTTGTCTTGGTCTTGCTTGGCTGTCCCTTGCGACCCTTTAGCGCCGTCTTGAAGCGCTTGATGATGAGGGCCATCTCTTCATCATTGAGCCCGGCCGCCTCAACTTGCGCCACCCTGCTAGGTAGTGCCTCCTTGCTCCTCGTTGCCTTGAGAGCAATGGGTTGAGGCTCATGGATTGGACCGTTCAACGCGTCGTCAACGTATCTCGCCTCCTTGATCATCATTTGCCCACTTACGAACTTCCCAAGGACTTATTCGGGTGACATCTTGGTGTACCTAGGATTTTCACGAATATTGTTCACCAAATGTGGATCAAGTACAGTAAAGGACCTTAGCATCAGGCGAACGACGTCGTGGTCCGTCCATCGCGTGCTTCCGTAGCTCCTTATTCTGTTGATATGAGTCTTGAGTCGGTTGTATGTTTGGGTTGGCTCCTCGCCCCTTATCATCGCGAATCTTCCAAGCTCGCCCTCTACCAACTCCATCTTGGTGAGCAAGGTGACATCGTTCCCCTCATGAGAGATCTTGAGGGTGTCCCAGATCTGCTTGGCATTGTCCAAGCCGCTCACCTTATGGTACTCGTCCCTGCACAAAGAGGCTAACAACACAGTAGTAGCTTGTGCATTTTTATGAATCTGTTCATTAATAAATATAGGACTATCCGAGCTATCAAATTTCATTCCATTCTCAACAATCTCCCATATGCTTAGATGGAGAGACAACAAGTGACTACGCATTTTGTGACTGCAAAATCCGTAGTCCTCCCCATCAAAGTGTGGAGGTTTGCCAAGAAGGATGGAAAGCAAATGTGCATTTGAACTCTGCGGAATACGAGAGTAATCGAAAGAAAAGTTCGAATTAACCGTCTTTCGTTTCTCGTAGTCGTAGTCGTCCTTTTGGGAAGAAGTAGACTCGTCGCTGTCGTCGTAGTAGATGATCTCCTTGATGCGCCTTGTCTTCTTCTTCTTCCCATCTTTGCGTTTGTGGCCTGAGCCCGAGTCGGTAGGCTTGTCATCCTTCGGCTCGTTGACGAAGGACTCCTTCTCCTTATCGTTGACCACAATTCCCTTCCCCTTAGGATCCATCTCTTCGGGCGATTAGTCCCTTCGTGAAGAGAACGGCTCTGATACCAATTGAGAGCACCTAGAGGGGAGGTGAATAGGTGATCCTGTGAAACTTGAAAACTTAATGCCACAAAACTTGGTTAGGCGTTAGCACAATAATGCCAAGTGGCTAGAGAGGAGTCTCAACAAAACACAATAACCACAAGAGATCAATCACAGAGATGGCACAGTGGTTTATCCTGTGGTTCGGCCAAGACCAACGCTTGCCTACTCCACGTTGTGGCGTCCCAACGGACGAGGGTTGCAATCAACCCCTCTCAAGCGGTCCAAAGACCCACTTGAATACCATGGTGTTTTGCTTTGCTTTTCTTTATCCCGTTCGCGAGGAATCTCCACAACTTGGAGCCTCTCACCCTTACACTTGAAATTCACAAAGAAGCACGGAGTAAGGGAGGGATGAGCAATGCACATAAGACACAAAATCAGAATGTCAACATGCACACAAGTCACAACAAGAGCTCGCAACACAACCCGACGAGTTCACAACTCAACTAGAGCTCTAGATGCTATCACGAAGAAACAAATGCGTGGAATCGAAGTCTTGGTGCTTAGGAATGCTTTGAGTATGCTTGATGTCCTCCTCCATGCGCCTAGGGGTCCCTTTTATAGCCCCAAGGCAGCTAGGAGCCGTTGAGAGCATTCCAGGAAGGCTGATCTTGCCTTCTGTCGCCTGGCGCACCGGACAGTCCGGTGCACCACCGGACACTGTCCGGTGCGGATTTGTTTCCTTGTTTGGTGAAGTCGACCGTTGCTGATTGAGAGCCGTTGGCGCACCGGACACTATCCGGTGCTCCAATGTGACCGTTGGCTCGGCCACGCGTCACGCGCGGAATCCTCGACCGACTGTTGCCCCGGCTGACCGTTTGCTCACCGGACAGTCCGGTGCACACCGGACAGTCCGGTGAATTATAGTCGTACGTCGTTAATGGTTTCCCGAGAGCGACGAGTTCGCCTGTGAACGGCTCACCGGACAGTCCGGTGATTTATAGCCGTACACCGCCGTCGAACTCCCGAGAGCAGCAAGTTCGCCAGAGCCAGTCTGGCACACCGAACATTGTCCGGTGCACCACCGGACACTGTCCGATGTGCCACCGGACAGTCCGATGCACCCAGACTGAGCAGACTTGGGCTGAACAAAGCCATCTCATTTCCAACTCGATTTTTCCTGTTTCCAGCACTTAGACACAATACATTAGTCCATAAAACAATGTACTAAGTCTAGAAACATACCTTTTGACATGATTTGCACTTTGTCCACCACTTTGCATAGATTAACACAAAAGCACTCGTGTTGGCACTCAATCACCAAAATACTTAGAAATGGCCCAAGGGCACATTTCCCTTTCAAGCCCAGGCAGCACTGCGACGAGCGCCACGACGGACGGCTAGGCACACCTTGTTGGTGACATCGAGAAGGCGCTTTTCTCGATCGGTGTCCTGGGTTCGGGTGAAGGTGGCCACCTTGTCCTCACCCTTGCGGAGGCTCGCAATCTCTAGTTCTAGTTTTGAAAAGGGCGAAGGAAAGTCAAGACAACCAAAGTGGGGCCTCCGTGAAAGCAAAAAGACAACATTAACCCGTGATGCGGCGATCCACCTCCACCAGGCGGTGGAGACTGGCCACCTCATCGTCGGTAGTCTTGAGCGCCGTATGGGTAGCGGCCAAGAACTCTTGGAGATCTGAGGAGGTCTACGATGAGAGGATCGCGATCCCGCCCTAACAGAAAGACATCCCTAAGTCTTTCCTTTGACCCAACAAGATCACTTGACTGCATAGGGAAGAAGATGAGGCAAGCACAAGCGTGGGAATCTAGAAGCAGAAGGAAAAAGGGCCCATACCCCTAGTTAATCATCTTTTGCCAAAGAGGACACAACACCAGGGGCGCTCTTCCACTGGGCACTAGCTTGAGTCCATTAGGGGCCACGAAGAAATTGCCCCTCAACAAAGAGAGTGAGGCAAGACACGATGAAGCCGCTCAAGGGAGAGATCATTTATAGAAAGGCACAAGGCGTGGCGAAATGGGTCAGATGCCAAACGTCGCATATGGAAAGAAGCGATGGTTTGGCACCAAATACGCAAAACAATGGAAATATGCTCTATGATAAAAGGTAGCGCCCGACCTGAGACTAGGCCTCGAGGGGAGACATCCTCCCCTAGGGGCACAGGGGCTACTGTTAGGGATACGATCCTCAGTCCCTAGGGCCCATCGATCAATGGTCAAACTAGAGAAAGGGCCCTAGCATCCGGGGTCCATCAATTAGCAGGAAGAAATAAGTATCGTCTACCCTAGAAGAACCTGCCCCCGGATGAACTCTGTGGCACCGAGCCCAGGGTCGGGTGTGGCAGAACCTGGCAGGGAGGTCAGGCGTGCCAAAGGGAAACCACTCGAGTTGATCCCACGCTTGGCCTAAGACCAATCCGTCATAAATGATCGACCCCATTAATTGCACCTGGCGTCGAGCCATAGCGGAGGCACTGGTTCGCCTCCCATTCATAACCTACAAACCCTTCGGGTCGTAGAGCACTCATGACCTACAAACCCTTTGGATTACAACGCATTTATGGCCCGTGCATCCCCTCGGCCAACAATGCACGATCTACCGGGACTAGGCCTGAGTGTGCAGATTGTTGGCAGGGCGCAACACGATGAACTGTGTCGAGCCTGAGGCTACGAAGGCCAGGGGTTGGCATAGCCCCAATGATGAGGCTAGGACTCCAGTTTGTAACCACCTCCACCACAAATAAGAGACTTGGGAGCCTCTCCTCCCGCTCCCGCCCGCTTGTAACCCTACTACAAGCTTTGACCATCAATGGTGCCGGTAGCGCAAGCCACCGATGACTGAAAGTAAGGACGTTCTGTCTGAACCAGTATAAATCTTGTGCCCATCGTGCACACTGTCTGGAGCCTGGAACAAGCATATTAAATTTACTTGTCAGAGCGAGGTTTGAAACACCAACAATTCTCTAGCTCTATTTGCTCGAATATGGCGCTTGGAGGCTATTGAATGCTTGGGAGTAGTTTCACTAAGTGTATAGATGTTTGGAGTAGCTCTTGTGTCTTCAATGTGCTGGTTGGGGGTATTTACAGCCCACAACTTCCCAAATAAACGTTGGAGTGGGTCATTTGTTGAATCTTAGCTTTCCAACACTTCTAGATATGCCAATTTAAGTTTCTAGGGGTATTTAGAACTTACCCAAAGTATATAACTACTGCTAGTTCATCTATTCCAAGTTTTACCCCTTTTATTAGATTTGAGCTATTTCTGACTTAGAAACAATGAGATTGATCTTATGAACTTGTGAATCAAAGACTTGACAAACTAGTTAGTCCAAATGGTTGTGATGGTCATCAAGCACCGAAAATCAATATAGAAAATGGTTTAAGGCTATTTTCCTTTCATGGTACATCCTCAACACTCCAGTTTTGTCTAGGGAGCTCCATGGAACAATATGTAATAGTATTATCAGCACAGACAACATTCAGATCACTCCCAATTGACATAAGCTTAGTGCAAGGATTGGTTATTATTTCCAACTAACAATTATCTAAGCCTACTACTGATGATCTTGGTGATGCTTCTGGCATGGTATGAAGAGCATGCATTCTTTCTTCCATGAAACCTTCCGCATTTCTTGAGCATGTAGACTCTGATTCCGGTTCCAAAATTACCAGGCATGGAACCTGAAGGGTTGAAACATTTAAGCAACCAATCATCTCTCTATTAACAAATGCTACAACAGATTTACTATCAACCATATCTGTGTAGTCAACGTTTGCAGCGTGTTCATATGGACCAACCTTAAAGTTTACTTCATGTTCAACCAATCTAAGAGTTCCTTTTTCTAAATTACATCAAACTTTGGAGTCGGTAAATAAATCTATCATATTGGGTTCTCCAGGAAATTGATTTTTGAGTAATCCATTTGTTTCTAGAGAATTTACATTTGTAGTTACACTTGAACATGTTGTATTAGCATCCAAATTATTCATTTCTACAGAAAATATTGAACTTGGCATGTCACCATCTTCAGAATCTGATTGGTGCATCATCTATTTAGACATTTACAACTAATTGCAACAAATAAATAAATTGTGTTCCTACATAAACAACTACTAATCGTGGTTGCTTCTGATACAAAAATTGGGTAAACTGAATTGTGGCATCCATTTATGCATTTACAACTCATTGCTACAAACAAACAAATTGTGTTCCTACACAAACAACTATTGATCACAGATCTCCACTGATTGTTGCATATACACAACAACGACAAATCTACTGAATATAAACCTTAAGTGATCCTTCACGCAATGGCATAAAATGCAACGATATCAAATGGAGACTAGAGTCTCCCGAGGAACCGTACAAGATGGGGATGGAATGAAATGCCAATTGCGGTGAGATTCCAATAATTCCTAACGTCAAACCTGCGTTTCGATCGGTTCACCAGGCAATTAAAGATGGTAGAGGATTAATGAATTGACACCACCCATATGACCATAATCGCTAAATTTGTTAGCGACAGCCAACAAAGGAACATTCCCTGCAACGACGAACGACCGCATGAACCACCAAAGAGTGCGTGACACCCATCTAATCCATGTACTCTAGATTGTAGCATCGTTTGTCATGAAACACAGCGTCGAACATCAATGAGAGCCAAATCGACGACGTCCGCAAGTGGAAACCAACAAAGCGGGGTCATGAAGGGAGAAGCGTCAAGGTTAGGGAACATGAGACATAGTTGGTGAGGCTAACAATGGGTGGGGTGATTTGGGAGGGAGCCGAAGGCGGCTAATCTAGGCCAGATGCGGCGGTTGCGAGCAGGAAAAGTCTCCAACTCTACATTGCCTAGCCACATTGTATGCAACAATTCGGACGACAGCTGTCATGGTGCTGGCCGCGTCCCATGTAGGTGGGGGAGGTCTAGAGCAGAGTAGGGATGGAGGGCTACGGGCGGTAATGAGTTATAGATTTTCCACTATAAAATTTAAGCATCAAATCGGATTAGGATTAGATTTCTATTCATTTTGAACTAAAATTAATTAAGAGCTCTAACTTAATGTGAAGAAGCGTTTTTGATCGTGATCCATTACCACCCCTATCGAGGGCAGTGGAGGCAGGACAACAAGTAGTAGTAGTGCGGTGCAAGAGAGCCGAGGAGGTCGATAGCAACAACATGGTGCAAGAGAGCGAGGCAGACACAAGTTAGTAGCAATGCTCGCACGCGTGAAGTGCGGGGTGAAAGGAAAATGATTGAGGTTTCAAGAACTTTGATTTGATGAAATCCTAAGAAATGTTCACTGACCATGGTTTTAACGTTTGTTTATATAAACACAATGGCATAAATAAATGTATATATACTTCAATATTTCAAAGTGATGGTTCAACACAACGGTATAAATAAATGTAGTTAAAAAGGAAATGAAGAGAGTTTAACCGTGTTTGGCCATCATGGGTGTCATTCTCCAGAGCACCCCTCCCCTCCTGTAGTCCCGTCCCAGGCTCCTACGACACAAAAAAGACCAAGAGAAACGGCTATTAAACGTGTCACGCCCTGGTTGTCTCGTATTCTTTGGGTCGTAGAGCACTCATGACCTATGAGCCCTTTGGACTACGAGGCATTTATGACTCGCACGTCCCCTAGCCAACGATGCACTCATGACCTATCGGGACTAGGCCTGAGTGTGTAGGCTGCTGGCAGGGCGCAACACGACGAACCATGTCGAGCCCTAGGCTACGAAGGCCAGAGGTTGGTGTAGCCCCAATGATGGCTTTCGGGCCCCACACTGTCTACGCCGTTCACCATAAGAATACGAAACAACCAGGCAACTGCAAGCACGCATGGCTTTACCCCATGGTAGAACGCCCAGTTTTACCATCACCCGGTGCCTCCTTCCTAAGGACGCCACCGCTGGGTAACCCCCCTCCTTGGCCTATAAAAGGAGGTCGACCTCGGACATGAGGGGCTTTGGGACAGACAACGGACGTGAGGATTGACCATAGACGAGAAGACACCCAGAAGGACCGACAAACAGAAGGACCCAGAGGACGGAGCCCCACCTCTAAGCCAGGATTAGCTAGGACTCCAGTCTGTAACCACCTCCACCATAAATAAGAGACTTGGGAGCCTCTCCTCCCTCTCTCGCCTGCTTGTAACCCTACTACAAGCTTTGATCATCAATGGTACCAATAGCAAGCCACCGATGACTGGAAGTAGGGACGTTATGTCCAACCAGTATAAATCTTGCGCCCATCGTGCACACCGTCCGGAGCCTGGAACAAGCATAATAAATATACTTGTTGGAGCAAGGTTCGAAACACCGACACTTCTCTAGCTCTATTTGCTCGAATATGGTGCTTGGAGGCTATTGAATGCTTGGGAGTAGTTTCACTAAGTGTATAGATGTTTGGAGTAGCTCTTGTGTCTCCAATGTGCTAGTTGGGGGTATTTATAGCCCACAACTACCTAAATAACTGTTGGAGTGAATGATTTGTTAAATCTGAGCTTTCCAACACTTCTAGACAGGTCAATTTAGGTTTTAGGGGTATTTAGAACTTACCTAAAGTATATAACTACTGCTAGTTCATCTATTCCAAGTTTTACCCCTTTTTGATTGGATTTGAGTAATTTCTGACTTAGAAACAATGAGATTGATCTTATGAACTTGTGAATCAAAGACTTGACAAACTAGTTAGTCCATATGATTGTGATGGTCATCAAGCACCGAAAATCAATATAGAAAATAGTTTAAGGCTATTTTCCTTTCATGGTTGTAATACCTAGCTTTTATAAAGAAGTAGAGTTAATATTCCTATATGAATGTGCTTGCATTTGTGATCACATGTGAAGTAAATAAAAAATGTGTTGCATATCATGCTGAGGTTTTGAAGTGAGCATTTAAATTTGATTTTATGATGAGAGAATGAGAGTTAAATAGAAATTTGAATTTGGAATATGGAAAATAACACTTTGGATTAAGTGAATTAACCTTTTTGGAAGTAAGTTAATGAAGAAAATACTCATAATAATGATAAAAAGGTAACAAAGAGGATTATCTCATATTAGACTTTTACTGCACATTTTAAAAATTTTGAAATACGAAACTTGAACTTGAATTTAGTTGAAAACCTGAAAAAGAAAATAATAAAAAGAAAAGGAAACTAGTTGGGTCTGGTATGTTGATTTTGGGCCAACCACTCCACTTCCTTGTCGACCCAACTTGCCTGGGTCGCGCGTTCGCGCTGACAGCCAAGACACGCGGGTTAGCCGTCCCACGCGCGCTACCACAACATTTGACTGGTGGGCCCTGCAAGTTAGTCACGCCATACCAGATGCCCGCGCTGACATCTGGGGCCCGCGACTTAGTATCTCCCTCTCCTAGCTGTGCCCTGAGACTTACACAGGGGACCATGCTATCAGCGCCAACCTCCCAACAGAATGCCCCTAATTCAGCGCGGCGTAACAACCATGGTCGCTGTCTCCCCAGCTTGGCAGGTCGCCAAGTCCATCCTGCCACGCCTATAAGTAAGGGGGAAGGGCGTCCTCGGTCGATCGCATGCACCTCGCAAAACCGTTGGGCGCTTTGGCTCTGAGCACCACACCACGAAGAGAGAAAGTGAGGGAAGGAGAAGGTCGCCAACGTCGGACTCACGCTGTGCCGGTGTCCGGGAGCTGTGGGTACCCAGGGAGGCTCATCGGGGCCTGTCGGATGGATACGCGGTTTTGCCGGGGTCGAGAATCGTGTGGGCCAATGACGATTTCTCACCGCACTTCAACATCCGTCGTCGTACCACGCTTGACCACGGACGGAGCTTGTGGTTTCACAATCCCCGGTAATTACTTCGTTGTCACACCTGAGTTTCTGGGCGTGAATAATCACCAAGTGTGCTAGGACCAAGTCTCACACATATGATGACTCAGGGTACAGAAACGAATGTCATATCATTAATATATAACAGAGTTCTATACAAAATAGATAAATAATTACATCATACGAAGACAACGATCCAACAACCAATGTTGACTGGGAGACGACAGCCTAGACCACTCACGAACTCATCACAGCATCCTTCATGTGCCTCATCCTATGTACCTGTTCTTGACCTGGGGGATGTGAGTACATCAATGGTGAGCTCACATATGTTCGTCGCTCAACAAGTTGTGGGGAATAATGTGCATGAGCTCACTTACAGTGGGGCTCATGTGAAGTGTAAGGCTTATCAAAGGAGATGGTTACAGCTGAGCATTGTTTTTAGAGTTGGTCAAAATTTTATTAGCAGTTACTAAGTATAAGTAGATACCAACCCAATTAAATAAGAGATCACAATTAATATCAACACCCACAATGCAATGCAAATGATAAGTTAAGTTTAATTCCATAAATTAATCATGTGAGTGTCCAAGCTGCTCATGACCATGAGCATGACTGATATACCAGTTTTACACTCTGCAGAGGTTGCGCATCTTTACCCACAAGTCGTGTATCCCTTCTAGCCAGGGTTTGCAAGGCTCTTAGACACTTCCGAAGTGAATGGCTAGGGATCCACTACGAGGCCTTTACAAATTTCCACTAGCTTTAGAAAACCCACTACGGTTTCTGAGAAAAAGCCATCGCAGCATGATCGACCCGAGAACCTCCCTATACGTAGCTCCTTTACCGCCCTTGTCCCTTTTGGGTAAGGTAGTCCTCCATTAGCTTTTCTAATTAGTCAGCCAAGGGCGTCCCATACCACCCTTGTGGTAGCACTTTTTCTTGGGTGGTTCTCCATGTTCCAATTAACATAATGATCTTATCATGAACAATAATCAACATCAACAAAATTAGAACATGAACATAATATAATGTTACTTTCCCAAAACCAGGTAGAGCAATAGCAAAACTACCCAATAGTTCATATGTTTGCAAGGTGGAGGATAAACAATGCTAGGGAAACCTATTAGGTCCCATCAAATTAACATGAGCGTGTCACAGTGATTAACAAGAACATTATTAGGCAAACAAAGGTGATCAAGGGCATAACTTGCTTGTAACTCGAATTTCCAGGTACTTCACCAAGTTGGTCTTCGGTGACTCGTAACCTGACTACTACTCGTAGCAATACATAAAAACAGACAAGGAGTACATAAAAATAACATTACACCAAACATGAGAATAAACCACGTAAGAATATTCTACGCGTTGCTATGAGGTCATAGGTTCGAGAACCACTAAATTCAGAGTTACGGTTAATAGGATATGATTTTCTAAAGATTTAGGTGATTAAACAATAAAAGATAAATTATATTTTAATTAATATAAATCATGTGAGAATTAATTAAACTTTAATCCGAGATATAACTTGATTATAGGTTGTATTTTTAGTCAGGTTATAATCATGTACAATTTACTTTGATTAGTAAGATAAATCAATAATCATAGAATAAAAAATATAAAAGTTAGTAATATGTTGTAAAATAATGTTGTTATTGTGTAGACAAATTTAATACGAGACTAAAGCAACTTGAACGGACTAAATCTGAGTTAAAACGAGCAATATAGGGATTAATTTAGTTTTCGGTCATTTTTATAATTAAATCGAGCTCTAGGGACTTATTTGCAATTCTTAGGGACTGCTAGGTAATCATCTTACCGCACAGGTGGACGACAGGTTGATTAATATAGAGCACAAGGTCTCTTTTGCAAAAGTAGACGGTTGAAGGGGTATGGGCTTTTGTAGACAGTTGGATCGATAGTCTACGGTGTAGATTAGATCAAAGTCTCGGTCATTGGATAGGAGATCAACGACAGAGATTTTATGATACAGATCAAATTTCCCCTACCAGATTGAACCGGACGGCCCATGGCCTCGGCCGAATCGGTACGCGACCGATCCCATCACATCCGTCGGATCTAAAATCAACGCTCGAGATTAAAGGATTCCGCGATTTGATCTCAGTCAGTAGACCCGAGATCAACTAATATGATTTTCGATCACGATGGGGTATTTGAGATTCAATTGTGAGCGCTCATCACCGGATCGACGGCCATGGTCGTTTCTCCCCGCACGATCCTGTTCATGCTGGAATGGGGCTGCGGCATCCTGCCCGCGGTGGCAGGCCCACCGGCGAGCGGTGGCTGCTGCGAAGCTATGGATGAGATGAGTCTTTGATTGATGGCTTGAGGTGTTATGATGATATGTATTTATATAGGCTGGGAGGTGGGTGGTTACATGATAGATCTAATCTGGTACTTATCTGTTACAACCATATCCTATATATTAGAAACTCTAACAAACTCGAACCCAAATCTGTTACATGATAGATCTAATCTGGCACTTATCTGTTACAATCATATCCTATCTATTAGGAATTCTAACAAACTCGAATCTAGAATAGGTAACAATAATGCAAGATCCGGCAAGTGTAATAAAAAATAGGAGAAAAAACTCACGTGGGTTGTGTTCCTTAAGTGGACGAATAGATAAGCCTTTTATTTGCTTTTCTTTTTTCCTATTTTTATTTCTAGATTTAATTATCCCAATTCAAATCTGATTTTAAATTTTAAAACCATATTTATATGCACAACTAAAACACCAACATGAATGCAAATATTTTATATTTATTTACTTCTTATTTACTTTGCTCAAATAAGCAGTTGTATGCATGAAATTTAATAGGTATGGAATTCACATAGTTATATAACCCAATATGAGTAATTTATATAAAATAACTCACTATCCTATTTATTATAGTTTTTATATAGACAACATTTTATATTTACTATTTATTAAATTTTAGGGAAGAAAGTCTCAATTCATAACTTTGTTATAATACGCTTGAAATTTTAAATCTTTAGGGAATTTTCTTAACTCACCATGATACAATTTTGGAGTGTTACATTCGTCCTTTGCTTTGCCTTGTCCCTCTCGTGTCGGGGGTGGTGTTATTTCTTAGTTAGGATCGCTATTTTCCGCAAAGTAGTGTCCGCCGGCGTGCTCTCCGCCGTGGGAGGCCAGCGGCGCAACCTCACTAGGAAGGCGCTGGCGCTGTCGTTGATGGCGGGATCAACGGTCGTGATCCGATCACCCGTGAACCCTACGCTCGCTCAGTCCCGACCGTTGTGATTCGAACGAACGATGTGGATTAGGTAGTGGCTTACCCCTTCGTCAATTAGATCCGAACCGCAGATCCAACTTTGGACGCCAGCAGGAAGATCTGGGATAATTTAAATCCTGACCTTTGATGGGTAATCCAAAGACTAGCAGTGCGTGCTGGTTCGGGTGGGATCTGATTTAATCTGCGCCGTCCACTTTTGATCGGGCGACTGATATCTCTACGTACCCCTTCGACTATTCCTGTTTGCAAAAGAGACCTCGCCTTTTAAGTAATCAACCCGTCGTCTGGTGATAGCTACCAGGAATTACATTTGAGTCCTGGATTGTATGAATTCAATCCCAAGCTTTTGGGAATTTATGCGCGCAATCCAGTGAATAAATAAATCAAATAAAATGATATAGAAAATGATTTTTAGTATAAAAATAATTCCAGAATCTTGTTTAATTCATAAGTAATTCACTTTAACTCCTTTTTGGTCCATTCCAGTTGCATTAAATTCTTATTAATATTGTTTATCATTGGGTAACCTTATTTTGTTATGAAACATAGGTTAAAATTATGCACTTAATTTATTTTATATCTAACACTTAAATCTTCAGAAAATCATAACTCTTTAACCGTAACTCCAAATTTAGTGATTCTCAAACCTACGATCTCGTTACGATGCGTAGAACATTATTATACAATATGTTCTCATGTTTGGTGTGATGTTAATTTCTCCTATACCATGTTTGTTTGTATTATTGCGAGTAGACGAGCAAGCAACCGAGGATCCCGATACTCAGCAGGTGGAAAATACTGAGTAGGAGCTCGTTGAAGGCAAGTTATGCCCTTGATCACTTCTCTTTACCCAACAATGTTCATGTTAATCATTATGATCTGCCTAGATTAATTTTGATGGGACCCAATAGGTACCCCTAGTTTGGTCATCTGTATACCTTGTTTACCACTGAACTTTTGGGTAGTATATGCTATTGCTTTATGTGAATTTGGGTGTTAAGATACACATTATTCATGATCATGCTTTTATTATAAATGAGTTATTTACTGTTCATGACAAGATCATTATGTTAATTGAAACATGGAACGACCACCCGGGAAAACAGTGCTACCATAAGGGTTGTATGGGATACCCTTGGCTAACTAATTGGGAAATCTAGTGGAGGACTACCTTACCCGAAAGGGGCAAGGGCGGTAGGGGAGTTGTCGGTATAGGGAGGTTCTCGGGTTGATCTTGCTGAGATGGCTTTTCAGATAGGGATTCCTATATTGCTCTCCTTAGAAACCGTAGCAGGTTTTCTGAAGTTAGTGAAACTTTGTAAAGGCCTCGTAGTGTTACCCTGCCTCGCTTCCTCGGTAGAGGTATATGGGGGCTGTACAACCCGTGGCAGATGGGCAACATGACTTGTAGGTAAAGATACACAACCTTTACAGAGTGTAAAACTGGTATATCAGCCGTGCTCACAGTCATGAGCGACTTGGACACCCTCGCATAAGTAACTTATAGAATTAAATTTAATTGGTCATTTGCATCGCATTGTGGTTTATTTATTAATTATGATCTCTCATTATTTGGGCTGGTATTTACTTATACTTAGTAACTGCTAATAAAACTTGACCAACTTCTTAAAAGCAATGCTTTGTCTTAACCATTATTTGTTGATCAGCCTGAAACTACACATGAGCCCCCATTTTCGGTGAGCTCATGCACATTATTCCCCACACTTATTGAGCTATAAACTTTTGTGAGCTCACCCTTGCGATATATACCCCTATAGGTGAAGAGCAGGTAGTCAAGAAGGAGGACTACTATAAAGAGTTTGATGAGGTCTAGGAGGCGTCTCCCAGTCAGCTTAATACCGCTAAAGAAATAATATTAGTTCGCTTATTTGCCATCATTTATTTTTGTAAGAAATTTTCACTATGTAATAATAATTGTGACATTTATTTTTATACACTTGGTTATTATATGTATTATTCTTATTTGGCGCACATATGAGGCACACCCAGATTTACCCTACCCCTTAAATCCGGGTGTGACAATGGTACATCCTCAACACTCCAGTTTTGTTTGGGGAGCTCCATGGAACAATATGTAATGGTATTATCAGCATAGACAACATTCAGATCACTCCCAATTGACATAAGGTTAGTGCAAGGATTGGTTATTATTTCCAACTGACAATTATTGAGTCTACTATTGATGACCTTATTGATGCTTCACGCATGGTAGAAGAGCATGTATTCTTTCTTCCATGAAACCTTCCGCATTTCTTGAGCATGTAGACTCTGATTCCGGTTCCAAAATAACCGGGCATGGTTCCTGAAGGGTTGAAACATTTAAGCAACCAATCATCTCACTATTAACAAATGCTACAACAGATTTACTATCAACCATATTTGTGTAGTCAACATTTGCAGCTTGTTCATATGGACCAACCTTCAAGTTTACTTCATGTTCAACCAATCTAAAGCTCCTTTCTCTAAATTACATCCAACTTTAGAGTCGGCAAATAAATCTATCATATTGGGTTCTCTAGGAAATTGTTTTTTGAGTAATCCATTTTTTCTAGAGAATTTACATTTGTAGTTACACTTGAACATGTTGAAATAACATTCAAATTATTCATTTCTACAGAAAATATTGAACTTGGCGCAACACCATCTTCAGAATCTGATATTAATCGCGATTGCTTCTGATACAAAAAATGTGTAAACTGAATTGTGGCATCCATTTAGGCATTTACAACTCATTGCAACAAACAAACAAATTGTGTTCCTACACAAACAACTATTGATTGCAGATCTCCACCAATTATTGCATATACACAACAACTACGAATTGAATTAGGATCAAATTTTATTTATATTTATTTTTGGACTAAAATTAATTAAGAACCTTAACTTACCGTGAAGAAGTATTTTGGATCGTGATCCAACTACCACCGCTGTGGAGGCAGAACGAGAGTAGTAGTAGCGCGGTGCGGGAGAGCTGAGGAGGACCAGAGAGAGAGGTCGATAGCAACAACATGGTGTGAGAGAGCGAGGCGGACACAAGTTAGCAGCAACGCTCGGACGCGTGAAGTGCGGGGCGAAAGGAAAATGACTGAGGTTTCAAGAACTTTGATTTGATGAAATCCTGTGAAATGTTCACTGACCATGGTTTAAACGTTTGTTTATATCAACACAACGGCATAGATAAATGTATATATATACATTTGAATACTTCAAAGTGGTGGTTCAACCTAACGGTATAAATAAATGTAGTTAAAAAGGAAACGAAGAGAGTTTAACCGCGTTTGGCCATCATGGGTGTCATTCCCAAGAGCACCCCTCCCCTCCTCTCCTCTCCTCTCCTCTAGTCCCGTCCCAGCCTCCCAGGCTCCCACGGCACAAAAAAGACCAAGAGAAACGACTATTAAACGCGCCCCACCCCGACTCGGGCACGCAACTCTACCGACCTCCGCTCACCGCCCCCTTTCCTCCTATCCCTCCCAGAGCCTCGACCCGGCCGGCCGGCCGGCCGGAACCCTAGCCTTATCGCCCCTCCCTTTCCCGCCTCGCCTCTGCGCGATCTCCCGATCGCCGGATTCGTGCCGCGGCTGGATGGACTCCGACGTGGAGATGAACACCGCCAGCGATGAGGAGGTGATGGACAACGATGACTACTACGACTACTGCTACAGCGACGTGGGCGACGACGGTGGGAGCAACAGCGGGAGCGAGGAGCTGGTGGCCGGGGACTACGACGAGGGCCTCGAGGCCGAGGGGACCGACGAGGTGGTCTCTAGGCGCGAGCAGGTGAGACTGATGCTGCGAGCACGAAGAGGCGGATAGGGCGATGCCGTGCTTATAATTTCTAGTTATCGCCGGAATCCTTGGGGTTTGAGTTCGGATGTGTTGGAAAAGGCTGAAAAGGTCGCGTGCTCCTGCTTGAAGGGAATGTTGTTTTTAGCTCAATTCTTCCATTTCATATGTGACGATATTTCTGTGAGCTGGGGACTTTGGCGATCTGGAGCGCTAGAGTGGTAGCAATGTGCTGGAGCGCTAGCGGGTCAGATCAATTCATTCATAAATCGGTGAAGTGTTAGATCGGTTCATAGACTTCTATTAGAACTGGTGGTATGGTGCAAAATGGTGATTATTTTAGTGCTGTGGAAGCTGACGCCTGTTTTATATGCACCGCTAAGTATTGATTTGTGTGGTCTTAATTGGGCTTTAAAGTAGCACTGCCCGAGCTCCGTTTGCTTCTTAATCTGAGCGTTGATTTGTGTGGGCTGAATTTGGGATTAAGAGTTGCACTGCAGGAACTTCCTTTGCTTCTTAATTAACTGTTAATATCACTGTTATGAGCAACCTAGCAAGGGACTATGCTTTCTTCAAAGCTTAAGAACTAGACGAGAGAGAGATTTAGATTAAATTGGCTTGCGTTATTCCTTCAACTTCCTGGCATATATAGCTGGCGTATTACATCTTATCAGACTAGGAATACGTAACAATTAATACTAGGTCTCTTCCACTTGATTCGTACTAGGACTATGACCCAATCTAAGATTCCTTTCCTCACTATAGAGTACTTCTCTAATTTAGTCTTAGCAAGCTGTATCTGGACTCCTTTATTCCTTTTGGCGCTGGCGCCTTCCATATGTCCTGTCCCACATAACATCAGTCCTGCCCTCGAGAAACAGCTTGTCCTCAAGCTGGAAATCTGGATACCCCTGCTGAAATTGATCAACATCTTCCCAAGAAGCGGCAGAAGAGGGCTGATCCTTCCACTGAACTAAGATCTGCGCATGCCCCTGCATAAACGAGCTTTCAAAGCTTTTTCTGGCGTAGGCGCAACAACTCCATTTTGAACTGGAGGTAGAGCAGGCAGCATCTCTGGAGGATTTCCCACGAACTTTTTTATGACCATTTCAGTGCTGTGGCTGCTGACATCTGTTTTATATGCACCGGTAAGTATTGATTTGTGCGGTCTGAATTGGGCTTAAAAGTAGCACTGCAGGAGCTCCGTTTGCTTTTTAATCTGAGCGTTGATTTGTGTGGGCTCAATTTGGGATTAAGAGTTGCACTGCAGGAACTTCCTTTGCTTCTTAATCAACTGTTAGTATCACTGTTATGAGCAACCTAGCAAGGGACTATGCTTTCCCCAAATCTTAAGAACTAGACGAGAGAGAGATTTAATTGGCTGAATTTGGGATTAAGAGTTGCACCGCAGGAACTTCCTTTGCTTCTTAATCAACTGTTAGTATCACTGTTTTGAGCAACCTAGCAGGGGACTATGCTTTCTCCAAATCTTAAGAACTAGACGAGAGAGAGATTTAGATTAAATTGGCTTGCTTTATTACTTCAACTTCCCGGCATATATAGCTAGCGTATTACATCTTATCAGACTAGGAATATGTAACAATTAATACTAGGACTCTTCCACTTGACTCGTACTAGGTCTATGACCCAAGCTAAGATTCCTTTCCTCACTATAGAGTACTTCTCTAATTTAGTCTTAGCAAGCTGTATCTGGACTCCTTTTCGCTGGCGCCTTCCATATGTCCTGCCCCACATAACATCACTCCCGCCCTCGAGAAACAGCTTGTCCTCAAGCTGGAAATCTGGATACCACTGCTGAAATTGATCAACATCCTCCCAAGAAGCAGCAGAAGAGGACTGATCCTTCCTCTGAACTAAGACCTGCGCATGCCCCTGCATAGCTCGGCTCGGCTCGGTGCGGCTTGGTCACCTAGCAAGCCAAGCTCGGCTCGGTCGCATTGCGAGCTTGGAGATCAGGCTTGGCTCGGGCTCGATCAGGCTCGCGAGCCACCACACTAAGTCCAATTTAGAGCATAAATTGTATATTTTCATTATATATAAAATAAAAAATATGTACCAAAAATGCAGGAACATATTTTAAACTATATATAGCATTAGGTCCATAAAAAATAAGAAAATAAATCAATAACATAGTAATGTAACAGTGTCACAACATAAGTACTACATGATCTGCTTGGCTCGCGAGCCTCTTCGAGCTGAGTCGATCCTGAGTGAGCTCGAACCGGCTCGTGAGCCTCGAGCTTTTTTTCCAGCCCTACCCCTGCATAAACGAGCTTTCAAAGCTTTTTCTAGCGTAGGAACAACAACTCCATTTTGAACTGGAGGTAGAGCAGGCGGTGTCTCCGGAGGATTTCCCACAAACTTTTTTGATGATCATTTCAGTGCTGTGGCTGCTGATGCCTGTTTTATATGCAGCTAAGGGTGTAAATGGTACGAATATTATCCGTCTGTATTCAAATTCGATACTTCTAAGAGGGCTAAGATCTGATCCATATTCGAGTCCAGGTATTCAGTATCTGATCCATATCCGTGTACTCAAATTTGGATATTTAAGATGCTGATATCCATTCTAATCTTACTCGACACAACTCGATAATATCCGATCTGAATCTGAAGTGAAATTATGAAAACAAATATGAAACGAGTAATATCTGTCCGTATCCAATTCGATTACATCCCAACATCAGCTAAGTATTGATTTATGTGGTCTGGATTGGACTTAAAAGTAGCACTGCAGGAGCTTCCTTTGCTTCTTAATCTGAGCGTTGATTTGTGTGGGCTGAAAATTTGGGATTAAAAGTCGCACTGCAGGAACTTCCTTTGCTTCTTAATCAACTATTAGTATCATGGTCCTAGATGAGTGTTGTGCCGCCTCTTTTAAGCTCCGTCAAACGTACTAGATGAGTGATCATGCTTGGTCTCTTTGTGTTGCTTTGCTCTTCTGCTCATTTTTTTTGTTCCATGGGATACTCTTGAGTTTTGCTAAAAGGGGAGTTGCATTTGCTGTTAACAGACATTTGTGGTTTTAAATGAACAAGTTATATCTGAACGTCAAGCCGAAGATGTGAGCAAGGTATCTGCCGTCACAATGATTACAAGGGAGGAGGCGTGTGCCCTCCTGCATCACTATAAATGGTGAGTTTGTTATGTTAGTGCTCCATTGAATATTCTTTTTTGAAAGCAGCAAACTCTGAACAACCTTGTAATGTAATGACATTTATCCTTATTGCACTGTATGCTAATACACAGCTCACTGGATCAGATTTTACTCATGTCTATATATTTGAAAACAGTATCATATGTCAGCATGTGTAGGTCATTTCTTGTTTTTAATTTTTTGCCAAGGTGCTGGCAGCCCCCCACTTTTTATTGTTGAAAGTATCTCATGTTAGGAAAGTAATCCTTGATTGGTGCTAGTTTACTTATTCTGTTTTAGGAAATAGCTAGTATGGTAGTGGATCAGTCTTATATGGACGGATCCAATCAGCAAGATCAGGACTGATAGCAGTCCGGATTATTACCTTGTAATAGCTAGTTTGTTTCCTTATGAAAGTCTATAAATATATGGCCTTAGAGGCTAAGAAAAGGCAGTCAATAGGACGCCACCAAATCTGCTGTGTTCCCCTCCAAAAGAGTTCGCGTGCGTGTGAGTCCCTGAGAGGTTTTTCTTATACCTGAAGAACTTACCTGGGAGGTAGGAACTCGCCGGCAACCTGCAGGGTTGTCTCTCCGGCGCAGATTCCAACAACTGGTATCAGAGCTAAGGAGGAGCAAGATGTCGAAAACTGTTGATAGCAGTGCGACATTCAGGAAGTCCAGCGACGACACCTCCAAAGATGGAGCAGTGGTCCAGCGAGTAATTCGTGAGGTGAGTGCAGGGAGTGGATATCCCACACTCACCAAGACCAATTACTCGGACTGGGCACTCCTGATGAAGGTGAAGTTGAGGGCGAGGATGTTGTGGGACGTCATCGAGCACGGAGGAGCAGACATCCATGAAGAAATGATGGCACTCGACGCTCTCTGCAGCGCAGTGCCACCAGAGATGGTGTCTTCGATCGCAGACAAGTCCACGGCAAAGGAGGCGTGGAAGACCATTGCAGACCTACGGGTCGGCGATGATCGCATGAAGAAGACTGCTGCTGTGCTGCTTCGGAGGAAGTTCGACTTGGCAACTTTTAATGACGGTGAGTCCGTTGAAGATTTCGCGCTGCGCCTAAATGGCATGGCAGCGGAACTCTCCACTCTTGGAGCTGGCGTGGAAGAAGAGAAGATCGTGGAGAAGATTGCTCGCAGCGTTCCACCACGCTTCAAGCAAATCGTCCTCTCCATCACCACTCTCCTCGACCTGTCAACCCTCACTGTGTCTGACATGGTGGGGAGGTTGAGGGCAGCGGAGGACGCCTTTGAGGAGGCCCCAGGATCACTGCAGCACAGTGGTCGACTCTACCTCACGGAAGAAGAGTGGAATGCCCGGCGCAAGAAGGAAGTCGAGCACCATCCTGGCAGCAGCTCGGGTGGAAGATCAGGGCGCCATGATGGAGGATACCGTGGGCGTGGTCGGGGCCGTGGTCGCAGTCGTGGCAGAGGAGGGTGCTCATCAGGTGGACCACTGGCTGGAAAGGTCACTGGTGATGAGTGCAGAAGGTGTGGCAAGATGGGACATTGGGCGCGAGAGTGTCCGTCAAGGCACAAGAAGGAGCAAGCACATGCTGTCCAAGAAGAAGAGGAGGCTACACTTCTTGTGGCAAAGACGTTCCCGGTAAAAACCTCAACACTTAAACCATGCTGCAAGATGTCTAGTTCTCATCTAGAGATCAGGGAGGAGAAGGTGTTTTTACAGCATGAAGAAGAGGAGAAATTAGAGGAGGGAACCTGGATCCTGGACACTGGAGCCACAAATCATATGTCCGGATCCAGGGCTGTTTTCACCGATCTGGATACCAGAGTGCTGGGTACTGTCAGGTTCGGTGACAACTCGGTGGCTCAGATTGAGGGACGAGGAACCATCAAGTTTATGTGCAAGAATGGCGAGACCCGGTCGTTTGTTGGGGCTTATTTTATTCCTCGCCTGACAACAAATATCATCAGTATTGGGCAACTTGATGAAGCAAAGTACAAGATTCATGTTGATGATGGGGTGATGCATATTAGGGAACCTGATGGAAGATTACTGGCAAGAATAGTGCGGGCTGAAAACAGGTTGTACCTCCTTCATTTGAAGATACAACAGTCTGTGTGCCTAGCAGTGCGTGGGCGCGAAGATGAAGTAGCCTGGCGGTGGCATGAGAGGTTTGGTCATGTTAATATGGCTGCACTGCGGAAACTGGAGAAAGAAGAACTGGTCCGAGGCTTGCCCAAGCTCGGACAGGTTGAAAACTTGAAAGGGTGTGTGAGGCATGCCAGGCAGGCAAACAGAAACGCACCTCTTTTCCAGCGCAGGCAGAATACCGGGCAAAACAGCGCTTGGAGTTGGTACATGGTGATCTGTGTGGTCCTATTGCCCCAATGACACCAAGAGGTAACAAATATTTCTTGCTGTTGGTGGATGATTTGAGTAGATATATGTGGATGGCTGCAATCTCGTCGAAAGACCAAGCTATTGATGCAGTGAAAAGAATTCAGATGCAAGCTGAAAGGGAATCTGGACTCAAGTTGAAGACACTTCGAACTGATCGAGGTGGGGAGTTCACCTCGGGTGAATTTGCGGAGTATTGTATGGCCAGTGGTATTCACCGACAACACACTGCGCCGTACAGTCCTCAACAAAACGGCGTAGTGGAACGCCGGAATGGGACTGTTGTGGCCACAACAAGGAGTATGTTGAAGGCAAAGAAACTCCCTGGCTGGTTTTGGGGAGAGGCAGTAAAAACTGCTGTTTATGTTTTGAACAGGTGCCCAACCAAAAGTGTAGATGGGATGACTCCATTTGAGGCATGGCATGGCAAGAAACCAGCAGTTCACCACCTCAAGACGTTCGGCTGCATTGTCTATGTCCGAAACACTGTTTCTCATCTGAAGAAGCTGGAGGATCGAGGAAGGAAAATGATCTTCATTGGCTATGAAGAAGGCACGAAGGCATACCGGGCTTACGACCCCATCACTGAGCGTGTTCATATTTCAAGGGATGTCATCTTCGACGAACAGGCTCAGTGGGATTGGGAAACCCAGGAGGACATCAATTCAGAAAATGAAGATCAAGATGTGTTCACAATGGAATATGCCATCAGAAAGCAGACACATCCTGAAGGAGATGAGAAAACTGCTGGGGAATCTGAAGATGAGCATTCAGCTGGAGGTCTGTCCCCTCGGACCCCTCATGTTGATACAGCGCATGTCTCGGAAGAGGAGGATGAAATGCAGGAAGTGGAGTTTGCTTCACCACCGGAGGGAAATATTGATGAGTATCTAGATGCCTATAGAGCAGAAGATGATCCACTTAGATTCCGCAAGGTAGATGGACTACTGGAATCCAAAACTCCACCTGGTTATGCAACAAGGAGGCTGCTAGATGAGGAGTTACATGCAGTAAGCGCCGATGAACCAATCTCTTTTGGTGAAGCAGAAAGGAGTCCGAGCTGGAGAAAAGCAATGATGGAGGAGATGAAATCAATTGAAGATAACCAGACCTGGACTCTTGTGGATCTTCCTCCAGGGCGCAAGGCAATCGGTCTTAAATGGGTATACAAGGTGAAAAGGGATGAACAAGGTGCAGTATCCAAACACAAGGCACGGCTGGTAGTGAAGGGATATGCACAACAACATGGTATTGACTATGATGAAGTA
Source organism: Zea luxurians (assembly GCA_029449295.1). Taxonomy (NCBI): domain Eukaryota; kingdom Viridiplantae; phylum Streptophyta; class Magnoliopsida; order Poales; family Poaceae; genus Zea; species Zea luxurians. Next base: position 18,691,578 of record JAOPSE010000011.1, read on the forward strand.
TTTGCTCCAGTAGCCAGGCTTGATTCTGTGAGGTTGCTTATTGCACTTGCAGCACATGAGAGTTGGGAAGTACATCATATGGATGTGAAATCAGCATTCTTAAATGGTGAATTGGGTGAAGAGGTATATGTGCAGCAGCCAGCAGGTTTTGTGGTCACTGGAAAAGAACACAAGGTGCTCAAGCTGAGGAAGGCACTATATGGGCTACACCAAGCACCTCGAGCCTGGAATGAGAAACTGGACAGGACAATGAAATCTCTTGGTTTCAGAAAGAGCATTTCAGAACCTGCTATTTATCTCAGAAGAAACATCAAGTCACAGTTGGTGGTTGGCGTGTATGTGGATGATTTGATAATCACTGGAACAAATTGTGAGGACATCAAGCTGTTCAAGGAAGAGATGGCAGCTGTTTTCAAGATGACAGATCTGGGGTTACTGAAATATTATCTGGGAATTGAAGTAAGGCAAAATAAGGAGGGAATATCTCTCAGCCAAGGAGCCTATGCAGAAAAAATTCTGGAGAAGAATGGAATGAGAGAATGCAACCCGTGTCAGACTCCCATGGAGACACGGTTGAAGCTGAGCAAACTGAGCACTGAACCCCTAGTGGATGTCACGGTATACCGAAGCATAGTAGGAAGCTTGAGGTATTTGGTCAATGTTAGCAGTCTTGACTGCGCCATGCTGATTGGTTCTGATTAGGACAGCTAGAGATATGTAGAGATATGAGGGGATCCTGATTGGTTATGTTTCTATAGCTAGAGATCCTGATTGGTTATGTTTCTATAGCTAGAGATGTGAGGAGATCATGATTGGTTCTGTTTCCATAAACCACACAGATCTCCTCCCTATATATATGTAACCTTTAACCCTCATATCATCAATCAATATTCAGCAGTTCATCTGCTTTCATGGTATCACGAGTCTAGGTTCATTTCTACTCACCTTCCGCTGTCTAGCGCGCTCACCCGACGCTGCTACGGCTGCTGCTCCTGCGCGCCGTCCATGGCTAGCCACCAGCCCCCTTCTCCCAGAGTCGACGACGCTGCTGCGGCAGAGGCTGCTCTGCGCGCGCAGCAGGAGAGGGCTGCTCGTCTTCAAACTCGCGAGCTCGCCCTTGCGCGTGCCCGCGATGCTGAACGCGAGGCGGCTGAGGCCACCAAGGAGCGCGACGCGGCCGACGCCCGCATCCGCGACGCTCTCGCTCGGGCCGCCCAGGCCCGCGCCGCTGCTGACCCTTTGGACGAGGAGGTCAACAACGACGACGCCTCCACCATTCGTGACGACGCTCCTGACGCTCGCACGCATGAAGCTCTTCTCCTTCATGAAGCCGCTGCGCTCATCAATCTGCACGCTCAGGCGGTTGCAGTTCAGAACATCAGGGCTATCATTCCCGTCCTTTTCGACGTGTCGTCCACCCTCTACACCCGGTGGCGCGACGCCTTCCTGCTCGCCGTCGGCAAGTACTCCCTGGAAGGCCACGTTCTCACCGACGCCTACGCACCCTTCTCTCCAGATTGGGTGCGGATGGATTGCGTCGTCAAGTCTTGGATCGTCGGCACCATCACCACCGAGCTAGCCGACGCCGTTCTCATTCGCGACGTCTCCGCCCGCGCCGCGTGGCTCGCCATAGAATCCCAGTTCCTCGGGAACCGGGAGACTCGAGCCCTCTTCCTCGACGCGGAGTTTCGCAACTTCTGCCAAGGCGATCTCTCCATCACCGACTACTGTCGCAAGTTCAAAGGGATGGCCGATGCCCTCGGTGATCTTGGTGAGCCCGTTCCCGACCGCACTCTCGTCCTCAACGTCATCCGCGGCCTCAACGAACGTTTCAGCAGCATCGGTCTTCATCTTCGACGCGGGCGGCCTCTTCCTACCTTCTTGGAGGTACGAAACGATCTTCTCCTCGAGGAACTTACCTTGGCACATCACTCCTCGACATCTACCACCGCTCTGCTCGCCTCCGGACCACCTAAGGCGTCGCCGAACAACTCCAAGCCGAAGCAGCAGCCGCACCAGCAGTCACGGGGCAAATGTGCTGGGAAGAAGGGCGGGCGTTCGCAGCCAAACGGCGCAGCTCCCGGTGGCTTCTTCTCCGGCCCCTCTGTTGGTGGACAGTGGCCGTCCCCTGTCCGTGGACAGTGGCCGTCCCCCCACAATCCGTGGTCCGGGTCCATCCACATGTGGCCCGGCCCGCGAGCTCCAGGCGCTCCTTCGACTCCTCGCCACGATGCTCAGCAGCAGCCACCCCCGCTGCCCCAGTCCCTACTCGCCGGTGCCCAGGGGCAGTGGTCTGGGATCCAGCAGCCACTTCCACCATGGCCTGGGAGCCAGCAACCGCCGCCATTGACTACCCAGCAGCAGTGGCAAGCTCCACCGCCTGGCTTCTACAGCTCGGGCGCTCCTCTCCCTTCCTGGGATCAGCAGGCGCTCCTCTCCGACTTCAGCACCATGACACTGCAGCCCCCTCAGCAGCGTGAGTGGTACTTCGACTCGGGCGCCACCACTCACATGTCCTCTGATGCTGGTACTCTCTCCCAGTCCACTCCTACGCAGCTTCCTTGCTCTATTATTGTCGGCAATGGTCATTCCATTCCTGTTATTTCTGCTGGTCATGCTGCTCTTTCCAATTCCCTTCGTCTTAACAATGTTCTTGTTGCACCTAATCTCATTAAGAATCTTATTTCTGTGCGCCAGTTCACTTCTGACAATAATTGCTCAGTTGAATTTGACCCTTTTGGCTGCTCTGTGAAGGATCTTCTCTCTCGGAAAGAGATCGTCCGCTGTGACAGCTCCGGTCCTCTCTACCCGCTGCGGCTTTCAGCATCCACCTTTCATGCTGCTGTTTCACCATCGCTCTGGCATCAACGTCTTGGGCATCCAGGTCGCGAAGTCATGTCCAAACTAGCACACATTTCGGGGATTTCTTGTAATAAGAATGCTACTACTGATACTTTGTGTCATGCATGTCAGTTAGGTCGTCATACTTGTCTTCCTTTTAGTGTGTCATCATCCCGTGCCACTAAAATTTTCCAGTTAATTCACTGTGACCTATGGACTTCTCCTGTGTTGAGTATTTCTGGTTTCAAATATTATCTGGTTATACTTGATGATTACTCACATTACCTATGGACTTTCCCCCTACGCCTTAAGTCTGACACATTTGCCACTCTTATTTCTTCTCCTATGTGCATACTCAGTTTGGCGTCCCCATTCAAGGTGTTCAGTGCGATAACGGTCGTGAGTTTGACAACTCTAGTACCCGCGCTTTCTTCCTCACCAATGGTGTCCATCTCCGGATGTCATGCCCCTATACTTCGCCTCAGAACGGCAAAGCCGAACGCATCATTCGCACCATTAATGACGTTGTTCGCTCCCTTCTTTTTCAGGCCAGCATTCCCCCGTCTTACTGGGCTGAGGCACTCAACACCACTACTCGTCTTCTCAACATTTTGCCAACCAAGACACTTCGTTTTTCCACCCCTCACCAAGCCCTCTTCGGTACAGCTCCAGTCTATGATCATCTTCGTGTCTTTGGTTGCAAATGCTATCCTAACTTGTTAGCCACTTCCCCCCACAAACTTGCTCCTCGTTCTGTTTTGTGTGTCTTCCTTGGTTATTCTGATCATCACAAAGGATATCGATGCCTCGATATTCACTCCAACAAGATCATCATATCTCGGCACGTAGTCTTTGATGAGACTTCTTTTCCCTTTGCCGAACAGTCATCCACACCCACTGCCGAGGATTTCGAGTTTCTCTTAGATTCTCACCCTGCCGTGCCTGCTCCTATTGGATCAGCACGTTTCTGTCTCCTTCCTGCAGGTATAACAGACGCTCCCGCACAGCCACGTGCGGCCCCTGTAGCAGCAGTCAGCAGTCCGTGCTCCAACGAACAGCTGCTGCCCCTGCCTACCGCCGCACCTACACCTGATCCTGGCTCCGCCCGGACAAACGACGCTGCACCTGCAGTTGTTGCCGACCGCGCCCCGGATACCCAGCCGGGTCCCGGCCCTCGACGCTACGACGGATTCGTCTACACTCGTCGTTCTGCGCCAGCTCCGACTGCTGATGCTACTCCTTCACCGCAGGCGCCCGCTGCAACAACGCCCGTTGCTGCACCCGCTGCACCGACGCCTGTTGCTGCTTCTTCGCCTTCAGCAGCCGCATCTCAGCTCCCACCCGGCGCTGTTCCTGTTCCCCCGGTCGTCAACCATCACCGCATGACTACTCGAGCAAAACTGGGGTTTCGACAGCCAGCTCTATTTCACGCAGCACAACTCTCACCTGTGCCACGGACCTATCGAGCTGCTCTTGCTGATCCTCACTGGCGCCAGGCCATGGAAGAGGAGTTCTCGGCTCTCTTGGGGAACAACACTTGGGATCTTGTTCCTCGTCCTCCGGCTGCCAATATTGTCTCCGGCAAGTGGGTTTTCAAGCACAAGTTCCATGCTGATGGTTCTCTTGAGAGGTACAAGGCTCGTTGGGTTCTTCGAGGTTTCTCACAGCGTCCTGGCATTGATTTTGACGAGACCTTCAGTCCGGTTGTGAAGCCTGCTACAGTGCGCACTGTGTTGACTCTTGCACTGTCTCGCAACTGGCCTGTTCATCAGCTCGACGTCAAGAATGCATTTCTTCATGGCACTCTGTCAGAAACAGTATATTGCTCCCAGCCTTCTGGTTTTACAGATTCAGCTCACCCCGACTTCGTCTGCCGGTTGAATCGTTCTTTATATGGTCTCAAACAGGCGCCCCGCGCCTGGTACAGCCGGTTTGCCTCGTTTCTGCTCTCACTTGGTTTTGTGGAGGCTAAATCTGACACATCTCTGTTTGTCTACTGTCGCGGCACTGACTTGGTGTATCTCTTGCTCTATGTTGATGACATTGTGCTCACAGCCTCATCCACAGCCCTCCTACGGCGCATCATTGGAACTCTTCAGCAGGAGTTTTCCATGAAGGATCTCGGCGAGCTTCATCACTTTTTGGGGATGCAGGTTCAGCGCACTCCGAGTGGCCTGTTCCTCTCTCAGCGGCAGTACATGGTTGACATTCTGACTCGCGCTGGCATGGCCGAATGCAAGCCTTGCTCCACTCCTGTCGATGTAAATCCCAAGCTCTCAGGCACAGATGGTACTCCAGTCACTGATCCTACGGATTTTCGCAGTTTGGCAGGGGCTCTCCAGTACCTGACTTTCACTCGACCAGATATTGCTTATGCTGTTCAGCAGGTCTGCCTTCATATGCATGATCCCCGCGAGCCCCACCTCGCTGCTCTGAAACGGATTCTTCGTTATGTTCGTGGCACTCTCCACCTCGGATTGTTACTTCGCCCCTCTGCGCAAACTGAGTTGGTGGTCTACTCTGATGCTGATTGGGCTGGTTGTCCAGATACACGCAGGTCTACCTCGGGCTACGCTGTGTTCCTAGGAGACAGTCTTATCTCCTGGTCTTCCAAGCGACAGAACACTGTCTCCCGCTCCAGTGCCGAGGCTGAATATCGTGCTGTCGCTAACGCTGTTGCCGAAGCTACCTGGTTGCGCCAGCTTCTTCTAGAGCTGCATGCTCCTCTGCAGCGCGCTGCATTGGTTTACTGTGACAACATCAGCACTGTCTACATGTCCTCTAATCCGGTTCAGCATCAGCGCACGAAGCACATTGAGATTGATCTTCACTTTGTCCGCGAGCGGGTTGCTCTTGGTACTATTCGTGTTCTTCACGTCCCTACCACTTCCCAGTACGCCGACATCTTCACCAAAGGCCTGCCATCCTCATTGTTCACTGAGTTCCGGTCCAGTCTGAACGTCCAGGCTTTCGACGCTCCGACTGCGGGGGGGGGGGGGGGGGGGGGTGTTAGCAGTCTTGACTGCGCCATGCAGGCAGTCCCTACAGGCTGGCGCCATCTCTGTCCCTATCAGCCACATAAGGACAGCCATCTGCTGATTGGTTCTGATTAGGACAGCTAGAGATATGTAGAGATATGAGGGGATCCTGATTGGTTATGTTTCTATAGCTAGAGATCCTGATTGGTTATGTTTCTATAGCTAGAGATGTGAGGAGATCATGATTGGTTCTGTTTCCATAAACCACACAGATCTCCTCCCTATATATATGTAACCTTTAACCCTCATATCATCAATCAATATTCAGCAGTTCATCTGCTTTCAGTCAACACTCGACCTGACCTTGCGTTTGCTGTGGGATATGTCAGCCGGATTCTGGAAGAACCCCACAAAGATCACATGATGGCTGTGAAACACATTCTGAGGTATGTGAAGGGAACCAAGAATTGGGGTTTGTGGTTTGGAAGAAAAGGAAGGAAGGAGGCTGGGCTGATTGGGTATAGTGATAGTGATTATGCTGGGGATGTTGACAGCAGGAAGAGCACTACTGGAGTGGTTTTCTTCCTGAACAATAGTCCAGTTACTTGGACTTCGATGAAACAAAAGGTGGTGGCTCAATCAACCTGTGAAGCAGAATATATAGCTGCTGCCAATGCGGCTTGTCAGGCATTATGGCTGAGTAGGGTGCTGGCCGAAGTACAAGGAGTATCACTGAAAGCTCCAATGCTAAAAGTGGACAACAAATCAGCTATTGCCCTCATTAAGAACCCAGTGCTACATGGTCAGAGCAAGCACATAGAAGTGAAGTATCATTTTGTTCGGGAGTGTGCTGAGAATGGGCAGATCAAAGTGGACTTCATCAGGAGCGAAGAACAGCTGGGGGACTTCCTGACGAAACCGCTTGGGAAGACCAAATTTCAAGAGTTGCGCTCTAAGGTCGGACTGGTGGATGTAGACAGATTGCACCACAAGGCTTAGGAGGAGATTGTTAGGAAAGTAATCCTTGATTGGTGCTAGTTTACTTATTCTGTTTTAGGAAATAGCTAGTATGGTAGTGGATCAGTCTTATATGGACGGATCCAATCAGCAAGATCAGGACTGATAGCAGTCCGGATTATTACCTTGTAATAGCTAGTTTGTTTCCTTATGAAAGTCTATAAATATATGGCCTTAGAGGCTAAGAAAAGGCAGTCAATAGGACGCCACCAAATCTGCTGTGTTCCCCTCCAAAAGAGTTCGCGTGCGTGTGAGTCCCTGAGAGGTTTTTCTTATACCTGAAGAACTTACCTGGGAGGTAGGAACTCGCCGGCAACCTGCAGGGTTGTCTCTCCGGCGCAGATTCCAACATCTCATCAAGCTCAAGATAGAACCTCTAAATATTCCCTCAAAATACTCTGGAAAGGGCATTTCATTATATGTACAATATGCTAATCATGGCAATGATTTTCCGTTTTTCCATAGGTTTGTGTCTATACATGAGATGTCAAGAGAAGTGCTACCTTGAGTTTGAGCCTATTAACCCCCCCCCCCCTGTTTTTGGTTGTTCGTGAGTGCACACTTTATGCACTTGGGTATTTAGATGATAAGAACAAATCTTTGCTAGAAGCAATGAAGGCCAGGCTCAGTGCCGATGGGCTCCCACATGAGTTGGGTCTGATGAAGGAATAACCGAGGCAAGCTTACCCCTGCATTTTGCAGAGAGGCTGCATCGAACCTAGGACCTTTTGGTTTAGTGGGAAGGCTTCTTACCAATGCGCCAGGCGTGTCCTCCTTTTGCTAGAATCAATACACTGACATTTTCTTATTGGTGGATGGTGTAGAAGTGAAACTAATGTACATCTGCTCTCTGTGTGTTCTGTATTCACTATGCAGGAACATCAGCAAACTGAGTGACGAATGGTTTGCAGATGAAGAAAAAGTCCGCCATACTGTTGGCTTACTTTTGAATGGAAATCATGAGCCCCGCTCTAGGAAGGCAAGATTTATATTTCATACTCTTATGTTTCTTTTTCATCAAAGCAACGCGTGTAATCCGGTAGAAACTTTGGCTCTGGCATGTATTCATAATTTCTATTAACAATCTTTTTGGTTGCAGCTAGTCTGTGGAATATGTTTTGAGGGGTATTCTTCTGATATGATGAGCTCTGCTGGTTGTGCTCATTTTTATTGCCATGAATGTTGGGAAGGTCGCTCCCTCGTCCTCCTTTGTTATTGCTGATGCATGATTAGGTTCCATTGTCATTATTTGTGAGTGGTCAAAATTTATGTTTTATCTTGGTTACCCATAAGCATGTTTTGTGATCCTTTGATTTTGATAACATTAATATTTAGTATTATGCATGTCCCTATATTGTACATAAGATAGAATAATATTGAAGCAGATCATGTCTAGTTTTGTATATTACCAAGAAGTCTAAATGCAATATCAACTTTTTTTTTCTGTTTTCTTCTGTAATGCCATAGAACTACATATGTTAGAGTACCCGTTAGGGTTTCTTGTGTAATGGGCCAGGTCCGTCTAACTTGGTCTATTGATACAAGCACCCAACCCTAAGTTAGGGTTAGGGTTTCCCACATGGTATAGAGCTAGGTTATTTTCTCTCCTCTCCCTCCCTCCCTCCCACCCAGCTGCCACCACCCTGCCGACTGCACATAGCAGCCGTCGGCCCCCTTTGCCCGCAGCCCCCTTCCCTACCTCCTAGCCGTCGGCGCCCACCTCACAGCTGTCGGCGCCCCCAGTCGTCAGATCCCCCCTGTCCTGCCATCGGCGCACCAACCTCCATTGCCGACTTTCCCCTCTCCGGTGCCGCCTCCCTCGGGGCAGACGCTGCCGCCCCCCCCAGCACGGGTCCAGCCGCCACTGCCGCCCTCGGTGTGGGCCTGGCAGGCCCCTGGCTCGCCCCCATGCAGGCGTGACCGTGACCGCCGCCGCAGCTGGCCTGCTCGGCCGGCAGGTCGCTGACGCCACCTCCCAAGTCGCCCTGCTCGAGCTACCCTCCTCCGGCGCTCTCTGGCTCACCCCTGATGCGAGCACAGCGCTCCGGTTCCCCGGAACGCCCGTCGGGGATGACCCCCTTCATCGCTGGCCTCATACCTTTCCCCGGCTACCTCACCCACGCAACAACGCCCTCGTCGACCCCTGTCGGGCTTCACCCTCACTGCTCCTGCTTCGACGGCACCCGCCACCGACTTCGTGTTGGTCGCCGCCATCGCCACAACCCAGGTAGCCATGGCTGCCTCGCAGGAGCGTGAGCGCGCCGCGTCCCTCGCCCTGGAGCAAGAGCGTGCCATGGGCGTCACCCTGATCGCCCAGATGGCTATCGCATAGCGCCTCATCCTCAACCATCCTCCGGTCGCCCATAGGCTCCTCCGGTCACTCCCGAGGCTCCCCTCGCCTCTGGACTCGACGCCAACCACATCACCGCTTTCCACGCTCAGGCCGCCAGGATGCACAATATTCGGTCCCTCGTGTCCATCGTGTTGGACCCGACGTCCTCCCACTACCCTCATTGGCGGGGTCAGGTTTTTCTCACGCTTCGGTAGTACGCTCTCGCTGACCACGTCCTCAACGACCTCGTTGCCTCGCCGTCTCCATCATGGTACCTGATGGACAGTGTGGTCCCACGACACCACATCGTTGAGCTACAGGACATCATCCGTGACCAGACGGACACTGCTTGATAGGCGTGACTCGTTCTCGAGGAACAGTTCCTCAGGAACCGGGAGGCTTGGGCACTCCACCTCGATGCCCAGTTTCACCAGTTCTCTCAGGGGGACCTCTTCGTGGGAGAATACTACCACCAAATGAAGGGCATGGCAGACTCTCTTTGCGACCTCGGCGAGCCCATCGCCGACCGTACCCTGGTGCTGAACCTTCTGTGTGGCCTCAATTCTCGCTACAGCCACCTAAAGGCTCTGATCAAGAGAACCGTACTCTTCCCCACCTTCTATGTCGTCTGCAACGAGCTTCTCCTCGAGGAGCTCACCATGGAGACTGAGGCCCCTGCTCCAGCGCCGGCCCTCTACAGTGCTCCTAAGTCCTACCGGCGGCCAGGCATCATTGGGGGGCTCGACCCCTCAACCTCCGTCGACTGGGGCTGCCACCCGTACTCTACCCGCTGCTCCTGCGGCCCCTCGTCCGGCTTCTAACGCCGACGGAGGTCGTTGTCCCTGCAAGGGTGGTCGCGGGAACGACGGCTCCACCCGGGGTGGTCCCTCTGGCCGGGGTGGTGGCCATGTGTGGCCGTCATTCTACAACCCCTGGACCGGGACCATCGCCATGTGGTCGGGCCAGGCTCCGAGTGCCTCTCGCCTTTCTGCATCGACCCTCTTGACCGTGCCTCCCTACGGCGTGCCTCCTCCGACTCCTCCTTAGCTCCCGCCTACAGGCACCTCCACCTTGACACCTTGGTCCCCGCTAGCTGGAGGATGGGACCCAGCCGCCCTCACCATCGCCTTCAGCACCATGGCAATGACCCCACCCTCGTCCGACTAGGTGGTCGACTCTAGTGCGTCTTACCACACCACCTCCAACAAGGGCACATTATCCCACTCATCCCACCCCCATCCCTCCCATCCCTCCTCGATCGTCGTTGGAAACGGTTCACTCTGTCGGTCACCTCACTAGGTGCATCGGTTCTCCCCGGACTGTTCTATCTCATCGACGTTCTCGTAGCTCCTCATTTTACTCACAACCTTCTTTCTGTTTGTCGGTTCACCACCGACAATTCTTGTTCCATTGAGTTTGATCCTTTTGGTTTCTCTGTGAAGAATCTGGCAACCAGGACCCCTCTCGCCCATCGGCCTTCCTCCATCGACGCGTCCTCCCCACTCGTCCTAGTCTCCACCACCTCCTCCACTACTTGGCATCGTTGTCTCGGCCATCCAGGACTCGACGTCATGGCCAAGCTTACCAGTAGTTTAGATCTTTCATGTAGTAGGGGACATTCTGAGGGCCTCTGTCATGCTTGTCAGCTAGGCCGACATATTCGTCTCCCATTTCCTACTTGTTGTAGAGCTGAGCAGGCTTTTGATCTAGTTCATTGTGATCTCTGGACTTTACCTGTACTCAGTCTTTCTGGATATAAATACTATTTGGTGATTTTGGATGATTTTTCTCACTTTCTTTGGACTTTTCCCCTTAGGCTGAAGTCTGACACGTTCGCCACCCTCATTCACTTCTTCGCCTGGTTCTCCACCCAGTTTCGTCGCCCGGTTCACGCCCTTCAGTGTGATAACGGCCGCGAGTTCGACAACTACGCCTCTCGCTCCTTCCTCGCCCACGACGTTCAGTTGCGGCTCTCGCATAGTTGTTAAAGCGGCAAGGCGAGGTAAGGTGATCGACCCCCTTTTTACCTTTTAAGCGATATGGCGTAAGGCAAGGCGACACCTTAGTAATATACAAAAATAGGCAATAAAAATTGAATATATAGGAATATAGTCTCAAATAGATAGGGATAATAGTATTATAGTAGCAAATAGGAGTACAAGTTCAACATAAATCAACATAATAGACTAGTCCAACTGAAGTAATAGATAGTAGTATATAACATCCTCATCTCTCAATAGCCATCATCAAACTCATCATGAAATGTAGGAGGATTCTCTTCATCATCTTCCACCTCGTTTATCTCATCACTATCACTCAAATTCATATCCAGATTCGAGAACTAAAACTAAGTTTACTAACTAAGAACACTTGTTGTTAACTGAAACTGAGTTAATTGAAACAGAGAGAGAGGTAGCAGAGAGGGGAGATAACTGAGAGAGCAGAGAGGGAAGGGAAGATAGTGCACTGGGGGAGAGCAAAGAGGGAAGAGAGCACACTGAGGGAGGACAACCATCCAAGGCGTTCGCAAAGCGTCGCTAAGGCGACACTCAAGACAATAAGGCGATGCCTTATTGTCTAAGGTGGACGCCTTAGTCACGGACGCAAGGCGAGGCGGACGCCTTGCCCCTAAACCTCGCCTTACCGCTTAAGCGTCGCTTAAGCGACGCCTTAACAACTATGGTCTCTCGTGCCCTTACACCTCTTCCCATAACGGCCGGGCAGAACACATCATTCGCACCACCACCAACATGATCTTCTGCCTTCTCTTTTAGGTGCCTCTCCTTGCCAGTTACTAGGTAGAGGCCCTGAACACCGCTACACATCTCATCAACCGTCTCCCCTCGAAGACGGTGAACCATCCGACTCCCCACTTTGCCCTGTATGGCACAACCCCCTCCTACGACCACCTTCGCATGTTCGGTTGTGCCTGCTATCTCAACACTTCCGCCATCGCTCCCCATAAGCTATCTCCTCGCTCCACTCGTTATCTCTTCCTCGGTTACTCCCCTGACCACAAGGGGTATCGATGTATTGACCTTGCCACCCAACGCATAACTCATCTCTCGTCACGTCGTATTCGGTGAAGATGTGTTTCCCCTTGCTAGCTCATCCCCACCCATCGATATCGACTCTGTCCTTGCGTCCGATTCGGTCCCCCCACCCCGGTCGCTCGCGCCCGCTTCCCCCTAGGCTTAGACGCCACCGCATGCGCCTCTATCGGCACACCGTGCGGCCTAGACACCTCGTCTTGTGTTGTTAACGGCGCCACGCGCGACCCCGTCGACCATGCCTGCGCCACGCGCGGCCCCGTCGACTCATACCGCGCCACGTGCGGCCCCATCGACAAGCGCAGCTCGCTTCGTCGACCTTGCTCTCGTCTACCACCACCGCGGGTGGGACACGGCATCAGCCCTTGCCGAACTGGCACCGCCAATGAGCGCGGTTCGCTTCACCAACCCCGCCCTCGTCTATCACTGTCGCGCGATGGAACCTCCCTCGGCTCCTGACGACCCGTCGGCCTGCACCGAGCCTCCCGTGTACCACTCGGTTGCCATCCACCGCAACCCCAGGCATGTCCACCCAATGGTGACTCGTCGCGCAGCCGGCGTTCTCCGCCTCGTCGACTGATTGATCCTTGCGGCCGACACGACTACCACTCCTCCAAATACCTCCCCGGTTCCCTCCTCCGTCCGCGCTGCCCTCGCCGACCCCACTGGCGTCGTGTTATGGAGGAAGAGTACGCGACCCTGTTGGCCAACCACACTTAGGACCTGGTGCCGCGTCCACCAGGCACCAACGTGGTCACCGGCAAGTGGCTCTTTCGCCACAAGCTGACCTCAGATGGCTTACTCGATCGCTACAAGGCCCGTTAGGTCCTTCGAGGCTTCACTCAGCGCCTTGGAGTGGACTACGACGAGACCTTCAGCCCCGTCGTCAAGTTCACCACTATTCGAGCCGTTCTCTCCCTCGCCCTCTCCCGAGACTAGGCGATCCATTAGCTCGATGTCAAGAATGCCTTCCTCTATGGCACTCTAGCGGAGACTGTCTACTGCAACCAACCCACCGGCTTCGTTGACGCCGCTCGGTCGTATCTGGTCTGCCGGCTGAACCGCTCCCTGTACGGCCTTAAGCAGGCACTGCAGATATATTCGCTTTGCCTCCTATTTGGCCTCCATCGGCTTTGTCGAGGCCAAGTCGGACACATTCCTGTTCATCTACCGGTGTGGCGACGACACTGTCTACCTCCTGCTCTACGTCGACGACATTGTGCTCACGTCCACCACCGACCTTCTACAGCGCACGATCGTCGCCCTTCAGCGTGAGTTTGCGATGAAGGACCTGGGGTCTCTTCACTTCCATGGCATCACCGCCGAGTGCCGGCCTTAGGGTCTCTTCCTGCACCAGTACCAGTATGCCATTGACATCCTGGAGTGGGCTGGCATGTCCGATTGCCCTGCTCCACACATGTTGACACTTAGGCGAAGCTCTTTGAGGACGACGAGAACCTGGTTGCTGACACGACGTCCTACCGGAACCTGACCGACGCGCTCTAGTATCTCTAGGCCCGACATCGCATACATCGTCCAACAGGTGTGCCTGCACATGCACACCCAGCGGGAGCCCCATCTCACTGCTATCAGGCGGATCCTGCGCTACCTTTGCGGCTCCCTCGACTACGACCTTCTACTCCGACCCTCCTCGACGTCGGAGCTTATGGTCTACACCGACGTTGATTGGGCTGGCTGTCTCGACACATGCCGGTCCACTTCCGAATATGCCGTGTTCTTAGGCGCCAACCTCGTCTCCTGGGCCGCCAAGCAGCAGCCCGTCGTCTCCTGCTCCAGCGCAGAGGCCGAGTACCGTGCTGTTGCCAACGGCGTGCCAGAGGCCTTCTGGCTGCGCCAGCTGCTTCAGGAGCTCTACAACCCTCTCCATCGCGCCACTTTCGTCTACTGCGACAACGTCAGCGCAATCTACCTCTCCAATCCCGTGCAACATCAACACACGAAGCACGTGGAGATCGACCTGCACTTCGACCACGAGCGTGTCACTGCCGGTGACGTTTGGGTTCTCAGCGTCCCCACCACGCTATAGTTCGCTGACATCTTCACTAATGGGTTGCCATCGAGTGTATTCACCGGCTTTCGACCAGTCTCAACATATGTACATGATATAGTTGAGACTGCAGGGGGTGTTAAGAGTACCCGTTAGGGTTTTGGGTTAGCCCCTTGTAATTACAGTCTCACCCCTGTGTAACTTGGTTTATTAATACAAGCACCCAACCCTGAGTTAGCATTAGAGTTTCCCACATTAGACACATCTGCGTAAATTTTCTAATGTCAATATGAATTCTATAAAGGTTTTTATGGTGCCTTCTATATGTTAGTACTCCTGCTTGTAATCGTATGACTAGCCTTTTTTCTGTTGTATGCGATTGTCTCCCTCTTAATAAGAGGGAATTTCTGATGTCTCAGTTAAAATTTTTTAGGCTACATTAGCGCTGCAATTGGTGATGGTCCAGGATGTTTGTCATTGCGATGCCCTGATCCATCTTGTAGTGCTATGGTTCTTCAAGGGATGATTAATGAATTAGCTAAAGATGAGGATAGAAAAAAATATGCACGATTTCTCTTACGCGCATATGTTGAAGGTAGCAAGAAGGTAATATGTTGTACCAATTTGTCTGATTCTCCAACTACACAGTTCTTTGGCCTAACTTGTTTTTGGTTATACTGTTTGGCATCATGTTCTCTCACCTGCCTGTAAACTCAATTGTGAAATCTCATTTCATGCAGACTAAATGGTGTCCAGCTCCTGACTGCACATGTGCTGTGGAGTTCCTTGGTGATGAAAACTATGATGTTTCATGCAATTGCATGTTCAGCTTTTGTTGGAATGTATGATGATTCCATTCTTCTAATGATTTGATGCTTTTGTTATCTCGGCTCCTAGGGATCGAGCATCCGAGGCTTCATCAATATCCATTACTCTTGTTTGCAGTGCACTGAGGAAGCTCATCGACCAGTGAACTGTGAGACTGTTTCTAAGTGGATATTAAAAAACAGTGCAGAATCTGAAAACATGAACTGGTTTGTTGCTGGCTCAACACTAGCGTTTGATGTGGTTTTCAAGTTTCTATTTTTGTTCATATCATGTCTTAATACAGAGCATATAGATAAGGAGTTTCTTGATTTTATTCTGGAAGGCGCAACCTATTTCAACTTTCTACCTTCTGTTTTTGATTATCTGTTTTGTAATGTGCTGTTTATCGGTTCAGACTAAGCACAGTGATAACTAGTTCCTATGTGGTTGGAGCTTCATATCCTACTTTCACCAACCTTGCGATTTATTCGACAATGTAAATGTCACAATTTTGGAACTATTCGCTCTGACTGCTGACAATAAGTGAGATGGTGAAAAAAATTGTGCCTAAAGTTAGTTGTTCAGGTTCACAGGCTTCTGATACCATTTTTCTAAACGATCTAAGTTGACTTGGAAGTGGATAGGGAAGCCGCAGAAAATATTTCTGTGAGGTTGAATTGTAGGTGTCGTGAACTACGAAAAATATTCTAGTGATTTTTTAATATAGTTTTACGATAGCATTTTTTCTTAACTGCAACATGCTTGGGATTAATAGGCTTTGTAGTTACTGCTGCTGTAGATTGAGGATAGCTACTAGCTAGTTTTTTTTCTCTGAACATTTTGGAGATTATATTTAGATGATGATGAGGATAACTAGTCTGATTTTAACTGGATCATAAAGGTTTGGCGATTTAATTTTCATCTATTTGTCTTGTTTTTTCTTTCAAAAAAAGCCCTCACCAGTCACAAGCAACCAAGACGCTGTTCAACTTAAACTTGCCCTACCTGCACTATATTCACATGTCGTTGAGATAATGTGCCATTGTATTTAACTGATAATTGTGAATGTTTTTATTTTATTCCTTGTGGCACTTCAAATTGCATGAAAAGATTTATTATGTATTTATGCTGTGTTCATCTTTTCAGGATACTGGCTAATTCTAAGCCCTGTCCAAAGTGCAAACGGCCAATAGAGAAAAACCAGGGATGCATGCATATGACATGCACCCCTCCTTGTAAATTCGAATTTTGCTGGTATTGTTCACTTACTGCTTGAAAGAATTGCAGTATGCTGCCATGTTTATCTTCTTTTGTCTTGATGTTCTTTGCACATTCCAGGTTATGTCTGGGTGCATGGTCAGATCACGGAGAGAGAACAGGTGGCTTTTATGCTTGCAATCGTTATGAATCAGCAAAGAAAGAGGGAGTTGTATGTCTTTTCTTTACTTCATGCATTTTGGAGAAACACTTCTGTAGAACTCTAGTATAATTGTAATATTATTTCTGCCACTGCTGCTACAATGGGATTAGAAGTCTCTTTGGTGGATGAACAGCAGCTCATCTTTGGGATGTTTTGATTTTCTGTGTGGATGCTATGTTCTTTTCATTTCCAAGGATGTTTTCTCCTCAAACTTAAATTGCTTCTGTTGCAGTACGACGAGACTGATGCAAGGAGGGAAAGAGCTAAAAACTCTCTTGAGAGATATATGCATTACTATGAGCGCTGGGCATCCAATCAGACAGTAAGTTCTAGATACCTTAGTCTGATGTATATAGGTTTCTGTCAAAATATATTTGTTTTGTGCTCATAATGTAATATTTGAACCTTCTCTCTTGTGCTGCTACTCTATAATATAATGCCAGCCATAGTTCTTGCCTTTTTGGTGGGATTCCCATTTGTCAGTATTATGTTGGTTGCACATAAGAAGGGTGTTGTGCATAAGCAGAGTAATGTCTTAGCCAAATACGTTTTTTCATGAACTGTATACTGTCTAGGTGACTGGGTCTAGCTTTATTTTTAGGTTGTTCAAGGCTTTGTTTCATGATTATTTCCTTAGACAAAAATAATCGTGTTGCGTTTTGTACTTGCATTATCTGATTATTTTCTGGCTACCAATAAGATTATAGGCAGTCAACGATATATTTTTTTTCCTGATGTTCTTGATCTACTGTGCATTTTTATGCTGAACATTCAGATACTTTCATTTCATAATGAATATTTTGAACTGTCAACTGTAATTTCTATTCTCATGTTTGCCTTTATCGACAGTCGAGGCAGAAGGCCCAAGCAGATCTGCTAAAAGCGGAAAAGGACCAGGTGAGAAAATAAATCATGTTATGGGCCTTAAGGCTGTGCTCGGCAGAGCATGCATATGACCGTGCAAAGCGCTGTATTGCACTGTAGGCTGCACTGTTTATAGAGTGGAGTTTGAATTAGGGAGTGACTGAGTGAGATAGGTGGTGGAATAGGAAGTCTGCTTGAGATAGCCTAAGGGCTCTCACAGCAGAGCGCTGTATTGCACTGTAGAAGTTTCTCTGCTTGTTATTCTTTTCTGTATTATTAGTTGGTTTCTAATATCCATCCGTGCTAGACTATAATTAAGTCTTGTTCGCCCTAACTTTTCTTCCATGATGGACCAACTATAATGCTCTTTCCTTGTTCCTCTGCCACAGATTGCAAATTTAACTGACATTTTCGGGATACCAGAGACCCAGCTTAAGTTCATAATCGAAGCTTGGTCACAGGTCTGTCATCTTAGATTTACATGATGTAATGGGTTTTATAATTGACATTTTTCTTATATCTGATGTTTTCACCACCCTATTGTGCATCAGATTATAGAATGCAGGCGAGTGTTGAAATGGACATATGCTTATGGCTACTATCTGGATGATAAGATCAAGAGTGAATTTTTTGAGTATCTGCAAGGTTGTTATTTCTATTTCATGTTGACATTATTACACGGGTTTATCATTGCTTGTGGGAACTCTTGGAACATCATTGATTCTAAGTATTTGATAGGTGAGGCTGAGTCTGGTTTGGAACGCCTGCATCAGTGCGCTGAGAAAGACTTGCAAATTTTTTTGCCTTCTGTGAAATCTGACAGCACTGAAACAACGACACCTACAGTGGCTGAATTTGGTGAATTCCGCGTGAAGCTTGCTGGACTTACAAGGTAGTAAATTCACCATGCCGTCCGCCTTTGTGTTGCATATGACTACTACCTCTGATCTCTAAAGCATGATGTTTTGACAAAACAAATAGGGCAGAAAACTGTTGATTTAGTATCTGAAACATCATTTAGTATGATACCCTCCATAATTCCACTTTCGCCCTTTTATTTGATTGTTTTTTGGACCCTACATCATAGAAAGGCGTAGCGTCCAGGCGTCTTCCTTCATTATTACCTTAATTTTTACTAGTGTACTAAGCTTTGTTTACTGCAGCGTGACTCGGAATTACTTTGAGAACCTTGTTCAAGCTTTGGAAGCTGGGTTGGAGGATGTCCGTGCCACAGGCCAGGCTGCTGGTACATCCAGCACTGCCACCAGCTCCAAGAAAGGAGGAACTAAATCCAAGAAGAAGCAGCACACTGCACCATCATCTGACCACACTGATGATGGGTGGCCCTGCGAGCGCTGCACATTTCTTAACCCTCCTACAGTGGATGCATGCAGCGTCTGCGAAAAGAGTAGGTACTAGATGATGGAATAGCTCAAAGGGAGCCAGGGAGGCATCCCAAGAAAACCTCAAAGCTCGTGAGAAGCATGCATGCATCGGATGCTGAGAAGAAGAGCTTCCAGCTGCTGCAATGTTGTACAGAGAGTTATTTAAGGGCCTCGGTTGGAAACGGTGTGGAGGCTCAAGTGGTCACATGTTTGTGGGGGTCATTTGGTTTTCTAGTTCGTTTCTGTTGTTCCTTGTAAATATATTTGTTGTGATGTGGTGACCTGTGTTTATGTGATGAGTTTTTGCTTCTGACAAACTGTGAAATTAAACTTTAACAAAACTGATGAGAGGTAGCTCTGTTTATTCCTCCTAATTGCGGGCAGGGCCTTTGTCTATTCTTCCACATTATTTATCTACGTTTACTTGCCATCTGCTAGTGCTGGTTAATGTTACTTCAAAGCCGATCATCGCGTGATCTGTTTTCCCATATAGATAGAATTGTTGAGCATAGTTAGGGTTTTTCGGGGGCTAGTCCCTGTATAATTATTTGTATATCCTCAGTGTAATAGGTTTGGCTCAATTATTTAGCCTATATATATATATACACTTCCAACCTAGTTAGGGTTAGGGTTTTTCCTCCATCCAACTTGGTACTAGAGCTAGATTTTCTCTTTTTTTCTTCTCCCTACCCACTACCAACCACTGTCCCTGGTCAGGTCCCTGCCCAGTGGTTGTGCTTCGGTGGCTGCGCTTCTTCCCCTGTAGGCCGTGTCGTACCTCGACGGTCGTGCCCCTCTGCCTGCAGGTTGCCCCAGCGGCTGTGCCCCTCATCGGCCGCGCCCCCATCCGGGTTGATAGTCGCCTAGAGGGGGAGGGTGAATAGGTGTAATCTGAAAATTATAAACTTAAGCACACACTATAAGCCAAGGTTAGCATTAGAAATGAATCCGAGTCTGAAAAGAGGGGAAAACAAATCAACCAAGAAATAAAGTGGATGAACACAGTGATTTGTTTTACCGAGGTTCGATTCTAAAGAACCTAGTCCCTGTTGAGATGGTCACAAAGACCGGGTCTCTTTCAATCATTTCCCTCTCTCAAACGGTCACCTAGACCGAGTGAGCTTTCTCCTTAATTAAACGGATCACTTAGACCTCACTAGGATCATCACACACTTGGTGTCTCTTGCTTTGATTACAATTCACTTGGGAACAAGAATGAGGAAGGAAGAAAGCGATCCAAGCAACAAGAGCACAAAGAACACGAACAAACGCTTTCTCAAGTCACTAAGTGGTTGGAGTGGATTTGGCACTTGGAGAGGCTTTGATTCTTTTGATTTGTGTCTACGAGTGAATGCACTAGCTTTTATATTGAATGAGAACCTTGGAAAACTTGGATGCTTGAAGTGGTGGTGGTTGGGGGGTATTTATAGCCCTCAATCACCAATAAGCCGCTGGAGGTGGCTGCTGTTGATGGGCGCACCGGATAGTCCGGTGCGCCGCCGGACACTGTCCGGTGTGCCAGCCACGTCACCCAACCGTTAGGGTTCGGGAGCTTCTGACCGTTGGAGGCTTTATCCTCTAGTGGCACTGGACAGTCCGGTGCGCCGCCGGACACTGTCCGGTGTGCCAGCCACGTCACCCAACCGTTAGGGTTCGGGAGCTTCTGACCGTTGGAGGCTTTATCCTCTAGTGGCACTGGACAGTCCGGTGCCGCACCGGACAGGCACTGTTCAGTGTCCGGTGCGCCTCTGACTCTGCGCTCTGCTCTGCCGTGCACTGTTGCGCACTGTTCCTCTGTTCTTCAGCTTTTGCAGGCGACCGTTGCGCGAAGTAGCTGTTGCTCTGCTGGTGCACGGGACAGTTCGGTGGCACACCGGACAGTCCGGTGAATTATAGCGGAGCGCGCTGGCGAAAACCCGAGAGTGGCTGGTTTGAGATTGTACGGTCCTGGTGCACTGGACACTGTCCGGTGCGCCAGACCAGGGCACACTCGGTTTCTTTGCTCCTTTGTATTTGAACCCTATCTTCAATCTTTTATTGGTTTGTGTTGAACCTTTATGCACCTGTAGATCATATACTCTAGAGCAAACTAGTTAGTCCAATATTTGTGTTGGGCATTCAACCACCAAAATTAATATTGAGAAAAGGTTTACCCTATTTCCCTTTCAATCTCCTTTTTGGTGATTGATGCCAACATAAACCAAAGCAAATATATAAAGTGCAGAAATAAACTAGTTTGCATAAGGTAAGTGCATAGGTTACTTAGAATTAAACCAATTTATTGTCTTACTAGATATGCATGGATTGCTTTCTTTCATTTTAACATTTTGGACCACACTTGCACCACTTGTTTTGTTTTTGCAAATTCTTTTTGGAAAGCCTTTTTCAAAGTCTTTTGCAAATAGTCAAAGGTATATGAATAAGATTGTAAGAATTATTTTCAAGTTTTGAAATTTCTCCCCCTATTTCAAATGCTTTTCCTTTGACTTAAACAAAACTTCCTCTGAATGAAATTCTCCTCTTAGCTTTCAAGAGGGTTTTAATAGATACCAATTGGAAGTATGTAATTTAGATGCCAATTTTGAAAATATACCAATTGAAGAAAATGCTTATCACAAGATACCATTTGAAAAGACAAACTTTTGTGAAAACTAAATAAATCATCATTTCGAAAATTTTTGAAGTTGGTGGTGCGGTCCTTTTGCTTTGGGCTTAATATTTCTCCCCCTTTGGCATTAATTGCCAAAAACGGAGACTCTTGAGAGCCCTTTTTTTACTTTCTCCCCATTGGTAAACGAAATAAGAGTGAAGGATTATACCAAAGTGGAGTGATGTGGAGTGACGGCGAAGGGTAAATGATACCGTTAGAGTGGAGTGGAAGCCTTGTCTACGCCGAAGACTCCATTTCCCTTTCAATCCACGACTTAGTATAGAAATATACTTGAAAACACATTAGTCGTACCAAATGAAAGAGATATGGTCAAAAGTATATAAATGAGCTATGTGTGCAATGTTTTAATCAAAATTCCGAGAATCAAGTATATTTAGCTCATTCCTTAGTTTGCTAAAGGTTTTCTCATCTAATGGCTTGGTAAAGATATCAACTAATTGTTCTTTGGTGCTAACATAAGCTATCTCGATATCCCCCTTTGTTGGTGATCTCTCAAAAAGTGATACCGAATGTCTATGTGCTTAGTGCGGCTGTGTTCAACGGGATTATCCGCCATGCGGATTGCACTCTCATTGTCACATAGGAGAGGGACTTTGCTCAATTTGTAGCCATAGTCCCTGAGGGTTTGCCTCATCCAAAGTAATTGCGCACAACAATGACCTGCGGCAATATACTCGGCTTCGACGATAGAAAGAGCTACTGAGTTTTGTTTCTCTGAAGCCCATGACACCAGGGATCTCCCCAGAAATTGACAAGTCCCTGATGTGCTCTTCCTATCAATTTTACACCCTGCCCAATCAGCATCTGAATATCCTATTAAATCAAAAGTGGATCCCTTGGGGTACCAAAGTCCAAACTTAGGAGTGTAAACTAAATATCTCATGATTCTTTTCATGGCCCTAAGGTGAACTTCCTTAGGATCAACTTGGAACCTTGCACACATGCATACGGAAAGCATAATATCCGGTTGAGATGCACATAAATAGAGTAAAGATCCTATCATCGATCGGTATACCTTTTGATCTACGGATTTACCTCCTGTGTCGAGGTTGAGATGTCCATTCGTTCCCATGGGTGTCTTGATGGGCTTGACATCCTTCATTCCAAACTTGTTAAGTATGTCTTGAATGTACTTTGTTTGGCTGATGAAGGTTCCGTCTTGGAGTTGCTTGACTTGAAATCCTAGGAAATACTTCAACTCCCCCATCATAGACATCTCGAATTTTTGTATCATGATCCTACTAAACTCTTCACAAGTAGATTTGTTAGTAGACCAAAGATGATACCATCATCATAAATTTGGCATACAAACAAATCTTTTGCAATAGTTTTAGTAAAGAGAGTAGGATCGACTTTTCTGACTTTGAAGCCATTAGTGGTAAGGAAATCTCGCAGACATTCATACCATGCTCTTGGGGCTTGCTTAAGCCCATAAAGCGCCTTTGAGAGTTTATACACATGGTTAGGGTACTCACTATCTTCAAAGCCGGGAGGTTGCTCAACATAGACCTCTTCCTTGATTGGTCCATTGAGGAAGACACTTTTCACGTCCATTTGATAGAGTTTAAAGCCATGGTAAGTAGCATAGGCAAGTAATATACAAATTGACTCAAGCCTAGTTACGGGTGCATAAGTTTCACCAAAGTCTAAACCTTTGACTTGTGAATAACCTTTGGCCACAAGTCAGGCTTTGTTCCTTGTCACCACACCATGCTCATCTTGCTTGTTGCGGAATACCCACTTGGTACCTACAACATTTTGATTAGGACGTGGAACTAAATGCCATACCTCATTCCTCGTGAAGTTGTTGAGTTCCTCTTGCATTGCCAGCACCCTATCCGAATCTCTTAGTGCATCCTCCACCCTGTATGGCTCAATAGAGGACACAAAAGAGTAATGTTCACAGAAATGAGCAACTCGAGATCTAGTGGTTACCCCCTTATAAATGTCACCAAGGATGGAGTTGACGGGGTGATCTCGTTGAATTGCTTGGTGGACTCTTGGGTGTGGCGGTCGTTGACCCTGTATCTCTTTATCATCTTCCTTGTCTTGATCAACTTCATCTCCCCCTTGATCATTGTCCTCCTCTTGAGGTGGCTCATCCTCCTGATCTTCATCATCTTGAGCCTGTTCCTCATCTTGAGTTGGTGGATATGCTTGCATGGAAGATGACGGTTGATCTTGTGCTTGAGTAGGCTCTTCGGATTCCTTAGGACACACATCCCCAATGGACATGTTCCTTAGCGCGACGCACAGAGCCTCTTCATCATCTAGTTCATCAAGATCAACTTGCTCCACTTGGGAGCCATTAGTCTCATCAAACACAATGTCACAAGAAACCTCAACTAATCCAGTGGATTTGTTGAAGACTCTATATGCCCTTGTGTGTGAGTCATAACCAAGTAAAAAGCCTTCTACAACCTTAGGAGCAAATTTAGATTTTCTACCTCTTTTAGTAAGAATAAAACATTTGCTACCAAAGACTCAAATATGAAACATTGGGCTTTTTATCGGTGAGGAGTTCATATGATGTCTTCTTGAGGATTCGGTGAAGGTAGAGTCGGTTGATGGAGTAGCAGGCGGTGTTAATCGCCTTAGCCCAAAACCGGTTCGGAGTCTTGTACTCATCAAGCATGGTCCTCGCCATGTCTAGTAGAGTTCTATTCTTCCTCTCCACTACACCATTTTGTTGAGGTGTGTAGGGAGAAGAGAATTCATGCTTGATGCCCTCATCCTCAAGAAATCCTTCTATTTGTGAATTCTTGAACTCCGTCCCATTATCGCTTCTTATGTTTTTTATCTTTAATCCGAACTCATTTTGAGCCCGTCTCAAGAATCCTTTTAAGGTCTCTTGGGTCTGTGATTTTTCCTGCAAAAAGAATACCCAAGTGAAGCGAGAATAATCATCCACAATTACTAGACAGTACTTACTCCTGCCGATGCTTATGTAAGCGATCGGACCGAATAAATCCATGTGGAGTAGCTCGAGCGGCCTGTCAGTTGTCATTATGTTCTTGTGTGGATGGTGGATGCCAACTTGCTTTCCTGCTTGACATGCGCTACAAACCCTGTCTTTCTCAAAATGAACATTTGTTAGTCCTAAAATGTGCTCTCCCTTTAGAAGCTTGTGAAGATTCTTCATCCCAACATGGGCTAGTCGGCGATGCCAGATCTAACTCATATTAGTCTTAGCAATTAAGCAAGTATCGAGTTTAGCTTTGTTAAAATCAACTAAGTATACTTGACCCTCTAATACTCCCTTAAACGCTACTGAATCATCATTTCTTCTAAAGACAGTAACACCTACATCTGTAAATAGACAGTTGTAGCCCATTTTGCATAATTGAGATACAGAAAGCAAATTGTAATCTAAAGAATCTATAAGAAAAACATTGGAAATAGAATGGTCAGGTGATATAGCAATTTTACCAAGTCCTTTGACCAAACCTTGATTTCCATCCCCGAATGTGATAGCTCTTTGGGGATCTTCGTTTTTCTCGTAGGAGGAAAACATTCTTTTCTCCCCTATCATGTGGTTTGTGCATCCGCTATCTATTATCCAACTTGAGCCCCCGGATGCATAAACCTACAAAACAATTTAGGCCTTGTTCTTAGGTACCCAAACAGTCTTGGGTCCTTTCACGTTAGAAACAAGCACCTTGGGTACCCAAACACAAGTCTTGGAGCCCTTGTGTTTGCCACCAACATATTTGGCAACTACTTTGCCTGATTTGTTAGTTAAAACATAAGATGCATCAAAAGTCTTAAATGAAATGTTGGGCTCATTTAATGTAGTAGGAGTTTTCTTTTTTGGCATTTTAACATGTGTAGAATGCCTAGAGCTAGATGCATCATTCTTATACATAAAAGCATGGTGAGAAACATTATGAGGTTTCCTAGCATGAATTCTCCTAATCTTGTGTTCATGGGAGCTTTGCCCTTAACAAAGTTAGACAATTTCTTAGGGGCATTAAGCTTGACATTGCTTCCCTGTTGGAAACCAATGCCATCCTTAATGCCAGGGTGTCTCCCATTATAGAGCATGCTTCTAGCAAATTTAAATTTTCATTTTCAATTTCATGCTCATTAATTTTAGCAGTTAATTGAGCTATATGATCATTTTGTTGTTTAATAAGAGCAAGGTGATTATGAATAGCTTCTACATTAACATCTCTACATCTAGTACAAATAGCAATATGTTCAACAGTAGATGTAGAGGGTTTACAAACATTTAATTCTTCTATCTTAGCATGTAATGTGGCATTCTCATTTTTAAGATAGATTTTTTTTCAAACATTTAATTCGTCAATCTTAGCAATTAGACTAGCATTTTCATTTTTAAGATTGGAAATTGAATTATTACACACATTTAACTTTTCAACCTTAGTAATTAAATTAGTATTCTCAGTTCTAAGGTTAGAAATTGATTCATGGCAAATGCTAAGCTCCTTAGATAATTTTTCATATTTTTCTACTTCCTGAGCATAAGCATTTTTCAATTTAACATGTTTTTTGTTTTCTTTAATAAGGAATTCCTCTTGACTATCCAAGAGTTCATCCTTCTCATCAGTGGCGGATCCAGGATTGATCCAAGAGGGGGGCTAGACAACGGTGAGTCGGCGACACGGCGTCAGCGTGGACCGTGGACGCGTCACGCGTGGTTGTGGCTCGCGGGCTCTCGGCGGCGCTGCGGCAGTGCTCCGGCCTTCGGGCTCCGGCGGATGGTGGCAGGGGCAGATCTCCACCTAGAGGCCGGACCGCTGCGGGCGAGCGCGCTGCGGGCTGCGGCAGCCTATGGCTCTGGCGCTCGCGCGACTGGTGCCTCCGTGCCTGGCGGTGGCGGGCAAGCGCGCTGGCGGGCGGCAAGCGGCGGCTGGTCTGGAGCCTGGAGCTGGAGGAGGCAGGAAGTAGGTAGAGGGAGGTAGGGAGCGGCGGCTGGAGCTAGGCGCCTGCCGCTAGGTCGCGCAATGATGGGCCTTTACTGGGCCGCGACTGTCGACCGAGGCTGCAGCCCAGGCAGCCCCGGGTAGAGATCCGCCCCTGCTTCTCATGAATGGCTCCTATCAATTCATTTAATTTTTCTTTTTGTTGCATGTTAAGGTTGGCAAAAAGTGTAAGCAAATCATCTTCATCTTCACTAGAACTACCCTCATCACTAGATGTAGTATATTTGGAGGTGGTTCTAGACTGTACCTTTTTCTTTTTGCCGTCCTTTGCCATGAAGCACTTGTGGCCGACGTTGGGGAAGAGGAGGCCCTTGTTGACGGCGATGTTGGCGGCATCCTCGTCGGAGGAGGAGTCGGTGCAGCTCTCGTCGGAGTCCCATTCCCGACACACGTGGGCATCGCCTCCCTTCCTCTTGTAGTACTTCTTCTCCTTCTTCTTCCCCTTCTTGTCGTCACCCCTGTCACTATCACTAGACATTAGACATTTAGCAATAAAATGATCGGGCTTACCACATTTGTAGCACACCCTCTTGGAGCGAGGTTTGTAGTCCTTCCCCCTCCTTTGTTTGAGGATTTGATGGAAGCTCTTGATGATGAGCGCCATCTCCTCATTGTCGAGCTTGGAGGCGTCGATAGGGAGCCTACTTGATGTAGACTCATCTTTCTTTTCTTCCGTCGCTTTGAATGCGACAGGTTGCACCTCGGGTGTTGAGGAGGCGCCTTGCTCCAAGTTGACGATGTGTTTGGAGTCTTTGATCATTAGTTCAAAGCTCACAAACTTTCCAATTACCTCCTCGGGAGACATTAGCTTATATCTAGGATCACCACATATTAATTGAACTTGAGTGGGATTACGAAAAACAAGTAATCTAAGAATAACCTTGACCATTTTATGGTCATCCCACTTGGTGCTCCTGAGGTTGCGCACTTGGTTGACCAAGGTCTTGAGCCGGTTGTACATTGCTTGTGGCTCCTCTCCTTGGTTGAGGACGAATCGACCGAGCTCCCCCTCGATCGTCTCCTGCTTGGTGATCTTGGTCACCTCATCTCCTTCTTGCGTGTTCTTTAGGACGTCCCAAATCTCCTTGGCGCTCTTTAACCCTTGCACCCTATTATACTCCTCTCGACATAAAGAGGCGAGGAGTATAGTAGTTGCTTGGGAGTTAAAGTGCAGGATTTAGTTGTAGCCCTCGTCCCCCACCATAGGTACCTGCGCTCCAAATTCAACAATATCCCAAATGCTTGCGTGGAGTGAGGTTAGATGATGCCTCATTTTATCACTCCACATACAATAATCCTCACCATCAAAATATGGTGGTTTGCCTAATGGAACGGAAAGTAAAGGAGAGCGCTTAGAAATACGGGGATAACGAAGTGGCATCTTACTATACTTCTTGCGCTCATGGCGCTTAGAAGTGACGGACGCCACGTCGGAGCCGGATGTGGAGGGCGATGAAGAGTCGGTCTCGTAGTAGACCATTTTCTTCATCTTCTTCTTCTTGTCGCCACTCCGATGCGACTTGATGCGAGGAGGGGATCCCTCCTTGCCTTTGGTCCTGGACTCCCTTGATGGAGCCTTCCCGTGGCTTGTGGCCTTCTCGTTGGTTTCCATCTCCCTTTTGGCGGATCCTCCCGACATCACTTTGAGTTGTTAGACTCTAATGAAGCATCGGGCTCTGATACCAATTGAAAGTCGCCTAGAGGGGGGGGGGTGAATAGGCAGAATCTGAAAATTATAAACTTAAGCTAATACCAATTGAAAGTCGCCTAGCCGGGGTTAGCGTTAGAAATGAATCTGAGTCCGAAAGAGAGGGGAAAACAAATCAACCAAGAAATAAAGTGGATGAACACGGTGATGAGGTTCGGTTCTAAAGAACCTAGTCCCCGTTGAGGTGGTCACAAAGACCGGGTCTCTTTCAACCCTTTCCCTCTCTCAAACGGTCACCTAGACCGAGTGAGCTTTCTCCTCAATCAAACGGGTCACTTAGACCCCACAAGGACCACCACACACTTGGTGTCTCTTGCTTTGATTACAATTCACTTGGGAACAAGAATGAGGAAGGAAGAAAGCGATCCAAGCAACAAGAGCACAAAGAACACGAAAAAACGCTCTGTCAAGTCACTAAGTGGTTGGAGTGGATTTGGCACTTGGAGAGGCTTTGATTCTTTTGATTTGTGTCTAGGAGTGAATGCACTAGC
The DNA here is from genome assembly GCA_029449295.1 of Zea luxurians. Classification (NCBI taxonomy): domain Eukaryota; kingdom Viridiplantae; phylum Streptophyta; class Magnoliopsida; order Poales; family Poaceae; genus Zea; species Zea luxurians. Next base: position 18,720,096 of record JAOPSE010000011.1, read on the forward strand.
TCTTGTATTGATTGAGAACCTTGGAAAACTTGGATGCTCGGAGTAGTGGTGGTTGGGGGGTATTTATAGCCCTCAACCACCAACAAGCCATTGGGGGTGGCTGCTGTCGATGGGCGCACCGGACAGTCCGGTGCGCCACTGAACACTGTCTGGTGTGCTAGCCACGTCACCCAACCGTTAGGGTTCGGGAGCTTCTGACCGTTGGAGGCTTTGTCCTCTAGTGGAACTGGACAGGCACTATGCAGTGTCCGGTGCGCCTCTGACTCTGCACTTTGCTCTGCCGCGCACTGTTCCTTTGTTCTTCAGCTTTTGCAGGCGACCGTTACGCGAAGTAGCCGTTGCTCCGCTGGCACACCGGACAGTACGGTGGCACACCGGACAGTCCGGTGAATTATAGCGGAGCGCGCTGGCGAAAACCCGAGAGTGGATGGTTTGAGATTGTACGGTCCTGGTGCACCAGACAGGTCTGGTGTGCCAGACCAGGGCACACTCGGTTTCTTTGCTCCTTTGTATTTGAACCCTATCTTCAATCTTTTATTGGTTTATGTTGAACCTTTATGCACCTGTAGATCATATACTCTAGAGTAAACTAGTTAGTCCAATATTTGTGTTGGGCATTCAATCACTAAAATTAATACTGGGAAAAGGTTTACCCTATTTCCCTTTCACTGGTCCCGTCTGTCGTCGTCCCCACCTCACTGTCGTGGCCGTGGCGACCGATGCCGCTACTGGCAAGGCGCGACCGCCTCTGCCTTCTTCAACTCCGGCATCGACGCTTGCACAGACCACCACCTCCCCACGGACGACCATGACACGGCTCTCCACTTCTCCACCGTGGCCATCAGTCTTTAGGCCGTCGCTAGCATCTTCCCCTCTGTGCTGGGTTCTCCCATCGCCGTGGGCGCGTCCCTGCAGCCCGCCGAAGAGGGCGCGGTCCCCACCCACACCACCTTTGCTCCCATCGAGCTTGTCGGGGATGGGACCTCTCACATCTCCGGCATTGGGCCCCGTCCTGCCATCCTCCTCACTGCCCTCACTGCGCAGCAACATCAACAGCAAACCTGGTGTCCCCCCTCGCCGTTCCTGCACCAGCCACCCTTCCCAGCGGCGCGACCACACCCACCGAGGTCTCACCATCCTCCGCCCTTCTAGCTTCACCTTTGGGGACTCCTTCCATCACGGCTCCCATCCTAGGTCCCGTTCCTGTGCGCGTCCTCCTCCACAACGTACACTTGTCCGTGGCACCCTCATGGATTTCAATCATGCCATGGGCCCTGTCCTTCGTGATTGCGTTGAGCTTCACCCACATGTGGGCCACCTCGTGCTTGGACCACTTGTTTTCCCCCGAGCTGTGATTGCCTCCCTAGCGATCGAGACATTGGTGTCTTCCTCCCCTACCCAGGCCTTTGTCGGAGCTCCTCCCCTGGCTCTTTCCACGCACCCCGTGGCTTCACCACCCTCTCCCACCGACTGGGTGGTCGACTCCAGAGCCTCCTTCCATAATACTCACATCACTAGCTCGTTATCCCACTTCCACCCACCACATCCCTCACATCCTCCCTCCATCGTTGTGGGCAACGATTCCACTCTCCCGGCCACCTCAGTAGGTGTATCAGTTCTTTCGAGGCCATTCCACCTTAACGACATCCTTGTTACTCCCAGTCTCACTCATCCCCTCCTCTCGGTTTGTCGCTTCACTAGTGACAACCACTGTTCGATGGAGTCCAATCCCTGGGGGCTAACCATACGCCACCTTCCCTCACTTGTCGTGCTCACTCGCTATGACAGCTCCGACCCTCTCTACTCTCTTCACTTGCCCTCCACTACCTCACCAGCATAGCCTCCCCCATGCTCTTGCTACTACCACCACCTCCGCCGTTTGGCATCGTCGTCTCGGGCACCCTGGACCTGACATGATGTCTCAACTTTCCAGCTGCTCAGATATCTCCAATCACCAGGGCTCCTCTGAATGCCTCTATCATGCCTGTCATCTCACCCGTCACTCTCTTCTTCTCTTTTCCACCTCCACGTCTAGGGCTGCTCAGGCCTTCGACCTTGTCCATTATGATCTCTAGATCTCTCCTGTCCTCAGCCTCTCTGGTTACAAATACTATCTGGTCATTCTGGATGACTTCTCTCATTTTTTGGACTTTCCCTCTTTGATTGAAGTATGATACGTTTAGCACCCTCACTCACTTCTTCGCCTGGGTCTCCACCTAGTTTCGCCGCCCGTTCCATGCCCTCCAGTGTGATAATGGCCACGAGTTTGACAACAACGCATCTTGCTCTTTCTTCCTCACCCATGGCATCCAGTTGCGTATCTCGTGCCCCTACACCTCTCCCCAGAATGGCCGGGCCAAACACATCATTTGCACCACCACCAATATGATCGCTGCCTCTTATTTCAGGCGTCTCTCCCTACCAGCTACTGGGCAGAGGCCCTGAACACCGACACCCATCTCCCCAACTGCCTCCCTCTCCCCTCGAAGGAGGTGAGCCATCCCACTCCCCACTTTGCCATGTATGGCACAACCCCCTCCTACGACCACCTTCGCGTGTTCGGCTGTGCCTCCTATCCAACACTTCCTCCACTACCCCCCATAAGTTAGCACCCTACTCCACTCGCTCCCTCTTCCTAGGTTACTCTACTGACCACAAGGGGTACAACTGCCTTGATCTCGTCTCCCACTGCATACTCATCTCTCGTCATGTTGTTTTTCATGAAGATGTTTTTCCCCTTGCTGGACCCTCTCCACCCTCCGATCTCGACTCTCTCTTTGAGTTCGATTCGATTCCCCCTCACCCCAGGCGCCTCTCCTCGCTCCACACGTGGCTCCTACGCCTCCGCTCGTGCTTCTGCCTGGGCCACATGTGGCCTCGACGCCTCCGCTCATGCCTCTTCTCGTGCCACATGCAGCCCCATCGACCCCGCCTGCACCATGCATGTCCCCATTGACCCCACCCATGCCCCACGCGGCCACATCGCCCCCTCCCGCGCCATGTGTGGCCCCCATCGCCAAGAGCTGCCCGTTTCGCTGACCCCGCCCTCGTCTACCATCATTGTGGGCAGGCACTGCCTTGGCCCTTTTCACCCGGCCATGTCGACAAGCGCAGCTCATTTCGTCGACTCCGCCCTCGTCTACCAGTGGCGTGAGCGAGCCACTCCCTTAGCTCCCGCCGCCCCGTCGGTTTGCACCAAGCCTCCCATGTACCACCCTGTCACCATCCTCTGCGATCCCAGACACGTCCACCCAATGGTGACTCACCACGCAGCCAGCGTTCTCCACTCCGTTGAGTGGCTGATCCTAGCGGCTGACACGACTGCCACTCCTCTGGGCGCCTCCACAGTCCCCTCCTCCATTCGTGCCGCCCTCGCCAAACCCCACTGGTGTCGTGCTATGGAGGAGGAGTACTGAAAGGGAAATGGCCTCAAACATTTCCTATAATCGATTCTGGTGTTTGACGACCATCACAAACCTTATGGACTAACTAGTTTGCCTAGTTGATCTTTTCTCAGGTGCATAAAGTTCATATACACCTACAAGGAAAATGACCCTTGGGCTAATTCTATAAGTATGGGGCAAGACAGGATTGCACCAGCCTGCGGTGCATTGGACTGTCCAGTGTGCATCGGATAGTGTCCGGTGCCCAGGCTGGAGCGTCCAACGAACTGGCCACTCTCAGGAAAACGTAGAGCTCCACGGCTAAAATTCACTGGACTGTCCGGTGAGCCCACGGCCAATGGTCATCTTCTCCAACGGTCGACTCCTACCTCAGTTTGAAGCGTCAAAAGGTTAGAAATAGTTAGCGATGTCAGGTCGCATTGGACTGTTCGGTGTTCCATCGGACTATCCAGTGTGCCATAAGGACAGGCAAATTCAACGGTCAAATGCTCCAAACCCCAATGGTCGGCTGACTTGGCAAGCACTGGACAGTGAATAGTGGGATGTCCGGTGCGCCCGTCGACAGAAAGCCCAGCTAACGGCTAGAATAGTGATTGGGGCTATTAATACCCCCAACCACCACCATTCAATGCATCCAAGCTTTCCACTCTCAACACTCAATACAAGAGCAATGAATTAATTCCAAAGACACATTCAAAGCTTCCAATCCTCTCCAAGTCCCACAATTAAGACAAGTGATCAATAGTGATTAGTGACTTGAGAGAGTGAGATTTGTGTTTATTTTGTTGCTCTTGTTGCTTGGTTGTGCTTTCTTCATCTCCTTATAGACTCTCTAAGTGATTTGTAAAGCTAGCAAGAGACACCTAAATGTGTGGTGATCTTTGGGGGTCTTTGTGACCCTTGAGATTAAGAAGAAGCACTCAACCGGTCTAGGTGACCAATTGAGAGAGGGAAAGGGTTGAAAAAGACCCAGCCTTTGTGGCCTCCTCAACGGGGAGTAGGTTCATTGGAACCGAACCTCGGGAAACAAATCGATGTGTTCATTTGTGTTGATCTTCACCATTCGATTTGTTTCTTCCCTCTCCTCTCTCTCTAAAAGTTCTCTTGCTCACAATCTCTTGAGTTAGCTCCCAAAGTTATCCACATTGATTGAGCAACTCATAGCAAGAAGAACTATCTTCCGCACTCTGTATTCATTATTATTTATTTCTAATCCTAACCCCGAGTGAAGTTCGTGTTCAAAGTTTATAATTTTTAGGTTTCACCTATTCACCCCTTCTCGGCGACTTTCAATTGGTATCAGAGCCTGGTATTTCATTAGAGTCTAACAACTCGAAGTGATGTCGGGAGAACACGCCAAAAGGGAGATGGTCACCGAGGAAAAGCCCGGATCTGCGGGAAATAAGAATGAAGAAAAGACTACATCGAAGGAGGCTGGCCACAAGCACAAGGAGGAAAAAGATGAATCCACCGGATCCATCAAGTCACACAAGAAGGGCGACAAGAAGAAAAAGAAGATGAAGAAAGTGGTCTACTATGAGACCGATTCTTCCTCGCCCTCAACCTCCGGCGCCGAGTCAACATCCTCGAAGCGCCAAGAGCATAAGAAATATAGTAAGATTCCTCTTTGCTATCCTCGTATTTCTAAACATGCTCCTTTACTTTTCGTTCCCTTAGGCAAACCACCATACTTTGATGGTGAAGATTATTGTATGTGGAGTGATAAAATGAGGCACCATCTAACCTCACTCCATGAAAGCATTTGGGATATTATTGAGTTTGGAGCGCAGGTACCACAAGTGGGCGACAAGGACAATGACTTCGATGAGGCCGCCCAAGTGAGGCATTTCAACTCCCAAGGCACCTCCATACTCCTCGCTTCCTTGTGTAGAGAGGAGTACAACAAGGTGCAAGTGTTGAAGAGTGCCAAAGAAATTTGGGACGTCCTCAAGACGTCACATGAAGGGGATGAAGTGACAAAGATCACCAAGCGGGAAACGATCGAGGGAGAACTCGGTCGGTTCATCCTCAACAAAGGAGAAGAGCCACAAGCAATGTACAACCGGCTCAAGACGATGGTGAACCAAGTCTGCAACCTCAGGAGCACCAAGTGGGATGACCATGAAATGGCAAGGTTATTCTAAGATCTCTTGTTTTTCGTAACCCCACTCAAGTGCAATTAATTCGTGGAGATCCTAGGTATAAGAAAATGTCTCCCGAGGAGGTGATTGGCAAGTTTGTGAGCTTTGAACTTATGATCAAAGACTCCAAACACATTGTCAACTTGGAGCAAGGCGCCACCTCCACACCCGAGGTGCAACCCGTTGTATTCAAGGCAACAGAAGAAAAGAAGGAAGAGCCTACACCAACAAATAGGCTCCCAATCGATGCCTCCAAGCTTGACAACGAGGAGATGGCTCTTATTATTAAGAGCTTCCGGTAAATCCTCAAGCAACGGAAGGGGAAGGACTACAAACCCCGCTCCAAGAGGGTTTGCTACCGGTGTGGTAAGTCCAATCATTATATTGCTAAATGTCCATATACAAGTGATAGTGACAGGGACGATGACAAGAAAGGAAAGAAGAAGATAGAAAAGAAGAAATACTACAACAAGAAGAAGGGTGGTGAGGCACACATAGGACGGGAATGAGACTCCAATGAGAGCTCCACCGACTCCTCCTCTGACGAGGACGCCACCAACATATCCATCAACAAAGGTCTTATCTTCCCCAATGTCGGCCATAAATGTCTCATGGCCAAGGATAGCAAAAATAAGAAGGTACATTCTAGAAATACCCCCAAATATACTACTTTCGATGATGAGGGTAGCTCTAGTAAAAAAGATGATGATTTGTCTTCTCTTTTTGCAAACCTTACCATGAAACAAAAGAAGAAAATTAATGAATTGATAAAAACCATTAAGGAGAAGGTTGGAATCTTGGAATGTGAGAGCACCTAGAGGGGGGAGGGGGTGAATAGGTGATCCTATAAAAACTTGAAACTCAAAGCCACAAACTTGATTAGGAGTTAGCACAATAAACTCAAGTGGCTAAGGAGAGCTCTTGTGAAGCACAATAGACACAGTGAGAACAAGCACAAGAGACACGAGGATTTATCCCGTGGTTCGGCCAAGTACAACACTTGCCTACTCCACGTTGTGGCGTCCCAATGGATGAGAGTTGCACTCAACTCCTCTCAAGTGATCCAATGATCAACTTGAATACCACGGTGTTCTTCTTTTCTTTACTCTTTCCCGTTTGCGAGGAATCTCCACAACTTGGAGTCTCTCGCCCTTACAATGAGAATCAAAGTGAAAGCACTAGAGTAAGGGAGGGAAGCAACACACACAAATCCACAGCAAATATGCACACACACGGCCAAGATTCGAGCTCAAATGAATATCACAAAGTTCTCACTAGAACGGAGCTCGAATCACTAAGAATGTCAAACAAGTGCGCAAAGATGAAGTGTGAATGATCAAGGATGCTCAAAGTATGCTTGGTGTGTTCCTCCATACGCCTAGGGGTCCCTTTTATAGCCCCATGGCAGCTAGGAGCCGTTGAGAGCAATCCAGGAAGGCAAATCTTGCCTTCTGTCGACTGGCGCACCGGACACTGTCCGGTGCGGATTTCTTTCCTATTCTGGCGCAGCCGACCGTTGGAGACTTGGAGCCGTTGGCGCACCGGACACTGTCCGGTGCACACCGGACAGTCCGGTGCCCCCATCCGACCGTTGGTTCGGCCACGCGTCATGCGCAGATTGCGCGGTCGACCGTTGGCGCGCCCGACCGTTGGCTCACCGGACAGTCCGGTGACACACCGGACAGTCCGGTGAATTATAGCCGTACGCTGTTGACTTGGTTCCCGAGAGCGGCGACTTCGCCGCAGCCGACTCACCGGACACTGTCCGGTGCACCACCGGACAGTCCGGTGCACCACCGGACAGTCCGGTGCACCACCGGACAGTCCGGTGATTTATAGCCGTACGCCGCCGTTGAGACCCGAGAGTAGCCAGTTGCTCAGACGCCAGCTTGGCGCACCGGACACTGTCCGGTGCACCACCGGACAGTCCGCTGCACCCAGACTGAGCAGAGTCTTTGGCTGCTCGAGCCAAGTCTTTTCCAATTGTATTTTCTCTGATTCTAGCACTTAGACGAATATGTTAGTACACAAAAACCAATGTACTATGTCTAGAATCATACCTTTGTGTTGACTTTGCACTCCTTCCACCATTTGGCATAGTTTCACATTAAGCCATTTATGTTGGCACTTGATCACCAAAATACTTAGAAATGGCCCAAGGGCACATTTTTCTTTCAATCTCCCCCTTTTTGGTGATTTATGCCAACACAACAAAAAGCAACTAAAGGAAGTGCAACAACAATGCAATTGAGAACACAAATTTGTTTTGATTCAAATTTGGCATATTTGGATCATTCTTTGCCACCACTTGGTTTGTTTTTGCAAATCAAACTCAATTTCCTATCTCTAAGTCAAAATCACTTGTTGAGGCATAGAGAGAGGTGTTCCAAGAGAAATTGATCAAGAATTCAAAAACTCCCCCTTTTTCCCATAATCAAGCATTCTCCCCACAAGAGACAGACTTTTAGCACTAAGAGACAATAGGAGTATTTTGACAAAACAAAACTCTACTCTACTATTTTCAAAATTCTCAAGTGGTAGCTGATCCATTTCTTGCTTTGGCCTTATTTTCTCCCCCTTTGGCATCAAGCACCAAAACGGGATCAATCTTGGCCCTTAAACCTCATTGCCTCACCAAAATCTTCAAATAAGAGTACAAAGGCAATAAGAATATGGAGATGAACTTGGAGTGAGTTACCCTCTCATCGGAGTGCAGTGGAAGTCTTGCATGGTCCAAGTTCACCATTTCCCTTTCAATCCACCTTTGAGACTAAATCAAGCAAGCTCAAACACATGGTTAGTCTCAAAGGGTCAAGTTGTAGCATATCTCCCCCTAATTATGTGCATCACTCACACAGGGACTTTTGAGGTCCGGGGAGAGTTTGTACAACTTGAGCACCATAAATAAACAACAATATGCATAAGGGAACATGATCAAAGCATAAGACACATGTATGCTAAATCAATCCAAGTTCTGCGAGTCTAAGACATTTAGCTCACTACGCAGCCTGCAAAAGGTCTTCTCATCTAAAGGCTTGGTAAAGATATCGGCTAGCTGGTTCTCGGTGCTAATATAGAACATTTCGATATCTCCCTTTTGCTGGTGGTCTCTCAAAAAGTGATGCCGGATGTCAATGTGCTTTGTGCGGCTGTGCTCAACAGGATTGTCCGTCATGCGGATAGCACTCTCATTGTCACATAGGAGTGGGACTTTGCTCAGATTGTAGCCAAAGTCCCTGAGGGTTTGCCTCATCCAAAGTAGTTGCGCGCAACACTGTCCTGCGGCAACGTACTCGGCCTCAGCGGTGGATAGGGCAACGGAGGTTTGTTTCTTAGAACTCCATGACACCAGGGACCTTCCTAGGAATTGGCACATCCCTGATGTACTCTTCCTATCGACCTTACATCCAGCATAATCAGAATCTGAATATCCAATTAAGTCAAAGGTAGACCCCTTTGGATACCAGATCCCGAAGCAAGGCGTAGCGACTAAATATCTAAGAATTTGCTTCACAGCCACTAAGTGACACTCCCTAGGATCGGATTGAAATCTAGCACTCATGCATACACTAAGCATAATATCCGGTCTACTAGCACATAAATAAAGCAAGGAACCTATCATGGACCGGTATGCTTTTTGATCAACGGACTTACCTCCTTTGTTGAGGTCGACGTGTCCGTCAGTTCCCATGGGAGTCTTTGCGGGCTTGGCGTCCTTCATCCCAAACCGCTTGAGCAAGTCTTGCGTATACTTCGTTTGGGAAATGAAAGTGCCGTCCTTGAGTTGCTTCACTTGGAACCCAAGGAAGTAGTTCAACTCGCCCATCATCGACATCTCAAACTTTTGAGTCATCACCCTGCTAAACTCTTCACAAGACTGTTGGTTAGTAGAACCAAATATTATGTCATCGACATAAATTTGGCACACAAATAAGTCACCATCACATGTCTTAGTGAAAAGAGTTGGATCAGCTTTCCCAACCTTAAAAGCATTAGCAATTAAAAAGTCTCTAAGGCATTCATACCATGCTCTTGGGGCTTGCTTAAGTCCATAGAGCGCCTTAGAGAGCTTACACACGTGGTCGGGGTACCGTTCGTCCTCAAAGCCAGGGGGTTGCTCCACGTACACCTCCTCCTTGATTGGCCCGTTGAGGAAAGCGCTCTTTACGTCCATTTGGTACAACCTGAAAGAATGGTGAGCGGCATAGGCTAACAAAATACGAATTGACTCTAGCCTAGCCACAGGAGCAAAAGTCTCCTCAAAGTCCAAACCTGCGACTTGGGCATAACCTTTTGCCACAAGTTGAGCCTTGTTCCTCGTCACCACCCCGTGCTCGTCTTGTTTGTTGCGGAACACCCACTTGGTTCCCACAACATTTTGCTTGGGACGCGGCACCAGTGTCCAAACTTCATCACACTTGAAGTTGTTGAGCTCTTCCTGCATGGCCAACACCCAGTCCGGATCTAGCAAGGCCTCTTCTACCCTGAAAGGCTCAATAGAAGAGACAAAAGAGTAATGCTCATAGAAATTAACTAATCTAGAGCGAGTGGTTACTCCCTTGCTAATGTCACCCAAAATCTGGTCGACGGGATGGTTCCTTTGAATCATCGCTCGAACTTGAGTTGGAGGGGCCTGTGGTGCTTCTTCCTCTTCAACTTGGACATCTTGTGCTCCCCCTTGATCACACGCCTCCTCTTGAGGTACCTGTCCATCATCTTGGGTTGGGGGGTGCACCGTCGTTGAGGAAGAAGGCTGATCTTGTTCCTTGTGTTCCTGCGGTCACACGTCTCCAATCGCCATGGTATGAATCGCGTCCGTTGGAACATCATCCTCATCTACATCATCAAGCTCAACTTGCTCTCTTGGAGAGCCATTAGTCTCATCAAATACAACGTCGCTAGAGACTTCAACCAAACCCGATGATTTGTTGAAGACTCTATATGCCTTTGTATTTGAGTCATAACCTAACAAAAACCCTTCTACAGCTTAGGGAGCAAATTTTGAATTTCTACCTTTCTTCACCAGAATGTAGCATTTACTTCCAAAGACTCGAAGATACGAAACGTTGGGTTTGTTACCAGTTAGTAGCTCGTATGACGTCTTCTTGAGGAGGCGATGAAGGTAGACCCGGTTTATGGCGTGGCAAGCCGTGTTCACAGCTTCCGACCAAAACCGCTCGGGTGTCTTGAATTCTCCAAGCATTGTCCTCGCCATGTCTATAAGCGTCCTGTTCTTCCTCTCTACCACACCATTTTGCTGTGGTGTGTAGGGAGCGGAGAACTCGTGCTTGATTCCTTCCTCCTCAAGGTACTCCTCCACTTGAAGGTTTTTGAACTCGGACCCGTTGTCGCTCCTTATCTTCTTTACCTTGAGCTCAAACTCATTTTGAGCTCTCCTTAGGAAGCGCTTGAGGGTACCTTGGGTTTCAGATTTATCCTGCAAAAAGAATACCCAAGTGAAGCGGGAAAAATCATCAACAATTACTAAACCATACTTACTTCCCCAGATGCTGAGGTAGGCGACGGGTCCGAAGAGGTCCATATGCAGCAGCTCCAGGGGTCTTGATGTAGTCATCACGTTCTTGATGTGATTAGCACTTCCCACTTGTTTACCTGCTTGACAAGCTGCACAAGGTCTATCTTTTTCGAAATGCACATTTGTTAGACCTAACACGTGTTCTCCCTTTAGAAGTTTGTGAAGGTTCTTCATCCCCACATGTGCTAGACGGCGATGCCACAGCCAGCCCATGCTAGTCTTAGCAATTAAGCATGCATCTAGACCAGCTTCCTCCTTTGCAAAGTCAACTAAATAGAGTTTGCCGTCTAGTACACCCTTAAAAGCTAATGAACCATCACTCCTTCTAAAGACAGACACATCTACATTTGTGAATAAGCAATTATATCCCATATTACACAATTGACTAACCGACAAAAGATTATAACCTAGCGACTCTACTAAAAATACATTGGAGACAGAGTGCTCATTTGATATGGCAATCTTGCCTAAGCCTTTAACCTTGCCTTGATTCCCGTCACCGAATATGATTGAATCTTGGGAATGTTTATTCTTGACGTAGGAGGTGAACATCTTCTTCTCCCCCGTCATGTGGTTTGTGCATCCGCTGTCGATAATCCAGCTTGATCCCCCGGATGCATAGACCTACAAGGCAAATTAGGCTTGGGTCTTAGGTACCCAACTCTTGTTGGGTCCTACAAGGTTAGTGACAATAGTCTTAGGAACCCAAATGCAAGTTTTGTCTCCCTTGCATTTTGCCCCTAATTTCCTAGCAACCACTTTCTTATCCTTTCTACAAATAGCAAAGGAAGCATTGCAAGCATGGTAAATTGTAGAATGTTCATTACTTACTTTCCTAGGTACATGAACAACATTTCTTCTAGGCAAATGATGAACAACATTTTTCCTAGCCAAATTTCTATCATGTATAATAGAAGAACTTGAAGCAATCATGACATGAGAATCTAAAGCATCATAACTTCTATGAACATTCCTAGAATATCTCCTATCATGGTACATGAAAGCATGGTTCTTTTGAGCACTATTAGCCATAGGGGCCTTCCCTTTCTCCTTGGCGGAGATGGGAGCCTTATGACTTGTTAAGTTCTTGGCTTCCCTCTTAAAGCCAAGTCCATCCTTAATTGAGGGGTGTCTACCAATCGTCTAGGCATCCCTTGCAAATTTTAGTTTATCAAATTCACTTTTGCTAGTCTTAAGTTGAGCATTAAGACTAGCCACTTCATCCTTTAATCTAGAAATGGAAACTAGGTGTTCACTACAAGCATGAACATTAAAATCTTTACACCTATTGCAAATCACAACATGTTCTACACAAGAGGTTGATTTATTAGCTATTTCTACTTTAGCATTCAAGTCATCATTGATACTCTTTAAGCTAGAAATAGATTCATGGCATGTAGACAATTCACATGAAAGCATTTCATTTCTTTTAACTTCTAACGCAAGAGAATTTTGTGCACTTACAAATTTGTCATGCTCTTCATATAAAAGATCTTCTTGCTTTTCTAAAAGTCTATTTTTCTCATTCAAAGCATCAATTAATTCATTGATCTTATCAATTTTAGTTCTATCTAATCCTTTGAATAAACTAGCATAGTCTACTTCATCATCGCTAGATTTATCATCACTTGAAGAGGCATATGTAATAGCATTTCGAGTACTTACCTTCTTCTCCTTTGCCATGAGGCAGATGTGATGCTCGTTGGGGAAGAGAGACGATTTGTTGAAGGCGGTGGCGGCGAGTCCTTCATCGTCGGAGTCGGACGAAGAGCAATCCGAATCCCACTCCTTTCCAAGGTGTGCCTCGCCTTTAGCCTTCTTGTAAACCTTCTTGTTCTCTCTTTTCCCATTCTTTCCTTGTTCCTGGTCACTATCATTATCGGGACAGTTAGCAATAAAGTGACCAACCTTACCGCACTTGAAGCAGGAGCGCTTTCCCTTCGTCTTGTTCTTTTTGGGATGCTCCTTGCGGCCCTTTAGCGCCGTCTTGAAGCGCTTGATGATGAGGGCCATTTCTTCCTCATTGAGCCCCACCGCCTCAACTTGTGCCACCTTGCTAGGTAGCGCCTCCTTGCTATTTGTTGCCTTGAGAGCAATGGCTTGAGGCTCATTAATGAAGGACTCCTTCTCCTTATCGTTGTTGATCACCATCCCCTTGACCTTAGGATCCATCTCTTCGGGTGATTATTCCCTTTTTCGAAGAGAACGGCTCCGATACCAATTGAGAGCACCTAGAGGGGAGGGGGTGAATAGGTGATCCTGTAAAAACTTGAAACTCAAAGCCACAAACATGATTAGGAGTTAGCACAATAAACTCAAGTGGCTAAGGAGAGCTCTTGTGAGGCACAATAGACACAGTGAGAACAAGCACAAGAGACACGAGGATTTATCCCGTGGTTCGGCCAAGTACAACACTTGCCTACTCCACGTTGTGGCGTCTCAATGGACGAGAGTTGCACTCATTTCTTCTCAAGTGATCCAATGATCAACTTGAATACCACAGTGTTCTTCTTTTCTTTACTCTTTCCCATTTGCGAGGAATCTCCACAACTTGGAGTCTCTCGCCCTTACAATGAGAATCAAAGTGAAAGCACTAGAGTAAGGGAGGGAAGCAACAACACAAATCCACAGCAAATACGCACACACACGGCCAAGACTCGAGCTCAAATGAATATCACAAAGTTCTCACTAGAATGGAGCTCGAATCACTAAGAATGTCAAACAAGTGCGCAAAGACGAAGTGTGAATGATCAAGGATGCTCAAAGTATGCTTGGTGTGTTCCTCCATGCGCCTAGGGGTCCCTTTTATAGCCCCAAGGCAGCTAGGAGCCGTTGAGAGCAATCCAGGAAGGCAAATCTTGCCTTCTGTCGACTGGCGCACCGGACAGTTCGGTGCACCACCGGACAGTGTCCGGTGCGGATTTCTTTCCTATTCTGGCGCAGCCGACCGTTGGAGACTTGGAGCCGTTGGCGCACCGGACAGTCCGGTGCCCCCATCCGACCGTTGGTTCAGCCATGCGTCACGCGCGGATTGCGCGGCCGACCGTTGGCGCGCCCGACCGTTGGCTCACCGGACAGTCCGGTGACACACCGGACAGTCCGGTGAATTGTAGCCGTACGCTGTTGACTTGGTTCCCGAGAGTGGCGACTTCGCCGCAGCCGACTCACCGGACACTGTCCGGTGCACCACCGGACAGTCCGGTGATTTATAGCCGTATGCCGCCGTTGAGACCCGAGAGCAGCCAGTTGATCAGACGCCAGCCTGGCGCACCGGACACTGTCCGGTGCACCACCGGACAGTCCGGTGCACCCAGACTGAGCAGAGTCTTTGGCTGCTCGAGACAAGTCTTTTCCAATTGTATTTTCTCTGATTCTAGCACTTAGACAAATATGTTAGTACACAAAAACCAATGTACTAAGTCTAGAATCATACCTTTGTGTTGACTTTGCACTCCTTCCACCATTTGGCATAGTTTCACATTAAGCCATTTGTGTTGGCACTTGATCACCAAAATACTTAGAAATGGCCCAAGGGCACATTTCTCTTCCAGAATGCCAAGAAGACTTGCTCATTAAGGAAAACAAAAAAATTGTTAAGCTAAAAGATGCTTTTGCTCTTGAAGTTGAAAAATGCGAAAACTTGACTAAAGAGCTGAATACTTGCAATGATTCAATTTCTTGTCTTAGAACTGAAAATGTTAGTTTAATTGCTAAGATTGAGGAATTGAATGCTTGCAAAGTTTCTACATCTACCATTGAGCATGTTACTATTTGCACTAGATGTAGAGATATTAATGTTGATGCTATGAATGATCACCTTACTATGATTAAAGAACAAAATGATCACATAGCTAAATTGAATGCTAAAATTGCCGAGCATGAGCTTGAAAATGAAAATTTTAAATTTGCTTGTAGTCTGCTTTATAATGGGAGACACTTTGACATTAAGGATGAGATTGGCTTCCAACATGGGAGCCAAAGCAACATCAAACTTAATGCCCATAGAAACAAGCTTTCTAACTTTGTTAAGGGCAAGGCTCCCATGGTTTAGGATAGAGAAGGTTACATTTTATATCCTTAAAACTATCCTGAGCATAAGATTAGAAAAATTCATGCTAAGAAATCTCATTCTGCTTCTCATCATGCTTATGTTCACAATAATAAGGCTTCTAGCTCTAGGCAACATCAAATGAACATAGCATTTCATTTAAGACCTGTGATGCATCATTTGTTGTTACTAACAAATTAGGCAAGGTAGTTGCCAAATATGTTGGGGGAAACACAAGAGTCCAAAGACTTGTGTTTGGGTACCCAAGGTGCTTGTTTCTAATGTGAAAGGACCCAAGACCATTTGGGTACCTAAGGACAAGGCCTAAATTTGTGTTGTAGGTTTATGCATCTGGCAGAACAAGTTGGATAATCGACAGTGGGTGCACAAACCACATGATAGGGGAGAAAAGAATGTTCTCCTGATATGAGAAAAATGATGATTCCCAAAGAGCAATCACATTCGGGGATGGAAATCAAGGTTTGGTCAAAGGATTGGGTAAAATTGCTATATATCCTGACCATTCCATTTCTAATGTTTTTCTTGTAGATTCTCTAGATTACAACTTGCTTTATGTTTCTCAGTTATGCAAAATGGGCTACAATTGTTTATTTACTAATATTGGTGTTACTGTCTTTAGAAGAAATGCTGATTCAATAGCTTTTAAGGGAGTGTTAGATGGTCAACTATACTTAGTTGATTTCAATGATAACAATGATGAACTAGACACTTGCTTAATTGCTAAGACTAACATGGGCTGGCTCTGGCATCACCGACTTGCTCATGTTGAGATGAAGAATCTTCACAAACTTCTAAAGGGGGAAAACATTTTAGGACTAACCAATGTTCATTTTGAGTAAGACATAATTTGTAGTGCATGTCAAGCAGGGAAACAAGTTGGAGTTCATCATCCACACAAGAACATCATGACGACAAAGTGGCCGCTTGAACTACTCCACATGGATCTATTCAGCCTGATTGCTTACATAAGCATCGGCGGGAGTAAGTATTGTCTTATAATTGTGGATGATTATTCTCGTTCACTTGGGTGTTATTTTTGCAGGAAAAATCACAAACCCAAGAGACGTTAAAGAAATTCTTGAAATAGGCTCAAAATGAGTTCGAATTGAGAATCAAGAAGATTAGAAGCGACAATGGAACGAAGTTCAAGAACTCTCAAATTGAAGGATTTCTTGGGGACGAGGGCATCAAGCATGAGTTCTCTTCTCCCTACACACTTCAACAAAACAGGGTTGTGGAGAGAAAGAATAGAACTTCTTTAGATATGGCAAGGACCATGCTTGATGAATACAAGACATCGGGTCGGTTTTGGGCGGAGGCGATTAAAACTGCTTGCTACTCCATCAACCGACTCTACCTTCACTGAATTCTCAAGAAAACATCATATGAACTCCTCACTGGTAAAAAGCCCAATGTTTCTTATTTTAGATTTTTTGGGAGCAAGTGCTTTATTCTTATTAAAAGAGGTAGAAATTCAAAATTTGCTCCTAAAGTAGTAGAAGGCTTTTTACTTGGTTATGACTCATACGCAAGGGCATATAAATTCTTCAACAAGTCCACTAGATTAGTTGAAGTTTCTTGTGATATTATGTTTGATGAGACTAACGGCTGTCAAGTAGAGCAAGTTGATCTTGATGAGCTAGATGATGAAGAGGCTCCGTGCGTCGCGCTAAGGAACATGTCCATTGGAGATGTGTGTCCACAAGAACCCAAAGAGCCCTCACAAGCACAAGATCAACCATCATCTTCCATACAAGCATCTCCACCAACTCATGATGAGGAAATGGCTCAAGAAGAAGAGGATCAAGATCAAGACAATGAGCCACCTCAAGAAGAAGGCATCGATCAAGGGGGAGATGAAATTGATCAAGAAAAGGAAGATGAACAAGAGGTTCAAGATCAAAGACTACCGCACCCAAGAGTCCACCAAGCAATTCAAAAAGGGGTAACCACTCAATCTCAAGTTGCTCATTTTTGTGAACGCTACTCTTTTGTGTCTTCTATTGAACCATACAGGATAGAGGATGCAGTTAGAGATCCAGACTGGGTTGTGGTAATGCAAGAGGAGCTCAACAACTTCACGAGGAATGAGGTATGGCATTTAGTTCCATGTCCTAACCAAAATGTTGTAGGTACCAAGTGGGTATTGCACAACAAACAAGATGAGCATGGAGTGGTGACTCGGAACAAAGCTTGACTTGTAGCAAAAGGATATTCACAAGTCGAAGGTTTGGATTTCGATGAAACATATGCACCCGTAGCTAGGCTTGAGTCAATTTGAATATTACTTGCCTATGCTACTTACCGTGGTTTTAATTTATATCAAATGGACGTGAAAAGTGCCTTTCGTGTATGTTGAGCAACCTCCCAGCTTTGAAGATAGTGAGTATCCTTCACATGTTTATAAGCTCTCAAAGACACTTTATAGGTTCAAACAAGCCTCAAGAGCATGGTATGAATGCCTAAGAGACTTTCTTATCACTAATGGTTTTAAAGTCGGAAAAGCTAACCTACTCTCTCCACTAAAACATTTGATAAAGACTTGTTTATATGCCAAATTTATGTTGATGATATTATCTTTGGGTCTACTAACAAGTCATCTTGTGAAGAGTTTAGTAGAATTATGATACATAAATTTGAGATGTCCATGATGGGGGAGTTGAAGTATTTCCTTGGATTTCAAATCAAGCAACTCCAAGAGGGCACCTTCATTTGCCAAACAAAGTACATCCAAGATATTCTCAAGAAGTTTGGGATGAAGAATGCCAAACCCATCAAGACTCCCATGGGAACAAATGGGCATCTCGACCTTGACACTGGAGGTAAGTCTATAGATCAAAAGGTATACCGGCCGATGATAGGATCTCTACTCTATTTATGTGCTTCACGACCGAATATTATGCTTTCAGTATGCATGTGTGCAAGGTTCCAGGCCAATCCTAAGGAAATCCACCTTAGGGCCATGAAAAGAATCATGAGATATTTAGTTTACACTCCTAAGTTTGGGCTATGGTACCCCAAGGGATCTACCTTTGTTCTAATCGGGTACTTTGATGGCGATTATGCCAGATGTAAGATTGATAGAAAGAGTACATCAGGGACTTGTTAGTTTCTAGGGAGATCCCTAGTGTCTTGGGCTTCAAAGAAACAAAATTCAGTAGCTCTATCTACTGCCGAAGCCGAGTATGTTGCTGTAGGACATTGTTATGCACAATTACTCTGGATGAGGCAAACCCTTAGGGACTATGGCTATAAGTTGAGCAAAGTCCCTCTCCTATGTGACAATGAGAGGGCAATCCGCATGGCAGATAATCCTATTGAACACAGCTGCACAAAGCACATTGACATCCGGTATCACTTTCTGAGAGATCACCAACAAAAGGGGGATATCTAAATTGCTTATGTTAGCACCCACAACCAGTTAGCCGATATCGTCACCAAGCCACTAGATGAAAATACCTTTAGAAAGCTTAGGAATGAACTAAATGTCTTAGATTCTTGGAACTTTGAATGAAATCTTACACACTAAATATCTCTTTCATTTGATACAAATGCATATTTCTTATTCTTCTTGTGCCAAAGCTAAGATTAATGTGCTTCCAAGAATATCTCTATGATTAGTCTTGAATTGAAAGGGAAATGAAGTTGTAGGCAAAGGCAAGGCTTCCGCTCCATACTCGTCAGTATCCTTTGCCCTACTTATGTATTTACTTTCTTATCTTTATTGTTAAAGACCTCTCGATTTCTCTGTTTTTGGCGCTTAATGCCAAAGGGGGAGAAATTAATAGGCCAAAGCAAAAGGACCACACCACCATCCTATTTTCACCACGCTGTTTTCACCACCCTGTTTTCTAAAAACTTTTTACAAAAAAATGCATTTGCAAAAACCCTCTTAACAGCTAAGGGGAGAACTTTTCAGGGTGAGCTTTTATTTAGCCAAAAGAAAAGCATTTGAAAAAGGGGTAGAATCTTTCAAAACTTGAAAATGCTTTAGAAATCATATTCTTATACCATTAGCTAATTGCAAAAGAATTTGCAAAGACTTTTCCAAAAGATTTGCAAAAACAAGCTAAGTGGTGCAAATGTGGTCCAAAATGTTAACTATATCAAAACATTCATATATACTTAGAACTGCTTTCACTTCAAAGTAACTTATGCACATCTGACAAAATGCAAACTAGCTACATTTCTATAATTTGTATTTGCTTTGGTTTGTGTTGGCATCAATCACCAAAAAGGGGGAGATTGAAAGGGAAATGGCCTCAAACATTTCCTATAATCGATTTTGGTGTTTGACGACCATCACAAACCTTATGGACTAACTAGTTTGCCTAGTTGATATTTTCTCAGGTGCATAAAGTTCATATACACCTACAAGGAAAATGACCCTTGGGCCAATTCTATAAGTATGGGGCAAGACAGGATTGCACCAGCCTGCGGTGCACCGGACCGTCCGGTGCCCAGGCTAGAGCGCCCAACGAACTGGCCGCTCTCGGGAAAACGTAGAGCTTCACGGCTAAAATTCACTGGACTGTCCGATGATCCCATGGCCAACGGTCATCTTCGCCAACGGTCGACTGCCACCACAGTCTGAAGCGTCAGAAGGTCAGAAACAATCAGCGATGTCAGGTCGCACCGGACTGTCGGGAGTGCCACCGGACTGTCCAGTGTGCCACTGGATAGTCTGGTGCGCCACAAGGACAGGCAAATTCAATGGTCAACCGCTCCAAACCCCAATGGTCGGCTGAGGTGGTAGGCACCGGACAATGAACAGTGGGATGTCCAGTTGGCACCGGACTGTTCGGTGTGCACGTCGACAGAAAGGCTAGAGTGGTTGGGGCTATAAATACCCCCAACCACCACCATTCAATGCATCCAAGCTTTCCACTCTCAACACTTAATACAAGAGCAATGAATTCATTCGAAAGACACATTCAAAGCTTCCAATCCTCTCCAAGTCCCACAATTAAGACAAGTGATCAATAGTGATTAGTGACTTGAGAGAGTGAGATTTGTGTTTCTTTTGTTGCTCTTGTTGCTTGGTTGTGCTTTCTTCATCTCCTTCTAGACTCTCTAAGTGATTTGTAAAGCTAGCAAGAGACACCTAAGTGTGTGGTGATCCTTGCGGGTCTTTGTGACCCTTGAGATTAAGAAGAAGCACTCAACCAGTCTAGGTGCCTGATTAAGAGAGGGAAAGGGTTGAAAAAGACCCAGCCTTTGTGGCCTCCTGAACAGGGAGTAGGTTCATTGGAACCGAACCTCGGGAAATAAATCGTCGTGTTCATTTGTGTTGATCTTCACCATTCGACTTGTTTCTTCCCTCTCCCCTCTCTCTAAAACTTCTCTTGCTCATAATCTCTTGAGTTAGCTTCCAAAGTTATCCGCCTTGATTGAGCAAATCATAGCAAGAAGAACTATATTTCGCACTCTGTATTCATTATTATTTATTTCTAATCCTAACCCTAGGTGAAGTTCGTGTTCAAAGTTTATAATTTTCAGGTTTCGCCTATTCACCCCCTTTAGGCAACTTTCAAGTACGCGGCCCTGCTAGCCATCCATACCTGTGACTTGGTGCCGCGTCCACCAAGCACCAATGTGGTCACCGGAAAGTGGCTCTTTTGCCACAAGCTAACCTTGGATAACTCCCTCAACTGCTATAAGGCCCGTTGGGTCCTTCGGGGCTTCACCCAGCGCCCTAGAGTGGACTACGATGAGACCTTCAACCCCATCATCAAGTTCGCCACCATCCATGCCGTCCTCTCCCTTGCCCTCTATTGGGACTAGGCGATCCATTAACTCGATGTCAAGAATGCCTTCCTCCACCGCACTCTAATGAAGACTGTCTACTGCAGCCAGCCCACCGGCTTCGTCGATGCTGCTAGTATAGATCTGGTTACTGGCTGAATCGCTCCCTGTATGGCCTCAAGCAGATGCTGTGGGCATGGTACAGTCGCTTCACCTCCTACTTGTCCTCCATCGCTTCATCGATGCCAAGTCGGACATGTCCCTCTTCATATACCAGTGTGGTGACGACACTGTCTACCTCCTCCTCTACGTCGACGATATTGTGCTCACGTCTTCCACCGCTGACCTCCTACATCGCACGATCGTCGCCCTTCAGCGGGAGTTCACGATGAAGGACCTAGGGCCTCTTCACAACTTCCTCGGCATCATCGCTGAGCGTCGACCTTAGGGTCTCTTCATCCACCAGCACCAACACGCCATCGAGATCCTGGAGCGGGCTGGTATGTCCGACTACATGCCCTGCTCCATGCCCATCGAAACTTAGGAGAAGCTCTCTAAGGGTGATAGGCCCCCGGTCACCGAGGCAACGTCCTACCGGAGCCTGATCGACATGCTCCAGTACCTGATCTTCTCGAGACCCAACATCGCCTACGCTGTCCAGCAGGTGTGCCTGCACATGCACACCCCGCGAGAGCCCCATCTCACCACTCTCAAGCAGATCCTGCACTACCTACGCGGTTCCCTCGACTACGGTCTTCTACCCTGCCTCTCCCTGACGTCGGAGCTCGTGGTCTAAACCGACACCGACTAGGTTGGCTATCCCAACACATGATAGTCCACTTTCGGTTATGCCGTGTTCCTGGGCACCAACCTCGTTTCCTGGGCCACCAAGTGTCAGCCTGTCATTTCCTGCTCTAGCGCAGAGGCCGAGTACCACATTGTGGCCAGCGGAGTGGTAGAGGCCTCTTGACTGCGCTAGCCTCGTCTATTGTGACAACATCAGCACAGTCTACATCTCCACCAATCTCATGTAGCATCAACGCACGAAGCACATGGAGATCGACCTGCACTTTGTCCACGAGTGGGTCATTGCTGGTGATGTTCGAGTTCTCAGCGTCCCCACTTTGTTGTAGTTTGCTGAAATCTTTACCAAGGGGCTACCGTTGAGTGTCTTCGCTGACTTTCGATCCAGTCTCAACTTCTGTACAGGATAGAGTTGAGGCTGCTGGGGAGAGGTAGAATTAGAGGGGATCCATGTGGGAGGAATCCCCTCCCTATTCAAATCTGAATAGGGAGCCTATTCAGATTTGAATAGGGAGGGGATTCCTCCCCCATGGATCCCCTCCAATTCCATGTCCACCAAACCAGTCCTTAGGGTTTCGGGGCTAGTCCATGTATAATTGCTTGTATACCCTCAGTGTAATGGGCTTGGCTGAATTACTCAGCCTATATATATGCACTACCAACCCAGTTAGGGTTCTTCCTCCAACTAGAATTCATGACACCTGGACTGTATGCTCACATGCTTTACCCAGCCATTCCAGTAGTTGGTAACTTAGGATTCATTTGAACTTGCTCATAGGGTGGGGGTTGAATTGTTCAATAGTTGGAAACGTGGATTTCATTTGAACCTACTTGTAGGATGAGTTTGAATTATTTGTGAAAGCATCTAGCATTTTATTGGTTTGTGACTAACATGTATTTTATAGAGTGTAAGGGCAAATTTGAGTTAGGTTATGATAATGGTGATTATTTGGATAATCAATGGGCTCTATGTCTTAGAGGATAGACCAGTTCTAAGCGTCGATTGGGATTTTGAGACACTTAGGGGCTTGTTTGGATACTCTAGTATTCGCCCCAATACACATGGGTTGATGGGGATTGGGGTGTAAATTAAACTAATTTACACCCCAATCCCCCTCAACCCATGTGTATTAGGGTGAATACTATCGTATTCAAACATAACCTAGGGTATTTAGAATTTTGTTTTATTCATAATGCTAGTTATGATCTACAACTTTACCTTAATTTAGATTAAGATGTCCTTTGATTAGCACATGAGTTTTGGTAGGCTTGGCATGTTCCTTGTTAAACTTCTTCAACATGACTTTGATGTACTTAGCTTGACATATGAAGGTTCCTTCCTTCAGTTGCTTGATTTGAAATCCAAGGAAGAATTTCAGCTCACCTATCATGGACATCTCAAATCTCTTAGTCATAGTGCTGTTGAACTCCTCACATAAAGAATGATTAGTAATACCAAATATTATATCATCGTCATATATTTGGCAAACTGTAACACCCCTGGTGTTGCTGTCACTAAAACCTGAGCATAACATCATGAGCATCAGCATATCATGTGATTGTTACACTTAGAATGCATTCACTAGGCAAAAATTTCAAACAAGTTGTACTGATGTGACATGTTATGGGTAAAACCCTAAGGTAGGATACTTAACCCTAATTTGAGTTTAGGGTGTCAATAAAGCCCACATGAGTTAAATTTTCAAAACTCATGAGAAATAGTCATAAGATATCAACTCTAATAGGAATTGATAACATCCAAATCCTAGAAATACCAAAAATCCTAAATAGACCCCTAGAAAACCCTGGACTGAAACCCTAGGGGGTTATCTGCAAAAGTGTGCACATTTTGGACCTAAGTGCAAAAACCATGAAATTAGGGTACCTTAACTCATATGATTCACATGTATGTGGATTTGCAAATTAAACCTTGAGATTTGGACTTATTTGGATAAAGTCCCACTTAAACTCTATTGAGTTAAGTCTGAATTTCAGTGGTATAGGGTCTACTTTGAAGCCCTATATCTTCCAAATTATGAAGATTTTGCCCTAGGTCAACAATCAAGTTTGTAGAGCTATAAAAGGAGGACAACTTTGCTATAGGGATTATGCCTTGGTGCCATGAAATGGTTTGAAATAATTAGGCCCAAAGATGGGCTATCAGACTGCCTTAAGTCTAAATTTAGACTGACAATGTGCTTGAGCAATCTTTGAGCTAGGATTCGAGCATGATCTAGTAAGAATTTGGGAGTGATTGCTATAGCAAGATTGAAGCTGGATAGTAGAACAACAACTTTCTTAAAGATAGATTAGCAAGTCATCACATGAAAATTTGAGATCTAGGCCTTGCAAGTTAGGCTGTCAGGCGCACTGAATAGAGACTCCATTGTACAGTGACTGAACAAGATCCTAAGTTCATCCCCCTTCGTCGCCGGTGACCGTCGCGCCGCGATTCACGCCAGTCGCTGCGATTCGTGTGCCGTGACTTGCGGAGAATCATGGGCGAGTTAAGATCTTGGCGCCTGGATTGATTCGGGCTCGGTCATGGCTAAGCTCACCATACCCACTTGCTCGTCGATCGGTCGGGATAAACCTTGCCGCCGTTGGCTGCTTACCGCTGTGCACCACGTGCTAAAGTGCTAGACCACGTCGCAGTGAATCACGTCATGCATGCCCGGTGATCGCCGGAGAGCCACCACAGTGAAAGCCACTAATCCCGAGCTCCAGTAACCTTCTTCCTCTCCGACCGCCAATGCATCTTCGCGAAATTGGACGCCACCGCTGTGGGAGCCTATAAATTTCCGACACCGCCTGCTCCGCTAAGTAATTGTGCACCCAGTAAAGCAACCCGTGCCTCGAATCATCCACTAGAACTCCCTAATTTAGGATTTTCCCCAAATCAACCAAGAACACCGAGCGGTGTGACCTCGCCGTGGCCAACGAGTTTCAGGTCCATTCTTGTCTGCTGTCCTCTTGTTTCAGCACCCTTACTTGCTCCTGATACTCGCTGACCCATCCGATTAAGCTAGGAGGTCCTAGATCGCCGGGAACGCATTAGAATGTCTGTTGATCATACGGTCACCATGGACAGAGTGAGTTAGAGGTCCAATAGTGAAATTAGTTGAGGGGAAACACTTGTTAGGGCTTGAATTTGGTTTCAGCTGAAGTAGAGCACCCGTCATCAAGTAATCCGGCCGGTACAAGCTCACGGGAGCTCGTTTCCCCGTCGTTCGCCAATGTGGACCGAACTCTGTGAAGAAATAGAACTAGGGGGTTATTTTTGTAAAGTGTCAGTGACTCTAGGAATAGTACTGCAACCCCGCTTCAAGTTATTCAAAATGTCGGGGGCCTATTCGCAAAGTCAATACCGTGGGCGCGGGCGCGCGCGCTTTCGCCAGTACTTGGGTCGACCTGGGCCAGTTTCAGCCCAGCACTGTAGAATCTTTTTGTTTTTCCTTTTCGACCAGAGCTACAAAATTTCCAGAAAATTATAGAAAAATGCTAAAAATACCAAACCAATTTTACTAGGCTCCTTATTTTCTATAGTATTTAATAAAAATAGTTTCATGATTTTTAGTTCCAATAGGGAATTTTGGGGCATTTAAAATAGCCAAAATCCATATTTCTGGAATTTTAGAGAATAAGTAATAATTCCAAAATTCACCAAACTTTTTAGGTAAACTTTAAATATTATTTAGAAGCCTTGGGTAAAATTTGGTATGCTTTGGACCATGTTTGGTACTTAGAACCCAAAACCCTAGCCCCCTTGCCCTATGAACTTCACTATAGACTCCGAAAACCCTAATTTCCCGGAGATCCGTGAAGGAAAGTTATATTCAAGACATTAGATAATAAACTTTTATTATCTTTGCATTTTCATGAGCATTACATGAGCATTCATGATTATATATGGCTATATCTAGAGAACGAGGAGGAAATAGAGGTTGAAGATGCGAGGACTACACCACCACCACCTGAAGAACCTTAGGCAGGAAACTGCTTTTACTTTGATATCCGTGGAGCAGAGCCTGATTCACCTATCACACAAGGCAAGCCCCGGTGCATTTGCCACCTCCTTGTTATTTTGAAATCTTTCTCACTTACTTGATGCATTAAGTGATAGGAGTTGTGTGCTAAACCATTTGCTGCATTTCCTTCCTTGGAATTGATTACCTTAATCCCCTGTTTTACAAAAAGGTTTTTCTTATGCTTAGCTTTGCTCTAGAAAAACAAAATGTTTTGTTTTGACAAAAGATGATGCTTCAAAGTGGGTGGGATGTTTTCAAAATAAAACTTGATGGTGGATCCATCATGGCCATGATGGGTTCGACATCGAAAAAGATGTACCTCTGCTAGGTACCAAACTTTGGGTTTGAAATGATAAAGCTGAGACCGAGCGGGTGACTTGCACGAGAAGAGAGTCTCGGTGTAGTGTCTCCGTCTAAGTTGATTAAGGACCTTGTCGATGTAGGCTTGCTGATCGAGGACCCTTTAACTGGTCACATGCCTCGTCATGGGTAAGCTTTGCCTCAGGCAGACTAATACCAGAATAAGATAACACGCAATGGGAGTGGAGAGATGGCGAGAGTAGCGTGTACCCTCCGTGGCAAGAGGCTGGACGGTGGTGTATCTGTGCTCTCGGTTGGCGTGAACCTGATCTGGTCTTAAGAACCTCGGTGGCGAGTTGACATATGCAAGGGTTAAGTGCTACATATGTCGTGTGATTGGAGGTCCTCAGCTAAGTATAATCGATTCGGATCGCCGTAACTTCACGGACATGAAGACTTGGTCACTGTCCTACACGTAGTATTCTAGTGAATAAGAAGGGTTGAAAGAATTTGGCTAGTTTAGGTCAAGTGCTTGAACTAGGGTAAAAAGAACTCTAGAATTCAGGTAATGACTTAACTTGCTAATAATGCCGGACTTTTAAGGATCCACTATTAGTAAGCATTTCTGCAAACAAAGTCCTTGATTCTTGAAAAGCTATACCTTGATTCCCAAAGGCCAGCATATCCTTGAGAGACTTTTATTTTGACGGGTAAGACTTGCGAAAGTACACTTCGTACTCAGGGCTTTGTCCCATGTTGTTTTAGGTGAGGAAGCGGCAAACTTTTGCTGCTTTTGTTCAAAGGTGGTGCCTAAAGAAGAAAATCAAGACTGAAGACTCGGGAGGAAGGGTCATCCACTAAAAACTTTTGTTTAATGTTTATCGGGAGGGGTTTTTGCCTCCCAGTGATGTAATGATAATACTTCAGCACTCCTATATTTTAACTCTGGTCGTAATATCTGTGTGACGGGTGAAACGCTCCTGGGTAAGGTAAGGTTTCAGGTACCGAACTTGTCAAGTGATCAGGTGCACCTGCAGGGTTGTCTGAGGTCCATTGGACAAGGACAACTGTAGGTGGGCCTAATGACTTGAGAGATTCCGTCACAGCTGGTATCGGAGCGAAGCCCATCTCTGCAGATGTTATGAGGCATTTTCAAAAAGAATTTTCAAAAACTTATCTAAGAAAATTTCTTTCCTCCCTATCTAACTACCTTCTGAAGTACCTATTCAAAGACCAGATACCAGAGTGCGATGTATAGAAGATTGTGAATCAACTAAGGTTGATTCTGTAATTATGCATGCATCATGATAAAAACTATATTAATATGTTTTTCCCCTTAGAGATATGCCGCCGCGCACAAGGAAAACCGCGTGCAAAGCCACTGGACCAATTGGCGTGCCTCGGCACCAATTAGCCCCAAGGCATGAGGATAGTAGTAGTGGCAGCAATGATCCTATTGGTGATCTAGAGGCTCAGGTAGAGCGGCTTCGATCGGAGTTACGTCACAAAAATAATATGTGGGTCAAGGATGGTCAATGAATAAATGAGTTGAGAGCTGACATCCGACATCTGCAAGACCAACTTGCTGAACGAGATTTAGCGCTCGATTGGGCTGTTAACTCACGTTCACTTGCTTGGGCCAAGGAAGCCAAAGCTCGAGCCCGTTTGGAGGAGCTTAGTACGGCTATCGACAACTTGCAGGTGTACTGTAATACACTACATGAGGAAGTTCATGAGTTGTATTCACGACTGCACCCTGATGTACCTGCCGAACCTATCGGAATGGGAGCCGGACCTTCTGGAGTAGCGGGAGAAGCACTTGGTGGTGACCTTTTTAGGCCCCCTCCCTCTATGAAGCTGGTGGATGAATGGTCTCCTACGCCCGACAATTGAAGCGTCCCGAACCTTTGGGACTCAAATGTGATACAATTACTAGTCCCAAGAGGCTAGTAAACACATTCGTTACTTCAAATAGTACAGAGTTTAGATAACAGTTATTACAATACCGAGGTACAAGCTCGAGAGAGCTAAAATAAGAAGCGCAGTAGGAAAATACAGTAGCCCAAGCCATAGGCAGCACTGGGTGCAGACACAGCCCTCTCAATCAAGCATAGCAGAAAAGAAGTCTTCGGCTGCTGAAAAGTATAAATAAATCTGGGTGAATACACTAGGTATTCCGCAATCCCACCCCGCTCCCTAGAGAGAAAAAGACCTATAATATACATGCTTTATTTGGTGTAGTTGAAGTCACTCATCATTTTCTCAGAGAAAGGCAGTTGCTGAAAGGTTTTTCCCAAAGTCGTGAAAGTAACAAAAATACTCAACCACCACTGAGCTTCTCGCTCCCGTGGCCTTAGTTTCTTTCTCAACACCCACTTACCCACACATTTCCCTGATCGTGGAACTCATAGAAAAATCTCTAATTGTCATACTATACCAGACTCATCCATACCAGTGGACACGGACTATTCGAATAGGTTTCAACTCTGCGCAGAGGTGTACACTTTACCCACTAGTCCGGTTTCTGTGATCCCACCGTCGCGGGACCCGAGTGCCGGATTTCTTTCCTTCCTCGTACGTCCTAACCTTAACGGTTATCCAGAAGGAGTCAGGCCACCACCATGCCCAAACCGGACAAAACTTTCCCCCTCCTTATCCTTCCGGTGCTCCCCAGCCTTCTTAACCCTGGGGTTGGACCGCACGAGTTTGGATTGAGTGACTGCCCACACAGTCTCGAGTGGTTGTACTATAAAGGAGTACAGGTAGTGAAAATGACAAGTCGGTCCTTATATGAGGGGACAATCCTTCTGCTCACGCCTAAACCAGCTGAGCCAACACCTTAGGCCCTCCCCTAAACCAGGGAGTCCTTGATCATCCCACTCCCAAGGTGATGAGGGTGAGTACCCTTCATCGCATAACTTTTTGAAAAGGAGACCTTTTTTTGAAGAAACACATTGCCCTTTTTCCCAATCCACATTTCGTATTCAGAAAGTATATGTCAATGCGGGCCATCTCTCACTCACAATGCAATTATCCCCCTGGATTCCCGGCCTAGGCAATGGTAGAGAGAATAGGTAATTTATGCATCAAGGGAAGGATGGACTTGCCTTCGTCAAAGCTTTCCTGGCACAAAAGATCTATTTCTGGAAGATCGAGCTCCGGCCCTTCTTCTGGGGCTACGGGTTCCAGATCCGCGGTCCCTGCTTCTTCTATTAAAACAGACAATAAACAATACATCAACAGTAGTCTACTAATTGCAGTGTGTCATTTACCAACATTAGTATTACTTAGGATTTTTAGAAATTATTTGGATAATTTTGGGTGCATAAAATATTGGAGAAAACTAATTAAATGAGAAAAAGGTGAAGAAAAGAAAAAGAAAAGGGATTTCTTCTTTACTGGGTTGGGGGGAGGGTTTTTGGCCCACCCCAGGCGCGAGCGCGCGCGGGCGCGCCTACGGCCTAGCTGCGGCCCACGGGTGGGGGGGAGACAGCGTGGGCGCGCGGGGACGACGACGTCGCTGCGGGCCCACTCGTCAGCGAGAGAGGAGGGGGGGAAACGGCGCTACGGCCAGACGGCATGGGCGAACCGGCCGAGCGAGGGAGAAGGGCCAGTCGCCGGTGGGCTCGACGGCGGTTTGCTGCCGGTGGCCCGGTTCTCAGTCCAAGGGAGGGTGGTTTAGCACGGGCAGAGGCTGGCGATTCTAAGGGTAGGCTCAATTCGGCCAGAGGGGGTTGGGAGGGGGCCGTCCATGGGGAGGTGGCGGAGTTCCGCGGCGGGGATCGCCGCCGGTGGGCTCTGGGTGAGGGACTGGGGCTGGGAAGTGGTGCTTCGGGTTCGTGGCCTTGTGAGGGAGCTGCTTGGTCCACTTAATTTCTCGCTGGACCAACGGAGAGGGAGAGAGAGGAGGGGGGAGGACTCACCGGAGAGGGGGAAGACGGCGGCGCTCTGTGAATTGTGCTCGGGCGAGGGAAGGAGGGGAGTGGCCGAGGCCGGTGCAGGGAAGGAGGTGCCCGGGGCAGCCTTTTTATAGGCGCCCAAGGGGAGGGGGGCGACGGAGCTCGGCGGGCGCCGGTGAGGTGCACAGCGGCGGCATTGATGCCGCACAGCGCCGCCGATGAGACTCCACGGCGGGGCAGTACCGGGCAAGGACGTTGGTCAAGCGGGGAGGACGGGGTGGTGCCGAACTCTTCCTGTGCGGCGAGGGGACGGTGATAGAGGGGACGACGGTGAGGGGACGGCGGAGCGTCGTACGTGAGGAAGACGACGCGGCTGACCGGTGGGGCCGGTCTGCCAGTGAGGGAAAGCGCGCGAGCGAGAGGGGCTGGCGGGTGGGGTTGGCGTGTCAGCGAGAGGGAGCGAGGGGAGCGCGCGGGCGACTTCGCGCGCGAGCGGGCCGGCTAATGGGCCGAGGGAGAGGAATGCGCGGGCGCGCGGGAGGGGAGGCGGCCGCGACATGGGCCGGAATTGGCCCAGCAGAGGGGGGGGGAACTCTTTTCCTTTTTCTTTTTTACCTTCTCAACTCATTTCCTATTTGTTTCTTTTTCTTTTTGCACAAAATTATTTGGTGGATATTCTAGGTGTTGGAAAATAAAATCTAAGTGAGGTGCTTGTGATCAAACAAAGTGTATGCATATGATGGGAAAAAAATCTAAGGGAGTTTTGGAATTAGAGGATGAAAAGAGGGGAGGGGTAGATTAGGGTTTCAAACCTAGGTTAGGATTTTGGGATGTTACAAACCTACCCCACTTAAAGGAATCTCGCCCTCGAGATTCAGATGGGGCTCGAGAAAAGGTAAGGGTATTCCTTCCTCAGAGAGTCCTCACTTTCCCAGGTGGCTTCCTCTTCTCCATCTCTGCTCCACTGAACCTTACAGAGTCTCACTTCCGAGTTGCGGGTCCTTCTGACTGCTGAGTCGAGAATCTTCACTGGCTTTTCCCGGTATTGGAGATCCTTTTGAATCTGAATTGCATATGCCTTGATGTGGTTTTCTGGTACTTTTAGGCATTTGCGGAGCTGAGACACATGGAACACATTGTGAATATCTGACATGGACTCTGGTAGCTCAAGACGGTATGCTGCGGGTCCCACTCGGCTAATGACGGGGTAGCGATCGACGAAACGTGGTGCTAGCTTTCCTTTCATTTGGAACCTTTTGACACCACGCATCGGGGAGACCTTGAGATAAACGAAATCTCCTTCCTCAAATCTGAGTTCTCTTTATCTGTTGTCTGCGTAACTCTTCTGTCGACTCTGAGCTTCAAGTAACCTCTTGCGGATCAAGGCAACTTTCTCTTCGGCTTCTTTAACAAAGTCGGGTCCTTCTAGTGTCCTTTCCCCTACATTGGACCACATTAGGGGAGTCTGGCATTTTTTCCATACAGTGCTTCGAACGGTGACATTTTGATGCTGGCCTGATGGCTGTTGTTGTATGAGAATTTGGCGTACGGCAAACTGGACTCCCAATCCCTGTCGAAGGTTAACACACAGGCTCTTAGCAAATCTTCGAGGATCTTGTTGACTCTTTCTGTTTGACCATCTGACTCGGGGTGGTAAACTGGTAAGCGGTGCTGAAATCTAGCTTGGTGCCCATTGCTTGCTGGAGGCCCTTCCAGAATTTTGAAGTGAACTGCGTTCCTCTATCTGACACTATCTTCCACGGAATGCCATGGAGCCTGACTATCTCCTTAAGGTATATTCGGGCAAGGGCGGCTCCTCCAAAAGTGGTCTTTACTGGAACGAAGTGGGCCACCTTGGTGAGACGATCGATTATCACCCAGATAGAATCATTTCCTTTCTGCGTTCGGGGCAGTCCGGTCACGAAATCCATGCCTATTTCTTCCCACTTCCACTCAGGTACTGGGAGGGGTTGTAGCAGGCCTGCAGGATTCTGATGTTCGGCCTTCGTTCGCTGACAGGTGTCACACCGGGCCACATACTGTGCTATTTCCTTCTTCATCCCTTTCCACCAGTATCTGGTTTTGAGGTCCAGGTACATCTTGGTGGTCCCTGGGTGGATGGAGTAAGCTGAGTTGTGGGCTTCATTGAGCAGGACTTCCCGTGCCTCTCCCATTGGTACACACAGGCGGTTCTTGAACCAGAGGACTCCTTGCTCATCTGTCCTAAGATCCGGAAGTTGCTCCTTGCGAGCTCTCTCCATAAGTCTGGCTGTCTCTACGTCCAGGCGTTGAGCCTTGCGTATGAGATCTTCTAGAATTGGCTTGACTTTCAGGCTACCGTTGTCTCCCAGACATGCATTTAGCTGAGCTGATTCTTTCTTCCAATCTTCTAAGAAGTTGGTTCCTTTAATCCTGAAAGGTTTTCGGCTGAGGGCGTCTGCTACCACGTTGGCCTTCCCAGGGTGGTAGTGGATTTCGAGGTCATAATCCTTGATCAATTCAAGCCATCTTCGTTGATGGAGGTTGAGGTCCGGTTGCGTGAAGATGTACTTCAGACTCTTGTGATCAGTGAAGATGTGGCATTTGTTCCCAATCAGATAATGCCTCCATATTTTTAGGGCGTGAACTATGGCTGCCAATTCCAAGTCATGGGTAGGGTAGTTATGCTCGTGGGGCTTGAGTAAGCGGGATGCATAGGCAATAACTTTCTCCTTTTGCATCAAGACACACCCTAAGCCTTGCCTTGAAGCATCACAGAAGATGACGAAATCCTGGTGTATATCTGGCAGTGTCAAAACTGGCGCGGTTGTAAGTTTGTCCTCGATGATCTGGAAACTTTCCTCACACTTTGGAGTCCACACAAACTTATTGTCCTTTTTGAGAAGTTCGGTCATAGGTTTTGCTATGCTGGAGAATCCCTTGATAAAGCGGCGGTAATACCCCGCCATTCCCAGAAAGCTTCGTACTTCACTGACGTTGGATGGCTGTTTCCATTTTGAAATGGCTTCCACCTTGGATGGGTCCACTTCTATCCCTTCTGCAGTCATGATATGCCCTAAGAAAGCTATCTTTTCCAACCAGAACTCACACTTGCTGAGCTTAGCATAAAGTTGATGTGCCCTGAGTCTTCCGAGGACGATTCGAAGGTGACGCTCATGGTCCTTGCGATTCTTGGAATAGACGAGGATGTAGTCGATAAAAACCACGACAAACTTATCCAATTCTTCCATAAATACCTTATTCATGAGGTTCATGAAAAAGGTGGGTGCGTTTGTCAGCCCAAATGGCATTACTGTGAATTCATATTGCCCGTATCTGGTGACGAATGTGGTCTTCTGAATGTTTGCTTCCTTGATCCTCAGTTGGTGATATCCTGACCCGAGGTCTATCTTGGAGAAGTATTTGGCTCCCTGCAGCTGGTCGAAGAGGTCATCGATCCGAGGGAGAGGATACTTATTCTTGATTGTAACTTCGTTCAAGGACCGATAATCAATACACATTCTCATACTTCCATCCTTTTTGGTAACGAAGAGGACGGGTGCTCCCCAGGGAGACGAACTGGGACAGATGTACCTTTTTTGTTGCAGTTTCGCAATATGGAGTTTTAATTCTGCTAACTCTATGGGGGCCATGCGGTATGGTCTTTTTGCGATGGGCGCAGTGCCAGGAATGAGGTCTATGTAGAACTCCACTCCTCTTTCGGGTGGCATTCCAGGCAACTCTTCCGGAAATACATCCTCAAACTCTTCGATCATGGACATGTTTTCTGCTGCCAGGTTAAACATCATTGGATCGTTGGCGGGCAGCTGGGCTTGACAGGAAGCTGCTTTTTCTTGATGATCGGTGAGAAGGACGGTCTTACTTGCGCAACTGATGATACCCTTGTGCTTAGTTAGCCAATCCATTCCTAGGATCACATCAATCCCTTGGGATGGCAAGACGGTTAAGTCCGCCAGGAACACTACCCCACTTAAGAGAATTCTAACTTGGGAGCACCTGAGTTGGCATAGGAGGTCTGATCCCGGGGTTCGGGTGACTAAAGGGATGGCTAGGGGTGTAGAGGGGATGCCATGCTTTTCCACAAACTTAGTGGCTATAAAAGAATGGGATGCTCCTGAATCAAAAAGCACAGAAGCGAGAGTAAATTCAACAAGGAACTCACCGAGCACTACTCCTGGGGCTTGCTGGGCTTCTTGAGCGTCGACGTGGTTGACTCGGGCTCTACCCTGGTACTGAGTCCTGCTCTGCTGGCTGTAGGAAGGAGGTGCCTTGGAGGTAGGTGCTGAGGGAATCTTGGGGCCATTCACCGAGTTGGAGTAGGTCGGCCCGGGTGTCTTCAACTGAGGGCAGTTATTCTTGAAGTGATTGGGGTCTCCGCAGTGCCAACAGGCATTAGCTGGCGGTTGGTTGCTTGCAACGGAGGGTGCCTAAAGGGAGCTCTGACTCTGCTGACTGTAGCGTGATGGAGTGGGTCCAGATGATTTATTGAAGCTTGGTCCCCTGGGTGGAAGCCCAAAGGGTCGAGCTCTCTGGTGACGTTCTTGCTGTTGAGCTCGGAGAACTTGGAATTTCCTCTTGAGGTGCCCTTTTTCTTCCTCTTTCGCCCTTTCCACTTGGATAGCCTTGTTGGAGAGGTGAGAAAAGTTGAGGAAGTCTTGGCTGGCGAGGATGGTCTTAAGCTCGAGTCTTAGTCCTCTCAGGAAACGTGCCATCTTCCTAGACTCGGTGCTGACATCGTCAGGCACGTAACGGGCCAACTCTGTGAACTTGTGCACATACTCATTGACTGTTCTCCCGCCTTGAGTTAGCTCCCGGAATTCATCCTCCTTGAGTTGAACTATCCCCTGGGGTACATGGTGCTCACGGAAAGCTGTTTCGAATTCTGCCCAGGTAGCATATCTGACGGCCTCACTGAAGGTGTCCCACCATGCTAAAGCCATTCCTGAAAGCTGATGAGCTGCCAGTTGGACACGCTGATTTTCGGGGCATCCGATGGCTTCCAGCTTCCTCTTGATCGTGCGAAGCCAGTCATCTGCATCGAGGGGATTGCTGGACCCCACGAACGTGGGAGGCTTGAGTCTCAAAAATTCTCCCATCCTGTCCTGTGGCCTTCCACCACCTGGGCGCTGGTTTTCTAGACTTCTAGTGAGGACTTCAATGAGTCGGGTTTGATTGGCTAGAACTTGGGCTAGGTCTAGTGGTAGATCCGGAGGTGCGGGGAGGTGGGTCCCATCCCCTTCTCCGCCAGCTTCTCCTGCTGCTCCTAGGGGAAAACCTGCTCCAATCCCGGAGGCGGTAGGCGTGGTTTTATCCGAAGCCATCTGCCAGGAGAAAAGAGTTACTACCATGCACATGCCATTTTTTTAACTAGTTATTTTATTCATTACATCAAGCCATTACATAATATAGCACACGGCTACCATAAGTTCATTACACGCGAGTGCTATCTAGGGTACTCCCGAACTCCTTCTCTAAAGTGTCCCCAAATTCCTTGAGAAGGTCATCAAGGCTGGCTAGGGACATCTCCTCGGTGTCGGACGAGTTCCTTAACCCTGCAGGGGGTAGGGTTGGAGGGGCTTCTTCCTTCTGCTCAGTCTGACATCCTTGGCTTTTGGTCTTCTTGCGGATTTTTCTTGCAGGGGCGAGCTTCTTCAGTTTCTTGTCATAGTCCATCTTTAGGGTGCGGTAGGCCTCTCGGGTATTGGCTTCCTCGCCTTCTGCTATTGCGAGGCTCTCTTGAAGGGACGCCTTTTCCCCTGAAAGTTCCCTGACTTTTTGCTCCAGACTTTCCACCCGGGAGGTTAGGTAGGTGCAGTGGAGGGTGAGGTCATCATATTGGTTATCAAGGGTGTGAAGGTATCCAGCCATGTAGACGATGGTGGGATCATTCTCAATAGGATCTCCTCCTGACAGGGCCTGAAGTCTTTTCCTCCAGGTGGGGGTATTCTTGTTGCTGGGTGGAAAGTAGCGAAGGGGGGTTTCAAAGATCACCTTGTTGTAGTTCTGGCATAGTTGTCGGAGGGGTGATCGGGCAACATTCTGGCAAGTATCTGGAAAGCGGTATCCGAAAAAAGTGACTTGGAAGGAAGGATGGTTCAGATAGTTTCGGCTTTCTCCCAGGTAGACTGCCATAGAGCATTTCTCCATTCCGCCCTCGAAATACTCCTTCCAGACGTATTCCGGCTTCTTGCGGATTCCCATGCGAAGCGCACAACTTCGCAAAAGATGTGGGAACCCTTCCACCTCCGAGCAGTAGGATGTCCTAATGGCCAGAGAGTCTTCCATCTGGAATAGGAAAAGAAGGATCTGTTAAATCGGGGAGGAGTAGAGAAGACTTTTCTTGGGGAGAGAGGTATTTTCTTTTTAGGGCAAGTTTCAGGGTCAGGGCTGAGACCTACGGCCAGTCCTATGGGCTCTGATACCACTTGAAGCGTCCCGAACCTTTGGGACTCAAATGTGATACAATTACTAGTCCCAGGAGGCTAGTAAACACATTCCTTACTTCAAATAGTACAGAGTTTAGATAACAGTTATTACAATACCGGGGTACAAGCTCGAGAGAGCTAAAATAAGAAGCGCAGTAGGAAAATACAGTAGCCCAAGCCACAGGCAGCACTGGGTGCAGACACAGCCCTCTCAATCAAGCATAGCAGAAAAGAAGTCTTCGGCTGCCGAAAAGTATAAATAAATCTGGGTGAATAAACTAGGTATGCCGCAAGCCCACCCCGCTCCCGTAGAGAGAAAGAGACCTATAATATACATGCTTTATTTGGTGTAGTTGAAGTCACTCATCATTTTCTCAGAGAAAGGCAGTTGCTGAAAGGTTTTTCCCAAAGTCGTGAAAGTAACAAAAATACTCAACCACCACTGAGCTTCCCGCTCCCGTGGCCTTAGTTTCTTTCTCAACACCCACTTACCCACACATTTCCCTGATCGTGGAACTCATAGAAAAATCTCTAATTGTCATACTATACCAGACTCGTCCATACCAGTGGACACGAACTATTCGAATAGGTTTCAACTCTGCGCAGAGGTGTACACTTTACCCACTAGCCCGGTTTCTGCGATCCCACCGTCGCGGGACCCGAGTGCCGGATTTCTTTCCTTCCTCGTACGTCCTAACCTTAACGGTTATCCGGAAGGAGTCAGGCCACCACCATGCCCAAACCGGACAAAACTTTCCCCCTCCTTATCCTTCCGGTGCTCCCCAGCCTTCTTAACCCTGGGGTTGGACCGCACGAGTTCGGATTGAGTGACTGCCCACACAGTCTCGAGTGGTTGTACTATAAAGGAGTACAGGTAGTGAAAATGACAAGCCGGTCCTTATATGAGGGGACAATCCTTCTGGTCACGCCTAAACCAGCTAAGCCAACACCTTAGGCCCTCCCCTAAACCAGGGAGTCCTTGATCATCCCACTCCCAAGGTGATGAGGGTGAGTACCCTTCATCGCATAACTTTTTGAAAAGGAGACCTTTTTTTTGAAGAAACACATTGCCCTTTTTCCCAATCCACATTTCGTATTCAGAAAGTATATGTCAATGCGGGCCATCTCTCACTCACAATGCAATTATCCCCCTGGATTCCCGGCCTAGGCAATGGTAGAGAGAATAGGTAATTTATGCATCAAGGGAAGGATGGACTTGCCTTCGTCGAAGCTTTCCTGGCACAAAAGATCTATTTCCGGAAGATCGGGCTCCGGCCCTTCTTCCAGGGCTACGGGTTCCGGATCCGCGGTCCCCGCTTCTTCTATTAAAACAGACAATAAACAATACATCAACAGTAGTCTACTAATTGCAGTGTGTCATTTACCAACATTATTATTACTTAGGATTTTTAGAAATTATTTGGATAATTTTGGGTGCATAAAATATTGGAGAAAACTAATTAAATGAGAAAAAGGCGAAGAAAAGAAAAAGAAAAGGGATTTCTTCTTTACTGGGCTGGGGGGAGGGTTTTTGGCCCACCCCGGACGCGAGCGCGCGCGGGCGCGCCTACGGCCCAGCTGCGGCCCACGGGTGGGGGGGAGACGGCGCGGGCGCGTGGGGACGACGGCGTCGCTGCGGGCCCACTCGTCAGCGAGAGCGGGGGGGGGGAAACGGCGCTAC
Source organism: Zea luxurians (assembly GCA_029449295.1). Taxonomy (NCBI): domain Eukaryota; kingdom Viridiplantae; phylum Streptophyta; class Magnoliopsida; order Poales; family Poaceae; genus Zea; species Zea luxurians. The sequence goes on from JAOPSE010000011.1 coordinate 18,758,128, forward strand.
GGCCAGACGGCGTGGGCGAACCGGCCGAGCGAGGGAGAAGGGCTGGTCGCCAGTGGGTTCGACGGCGGTTTGCCGCCGGTGGCCTGGTTCTCGGTCCAAGGGAGGGTGGTTTAGCACGGGCAGAGGCTGGCGATTCTAAGGGTAGGCTCAATTCGGCTAGAGGGGGTTGGGAGGGGGCCGTCCACGGGGAGGTGGCGGAGTTCCGCGGCGGGGATCGCCGCCGGTGGGCTCTGGGTGAGGGACTGGGGCTGGGAAGTGGTGCTTCGGGTTCGTGGCCTTGTGAGGGAGCTGCTTGGTCCACTTAATTTCTCGCTGGACCAACGGAGAGGGAGAGAGAGGAGGGGGGAGGACTCACCGGAGAGGGGGAAGACGGCGGCGCTCTGCGAATTGTGCTCGGGCGAGGGAAGGAGGTGAGTGACCGAGGCCGGTGCAGGGAAGGAGGTGCCCGTGGCAGCCTTTTTATAGGCGCCCGAGGGGAGGGGGGCGACGAAGCTCGGCGGGCGCCGGTGAGGTGCACAGCGCCGGCATTGATGCCGCACAGCGCCGCCAATGAGACTCCACGGCGGGGCGGTACCGGGCAAGGACGTTGGTCAAGCGGGGAGGACGGGGCGGTGCCGAACTCTTCCTGTGCGGCGAGGGGGCGGCGATGGAGGGGACGACGGTGAGGGGACGGTGGAGCGTCGTACGTGAGGAAGATGATGCGGCTGACCGATGGGGCCGGTCTGCCAGTGAGGGAAAGCGCGCAAGCGAGAGGGGCTGGCGGGTGGGGTTGGCGTGTCAGCGAGAGGGAGCGAGGGGAGCACGCGGGCGACTTCACGCGCGAGCGGGCCGGCTAATGGGCAGAGGGAGAGGAATGCGCGGGCGCACGGGAGGGGAGGCGGCCGCGACATGGGCCGAAATTGGCCCAACAGAGGGGGGGGAAACTCTTTTCCTTTTTCTTTTTTACCTTCTCAACTCATTTCCTATTTGTTTCTTTTTCTTTTTGCACAAAATTATTTGGTGGATATTCTAGGTGTTGGAAAATAAAATCTAAGTGAGGTGATTGTGATCAAACAAAGTGTATGCATATGATGGGAAAAAAATCTAAGGGAGTTTTGGAATTAGAGGATGAAAAGAGGGGAGGGGTAGATTAGGGTTTCAAACCTAGGTTAGGATTTTGGGATGTTACAACAGTGAAGGTACCAAAAGTGATAAGAAACTAGAATATCATAGTTTAGATATGATGTAAAATAGGTAATGTAACCCTGATGTAAATTCAAGTCTGTATCATTACCCTTTTAAGTAATGTAAATGGATGGTGTGCTTTGGTATATTATATTTTCCAAATGTTCTTTGCCTCAGATGTCGTCCAGGACTCGTGGACAAGATAGTGCGGGAACCTCCCGTGGGAGGGAAGTAACTCCTAATCTGCCACCAGTACCCCCAACTTTGGCTGAGGCTATCGCTGCCTTAGTCACTGCAACAGCCGATAACACTCGCTTTCTTCGGGAAATGGAGGAATAGCAAATGCAACAGCAAGGCGGGCGAGCCTATCCGCAAGGACGCCACGAAACTTCATATTTGGATTTCTTAGAAACGTGTCCCCCGCTATTTGTCAAGGCTGAAGATCCCCTTGAAGCGGATGAGTGGATCCGGGTTATCGAGCAAAAGTTTGGGCTTCTCCGATGTACAGAGACTCAAAAGCCCTTATTTGCGGCGCAATAGTTGCGAGGCCCTGCCAGCACCTGGTGGGGAAATTATGTGGCTAATCAGCCCGCTGGCCATCAAGTTACTTGGGACGAATTCAAACTGGCATTTCGGGAGCACTATATTCCAGAAGGAGTGCTCCATATGAAACAAGAAGAGTTTATGAAGCTCAAACAAGGTGGAGATACTGTCACACAATATCTCAACAAGTTCAACCATTTGTCCTAGTATGCTATTAATCAGGTCAACACTGACCTGAAGAAGAAAAATTGTTTTATGAGGGGTCTTAATGACCGGATGTAATGGAAAATGGCCACCTGCCTCGATCTCTCATATAGCAGGGTTGTCAGCACGACACTAGCAGTTGAAGCCAAATATGCAGGCCCAGGAAAATCAAAGGGCTATGGAGGTGACAGGTCCAATCATGGGCCTGAGAAGAGACAAAGGTTGGTGATCCGACCTTTTAATCCGAACCGCTCCTCACCACGTCCACCCTCCTACCCCTTTAAACAACCTGTCTTTATCCGTCCTGCCACTGCCCCCACCCCAACAAATTAGCTGAGTGCCCCTGGTACTCGTTTCCCCGCCCTCCCAAGCTCCTCAACAGGCTGCTTTAAATGTGGAAAGTCTAGACATTTTATCAAGGACTGCCCATATCCCAAGCAGAACAGATCAAATAATCAACAGAGTTCAGGGAGTTCCACCCAAGGCAAGGGAAACCCGGCGAATAATACAGTGGGAAAAAATATGAAGAAAACTGGGCGGATTTATTATACGCAAGTGGCCACAACGCCGGAAGGAGAACCGGTCATGATGGGTACATTTTTCGTGGCCAATCACCCTACAGTTATTCTTTTTGATTCTGGTGCTTCACATACATTCATAAGCAAGAAGTTTGTGGAGAAACATTGCATTCCATATACTGAATCAAGGGAAGGGTTTACTATTCATTCGCCCGGGGGACAAATATTCACTAAAGAAGTGGCTTTCCATGTGCCCGTAAAATTGGCTGAACGAGACTTTCCTACAAACATGATTATTCTAAAAGGCCAAGATATAGATGTAATTCTGGGCATGAATTGGTTAGCCCAACACAAAGCTATCCTCAACACTGATCTGAAAACCATCAGGTTGAGCTATGGTCAGGAAGAGGTTCTCTTGTCCATTCCTGTAGCCACTGTAGCTAAACCATTTGGCAAAGTATATGAAGCCGTCATACCAGAGATCCAAGATATTCCGGTAGTTTGTGAATTCCCAGACGTCTTTTCGGAAGATTTGCCCGGATTGCCTCCAGAAAGAGATGTAGAATTTGTGATTGAGTAGAAGCCTCGTACGGCTCCTATTTCTAGAAGATCGTACCGAATGCCTCCGAATGAATTGGCAGAGCTCAAGACCCAATTACAAGATCTACTAGAAAAAGGATTCATCCGGCCAAGCTCATCACCATGGGGTTGTCCAGCCATCTTTGTCAAGGAAGGATCAAACACTTCGGATGTGCGTGGATTATAGACCCCTTAATGAGGTCACAATCAAGAATAAGTACCCTCTTCCCTGGATTGACATTTTATTTGATCAACTAACTGGAGCAAGGGTATTCTCTAAAATTGACCTTAGGTTGGGCTATCATTAGATCCGTATCCGGCCCGAGGATATACCAAAGACTGCATTTACTACGCGGTATGGATTGTTTGAATATCTGGTTATGTCTTTCGGACTAACAAATGCTCCTGCCCACTTCACATATCTTATGAACTCTGTATTCATGCCTGAGTTGGATAAATTCGTGGTGGTGTTCATTGATGATATCTTGATATATTCCAAGAATGAAGAGGAGCATGCTCGACATTTGTGGATCATGTTAACGCGCTTAAGGGAGCATCAACTATATGCTAAATTCAGTAAATGCGTGTTTTGGCTGGAGGAGATCCAATTTTTAGGACACGTATTGTTTGCCAAAGGGATTGCGGTGGATCCCAGCAAGGTCAACGATATTTTGGAATGGAAACCACCAACTGTGGTGCATCAAGTCTGAAGTTTCCTTGGACTAGCTGGTTATTATCGCCGATTTATTCCAGATTTTTCCAAGCTTGTGAAGCCAATCACAAGTTTATTGAAGAATGATACCAAATTTAATTGGTCTTCAAAATGTAATGAAGTCTTCGAGCAGCTGAAGGTGTTATTAACCACTGCTCCGGTATTAGCTCAACCGGATATTGAAAAACCATTTGATGTGTATTGTGACGCATCAGGCAGTGGTTTAGGCTGTGTTCTAATGCAAGAGGGCTGAGTGATAGCTTACGCTTCAAGGCAGTTGCACCGGCATGAAGAGCATTATCCAACTCATGACCTAGAATTAGCTGTCGTGGTTCATGCCCTGAAAATATGGCGTCATTACCTGCTGGGGAACATCTGTCATATCTATACAGATCATAAAAGCTTGAAGTATATCTTCACCCAGTCAGAGCTAAATATGAGACAGAGGCGATGGCTTGAGCTTATTAAGGACTATGAATTGGAGATTCACTATCACCCAGGCAAAGCTAATGTGGTGGCAGACGCAATAAGTCGCAAGGCTTCCTGCCATTGTCTGACGATGAAGACTTCTGACATTACATTATGCCAAGAAATGGAGAAGTTGAACCTGGGAATGATTAAACATGGAACTTTGAACCACTTGAAGCTTGAGTCAGTCCTCCTGCAAAAGATAATTGATGCCCAAAGAAATGATGCGGGTATGAAACACATTCATGAGAAGATAGAGGCCGGTAAGGCCAACTGCTTCAGAAGAGATGATAAAGGTGTTGTATGGTTTAACAACCGCATAGTTGTGCCCAAGAATGATGAGATCCGCCAGCAAATTTTAGATGAAGCACATCTTAGTCGCTATTCTATTCATCCTAGAAGCACTAAGATGTATCATGATCTAAAGCAGCATTATTGGTGGACGAAGATGAAGATTGAAATTGACGCTATGTGGCAAGATGTGACACTTGCAGACATGTCAAGGCCATACATATGAAAACTGCTGGTCCATTACAATCTTTACCGATCCCAACCTGGAAATGGGAGGATATAAGCATGGACTTTATTGTGGGATTGCCCGGGACAGTAAAGGGATATGATTCCATCTGGGTTATTGTTGATCGACTTACAAAAATCGCCCACTTCCTTCCAGTCAGGATGAAGTATACAGTGGCCACATATGCAGAATTATACATTGCCCGTATTCTCAGTTTGCATGGTGTTCCAAAGACCATAGTGTCGGATCGTGGATCGCAATTCATGTCCAAATTTTGGGAAGAACTTCACAAAGATTTGGATACTAAGTTGCTCCATAGTTCAGCCTATCATCCTCAAACCAGTGGGCAAACTGAGAGGGTGAATCAAATACTTGAAGATATGTTATGAGCTTGTGCTCTAGAATTTCCACAGAAATGGGATAAATGCTTGCCATTGGCAGAGTTCTCATACAATAATAGTTATCAAGAGAGCATAAAATGGCACCCTTTGAAGCCTTGTATGGGCGACGGTGTCGTACTCCGTTAAACTGGTCTGAACCAGGTGAAAGATGGTTTTTCAGGCCAGATATGGTAAAGGAAACAGAAGAGAAGGTTCAAAGGATTATACATAATTTGAAAGAAGCCCAAGCTTGTCTAAAGAGTTATGTAGACAAAAGGCGTAAACCCTTGTACTTTCTAGTTGGAGATTATGTCTACCTGAAAGTCTCACCAATGAAGGGTGTATCACGTTTCGGGATAAAAGGGAAACTTGCACCCTGGTACATTGGTCCTTTCCCTGTTCTTGAACAATGTGGACCAGTGGCATACCGACTCCAGTTACCCAAAACCTTGTCTGTTGTACACATTGTGTTCCACGTATCTCAATTGAAGAAGTGTCTTCGGGTTCCAGATCGAACCATTGAAGTAACAGATGTTGCCTTAAAACCAGACTTGACATATTCCGAACATCCTATTCGAGTCTTGGATCAAAAGGACAGAATTACCCGAAGGAGAACTCTCAAGTTTTACAAGATATAGTTGAATCAACACACGGAAGATGAAGCTACTTGGGAAACTCAAGACTTTTTAGATAAGAATTCCCAGGCTTTTTAGTTTCATATAAATTGTAAGATATGTATACTTGTTGTAATAGAGGAACGAACCCCATACCACCCCTGCCTTGTACCAAAATTAAGGAAATAAAAATATAACACATTTCCTTTTCCATTACTTGCCCTAGACTTTTAATCTCGGGACGAGATTCTTTTATGGGGGAAGGATGTAACACCCCTGGTGTTACTGTCACTAAAACTTGAGCATAACATCATGAGCATCAGCATATCATGTGATTGTTACACTTAGAATGCATTCAATAGGAAAAAATTTCAAACAAGTTGTACTGATGTGACATGTTATGGGTAAAACCCTAAGGTAGGATACTTAACCCTAATTTGAGTTTAGGGTGTCAATAAAGCCCAAACGAGTTAAATTTTCAAAACTCATGAGAAATAGTCATAAGATATCAACTCTAATAGGAATTGATAACATCCAAATCCTAGAAATACCAAAAATCCTAAATAGACCCCTAGAAAACCCTGGACTGAAACCCTAAGGGGTTATCTGCAAAAGTGTGCACATTTTGGACCTAAGTGCAAAAACCATGAAATTAGGGTACCTTAACTCATATGATTCACATGTATGTGGATTTGCAAATTAAACCTTGAGATTTGGACTTATTTGCATAAAGCCCCACTTAAACTCTATTGAGTTAAGTCTGAATTTCAGTGGTATAGGGTCAACTTTGAAGCCCTATATCTTCCAAATTATGAAGATTTTGCCCTAGGTCAACACATCAAGTTTGTAGAGCTATAAAAGGAGGACAACTTTGCTATAGGGATTATGCCTTGGTGCCATGAAATGTTTTGAGATAATTAGGCCCAAAGATGGGCTATCAGACTGCCTTAAGTCTAAATTTAGACTGACAATGTGCTTGAGCAATCTTTGAGCTAGGATTCGAGCATGATCTAGTAAGAATTTGGGAGTGATTGCTATAGCAAGATTGAAGCTGGATAGTAGAACAACAACTTTCTTAAAGATAGACTAGCAAGTCATCACATGAAAATTTGAGATCTAGGCCTTGCAAGTTAGGCTGTCAGGCGCACTGAATAGAGACTCCATTGTACAGTGACTGAACAAGATCCTAAGTTCATCCACCTTCGCCGCCGGTGACCGTTGCACTGTGATTCACGCCGGTCGCTGCGATTTGTGCACCGTGACTTGCGGATAATCAAAGGCGAGTAAAGATCTTGGCGCCTGGATCGATTCGGGCTCGGTCACGGCTAAGCTCACCGTACCCACTTGCTCGTCGATCGGTCGGGATAGACCTCGCCGTCGTTGGCCGCTTACCGCTGTGCGCCACGTGCTAAAGTGCTAGACCACGTCGCAGTGAATCACGTCATGCATGCCCGGTGATCGCCGGAGAGCCGCCATGGTGAAAGCCACTAATTCCGAGCTCCAGTAACCTTCTTCCTCTCCGACCGCCAGCGCATCTTCGTGAAATTGGATGCCACCACTGTGGGAGCCTATAAATTGCCGACCCCGCCTGCTTCGCTAAGTAATTGTGCACCCAGTAAAGCAACCCGTGCCTCGAATCATCCACTAGAACTCCCCAATTTGGGATTTTCCCCAAATCAACCAAGAACACCGAGCGGTGTGACCTCGCCGTGGCCAACGAGTTTCAGGTCCGGTCATGTCTGCTGTCCTCTTGTTTCAGCACCCTTACTTGCTCCTGATACTCGCTGACCCATCCGATTAAGCTAGGAGGTCCTAGATCGCCGGGAACACATTAGAATGTCTGTTGATCATACGGTCACCATGGACAGAGTGAGTTAGAGGTCCAATAGTGAAATTAGTTGAGGGAAAATGCTTATTAGGGCTTGAATTTGGTTTCAGCTGAAGTAGAGCACCCGTCATCAAGTAATCCAGCCGGTACAAGCTCACCGGAGCTCGTTTCCCCGTCGTTCGCCAACGTGGACCAAACTCTATGAAGAAATAGAACTAGGGCGTTGTTTTTGTAAAGTGTCAGTGACTCTAGGAATAGTACTGCAACCCGCTTCAAGTTATTCAAAATGTCGGGGGCCTACTCGCAAAGTCAATACCGCGGGCGTGGGCGCGCGCGCTTTCGCCAGTACTTGGGCCGACTCGGGCCAGTTTCAGCCCAGCACTGTAGAATCTTTTCTTTTTCCTTTTCTACTAGAGCTAGAGAATTTCCAGAAAATTATAGAAAAATGCTAAAAATACCAAACTAATTTTACTAGGCTCCTAATTTTCTATAGTATTTAATAAAAAATAGTTTCATGATTTTTAGTTCCAATAGGGAATTTTGGGGCATTTAAAATAGCCAAAATCCATACTTCTGGAATTTTAGAGAATAAGTAATAATTCCAAAATTCACCAAAACTTTTTAGGTAAACTTTAAATATTATTTAGAAGCCTTGGGTAAAATTTGGTATGCCTTGGACCATGTTTGGTACTTAGAACCCAAAACTCTAGCCCCCCATGCCCTATGAACTTCACTATAGACTCCGAAAACCCTAATTTCCTAGAGATCCGTGAAGGAAAGTTATATTCAAGACATTAGATAATAAACTTTTATTGTCTTTGCATTTTCATGAGCATTACATGAGCATTCATGATTATATATGGCTATATCTAGAGAACGAGGAGGAAATAGAGGTTGAAGAAGCGAGGACTACACTACCACCACCTAAAGAACCTCAGGCAGGAAACTGCTTTTACTTTGATATCTATGGAGCAGAGCCTGATTCACCTATCACACAAGGCAAGCCCCGGTGCATTTGCCACCTCCTTGTTATTTTGAAATCTTTCTCACTTACTTGATGCATTAAGTGATAGGAGTTGTGTGCTAAACCAATTGCTGCATTTCCTTCTTTGGAAATGATTACCTTAATCCCCTATTTTATAAAAAGGTTTTTCTTATGCTTAGCTTTGCTCTAGAAAAACAAAATGTTTTGTTTTGACAAAATATGATGCTTCAAAGTGGGTGGGATGTTTTCAAAATAAAACTTGATGGTGGATCCATCATGGCCATGATGGGTTCGACATCAGAAAAGATGTACCTCTGCCAGGTACCAAACTTTGGGTTTGAAATGATAAAGCTGAGACCGGGCGGGTGACTTGCATGAGAAGAGAGTCTCAGTGTAGTGTCTCCGTCTGAGTCGATTAAGGACCTTGTCGATGTAGGCTTGCTGATCAAGGACCCTTTAACTGGTCACATGCCTCGTCATGTGTAAGCTTTGCCTCGGGCAGACTAATACCAGAATAAGATAACACACAATGGGAGTGGAGAGATGGCGAGAGTAGCGTGTACTCTCCGTGGCAAGAGGCTGGAAGGTGGTGTATCTGTGCTCTCGGTTGGTGTGAACCTGATCTGGTCTTAAGAACCCCAGTGGCGAGTTGACATATGCAAGGGTTAAGTGCTACATATGTCGTGTGATTGGAGATCCTCAGCTGAGTATAATTGATTCGGATCGCCGTAACTTCGCGGACATGTAGTATTCTAGTGAATAAGAAGGGTTGAAAGAAATTGGCTAGTATAGGTCATGTGCTTGAACTAGGGTAAAAAGGACTCTAGAATTCAGGTAATGACTTAACTTGCTAATAAAACCGAACTTTTAAGGATCCACTATTAGTAAGCATTTCTGCAAACAGAGTCCTTGATTCTTGAAAAGCTATACCTTGATTCCCAAAGGCCAACATATCCTTGAGAGTCTTTTATTTTGATGGGTAAGACTTGCGAAAGTACACTTCGTACTCAGGGCTTTGTCCCATGTTGTTTTAGGTGAGGAAGTGGCAAACTTTTGCTGCTTTTGTTCAAAGGTGGTGCCTAAAGAAGAAAATCAAGACTGAAGGCTCGGGAGGAAGGGTCCTCCACTAAAAACTTTTGTTTAATGTTTATCAGGAGGGGTTTTTGCCTCCTAGTGATGTAATAATAATACTTCAGCACTCCTATATTTTAACTCTGGTCTATAATAATACTACTCTTTCCTGTTTTAAATAAAGTAAGTTATTGTAACTGCTTCCGCATTCTCGTACCTCCGATGTGTGGTAATGTCTGCGTGACGGGTGAAACGCTGCTGGGTAAGGTAAGGAATTCAGATACCGAACTTGTCAAGTGATCAGGTGCACCTGCAGGGTTGTCTGAGGTTCGTTGGACAAGGACAACTGTAGGTGGGCCTAATGACTTGAGAGGTTCCGTCACACAAACAAAGATATTTTTATTAACTTTCAAAGTAAAAAAAGTAGGGTATGCATTTGCCTATGTCAAAACCTTGTTTAAGTAGAAATTCATTAAGGCATTCATACCAAGCTCTTGATATTTGTTTGAGCCCATAGAATGTCTTATGAAGTTTATACACATGATAAGGTTCTTTGGGATCTTCAAATCCAAGTGGCTGCTCAACATATACTAATTCTTGAATTGAACCATAAATTAAAAGCTCTCTTCACATTCATTTAATATAATTTGAAGTCATGATGAGGAGCAAAGGCTAATATCATTCTGATTGCTTCTAGCCTTGCCACTGAAGCATATATTTCTTCAATAAATAACCCTTCAATTTGTGTAAAGCCTTAAGAAACCAACCTTGCCTTATTCCTTGTAACAACTCTATTTTCATCTTGCTTGTTTCTGAACACCCACTTTGTTCCAATAACACTGTTGTCTAGCCTCTCAACAAGTGACCATACTTGATTCCTTTTAAAATTATTTATCTCCTCTTTCATGGCCATGAACCAATCTAGATCTTCTAGTGCTTGTTCTACCTTGAGAGTTTCCAAATAAGAAACAAAGGAGTAAAATTGACAAAAATTGCTAAATGAGAACGAGTTGTTACCCCATTTTGAAGACTTTCAATAACATTATCCACTAGGTGATCTTTTTGAATGACCTACTTTAATCTTCGATACCCATCTTGCTGTTGAGCTTCAAATTTTTCTTCATTAGACTCTTCCATAATAGTTGGATGGTCAGCTCTTGCATCAGAAGGAGCAACACTAGTTCCTTCATTTAGAAGAGTGACACTGTCACTGGTTTCCTTGGCACTATCGAGGTCCGACACTGCCAGGCTTCTAGTCAGCACTGCCGCTCGTGAAGCTTCTATAGGAACTTCATCTCCACCTACAATATTGATACCTCTATTGGTGCTTTTTCATGTGGTCTAATGTCTCCTCTGGCCAACTTCTTGATTGCATCACATGGAAGTTCTTCTTGATCTACAACACTTAAGTCAACTTGCTCTCCTTGAGAGCCATTAGATTCATCAAATGTAACATCTACAACGACTTCAACATGACTAGTGGTTTTGTTGAATACACAATAGGCATGTTCATTTGTCCTATAACCAAGAAGAAAACCGTGTTCTACTTTAGGTGCAAATATTTATGATCTAGCTCTTTTGTTAAATATGAAACATTTGCATCCAAAAACTCCAAAGTATGTTACTTTTGGTTTCTTACCAGTGAGTAGTTCATATGATTTACTCTTCAAGATCTTGTGTAGATATAATCTATTTATAGCTTCTACCCAAAACATGTCAGGTGTTTTATACTCACTTAGCATTGTTCTAGCCATATCAATCAACGTGTGGTTCTTTCTAGTTACCAGTCAATTTAGTTGAGAAGTATATGTGTCGAGTACTTAGGAACCAGGTACCTGAAATAGGACCTTCATAAACGGTCAACTCCATCGACCAACTCTGTGAGATAGACCGAATGACCAACTCTCGGATGATGACCATCTCCTCCAATGACCAACTCCACTGACCAACTATGCGAGATGGACCGGATGACCAACTCTCCGATGATGACCAACTCTCCGATGACCAACTCTGCCGACCAACTCTATGAAATGGACCAGATGACCAACTCCCAGATGATGACCAACTCTTGAATCATGACCAACTCTTCGATGAACAACTCTTCTGAACAACTCTGCGAGACGGACCGGTAGACCAAGTCTTCGATGATGACCAATTCTTAGACGATGACTAACTCTTAGATGATGACAAACTCTCCAATGATGACCAACTCTCTGGTGATGACCAGCTCTTCGGTGATGACTAACTCTGATGACGACCAACTCTCCGATGACCAACTTTGCCAACCAACTCTATGAGACGGACCGAATGGACAACTCTCCAATGATGACCAACTCTCAGACGATGACCAACTCTTAAATGATGACCAACTCTCTGATGATGACCATCTCTTAGGTGATGACCAACTATCGGATGATGACCAACTCTTCGATAACCAACTATGCCGACCAACTCTACGAGATGATACAGATGACCAACTCTTCGATGATGACCAACGGATGATGACCAACTCTTTGAGGATGACCAACTCTTCGATGATGACCAACTCTTTAACCAACTCTCCACCAATCAACTCTGGCCGACCAATTCTCCATCGAGCAACCCGGTGAGGCAAAGATCTATGTCCAACGCTACTAATCCACGTCAGTTATGATGAGACGCGTCACCATAAAGCCACGCCCGGATATGCGTGCACCACATGTAATGGGCACTTAGGTCTCTACCCATACATTGGAAGGACGGGACAGCACGCCATATCGAGCGTGCACCTGCGCGCTACAACAGATGATGATGGGGGCATGACGACAGAAGAAGACACGACCCATATGATTTCATTTTGACACTAATTCATGGAACCCATTACAAAAACATTAGAAATGGACTCGCTATAGGAGCCACAGCAGCGGGAAAGGACGACGCCATGCCGAGAGTACGGCTACACATGACCCTATGAAGGACCCACCATGCCAACCTGAGGAGTAGATCTCTCTCTCTCTGTCTAGTAGACTACAGGTCTCACTGTAAGGTCCTACCCTTGAGAGATAAAAGGGAAGGCCCCCTTCTTCTCAAAAACACAGGCACACAAGCTGTAACACATCCCATTGTAATACTATGATCAACGCTACACTAGAATAGGGCTCTAGCCTGAACCAGTGTAACCCCTATGTCTTAGATCTCTCGTTGAATCCCAGCGATTCACCATTCGGAGTGAGTCCACGCTAGCATCCCCCACCGAACAAAAAACTTATTGTCCCCGTGTTTCCGAAACCATGACAGTTGGCACGCCAGGTAGGGGACTGTTAGCGTGCCAAGTGACATCTTCCACTCCGATGATTCGCACTTTAGCGTTCACCGGCGGTGAGAGTTTTGCTCCAAGAAGCCGCATCATGTTTGGATCTCTCAACTTCCTCGCCACTATCACCTGTGAAGCCTGCCTCGTCCACTCCGACAACATATGTGGTGGCTCTCCGACATCTGGCACACCGGTGGTTGCAAGGGTAGGACCAAGATCTATGTGGTCCACCACTATGATCATCAGTCGAACCCTGTGGCGTACGAGGTTGCCATCATCGGCCACCAGTCAAGCTCCGCCCTCGACACCTACAAGGATGGGCCAAGCCATTGTTTAACCGAAGAAGTCTGACGCCCATCGTCGCTCGGGCAGTTGGCAGGGCGCCTGCTCCATTCATCTAAAAGGTAGCGTGAGAGTGAACTCTACCTTTGTAATAGGATAGAATTTACCTATGATCCACCTGGTGAGGTCCACCCTCATAAACCAGGTCTCTAGCATCCATCGCCTAACTCTTATAAATCCAGTTTTGAAGGAAGAATTTGCTCTCAGTTCAATCCTTTTCCTGCTTTAATCTACATATATTGTTTCCTCTAACCCCCACATGGTTCCTAACTTCTGTTGTGATCATGTAACTAGATTGTCACTTAGTTTGGGGCCCCTTTGGTGCTAGACGAGGATCGAACTGCTAGGGACCTCTAGCTAGGGGAAAGGACCATGTTCTCGGAGGTGGTCCAGAGCTGGGTAGCTGTTTAGCCTGGTTCCGTACCATAAGCCTACACCCTCCACCACCCTAGAATTGTTGTCCTAATACATCGAACTGGGTCCCTAAGGGTCCGAACCTCGACCAAACTTAAGGGTTGGTTCCTAAAACTCTGCTCGGCAAGATCTAACTACATGATTCGAAAGATTGAGCACAACAAAGTAGGAGCCTCGAGGGTACAATACTAAGTGTTGATCTTGAGTTGTGTTCAGGATCGATTTCTGGCTTGATCACGGTTTCAGAAGTGCATCACCGCACAGGGTACACTAGTAACAAGCAAGGCGGTTAACCACCCCATCATGCCACTTGTGCACGATACGGTGAACGGGTCGTTTCATGTCCCATCAAGCCACCCGCGTCAAACAACGTCAAGATGGTCACCTCTTTTACTGTGGTGCCTTAGTAACTACCACATATCGACCATGTGAAAAACTGAAACTCACCCCAACTTCTCACATAGAGCAAGGGGTGAACCGAGCAAGCTCCCAGTGAGCCTCAAGCTAGGTGACCAGCCCATATGTCATTTGCTCGTGCCCACGTCCAAGGTCATACCTCACATTCTCCTGCGGTAACCCGGCTAATGGGGTGGCCACGGGGCTCCTCTTTTATCGACCAGATCGGCCAAATGTCCGATACGGGATCGAATAAGGAAGGACTCAATGAGATGCCCCCAACGGGTTGAGCCCCCTAGTTGGACCACTCGCTGAGACCTAATCCTACTAGAGGGTGATCGGATCTCACTTGGATAACTCATTCGTAGCTCAGTGACCTCCTTCCTCACGTCAACTAGGTCGGTGTAAGGCGGACAACCCCTCAAAGAGACCTTGAAAGGCCTTCCAAGGGGATACGTGGTTATCAAGGATCAAGCCCTTGGAAGACAACCCGCTTAGAGGATCACCACCCAAGACTACGCCCGGCTCTGGCACTAAGCGGACTCACGCTCGATGCGTGACGGCCATCACACGAAGGGTGTACCCCTAAACTACTCAAGTACTAAATAAACCCCCAAGCAATCCACGTGGATTGCTTGGGGGCTACATCTAGCAGATGTGCATGCGCGTACTTGAGATTTTGGTCATCAATAAGGGACGAGCATACCTGGACTCACACTCAGCGTGTGACGATCATCGCAGGAAGGGTCCACCCATAAACTAATCAAGTACTGACTGAACCCCCAAGCAATCCACATGGATTACTCGGGGGATCGAGGACTATATCTAGCAGATGTGCTTATGCGCACCCAAGAATTTGGTCCTCAGCGAAAGCCTCGGTGCAACTCCAAGGTGTTACACGAAGGCTTGGGGGTTGTTGTTGAGTACTCGGGAACCGGGTACCCAAAATAAGCTCTTAAAAACAGCCAACTCCATTGATCAACTCTGTGAGAGAGATTGAATGACCAAATCTCGGATGATAACCAATTCTCCGATGACCAACTCTGCTGACTAACTCTACGAGATGGACTGAATGACCAACTCTCAGATGATGACCAACTCTCCAATGATCAACTTTGCTAACCAATTCTACGAGACGGACGAGATGACCAACTCTCGGATGATGACCAACTCTACCAACCAACTCTATGAGATGGACCAGATGACCAACTCTCCAATGATGACCAACTCTCTAGTGATGACCAACTATCCGGTGATGACCAACTCTCCGGTGATTACCAACTCTCGGATGACGGCCATCTCTCCGATGACCAACTCTGTTGACCAACTCTTGGACGATGACCAACTCTCGGATGATGATCAACTCTCCGATGATGACCAACTCTCTAGTGATGACCAACTCTCCAGTGATGACCAACTCTTCGGTGATGACTAGCTCTTGGATGACGATCAACCCTCTGATGAACAAATCTGTCGACCAACTCTACGAGACAAACTAGATGACCAACTCTCCGATGATGACCAACACTCCGGTGATGACCAACTATAGGACGATGACCAAGTCCTCCAACCAACTCTATGAGATAGACCTGATGACTAACTCTCGGATGATGACCAACTCTCCAAGGATGACCAACTCTCCGATGATGACCAACTCTCGGATCTCCGATGATGACCAACTCTCGGATGATGACCAACTATGACGACCAACTCTCCGCTAATCAGCTCAGACCGACCAATTCTCTATTGAGCAACCCGATGAGGCAGAGATCTAAGTCCCGCGCTACTGATCCACGTCAGCTACGATGGGACGCGTCACCATCAAGCCATGTCCGGATATGCGTGCATCACAATGAATGGGCACCGGGGTCTCTACAGTGACATGTACATCGGAAGGATGGGACAACGCGCCATACCGAGTGTGCGCCTACGCACGCTAGCAGGTGATGAAGGGCCCATGATGACAGGAGAAGCCACACCCCTTACGACCACACTTTGAGACTGATCCATGGAACCAATTACAAAGACGTCAGTGATGGACTCGCTACAAGAGCCAGAGCAGCGGGAAAGGATGACACCATGTCGGGAGTACGACTATGCATGACCCTATGAAGGACCCACCACATCAACCTGGGGAGCATATCTCTATTGGGGCGTGGCACTACTGCAGAATGCCTAGCACTGCTAGAGCCCAACACTAGTGGCCTTCTGTGAGGCATTGTCGTGAGCTATGCAGGTCTCTATGTACCATTCTTCTTCTTTCTCTCATACTTGACATATTTAACACCATTTATAATAAATCTACCATTACTTTACCTCTCTTTTTCTGGCCAAGCCATTCTTGATGAGAGGATGCCTTTTGTTGATGTACTTTGGACTTTTGTTTTTAGGCTCTTTTCTTTTATTTCAGACTTGTCATTCATGCATCCCTTAGTGATGATAGCACCTAGCATAGCTATCTCATTTCTCATAACATTTATGTCAGCAATATGCATATTATGAGGACTTAAAAAAGCATGATCATGATTGTTGCTCTTTTGCATATGAGAAGATTGTGGCAGAACCGCCCGAATTATTCCAGCTTAAGTGCCCAAGTCACACCCTTAAAGGCAGCAACACACTTAAATCGGAATAACCCGTCAGTTCCTCGGATCTAGTCCGATAAAGCCACTTATCCAGGATCGAATACCACTAGCTCACTCAAAGGTGAGGCACAGAGAAATACAATAAAACATAATACCACAAATTTAATAAGTATCAGTAGTAATTACATTATCGGAGTTTCAGAAATAATAACCATAAATTTTTAATGCAGCGGAATAACTAACGGAGAAAACCGAGTAACATGGCGAAGCCTGGCCACGCTACTCCTCTTGGTCCTCTCCTGCGGAAGCAGTAACCCACTCGATCGTCTATCCCGGTGGCAGGGATGAAGGCCAAGTCACACCATCAACCAAATCAAGGAGGTACCTGCAAAAATTATGCCACAAGCAAGGCTGAGTATACTAATACTCAGCTAGACTTACCCGGTGTGAGGAGTCTACTCCTCTACCTCTAGACATGCAGCTATTTGGCTGAGGGGTTTGGTTTGCCAAAAGCACTAGATGAGTCTAAAAACAAGTTTTAGCTTTTCCAATTCTAGTATCATTAATTCAGCTAAGTTTGCTCTTTCTAAGCATACATGGTAACAATCATTATATCAATCAACATCTTTTGCCAGTATCTCATTTCCACTTATTACTCAATGCAGTACAAGGGGTCAAGCAGTCTCATTAGCTGCGAGAAGCAGACGATTCGAATCGAGTTTTAACCTTGCAAGGTAAACCTAAACACACGGCATGTCAGGGCACTCCGACCCTGCACATGACAACCGTCCCCATCGATTCCCCGTTCGCGTCCAGGCCTCACCGCCTTGGCATACAATGCTCCACTGACCCCGGCCGCCGCCATGCAGTGGCCGCACTTGTACCCACCATATCTAGAATGGGAGACCCAGTCTCAGGACAAGTGAGGGATAAAGTCCGCGCCCGGCTTCACTCAGGTACTAGGTTTACCGGTTACCATATTTCCCGACATGTGTTTAGTACGTTCAAACGCTTGACACAGGTATCCGCACGTTAATCCTTATTCCAATTTCGTCTCATAGACCACGCATCCCCATGGATCCGTGTCCATAGACCATCATCATTCTGTTATCAAAAATGGATACAACCAATTCCTGACCTCACGCGAGTGCTAGAAAAATCACTCGACTTCTACCGAGATCCTGATTTAGCATAGCAGCTACTCGACCTAGCATACTAGTATCCATCTCAAAAGGAATCCTGAGTTCATGCAACTAGGGTTTCAGGCAACTCCTACACTTAAGTGCACGGTACAAGCCTACAAATATTAAGTGTAGTAAAATAGCATATATAACGGTTATGCATAAAACCGAGGCTTGCCTTTAATTTAACACTTAGATAGTGTTTGCTGGGGGAGGTACTCGCTTGGCGAGCATCCACTGGTTAAGTCCATCCTTCCTTGGGTCGTCCACCAACTCCATCCTGTGGGTGGCACCACATCACTTGTACGATCATTCTCTCTCGGTCCTAAATGAGATGCAAGATGCATATGTATGAATATAATGAAATTGCACAAGGTACTCCAAGTACATGATAGCGAATTAAACACTAAGTAGCGAGACATCATATGTAACCACACACTAGCGTTAGCTACTACATATCATTAAGCGCACAACATTAACACCACTAAATGACGACAACATTTTGTATATTCACGCAACACAAATACGACGCCATAAGTACACGTATTTTATTTATTTGGATACGGCTTTTTATTAGTTCTCCTATTGATCATGCAAAGCATCACCGACCACACAAGTCCAACCAAGACAACGTAAGCTTGAATACGACATAGGCATCAATAACTACGGAACTCCTATATCACAATCAACTAGAGTAAGAAACATACAAAACATGACATACGTGCATTATTAAGCTTAGTCATGGCAAGTCTACATTACTTAAGTGTGAACCAAACATTTTTAGCAAATAGGGTGAACTAAACAATCAAATGCGCACATGCAGATTTTTAGGACAGCAGCACAGCAGTTACTTGTTTTATTCATAACTCTTCAAATATTAATCCAAAAATAGTAAACTAGGACTTTCTGGAAAGCTTAAAAAGTGTTCTACAATTTTGGTATTATCATCTCAACAAGATTCAACACCTAGCAAGGTTAAAACAGCTAATCTATCAGCTCTGTCCAGATTTGGACAGATTCAGACTTGCAACTTCAAAAATTCACAACTGAAGATTCAGACATCCAAACAAATTGATCCTAGACTTTCTGGAAAGGTAATAAAATTGTCTATATATCATTTATAAACATCTCAAGGTGATTCAATATTTAACTAAGGACAAAAGACACTAGAAGGCTTTGCTGTCCAAAATTGGACAGATTCAGTCTTCAGACTTTATACATTCATAACTTAATCTTCATATCACCAAAAAGAGTGATCCAAGACTTTTTGGAAAGCTCAGCAAAAGGACTACATAACTTTTATAATCATCAAGAAGTGATTCAATGTTTAACTACATCAAACAATACAGTTTTCGAAATCTGTTCTGACAGTGGACAGAACACAGCAACCAGTTTGTAAAATTCATAACTCTTAAACTATTAGGCTTGTGGCTATGAAATTTTAACACAAGCAAGATAAGAAAAGCATCTACAACTTTCTTATAACGATAATGAACAGATTGTAACATTAAATTAGGCAAACAATGCAGTTTCTGAAATCTGTACAGAATTTGGACAGATTCAGTTCCTGAATTTGTAAAAAGCATAGCTTCTAAACGATTAGACTTATGACTGTCAAATTTTAACACAAGTAAGATAATAAAGTTATCTATAACTTTTCTATATGGCTTTTCTACAGAAAACATAATTTAGTCCATCAAACATACAGCACGACAAAAACAACACGTGCAGCCCGAAACAGCAACTAATAAAATTCAGCTCCTATTTACTCAAAAATTGCCGCGTTCTAGAGACTTGAACCATTCTAACATTTTATCATCTGTTAGGATTAAAACAATCAAATTATGACCAATAAGTAGACTTACTAATTTTATACAAGTTATTTCGTGCGCTAGAACTACCACACACAATTAACAAACACATCCACCACAATAATCGGACCCGGTACATATACGTGTATATCGACGCGCTATTCACTCAATAATTTGCATTTTAAATTAGACATCACATGAGCACTACTAATTTTACCCACTACCATAACCATGCACGTTTAGACTACAACAAGCAAATCATCGTGATTACGAGCTTAACCAACCCATCTAACACTTCGGCTAACTAGAGCAACGGTATAGCCCGCTAAATAACATACACGTCGGCTTGCCTATTATTATCACTATCTAAGGCAAAACATACACCACAATATTTTTATAAACATACATATTCACATGTATATTCACACATCAACCAAATCATACGAACCATAAACCACTAATCTCTAACTCGAAACCATCATGCGCTTACTTCTCAATTCATGAACACATAACGCGTATTGACCTGACTCAAGATACAGAGGAAGCGATGACTACTTTGGCATGTCACCACCTCTCTATATAAGCCAAAACAATTTCTACCATTGACTAAGATTTCTAAGTATTAAACACATTATTACTTTCCACGCGCAAATAAATCTCAACTTAACACTAGTGACACCGATGGATTTTTACTAAACTCATCATGCGCAAAATCCTGTCTCGCATACAGCCATATTGTAACGTGCACTCGAGACACTTAAGCATTTCAAGAAACATACAAGCTTTTGTTTACTTCTAATTCTTCACTAATTGTTCTTATAGTTATAAAATGTGTGTCATTTTAGTACCATATAAAACTATCTAATTTGGGGCTGCAATTTTTATGAGGCATAGGTAATAACAAATCACGACCAATGTATAAATTTCACACATCCAGGTTTTATATTTTATTTAATACAAAAATAACAAATTGTTAATGCAATAAAGCATGCGAGAGCAAGTTAAATCTAAAACTAATTATTTTCTGTGGATACATGACCATATTAAGTTTTCTTAGCCTACTATAATGTCATGCAAGGACAGTGGAACACCATTTTTCATTTTTACATCTATACATTATTTTTAAATCATTTAAAACTACTTAAGGTGCATTAAACAAGTTAAATCACTAACTTAATCATACATGCACAACAATTCGTGAAATTTTTACCAGTCACCAAGCATCACACCAAGAGTCTACTGTAAAAATTTCAACCTATTTGGAGCACCAGAGCTACAGATCTAAAAATAACAAGCAAATAAATCTTCTTTTCTCTATTTTACTTGTTTTAATTAACACACCAAGAAAACAGTGAACAACATATAAGTTTTATATTTTTCCTTGATGGAGTATGACAACATCTAACTAACAAAACAGGTTTCATCATTTTTGGATTTTTATAAATAAAATTATGGAGAGATGCAAGTTCGTTTATTCTCTAAACCAGTTTTTAAATACGAATTTCTACAGAAAAACTTTTCCACTAAAACATACAAACATATAGATCCAATAGTTAGAGCATTTCATAAGAAAGCCAAAAAAAACAAATTTCGTGATTTTTGAAGCTCTAAAACTCGAGATATGAATTTTAGAACACAACACAAAAATCTGAAATTTTGAGTACACTCACATCCGCCCTGGGCCCACTTGTCATAGGCACAAGAAGGCCTTCTTCTTCCTCACGTAGAGCAGCAACAGGAGGCTGTTGTGGCTGCAAGAAGGGCTTGGCCATGGCGGCTGCTGGGGGATGGGGGAGCGCTGCTCCTGCCGGTTGGGTGCCGAGCGCCAAGGAAGGGAGAGCAGAGACAACGGCGTCGTGCACTAGGGACAGAGGAGCAGGGAGAACGACAACTAGTTGGGGGAGCTCAGCCATGGGAAATGGCGTCTGCGCCGTGGCTGGAGAGCACCTGCTCAAGGCCGGACCAGAGGAGGTCTCGCTGGGGAAGCGCCGGCTGGAGCAGGCAATAGCGTGGAGGGGAAGAGAGAGAGGTGGGCTGCCATTTTTAAAGAGGTGCTCGCTGCAGCCATTGGAGGACATGGGTGGCATGCTGCAGAGCTCTGCACATGACAGACTGCTGGCTGGTGCAAAAGTGTCGACATTGGGCGGCCATTTTTGGCGTTTTCCTTTTGGAATCGAACCCGGATCACTGCAGAAGATTTGTTCCTTGATGTATACTCTACAAATCGTGTATAGGACTTGAGGTGATTCGAGCACTGGTTAGAGAGTTATAGACCCACGAAAATTGGTTTGTCAGTGGGTCAGAAATCAGTGGAAACTCGTGAAAACTGAATGTCAAAGTATGTCAAACGAAATCGGATGAATGCCATATTTTAATATGTTGTGCCCCTATTAGTTATTAACAACTTTTATATTTGGAAAAACTTGAGTTGTTCAACAAAAATTTGGGAACGCGAGACGTCGACCCGAACGACGCTGATTTCAGACTTAGAAGAAATTCGAATCCTGAAATCAGATTTCTATTATGTCTTGATGGCACTGTTTGAGGTACTTAGAGATTGAATCAAGGCTTGGTTTAAATATAAAATTTGTTGTATAACATAGGTTCTACGACTTTTATTAAAGGTCAAACCTCATATCTTGAATATAAATTAAAGTTTCACTTTGGTCAAGTAGTATCATTATAAAGCTTCAAACTATATTTTTAAGGCAATCGAGATATTTTCTCGATATTTTCTTGGTATTTTCTCTACATGAACCCTTAATAACTTTTGTCGTAGAGTTGATATAGAGTGTTTTGGGAAAGTTGGCATGACTTGGTCGAATTTATAAATTTTCTTTTACTTAATCGAGCAGTCTTAGGCAAGCGAAAGATTTATAACTTCACACGAATATTTGGTTCAAACTTTAAGAAATCTTTAGAATACACTTGATAGATAGAGATGAATGATGACATAAATATAACAAGCTGAATTGCATAATAAATAATTAGAGGTTGAGACTACAAAGATTCGCTGGAGGATGCGGATTCGGACTACATATTTGGACATAGACCGACTGTCGAGAAGGCGGATTCGGACATAGATTGGATAACATAACAACTGTCAAGAATCTGAATAAATGAGTCTGGACAGGAGTTACGAGATGATATTAACTTTCGAATTTACATTTGCTCCGAGAAATAAAAGTTTTAACAGGCTCCAAATTTGGCTGTTCTTGAGATAGAATAATTCCAAATTTGGTGAAACATTCATGAGTAACTCGATAAATGTGATAAAGAGATAGAAATTTTCATTGGACATTCGAGATTAGGATAAATCTCCCGACATAACGCGCAATAGACACCTGGGGTGTCACAAAGATGAAGCATGAATATCATTTGTACTAGATGATTTTGAACAACTATCATGTAAGCATTAAACTGAATCTCAAACCAATATGTTTTTCATCAAGATTACAATACTTTTTCTAGAGTTCATTATATTTCTTCCTCATAATAGCATGTTCTTCTTGTTCTTTGACTAGAGCCTTATGCAATGATTCTTTTTCACTTATTTCTAGAACAATAGCCTTTTTGCTATCTATATAAATATATTCTTGCTTAATCAATGTTTCTTCAGTTGCATCTAACTCATCTTTAACACTTTCAAGTTCACCCATAAGCTTAGAGATAAAGAGTTTTGTCTTACCATCTAGTTTCATGATAATTTCATCTATTTCATCATCATTAGATTCAACGCAACTAGGTTCACTATTTGATGAACTATCAAGAGAAAGAGCCTTGGATTTTACCTTCTCATTTTTTGCCATGAGACTAGTGTAGGAGGGGAGATCATCTTCGTCGTACATATCATTGAATAGTCTTAAGGTGTTGGATGGCTCTTGTATTGCTATTGATGCAATCTTTCATCCTCTTCATTTGAGTTATCTTTTGATGAGTCCCATTGATGTCCAATGTGTGCTTCCCCTCTATATCTTCCATTTTGTCAAATCCCTTCTCTCCCTCTCTCTTATGTTCTTGTTGTCTTTCTTCGTGAGGGCACAAAGCAATTAAATGTTCGGTGCTCCCACAATTGTAATAAGTTCTCCTTTTCTTTGGAAACCTTCTCTTCACTACCTTGTATCTGTCCTTCTTAAGACCCTTGTGATACTTCTTGACAAACAAAGCAATGTCACTAATTTCCTCATGTTGCGCACCTTCACTATCGCTTTCGCTAGAGGAGGATGGAGTTTCTATCTTTTCCTTTGCTTTCTTGTGTGTTTTTAGCTTATTTGTTGACATAGCTTTGCTAAAATTTAACTTCCTGCTTTGTGAATGCTTGGAAACCTTGTAAGCTTTAAATGCAATGCCCTTAGTTTTTATCCCATTTAACTTAGCTTGGAGCTCACCAATTTTTCTCCTCTCTAGAGCTTCATCTCTTTGTATATCAAAATTCATGATTTTACCAAGTACATCACTAGGTGTAAACTTGTCAAACTTTTTCTTGTCTCTAATCAAGGTAACAATATTTGCATTCCTTGGTGAGTAGGCCTCTAACATGATTTTAACTACCTTGTGATCAGTTATCTCTTGCCCACCAAGACCTCTAATCTTTCCAATAATAAGTATTAATCTATCAAACATATCTTGTGCCCCTCATTTTCCATGATAACAAATCTATTCAACTTAGCCATCAAAAAATTGATCTTAGATTATGGTACCTTGTCAACTTCTTTATAAACAATATGTAAAGTGTCCCAAATGTCCTTTGCCACTTCTATTCCCATTACTTTGTTGTATTCATCTCCAATAAGTGCACTTAGCAAAGCACTAGTTACTTGACCATTGAGATGGATTTGGCGATACTCAAGGGGAGTGGGGCAGCTAGGATCTTGTAATTCTTACAATCCATTTTCACTATGTTCCACAACTCTAGATGTATCCCTATAAGATAGGTTTTCATCATATGCTTCCATTTTACAAAGTTTGTCCCATCAAATTGAGGTAGCTTTCCTGCAAAAACATTTATAAGAGATCTAGAATCAATGTTAGGCATAGAAGGATTATAATTAAATGATACTTTTCCATAGACATTCTTGTTGGCCATGGTTTGCCTTTGATGCTTGTCGGGGACCATAATTAGGGGTACCCTCAAGGCTCCTAATTCTCAGCTGGTAACCCCCATCAGCATAAAGCTACAAAGGCCTGATGGGTGCGATCAAGTCAGGGATCAGTCCATTCGAAGGACTCGATCACGCCTCGCCCGAGCCTAACCTCAGACAAGGGCAGCCGACCCCGGAGGATCTCCGCCTCGCCCGAGGCCCCCCTCCAGCGGCGAATACGTTCCCGGCTCGCCCGAGGCCCTGTCTTCGCCAAGAAACAACCCCGACCAAATCGCAGGAGCATTTAATGCAAAGGTGGCCTGACACCTTTATCCTGACGCGCGCTCCTCAGCTGACAGAGCCGAAGTGACCGCCGTCACTTTGCCGCTCCACTGACCAGTCTGATAGAAAGACAGCGCCGCCTACGCCGCTCCGACTGTGGTGCCACTTGACAGAGTGAGGTTGACAGGAAGTCAGGCCCGGCCGCGCACCATAGGAAACTCCGCTCCGCCCGACCCAGGGCTCGGACTCGGGCTAAGCCCCGGAAGACGGCGAACTCCGCTCCGCCCGACCTAGGGCTCGGACTCGGGCTAAGCCCCGGAAGACGGCGAACTCCGCTCCGCCCGACCCAGGGCTCGGACTCGGGCTAAGCCCCGGAAGACGGTGAACTCCGCTTCGCCCGACCCAGGGCTCGGACTCGGGCTAAGCCTCGGAAGACGGCGAACTCCGCTCCGCCCGACCCAGGGCTCGGACTTGGGCTCAGCCCCAGAAGACGACGAACTCCGCCTCGCCCGACCCAGGGGCTCGGACTCGGCCTCGGCCACGGAAGACGAACTCGACCTCGACCTCGGAGGAGCCTCCACATCGCCCAACCTAGGGCGCGGACCGGCCACGTCAACAGGAGGCGCCATCATTACCCTACTCCAAGCTGACTTAGGCTACGGGGAACAAGACCGGCGTCCCATCTGGCTCGCTCCGCCAGACAGGCGATGATGGCGTCCCACACGCTCCCTGACGATGGCGGCTCTCGGCCCCCTTACGGAAGCAAGAAGACGTCAGCAAGGACTCAACGGCCCCGACAGCTGTCCCTCCTCCAAGCTCCAGCGCTCCTCCGACGGCCACGACATCACACAAACCAGGCGCCAAAATCTCTCCGGCCGCCACGATAGCGTGTACTTAGGGCACTAGCTCTCCTCCGCTAGACATGTAGCACTCTGCTACACCCCCATTGTACACCTGGATCCTCTCCTTATGCCTATAAAAGGAAGGACCAGGGCCCTCTTAGAGAGGGTCGGTCGCGCGGGGACGAGGACGAGATGGGCGCTCGCGTGAGGCCGCTCGCTCCTTCCCCCGTGCGAACACTTGTAACCCCCTACTGCAAGCGCACCCGACCTGGGCGCGGGACGAACACGAAGGCCGCGGGATTTCCACCTCTCTCACGCCCATCTCCGGCCACCTCGCTTTCCCCCCTTCGTGCTCGGCCTCGCGTCGACCCATCTGGGCTGGGGCACGCGGCGACACTTCACTCGTCGGCTCAGGGACCCCCCGGTCTCGAAACGCCGATAGTTGGCGCGCCAGGTAGGGGCCTGCTGCGTGTTGACGAACAGCTTCCCATCAAGCTCCAGATGGGTAGTCTCCAGCAACCTCTCCGGCCTGGGACGGTGCTCCGTTTCGCGAGCCTTGAGTTCATGTCCCTCGATGGCGGCTACGACATGACACTCTTTCCACCGCCGGGCGACAGCGACAGTGGCGGCCGACAGTCCGCCCGCCGGCGGCGGGATCGACAACGTCTTCCCCGCGTGGTGGAAGAACAACCTTCGAGCTCGCCCCGTCCTCTTCCCCGTCGATGGAGGAGGAGGAGGCGGGGCAACCAAGGCCAAGCAGGAGGCGGCGCCTCGTCGGCCGTCGAGCGAGTCGACAACGCCAGCACTCCAACGGGGGGCGCGTCGGGCACCGGCCTCGCGCTTGGGATGAAGACGAGCGCTGTCTCCCCGCGACGCGTCAACCCCGAGTAAACGGACGACGCCAGCACGCTCGCGAAAGGCTTGCTGGGTGTCGCCCTCGTACCTGAGACGACGGTGCAGTCAGTCCCCGACGTGACCTCATCACCGCCCGTCGACCAAGAGGTACCAACCGACTCCCATCCCACGCCTTTCGGATTTAGCCTCGACCCGCCTAGCGGCTCCGCTTTGGCGGACGCCCTCGTAGAGGCGAATCCAAACCCCCTGGGGTTTCGTATGCGGTCACCTTGGGACCGGCTGACGGACGTCTCGACCTACGGGCCCTCTGGGTCCGAGGAAGACGATGAGCCCAGCTTCTGTTGGGATTTCTCCGGACTTGGCAACCCCGGTGCCATGCGAGACCTCATGACCGCATGCGACTACTGCCTTTCCAACTGTTCCGACGGTAGCCATAGCCTCGGCAACGAGGACTGCGGCCCGAGTCGCGAATGTTTCCACGTCGATCTAGGGGGTCCCTGCGAAGGCAACCATCTCGGCATGCCGGAGGACGGTGATCTCCCTAGGCCGGTACCTCGCGTTGACATCTCGCCAGAGCTAGCTGTGGTCCCCGTTCCGACGGGGGGTCATGACCCACAACTCGAGCAAATCCGCGGGGTGCAGGCCAGGCTCGACGAGGGAGCAGGAGCGCTTGAGCCAATCCGCCAGGACGTCGGGCAGGCATGGGCGGGCCAACCTCCGGCCGGAGAAATGCGTCATCTACCCCAGGGTTTCTAGCACCGCATCACCGACGATGTCAGGGTCAGGCCGCCACCCGCATCCAGTGGGGTCGGCCAGAACCTAGCTGCAGCAGCAATGCTCCTCCGCACGATGTCGGAGCCATCAACCACCGAGGAGCGGCGAATCCAGGGAGAGCTCAAGGATCTCCTGGAAGGCGCCGCGGTCCGGCGGGCCAAGAGCTCCGCCTCCCGGAGGCAGGGGTACCCCTCGGAACATCGTGCCGCGACTTCCCGATTCATGCGGGAAGCCTCGGTCTGCACTGGGCGCACGCGCAACACAGCATCTGCGGCCCCGGGTCGCCTCGGCAACAAACACCATCACCGCGATCGTCGGGCCCACCTCGATGAGAGGGTGTGCCGAGGCTACCACCCCAGGCATGGGGGACGCTACGACAGCAGGGAGGATCGGAGTCCCTCGCCCGAACCACCCGGTCCGTAGGCCTTCAGCCGGGCCATACGACGGGCGCTGTTCCCGACCCGGTTCCGACCCCCGGCTACTATCACAAAGTACTCGGGGGAGACGAGACCGGAACTGTGGCTCGCGGACTACCGTCTGGCCTGCCAACTGGGTGGAACGGACGATGACAACCTCATCATCCGCAACCTCCCCCTGTTCCTCTCTGACACCGCTCGCGCTTGGTTGGAGCACCTGCCTCCAGGGCAGATCTCCAACTGGGACGACCTAGTCCAAGCTTTCGCCGGCAATTTCCAGGGCACGTACGTGCGCCCCGGGAATTCCTGGGACCTCCGAAGCTGCCGACAGCAGCCAGGAGAGTCTCTCCGGGACTACATCCGGCAATTCTCGAAGCAGCGCACCGAGCTGCCCAACATCACCGACTCAGATGTCATCGGCGCGTTCCTCGCCGGCACCACCTGCCGTGACCTGGTTAGCAAACTGGGTCGCAAGACCCCCACCAGGGCGAGCGAGCTGATGGACATCGCCACCAAGTTCGCCTCCGGCCAAGAGGCGGTCGAGGCTATCTTCCGGAAGGACAAGCAGCCCCAGGGCCGCCCATCCGAAGATGCCCCAAGAGGCGTCAGCTCAGCGCGGCGCCAAGAAGAAAGGCAAGAAGAAGTCGCAAGCGAAACGCGACGCCGTCGACACGGACCTTGTCGCCGCCGCCGAGTACAAGAACCCTCGGAAACCCCCCGGAGGTCCCAACCTCTTCGACAAGATGCTCAAGGAGCCATGCCCCTATCACCAGGGGTCCGTCAAGCACACCCTTGAGGAGTGCGTCATGCTTCGGCGCCACTTCCACAGGGCCAGGCCACCCGCGGAGGGTGGCAGGGCCCGCGACGACGACAAGAAGGAAGATCACCAGGCAGGAGAGTTCCCCGAGGTCCGCGACTGCTTCATGATCTACGGCGGGCAAGCGGCGAACGCCTCGGCTCGGCACCGCAAGCAAGAGCGCCGGGAGGTCTGTTCGGTAAAGGTGGCGGCGCCAGTCTACCTAGACTGGTCCGACAAGCCCATCACCTTCGACCAAGCCGACCACCCCGACCATGTGCCGAGCCCGGGGAAATACCCGCTCGTCGTCGACCCCGTCATCGGCGACGTCAGGCTCACCAAGGTCCTCATGGACGGAGGCAGCAGCCTCAACATCATCTACGCCGAGACCCTCGGGCTTCTGCGTATCGATCTGTCCTCGGTCCGGGCAGGCGCTGCGCCTTTCCATGGGATCATCCCCGGGAAGCGCGTCCAGCCCCTCGGACAACTCGATCTTCTCGTCTGCTTCGAAACGCCCTCCAACTTCCGAAGGGAGACCCTGACGTTCGAGGTGGTCGGGTTCCAAGGAACCTACCACGCGGTATTGGGGAGGCCCTGCTACGCGAAGTTCATGGCCGTCCCCAACTACACCTACCTCAAGCTCAAGATGCCGGGCCCCAACGGGGTCATCACCGTCGGCCCCACGTACAAACACGCGTTCGAATGCGACGTGGAGTGCGTGGAGTACGCCGAGGCCCTCGCCGAGTCCGAGGCCCTCATCGCCGACCTGGAGAGCCTCTCTAAGGAGGTGCCAGACGTGAAGCGCCATGCCGGCAACTTCGAGCCAGCGGAGACGGTTAAGTTCGTCCCCCTCGACCCCAGCAGCGACGCCTCCAAGCAAGTCCGGATCGGCTCCGGGCTCGATCCCAAATAGGAAGCAGTGCTCGTCGACTTTCTCCGCGCGAACGCCGACGTCTTCGCGTGGAGTCCCTCGGACATGCCCGACATACCGAGGGATGTCGCCGAGCACTCGCTAGACATCCGAGCCAGAGCCCGACCGGTCAAGCAGCCTCTGCGCCGATTCGACGAGGAGAAGCGCAGAGCCATAGGCGAGGAGATCCACAAGCTAATGGCGGCAGGGTTCATCAAAGAGGTATTCCATCCTGAATGGCTTGCCAACCCTGTGCTTGTGAGAAAGAAAGGGGGGAAATGGCGGATGTGTGTAGACTACACTGGTCTAAACAAAGCATGTCCGAAGGTTCCCTACCCTCTGCCTCGCATCGATCAGATCGTGGATTCCACTGCTGGGTGCGAAACCCTGTCTTTCCTTGATGCCTACTCAGGGTATCACCAGATCAGGATGAAGGAGTCCGACCAGCTCGTGACTTCGTTCATCACACCCTTCGGCATGTACTGCTATGTTACAATGTCGTTCGGCTTGAGGAATGCGGGCACGACGTACCAGCGGTGCATGAACCATGTGTTCGGCGAGCACATTGGCCGCATGGTCGAGGCCTACGTCGATGACATCGTAGTCAAGACGAGGAAAGCCTCTGACCTCCTTTCCGACCTTGAAGTGACATTCCGATGTCTCAAGGCGAAAGGTGTCAAGCTCAACCCCGAAAAGTGTGTCTTCGGGGTGCCCCGAGGCATGCTCTTGGGGTTCATCGTCTCCGAGCGGGGCATCGAAGCCAACCCAGAGAAGATCGCAGCCATCACCAGCATGGGGCCCATCCAGGACTTGAAAGGCGTACAGAGGGTCATGGGATGTCTCGCGGCTCTGAGCCGCTTCATCTCACGCCTCGGCGAAAGAGGTCTACCCCTGTACCGCCTCTTAAGGAAGGCCGAGCGCTTCACTTGGACCCCTAAGGCTGAGGAAGCCCTCGGGAACCTGAAGGCGCTCCTCACAAAGGCGCCTATCTTGGTGCCCCCAGCTGCTGGAGAAACCCTCTTGGTCTACGTCGCCGCGACCACTCAGGTGGTTAGCGCCGCGATTGTGGTCGAGAGGCAAGAAGAGGGGCATGCGTTGCCCGTTCAGAGGCCAGTCTACTTCGTCAGTGAGGTACTGTCCGAAACCAAAATCCGCTACCCACAAGTCCAGAAGCTGCTGTACGCGGTGATCCTGACACGGCAGAAGTTGCGACACTACTTCGAGTCTCATCCGGTAACTGTGGTGTCATCCTTCCCCCTGGGGGAGATCATCCATTGCCGAGAGGCTTCGGGTAGGATTGTGAAGTGGGCAGTGGAAATCATGGGCGAAACAATCTCGTTCGCCCCTCGGAAGGCCATCAAATCCCAGGTCTTGGCGACTTCGTGGCTGAATGGGTCGACACCTAGCTACCAACAGCCCCGATCCAACCGGAGCTCTGGACCATGTTCTTCGATGGGTCGCTGATGAAGACAGGAGCCGGCGCAGGCCTACTCTTCATCTCGCCCCTCGGGAAGCACCTACGCTACGTGCTACGCCTCCACTTCCCGGCGTCCAACAATGTAGCTGAGTACGAGGCTCTGGTCAACGGGTTGCGGATTGCCGTTGAGCTAGGGGTCCGACGCCTCGACACTCGCGGTGACTCGCAGCTCGTCATCGACCAAGTCATGAAGAACTCCCACTGCCGCGACCCGAAGATGGAGGCCTACTGCGATGAGGTTCGGCGCCTGGAAGACAAGTTCTACGGGCTTGAGCTTAACTACATCGCTCGGCGCTACAACGAAATTGCGGACGAGCTGGCTAAAATAGCCTCGGGGCGAACGACGGTTCCCCCGGACGTCTTCTCCCGAGATCTGCATCAACCCTCCATCAAGATCGACGACGCGCCCGAGCCTGAGGCACCCTCGGCCCAGCCCGAGGTACCCTCAGCACAGTCCGAGGCACCCTCGGCTCGGCCCGAGGCACCCTCGGTTCGGCCCGAGGTACCCTCGGCCCCCGAGGGCGAAATGCTGTGCGTCGAGGGGGAGCAAAGCGGGGTCACGCCTGATCAAAACTGGCAGACCCCGTACCTGCAATATCTCCACCAAGGAGAGCTACCCCTTGACCGAGCCGAAGCTCGGCGGTTGGCGCGGCGCGCCAAGTCGTTCGTCTTGCTGGAAGAAGGGAAGGAGCTCTACCACCGTAGCCCTTCAGGCATCCTCCAGCGATGCATCTCCACCACCGAAGGTCAGGAACTCCTCCGAGAAATACACTCGGGGTCTTGCGGCCACCACGCAGCACCTCGAGCCCTTGTCGGAAATGCTTTCCGACAAGGTTTCTACTGGCCAACGGCGGTGGCCGACGCCACTAGAATTGTCCGCGCCTGCAAAGGGTACCAGTTCTACGCAAGGCAGACCCGCCTGCCCGCTCAGGCTCTGCAGACGATACCCATCACATGGCCTTTTGCTGTGTGGGGTCTGGACCTCGTCGGCCCCTTGCAGAAGGCACCCGGGGGCTACACGCACCTGTTGGTCGCCATCGACAAATTTTCCAAGTGGATCGAGGTCCGACCCCTGAACAGCATCAGGTCCGAGCAGGCGGTGGCGTTCTTCACCAACATCATCCATCGTTTCGGGGTCCCGAACTCCATCATCACCGACAACGGCACCCAGTTCACCGGCAGAAAGTTCCTGGACTTCTGCGAGGATCACCACATCCGGGTAGACTGGGCCGTCGTGGCTCATCCCATGACGAATGCGCAAGTAGAGCGCGCCAACGGCATGATTCTACAAGGGCTCAAGCCTCGGATTTACAACGACCTCAACAAGTTCGGCAAGCGATGGATGAAGGAACTCCCCTCGGTGGTCTGGAGCCTAAGAACGACACCGAGCCGAGCCACGGGCTTCACGCCGTTCTTTCTAGTCTATGGGGCCGAGGCCATCTTGCCCATAGACCTGGAATACGGTTCCCCAAGGGCGAGGGCCTATGACGACCAAAGCAACCAAGCTAGTCGAGAAGACTCGCTAGACCAGCTGGAAGAGGCTCGGGACAAGGCCTTACTACACTCGGCGCGGTACCAGCAGTCCATGTGACGTACCACGCCCGAGGGGTCCGGTCCCGAGACCTCCAGGTGGGCAACCTGGTGCTTCGGCTGCGACAAGACGCCCGAGGTCGACACAAGCTCACGCCCCCCTGGGAGGGGCCGTTCGTCATTGCCAAAGTTCTGAAGCCCGGAACATACAAGCTGGCCAACAGTCAAGGCGAGGTCTACAGCAACGCTTGGAACATCCAACAGCTACGTTGCTTCTACCCTTAAGATGTTTTCAAGTTGTTCATATACCTCGCTCCCACGCAAAGTTTAGTCATCAAGGAAGGGTCAGCCTTGCCTCGGCAAAGCCCGACCCTCCCTCGGGGGCTAAAAGGGGGGAACCCCCTCTGCGTCAAAATTTTCCTCGAAAAAAGATCTTTTCTACCGGAATGTCTTTCGTGCTTTTCGACTACTTCGAAAGTGGATCCTAAAAATGACGGAATACACGTAAGCAGCCAAGGATGACCGAGCCGAGGGACTCCTACGCCTCTGGGATACGGATACCTCACTCATCACCTTCTGCCATAAGTAACTCACGTTCGGATAAGTGATTCCGCGGACTGAACGAGTCTTCATGTTCGGAAGCTCTTCCGCCGGAGCGATTCTTCGAGCCTTCTCGACTGCGTCGGTGATAGAACCCCATGGACGAGTAAGAGTGTGCGTAAGCGGCAAGGCCGACCGAGCCGAGGGACTCCTACGCCTCCGGGATACGTATACCTCACTCATCACCTTCCGTGAGAAGCAACTCTTGCTCACACAAATAGTTCCGTTACCGACAAAAAAGTCCAGATACTCAAAACAAGAGGAAAGGAGACGTGGCTTTACAATACGGAGAGGGTGTGTTTCGGCCTCGGCGGCCGCAGAAAACACGCGCTACAAGATAATCCGATCCTGCAGGCTCGGATCTTGACGGCTAAAGGGAGCAGTAGCACCCTCGGCGTCGACAACACCTCCGGCGAGGTCCGACCTAGCCTCGGACGGTGACGCGGTCCAAAGGTCTCCGCTCTGAAGGACAACGTCATCACCAAGCCGGGCCATCGCCGCCAGGGTCTTCTCCAAGAATCCGGCCCGAGCAGGTGGCTCGGCCGGACACCCCGAGGCCTCGACTAGCTATCCCCTAAGGACGTCAGCCCAGCCCGAGGCCTCGGCAGGTCAATTCCGGCGTCGGTCCCACTAACGGACGACTCGGCCAGGCTCCGGCCGACCTGGTCTTCTTTTCAAGCCGACTCTACCTCTGTTCGCGCTGGCACCGCTACCCCTGGCCTCGGCTCATCGAAGAGCGGCCGAGGGTTTCCTCTAACTAAGCAAGGGAAGCCCCGAACAACAAGGCTGACTGAGCCGAGGGACTCCTACGCCTCCGGGATACGGATACCTCACTCGTCACCTTTGCACGGGGCGACTCGCGCTTGGTGAAGCGGTTCAGACAACCAACAGGCGAGTCTTAGTGCTCAAAAATGGGGGAAAAACACGGCTCCATGCCGAATTTACATACATGTTCAGGCCTCGACAGCTGCAATGAACAGAAACACTAGCATCCAAGGTGCCATTACAAACAGAACTCCGGTTCCACCTCTGCAGGTACGAACAACCCCACTCGATGGGGGAGGGGCCTGCGGAGCAATAGAAGACCGACAGGCGGCTCGCCATCGACCGCTCCGGCAGCAACGACAACGACCCCCTCTCCTGGTGGCTGAACTGCAGCAGCAAGGGCCTCAGGGCAGATGCTGCTGCAATCTTGCCCTCACCCACGCCGACGCTCGAGGGGCGAGGACAAGTACAAAGAGCCGGAGGCCCGAAGTGCGGATGGTGGCGGTGATCCCGTCGGCAACGAGGACTTCTTGAGCCGCCTCCACCTCGGCACCGACGACAGGGGCCGTCAGCCCTCCGGCTGATCCCCACTCAGATCCTCCTGGGCGCGTGGAGGCGCCGTACCGGTGCAAAGGGAGAACCGTCCCAGAACACGAACGCCGCCCTGGCAGCGCGCGACATCTTGGGCGGTCCCCCCGTGCACACGGCGCGGCAGCCGCCTTCCAGCAGGAGGGGGCACCAGGAGCTAAGCCGACGAGCCCAACGCGCTGAGGCTGACGACACCCGCCGTCGACCAGCCCCGCGTTGTCGAAGTCCAACCCGCTCGCAGGGCCAGTGAGCGCCCTCTCCCTCGAACGCCGAAGGAGAGGCCAACCCACGAACCCGCGCGGGAGGTAGAGCTCCGGCTCAACCCGGCCTCCACCCCAGCGGGGATGATGAACATCCTTGAAGCTGAGGGTGGGACCAAGATCACAGCCCGGCTTGCCTCTCCCCATCCAGGAGCCGATGGTCACCGTCTTGGGTGACCACCGGCGAGGGGACGCAGCCGGGCTGCATGATGAAAATCCTTGAAGCCGAACGACGGCTGAAAGGTACTAACTCCCGCAGAGTTGCGTTCCTCCAACGACGAAGCGGAAAGACAGCGGATATCCCCCATCCGGGGGCTTGGAAGGTGGAAAGACACGATGCATAAGGGAGCGCGAAGACACAGTCGCCTTCCAAGAGGGACACCCTCCTTTTAAAGGCGGCTCTCCCTACTTGCGTCCCCAGCCGTCGTGGGCTGAGTCTTCTCCAACACGCTCCAAGGTCCTCCCCCACGGCAGGGGCTGGGTCCCACACGTCATGCAAGCCGGCCCAGGGCAGAAGAGGCCAAACCGCCGCGCGCGGTGCGTGCAACCGCCCAACGGTTACAAGCGGCTCTCCACTTTTGCCCAGACTAGCGGGCGAAAGGGCGGGCAGCCATGCAGGCGGCATGCAACCGCGCCAAGTGGGCGCACTTCTCCGACTCCCAACACGCCCGGCAGGGTGGCCCAGACCCACGCGTCATGCAACCGGCGCGCCGAATGCTTTGTGCATGCAACCGCCCCGCCACTTGCGCCACCACCGCGCCTCCTCGACTGCGGAACCAATACCGCGACTCGAGGCGACCCAGCGCATGACCCAGCGGCGCCAGCCTGGCGTGATGGTCAATGCGGCCGAAAATGGGCAGGCAGTAATGGCGGTGGCAAGCGGGCAGGAGCAGCGGTCACGTCGTCAGCCAAGCTTACGTCCTATCCGGGGGCAGCGAGAGAACCCTCTCTCACGGCATGAAGACAACGCGCTCGTGTTCCGTTCCTCGAATGGCTCGCGCACGCGCAACGGCTACCCTGCGAACCACTCGCTCTGTCGCATTAACTCCGCGGCGGGACAGGCGGCGCCTCTGGCAGGAGAAGCGAGCGACGCTTCACCTTTGCCATAATGACCGCGTCGAAAAAGGTACGCCGCATCGTTCGATTTCGTATCCTTTTCCTTTTTTCCTCTTTCTCTCTCTTGCAACAGGGACTGGGAAAGGGGGATACCCCGAAAAGGATCCTTCCCTGTGAAGGAACCAGGCTCCGAGCCTCCCTACTGATCAGACGTTCGAAGGCTAGCCCCTCGGAAGGGTTCAACAGCCGCCTCGGAGCACGTGGGCTCCACACCCACTACTGGTCAGAGGTTCGAAGGCCAGCCCCTCGGAAGGGTTCAACGACCGCCTCAGGCTACTCAGGCTCCGCGCCCACTACTGATCAGGGGTTCGAAGGCTGGCCCCCGAAGGGTTCACAGTCGCCTCAGACACAGAGCGAGGGATGACCATGGGTACGTTCGATACATAACCAAGGCTCGAGCTGCGCTCCCGAGGTACCCTAGGACATTTCCGAGACCAGCGGGAACGATCTTGTAACGGAATCCCATCAGAAGGAGGCATCGAGCCCTCGGACCCCGTCGCCAGGGGACCAGGTCCGGCAGATCACCCGCAGGTACTTTTGGGCGCGCCTCTGGGCCCCTAGCCGACCCCTAACGAATGGGGCACGGGCGTCCGCTCGGATCACCCGCTTGCAGCTCACCGGAGACACCATGTTCGGCGCCCACCGAGGGCAACATGGCGCTCTCCCCCCCTCCTCCTTGTGGAAAGGCGACGCAGGGGCGTATATAAAAAAGTCGAGTCTGTCCCTGATCGCCCTCTCGCCCTGTGCAGAGGCTCGGGGGCTGCTCTCGCAAACCCGGCTCCGGCCAAACCGTTGACAGCGTCAACATACCAGCCCGAGAACTTGGGACCCGACCGTACACCCGGGCTACGGCCAACTCGCATGAGGGAACGACCAGACCAGCCGAAGCATTGCGCGAGGCGTTAAGACCTCGGAGGAGTCAAACCACTCCTCCGAGGCCTCGGGGGCTACACTCGGCGGGTGCGCTCGCGCGCACCCACCGGAACAAAAACACAACCGAGAAAGGCTGGTCCCCTTGCAAAAAAGTGCGACGAAAGCCTCCAAGCGAGTGCTAACACTCCCTTCGAGGCTCGAGGGCTACTGTCGGGGACCATAATTAGGGGTACCCTCAAGGCTCCTAATTCTCAGCAGGTAACCCCCATCAGCATAAAGCTGCAAAGGCCTGATGGGTGCGATCAAGTCAGGGATCAGTCCATTCGAAGGACTCGATCACGCCTCGCCCGAGCCTAACCTCGGACAAGGGCAGCCGACCCCGGAGGATCTCCGCCTCGCCCGAGGCCCCCCTCCAGCGGCAAATACGTTCCCGGCTCGCCCGAGGCCCTGTCTTCTCCAAGAAACAACCCCGACCAAATCGCAGGAGCATTTAATGCAAAGGTGGCCTGACACCTTTATCCTGACGCGCGCTCCTCAGCTGACAGAGCCGAAGTGACCGCCGTCACTTCGCCGCTCCACTGACCAGTCTGATAGAAAGACAGTGCCGCCTGCGCCGCTCCGACTGCGGTGCCACTTGATAGAGTGAGGTTGACAGGCAGTCAGGCCCGGCCGCGCACCATAGGAAACTCCGCTTCGCCCGACCTAGGGCTCGGACTCGGGCTAAGCCCCGGAAGACGGCGAACTCCGCTCCGCCCGACCCAGGGCTCAGACTCGGGCTAAGCCCCGGAAGACGGCGAACTCCGCTCCGCCCGACCCAGGGCTCGGACTCGGGCTAAGCCCCAGAAGACGGCGAACTCCGCTCCGCCCGACCCAGGGCTCGGACTCAGGCTAAGCCCCGGAAGACGGCGAACTCCGCTCCGCCCGACCCAGGGCTCGGACTCGGGCTAAGCCCCGGAAGACGGTGAACTCCGCTCCGCTCGACCCAGGGCTTGGACTTGGGCTCAGCCCCAGAAGACGACGAACTCCGCCTCGCCCGACCCAGGGGCTCGGACTCGGCCTCGGCCACGGAAGACGAACTCGACCTCGACCTCGGAGGAGCCTCCACATCGCCCAACCTAGGGCGCGGACCAGCCACGTCAACAGGAGGCGCCATCATTACCCTACTCCAAGCTGACTTAGGCTACGGGGAACAAGACCGGCGTCCCATCTGGCTCGCTCCGCCAGACAGGCGATGATGGCGTCCCGCACGCTCCCTGACGATGGCGGCTCTCGGCCCCCTTACGGAAGCAAGAAGACGTCAGCAAGGACTCGGCGGCCCCGACAGCTGTCCCTCCTCCAGGCTCCAGCGCTCCTCCGACGGCCACAACATCACACAAACCGGGCGCCAAAATCTCTCCGGCCGCCACGATGGCGTGTACTTAGGGCACTAGCTCTCCTCTGCTAGACACGTAGCACTCTGCTACACCCCCCATTGTACACCTGGATCCTCTTCTTATTCCTATAAAAGGAAGGACCAGGGCCCTCTTAGAGAGGGTCGGCCGCGCGGGGACGAGGACGAGACGGGCGCTCGCGTGAGGCCGCTCGCTCCTTCCCCCGTGCGAACGCTTGTAACCCCCTACTGCAAGCGCACCCGACCTGGGCGCGGGACGAACACGAAGGCCGCGGGATTTCCACCTCTCTCACGCCCATCTCCGGCCACCTCGCTTTCCCCCCTTCACGCTCGGCCTCACGTCGACCCATCTGGGCTGGGGCACGCGGCGACACTTCACTCGTCGGCTCAGGGACCCCCCGGTCTCGAAACGCCGACAATGCTACTCTTTGAAGATTGATAGGACTCGTCATCATCTCCATCCTCACTACTACTAGAATCAACCACACTCGTCAGTTTCCCTTTCTTCCTTTCCAATCTTATCTTTTTCTCCTCTTCCTGTAATCTCATTTTCTGCTCTCTTCTCAACCTTGTTGCTTCTCTCCTAATGAGCTTTTATTCCTCTAATTTTTCCTTCTTCTCTTCTCAACCTTTTTTATTCTTTTCTTCTAGCCTTTTCACCTTCATAGATTTCTGCAACATGGAGTGTTTCATTACTCGCAGCAGATATACTGTTACTACTGGATTCTTCTTTAAAGAGGATTATCTTGACACCTAAAGTTCCCTTGTGTCACCTAGACGTAGCCATTCCTCACACAGTCAAGCATTACAGAGGAAACATGTTGTGATACCACTTGTAAGGATCTGGTATGCATAAGGCGGTTGAATAGGGTACCTACAAAAACTCAGCTCCAAAAACAATAAGAACCTAAAGCTATAGTGCCGCTTGACACCCAGAACTGTCGTGCACCCAAACTTGCATAGATTCTAGTGAAACTTTACCAATGTCTATATCTTCAAATGACTATATGAAAGCTAGTATGTGAGAATAAAATGAGCAAATCACAAAGACACAAAGAAGCAAGGGTTCATATAATCATCATAACTAAGGAACTCAAAACCTAGCTGCACAAAGTAAGAATTATAGAGACACAAGTATTTATCATGTGGTTCAGCTTGCCACAAAGGCTTGCCTATATCAACATTGTTGAGGTATGCCACCAAGTCAAAGGGTCTCACACTCTTTCTGGATCTCAAGTCAAGAGCACAATCTCTTGATATGAGAAGCTCTTTACTAATGTCAAGGTTGACTTACTTTATTCCAGTACTACAACAAGTGTTCTGTAGCTCATGGATGAAGTTCTTGTCAGTTAGGAGCAAGCTCCAAGGATGGAGTGAAGCTTGCAATACTCAAGGACTCCAATGCTCAAGGGAGTGAAGAACTAAGAGTGTGTGTATGCGTGTTCTTGTTGTTCTTCTTAGTTTGAATGAGATGGCTTGCTTGAGCTAGTTGGATTCAATGTGGAAAGAGTCTCTTCCAAATGAAACAAAGGGATAAGATATGTTGGCTACAACAATCCTCTTGTTAGGATTCATAGCAGAGAGCTATTGATGTGGGCATGAATAGAATATTCAAACTCCCTCTTGGTCCAATGGGTATTTTGAAGTCCACAAGTGTTGTGTGCTTGCGCAGAAGTGTTGTGCAAACCAGAGGAACAAGAAAAATATGAGGATTTGGCACTGGGTTCCTAGACTTAAATAGGAGTGGATGATAAAGTTTGATCATTATTAGACCTAGAAGTACTAGCAAACTCAAAAACCCCTAATAGTATGACATCTCTATACTAAAATTACACTAAATAAGAAATGAAGTTTGTATGCTATTTGTGGTCCCTCCACTGTCATATGTATTCTCCCTTTTTGTTGCTAACCTATCACAATAATCGATAAACAATATTAGTTATTGTTGGGGGTCCTCATTAGCCGAAGGTACTCAAAATGTAGTCTCATCAATTATTCGTAAGCCTGTTTCAAGGTCAACAAGGTGAAATGCCAAAGACCACCTTCAGCTAGGAGTAACATGGTTATTGTTGGGGGTCCTCATTAGCCGAAGGTACTCAAAATGTAGTCTCATCAATTATTCGTAAGCCTGTTTCAAGGTCAACAAGGTGAAATGCCAAAGACCACCTTCAGCTAGGAGTAACATGCAACTATTGAGGTTGAAAGGACAAAGCTATAAGCTTCGGCTCAACGCAATGCACGTGTAACAAACGAACCGATTAAAGTTGTGCAAAATTTCCAAGACTTGCTCAATAGGTATACAAAGGGAAAACATAACGATACCTTTAGCTTACTTAGTAGCACATTTGTATAGGTCTAAGAGCATGCATGTAATTTTGCCGAAGTTATACCCTGCGACTATAAATAGAGGAACAGTGTCATGCATTGGGTACACTTCTGGACCAGATTGCATTGTTGTGCCCCATCTACGAAGTTGTACTCTTTCTCATCTTCGCTTTACAAATTGTAAAGTCGAAGGTATTCTTGTAATCATTTATTAGATTATAGAGAATGAAGGAAAATAATAGTTTGCTAAGACGAGTAATAAGTTCCATCTTACATGAATTGGAATCTACCTTCATTGTCATTCTTTCATCTTTCTTACCTTCTTCCTTTAAGTTAACCTTCAAAGAAGAGTTAACTAAAGGGAGAAGCTTATAATTTATTCACTTGTGCTGCCTTGTTTTTGTCATTCTTTAGCGATAAAAACGAGTGATCAACATTGGCGCCCACCTCCGGTGAGCTAAAACCTTGACAAAAAGTATGAAAAGCTTCGACAATTTGTCATCAACCCCGAGAAAGCTTATTCTCCTAATCATAGGGGGTCAAGTTTCAAGCCAACCAACAAAAGGCAAAAGAAAGAAGCTCAATGAAGGGTACAACATATAGGGGTCTAGGGACCCTACATCAAGTCCAGATGGTCTCATATTTCGATCACCTTCTCCCAAGAGGACCTTTAGCTCAAGGACTATCCACACAATAATGTTATGACCATATCTTGTGTTATCAAGGGTTTTCTTGTACACAATGTACTAGTGGATACACAATGCAACAAATATCATCTTTGCAAAAGACTTAAGATAAATGCAAGAGCAAGAGGACAAGTTGCAAGAAGTTATACATCCCTTATGTGGCTTTAGAGGAAAGTAGATAGCAGCACTGCGGAAGATACCAATCCCTGTGACCTTCGATTATGTTCATAACACAAGAACCGAAGAAGTCACGTTTGATATAGTGGATATGGAGTATCCCTATAATGCATTTATTGGTAGGGGACCTTGAATGTCTTCGAAGCAGTATTGCATCCAGTATATCTTTGCATGACGATACCATCTAATCAAGGCCTGATTTCGATCCATAGAAGTCGAGAGGCTACAAGAAGTGTGGCGGAACCACCCGAATTATTCCAACTTAAGTGCCTAAGTCCCACCTTAGAGGCTAGACCACACTTAAATAGGAATAACACGTCAGTCCCTCGGATCTAGTCCGACGAGGCCACTAACAGGATCAAGTACCACGTACTCACTCGATGGTGAGGCACAGAGCAAATACAATAAAACATAAAACCATACATTTAAGGAGTACTAAATTTATTACAACATCATTGGAGTTTAGCAAAAGCAGTGATCATTGTTCGGAATGCAGCGGAATAAAACAAACGGTAAATGAACAGAGGATTGGGGAAGCCTGTCCCATCACTCCTCATGTTCCTCCTCTGCCGAGGCAGGGTCCCACTCGACTGTCCAACCCGGTGGCAAGGTGGACGACCAAGTCACTCCAGCAACCATGTCCTCTAGAGAACCTATAAAAAATGTGCCACAAGCAAGGCTAAGTATACTAATACTCAGCTAGACTTACCCGGTGTGAGGAGTCTACTCCTCTACCTTTAGACATGCAGCTGTTTGGCTGAGGGGTTTGGGTTGCCAAAAGCACTAGCTGAGTCTAAAATCAAGTTTTAGCTTTTTCAAGTTATAGTGTGACTCTCTTAAGACTAAATGTGTACCTATCTAACCATACATGGTATCAAACATGTAGCAATCAACATCTTTTGCCAAATCACTCATTTCCACTTAATACTCCATGCAGTACAATGGATCAAGAAGTCTCATTAGCTGCGAGAAGTAGACGATTTGAATCGAGTTTTTATCCTTGCAAGGTAAACCTAAACACACGACGTGGCGAGGCACTCCGTCCCCACAAATATCAACCGTCCCCATCGATTCTCTGGCAACAGATCAGGGCTCACCGCCTTGGCGTACAATGCCTCACTGACCCCGACTGCCGTCGTGCAGTGACCGCACTTGTACCCACCATAACCGGAATGGGAGACCACGTCTCAGGTCACGTGAGGGGTAAAGTCTGCGGGCAGGTTCACTCAGGTACTAGGCTTACCGATTTACCATATTTCTCGGCATGTGTTTAGTACGTTCAAACGCTTGACACAGGTATTCGCACGTTAATCCTTATTCCAATTTCCGTCTCGTAGACAACGCATCCCCATGGATCTGTGTCCACAGACCATCATCATTCTGTTATCAAAGTGGATACAATCAAATCCTGACCTCGCGCGAGTGCTAGAAAAATCACTCGACTTCTATCGAGATCCCTAATTATTAAAGCAGCTACTCGACCTAGCATACTAGTATCCATCACAAAGGAAATCCTGAGTTCATGCAACTAGGGTTTCAGTCAACTCCTACACTTAAGTGCATAGTACAAACCTACAAACATTAAGTGTAGTAAAATAACATATATAAACGGTTATGCATAAAACCGGGGCTTGCCTTCCAAAGCTGGGGCAGGCAGATCCTCGATGGTAGGCTCTGGTGCTGGATCCTGGGCTACCTCCTGAGCAACTCCTTGCTCCGGCACGAGGATGTATTCCCCATCAGCGAGATTACAGTCTATCAAATGCAATGCATAAGATATATGCATAAAAATGATATGAACATTTGTAAAGGTTATGCATAGTAAAACAGTATTAAATTTAGTGTTTCTCTCTAGGGTTCCTTTTTTGGATATACTTAAGGGTTTTGTATTTTCATCTATTTCCCCCAAAGTTCCCCTTTCTCTTCCTACTGCTCCTTATCAAGCAGTTTTGAACCATCATGGTTAGTTAACATTTTTCAAAAATGTCATAAAAATTACAGTGGGTAAGTATTGACAATTGTGGGTTCTTCTAAAAATTTGAGGTGGAGATTAATTCAGATGCTTCTTGTGCAAAATTAATAAAATTAAGGGTAAAAAGGCACTTTACACTATAGCTCTGGTTTAGGTGAGGTCTCTGTACTAAATTATATTTTTGCTAAGATTCATAGGTGATAATAGGCCTCTGTGTTAAAAATCACAGAAAAAGACCTACTGGATATTTAGTTGTGATTTTCTAAAGTTTAATGCCAAAATGGTACTTACAACTAACTTGTTATTTGAAAAATATCAAACAACAGAACTCATATTTTTCCTACATTCATAATAACAAAATATTAGTTATCCCAAGGCGGGGGTGGTTTCTCCTCAGGATTATTTTTCTAGGATTTTTCTAAGTTTTCCTTATTTTCATAAAATAAGAGGGAGTGCAGTTCTTTTGTACTAAACAAGGGTCCAACAAAATTTTCCAGTGAACTATACTGAATAAGTGAGCTAACAAAAATGTGGTTGCTCCCTGGTTCTTATCTTAAACTATCTTTTCTATTTTCTTTAACTTTAGGCTAAAAGTGATTAAAATGGCAAACCCTACCTTAATTTGATGTACTGAGGGTTTTACTATTTTTAAACGAATTATGGAGTGATTAAGTACTTCTCTGATTTTTCTTAACCTC
The DNA here is from genome assembly GCA_029449295.1 of Zea luxurians. Classification (NCBI taxonomy): domain Eukaryota; kingdom Viridiplantae; phylum Streptophyta; class Magnoliopsida; order Poales; family Poaceae; genus Zea; species Zea luxurians. The sequence goes on from JAOPSE010000011.1 coordinate 18,802,145, forward strand.
AGTCTAACAGTGTAACTATTTTTCCCTCTATTATTTAGCTTTTGGCCAGAACAATATTTAATTCCAAACTTTAAATTCTTCTGCAACACTTAGGGGGTTTTGTATTTTTCCTAAGTAGTGCATATTATTTAAAACCTAGCAAAATTGGGTTGACTCAAATTGGGTGAATAAAACTGAAGTTATGAATTTTACAAGCTCTGTTTGTATTCAATTTAGAAATTTTTAAAAGGTTTTCTGGAAAACCAGTTTACACCGAGGACCCTGGGCTTTTCCTAAACCAACTCTTTAACTTATACCCATGCGCATCTATTCACCTAAGTCTCTGACATTTCAACCCCCCCCCCCCCGACTTCTTTTCTTCTTCCCCGAGGTCCCTCCCCCTTTTGAATAGTACCCACGGGGAGAAAAAGGGCGGCGCGGCTTACCGGCGGCAAGGGAGATCTGGTGAAGGGTGGGGTTGGCTTCAGGAGGTCCTTGCGGTCACGACGAGGTACGACTCGACGACGGTGATGGCCGGAATCGGCCGGTCCACGTGCGCAGGCGGGCGAGCTCGTCGGCAGCAAGTGCTCTAGCCTATCCACGGCGGTATAGGTCAATCCAAGGGCATGGGAAGTTTCACGGGATGCTAATGAGACGACCCGTGCAAGGAATCAAAGAATAACTCACCGTGGAGCTCGGTCTACGTTCGCCGGCGGTCGGGTGAAGTCCGGTGACCTTGATCCGGCGTCTCCGGTGAGGCAGAGCTCGATTCCTCGCTCTGGGAGCTTCACCGAGGCACACAGAGTCTATCTCGAGGGTTGGACGGGGCGGGGGATGGCTCGGTTGGCTGGTCTACGGTGGCGGGTGCTCGGGCGGCCGCTGGCACACCGCGTGCAGGGCAAAATCCGGTGATCTCGCGCTCCAGTGAGGTCGAGAGCGCGCGGGGGAGTACGGTCGAAGCCTCGGTTGGCTTTATAGGCGCGGGCATGGGCAGTGGACACGGGCGTGGCTTGGCGTGGCGTGGGGCACGCGAGTTCGGGCGCTGGGCGTGCTCTGGCGCGTTCAGGGCGTGTCGAACACATGGAGGTGTTCTTCTGCCCATGTTCAAAAGCTTGCTGAGATCGCAAACGTGCGAATCTTGGCAAAACTCCGGCGCAGACCTCTTCCTGGCACCTAGAGCTGTCTCTTGTATGTGAGTTCCAATGGTAGATATGCCCTAGGGAGGGAGATTTTCGGACGCCAAATCTAGGTTGTCTCACTATCCATCCCAAGACAAAAGTGATGTCAAGTCATGTCAAATGGTTTTGGCTCGGGTTCAAATTTTTCCAGTGGTTTCCTTAGGTAGTTTGGCACCTTTTTGGTATTCAGACCAAGTGGTTTTGGCGCCATTTACTAAGTGAACACGTCTGATCTTTAGATTAGGGTTAAATTTTGACTTAGAGAAGGATTAGAGAGCTCTAGTGTGCTCTCTACTTAAGGAGTGGATTTAAGGTCTTTGAGGGGCCTTTTTATAATGTTTCCCCTCTGCATTTTGTAGATTATAATGTTACTTAAACTTTGGGTAAAGATTAGAATCAAGATTTGGCCACTTGATTACTTATCCACTGATCCCTTGCTTGGAAGTTTAGTGCCCTTAGGGGTCTAGGGTTTAACCTCATTGGCTCAAGATGACAATTGTTTCAACATGTTTGGGTAAAGCTTTTGTCATTAACATTTCTTAGCTAACCCATGTTTCCAAGGTTTTAGGTGCTCCTTCTCCTCCAATTAACCACATGTGATAACAACAAGTCATTAATGCAAAAATGAAGCCAGTGTCTTGGTAACACCTGAGGTGTTACAAGAAGAGCCAAAGGGTGCTGGACAGATATGAAAGCCATTCATAACAATGATGAAGCCAAGCTCAAAGAAAACAAAAGCAAATCAAAGATAAAGCAATATCGGTAGATCAGCCAAAAGCAGTCCTTCTCTTTAAGGACATAGCTGAATAGAAAGTACTCTTTGTGTCACAGTTGACATTAGAACAAGAAGGGAGTCTAAAAAAGTTTCTATTCAATAATAAAGATGTCTTTTCTTGGTCAGCCAATGACTTGTGTGGAGTTGACAAAAGCATCATCGAAAATTTACTCAATGTGGATCCTTGCATAAGGCCAAGGAAGCAGAAGCTCTAGAAAATGTCAGATGATAGAGCTGAAGGTGCAAAAGCAGAAGTAAAAAGACTCCTCAGTGTTGGAGTAATTAGATAAGTTACTTACCTAGAGTGTCTTGCCAAGACCATCATGGTGAAGAAGGCAAATGAAAAATGGAGAATGTATATTGATTTCACAGATCTCAATAAGGCTTGTCCGAAGGATGAGTTGCCTCTCCCGATGATAGACTCCCTCATAGATGCAGCTGCCACTACGGAAATCATGAGTTCACTTGACTGTTATTCAGGGTATCATCAAATATGGATGAAGAAAGAATATGAACAAAAGGCCAGCTTTATAATCCCTAATGGCACATATTGCTATCTTTGGATGCCAGACGAGCTAAAGAACGCTAGAGGAAGCTTCATCATGATGACGACCAAAGTGCTTAGTAATCAAATTGGCAGAAATGTTTTGACATATGTGGATGACATTATTGTAAGAAACATCAAGCAAGAATACCACATATCAGACCTCCAAGAAACATTTGCAAACTTTCGAAGAGCAGGACTCAAGCTTAACTCAGAAAAATGTGTGTTTGGAGTAAAAAAAGGGAAAATTCATTGGTTATCTGGTCTCAACAAAGGGAATTGAAGCCAATCCACATAAGATAGAGGAAATACTTTGGATGGAGACACTGAAGGGGCCTAGAGGCTAGCAGGCAGACCTGCATCTCTGAACTAGTTCATTTCAAGATCTACAAAACGAAGCTTGCCATTCTTTGAAGTGCTAAATTCAGCCAGAGTATTTCAATGGGGTAGCGCAACAACAAGCCTTCGAAGAATTAAAGCAATATTTGATTCAATTAACAACTCCTTCACCACCTTCACCAGGGGCTCCTCTGTTGGTATATATCTGCCTTTCATTCTGATGTAAGTGCAATATTGGTCCAGTAGAAGCTCGAAGATGGAATTAAGAAATAAATACCAGTGTACTTTGTCTAAGAGGTGCTTGATCCATCCAAAAGAATTACTCAAAAATGGAGAAGGTTCTATATGTAGTATTAATGGCCTCCAGGAAGCTTCGACATTATTTCTAGGCATACAACAATATTAAACCTTCATTTCAGTCATTGAAAGATATCATAAGAAATAGAGAAGCAATTGGCAGAATTGAAAAATGGGGTGCTAAGCCTAATGAGTTTTTCATTGACTTTGTGCATCGATCATCAATCTAGTCTCGAGTGTTGGCAGACTTCATCACCAATTGGACACCAGGATGTCAAGACGAAGCAAGTGTATCAGACGAAGCTATGTGGATAGTCTTCTATGATGGATCTTGGGGTTCTTTCGAAGCAGGAGCAGATGCCATTCTTATCTCACCTTTGAAGATGAAGAACTCGTAAGCATCCAAGCTAGAGTTTCAATGTACCAATAATATTACATAATATGAAGTTATACTCCTTGGTTTGCGGAATCTTGAAGCTATGGGTGTCAAAAGGGCAGTGCTTAAATCTGATTACCAAGTAATAACAGGCCATGTTGACAAGAGTAGCAAGGCGATAAATCCAAAATTTGAAAAAATACCTTGATATAGTTCGAAGGCTGGAGGGTTCTTTCTGAGGATTTTCTGTAAAAAATCATTCCAAGAGGAGATGATGAACATGCTGAACTGCTAGCTAAGTTAGTGGCCCAGGGGCTACGTGTAACACCCTGAATTTGGGGGTATAAAATTTCTTTCTAAATATCAACCAAATTCAGGTGTTACTCTTCTCTCTCTGTCTAGTTTCTCTCTCATTTTTTTCTTTTGGGTTAAGCTTAGCTTAATTAGTGGGGGATTATTTATTTTATTTTGTCCAAACCATATGAGTCATGAAATGTTGCATCGTGTTGAGCTCCAAATATTCTTTGAATTGTTGCACATGTTTGATTTGGATTGAATTTGAAACTTGATTTGAATTTGAATTGAAACCGTAGAGAAAATTAATAGAAAAGAAATTAGAAATTCCTTGAAAATGGAAAAACCCAATTCAGCCCAAGTCGGCCTAGCAAGCCCAGCCTCGCACTCGTGCGCCCTTAGTCCCCGACATGCGGGCCCCGCCTGTCGGCGCCAGCCCACGCGCCCCTTCTCTCTCTCCCTCTTGCTGCTCTATGGGGTCGGCCTGTCGGCGCTGATTCCCTCGCGCTCGCGCCCATTCTCTCCCGCTGCCCGGTGGAACCTTTCCGTCAGTGTTGATTGCCCGTTCGTGGATTTCCTCCCGTTGCCCCATGGACCCCACCCGTCAGCCCCCTCCGCTTCCCTAACCTCTCGCCCATGCCCCCGTTGTGGACACGCCCACGACCGTGTGTTCTCCGGCCACGTCCTCATGCCCGCGCCCCTTTAGACTCTGCACCCCGCTCGCCCACCTCCCCTGCTCATTTGCGCCCTCAGATGAGCTCTCTCGCCCTCTCTCTCGCTTTGCGCATGCGACCAGGTAGCTCCGCCACAGCTCACCGAAGTCGCAGTCTGTTCTGCGACCGCCGTCGAGCCCGCGCCACATCCGTTGCCTCGGTAAGTTCCACCTCACCGTCAGCTACTTGAGACACCCCTCAGTTCACCCCCAGCACCCCTAGTCCGTCCGATCCACGCTTAGCTTTTTCCCCGCGCAGGTCGGAGTTCACCGCCGTCGCGGTTCTTCGACGTCCGGCCAACCGAAGTCTCCCCGAGCCACGCCAAGCCACCCTGAGTCCCGTCCCGAGGTGAGATGTCCGTCCCCACACTCAATTTCTCCCAATTCCCCCTGGTATTGGCCAATTTGACTTCGCCGGCGATGGTCATGCTGGTTCGCCGCGCCCGCGCGGTGGCCGGTTGTTTTAGCCCGATCCCGTGCCTCTGTGTTAGCCCGTAGTGTTCCCCTTACCCTGTTGTAGCTAGCCCAGGCCTTAGCGCGCCTGAGACCTCCTCTCCCTCGGCCGGAATTCCTCGCCGGAATTGTCCGACCCACCCGGAGCACCTTCCCTTCGTCGTCCTTCCTTCATTGGCCCCGTTCTTGCGGCCGGTAGTCTGCCAGTGTGTTCGCCAGGCCGTCTAGACCCGTTCTAGCCCTCCCCGGCGACCCCAGCCCGCCTGGTGATCGCGTCTGCCTCGTCTCCAGCAACCTCGCCGCCACGAAGGAGACAACGCCGGCCACCAAGTAGTTAAGCCCCGTGCGCCCCATCGCAACCATCCGCCCCTGATCCAACGGCTCAGATCCATGGATAACGATTTGCGCCCACGCGCTCTCCCTCTGGGTCCCGCCAGTCAGCACCTGCGCCCCCTAGCTTTGGGCCCGACCGGTCACTCCGCCTCCCCTCTGGTCGCTGACACCCGTCCCCGCCTGTCAGTGCTCGCTGCGCGCCCGCGTCTGCGTGCGCGTCCGCGGGATCTGATCCTGTCTGTTGATCTATGATCCGATGGTTGAGATCGTCCGATACCCCTTCGAGTGTATTTTTGCTTAAGAAGCCCTCGGGTTTTAAAAAATTAACCCGCCGTCCTTGGTTTTTGCGCAGGCCCCTGTGTTCTTTTAAACAGCCCCATGTGCTTTTAAATAATTATAGAATTAGATCTAATTTCATATTTTAAACTTCAAAACTTATTTATTTCATATATTTTTCATATGAACTCCAAATTTAGTGGTTCAAATTGCAAAATGTTCATAAGAATATTCTCTGTCCAAATAAATTATGTTCATCTATAGTCTATACACTTTAATTTTTATACCTAGACTATAAGTTAGTGTGTATGTTGATTTATTCCCTTAATAAAATAAATAAAAAGGAAAACCCTAGGGGTAAATGGATGTTTAATCTTGTGAATTTAATAATGTGTAATATAAGAATTAATCTCTGATTTAACTTTTAGGTCTCAATAAAATGAATAGTATTAGATTATGTGATCATGGACAACACTTAAAGAGTAATCAACTCCTAAATAAGATTAGTTCATTTTATAATTTGATCTCCTTTTTCTTTAATTAATCGTACACCTTTTGAGATGTGTTCCAATGTTTGTACATGATTGGTGTGCTGTCCATTTGTCATTTACCAAATATATTGAATGCATGATCATTTTATTTAGACAACGAGCAGCCCGCTGTTACTAAGTGGGTTGCCGAAGATCTCCCTCAGCAACAACCTGGTGAAGGCAAGTGTCCTCAAACCTATCATATCCTATTTTACTTTATAATTCATTGTCCCACATTACATTAATGAAAACTTAAGGATTGACTAGTCTGTATTTACCTTATCCTTGTTTACCTTTTTGGGTTAATCATTGTTAGCTTATGCTACTGCTTTAACTTAATCAATGAACATGATGTGATTATTTATGATACGATAATGTTATCCCGATGATGATATTGTGATACTTTAGGGGACTCAGGCTATTTCCTGAGTACCTCTCCATCAGGGCCTATTTGGGGAGTGACAACCCAGGATAACAGTGCAACCATGAGGGTGGAATGGGACACCCTTAGCTGATTAATTAGAGGAACCAGAGGAGTAGTTGGCTTCGCCGTAGGGCCGCCAATAGGGTTCGGGCACAGTACTTGCTCTGCCGAGTTTGGTTGCAGAGGTTCTCGATTTGGTTTTGTTAGTCACCATTCCTTTAGGGAGATGTACTATGTTTATCAAACTAGAGAAACCTAACGGGCGGCTATGACCTCTGGGAAACCTTTATAAAGGCTATGTAGTGAGACCCTGCTAGGTCACCATGGTAGTGATCAATGGGGAGGCTAGAACCCCGGGCAGAAAGGGAATCACGACTTGTGGGTAAACTGTGCGACCTCTGCAGAGTGTTAGAAACTGGTATATCAGCCGTGCTCATGGTTAAGAGCGGCCTTGGGATCCTCTTTGATTAGAAGAACTTTGGTTACTTTTATGATGATGGTTAACAATGATGGTCATAATTTTGATCTCTGGTATTTCCTCTCGGAGGAAGTGCTTCTGGGTAATAACTGGGTTTATTACTAAAATTTGGCTCTACTTATAGTAATAAAAACTTGACCAACTAAAAGCAACTGCTTAACCTTAACTCCACATACAGCTAGTCCACTTTAGCCAAACGAGACATTTGCTGAGTACGTTGATGTGTACTCACCCTTGCTTTACAAACCACCCCACCCCAGGTTGTCCCCACTGTACTCAGTGCTCAGAAGGAGATGTTGGCAACATGGAGGACTTTGAGAAGTTCCAGGACTACGATGAGTTCTAGTTTATCTTAGTGACAAACCCCCAGTCAGCTGCCTGTGTAGGCTTATCTACTACGTTTCGTATTTCCGCACTTTGATATTAATGTTGAAGACTACAGTTATGTATTAGACTCAGTGGATGTCTTGGACATCTTTTTTGTAATAAAGTACTTTTCCACTATTTACTTTGAGCATTGTGTGATGATGTCCAATTATGTAATCGTTGTGTACGTGAGTTCTGATCCTAGCATGTACATGGTTCGCATTCGGTTTGCCTTCCAAAACCGGGTGTGACATAAGTGGTATCAGAGTCTTGCTGACTGTAGGACCGCTAACCTAGACTATAATGGTCACCCTAAGGAATATAAATCCCTACTTTTACCTTGACCTTAGTGTCCTTTCAAAAGTTGGTCATCTTAACTAATTCTATGTTATCTACTTATCTCACAAAAAATTTTGTCTCACTTTTCTTTCTGTTTATTTTCTGGTCTTATAGTTCTACTCTCACTCTTGTGCTTACGATGTCTTTTGTAGATGGCCCGTATTAGATGCACTGCACGTAAGTCAGTGATCCCCTTTTTGCCTTCTCGCCTGGCGGAGCGTCCAATGCGTCGCATGGTGCCAGGTCAGTCCAGTCACCTGGAGAGACTGCATCGTCGCCTGCACGAGGAGCAAGAGCGCTGACGCCAGGAGCAGGAGCAGCAGGACTCTTCCCCCTCGCCTCAGCAGGAGGTGGAGTCTGGGAGGCCACCTTCCCCTGCACCTCAGCCAGAGATGCCTCCTGCACCACCACAGGGCATCCCGGCTGCGGGAGGAGGCCCTGGCGGAGAAGGAGACGATGACGACGCCGGTGGGAGTTCGAGCCACAACACGGAGCTCTCGGAGGAGCTGGAGCCGAAGAGGTGGATCGCTAGACCCATCACTCACGACGCCGCTCGCGGGTGTCACTCCACGACGCTCTCGACACCTTGCTGCATCAGGCTTTCGACCAACACACTTGGTCCATCGAGTACCGTTGTGTAGTCTACCAGCATCGTCGTGGGTTATACTCGGACCAGTGGGAGGCTACTTGCTTGGTGCATCGTCCGGACGATGATCTCTAGGGTGCAGAGGCCTTCTCAGAGCACTATTCTATCACTGAGAGGGATACTGCTGAGGCAGCCATGCAAGATGCAGCACGACGTGCACTTTCTCAGTATTGCTCGTTGTTCAGCGGAGTAGCTGATGGCCTTGACCTGAAGTACTACCCTCGTCGTTCGACCGGCAGTGCTAGGGGTGTGATTGTCTCACTCATTGGTGAGGGCAATCCTAGGCTGAACAGCATGGTCAACCTGTTCATCGTGCTCAACACCGAGCTGGACCACGCCCTTGACGAGTTGGGCAAGGTTCGGGTGGAGGTTGTGGAATTGTGTGCTGAGTGCAGCACGCCACTATCTGGATGGTGGTTCTCCCGCCCCTGTCGGGATTCAGCACCCTTACCGTTCACCGCCCCATGGTCGCTTCGAGTATGGTACCCCCAGACTGTAGGACCTAGATAGATTTGGATCCATAGATCGACGGAGTCGGAGTCTGTAATAATGCTTAATTCAGTGTCTTAGTCTAGTCAGTCTTAGTTAGAGTTAGTTTGCTTATCATAAGTTGGATGCTTGTCGTGATGAACATGTAATGAAGTTGGATCTTTGTAATGATTGTTATCAAGGTGTGAGTATCCCCTGCAACTTGGTGTAGTTATTAATAAAGTCAGTTATTTAGTTGGGTAATCCATTTATTTCTACTTTCCTCTTTATCTGAGAAGCTGTTAGTGAAGATGATCAATTGTTCAATGCTATGAAGATTTCCGTATATCTTTTCTTGTGTTGAAAGACTGCAGAGTCAGATCTGATGTGTGTGTGCTTTCGACAGATGTCTGAGAACAGGCGCAAAGGTACAAGGTGTGCTCAGCCGGAACAGCAGGCACCCTAGGAGGGGGCAGCTCAGTAGCAGTAGTTGCCACCTCCACCCCTAATGACCATTGAGCAGATGTTCCTGATGCAGACGCAAGTAGTCCAAGCGATTGGTCAGACCCTAGCAACGATGCAGCAGGTGCAGCAGCAGCCACCCCCACCTCAGCCTTAAGTGCAAGTTCAGATGCCTCAGGTGCCCAAAGACAAGCGAGCAGAATTCATGTGGGGCCATCCCCCTGTCTTTGCCCATTCTGCTGATCCCATGGACGCCGAAGATTGGCTGCATACCTGCAACATGAGTTGCACACTGCTCAGTGCAACGATCTTGAGAAGGTGTTGTATGGTCCCCTATAGCTAAGGGGAGCAGCATAGTCTTGGTGGGAGTCTTACCTCGCCACTCATGCTAATGCTAAAGCCATCACCTAGGAGGAGTTCAGGGATAACTTCCGTCGCTACCATGTGCGAGAAGGACTGATGATAGTAAGGAAGGAGGAGTTTCTAGCATTGAAACAAGGTCCCCTGTCCGTCAGTGAGTACAGGGACAAGTTTCTGCAGGTGTCACATTACGCCCCAGAAGATGTCAATACAGATGCTAAGAGGCAGTACCGTTTCCTGAGAGGATTGATTGATCCCCTCCACTACTAGCTGATGAACCACATTTCCCTACCTTCCAGCATTTGATTGACAGGGCAATCATGAATGAAAGGAAGCATCGGGAGGTGGAGGATAGGAAGCGCAAGATTGGTGGATCTTAGGTCAGGAGTAGCAGTTGTCCCCGCTACTCAGGCAACCCAGCTTAGCAATTCAAGCAAGGTCACCAGCACCAACATCAGCGTCAGAACCAGTAGCAGCAGTACCGTCAGAACACCCAGCTGGGAGGAAATCAATACCAGCGTCAGAATAACCAGGCACCCTGCCTTCCTACCCCAGCAACTAACCAGAATAGCCAAGCAGCTCCAGCGCAAGTAGGAGGTCCTGTGTGCTTCTACTGTGGAGAACAAAACCATTGGGCAAAGAACTGTCCAAAGAAAGCAGCTCAGCAGTCGCCAGCAGTCAATACACCAGCAAGACAAGGAGCACCACAGCAAGCACCCAGAGGCCGTGGTTAGGCCTACAACCGTGGAAAGGTGAACCACCTAGAGGCTGAAGCAATCCAGGATGCTCAGGACGTGGCAGTAGGTATGTTTCCAGTCGAATCCTATCCAGCAAAAGTATTATTTGATACTGGAGCCACACATTCTTTTGTTTCTACATCTTGGGTAGAAGCACATAACATCCCCATAGAACCAATGATCCCACCTTTAAGAGTTAATTCAGTTGGGGGAAAAGTTCAGTCCGATAGGATTTGTCCGAATCTAAGGATTGAAATAAGGGGGATAGATTTCCCCGCTAGCCTAGTAGTAATGGGAACTCAAAGGTTAGATGTCATCCTAGGGATGAATTGGCTACACAGGAACCAAGCCACTATCAATTGTGACAAGAGAACAGTTAAATTGGTGTCCCCATCCAGAAAGGAAGTAGTAACTAAGTTGTACTTGCCTGAACTAGAAGAAGGAGCCTGTCACCATTTATCAGTAGATGACAAAGAGTCCAATTTGATTGAGGTAATTAGGATTGTGTCATAATTCCCCGATGTGTTCCCTGAAGAGTTACCAGGTATGCCACCTGAAAGAAAAGTTGAATTTGCCATAAAGCTTATCCTAGGCACCACCCCTATTTCCAAGAGAGCCTATCGAGTGTCTAGACTAGAGTTGGTGGAACTCAAGAAGCAAATTGATGAGTTGTTGGAGAAAGGTTACATCAGACCAAGTACCTCACCTTGGGCAGCCCCAGTGCTATTTGTGGAGAAGAAGGATGGCACAAAGAGGATGTGCATCGATTACAGAGCTTTGAATGAAGTCACTGTCAAGAACAGGTACCCCCTGCCTCAAATTGAGGACCTATTTGATCAGTTGAGAGGAGCCAGTGTGTTCTCAAAGATAGATCTGAGGTCAGGTTACCATTAGCTCAGAATCTGACCTTCAGATATACCGAAGACCGCATTCATCACCAAGTATGGGCTATATGAGTTCATGGTTATGTCATTTGGTTTGACGAATGCGCCAGCTTACTTCATGTATCTGATGAACAGTGTGTTCATGGACTACCTCGATAAGTTTGTAGTGGTGTTCATTGATGATATTCTTGTATATTCCCAGAATAACAAAGAGCATGAGGAACATTTGAAGAAGGTACTTCAGAGGCTATGAGATTACCAGTTGTACGCCAAACTTAGCAAGTGCGAGTTCTGGATCAGCGAAGTTCTGTTCTTGGGTCATATTATAAACCGAGATGGACTAGCTGTGGATCCAAAGAAGGTAGCAGCGATTATGGACTGGAAAGCACCAAAAGATGTCCGCGGAATCAAGAGTTTCATTGGAATGGCCGGTTACTATCGGCGTTTCATTGAAGGTTTCTCCAAGATTGCCAGGCCAATGACAGCCTTGCTAGCAAAGAAGGTTGAGTTCAAGTGGACCCCAGCGTGCCAAGAATCATTTGAGATGTTGAAGCAGAAGTTGACAACATCACCGGTGTTGATTCTGCCAGATGTTCACAAGCCGTTCTCAGTATATTGTGATGCTTCGTACACCGGACTGGGATGTGTGTTAATGCAGGAAGGGAAAGTAGTGGCATACTCGTCCCGATAGTTGAAAGTTCATGAGAAGAATTACCCCACTCATGATCTAGAGCTAGCAGCAGTGGTTCATGCACTGAAGACTTAGAGACATTATCTTTATGGGCAGAAGTTTGATATCTACATGGATCACAAGAGCCTCAAGTACATATTCACTCAGTCAGAGTTAAACATGAGGCAGCGAAGATGGCTAGAATTGATCAAAGACTATGAGCTAGAGATTCACTATCACCCAAGCAAAGCAAATGTGGTTGCAGATGCTCTAAGCAAAAAGAGTCAAGCTAATATGTTGGCTGCTCACCCAATGCCGTTCGAGCTAGCAAAGGAATTCGACAGGCTAAGTCTCGGATTTCTGAACAACACTCAAGGAGTGATAGTCGAGTTACAACCCATCGTACAACAAGATATCCGGAAGGGTCAGAAAGACGACAAGAAGATCAACGAGATCCGGCAGCTGATCATAGATGGAAAAGGTCCAGATTTCCATGAAGATGCAGAAGGAGTGATATGGTTCAAGGATAGGTTATGCGTTCCCGACATCAAATCGATCCGGGAACTAATTCTCAAGGAAGCTCATGAGACAGCATATTCTATACACCCTGGTAGTGAGAAAATGTACCAAAACCTGAAGAAGAAATTCTGGTGGTACGGTATGAAAAGAGAGATAGCAGAGTATGTGGCTAGATGCGACAGTTGTTAGAGGATCATGGCAGAACATCAAAGGCCCGTAGGTTTGTTGCAGCCGTTGCAGATTCCCTAGTGGAAATGGGATGAGATTGGGATGGACTTTATAGTCGGCCTACCCCGCACTCGAGTTGGTTATGACTCCATCTGGGTAGTAGTGGACTGTTTAACAAAGGCGGCCCATTTCATACCAGTCAAGACCACCTATAACAGTGCGGTGTTGGCAGAATTATACATATCTCAGATTGTGTGCTTGCATGGCATTCCAAAGAAGATAGTATCGAATAGAGGCACCCAGTTTACCTCTCATTTCTAGTAGTAGCTACATGAAGGTCTGGGCACACACTTGAAGTTCAGTTCAGCTTATCACCCGCAGACAGATGGTCAGACTGAGAGAACCAACCAGATTCTTGAAGACATATTGAGAGCTTGTGCTTTACAAGACAAGTTAGGTTGGGACAAGAGGCTACCGTATGCAGAATTCTCCTATAACAATAGCTATCAGGCCAGCCTGAAGATGTCACCATTCCAAGCACTGTATGGGAGGAATTGCAGAACTTCGTTGCATTGAGACCAACCTGGCGAAAGACAGGTGTTCGGTCTAGATATCTTGCTTAAAGCAGAAGAAAATATCAGAATGGTCCGAGAGAATCTGAAGGCAGCACAGTCCATACAACGAAGCTATGCTGACACTAGACGAAGAGAACTCAGTTTTGAAGTGGGATACTATGTCTACTTGAAAGTGTCACCCATCAGAGGAACCAAAAGGTTTGGAGTCAAAGGCAAGCTAGCACCCCGATATATCAGGCCGTATCAGATTCAAGCAAGACGTGGAGAAGTGGCATATCAACTCAGCTTACTAGAGAATCTGTCCGCCGTGCACGATGTGTTTCACGTGTCTCAGTTAAGGAAATGCTTGCGAGTACCAGAAGAGCAGTTGCCAACGGAAGACCTTGAAGTTCAAGAAGATCTAACGTACATTGAGAAGCCAACACAAATTCTGGAGACAGCAGATTAGGTCACTCGGAGGAGCACTATCCGGATGTGCAAAGTCAAGTGGGGTCACCACTCAAAAGAAGAAGCAACCTGGGAAAGAGAAGACGATCTGAGAGCCAAGTACCCTGAACTCTTTGCTAGCTAGCCCTGAATCTCGAGGGTGAGATTCTTTTAAGGGGGATAGGTCTGTAACACCCTGAATTTGGGGGTATAAAATTTCTTTCTAAATATCAACCAAATTCAGGTGTTACTCTTCTCTCTCTCTCTAGTTTCTCTCTCTTTTTTTCTTCTATAATGGATCTTGGGGTTCTTTCAAAGCAGGAGCAGATGCCATTCTTATCTCACCTTTGAAGATGAAGACCTCGTAAGCATCCAAGCTAGAGTTTCAATGTACCAATAATATTACATAATATGAAGCTATACTCCTTGGTTTGCGGAATCTTGAAGCTATGGGTGTCAAAAGGGCAGTGCTTAAATCTGATTACCAAGTAATAACAGGCCATGTTGACAAGAGTAGTAAGGCGATAAATCCAAAATTTGAAAAAAAAAATACCTTGATACAGTTCGAAGACTGGAGGGTTCTTTCTGAGGGTTTTCTGTAAAAGATCATTCCAAGAGGAGATAATTAACATGCTGATCTGCTAGCTAAGTTAGTGGCCGAGGGGCTACGTGTAACACCCTGAATTTGGGGGTATAAAATTTCTTTCTAAATATCAACCAAATTCAGGTGTTACTCTTCTCTCTCTCTCTAGTTTCTCTCTCTTTTTTCTTTTGGGTTAAGCTTAGCTTAATTAGTGGGGGATTATTTATTTTATTTTGTCTAAACCATATGAGTCATAAAATGTTGCATCATGTTGAGCTCCAAATATTCTTTGAATTTTTGCACATGTTTGATTTGGATTGAATTTAAAACTTGATTTGAATTTGAATTGAAAACCCTAGAGAAAATAAATAAAAAAGCAATTAGAAATTCCTTGAAAATGGAAAAACCCAATTCAGCCCAAGTCGACCCAGCAGGCCCAGCCTCGCGCGCGCCCTTAGCCCTCGACAGGCAGGCCCCGCCTGTCGGCGCCAGCCCACGTGCCCCTTCTCTATATCTCCCTCTCGCTGCTCTATGGGGTTGGCCTGTCGGCGCCGATTCCCTCGCGCTCGCGCCCATTCTCTCCCGCTACCCGGTGGACCCTTTCCGTCAGTGTTGACCACCCGTTCACGGATTTCCCCTCGCTGCCCCATGGACCCCACCCGTCAACCCCCTCCACTTCCCTAACCTCTCGCCCATGCCCCCGTCATGGACGCGCCCACGATCGTGCGTTCTCCAGCCACGTCCTCACGCTCGTGCCTCTTTAGACTCTGCACCCCACTCACCCACCTCCCCCTGCTCATTTACGCCCTCAGTTGAGCTCTCTTGCCCTCTCTCTCGCTCTGCGCACGCGACCAGGTAGCTCCGCCGCAGCTCACCGAAGTCGTTGTCCGTTCTGCGACCACCGTCGAGCCCACGCCACGTCCGTTGCCTCGGTAAGTTTTGCCTCGCCGTCAGCTACTTGAGACACCCCTCAGTTCACCCACAGCACCCTTGGTCCGTCTGGTCCATGCTTAGCTTTTTCCCCACGCAGGTCGGACTTCACTACCGCCGCGGTTCTTCGACGTTCGGCCAACCAGAGTCTCCCTGAGCCACGCCAAGCCACCCCAGTCCTGTCCCGAGGTGAGATGTCCGTCCCCACACTCAATTTCTCCTGATTCCCCCTGGTATTGGCCAATTTGACTTCGTCGGCCATGGTTGTGCTGGTTCGCCACGCCCGTGCGGTGGCCGGTTGTTTTAGCCCGATCTCGTGCCTCTGTGTTAGCCCGTTGTGTTCCCCTTACCCTACTGTAGCTAGCCCAGGCCTTAGCGCGCCTAAGACCTCCTCTCCTCGGCTGGAATTCCTCGTCGGAATTGTCCGACCCGCCTGGAACACCTTCCCTTCGTCGTCCTTCCTTCACTGGCCAGTTCTTGCGGTCGGTAGTCTGCTAGTGTGTTCGCCAGGCCCTCTGGACCCGTTCTAGCCCTCCCCCGCGACCCTAGCCCACCTGGTGATCGCGTCTACCTCGTCTCCGGTGACCCCACCACCGCGAAGGAGACAACGCCGGCCACCAAGTTGTTAAGCCCCATGCGCCCCTTCACGACCATCCGCCCCTGATCCATCGGCTCAGATCCGCGGATAACGATTCGCGCCCGCGCGCTCTGCCTCTGGGTCCCGCCAGTCAGCGCCTGCCCCCCTGGCATTGGGCCCGACTGGTCAGCCCGCCTCCCCCTCTAGTCGCTGACACCTGTCCCCGCCTGTCAGCGCTCGCTGCGCGCCCGCGTCTGCGTGCGCGTCCGCGGGATCTGATCCTGTCCATTGATCTGCGATCCAATGGTTGAGATTGTCCGATACCCCTTCGAGTGTATTTTTGCTTAAGAAGCCCTTGGGTTTTAGGAAATTAACCCGGCGTCCCTAGTTTTCGCGCGCAGGCCCCTGTGTTCTTTTAAATAGCCCCCTGTGCATTTAAATAATGACAGAATTAGACCTAATTTCATATTTTAAACTTCAAGACTTGTTTATTTCATATCTTTTTCATATGAACTCCAAATTTAGTGGTTCAAATTGCAAAATGTTCATAAGAATATTCTCTATCCAAATAAATTATGTTCATCTATAGTATGTACACTTTAATTTTTATACCTAGACTATAAGTTAGTGTGTATGTTGATTTATTCCCTTAATAAAATAAATAAAAAGGAAAACCCTAGGGGTAAATGGATATTTAATATTGTGAATTTTAATAATGTGTAATATAAGAATTAATCTCTGGTTTAAATTTTAGGTCTCAATAAAATGAATAGTATTAGATTATGTGATCATGGACAACACTTAAAGAGTAATCAACTCCTAAATAAGATTAGTTCATTTTATAATTTGATCTCCTTTTTCTTTAATTAATACTATACCTTTTGAGATGTGTTCCAATGTTTGTACATGATTGGTGTGTTGTTCATTTGTTATTTACCAAATGTATTGAATGCATGATCGTTTTATTTAGACAACGAGCAGCCCGTGGTTCCTGAGTGGGTTTCCGAAGATCTCCCTGAGCAACAACCTGGTGAAAGCAAGTGTGCTCAGACCTATCATATCCTATTTTACTTTTTCATTCATTGTCCCACATTACATTATTGAAAACTTAAGGATTGACTAGTCTATATTTACCTTATCCTTGTTTACCTTTTTGGGTTAATCATGGTTAGCTTATGCTATTGCTTTAGCTTAATCAATGAACATGATGTGATTATTTATGATACGATGATGTTATCCCGATGATGATATTGTGATACTTTAGGGGACTCAGGCTGTTTCCTGAGTACCTCTCCGTAAGGACCTGTTTAGGGAGTGACAACCCGGGATAACAGTGCAACTATGAGGGTGGAATGGGACGCCCTTAGCTGATTAATTAGAGGAACCAGAGGAGTAGTTGGCTTCACCGTAGGGTCGTCAATGGGGTCCAGGCACAGTACTTGCTCTACCGAGGCTGGTTGCAGAGGTTCTCGATTTGGTTTTGTTAGTCACCCTTCCTTTGGGGATATGTACTATATTTATCAAACTGGAGAAACCTAACGGGCGGCTATGACCTCTAGGAAACTTTTGTAAAGGCTACATAGTGAGACCCTGCTAGGTCACCTTGGTTGTGATCAATGGGGAGGCTAGAACCCTGGGCATAAAGAAAATCACGACTTGTGGGTAAAGTGTGCGACCTCTGCAGAGTGTTAGAAACTGGTATATCAGTCGTGCTCACGGTTAAGAGCGGCCTTGGGATCCTCTTTGATTAGAAGAACTATGGTTACTTTTATGATGATGGTTAACAATGATGGTCATAATTTTGATCTCTGGTATTTCCTCTTGAAGGAAGTGCTTCTGGGTAATAACTAGGTTTATTACTAAAATTTGGCTCTACTTAAAGTAATAAAAACTCGACCAACCAAAAGCAACTGCTTAACCTTAACTCCACATATAGCTAGTCCACTTTAGCCAAATGGGACATTTGCTGAGTACGTTGATGTGTACTCACCCTTGCTTTATAAACCACCCCCAGGTTGTCCCCACTGTACTCAGTGCTTAGGAGGAGATGCTGGCAACATGGAGGACTTTGAAGAGTTCCAAGACTACGATGAGTTCTAGTTTATCTTAGTGGCAAACCCCCAGTCAGCTATCTGTGTAGGCTTATCTACTACATTTCATAATTCCGCACTTTGATATTAATGTTGAAGACTATGGTTATGTATTAGACTCAGTGGATGTCTTGGACATCTTGTTGTAATAAACTACTTTTCCGCTATTTACTTTGAGCATTGTGTGATGATGTCCAATTATGTAATCGCTATGTACATGAGTTCTGATCCTGGCACGTACATGGTTCGCATTCGGTTTGCCTTCCAAAACTGGGTGTGACACTACGTCTTCCTCCTGAAGTCTTCTTCGAGGTCCTCAGAACACCTTTCGTTGATCTCATAGAAAGAATTGTGTTGTCAATCTCTCCAACGCACAGTGAAGATTGGAGAACATAAATTATAATGTCTCTTCAATCATCCTTCAGATGATGAAGCTTATGTCAAGCGAATGCAAGCAAAGATAAGACCATATAGAATCATAGAAGGGGAGTTGTTCAATCACCCCTCCTCAAATGTCTCGGACTGAAGGACAAGAGTTGATGAAGGATATTCACTCTGGGTTATGTGGAGCACATATTGGGTCTAGAGCGCTCTTGGGAAGGTATTTTGGCAAGGGTCTTACAGCTTCAGATGCAATAGAATTGGTCCAGAAGTGTGACAATTGCTAAAGATGTTCAAGGGACTAGAAATAGCTTTTGTCACTGACTCAATTAGTCCAACCAACAAGTCCATTACAAAGATGAGATATGGATATAGTTGGCCTACTACCACCAGCACAAGGAAATATTAAATATGTTGTAGTAACAGCGGAATACTTCTCCAAGTGGATTGAAGCTAAATTCTTGGCCACAATAACTTCGGCTACAATTCAAAAATTCTCTTGGCAAACCATTATTTGTCGCTTCGGAGTACTGAAATCATTAACTGTCGATAATGAAACTTTGTTTCTGAAGCATTTAGATATTTTTGCAGTCAAGTTGGTAAAATATACACTTCACATACATCAGACATCTAGAGTCTAATGGACTAGTCAAAAAGGCAAATGACATCATCTTATTGGAAATCATGAGACCACTTTTCAACTTGTTCAAAGGGAAAGTGGCCAGACAAATTGGTCAAATTGGTGTGGAACCACAATACTTCGGTATCTAGATCCACAAGTTTTACCACATTCAAGCTTCTTTATGGAGACGAAGCAATGTCCCTAGAGGAGGCGAAGATAGGATCATCACAAACTATTGCCACATCTGAGGATAAAGCTAACCAAAAAGTTTCAAAACATGCGATAGAAGGGATCCAACTTCAAGCAATTGAACACATTAATAAATATCAAGCTAAAACAACAAGGTGGCGAGATAGCCAACCCAAAAATAGCCGGGTCCTTCTTGGTTGTATCTTCCAACATGCCAAAATCCTACATGCTAAAGGATATTTATGGAAACAAAGTCCCAAGATCATGGAATGATGATGTGCTTCGTAGATATTATGTATAATTTTCATGTATTTTTTCCTTTTCTTCTTTCTTTCATATTACCACCCTCTTTCCTTTCAAATGAGAAAGGTTTTTTAATGGGTCCATCTTTGTAACACATGTAACTTTAGCCCATCAGTTATAAGGGCGCATTCCCCCATGATGTAAAATGTAATATGAGACTACACCATGGAGTGTAGTAAGAAAAAAGAGACGAGAGATCATGAAGTCCTTCAAATCAAGGCAGGATCAAAGCACCTAGTAAAGGTGTTGAAAGCTTAGAAGTCATTTCGAAGGGAATGTAGAGTTAGAAATCACCTAGTAAAGGTGAAAAGGCTCAAAAGTCGTTCCTAAAGGAATGGAGAGTTAGATAAATCACCTAGTAAAGGTGAAAAGGCTCAGAAGTCGTTCCAAAGGGAATGCAGAGTCAGAGAAATCGTTCCTAAAATAATGTAGAGTCATTTATATTTTGTTGTAGCTTTGTTGTTATACCTTTGACAAGTATACATTATTGCATCATAACATACACTTGCATAAGCATATGCATCAAGTAGATATCATGGCATCAAGCATGCATAACATTTATATATTAAAAAACCTCTTATGGCTCATAAGACCTTTGGATAAAAGGCAGAGTCAATATAGCGATAAATTCTTGAATGCTTCATCTTATCACAGAGGGCAACTTCAGATCAATATAAGCCCCGAGAGCTTCTTCGCTTTGTTTTGCGTGAAAAAAGGAAGATGTTTTTTGCCTTTGGCTCAAAAACATTATTTCTTGTTTCACCCACAACAAAGCAGCATGACACAGGTAACAACGAGTTTTCCATACATTCATATTGTTTCGCAAGTCATGGTTTATATATTACAACTTTGTGTTACAAAAAGACTAACTACAACCCTAAGTGCCATCGCTTCCATTTACTTCAAGCTTTGGAATCGCCACCGTCATCATTGTCCTACAAAAAGGTGTAAGTATATCAGTATGCTAGAAAGGAAGGTGAGCAACAAATGTTACAAAAAAAAGGTTTAAAATTTACCTCTTCCAAAAGTTCTCTAGCTTTGGCACCAGCAAGTTCTCTACTACCCTTCGTCCAAATCAAGGTAATAAATCTATTGGCCACACTTCTAGCCACACTAGACGTTGTTGCTATATCTTTCTAACACTTTTCAGATGTGAACAACCGACTTTCTCTAGAATTGAAGTTGTGCCACAGGAGGCAACAAGTGTGCAAAAACCACTTTGGCTGCTCATCACCTTGCCGAAGGCATCTACTTTTTCCTCTACCCATTTTAGAGCTTTGGGCAGATCGTTAGAGGTATGGTTAACTTTTCCCGATGCCACACCAACTGAATGAAACACTTCGTGCGGGCGTTTGGAGCATTGAGAAACTATTTCAAAACAATTGGCTCGAAGCTCTTTTAATGAATGCACCAGCTTTGAGTTTTCTCGTTCTTTTAGATCAACTTCCTTCTTCAAGTTTAAATTTCAAGTCGAAGTTTAGAGGCTTCATTTTTGTGATCTATTTTGGCCTTCTCTAGTTCAGTTGTTAAACATTGGATGTCTTTATCCTAATTATCATTTTTTGTTTTTGCAGCGTGTTTTCTAATTTTGCATCCTCGTTGGCCTTTTGAGCTTTGGCCAAGTCTACGTTCAATGACGGGATTATGTGATCTTTGTCATTACTGATCTCTTGAAGATTTTTGTTTTTAGCCTCCAGTTTCAAAATAATAAATTCATTTTTTCAGTCTTCTACATCTTGTTGAAGCTTCAACGCCTTGCTTAACAGCAAACTCGGCATTTTCAAAAATAAAAACTTTTAGTAAATTGTATTTTTTTAGTTAGGGAGCATGTTGTACATATGAAGCCTTACCTTAATGCTTGTGTAAGCTAGGCTCCCAACAATATGTTGCTTCCTCAAGCCACTCAGCTCATGTTCTAGCTTGGGGAAACCAATGGTTCTTGTCAAGGTATTAACTACTCTAGCCCCATCTCGGTCGGGAACACAGTCCAACACATCTTTGTTAACCCCACCCAAAAAATAGCCTCGGCCGAGTACCTGCCTGCCAAAGCAAAGTCTTTGAGATCATCAATTTCTTCAGCACTTAGTTCTCCACCAGCAAGGTGCCTAAGATCAAAGGTGGTTTCCTTTTCAGAAAAAATTGTACCTTCGGTTTCTTGTGGCAGTGTGTTTTGTATTTCAACTTTTTCAGGCTCTAGGGCCTTAGTCAGCTGCAACTCTCTTTCATCAGTCTCTTCAGGCTCCAAGTCTTCAATTATTTTATCTATTGAATCCAAAATAGTTGCTTCAACATTTTCATTTGCAATTGTATTCTTTTTCTATTCTTTTGACGAAGGCATTTTGAAAATAGCCCTCATTATCATCTTCATGTGACAGCCCTTCTGTGAAATGTTTTCAACTTGCTCCTTGGCCATCTCTTTGGGAGCTGCAACATATGAAGCTTTATCCGATTCTTCATCGGCGCTTTTGCCCTTCATGGTAAGTAATAAACTAGTCAGCTCTGGTCCCAAGGAAATCAAGGTAGAAAAAGGTAAAGACTGTGTCATTACCTCTATAATTTCCATAGCTCTAAGGGATGAAGCTGATGTACTCTCATTGTTTTTCCTTGTCAACTCTGAAGGTTTATTACTGCCACAAATAGGTGCTTCTATTTTCTGTTTTTTCGAAGGAGTTTTTGCTTCTAAATGCGAAGACTCCCCTTCATCAGTTTTGTCGACCTTTGGTTTTTTTGTTAATTTTTTATTTCTTTTCTCTACAAAACTTATAGCTTCTCTTTTCATAACACTAACATTTCTATTCCTCTTGACACGAGTAACAACTTCTTTTGAGATGTTTGGATAGTCAGGGTATTCAAACTTCAAAGTGTTCATAACCTTGTTTAATCTTCATTTTCCCCGACCACCAAAGGCAACAGTCGTTAGTTGGTCTTTTTTATTAGTAAAATTGCCAAGAATTTCATTACACATTACTTCGATGCTTCTAGCCAATCTTCGCATGGGCATTTGAATCTTTGAACTGATATGGCAATCTTATAAGGGGTTCCCTTCTCAACCTCCTTTTTAGCCTTCGACATTCCCCAACCAGACAACATTGGGAACACCCGATTAGCAAGGAACTCTTGCACCAAGTCACAAGTTCTAATGTGTTCCACCAATGTGCTAAAAGCAACTTGGGTTGTTTGCACTAGCGAGCATAGAGCCATGTTGCAAATTGGCCTCGGTAAACTAAAGTTCACCCTCAGAGGACTCATCATAATTCCCTTAAACTGCTCTCTGCTCTTGCTATCAGCCTTCACATAAAACCACTCATTTGTCCATCCTTTTGGCCATTTAATACGATACCCAAGCACTGGAGCTTTTGTATCCTTTGGTGCACAAAAATTGTAGCACCTGAAGTTATTGTGCAACTTATCCGAGGGTCTTGCTTTCATTTGATAGTGCAGCTCATGAACCCTACAAAAACCTTCATCACTTGCACTAACACTTTGACCATGCATGGCTCATATATATATATATATATGCTGAGTCTGGCAATTGCATTTGGTGTAAGTTGCTGCATAAATATCTCATACTTCTTTAGGACCTTGGCAATCATCGTGAACATCGGGAGCCAAAGACTGGCCCAAAAGAAGCACACAACTATCTCATCATCCTTCGGCTCTAGAATGGTTTCGTCACTGACAAATCGAATCATATCATCGTCCTTTTCACCAAAATAGCCAACCTTCTTCGAAATGCAAAGATCCTCAAGCTTCATCGTGGATTTCCCAAATTCAATGTGGCTTGGTTTGCTGGGCCGAAGCACGTTGTCATCTTCATCGCTGACTTCAGCATCAAAGGCCTTCATCACCTTAGAGATTGGTGGTGTTTAGTGCTTCACCCTCCATTTGTGCTGCCTCAGATGGAGTCGGATTGATCAACCTAGCAGTAGAGCAGACCCTAGCCATATGTGGATTTCCTAAAAATTCAAGTTGTCGAAGCTTGCAGGGGTGTGGAAACTATAATAGGAGCTTTAGAGGTAGAGAAATCAGTGGCAGTAGGTTGGTGCGAGTAGTAAATGTCGTAGTAACTTGTTTAATTTTGTTTTTAATAACATGCTTAGGGAAGGTGTTTTTTTAGACCTTTTGGCATGAGGCCTATGTCGTTTTTGCAGCTTGATCTTGTTATGAAAAACTAAATCCATGAGGGCTATTGTTGGGGGTCCTCATTAGACGAAGGTCCTCAAAATGTAGTCTCATCAATTATCTGTAAGCTTGTTTCAGGATCAACAAGGTGAAATGCCGAAGACCACCTTCAGCTAGGAGTAACGTGCAACTATTGAGGTTCAAAAGATGAAACTACAAGCTTTTACTTAGCGCAATGCACGTGTAACGAACGAACCAGTTGAAGTTGTGCAAAATTTCCAAGACTTGCTCAACAAGATTAAGAAGGGAAAGATAGCAATACTGTCGGCGTTCCGAGACCGGGGGTCCCTGAGCCGACGAGTGAATGTCGCCGCGTGCCCCAGCCCAGATGGGTCGAGCGCGAGGGCGAGCGTGAAGGGGGGAGAGCGAGGCGGCCGGAGACCGGCGTGAGAGAGCTGGGAATCCCGTGGCCTTCGTGTTCGTCCCGCGCCCAGGTCGGGTGCGCTTGCAGTAGGGGGTTACAAGCGTCCACGCGGGAGAGGGAGCGAGCGGTCTCCAGCGAGCGCCTGTTCTCGTCCTCGTCCCCGCGCGGCCAACCCTCTCTAAGAGGGCCCTGGTCCTTCCTTTTATAGGCGTAAGGAGAGGATCCAGGTGTACAATGGGGGGTGTAGCAGAGTGCTACGTGTCTAGCGGAGGAGAGCTAGCGCCCTAAGTACATGCCGTTGTGGCAGCCGGAGAGATTTTGGCACCCAGCTGGTGTGATGTCGTGGCCGTCGGAGGAGCGATGGAGCCTAGCGGAGGGACAGCTGTCGGAGCGGTTGAATCCTTGCTGACGTCCTCTTGCTTCTGTAAGGGGGCTGAGAGCCGCCGTCGTCACAGAGTATGCAGGGCGCCATCATTGCCTATCTGGCAGGGCGAGCCAGATGGGACGCCGGTCTTGTTCCATGCGGCCCGAGTCAGCTCGGGGTAGGGTGATGATGGCGCTCCTGTTGATGTGGCTAGTCTACGCCCTAGGTTGGGCGATGTGGAAGCTCCTCCGAAGCCGAGGTCGAGTCTGTCTTCCGTGGCCGAGGTCGGGTCCGAGCCCCAGGTTCGGGCGAGGCGGAGATCACCGGCTGGTGCCGGGGCGGAGTCCGAACCCTGGGGTCGGGCGAAGCGGAGTTCGTCGTCTTCTGGGGCCGAGCCCAAGTCCGAGCCCTGGGTCGGGCGAGGCGGAGATCGTCGTCTTCTGGGACTTAGCCTGAGTCCGAGCCCTGGGTCGAGCGAGGCGGAGGTCGTCGTCTTCCGGGACTTAGCCCGAGTCCGAGCCCTAGGTCGGGCGGAGTTCGCCGTCTTCCGGGACTTAGCCCGAGTCCGAGCCCTGGGTCGGGCAGAGTTCGCCGTCTTCCGGGGCTTAGCCCGAGTCCGAGCCCTGGGTCGGGCGGAGTTCGCCGTCTTCCGGGACTTAGCTCGAGTCCGAGCCCTGGGTCAGGCGGAGCGGAGCTTCCTATGGTGCCTTTGGCCGGGCCTGACTGCCTGTCAGTCTCACTCTGTCAAGTGGCACCGCAGTCGGAGTGGCGCAGGCGGCGCTGTCCTTCTGTCAGGCCGGTCAGTGGAGCGACGAAGTGACGGCGGTCACTTCGGCTCTGCCGGCTGGGGGCGCGCGTCAGGATAAAGGTGTCAGGCCACCTTTGCATTAAATGCTCCTGCGACTTGGTCGGTTGGTGCAGCGATTTGGTCAGGGTTGCTTCTTAGCGAAGACAGGACCTCGGGCGAGCTGGAAATATGTTCGCCGCTGAAGGGGGGCCTCGGGCGAGACGGAAATCCTCCGGGGTCGGCTGCCCTTGTCCAAGGCTAGGCTCGGGTGAGGCGTGATCGAGTCCCTTGAATGGACCGATCCCTGACTTAATCGCACCCATTAGGCCTTTGCAGCTTTGTGCTGATGGGGGTTACCAGCTGAGAATTAGGAGCCTTGAGGGTACCCCTAATTATGGTCCCCGACAGTAGCCCCTGAGCCTCGAAGGGAGTGTTCGCACTCGCTTGGAGGCTTTCGTCGCACTTTTTTGCAAGGGGACCAGCCTTCCTCGGTTGCGTTTTGTTCCAGTGGGTGCGCGCGAGCGCACCCGCCAGGTGTAGCCCCCGAGGCCTCGGAGGAGTGGTTTCACTCCTTCGAGGTCTTAATGCCTTGCGTAGTGCTTCGGCTGGTCTGGACGTTCCCTCATGCGAGCTGGCCGTAGCCCAGGTGTACGGTCGGGTCCCAAGTTCTCGGGCTGGTATGTTGACGCTGTGAACGGTTCGGCCAGGGTCGGGTTTGCGAGAGCAGCCCCCGAGCCTCTGCACAGAGCGAGAGGGCGGTCAGGGGTAGACTCGGCTTTTTTACATACGCCCCTGCGTCGCCTTTCCGCAAGGAGGAGGGGGGGAAAGCGCCATGTTGCCCTCGATGGGCGCCGAACATGGTGTCTCCGATGAGTTGCAAGCGGGTAATCCGAGTGGACGTCCGTGCCCCGTTCGTTAGGGGTCGGCTAGGGGCCCAGAGGCACGCCCAAAAGTACCTGCGGGTGATTTGCCAGACCCGGTCCCCTGGTGACGGGGTCCGAGGGCTCGATGCCTCCCTCTGATGGGATTCTGTTACAAGATCGTTCCCGCTGGTCTCGGAAATATCCTAGGGTACCTCGGGAGCGCAGCCCGAGCCTTGGTTATGTATCGAACGTACCCATGGTCATCCCTCGCTCGGCGTCTGAGGCGGCTGTGAACCCTTCGGGGGCCAGCCTTCGAACCCCTGATCAGTATTGGGCGTGGAGCCCGAGTAGCCTGAGGCGGCCGTGGAACCCTTTCGAGGGGCCGGCCTTCGAACCTCTGACCAGTAGTGGGTGTAGGGCCCACGCGATCTGAGACGGCTGTCGAACCCTTCCGGGGGGCCAGCCTTCGAACCTCTGATCAGTAGGGGGGCTCGGAGCCTGGTTCCTTCTCGGGGAAGGATCCTTTTCGGGGTATCCCCCTTTCCCGGTCCCTGTTGCAAGAGAGAGAAAGAGGAAAAAAGGAAAAGGATACGAAATCGAACGACGCGGCGTACCTTTTTTGACGCGGTCATTACGGCGAAGGCGAAGCGTCGCTCGCTTCTCCTGCCAGAGGCGCCGCGTGTCCCGCCGTGGAGTTGATGCGACGGGGCGAGTAGTTCGCAGGGTAGCCGTTGCACGTGCGTGAGCCGTTCGAGGAACGGGTCACGGGCGCGTTGTCTTCACGCCGTGAGAGAGGGTTCTCTCGCTGCCCCCGGATGGGACGTAAGCTTGGTTGACGATGTGACCGCTGCACCTGCCCGCCTGCCACCGCCATTACTGCCGGCCCGTCTTCGGCCGTATTGACCATCGCGCCAGGCTGGAGCCGCTGGGTCGTACGCTGGGTGGCCTCGAGTCGCGGTATTGGTTCCGCAGTCGAGGAGGCGCGGTGGTGGTGCAGGTGGCGGTGCAGTTACTCACACGTAGCAACCGGCGCACCGGTTGCATGACGCGTGGGCCTGGGCCTCCATGCCGGGCGTGTTGGGAGTCGGAGAAGTGCGCCCACTTGGCACGGTTGCATGCCGCCTGCACGGCTGCCCGCCCTTTCGCCCGCTGGTCTGGGCAAAAGTGGAGGGTCGATTATAACCGCTGGGCGGTTGTACGCACCGCGGGCGGCGGTTTGGCTTCTTCTGCTCTGAGTCGGCTTGCATGACGTGTGGGACCCAGCCCCCGCACCGTAGGGGAGGACCTTGGAGTGTGTTGGAGAAGACTCAGCCCATGACGGCTAGGGACGCAAGTAGGGAGAGCCGCCTTTAAAAGGAGGGTGACCCCCTTGGAAGGCGACCATGTCTTCGCGCTCCCTTATGCATTGTGTCTTTCCATCTTCCAAGCCCCCGGATGGGGGATATCCGCCGTCTTTCCGCCTCGTCGTTGGAGGACACAACTCCGTGGGAGTGGGTACCTTTCAGCCATCGTTCAGCTTCAAGGATTTTCATCATGCAGCCCGGCTGCACCCCTCCACCGGTGGTCACCCAAGATGGTGACCTCCAGTTTGATGGTGGGGGAAAGCGAGCCGGGCTGCGGCCTCTGCCCCTCCCTCAGCCTCAAGGATTTTCATCACTAGGGCTGGGGAGGGGAGTGAGCCGAGTTGGGGTCGGCCCCTGCGTGGGTGGTGGCCCGCTCCTTCCCTCAGTGATCGGGGGGAAGGGCGGGAGTCGTCCGTGGCGCTGGCGGCTGCAGCATGCCTGGCTCTCGGACGCGAGTGGCTTCGGAGCCGCTCCCGGCGCCGGCGTCTGCCACGGCAGCTGGAAGAGGTTCTTCCGCCGACGAGCCTGCCGGTGCCATCCGTGGACCGACCTCCAACTCTACGGCCTTCTGCCCGTCCTTGCCTCACGAGTTTGGGCATGGGCGGGGGCCTCCTGGCAGCAGCATCCGCCCTGAGGTCATCGCTGCTGCT
Organism: Zea luxurians; assembly: GCA_029449295.1. Taxonomy (NCBI): domain Eukaryota; kingdom Viridiplantae; phylum Streptophyta; class Magnoliopsida; order Poales; family Poaceae; genus Zea; species Zea luxurians. The sequence goes on from JAOPSE010000011.1 coordinate 18,829,981, forward strand.
GTTCAGCCCCCCGGGACAAAAGTCTTCATCGTCGCCACTGCTGGGGCGGGCAACGGCGAGCCGTTCGTCGGTCTTCTGTTGCTCCGCAGGCCCCCCCCCATTGAGTGGGGTTGTTCGTACCTGCGGAGGTGGAACCGGAGTTCCGTTCGTAATGGCACTTTGAACGCCAGTGTTTTTGTTCATTGTGGCTGTCGGGGCCTGAACATGCATGTATTTTCGGCACGGAGCCGTGTTTTTTCCTCATTTTCGAGCACTAAGACTCGCCTGTTGGTTGTCTGAACCGCTTCACCAAGCGTGAGTCGCCCCGTGTAAAGGTGACGAGTGAGGTATCCGTATCCCGGAGGCGTAGGAGTCCCTCGGCTCGGTCAGCCTTGTTGTCCGAGGTTTCTCTAGCTTAATTAAAGGAACCCCTCGGCCGCTCTTCGATGAGCCGAGGCCAGGGGTAGCGGCGTCAACATGAACAGAGGCAGAGTTGGCTCGAAAAGGAAACCTGGTTGGCCGGAGCCTAGTTGGGTCGTCCGTTAGTGGGACCGACGCCGGAGCTGACCAGCCGAGGCTTCGGGTCGGGCCGACGTCCTTGGAGGATAGCTGGCCGAGGCCCCGGGGTGACCGGCCGAGCCGCCTGCTCGGGCCGGATTCCCGAGAAGACCCTGGCAGCGATGGCCCGGGCGTGGCGATGACGTCGTCCTTCAAAGTGGAGATCTTCGGACCGCGTCGCCGTCCGAGGCTAGGTCAGACCTCGCCGAAGGTGTCGTCGATGCCGAGGGTGCTGCTGCTCCCTTCAGCCGTCAAGATCCGAGCCTGCAGGATCGGATTGTCTTGTAGCGTGTGTTCCCTGTGGCCGCCGAGGCCAAAACACACCCTCGCCGTGTTGTAAAGCCGCGTCTCCTTTCCTCTTGTTTCGAGTATCTGGACCTTTTTGTTGGTAACAGAAATGTTTGTGCGAGCGAGAGTTGCTTCTCGCGGAAGGTGATGAGTGAGGTATCCGTATCCCGGAGGCATAGGAGTCCCTCGGCTCGGTCAGCCTTGCCGCTTACGCGCACTCTCACCCGTCCATGGGGCTCTGTCACCGACGCAGTCGAGAAGGCTCGAAGGATCACTTCGGCAGGAGAGCTTCCAAACGTGAAGACTTGTTCGGTCCACGGGATCACTTATCCGAACGTGAGTTACTTATCGCAGAAGGTGATGAGTGAGGTATCCGTATCCCGGAGGCGTAGGAGTCCCTCGGCTCGGTCAGCCTTGGCTGCTTACGTGTACTCCGTTGTTTTCAGGATCCACTTTCGAAGTAGTCAAACAGCCCGAAAGACCTTCTGGCAGAAAAGATCTTTTTTCGAGGAAAACTTCGACGTAGAGGGGGTTCCCCCCCCCCATTTAGCCCCCGAGGGAGGGTCGGGCTTTGCCGAGGCAAGGCCGACCCTTCCTTGACGACTAAACTTTTGCTGGGCGCGAGGTATATGAACAACTTGAAAACATCTTAAGGGTAGAAGCGACGTAGCTGTTGGATGTTCCAAGCGTTGCCGTAGACCTCGCCTTGACTGTTGGCCAGCTTGTACGTTCTGGGCTTCAGAACTTTGGCGATGACGAGCGGCCCCTCCCAGGGGGGCGTGAGCTTGTGCCGCCCTCGGGTGTCTTGTCGCAGCCGGAGCACCAGGTCGCCCACCTGGAGGTCTCGGGACCGGACCCCTCGGGCGTGGTAGCGTCGCAGGGACTGCTGGTATCGCGCCGAGTGGAGTAAGGCCTTGTCCCGAGCCTCCTCCAGCTGGTCCAGCGAGTCTTCTCGGCTAGCTTGGTTGCTTTGGTCGGTGTAGGCCCTCGCCCTCGGGGAGCCATGTTCCAGGTCTGTGGGCAAGACAGCCTCGGCCCCGTAGACTAGGAAGAACGGCGTGAAGCCCGTGGCTCGGTTTGGCGTTGTCCTCAGACTCCAGACCACCGAGGGGAGTTCCTTCATCCATCGCTTGCCGAACTTGTTGAGGTCGTTGTAGATCCGAGGCTTGAGCCCTTGTAGAATCATGCCGTTGGCACGCTCTACATGCCCATTTGACATGGGGTGAGCCACGGCGGCCCAGTCCACCCGGATGTGATGATCCTCGCAGAAGTCCAGGAACTTTCTGCCGGTGAATTGGGTGTCGTTGTCGGTGATGATGGAGTTCGGGACCCCGAAGCGATGGATGATGTTGGTGAAGAACGCCACCGCCTGCTCGGACCTGATGCCGTTTAGGGGTCAGACCTCGATCCACTTGGAGAATTTGTCGATGGCGACCAACAGGTGCGTGTAGCCCCCGGGTGCCTTCTGCAAGGGGCCGATGAGGTCCAGCCCCACACAGCAAAAGGCCAGGTGATGGGTATCGTCTGCAAAGCCTGAGCGGGCAGGTGGGTCTGCCTTGCGTAGAACTGACACCCTTCACAGATGCGGACAATTCTAGTGGCGTCGGCCACCACCGTCGGCCAGTAGAAGCCTTGCCGGAAAGCATTCCCGACAAGGGCTCGAGGCGCTGCGTGATGGCCGCAAGCCCTCGAGTGTATCTCTCGCAGGAGTTCCTGACCTTCGGCGATGGAGATGCATCGCTGGAGGATGCCGGAGGGGCTCCGGTGGTAGAGCTCCTTCTCATCTCCCAGCAAGACGAACGACTTAGCGCGCCGCGCCACTCGCCGAGCCTCGGCTCGGTCGCAGGGTAGCTCTCCTTGGTGGAGGTATTGCAGGTACGGGGTCTGCCAGTTTTGATCAGGCGTGACCCCGCTTTGCTCCCCCTCGACGTGCAGCGTCTCGCCCTCGGGGGCCGAGGGTACCTCGGGTTGAACCGAGGATACCTCGGGCCGAGCCGAGGGTGCCTCGGAATGATCCGAGGGTACCTCGGGCTGGGCCGAGGGTGCCTCGGGCTCGGGCGTGTCGTCGACCTTGACGGAGGGTTGATGCAGATCCCGGGAGAAGACGTCCAGGGGAACTGTCGTTCGCCCCGAGGCTATTTTAGCCAGCTCGTCCGCAGTCTTGTTGTAGCGCCGAGCGATGTGGTTGAGCTCGAGCCCGTAGAACTTGTCTTCCAGGCGCCGAACCTCATCGCAGTAGGCCTCCATCTTCGGGTCACGGCAGTGGGAGTTCTTCATGACTTGGTCGATGACGAGCTGTGAGTCACCGCGAGCGTCGAGGCGTCGGACCCCTAGCTCGATGGCGATCCGCAACCCGTTGACCAGAGCTTCGTACTCAGCCACATTGTTGGATGCCGGGAAATAGAGGCGTAGCACGTAGCGTAGGTGCTTCCCGAGGGGCGAGATGAAGAGTAGGCCTGCGCCGGCTCCTGTCTTCATCAGCGACCCATCGAAGAACATGGTCCAGAGCTCCGGTTGGATCGGAGCCGTCGGTAGCTGGGTGTCGACCCATTCAGCTACGAAGTCCGCCAAGACTTGGGACTTGATGGCCTTCCGAGGAGCGAACGAGATTGTCTCGCCCATGATTTCCACCGCCCACTTTGCAATCCTACCCGAGGCCTCTCGGCACTGGATGATCTCCCCTAGGGGGAAGGATGACACCACAGTCACTGGATGAGACTCGAAGTAGTGTCGCAGCTTCCGTCGCGTTAGGATCACCGCGTACAGCAGCTTCTAAACTTGTGGGTAGCGGATCTTGGTTTCGGACAGTACCTCGCTGACGAAGTAGACTGGCCTCTGAACGGGCAATGTATGCCCCTCTTCTTGCCTCTCGACCACAATCGCGGCGCTAACCACCTGAGTGGTCGTGGCGACGTAGACCAGGAGGGCTTCTCCGGCAGCTGGGGGCACCAAGATAGGCGCCTTTGTGAGGAGCGCCTTCAGGTTCCCGAGGGCTTCCTCGACCTCAGGGGTCCAAGTGAAGCACTCGGCCTTCCTTAAGAGGCGGTACAAAGGTAGACCTCTTTCGCCGAGGCGTGAGATGAAGCGGCTCAGAGCCGCGAGGCATCCCATGACCCTCTGTACGCCTTTCAAGTCCTTGATGGGCCCCATGCTGGTGATAGCTGCGATCTTCTCCGGGTTGGCTTCGATGCCCCGCTCGGAGATGATGAACCCCAAGAGCATGCCTCAGGGTACTCCGAAAACACACTTTTCGGGATTGAGCTTGACGCCTTTCGCCTTGAGACATCGGAATGTCGCTTCAAGGTCGGAAAGGAGGTCGGAGGCTTTCCTCGTCTTGACTACGATGTCATCGACGTAGGCCTCGATCGTGCAGCCAATGTGTTCGCCGAACACATGGTTCATGCACCGCTGGTACGTCGCGCCCGCATTCCTCAAGCCGAACGGCATGGTGACATAGCAGTACATGCCGAAGGGTGTGATGAAAGAAGTCGCGAGCTGGTCGGACTCTTTCATCCTGATTTGATGATACCCTGAGTAGGCATCGAGGAAAGACAGGGTTTCGCACCCAGCAGTGGAATCCACGATTTGGTCGATGCGAGGCAGAGGGTAGGGAACCTTCGGACATGCTTTGTTGAGACCAGTGTAGTCTACACACATCCGCCATTTCCCCCCTTTCTTTCTCACAAGCACAGGATTGGCAAGCCATTCGCGATGGAATACCTCTTTGATGAACCCTGCCGCCATTAGCTTGTGGATCTCCTCGCCTATGGCTCTGCGCTTCTCCTCGTCGAATCGGCGCAGTGGCTGCTTAACGGGTCGGGCTCCGGCTCGGATGTCCAGCGAGTGCTCGGCGACATCCCTCGGTATGCCGGGCATGTCCGAGGGACTCCACGCGAAGACGTCGGCGTTCGCGCGAAGAAAGTCGACGAACACTGCTTCCTATTTGGGATCGAGCCTGGAGCCGATCCGGATCTGCTTGGAGGCGTTGCCGCTGGGGTCGAGGGGGACGGACTTAACCGTCTCCGCTGGTTCAAAGTTGCCGGCATGACGCTTCACGTCTGGCACCTCCTTAGAGAGGCTCTCCAGGTCGGCGATGAGGGCCTTGGACTCGGCGAGGGCCTCGGCGTATTCCACGCACTCCACGTCGCATTTGAACGCGTGTTTGTACGTGGGGCCGACGGTGATGACCCCGTTGGGGCCCGGCATCTTGAGCTTCAGGTAGGTGTAGTTGGGGACGGCCATGAACTTCGCGTAGCATGGCCTCCCCAGCACCGCGTGGTAGGTTCCTCGGAACCCGACCACCTCGAACGTCAGGGTCTCCCTTCGGAAGTTGGAGGGTGTTCCGAAGCAGACGGGAAGGTTGAGCTGTCCGAGGGGTTGGACGCGCTTCCCGGGAATGATCCCATGGAAGGGCGCAGCGCCTGCCCGGACAGAGGACAGATCAACACGCAGGAGCCCGAGGGTCTCGGCGTAGATGATGTTGAGGCTGCTGCCTCCGTCCATGAGGACCTTGGTGAGCCTGACGTCACCGATGATGGGGTCGACGACGAGCGGGTATTTCCCCAGGCTCGGCACATGGTCGGGGGTGATCGTCTCGGTCGAAGGTGATGGGCTTGTCGGACCAGTCTAGATAGACTGGCGCCGCCACATTCACCGAGCAGACCTCCTGGCGCTCTTGCTTGCGGTGTTGAGCCGAGGCGTTCGCCGCTTGCCCACCATAGATCATGAAGCAGTCGCGGACCTTGGGGAACTCTCCTGCCTGGTGATCTTCCTTCTTGTCGTCGTCACGGGCCTTGCCACCCTCCGCGGGTGGCCCGGCCCTGTGGAAGTGGCGCCGAAGCATGACGCACTCCTCAAGGGTGTGCCTGACGGGCCCCTGGTGATAGGGGCACGGCTCCTTGAGCATCTTGTCGAAGAGGTTGGCACCTCCGGGGGGCTTCCGAGGGTTCTTGTACTCGGCGGCGGCGATAAGGTCCGCGTCGGCGGCGTCGCGTTTCGCTTGCGACTTCTTCTTGCCCTTCTTCTTGGCGCCGCGCTGAGTTGACGCCTCGGGAGTATCTTCTGATGGGCGGCCCTGGGGCTGCTTGTCCTTTCGGAAGATAGCCTCGACCGCCTCCTGGCCGGAGGCAAACTTGGTGGCGATGTCCATCAGCTCGCTCGCCCTGGTGGGGGTCTTGTGACCCAGCTTGCTCACCAGGTCGCGGCAGGTGGTGCCAGCGAGGAACGCGCCGATGACATCCGAGTCGGTGATGTTGGGCAGCTCGGTGCGCTGCTTCGAGAATCGCCGGATGTAGTCCCGGAGAGACTCTCCCGGCTGCTGTCAGCAGCTTCGTAGGTCCCAGGAATTCCCGGGGCGCACATACGTGCCCTGGAAATTGCCGACGAAAGCTTGGACTAGGTCGTCCCAGTTGGAGATCTGCCCCAGAGGCAGGTGCTCCAACCAGGCGCGAGCGGAGTCGGAGAGGAACAGGGGGAGGTTGCGGATGATGAGGTTCTCATCGTCCGTTCCACCCAGTTGGCAGGCCAGACGGTAGTCCGCGAGCCACAGTTCCGGTCTCGTCTCCCCCGAGTACTTTGTGATAGTAGTCGGGGGTCAGAACCGGGTCGAGAACGGCGCCCGTCGGATGGCTCGGCTGAAGGCTTGCGGACCGGGTGGTTCGGGCGAGCGACTCCGATCCTCCCCGCTGTCGTAGCGTCCCCCACGCCTGAGGTGGTAGCCTCGGCGCACCCTCTCATCGAGGTGGGCCCGACGGTCGCGGTGATGGTGCTCGTTGCCGAGGCGACCCGGGGCCGCAGGCGCGGTGTTGCGCGTGCGCCTGGTGTAGACCGAGGCTTCCCGCATGAATCGGGAAGTCACGGCATGAGGTTCCGAGGGGTACCCCTGCCTTCGGGAGGCAGAGCTCTCGGCCCGTCGGACCGCGGCGCCTTCCAGGAGATTCTTGAGCTCTCCCTGGATTCGCCGCCCCTCGGTGGTTGATGGCTCCGGCATCGCGCGAAGAAGCATTGCTGCTGCCGCCAGGTTCTAGCCGACCCCACTGGATGCGGGTGGTGGCCTGACCCTGACGTCGTCGGTGATCCAGTGCTGGAAGCCCTGGGGTAGATGACGTATTTCTCCGGCCGGAGGTTGGCCCGCCCATGCCTGCCCGACGTCCCGACGGATCGGCTCAAGCGCTCCTGCTCCCTCGTCGAGCCTGGCCTGCACCCCGCGGATTTGCTCGAGCTGTGGGTCATGACCCCCCGCCTGAACGGGGACCACAGCTAGCTCCCATGGGATGTCAACACGAGGCACCGGCCTAGGGAGGTCACCGTCCTCCGGCATGCCGAGATGGTTGCCTTTGGGGGGACCCCCTAGATCAATGTGGAAGCATTCGCGACTTGGGCCGCAGTCCTCGTCGCCGAGGCTACGGCTACCGTCGGAACAGTCGGAAAGGCAGTAGTCGCATGCGGTCATGAAGTCCCGCTTAGCACTGGGGTTGCCAAGTCCAGAGAAATCCCAACAGATGCTGGGTTCGCCGTCTTCCTCGGGCCCAGAGGGCCCGTAGGTCGAGACGTCCGTCAGCCGGTCCCAAGGTGACCGCGTACGAAACCCCAGAGGGTTTTGACTCGCCTCTACAAGAGCGCCCGCCAAAGCGGGGCCGCTAGGCGGGTCGAGGCTGAATTCGAAAGACGTGGGATGGGAATCGGTCGATACCTTTTGGTCGACGGGCGGCGATGAGGTCACGTCAGGGACTGACTGCGCCGTCGTCTCAGGTACGAGGGTGGCGTCCAGCAAGCTTTTCGCGAGCGTGCTGGCGTCGTCCGCTTGCTCGGGATTGGCGTGTCGCGGGGGGACGGCGCTCGCCTTCGTCTCAAACGCGAGGTCGACGCCCGGTGCGCCCCTCGTTGGGGCGCTGGGGCCGTCGACTCGCTCGACAGCCAACAAGGCGTTGTCTCCTGCTTGGCCTTGGTTGCCCCGCCTCCTCCTCCGTTCGCGGGGGAGAGGACAGGGTGAGCTCGAAGGTTGTTCTTCCACCATGCGGGGAAGACGTCGCCGATTCCGCCGCCGGCGGGCGGGTTGTCGGCCGCCACTGTCGTTGTCGCACGGCAGTGGAAGGAGTATCACGTCGTAGCCGCCGTCGAGGGACATGAACTCAAGACTCCCGAAACGGAGCACCGTCCCGGGTTGGAGAGGTTGCTGGAGACTGCCCATCTGGAGCTTGACGGGAAGCTGTTCGTCAACACGCAGCAGGCCCCTACCTGGCGCACCAACTATCAGCGTTCCGAGACTGGGGGGTCCCTGAGCCGACGAGTGAATGTCGCCGCGTGCCCCAGCCCAGATGGGTCGAGCGCGAGGGCGAGCGCGAAGGGGGGAGAGCGAGGCGGCCGGAGACCGGCGTGAGAGAGGTGGGAATCCCGCGGCCTTCGTGTTCGTCCCGCGCCCAGGTCGGGTGCGCTTGCAGTAGGGGGTTACAAGCGTCCACGCGGGAGAGGGAGCGAGCGGCCTCCAGCGAGCGCCTGTTCTCGTCCTCGTCCCCGCGCGACCAACCCTCTCTAAGAGGGCCCTGGTCCTTCCTTTTATAGGCGTAAGGAGAGGATCCAGGTGTACAATGGGGGGTGTAGCAGAGTGCTTCGTGTCTAGCGGAGGAGAGCTAGCGCCCTAAGTACATGCCGTTGTGGCAGCCGGAGAGATTTTGGCACCCAGCTGGTGTGATGTCGTGGCCGTCGGAGGAGCGATGGAGCCTGGCGGAGGGACAGCTGTCGGAGCGGTTGAATCCTTGCTGACGTCCTCTTGCTTCCGTAAGGGGGCTGAGAGCCGCCGTCGTCACAGAGTATGCAGGGCGCCATCATTGCCTATCTGGCGGGGCGAGCCAGATGGGACGCCGGTCTTGTTCCCTGCGGCCCGAGTCAGCTCGGGGTAGGGTGATGATGGCGCCTCCTGTTGACGTGGCTGGTCTACGCCCTAGGTTGGGCGATGTGGAAGCTCCTCCGAAGCCGAGGTCGAGTCTGTCTTCCGTGGCCGAGGTCGGGTCCGAGCCCCAGGTTCGGGCGAGGCGGAGATCGCTGGCTGGTGCCGAGGCGGAGTCCGAACCCTGGGGTCGGGCGAAGCGGAGTTCGTCATCTTCTGGGGCCGAGCCTAAGTCCGAGCCCTGGGTCGGGCGAGGCGGAGATCGTCGTCTTCTGGGACTTAGCCCGAGTCCGAGCCCTGGGTCGGGCGAGGCGGAGGTCGTCATCTTCCGGGACTTAGCCCGAGTCCGAACCCTGGGTCGGGCGGAGTTCGCCGTCTTCCGGGACTTAGCCCGAGTCCGAGCCCTAGGTCGGGCGGAGTTCGCCGTCTTCCGGGGCTTAGCCCGAGTCTGAGCCCTGGGTCGGGCGAAGTTCGCCGTCTTCCGGGACTTAGCCCGAGTCCGAGCCCTGGGTCGGGCGGAGCGGAGCTTCCTATGGTGCCTTTGGCCGGGCCTGACTGCCTGTCAGTCTCACTCTGTCAAGTGGCACCGCAGTCGGAGTGGCGCAGGCGGCGCTGTCCTTCTGTCAGGCCGGTCATTGGAGCGACGAAGTGACGGCGGTCACTTCGGCTCTGCCGGCTGGGGGGCACGCGTCAGGATAAAGGTGTCAGGCCACATTTGCATTAAATGCTCCTATGACTTGGTCGGTTGGTGCAGCGATTTGGTCAGGGTTGCTTCTTAGCGAAGACAGGACCTCGGGCGAGCCGGAAATATGTTCGCCGCTGAAGGGGGGCCTCGGGCGAGACGGAAATCCTCCGGGGTCGGCTGCCCTTGTCCGAGGCTAGGCTCGGGTGAGGCGTGATCCAGTCTCTTGAATGGACCGATCCCTGACTTAATCGCACCCATCAGGCCTTTGCAGCTTTGTGCTGATGGGGGTTACCAGCTGAGAATTAGGAGCCTTGAGGGTACCCCTAATTATGGTCCCCGACAAATACCCTCAGCTTACTCAGTAGCACATATGTATAGGTCTGAGGGCATGAATGTAATTTGGCCAAAGCTGTACCCTGTGACTATAAATAGAGAAGCAGTGCCATGCATTAGGTATGCTTCTGGACCAGATTGCATTTTTGTGCTCTGCCTATGAAGTTGTACTCTTTCTCATCTTCACTTTACAAATTGTAAAGTCGAAGGTATTCTTGTAATCATTTATTGGACTATAGAGAATGAAGGAAAATAATAGTTTGCTGAGAGGAGTAATCTGTTCCATCTTACATGAATTGAAATCTACCTTCATTGTCATTCTTTCATCTTTCTTATTACCTTCTTCCTTTAAGTTAACCTTCGAAGAAGAGTTCACTAAAGGGAAACGCTTATAATTTATTCACTTGTGTTGCCTTCTTTTTGTCATCCTTTAGGGTTAAAAAATGAGTGAGCAACAATTATCTAATTGTATGGTCATTATCACCAAAACCCATAAATAGGGCTTGATTGCACTTATAGGATCTAAGTTATTATTTTTCAACTACTAGCCACCCACAAATTGATGGACAAATTGGAGTCATGAATTGAACTCTATCCAACATGCTTAGGGCTATCCTTAAAAATGAATATCAGATTGTAGGAGGAATGTTTGCCTCATGTCGAGTTTGCTTACAATCGCTCATTGCATTGTACTACAAAAATGCCCTTTTGAGAATATATATTGTTGTGTCTCATGCTCCTATTGACTTGCTACCTCTCCATCTTAGAGAAATTGAGTTTTGATGCTAAACAACATGCTAAGTTTATGATCAAAATACATTAGAACCAAAGCGAACATGTCAAGAAACATGAACATGAAATATAAGTTGGTTGGTAGACATGGCAAGAACATGTCACTTTTGAACCAAGTGTTTTAGTTTAGCTTCATCTAAGGAAAGCTCAGTTCCTTGATTTAAGAACGTCTAACTTACTGCCTAGGTCTAATGGACCTTTCAAAGTCTTAGAAATGATTAACGATAATGCTTATAAACTTGAGTTGCCTATACATTTAGGGTTAGTCCCACATTTAACATTTTAGATTTGTGGTCATTTATTAGGAACAAGGATGAGCTTAAGTCGAGGATGACTCAAATGAAAGTAGGAAGGATGACGAGGACACCCCTCTCAATGAGACAACCCCTAGGGCCCCTTCAAACCCTAGGCATCTCTTGCCCTAGTCCTTTGAGCACCTCACACATCCACCCTCAAGGTACCTCCAGCCATTACCCCTAGGGCACCTCGTGCATCGACCCCCATGGCACCTCACATGTTAGCCCACGTGGCACATCCGACATTATCCCTCAAGACACCTCTTGCCCCTGCTACTAGTGCACTTCATGCATCGACCCCTGAGGCACCTCTTGCCCTGACCCTTAGAAAACCTCATGTATCAGCCTCTAAGGCACCTCTTGTCCCCACCCCCAACACACCTCTTGTCTTGACCCCTAGAGCACCTACAACATCAACCCTTGGGGCACCTCGAGCATTGGCCCCATCCCTTCTAATGATACCACCATGCATGAACAACAAGGACCAATGACTTGTGCTTGCACTCATCAACTTAATTACTAGATACAATTGTTCCTAACAAACCTTTTACTCTCTTATCAAGAAGTGATGCTTCTTAAGTCTTGTTATGAATATCTTATGCTTAGAAATAGTGGAGAGAGTTCAATTGGGACAAAGAATGGAAGCATCAATCTGGAGCACCTAAACTTGGGCCTTTTAGCCTTTGTTTCCCAAAGGCTCATTAGGCAGGGAAGAACGAGTTTTTTACCACTGAAGTTTAGCTACTACTGCTTCCTTGTAATCACATGACTCGACTAGAGCACCTATTTTACTCTACTCAGATCCCCAACTTCGTGATTGTGAAATGCATCCTTGGGCAAGGTATGTGTGTTGTTTGCGTGTCCACTCGCTCTTGCTTGTTTTTTAATTTGCTCATAGGTTCAAGGTTCTTTTTTTGGCATGACAAGGACAACAACATATCCAAATCAAATTACCCCATGCTTTCATAGAAAGATCGATAACCCATTTGTCCCATTAGAGAGGATATTCTAGAGACCAACATGCACATGGGGAAAGCCAATGTTGTCCATGGAGTTACCCTATTGATAGCTTGCCCTCATGTGAGCATCCTTGAGAGGGGTCCTTGGTACCTTGGTAAAAATACTGAAGCCATTGATAGGAGTTTGTATCTCTGTCACCTTTTAGCTTCTACATTTATATTATATACCTTGATTGTGTGATTTACCCTTCTAGCTTAGTTGTTACGCTAGTTAATAGGTTTGGAACCTAAGTTGTATATCTTTGCAGTATAGATAGCAACATAATTAGTCATAATCACATTTGCATATAGATTGCTTATTTCTTGCTTAGTTTTTACTAGGAAAAATTAGAGACTTTAGTTCCTGAAATAGATTGTATAGTTTACCCTCTCTTAGGCATCACGACCCCTTCGAATCTAATAGTTATATCTGACATAGTGAGGTCACTGAAACCATTGAGTCTCGTCGAACTGAGGTGTATGGTCCAACAATGAGGCATCAGATTGTCTTACATCTACGTTTTCATCTTAGAGTTATTGTAATGGCTAGTTGGCCGATTGAGGTGTATAAATAAACCCAACCAATCCATTCTAACTCTCTTGCCCATTTATCAATTAAAAACTCTTTAGAGTGTGAGGAAGATTATTTCCCTATTGAGAAACTTGAGTTGATAATTGTGTTATTAGTTGCCTTAGAGCATTGAGAGTAGCTAGTGTGCATCCATAAGTCAAATGAGAGTTTGTGCTTGTTAGTCTTGGTGATCGACATCACATAGATGGTTTGATGATGATTAGGAGTTGATGATCACTCAAAGAGTTTGTGGCTGACCCAACTTAAATGTACATGGTTGTGGACGATTCACTGTGTTAGAGTGACAAAGAATCAACCCATACGGATCAAGAAGGAGCAATAACCTTGTGCAAGTGTTTCAAAGAGGATTAGCGGAGAATGATGACTCTTTGTTATCTCAAAAGAACATTGAGTTGTTTCTATATATTCCTTATTTACTTTGAGCATTTATTTTTTAACAATTACATCCAATTATTTATATTACTAGAATTATAATACTAATATAGGATTTAAAACTAGGATGCAAAACTTCTCATCACAAGGTAGAAATATTTCTAGACACAAAAGACGAAGTGTGCTATTTAATAAGCTTTAATTTATAAAAAGAAAAGTAGAGATGTCTAATTTTGCTTCTATTTTGAACCTTTTGGTCCTTTCAGTTTGAAAGTTGGCTCAATCATTTGAATCTATGCTTGTCGGCTATAGGTGAAATGTTTGAAAGTGAATGTCGGCCACCATATGTAGGAAATGGTGGCGTTTCAAACAACCAAACAACGAAACGGTTGGTCGGTCAGTTTTACAAGTTCTTTTCTTTGGGACATGTTGCAGAGCAACTTAAAAAAAGGTTGTAAATCTATCCTATAATAGATATTAGGAAATAAAACTGATTTTTTCTTGCTTCAACAGCTCTCTCATTCCTTCTAAAAAATTTCGTGTCCCGCATCTATCTTCTCCCCTACTGTATATTTCCGTGAGAGCCATCCTCCCCAATCCGGCTGTATACGCATGGCTCCCGCGTTTTTTCCGGCGCTCACCTAATGGAGGCGGCATCAACCTCGCAAAGTGGCAGCGGCCCATACATAGGTAGTAGGCTGATAATAAGCTCTAAATTTTACTCCCACCTACATAAATTAGTCATTTTGCTTTGTCTTAAGTCAATCACTATTAATTTTAACCAATTATAACAGATGTTACAATAGAAAAGTAAAGTTACTAGATTCATTATTACTTTAACTACCATAGTATTTAATTCTTTTAGTTTAAAATGTTTGAATCTTATATATATTGTTGGTTAAAGTTCAAACAGTTTAACTTGGAACAAACCTAAAACAACTAAATCACGTGGGCGCAATACTAAAATTTAAGGATCAGATTGAATTAGGATCTTGCTATATTTTTATTTATTTTTTAACTAAAATATTTTTAGGGCACTAACAAATTATGAAGAAATATTTAGATCGCGATCCATTATCACTCCTATACGTAGGTGCAAAGAGGGCTAATTGGAGTGCGTTTTTTAAAATTTGGAGTCTAATTTTCTCTTTTTCAGTTTTTGAAAGAAACTGTTGGAGTATTCACAATAATTCAACTCTAAAATTTTTTAGCCTAGCTCCAATAATCATTTTTTTCGAAAAATTTTAGCATGCTTTTAGAGTTGCTATGCTTTGCTTCGGCTTCATTCTGAAATCGAAACTGCGTCAGTTGCGTTGGTTTGCGCCCTTTATCGCATCCGTTGTTCCTTTGCAAGTTTTGGCTGAATTTATAAATGCAGTTCTAATATCCCAACTAATTCGAAACGAATTTCTGTCAGACGAGCAGCAGCAGCAGGCGTACAAGCAAGCGTTTCTCCCTTTTGCCGACACTAGTCAGTGCCAAGCGCGGGGCCCGATCACATGTCCTTGCAGAGCCTGCGGCTGAGGCTGCTGAAGTTGGCCCTGGAGTACTGGCGGGAGCCGTTCCTCCAGTCGGTGCCGGACTTCATCATGAGCTCGAACTCCTGGTAGCTGATGCGGCCGTCCCGGTCGGTGTCGACGTCGCGGATGATGTCGAGGATGGCCTGGTCGTTGGGGCCCAGCTCATCCCGCAGCTCCTCGGGCTCGATGAAGCCGCTGCCGTCCTTGTCGAAGTACCTGAACGCCGACGCCAGGTACTCGTCGTTGCTCATCTTCTTGAGGTGCAGGGACACCGTCACGAACTCGTCGCAGTCCAGGGTGCCGTTGCCGTCCGTGTCGGCCTGCATGCATGGTGATCCTCATCGTCATCCCGGCCGGTTTGACGAAACACGACGATGGCAAACAGAAGCAGCTAGCAGCCACTCACGGCCTCGAGCAGCATCCTGATCTCCGACTCCGGCACGGGCTGGCCGTTGATGTGGAGGCCGTCCATGAGCTCCTCCAGCGTGAGGTTGCCGTTGTGGTCCTTGTCCATGAGGTGGAACATCTGCACGTACTTGTCCAGCTCCTCCACCGGCAGGTTCCGCGCCACCACGCCCAGCGCCTTCTTCTTGAACTTGTTCATGGCGGAGAACTGCTGCAGCCGGGCGCGCACGGCCTCGCCCAGCGACACGTTCGGCGCCGTGTCCGCGTTCTTCAGCCACGGGTGCTCTGCATGCAGTTGCGCATCCTCGACATCATCATATCGTCAGCGATCAGCACTCAGCAGCACTGGAGGGCGGAGGCCAGCCAGGCCAGGCGGCGATGGCGGCTTACCAAGCACCTGCCTCGCCGTGAGGCGCGTGGAGGGGTTTGGGTCGAGCATCCGCCGGATGAGGTCCTTGGCGTTGGCGGACACTCTCGGCCATGGCTCCCGGTTGAAGTCGATGTTGCCGCGGAGTACCGCCTGCGCGATCTTCTCGTCGTTGTCTGCGTTGTCCATGTCGCGTCGGTGGACATGATATCGTCAGCGACCAGCACTGGATCGGAGGAGGAAGAAAAAGCATGCGCTCCGCGCGCCTACGGCCTACCTCCCCAGAATGGCGGGACGCCGCAGAGGAGGATGTAGAGGATGACGCCAGCGCTCCAGACGTCCACCTCCGGCCCGTAGTTGCGCTTCAGCACCTCCGGCGCCATGTAGTACGCGCTCCCCACCACCTCCGTGAACCGATCACCTGCATGGATGCCTCGTTCGGTTGGGGTTTCATTTCAATGTCGATTTGATGAATCAAGCAAGCAGATGCGTACATACCGGGGCTGAAGAAGACGGAGAGGCCGAAGTCGATGACCTTGAGCTGCGAGTCCTCCGACTTGTTGGCGAAGAGGAAGTTCTCGGGCTTGAGGTCCCTGTGGATGACCCCGTTGGAGTGGCACAGGCGCACGACGTCGACGATGGTGCCGAAGACGGCCGCCGCGGCGCGCTCCGAGTAGTGCCCGCGCGCGACGATGCGGTCGAAGAGCTCGCCGCCCTCGCAGAGCTCCATGACGAGGTGCACGGCGCCGGCGGAGTCCTCGCAGCAGGCCTCGCGGAGCCGCACCACGGCGCCGCCGCCGCGGGAGGACATGCGCCGCATGATGGCCACCTCCCTCTGGACGTCCGCCGCGTGCGCCGCCGCTGCCGGGTCCTGCCCGGCTGCTGCTGGGGGCGCTCCGGGTCCGTGGTGGGGCGGACCGGCCCCCAGGCGGCGGCCGGCGGGTCCGCGAGGCCGGCGGTTCCTCCGGATGGTCTTGCACGCGAGCGCCTCCCCCGTGGCGGCGTCCCGGCAGCGGCGCGTCACCCCGAACTCGCCGCGCCCCAGCTCCCGGCCCAGCACGTAGCGGCGCGCGAACTCGGCCGCGGTGGTCCGCACCACGAGCGGCCCGGCGTCGTCCTTGCGCGGGGACGGGGACGGGGACGGCGAATGGGAGGCGACGGAGCTGGCGCCGCCGTCGCTGGAGCGGTCGTCGCGGTCGCGCTCGGTGACTGGGAGGATGAAGGAGATGCGGCCGCGCAGCTTCCGCGAGCAGGCGAAGGCGGAGTAGCAGCCCCCCATGGGTCCGGCGGGGCCACCTCGCCTCGTCGGCCTAGGCGCGCGCGTGCGTGCGCGGGGACGCTGGGCTTGTTGTCTTGCTTGCTCTGCAGCCTCTGCTGGGCTGTTCGGTTCGCCGCGAGCCTCGGGGCGGTGCCCGTGCACGGTGCACCTGCTATCCCAATGGCCTATTCTATTTATGGCAGCGGCGGCTGCATGCGTCATTTATTAGCGGTGCGTGCGTACGAGGTTTATGTCGTGTACCTGTAGTCATGTACTCGAACGGAAATACGGTTGGGTTGCGTGAAATGTGCCGTTGTGCGCCAGACGTACCCTTCCACGTGCGCAAACGCCATTAAAAAGGGGTGCGTCCACGTCCTGTGTGAGTCATATTAATAATTGTCTTTTTGATAAGGTTCTGAATAAGGTTAGAGTTAAATTTTTAAAATTATAACTACAAATAGCTATTTTGTTATTTAGTTTTAAAACTTAATATTTATATGCACTCATTTTTCTTAAAAGGTATTTTTATAAAAGTATAAATGTATTAAGACTTTATTTGTATTTTAACGAAAAAACAAAGCTATATTT
This sequence comes from Zea luxurians, assembly GCA_029449295.1. Classification (NCBI taxonomy): domain Eukaryota; kingdom Viridiplantae; phylum Streptophyta; class Magnoliopsida; order Poales; family Poaceae; genus Zea; species Zea luxurians. Next base: position 18,846,897 of record JAOPSE010000011.1, read on the forward strand.
TGTAGACCGTGTTATTGTCCTAAACAACAATTAATAGGACATCGGAGGGAGTCTCTTGTGTGCACAGTGCACGAGTATATAGTGCCAAAAAAATAAAATACAGCATAATTTTAAAGTGTTTAGCACACTAATTTTTTTCCGTTTAAACTCTAAATCATGTATTTTAGAAAGTAAACTATATTATTAGAAAAGAAAATGTTGAGAATGATGTAGAAAACAAGGATAGAACACTAGTCTCGGGTGTACTATATTAGGTCATTTCATAGTGTGTCCTATATATTTTTTTGTAAAAAATGTGAAGTATGACACTTTAGAGCTTTTTTTATGAGTTGAGCTCTATATATTTAAAATATGGTACTAATTTAAGGCACTGTTGGAGATGCACTAAGGCTTTGTTTGGATTCTCTCATATTCACCTTAATACTCTTATGTTCACCTTAATCAACGGTTTACTCAAATTCGTCTCAATTCATGTGTATTGAAGTGAATACGAGAGTTCGAAACAAGGCATAAGGACTTTGTTCGATTAGGAGTGGATTGAAGGGGATTAAATCCCTTTCTATTCAAAATTGAAATAGGAAGAGATTTAATCCCTCTCAAACCCCTCCAATCCACTTGCAAACTAACAATCCACAATCGGTTTTCTAAGCACAAGAGACATCTAAAAATCTACATAATACAATATGGTGTCTTTAAAATAAGTCACATCATAAATATAGTTAAAAACAATATGCAAGGAGAATTGTGTAGAGACGGTATCTTCGCAAATAGCAAGTATCTTATATTTTTCATTTAGCTTCCTAGAGACCCCTTAAGGAACGGGCTATCAAACACAACATCACAAGAAACTTCAACACATCCTATGGATTTGTTGAAGAATCTATATGCCTTTATGTTTGAATCATAACCAAGTAAAAACCTTTCTACAACTTTAGAAGTATATTTAGAGTTTCTTCCTCTTTTAACTAGAATGTAGCATTTGCTCCCAAAGACTACAAAGTATGAAACATTGGGTTTATCAACGATTAGTAGTTCATAGGATGTCTTTTTGAGGAGTCGGTGAATATATAATCGGTTGATGGCATGGCAAGACATGTTGATCGCTTCTACCCAAAACCGATCTGAAGTTTTGTATTCTTCAAGCATGGTTCTTACCATATCAATCAAGGTCTGATTCTTCCTTTCCACCACCCCATTTTGTTGTGGTGAATAGGGAGAAGTGAGCTCATGCTTGATGCCCTCCTCCTCGTCAAGAAATTCTTCAACTTGAGTATTTTAAACTTCATTCCATTGTCGCTTCTTATCTTCTTGATTCTCAAGTTGAACTCATTTTTAGCTTTTCTTAAAAAATTCTTTAAGGTTCATTGGTTTTCCATTTTATCCCGCAAAGGAATACCTAAGTGAAGTGTGTATAATCATCTATAATTACAATACCAATACTTGTGTAAGCAACCAGACTGAATAAATCCATATGTAGAAGTTCCAATGGTCCTTAGGTCGTCGTGATGTTCTTGGATGGGTGACTTGCTCTAACTTGCTTTCTTGCCTAACATGCTCCATATGGCCTATCTTTCCTTGACTCCCATCTTCAAATGTGATTGAATCTTGGGAGACTTTGTTCTTTACATAGGATCAGACATTTTCTTCTTACTGGTCATGTGGTTTGTTCATCCGCTGTCAATTACCCAACTTGTGCCTCAGGATTCATAAACCTCAAAAATAATTTTAGGCCTTATTCTTATACCGTGTCTAGCAGTTCACCCATATGGTCACCCAAAACATTGTAAACCGTTTGTAGAGTGGAATTTGAATATGGGGATGGGGATGGGTTGAAAGAGAAATGTGCCATAGGGATATTTCGACCTGTTTTGCTGATTAAGTGCTCAACACATCACATTGGACTAGCTACTTTGATATGAGCACGAGTACAATCCTTAAAAGGCAAGTTGAAGAGATTAAGTACAAATGAGCTAAAATGGAGGACCAAAAGTGCAACTTTGGGCAAATCAACATAAACATGAGTTTTTAAGTGTTTAAATAAGTTTTACATACCCTACTCTATGTTTTTAGCACTTTGTTTTGGCTACTAACTCATATCTACAAGAAAAGTGCATTCTGGACTTGAAATAATCCATATTGTAAATCCTGGTGAAACCGAGGAGAAAAGGTATGTTTCCTACACTTAGTCAATTGGATTAAGTGCTAACTATGTTTTTCTAAGTTATAGGGAAGCTACCAAGGAAAGCCAAAAGGAGTTGGAGAAGTTTGGCTCAAAAGAGCCAAAGTTGGGCAAGTCTGGGACTCACCAAACTATCCAATGGTGCACCGGACTATCCAATGAGGGATACGGACGAAGTCCCTACTCTCAGAAAATTACATAATAATACACCGGACATCCACAGTACTATGTCCGGTGTGCACCGGACAGCCTCTCCAACGGCTCTTTCCTAGCAGGCGCCAGCGCGTCAATGGCTAGCTGATGTGGCCGATGTCCGGTGGTTTACCGGAATGTTTGGTGCCATGTCAGTTATGGAAGGCGCTAATCAGAATCTTTTATCGACCGTTACTGTGCGCTGTCCATGGCAAACCGAACAGTCCGATGCACCCATAGATAGAAAACTTTTGGGGCTTCCATATGAAGGAAGCAACGACTCCTAGGTCCCTTGCGGCTATAAAAGGGACCCCTAAGCGTATTCAACCAATACCCAAGCATCATAAGAGCACACCAACACTCTGAAACTTCGCAACCATGCATTCTAGTGATTTTAGAAAGATTTGAGCATCGTTCTTGAGATGTTCTTATGTAGACTTGCTCTTGTGCTCTTGTCTTTGCATTTTTGCGTGTATTGCTGTGATTTGCTCTTGTGTGAGTGTTCTATCTCCTGCCATTACTCTAAAGTGTAGCTCAGATCTTGTGTAAGGCCACGAGAGACTCCAAGTGTCACACCCGGTTTTAGGGGCAAAACTGAATGCATAGCATATGTGTGCCAAGATCCATTTTCCACACATATGTTGACGTCACAAGTGTAATATATCAAAGGACAATGCAATAAAGGCATAAAAGAGAGTATAATACTTTATTACATCATCCATACTTAAGAGTATTAACAGTATCATAATCAAAGTACAGTAGAAGTAACATGGGTAACCTTCCCACATAAAGATGACCGGAGCGTCGCTAGACTCAGTACTCATCGTCACCATCGTCACAGTCTTCCTCATCAGGTTCTGATAAAAAATTTAGCAAGGGGTGAGCTCACTTATGGTGGGGGCTCAGCAAATGGGAGTAGTTATGCAAGGTTAACAAGGTAGGTTATGGTTAAGCGGTAAGCATTTTAGTTGATCAATATTTTATTAACAACGCCTAACTTACTAATTGTAAGTGTATCCCAAAAATTCCCAATTAAACATAAGTACATGATTATATCTCAAAAACACTTAAGTAAAACCACTTAAACATACCATTTATAAATTATTGGATCACGATTTTTTCTCCATCTTTAAGTTTAGTTATCATGTCAGGGTCCAGGTTGCTCTTAACCGTGAGCACGGCTAACATATCAGTTTTACACTCTGCAGAGGTGGTACAATTTTACCCACAAGCCATGTATCCCCTCTAGCCTGGGTTGTACGGACCCTTAAACACTTTCGAGGTGAATGGCTATGGATCCATTATGAGGCTTTCACAAAATATCATTAGTACAAAGCCACCCGCTAAGGTTTCCACGTCAGTATTGGTGACCCTCTGTGTGAGGTAACTTAGCCAAGACTATCACCCCATGTTAATGTGAGCTGCCACCAAACCATTGTCGCCCCCTCTTGCCCATCTTTCAGGTAGGGTTGCACTAAGTCTATAAAGCTATTTACCAAAGCCAGGGCCATGATAGCACTCATGGTTGCACTGTTTTCTTGGGTGGTCACTCCATGTTCTATTTAATACAACATGATCTTGTTTAACCATCGGGTTAACATAGTAACACAAATTTCATTTCTAGGACAATAGTATCATTAAAGAGTGAAATCATAATGATTAAGTTGAGCAGTAGCACAATTACTAAGCATAATATTTATCCCAGGGTAATCAAGGAATAGGGTTGGTATTTCTAGGAAATCCTATTTAGGCAAAACCCATCAAATTTATGCAAATATCTAAAAGTAAACATTATTATATGCATTTTTTGGGTACAATCAGAAATGCAGAGGGAGAATCCACTTGCCTTGGTCAAAGGTGTCCTGCGGATCATCTTTAAACGTATTTTGGTCTTCTATCATGAAATCTGCTTCTAATATAGATTCGCATATCGTACATACAAACGAAAACATACATCAAATAAATAAACATACACCATTACATGAATAACATACACCATTACATGAATAAACAAACATCGAACAAACCATACTTCTAAAAGTAAAATTTCTAGAATAAAACCTAATTCGTAATCATATTATTGGTCTACTTGTATTGACACCCATCTCATTTGCTACGACATAAAATATAATTCTATTTTTGGATTGTCACTAGTGAAAACTATATGGAAATTCGACTACGAATGTACTTTACATAACATAGATTAGAGGTAGTGATTTAACTATAGATGACCAATAAACACGAGGCCCGCGAGCCTAGTACGAAGCCCGCTATTTGGGCCCGGCACGACCCGGTTCTATACGGGCCCGGGCCGGCCCGACACGAATAAGCGGGCTGGGCTCGGACAGGAAAATAAGCACGGTGGGCTAGCCCGACAAGGCCCGTTTACCTCTAAGCCCGTTAAACCCGCTTTTTGCACTAAACCGTGCTTATCGGCCTGCTTAGCTCGTTTTTCGGCCCGCTTTTTTCGTGCTTACCGGGCTGGCCTGGCCCGTTTAGACTCGTTGCGGGTCAGGCTCGGACAGGGAAACGAGCCCGCAAGCTTAGATGGCCCGACATAGTTTTCTAACCGTGCCTGGCGGGTTGGGCCCAAAATGGGACGGGCTTTACCGGGCCCGGGCTAGGCCGGGCCAGGCGACCCGTTTAGCTATCTGTAGATTTAACCAACTCTACAGAAATAAATTAATTATTAATTAATTATTTGTACCATAAACATGTGTCTACTTTTAGTTTTATCTTTTCTTTCTAAAGGAAAATGTCATCATAATAACCAGAGGTCAAATAATTGTAATATTAAATTAAACCACTCATTGTACTACACTATTTGAATTGTCATAAACAAGAGTATTACTTACATTATGTCAGTGTTAATAAAGCTTCTATTATTTATTTAGTAGATCCAAATTAAGTATATGAACCTCAGAGTACAAACTTCTCGACTAATTCCAAAATTTATTATAAACAAAATTAACTGTGAAATTATTCATTAGTGTTTTCATCACTAACACGTGGTCTACCAAATCCTATCATTCTTCTTTCTAAACATAAATTTCAGAATAAATGTAAACAATAAACATACACCATATGGCATATAATAATATACTAATTCATCACATACACTTAAAATCAATAGTTTACATACACATGATCTCCAAATCACAATATTCACAAATTAAAATAAAAATTACAAAAATCATGAACTAATGCAAACATGACTTTGAAAATTTAATAAAAATTGTTTCACTTCAACCTTTTTCTCGGTCTGTGCACAAGTACGAATCAAAGAATGGAGGGGTGTTCGTCCACGGTGAGCAGGGCGGTCGGCGCGCGAGGTCTTGATCGGGGAGGAGCTCCGGCGAGTGGCGATCGAGGTGAGGATGCGGTCGAGGTGAGGGCTTGAGCGCGAGCCGAGGAGGAGCAGGGCGCGGCCGAGGCGGCAGACGGTCCGGCGAGAGGCGTCGAGAGAGAGAGAGAGAGAGAGAGAGAAAGAAGGAGAGGGCGAGAGAGAGTTCGGGTGAGCGAGGACTCCGGCACGGTAGGGCTGACTTTTATAGAGGGAGGAGAGGGAGAGTCGGCGGGGAGAGAGAGGGTCGGCGGCGGCTCCATTAATGCCTTAATGACGGCGACCATGGTGGAGAGGAAGTGGGGGAGAAAGGGGAGAGGAGAGGGCAGCGGTTACAGGTTCGGGGGAGGCGAGGGGTTGGCGGGTCAGGCGCGGCTCGGTCGGGCACTAGGCGCGGCGTCACAGTGGTAGTGCACGCGCGGGTGCGCCTCCACGCGAGGAAGAGGAAGGGGCTGGGGTGGCTCGCGTGCCTGGGACGAAGAGGGGCTAGGGTGGGCCCTGTGCGTAAGAGAGAGGGAGGGGGAGTGGGGGCAACGACGGCCGGTTGTGCTGCCTAGTGGGTCGGTTCCGCCGGTTAGATTAGGGTTTCATTTTTTTTCTTTTTTTATATATATCCAATAAGAATATAAATAAAAATATTTTTAAATATTTCAAAAAGTCAAAATAATTATACCAAAATTATTTATAATTAAAATATTTATTTTTGTGCCAAAGTTCCTATTTTAACTAAATGGGTTTCACATAAAAGGGTTTTTTATAAAATCATCATTCAATCATGAGCAAACAAAAAATCATTCTCTAAAGATAAATAAGATAAAATACTTGATTTAAATTTTTACTTCACTCTCTACTAAGTTTTAAATGACTATTAATGTATTATTTTAATTGATGGATTTGAGGTGTTACAAGACCTACCCCTAAAAAGAATCTCGTCCTCAAGAATAAGGAACTTCTGAAAATAGCTGGAAATTCTGTTCTGAGTTCATCTTCTCTTTCCCAAGTTTCCTCATCTTCTGAATGATAATTTCACTTAACTTTGCACATGTTGATGACTTTACTCCGAGTAATTCTTCGTGATGTTTCCAAAATTCTGACCAGATACTCAGAATACGTTAAATCTTCATTAACATCCAATTCCTCCATGGATAACTGTTCTTCCGGTACTCTTAAACATTTCTTGAGTTGTGACACATGGAATACGTCATGCACATCTGATAAACTGTTGGGTAGTTCCAACTGATATGCTACTTCTCCTTTCCAAAATTTTGAATGGACCAATATAATGGGGAGATAATTTGCCTTTAACTTCAAATCTTCTCATTCCTCTCATTGGGGAAACCTTAAGATACACGAAGTCTCCAACTTCAAAGGTTAATTCTCTTCTTCTACTGTCAGCACAACTCTTCTGCCTTGATTGTGTTGTTTTCAGATTCTCTAACAATTTGCACTTGCTTTTCTGGTTCTTGGAGAATTTCTAGACCAAATACTTGACTTTCTCTCATTTGATTCCATTATAGTGGTGTTCTACATTTCCTTCCATAGAGTGCTTCAAAAGGTACCATTTTAAAACTTGCTTGGTAACTATTGTTATAAGAAAACTATACATAGGACAAACTCTTATCCCAACTTTTGCCATACTTTAAGGCACATGCTCTCAACATATCCTCTAATACCTGATTTGTTCTTTCTGTTTGGCCATCTGTCTGTGGATGATAAGCTAAGGTGAAATTTAGTTTGCTATCCATAGACTCATGTAACCTTTTCCAAAAGCGTGAGGTAAACTGAGTTCCTCGATCTGATACAATCTTCCTTAGAACACCATGTAAACATACAATTCTTGACATGTACAGTTCTTCTAACTGGAATCCTGAGTAAGTTGTCTTCACAGGTATAAAATGTGCAACCTTAGTCAACTTGTCTACAATAACCCATATGGAATCATAACCATCACGTGTATGGGGTAATCTGACTATAAAGTCCATACCAATTTCTTCTCATTTCTATTCCGGTACTTCAAGAGGTTGTAGCAAACCTACTGGTCTTTGATGTTCTGCCTTAACTCGTTGACATACGTCACATAGTGCAACATAAGTAGCAACATCTCTTTTCAAACCATACCACCAATATTTTTCCTTTAGGTCCTAGTACATCTTAGTACTTCCAGGGTGTATTGAATAAGCCGAATCATGAGCTTCTCTCAAAATAATTTGGCGTAGATGTTCAATTTCTGGTACAAATTCTCTTTTTAAATCAAATTGTGCCTTGTTCATCTTCTGTGAAGTCAGGGGCTTTTCCCAAATTAATTCATGTTTTAATTTCCTTAATTTTCTCATCGGATTCCTATCCTTTACGGATTTCTTGTTCTAAAGTAGATTCCACTTCCATAATTGTTGCTTCCATATTATTAACCATACCAAGATTAAGTAGTTCCATTTCCCAACATAATTCTTGCGGCATCAAATAGGTAGTAATACTGTTTACTTGACCTTTATGGCTCAAAGCATCTACCACTACATTTGCTTTTCCTGGATGATACTGTATATCCAAATCATAATCTTTTATTAACTCAAGCCATCTTCGTTGTCTTAGATTGAATTCTTCCTGAGTGAATATATATTTTGAACTTTTGTGATCTGTGAAGATTTTGCACTTATTTCCAATCATGTAGTGCCTCCAAATCTTCAAAGTGTGTACTACAACAGCTAATTCCAGATAAGTCAAGACAAAAACTCAAAGTGTAGGAATAGCTCCCCCTACATGTGTGCATGATACATTCAGTTGAAAATTTCACACATAATATATTAGAGTTTTGGCGGACATCTTCCTACAACCATGGTTATCGAGGTATACAAGTATAATAATATAAGTCATAGGTGCAGCATATGCAATCACTCCTCCATTAACCATGCACAAGATACTTCAAACTAATAGAACCATAAGAAGTTAACAACATAGTACATAGTTTGAACGCAAACAAATAACATTTGTTCATAATCAATACAGAAAATGCATGAAACATAGGCATAATAAACATGCACATGCAATAGTAATAGTCTAAATGTTCACATGAGCTCCCCCTGATTGTAAAATCCCCATCTTCATCTCTCTCCCCCTTGGTATCAATTGCTAGAAAGGAGGGGTCTCACTGGGCACCCGACGGAAGATGCGGATACATGCTGTAATAGTGAGAGCTAAAGCTGTCAACGATGGAGGTGAATTAGCTGAAGTCATTTTGAAGTTGCTGCTGCCTCTCATCAAGAGTATGGATGCTGCCACTGGTAGACACAGTCTCAAACTGACTGGACAGAGCACCCATATTGTCATGAAAGCTCTGTTTCATGTTGTTCATTCTGCTCATGATGGGATCATGAACAGTATCCTGAATATGAGAGCGAATATCATCAAATTGAGAGTGCATCCCATCAAGCTGATTATCAACGACACTGAACCTTGTGTTGAGGGTAGAGTACTGGCCATCAAAGTGAGTTTGCATGGCATCAAATATGCCATCCACATGCATCATCATGCCCTAAAACCTTTCATCCATATGACTCTGGAACACATGATGCATGTTGGGGTGAAGGCGAACACGCCACCCTTCGCTCTACAACTTTGTCCTCTCACTGTGCAGACAAAGGCTAAATCCACAGAACACCAGAACGAGCCGAGGGCACCGACCGGACGGAGGCCTGTGTGACCCCCTTCGCTCTCGTGTTGCAAGATGAAGGCCCTGTTGATGTCTACGAACCTCCCGCTCTCGCCACCAGGGAGGCCCATAGTGATGGGCCTTACAAAGATAAGTGTGATAAGGGTCGTGTCTGTAATAAGGTTTACCTTAATGACTATCTGTAACCTCCCCTTGTGGGAATATTCTGGGGATAAACCGGGTACTCGAGGGTCTAAACGTCTTTGACAGGGACAGGCACCCCCTCGAGTACCTATAATTACCCCCATACAGTGCCCAGGCACGAGGGATTAACGAAGCTTTTGGCATTCCATGCTAAACTTTGCAAACATGCTTTCCACTTCCACGTTGGATCAACTTGCCTAGGAAGGCAGGTTCCAACATTTGGCGCCCACCGTTCGTGCTACGACAAACAACCCGCGATGGCCCCCAAGAGAGCAAATTCGAAGGCTGCCCCATCCATTGACGACGCGGCGAAGGCAGCACTACTGGCGGAAAAGAAAGGCAAGGCCCTCGCAGACACCATCCCCTAAGAGGCCTTCAAAGATGACGCTGTCAACAGCAAAAGACAGCGCCAAGACCACCCCACCCCCGACGACATTATACGTACCTACAGTTCCGAAGGGCGCACCGCAAGCACCACCACCAGGCTTCGCTCCACCAAAGGGCGAAGACACCATAGAGGATGGAGAAGTCATCGGCATCTCAGCTGAAGACCAGCTAAAGCTACGAGCTTTGCGCATCAAAAACCACCACCTGCAGAAGCAGAAAGAAATCCTTGAAGCCAAGCGCCAATGAGTCACCATGCAAGCCAAGGTGCGTCAGATGATACAAGATGAGGAGCAGAGAGCTCGGGAGCTAGAGCAAGAGATCGTGCTCATGTAAGGCAAAGGTCAATACAACCTACAGCTCGGACCCCTCGCACCGTCGCTGCCTCTCCAGCAGTACATCCAAGCCGGAGACCCATTCATACCACAGCGTGGCCCTACATCCCACCCGTCGTAGCTTTCTAGGGAATCAACTATCTCGACGAGCGAAGCCCCCTAGCTCCGCAACTTCAGGCATCGCCCTGGCCTGCCAACTTCAGGGTCGGCACCTACCCCAAATACAACGGCAGCACCGACCCGGCTCAGTACATCATGAGCTACCAAGTAGCTGTTGCATCGTCCGGAGGGGACGATGCCACCATGGCCAAATCCTTCATCATCGCACTCGAAGGCCCGACCTTGACTTGGTACACCAGGTTACCGCCACTGTCCATTGAGTCCTAGAAAGGGCTTCTCGACAAGTTCCTAGTCAACTTTCAAGGGTACCAACCCGATACAGATGCCCTGGCCGAGTTATCCCTCTGCAAGCAGTAAGAGAAGGAAATCCTTCACGAGTACTACAGGAAATTCCTAACGCTCAAGTCGTAACTCCCATCAGTTGACGACCACATCGCAATCCACTACGCCATCAACAGTCTTCGGGCGGGCATCCTATACAGTCATTGCATCAGGGACCCACCCAAGAATCTATAAGAGCTATACCAATTATTTGAGAAGTATGCCAGGTCTGAGGAGCTCCATCAATGCAAGGTTGAATCTCAGAGGAAGCCCAAGGACCCTCCGCAGTCTAGTAGAACCTGGACCAGGCCGGCGCAGCCAGACTCCGGCCGGGATAATCGCAATCATCAATAGGTGCACAACATATCCAATCAGCACCTAGCCGAAGAGACCACCAATCGTCAGGAATACCCCCCAAGGCCGCGGCAACGGCGCAAGAGGAAGAGGCTGCGGATGGACACAGCAGCCACGCAGATTCTATTGCTTGTTTCATGGCGAAGACTGTGCACACCCAATAAGGGATTGTCCGGAGACCAAGGCCACCAGGGACAGAATGTCCAGAGCGCAACTAGCCGACAACCAGAGGGTCGTCGCGCACACATACCATCACTAGCAACCCTACCACAACAAAAAAATCCAGCATCCACCCAACCATGCTTACTAGCACCATCAAGAGGTACAGGTTCTACCACCACCACCTCCGCACCACCCAAATCCCCCGCACCACAACCACCCAAGGCCCGACCACGACCGCGGGGTCTTCGGCAGCCGGTTCGACCACCGCCTTTAAGGCGTCCTCGCCCGTCGGCGCGGGGGCTGGCGCGGGGTCTTCGCCATCTCCAGTCGACACGGAGGTCGACGAGGGGCCCTTACCCGCATCAGACGGCGGGGCCAGATCCACCCCCGAGGCCTCCGGCAGCGAGATGTCGGGCAGCGTGCTGTCTAGATCGCTAAGGTCCTCGACCTCTTCGGCATGCGCCATCTGCAACAATAGCACACAATTAGCAAAACTACGCATACTCACACACATAACCATGCAAATGAACCTTTACCTGATCAATTGCCCGGTCGGACCTCTCCCGGACCGTCTCTCGGCCGTGCGGGCCCCACATCCTGTCGAAGAGCGCCCCCACCGACTGCTTCAGCACCGGGTCCTCGACCTGGAAGATTTCGCGTTCGAAGTTTTCGTCCAATTGGTCGAAGACCTCAAAATGCCCGCACCCCTCGCGGGACAAAGCATTTACGGCCCCCTCGCAGGTGACGAGAGAGGCAAAGGACATGAGGCCCATCACAATCGTCGGGAGCACCCCCAACTCCTCCTGTAACCATTCGAGGAAGTGGAGGCCCGCCTTTTGGCTGGGCGCTTCGAAGGCAGCGGTCCGCACACCCAGTTCCTGGTACGCATCCACGAATTGCGCATGCGTCCGCTCGACCTCCGCGCGCGTCGAGGGCTCGGCTTTGTCCACGCGGTTGCGCAGGCTGTTGAACCTCGCCTCCAGCTCCTCGGCGCGTTGGCAGGCGAGACTGCCCTCCGCCCGTGCAAGCTTGGCGTCAGCTTGCGCAGCCTGCGCATCAGCAATGGCCTTGTTCGCCTCCCTCCTCTCCTCCACCAGCTGGCACCGGAGATCCGCCTTCTCGGCCTCCATAGCAGCCAACCTCTCCATCAGCCTATGGTTTTTACTTTCCGCAGCCGACTTCTCCCGAACAGCATCCGCATGCTGCGCACGAAGACGCTCGACTTTGGCAGCAAACTCCGCAGTCAGAGCACCCGACGCAACATGGTCGGCAAAGTCGGTCGCCTGCCACCAAAAACCATGAGACTCGCAACCTCATAAAAACAACGAACTATCAAAGTCCAACACGACTTATATGCTTCAGCTGCTGCGACAGCTGCTGCGACGCTGGCCTCAGCTGCCGGGACACGGAGCCCGCCACGTCCTTAGCGGCGGCGGCCGACGGAATCGCGTCGCTCGCGCAGAAGGCGGACCACGGGTCCTGCGAAGCACCCTTCGCACCAACCGCCACCGTCGACGAAGTAGCCACCACCGGAGTCGGGACAACAGCCAGTTGCCCCACATCCGACCCTGCACCAAGATCTTGGCTAAGACCTAGTCTAAAAAAACTTACCAACAAGATAATCCCCCATGCAGATATCTGTGTCGAAGTCGGCAACACGCGCCGCCGCCTCGACAGTACGTGGCGGCAAGGGCAACCTTCGCCCCTTCATAGGCTCACCCAAGGGTGGCTTGCCCGCGCCAGAAGTAGCAGCCTTCGCACCTGCCAAAGACTTCCTAGGCCCAGGGGCCGCCAGCTTCGCAGCCGGCGCCGGCTTGCTGCTGCCAGCGGCGGCAGACTTCGTGCCCCCCCGTGCCTTCTTCGCCTCACGGAAAGGATCCCCGATCCTAACGACCGCTCGACGCTTCTGCGTAGCGTCTTGACGATCCTTCTTTATCATTGCCGATACAACAGCAGCAATATTACGTCCGTAAGGAAAAATCTTCAAGTCATGAGCCATACAAGATGTAAACATGTCTTCGCCAGCCGCACGAGGGATCGGAACATTCTTTGGCATCGACCCCCGGTAACCCTCAGCATTCGCGCCGAAAACTCCCGGAGCTCGGGCGAAGACATCCTTCCCCCGAGGGCCATGCACGTCCCCATCAACTCCACAGCAAAGCTATCAGAGACCCCAAGTCCCCCACTACAGTACCTATTTTCCTCTTCTTAGTGCCTGGGGCAGCCTCCTGCGAAGGGCCTTCCTCAGTCACGGCCATTGGTTTCTTCGCGCGACGGTCGACGGCCACGGCAGCGTCGTCCCTAGGATAGCCGCCGTACGGCAAACGATTCAACTCAAAGACCCTATTCAGGCGGACGTTGGATCCACGGATATCCCAACTCCGTAGAGCCTCAGTCCTCGGCACATAACACCCCACAATCCGCACAACCCCGTCTTCCACTTCACCCACGAATGCGGCTGGATCCCGGCCACGCAGATCCAACGCGAAGGCCGGACATCGCACTAGCTGCTCACCCAGGGAGGGCATCTGGCGAGGGCATACTTCGCCCAACGCCCAGCCATGCGCCAAGGGCCACACTCCATAACCGATGAATTCCTCAACTAAATCGCGCCCGCTACTCATGCAGGCAGCACAACGAAGGGCCTCTTCGTCACTATCATCCTCCGCCACCTCAAACGGTGGGAACGCCACATAGCAGTGGGAGCACAACACGACCGCCGGGAGTCCTGGGAGGTCTTCGACCTCGCCTCCCACCACATTAAACCAATAATCATACCAATTACCCCACTTGTTGCGGGCGCAGGGAACTAGCTCAACAACTTCCGTCGAAGTCTTCCCAGTCCTCGGCGTAAAGGTGCACGATCCAAACTGTGCAATCTTGCTTCCAACTTTTCTCTTCTGCCAGTGCAAACAATAATTCTTGGCGAAGACCTCTACGGAGGGCTGACCGCCATACGAAGTCACTGCCCAGACATACTTCGCCAGGGCCACCACGACATTAGGTGTCAATTGATGGATCTGCACGTCATACCTCTGCAACACTTCCACCACAAAACGATGCACAGGCAACCGAAGGCCAGTAGTGAAAAATGCCTCGAACACAACCATCTCACCCTCCGACTCAGGAATCTCTTCCGCCCCCAAAACTCGTCCAACTCTGTTCCCAAAATACCCCAACTGCTGCATGTCTTGCACGCGAACCGAGGAGATCCTCAAAACACCGAATTCCACCATGTGGCCCAGGTGTAGCTCCACTGCCACCAAATCACTGAAGGTACCCTCGGACGACGATTCGCCCAACGGCGTATTCGCAGCGAATGAAGAAGAAGACGGCATGGCTACGTACCGTCGGCAGCGGCGCGCGGTCTGCTTGATGCGGGCCAGATCTCCGATGAACAGGAGCAAGGAGGGCAGGCGAGCGGGCGACCGGTTTCAAAATGCTAGGGTTTTGCGGCGCATAGAAAGGTAAGAGAGCCTGAGCCATGCTACCCCCCTTTTATACACAGGGCGCGATGCCTCGGGAAGCCCGCAGTCCAACAGTACCGCGTCTATCAATGGTCACATCAAAAACCCCCGCGGAACCACTTCTAGCGAGGGCAGCGTCTCCACCATCTAGCGACGTCTTCGGCACCAGATGACTCAGTCGAACTGGTCCCTCGGAGGGCAAATGTTGGGGCGAAGGCGAAGACGCTACCCTTCGCTCCAGGCCTTCGTCAACTCGCTGCACCAATGGAGGCAAGATGACCGGTGTGGCCCACCCTTCGTCCTCTTCACTGCAAGACGAAGGCCTACGATGAAGTCTCTCCATCCCACGTCCTCGCCCTACCTGGAGGCCCACGTGGGATTCGACCCATTGTAACAGGCCCTGCACAGACAGGCGTGTTATGGGCCTGATTTGTAATAGCTTTTCTGTAATGACAGTTTGTAACCCTCCCTTATGGGAACATTCTGGGGATAATCCAGGTGTCTGAGGGCATAAGCGTCCTTACATCGGGACGTTGGGTGCTCGGGCACCTATAAATACCCCCGTACAGTGCCCTTGAGAGGCCGGATTAATAGAGCAATTGCCATCTCGATTTAAACCTTACTTGCATCCTTTCCACTCCCTCGTTGGATCAACTTGCCCAGGAGAGCAAGTTCCAACATGTATTACATTTCCGAAGTCCTCACGGCTTCCAAGTGCAACATGACCAAACTCGAGAAAATTTCATACGCAGTGGTCATGGCTTCGCGCAAACTACAACACTATTTTGAGGCATTCAAAGTACGGGTCACTTCGGACAGGGGTCTGGGAGAATTGTTCAGGAACCCGGAGGCATCTGCTAGAATTGCAAAATGGGCAGCCGAGCTCTCCGGGTACCACATCACCTTTGAGCCTAGAATGGCAATCAAGTCACAAGTCTTGGCGGACTTCATCGTCGACTGGACAGGACCCGTGGGGCCACAGCAAGAGCACTCGGAAAAAGTCTGGACTATCCACTGTGACGGTGCATGGTGCCATGCGGGGGCAGGCGTCGCGGCGATCATCACATCACCCGCCGGCATCAAGTACAGATACGTCGCACGCCTCAGCTTTACTCTAGAGTCCGGCAGGTGCACCAACAACATTGCAGAATATGAAGTCGTCATCCTAGGACTTCGCAAACTACGGGCCCTCGGCGTTACCACATGCATCATCAGGACGGACTCCAAGGTCATCGCTGGCCAGATCGAAAAAGATTATTCAACAAAAGAGCCTCTGCTCATGCAATACCTCACTGCCATCCACGGCCTCGAAAGACAATTCAAGGGCTTCACCCTGCAGCATGTCGACCGCAACAAGAACAAAGAGGCCAATGCGTTGGCCAAGGCAGTAGCCAAGGGCGAGGCCCTGCCCTCCGACATGTTCTACCACGTCATCGGCACACCAGCCGTCCGTAACCCCGAAGGCTTGCAAATAACTCAAGACGCCGAAGGCCACCGAATCATCAACCTCATCATGGTCGAAGACTGATGGGCCCCAATAACACTATACTTGCAAGGCCACTACCACCCAACCGATTGCAATGAGGCCAAACGACTGAAACACAGGAGTAGGGATTTCGCAATAGTCAAGGGCCAACTGTACAAAAAGGGCATCAGCCAGCCTATGCTGAAATGCATAACCGAAACTGAAGGCCTAGAATTCCTTCGCGAAGTCCATGGTGGAACCTGCAACTCACACTCAGGACCTAGGGCCCTCGTAGCCAAGGTGATCCGTCAGGGATTTTATTGGCCCACGATAATTTGCACGACCAACCGAGTCACCAGGTCATGCAAGGCATGCCAAAAGTTCTCTCCTCGCTTAGACAACCCTTCACAATTCACTAAGCTCATTGCACACACATGCCCACTTCAGCGTTGGGGGCTAGACATCGTCGGGCCACTGCCTATGGCTCAAGGAAACTTAAAGCTCACCTTCGTCGCCGTCGATTATTTTACAAAGTGGATCGAGGCAAGGGTAGTCTCCTCGATAACAGCGAAGACCGCCCAAAAATTTTTCTGGCAAAACATTGTCTGCCGCTTCGGAGTCCCGTTCAAACTAACAGTCGACAACGGCAAGCAGTTTGATAGCCAAGATTTCAGGGAATTCTGCAGCTCCATCGGCACAAAGCCAGTCTTCGCCTCCATCTACCACCCATAGTCCAACAGCGTCGTTGAACGCACCAATGGCAAGATTTTTAGCGCCATTAAGAAAAGGCCCCTTGACGACAAAAGGGCAAATGGGCATACCAATTACCTGAGGTCATATGGGCACTGAACACGACAGAGTGCCGGGCAACCGGGTTCACACCTTTCCGTATGATGTACGGATCCGAAGCGATGACACCACCAGAGTTAAAGCATGGGTCCCCCGAACAGACGAATCAGCCATCCCCAACATCGACGAACCGACCTCCAAAGATCTCATCGACGGAGACCGCGTCCTCGCCCTGCAAGCCCTCAACAAGTATCAGGTCCAGACCAAAGCATGGCGTGACAACACTGTCGTCCTAAGGGAATTCAATGAAGGAGACCTAGTACTTGTAAGGACCACCAGGACAGAGTCCCGGGGCAAGCTAGAGCCAAAGTGGGAAGGGCCATACATAGTCAAGACAAAGGCATCCCCAAATGCTTACAGACTAGCAACGTCATCCGGCGAAGACCTAGAACACTCATGGAACATCGACAAGCTCCGAAAATTTTTCATTTAAGATCCAAGGCCCAAGCGCCTTTGTAATTCTTCAAACAATGTCATTTAGGCCCGCACTCTTTTCTTCCCGAGGGGTGAGGTTTTTAACGAGGCGGCGTCATGTAATATACCAACGAAAAGCCCCGCAAAAAACTCTAGCAAGCATCATTACCATAAGTGTCGAAAAAGACCGCATCGACGGTCTTCGACATTCGACGTATACGTAGTCACCGCGACATGTAGCCTAGACTACTCTCGCGTGCGACAAATCCGAGCAAAAGCCGCCTAAGGGTGCAGCCGGATAAGCACAACAAGTGCACGATACGAAGTCTTTACTAAAAGACAAATCCGAGCAAAAGTCGCCTAAGGGTGCAGCCGGATAAGCACAAAAATTGCACGATACGAAGTCTTTACTAAAAGACAAATCCGAGCAAAAGCCGCCTAAGGGTGCAGCCGGATAAGCACAACAAGTGCACGATACGAGGTCTTTACTAAAAGACAAATCCGAGCAAAAAGCTGCCCAAGGGTGCAGCCGGATATGCACCACAAGTGCGTCATACGAAGTCTTTACGATAAGTCATCCGCGCAGCCGGACATACAAATACGCGACTTCACCCTAATGGCGCAAAGTCTGTTATGATCAACTTAAAGGTGCGAAGTCTCTGCTATCTGACACGGTCGAACAAAAACCACCTACGGACGCAACCAGGTACACGTCATAAGCACCCACACATCACCCTGGCAAGCGAAGTCCCCATCTCATTTCACAACAATGTCGTCATAGTTTACATACACACAGCGAAGGGCCATCGGCCACATTGCACAAATAATAAGAAACACATTTTGTTGCCCTCCCTCCCTATTGCGAGCCGGGGGAGGGCAGCGTTCTCGCTCACTACCGCAACATGAGAGCGAGGGCAGCAAACATGCTACATTGGCTCAGCCTTCAGGATAAGGCCTGCCTCACGAAAATTAAATAACATCATCCTCAACTCCTCATCCTCAAAAAGATTCCATAGATCCCCCTCCCCAATACACGTCCCAGATGTCGATGACAGCAAATCTCGTTGGCCTCCCCGATCTACCTGAAGACGGGTTCGTTCCATCCCCATCCGTCGACGCCTACCACTTCACGACATCTCGCCAATATGATGCTTCGACATCGCCTTTCGCCGATGGTGCTCTTCGGTCATCGCCCCAGCAGGGGAGCAGACGCTTCGTGCACTTTAGGTTGCGGCAAGGACTCCGCCGCAGCTACATCCAACGCAGCAAAATAATCTAAATCCTCATCCGAAAACTCCTCAGTCCATGAAAGCGGGCTCCCAAACTCACCCCTGTCAGATGACCAAGGCCCAATTTCAAAACCAGATAAATTTTCATTAATAGGCACTGCATTCATAGCCCTAGACGTCAGAACCTGTGCAGCAACCGACTATCAGTATCACAAAAATAAAGTCCTAAACCCAACGCCCCTAACACGACCTCGCCACCTGCGAAGGAGCAGCCGGTGCTGCAGGGACTTCGTCGGCCGGTGCAGCTACCGCGGAAGTGTCTTCGCCAGCCGGCACAGTGGCCGCCGTAGGGTCCCTGCCAGGGCCGATCAGTGGCGCCGGTGGCTCTCTAACCCCCATCCTCACATCTTCTGCCCGAGTCACCGAGCTTTCTAGGCCACCGAAGTCGTCGACTTCTTCATCGTTCATCATCTCCAGAAATAGAACAAAATATTAAAAAAATTAAAAAATAAAATTAAAATTAAAACGTCACACACCTGCTCCAGCGCCCGGTCAGACCTCTCTCGGACAGTATCGCCGGCCGTGAGGGCCCCACATATTGTCATGAAGCGCCCCAGTGGACCGCTTTAGCACCTCGTCTTCGACCTAGAAGATTTCACGGTCGAAGTCCTCGTTTGCCCGGTCAAAGACTTCGAAATGCCTGCATCCCTCACTGGACGAAGCATTCGCAGCCTCCTCGCAGGTAATGAGCGAGGCAAAGGACATGAGGCCCGTCACGATGGACGGGAGCAACTTCAGCTCCTCCTGCAACCATCCGAGGAAGCGGAGGCCCACCTCCTCGCCAGACGTGTCGAAGGGGGTGGTACCCGCACCAAGCTATCGGTACACGTCCACGAGCAACACATGCGCTCGGTTGACCCCAGTGTGGGTGGAGGCCTCTGCTTTGTCTAGATAGCCGCGCAGACTCCTGTGCGCCGACTCCGCGTTGGTAGCGCGCTTGAGGGCAAGGTTGGCCTCAGCATGGGAAGCCTAGGCCTCTGCGCGGGCCTTGTTCGCATCTTCCTTTTCTGCCGCAAGCCAGCGGCCGAGGTCCTCTTTTTTAGCCTCCGCCGCTGACAACTTTTCCAGCAAAATGCGGCCCTTGTTTTCTGCGGTAGATTTGTCTCACATAGCCTCAGTATGCTGCGTTCGAAGGCGCTCAATCCTCCCCTTGAGTCGCCGCCTTTCGGCAGCAAACTCTGAGGTCAACGCCCCCGACGCAATGTGCTCGGCGAAGGCGGCCACCTGGCACAAAAGACTGTCAAATTCAAGGCCATAGACGAAAAACAAACTTTAAGAGGCAAAGATTACTCATGTGTTTTAGCTGCTGCGCAACTGAGCCAGCCATGTCCTTCACGGTGGCGGTTGAAGCAATGTCGCTGCTGGCGCAGAACCTGGACCATGGGTCCTGCTAAGACCCCTTCGCCCCCGTTGCCACAGCCATCGGGCCAGCCGCCACCGGCGCCAGGACAACAGCTAGTTGCCCAGACTCCGCTCCTGCACCACGGTCATGTCAAAAAAAACTCACCAGCAGGTCCACGCCCTGTGTGGCCGTCGAATATCGCGACCCCGCCCACAAGGTAGTCGTCCACGGAAATATCCATGGAGACTTCGGCACCACCCACCGCCGCCTCAGCAGCACGCGGTGGCGAGGGAGGCCTTCGCTCTTGTGTGGGTGTGGCAGGCAGTGGCATGCTGGCGTCGGGTGCGCTAGGCAGAGGCATGCTGGCACTGGGGCGGCAGGCTTCGCGCTCGCTCGCACCATTTTGACTTCGTGTCGTGGGTCCCCAACCCTAGTGAACGCCCGGTGTTTCCGCGGCGCGACTTGACGATCCTTCTCCATCACTGCCGATACAACAGTAGCAACATTCCGTCCGTAAGGGAAAATTTTCATCTCACGAGCTAATCGAGATGTAAACATGTCCTCGCCGGTCGCCCGGGGAATCGGAACATTCCTAGGCCAGCGACCCCCGGTAACCTTCAGCATTCGCGTGGAAGATTCCCAGAGCTCGGGCGAAGACATCGTCTCCCCGGGAACCGCGTAGGTCTCCCACAAATCCGCAGCAAAACGATCGGAAGCCCTCGACTCCTCAGCTGATGTACCTAATTTCCTCTTCTTAGCGGCCACGCTCGGCGCTGTTCCCTGCGAAGGGCCCTCGTCGGCCGTTGTCACCACCTTTTTTCCCCGGTGGACAGCAGCATCGGCATCGTCGTCCCTCGAGTAGCCGGCATACGGCAAACAGTTCAACTCAAAAACGCGGTTCAACCTAACATTTGAACCGCAGATATCCTAACTCCTCAGGGTCTCTGTCTTCGGCACATACTTTCCTACAATCTTCGCGGCCTCGGCCTCCACTTCACGCACAAATGCGGCCGAGTTCCGACCGCGCAAATCCACCACAAAGGCAAGACTTTGCACCAACTGGTCGCCTAGGGTTGGCATCCGACGGGGGCACACTTCGCCTAGTACCTAGCCATGCGCCAAGGGCCACACTCCATAGCCGATAAATTCCTCAACCAAGTCACACCCGCTACTCAAGCGGGCAGCATATCAAAGGGCCCCTTCGTCCTCGTCTTCCTCCGCCACCTCGAATCGAGGGAACGCCACATAGCAGTGTGAGCACAGAATGGCCGGAGGGAGGCCAGGCAGGTCTTCGATATCACCAGGAGCCACATAGAACAAAAAATCCCACCAGTTGCCCCATTTGTTCCTAGCACAAGGGACTATCTCCACGACTTCAGCCGAAGTCTTCCCAGGCCTCAGCATGAAGTGCACGATCTAAATTGTGCTATCTTATTTCCTATTTTCCTTTTCTGCCAATGCAGGCAATAATTCTTGGTGAAGACCTCCACAGACGGCTGCCCGCCGTAGGAAGTAACCGCCCAAACATACTTCGCCAGCGCAACCACGGCGTTAGGCGTCAACTGGTGGACCTGCACTTCGAACCATCACAACACCTCCGCCACAAATCGATGTACCGGGAGGTGAAGATCGGCGACAAAAAAGGCCTCAAAAACAACCAACTCGCCTTTAGGCTCGGGGATCTCCTCTACACCTGGTGCCCGCCCGACGCCGTCACCAAAGTAACCAAGCCGCTGCATCTCCAGCACGCGGACCGAGGAAATCCTCGAAGTACCGAATTCCATGGTATGGCCAGGCTACAACTCCATCACCGCCAAATCGCTCAAAGTCTCCTCGAACGACAGCATGGTCGGCGATGCACTCATAGCAGACGAAGAAGAAGACATTGCAACGTACCGTCGACGGTGGCGCGCGGTCTGCTTGATGCAGGCCAGATTTCCGAAGCAGGAGAGCAAGGAGGGCACGCGAGCAGTTTACAAAAGCTAGGGTTTTTACTGCGCAAACGCAAGCCAGAAATAGGCCCGGCCACGATCGACTTTTTATAGGCACGACGCGACGCCTCGGGAAACATACAGTCCAACGGTAACACGTCCATCAACGGTCACATTTCAAAAACCCCGCGGGACCACTTCGAGCGAGGGCAGTGTCTTCACCATCTAGCGGTGGTCTTCAGCACGAGCTGACTTAGTCGAACTGGTCCCTCGAAGGGCAAATGTTAGGGCAAAGGCAAACACGCCACCCTTCACTCTATGACTTCGTCCTCTCACTGCGTAGACGAAGGCTAAATCCACAGAACACTAGAACGAGCCAAGGGCACCGACCAGAGGGAGGCCTGTGCGACCCCCTTCACTCTCGTGTTGCAAGACGAAGGCCCCATCGATGTCTACGGACCTCCCGCTCTCACCACCGGAAGAGGCCCATGTGTGATTCGGCCCATAGTGATGGGCCTCGCAAGGATAAGTGTGATAAGGGCCATGTCTGTAATAAGGTTTACCTTGATGACTATCTGTAACCTCCCCTTGTGGGAATATTTTGGGGATAAACCGGGTACTCGAGGGTCTAAACGTCTTTGATAGGGACAGGTGGCCCCTCGAGTACCTATAAATACCCCCGTACAGTGCCCAGGCATGGGGATTAACAAAGCTTTTGGCATTCCATGCTAAACTTTGCAAACACGCTTTCCACTTCCCCATTGGATCAACTTGCCTAGGAAGGCAGGTTCCAACAATGCATCTGCTGAAAGTAAGGATCAAAATATCCAGGTCCAGACTGCCATAATTGTCCATGCTGAGGTGGAGGAGAAGGCATCTGCTGAGCTGGATCATCCTTAGGATTAGTAGCATAATTATCTCTAGGGACTCCCTTGTCATCAGGGAAGGGGGTGAGAGGCCTGGTGAGAAAACCAATCTTATTTTTGAAAGGCCTAAATGGAGTGTGAGCTATCTCACACTGCCCCTCAAATCTGGTTTTAGCCTTAATCAAAGCCATTATATAAGGAGCATATGCAAGGTTTTGGTTCCTGTCCATCTTAAGGTCGTTGAGCTGCCTCATCAAGAACAGAACCACAATCATAACCTTTCCTTTCATCACTTGATCAATAATATTCCAGAACTTATATCTAATCTTTCTTTTATCCCCACTCTTGGGAAGAATAGTGACCCTAGCAATTTTATTTATGATAGTAGTATGGTGCCTCAGCCATGGAGTCTCTCCAAATCTCCTAGGGATGCCCAGCCTTGTAGGCTCATAATATTGAACTTAGTCTTCAAACTACTCCTCAGTATATAAGTCAACTCCATTAGAGATCACATCATAATCCAGATTGTTTGCAGTGGCAAACTCAGCAAAAGTGGCCACATATCTCTTAAACCCTATCATCCAGACAATCAGCTGATCTTCAATATTTATCTCTCTAGTAGAAAGAAATTGCTTAACTACCAGTTCACTGAAATCAATTCTCTGCCCCATGAATGCATACAAACCACATGCCTGAAATTTAGCAATTAAGCCTTCCATTACTGACTGACCCTGCATATAATCCTAGTTTATCACTTGACGCTTATGGAACTTAGTGTCCATAAGAGTTCCCTAGAAGAAATCAAACTGCAACTGGGTATGAAATATTGAATATTTGTATCACAAGGAAGAGTGAACTGGTCAACGGTCCTTCTGGAGGAATACTCAGCCATAGAAAACCTCATGTTTGGATATGTCCATCCTGTGATGTCAATAGGGTAGTCAGGATGTGTGTGAGGTGCATCCTCAGTATCCAAAGAAACACTGCCTCCAGCTGAAGATTGGGCCTTAGAATCAACGGTAGGACTGTAGTCAGTATCATCTGCACGACGACGCTTGGACAGAAAGTGCCCTACTAGCTTCTTCTTTAGACCACCAGTACCACTGTAATAACATACAAAAGAATCCCAACAATCAATAGACAATCACAGGAAACATTGCAACTTTGAAAGAGTTGATCTGCTAGAAGGCTGACGGTCCGCTCTAGGGGCCGGATGGTCCGCACAACCATAGCCGAACAGTCCACGCCACCCAGGCGAACGGTACGCGATTGTTCAGAGGTCATTTTCAGAACCCCAAATCGTCCCAAATTTCCAATCACAAAAATTAGACAGAATATCCATCGGAATCAAACCAAAACTTTGCACTACATTCATAAGAATACCATAAGCAATTGCACCAATCAATTTGTGGAAACGTCTACCCAAAATCAGATCAGAGACCAGTTTGTAGAAACCCTAGAATATGCAATATTTGAACAAATTTCTTGATAATTTGGAATACTGAGAGGAAGACATGGTTGATGAACTCCAAGGACTCAACCGGGCAGTACCCGTGCGAATCTAAATCTCCAAAGTCTCACAAACGATAAGACACTCGATGACGTGGAGAGTGAGAGAGAGACAAAGCAAATGAGTGAAAATGACCAAGGGTCTGCCTCTGCCTGAGATATCATCCTGTCGTGGAGGGTTCATGGGGGGACGACGGACGGTCCATGGCCTGGAAACCCCAGACTATTTGTCCTGTCTCCCGGACTGTCCAGAAACTGATACTGCGGATAGTCCGTGGTCATAGCCTGGACAGTCCGCAGCCTGACACTCAGATTTCCAATCTCTGCATGTTTTCTGATTCCGAATTTCAAAATGGGTTTTTGCTCGAATATGGACATTTTGACTGATCCAAGGATTAGTATGCATGCATATATACATAATATAATTGCATGATTTAAATTTTCACACAAATATACTAGAATTATGCAATAATAAAAAATTCATCAAAAGTAGCCAATAAATAACCTAGAAAGCACATTCTAGAGCACAAATACCATGCTTTACATGTGTACTCAACTTCAAGCCACGTTTGAGAGATCAATCACGTTCATTTCACTTCGCAACTTGCAAAATCTTGTTTTATCCAACGGTTTTGTGAATATATCCGCTAATTGATCATCTGTCCTAATAGAATAAATAGAGATATCCCCCTTTCCAACATGAACTCTTAAGAAGTGATGTCTTATATCAATATGTTTTGTTCTTGAGTGTTGGACCGGATTAATAGCCAATTTCGCCGCTCTCTCATTATCAAACATGAGAATAACATTCTTGAAGGAAATTCCATAATCCAATAGAGTTTGCTTCATCCACAATAATTGAGCACAACAATTATCGGTCGAAATATATTCGACCTCGACAGTAGAGAGAGCGACCGAGCTTTGCTTCTTAGAGGACCATGAAACAAGAGACCTCCCAAGAAATTGACAACATCCGGAGGTGCTCTTCCTATCAACTTTGCACCCCGCATAGTCCGAATCCGAATATCCAATCAATTCAAATTGAGCACCTTTGGGATAACATAGACCAATATTGGGGGTATGCTTTAAGTATCTTAGAATTCTTTTTGCGGCTTTCAAGTGAACCTCTCTAGTTGATGCTTGAAACCGAGCACACATGCAAACACTAAACATAACATTGGGCCTAGATGCGGTATTGTAAAGCAAACTACAAATTATTGAACGAAAGAGTTTTTGATCAACGATTGTACCTCCCTCATCCAAATCAAGATGACCATTTGTAGCCATAGGAGTCTTGATTGGCTTTGCATTTTCTAAGTCAAACTTCTTGAGAATGTCCTTCAAATATTTAGATTGACTCACAAAGATTCCATCTTTCAATTGCTTAATTTGAAGACCGAGAAAAAACTCAATTCTCATATCGTAGACATTTCAAATTCCTTTGACATCATTTTGCCAAACTCCTCACAAAATGACTCAGTTGATCCAAAAATAATATCATCAACATAAATTTGACAAACAAATAAATCTTTACAAATCCTTTTAGTGAATAAAGTAGTGTCAACCTTTCCAATTTTGAAGTCTTTGGAAAGCAAGAAATCCCTAAGCCTTTCATACCAAGCGCGTGGATCTTGCTTAAGCCCATAGAGAGCTTCAGAAAGCTTGTACACGTGGTTAGGTCTTTTGGGGTCCTCAAAAGTGGGAGGTTGTTCCACATACACTACTAGTTCACTAATTTTACCATTTAAGAAGGCACTCTTTACATCCATTTGATAGAGTTTGATGTTATGGGCACTAGCATAAGCAAGGAGAATTCAGATAGCTTCTAATCTTGCCACGGGAGCAAATGTCTCACTGAAATCCAATCCTTCTACTTGAGTATATCCTTGTGCCACTAATCTTGCCTTGTTCCTTACTACCAAACCATCTTCATTATGCTTGTTGCGAAACACCCATTTGGTACCAATAACATTGTGGTTCTTGGGTCTCTCAACAAGCTCCCAAACTTCATTACGGGTAAAGTTATTTAATTTCTCATGCATTGCATTTACCCAATCAACATCAAGTAGAGCTTCATCTACATGGTTAGGTTCAATACAAGATACAAAAGAGAAATGTTAACAAAATGAAGCAATATGAGAGCTAGTTTGAACACCCTTACTAATATCACCCACAATTTGATTAACAGGGTGATCCTTTACCATTGAATGATGAATTCTTGATGCAATTTGAGAATTACTAGTTGAACCTTGAGAAGGGACCGAATGACTTGAAATATCTTGAACATGATCATCCTCAACTTCATCATTTTGTTGGCTTTGGTGAGTTTCCTCATTTAGAGTTGAAGAGGAGAATGACAACCTACACTATCATCATCATTTTCCTTTGGCTTTATTTCGCTAATAGCCATAGTTTTCATAGCATTTCTCAATTGAATTCCACCAACATCATCCAGGTTATCATTTTTATCTTGAGATCCATTTGTTTCATCAAACTCAACATCATACGCTTCTTCAATAATACCATGAGTTTTGTTGAAAACTCTATAGGCCTTGCTATTTGATGAATACCCAAGAAGAAAGCCCTCATCACATTTCTTCTCAAATTTAGAGAGCTGACTACCTTTCTTAAAAATATAGCATTTGCAACTGAACACTCTAAAATAAGAGATATTCGGCTTTCTACCAATAAGTAATTCGTAAGGAGTCTTCTTTAAGAGCTTGTAACAATATAGCCTATTTGATGCATTACAAGCGGTGTCTATAGCTTCAGCCCAATAAGAATCTGACACGTTATATTCCGCTAGCATAGACCTAGCCATATCAATAAGAGTCCTATTCTTCATTTCAACAATTCCATTTTGTTCTGGTGTATACTTGAAAGAAAATTCATGTTTTATACTCTTGTCATCACAATATTCATCAATTCTAGCATTTTTGAATTCCAACCCATTGTCACTTCTAACTTTCTTGATGTCAAATTCAAATTGATTTTGATCCAACATAGCAAATGACTTGAATGTTTCAAACACATTAGATTTATCCCAAAGAAAATAAACCCAAGTGAATCTAGAATAATCATCCACAATTACGAGGCAATAAGAATTACCACCAATACTCACAAAAGATGTTGGTCCAAACAGATCCATGTGAAGTAATTACAATGTCCTATGAGTTGACATTTGACTCTTGTATGGATGAGTGTTTGCCACTTGCTTCCTAGCTTAACATGAACTACACAATTTGTTCTTTTCAAACTTCACATCCTTCAAACCTCGAACTAAGTCATGCTTGGTTAATTGATTTAGTTGTCTCATACCAATATGACCAAGTATTCTATGCCATAACCATCCTAGTGAAGCCTTAGAGAATAGACAAGTTGTAAGCTTTTCCTCATTGGATGAAAAATCAATAAGATAAAGATTTTCATATCTAAAACCTTTAAACATTAGATTGCTACCATCAACGCTAGAGATGAGAACATCATCAACAGTGAAATTGCAACTAAAACCTAAATCACATAGTTGAGCTACCGATAGCAAGTTGAAGTTTAGAGATTCAACTAAAAGTACATTCGATATGGAATGGTCATTTGAGATAGCAATTTTACCCAAACCTTTAACCTTTCCTTTGTGATTATCTCCAAATGTGATGCTATCATAATTTGAACAACCTTCTTCACTCATTTGGGTGAACATCCTCATATCCCCGGTCATGTGTGGAGTGCAACCACTATCCAACACCCAATGATTCCCTCCCGCCTTGTAATTTACCTTAGCATCACCCTTTGTCATGAGACAATGAGGAGATGAGAAGAGTGAAGGAGCCTCCTTGATGGCGATTCCGGCATTTAGTTTGGATGAGAAATCATCATCATCCGAGCTAGCATCCGAATCCCATTCAACTAGATAGACTTTGTCATCCTTCTTCTTGTGATAAAATTTCTTCTTCTTATCATCTCCATCTTTGCCCTTATTCTTCTTGCTTGGACAATTCATGGCAATGTGACCAGGTTTCCCACACTCAAAACACTTTCTATCATTAAAAGAATTTCTTCTTGATGTTTGGCCTCTTCTAGGTTGACCCTTCTTCCTCATGAATTTGTTGAATTTCTTCACAAAGAGAGCCAACTCCTCATCACTCTCACTACCATTTCCTTCATCTTCACTTTATTTCTTTTCAATTGCCTTAGAAGCTTTAGCTTTGAGAGCTATTGGTTCACTTTTCACTTTCTTAGCCAAACTCATAGCCTTGGCTTGAGACTTCTTGAATATATCTTGAGTAAGAATTTATCCCAATACTTCATTTGGAGAAGTAGTGGTCAAATCAATTCTTACTAACATGGTCACAATAGTGTCATATTTCTTTGGAAGAGATCTAAGAAACTTATGAGTGAAATCCACATCCGGTACATTAAAACCGAGTCTCTTGAGTTCATTTACTATGTCATTTAACTGGTTAAACATGTCGGACACACTTTCATCTTATTTTATGAGAAATTGCTCCAATTTTCCCTTGCATACATATAAGTTTGCACCCTTCACAGTTGTAGTTCCTTCATGAATTCCCATTAGCGTAGTCCAAATCTCATGAGTAGTTGTGAGATTCTTGATACGATTGAACTCATTTATGTCTAGAGCATCGTAGAACACATTCATGGCTTGATCATTGGTTAGAACATTTTCATTGTTACTAGGTGATGGTTCATCTTACTTCAATACAACAAATCCATCTCTAACAATTGGCTAATCTTTTCTCCCATTGCTTTAAGATGCATTGACTTTCTTATTTTCTAATAGTCATAATTGTTCCCATCAAAATGTGGTGGCTTCCCAATGTGCACATTGTTGTTACTAGCCATTTTGTCCAACTCCAGTATGGTCAAATCCACAGATAATGGAGTCCAAGGCTCTGATAGCACTTGTAGGATCTAGGACACCAGCTAAAGGGGGACGGTTTTAACTAAAATCAAAGACACTAGAGAAATTTAATCAATGTGACAAGAGATATAAATTTTGTAGCTATGATAGGAAAGCAAACTATGATGAACAATTACGGTAATACTATAAATGATGGACAATACACAAATTACTAACTATTTGCAAAGTAATAAGTAAAGAGTGAAGAGAATGACACCGAGATTTATCCTATGGTATCGGTGATTTGTCGATCACCCCAAATCCACGTTGAGGTGGAATTAAAGCTCTCACTTGTTCCTCTATCAAGACGTGGCTTGATCTTGGAGCCAAGTGGACAATAAATCACTCAATACCTTGATTCCACTAGCGTCGCCTTTGTCTCTCCGGCGGGGTGGGCATGAACCCCTCACAATCAACACCGCGGCTCCTGCACAACCTTCATGGAGAGCTCGACGGAGACAACACCCGAGTCATCTAGGAGGTGGCAACCTCCAAGCGTAACAAGCCAACGAAGCTTGCCCGGTGTACCACCTAGTGCCTCAAGGATCACCAATGGATGCAAATGCACTAGGAGCTCTCAATCACTCAATAGAATGTAATCTTGTAACACCCGGATTTTAGGGATCCAAAACCCGGGGTTAACATAAACACCTGATATGCTGGGACCAAGTCTCATACATATGATGTATAGTGGCACAGGATCGAATGTCACAACTTTATATATAACAGGAGTTCTATACAAAATAAATAATTACATTATAAGGAGACAACGGTCCAGCAACCCAAAAGTTGACTGGGAGACGACGACCTAGACCTCTCACGAACTCATCACAGCATCCTCCATGAGCATCATCCTGTGGTACCTGTTCTTGACCTGTGGGGGGGTGTGAGACAGCAAGAGTGAGCTCACATACATTCATCGCTCAACAAGTTGTGGGGAATAATGTGCATGAACTCGCCAAAGGTGGGAGTTCACGTGAAGTGTAAGGCTTACCAAAGAAGATGGTTAGAGCTGAGCATTGCTTTTAAAGTTGGTCAAAATTTTATTAGCAGTTACTAAGTATAAGTAAATACCAACCCAATTAAATAGTAGAACAGAAGTAACAACATCACCTGCGATGCAATGCATATGACAAATTGAATTTAATTCCATAAATTAATCATGTGAGGGTCCGAGCTGCTCATGACCGTGAGCACGGCTAGTATACCAGTTTTACACTCTGCAGAGGTTGTACCCTTTACCCACAAGTCATGTTACCCATCTGCCAAGGGATCGCGACTTCCCATACACCTCTACCGAGGAGGCGAGGCAGGGTAACACTACGAGGCCTTTACAAAGTTCCACTAGCTTCAGAAAACCCGCTACAGTTTATAGGAAGATCCAGTGCAGGAATCCCTTGCAGGACCGCCATCGCAGCAAAATCCTCCCGAGGGCCTCCCTACACTGACCTCTCCCCTACTGCCCTTGCCCCTTTCGGGTAAGGTAGTCTTCCACTAGCTTTCCTAATTAATCAGCCAAGGGCATCCCATACTACCCTTGTGGTAGCACTGTTTTCCCGGGTGGTCGCTCCATGTTCCAATTAACATAATGATCTTATCATGAACAATAAATAACAACTGATAATAAAAGTGTGATCATGAATAATGTATCTCCATACCCAACCACATATAGCACTAGCAAGTACTACCCAGAAAGATCAGTGGTAAACAAGGTATAAAGATAATCAAACTAGGTAACCTATTGGGTCCCATCAAAATTAACCTATGCAGATCATTATGATTAATTAGAACATGGCTGGGTAAAAAGAAGTGATCAAGGGCACAACTTGCCTGGGCCTTGAGAATCCAGGTACCAGGATGATCTTCAGGTGACTCGTGACCTCACTGCTAGTCGTAGTAATACAAACAAACAGTGTATAGGCAAAATTAACATTACACCAAACATGTATGCCAAAATACATATTAGTAATCTACATATTAAAATAAGATCACAGGAAAAAGAATTATTAATTTTGGAGTTGTAGATTTCAAGTTATGAATTTCCTAAGATTTAAGGTGATTTTAATATGATTAAATGATAAATAAATTTTCTGACAGAGTTCATGTCAAAACAGTGATTCTAAGTGGTAGAGAATATTATTACAAAATTTTAGGAATTGGAATGACTCAATTTGGAGCTAAAATGAATTAGTTATGAATTAATTAAGTTT
Source organism: Zea luxurians (assembly GCA_029449295.1). Classification (NCBI taxonomy): domain Eukaryota; kingdom Viridiplantae; phylum Streptophyta; class Magnoliopsida; order Poales; family Poaceae; genus Zea; species Zea luxurians. Next base: position 18,878,397 of record JAOPSE010000011.1, read on the forward strand.
CTGGATTTATTTTAACACTAAAAATCATTTTCTAAATCATTTTCTATGATTTTATAACTCTCTGGACTCGGCCTCATTTAATGGAAAACGCAGGGGGCTCTGGGTAAATCTTCTAAGACTCAGAGCACAGTCGCATAGGACGGCGGGTTCTATTTCAAAAAGTCCAGGGGCTCTTTAACAAAAGCGCCAGCGCGAAGGGGTATCGGATGGGCTGAGCCGTTCAGATTACAACCGACGGCCGAGATTTTATAACCAGCTACACATTCCGCCTACGCTCGGATCTCGATCCTATGATCCACAGAGCGCCACGTCCCCCCCCTAGCTCAGATCCGTCCGATGCCAAATCTACGCGCCCGTTTTAATTACCGCGAAGGGGTAAGGAGCGATCTAATCCTAGCCGTCCAGAACAGATCGGACGGCCGATACCCATCTCCCCTAACCTGGCCCAACTCCGGTAGCCACGCGGGGGTCACCGCGGCGGCGCTCTACCGGCGCGCTGCGATTCCGGCCATCCGGACCTTCATTTCCTAATTCCGTTGCTCCCCGCCCAATCGACGATGTGGCGAACTCAACCCCCCAACTAATTTCTACGGTAGTCGAGCACAGGGCTCAGTCCATGGTGCGAGCGGAACCCACGGCGGAGCACCAACCTCGGTGTGAAATCGCGGTTTCCTCGGTCGGCAATCCCATCTAGCGAAGCACCGTGTGCCATCCTCGCCTCCAACCGAAGCTCCCATACCCACTGGTGGGATCACGAGAGGTAGCGCGGGCGAGTTCCACGGTGGCGGACAAGTTTCCAAGCGGCGGAGCCATTGCCGAGCGATACGCTCAACCAAGCACTGCCCCAAACCTTGATTCTAGCGCAACTACTCGAAGAGGAAACCAACACGGATTAGGGAAACGAATTTTTACCAGGGATAGGGAGATGGTGATGCCCAGCCACGGCGCGGCGGAGGCGCGACTTCGGTGAGGAATTCGCCTCACCCGAGACGACCCCGGTCGCAGGCGATCCCCGTGTAAGCTTCCAAGGCCCCTTGGTGACGACCCACAGGCACCTACGGAGGCATCGTCGTCGGCGAACCGAAATTGGCCCGCGGCGGCGGATTTCTTCTTCTCTCGCGCTCCTTCACGTCTTTGGTGAATCCCGGGCTCCCTTTTATACCCCGAGCCACGACGTGACCATCGGGGAAAGGATGGCCGCGCCGAGCGCGGAACCCGCGGGTGGTTGTGGAATCCCGAGCTCCCCGGCGGCGGCTGTTACAACGGCGCGCGAAGCTCGCGGCGGACTCGGAATCGTGGAGAAGAAAATGCTGACCAAAGGGGCCCACACGACAGCGACAGACGGCGAACGAATCCGCGCGGAAGGGGGGTGTGGCTGAGCGGTGGGCCCCGCCCGTCAGCGAACGTGGAAGCCACGGGTCCCGTGCGCGTGGAAGCGACTGACGAGCTGGCCCCGCGTGTCGGTGAGAGGCGAGAGCGCGCGTGAGGAGGAGTGGGCCGCGCGGGTTAGATTGTTTTAAGTGGGCCGAAATGAGGTATGGCGGCCCATGAGACTGTTTCGTTTTATTCTTTTTATTTTCTGTTTTCTTTTCTTCATTTTCAAACCCAATTTGAATTCAAGTTTAAATTCAAACTTTTGTGAATAACTTGTCCTCAGTTTGAATAGTATAATTTAATAATATAAGTGTGAAGAATTTTTATTCTGATTTTATTTTATTTTATGTAGTATTTTTCTTAGTTCTTCCCTACTCCTTTTATTTTCTATTTTCCATTTTCCTTTCCATTTGAATTTCAAATCAACACAAGTTTAAAGTTCAAACACTTTAATTTGGATACACATATAAAACTTCAGCATAATGTGCAAAAACATATTTTATATATTTCTTTATTTATTTTAGTTCTTTTAGACAAGCTTTTAATCATATAGTAGAATAATCCCTACCTTATTACTTCTAGGGAAATCAAATTTACATTGTAGACTATATATATTAAGAAATAGCTTAATCCTAATTCTTTTATATATCCTAACCCAAGGGCAATTTAGATTATCTAAGTATCTTTAATTATGTATCTTTAACATATATATGAGTGGAAACTTCTAAATTATGATTATCTTTAAGGGAAGGTGTTTTGATTTAAAATCTTTGAGAATTTTTCCCTGTTTTCACAAGATTGAACTTTAGGGTGTTACAAATCCTACCCCCCTTAAAAATAATCTCGCCCTCGAGATTTGTAAGAAAGAGGATATAGGAAAAGTGATTTGAAATCTAGCTTTTAGTTTCTAATTAGTTCAAAATCAAGAGTCTCTTTTTTTTATTAGTTAGTTATTAGGAGAGCATAGGTATATATGGTTATAGACACTTTATTATGCAGGATAAAGGATATCTTTTAAAGCCTATATAGGTTTGGGCAAGAAAGAGTGGGGTAAAGAAAGACTCCATCCAAGATTGTGGATCTTGACTCATCTTGGTGACCTCACTTGATCCTTGAAGACTTGAGTTGGTGCTCATCCTTTCTTGATGAAGTTAATCATCTTCTCCGGTCTTGTCCCATTGATTCGAGGTTAGTGTATATCATTGGAGTTGGGGAACGTGGTTAAAATAGATATGGATGAGATAGACTACATGATGTAGATCAAAAGTTTGTTTTGTTATTAAGTGGGAATAGAAAGGTTATACCATTCATCATGGTTCTATGGGTTGGGTTAGCTCATGGTTGAATTGATCCAATGTGCTAAGATGAGTTAATACATGGCTAGTGGGGTCTAGTCTCTTCTACTAGTGTCATTAATCTGTTTAAGTGAACCACATTAAGTTAGATAATATTAGACCACACTGGATTAGGTCACATTAGGTAAGATAAGATCTAGATTGAATTGGATATGACTAGATTAGACTAGTTTAGGTTAGATAGGTCCAACAGGGTAGAATATGTTAGGATGTTTTGAGATTAGTTAGATATGTTATGATAAGATAGAGTCTCTTGCTAGTTTATAATTGAGAGGTTATGCAACTATCAGATGGTTAAGGTAGTTGCATATGGCCAAGTCGATCTATCATTCTTAATTTAGTGCAGGGTGAACTAAGTTAAGACTTGTTCTATAGAAGTAGAGTCTAAACTATTTCATCAGTATTATCTAACATGTTTGATAAGTTAGTTTAGATTAGATCAGATCTAGGTTAGATTGGTGTGACTAGTTTGACTAGATAAGATCTAATTAATTTGCATTAGATCATGGTTGATGAACTAGGGTGGATAAGTATGCCTATTAGGATAAGATGGGTCCATAAAGATAAGATAAAATCTTTTGAGGTTAGTTAGATCTATTAGGATGAAATACAATCTTTTCAAGATAGGATGAGTATCTTTTAAGATGAGATGGATCTAGAATAAGAGAATATATATATATATATTTTTTTAAGATAGAATGGATCTATATACATTAGGATAAGTTAAGACCTTTTGAGATAAGATAGATCTATGAGTGTAGGATAGAATCTCTTGAGATGAGATGAATCTATTAAGATAGGGGAGAATCTTTTAAGATAAGATGAATTGGTTAGAATTAGATCTTTTAGAATAAGATAAATCTCTAAGCTAGATATGTTCCAATGGGGATAATCTAGGTTGTCTAGTTATTTTATAAATATATTTTTATACCTATGTGTATATGCAGATGCAATTGTGGACATTACTCCACAACTCATCACACTCAAACAAAGATCCAAATCAGACAAGTATCATAATAACAAACATTCAAATACATAGACACTTATAAAAATAGTTTTGTTTTTGTTCCTAGGATTAGGTCTCCTATTCCTAAATTCACTTTTAGGCACAGAGTTTCAAAATGTGAAATCCACATTTGTCTTTAGAAAGATAAAGGTAAGAATAATCAGAGTAAAGCGGAAATAGATGAGAAAAGATTAAGATAAGTTTAGAAATGAATCAGAGTAGCAAAGGTAAGTAAGTATTGGTTGTCCAGTTCTATCTAGGTTTCGTCCTACAGTCAACATTCCTCTGATACCACTTCTGTAACACCCGGATTTTAGGGATCCAAAACCCGGGGTTAACATAAACACCTGATATGCTGGGACCAAGTCTCATACATATGATGTATAGTGGCACAGGATCGAATGTCACAACTTTATATATAACAGGAGTTCTATACAAAATAAATAATTACATTATAAGGAGACAACGGTCCAGCAACCCAAAAGTTGACTGGGAGACGACGACCTAGACCTCTCACGAACTCATCACAGCATCCTCCATGAGCATCATCCTGTGGTACCTGTTCTTGACCTGTGGGGGGGTGTGAGACAGCAAGAGTGAGCTCACATACGTTCATCGCTCAACAAGTTGTGGGGAATAATGTGCATGAACTCGCCAAAGGTGGGAGTTCACGTGAAGTGTAAGGCTTACCAAAGAAGATGGTTAGAGCTGAGCATTGCTTTTAAAGTTGGTCAAAATTTTATTAGCAGTTACTAAGTATAAGTAAATACCAACCCAATTAAATAGTAGAACAGAAGTAACAACATCACCTGCGATGCAATGCATATGACAAATTGAATTTAATTCCATAAATTAATCATGTGAGGGTCCGAGCTGCTCATGACCGTGAGCACGGCTAGTATATCAGTTTTACACTCTGCAGAGGTTGTACCCTTTACCCACAAGTCATGTTACCCATCTGCCAAGGGATCGCGACTTCCCATACACCTCTACCGAGGAGGCGAGGCAGGGTAACACTACGAGGCCTTTACAAAGTTCCACTAGCTTCAGAAAACCCGCTACAGTTTATAGGAAGATCCAGTGCAGGAATCCCTTGCAGGACCGCCATCGCAGCAAAATCCTCCCGAGGGCCTCCCTACACTGACCTCTCCCCTACTGCCCTTGCCCCTTTCGGGTAAGGTAGTCTTCCACTAGCTTTCCTAATTAATCAGCCAAGGGCATCCCATACTACCCTTGTGGTAGCACTGTTTTCCCGGGTGGTCGCTCCATGTTCCAATTAACATAATGATCTTATCATGAACAATAAATAACAACTGATAATAAAAGTGTGATCATGAATAATGTATCTCCATACCCAACCACATATAGCACTAGCAAGTACTACCCAGAAAGATCAGTGGTAAACAAGGTATAAAGATAATCAAACTAGGTAACCTATTGGGTCCCATCAAAATTAACCTATGCAGATCATTATGATTAATTAGAACATGGCTGGGTAAAAAGAAGTGATCAAGGGCACAACTTGCCTGGGCCTTGAGAATCCAGGTACCAGGATGATCTTCAGGTGACTCGTGACCTCACTGCTAGTCGTAGTAATACAAACAAACAGTGTATAGGCAAAATTAACATTACACCAAACATGTATGCCAAAATACATATTAGTAATCTACATATTAAAATAAGATCACAGGAAAAAGAATTATTAATTTTGGAGTTGTAGATTTCAAGTTATGAATTTCCTAAGATTTAAGGTGATTTTAATATGATTAAATGATAAATAAATTTTCTGACAGAGTTCATGTCAAAACAGTGATTCTAAGTGGTAGAGAATATTATTACAAAATTTTAGGAATTGGAATGACTCAATTTGGAGCTAAAATGAATTAGTTATGAATTAATTAAGTTTCTGGATTTATTTTAACACTAAAAATCATTTTCTAAATCATTTTCTATGATTTTATAACTCTCTGGACTCGGCCTCATTTAATGGAAAACGCAGGGGGCTCTGGGTAAATCTTCTAAGACTCAGAGCACAGTCGCATAGGACGGCGGGTTCTATTTCAAAAAGTCCAGGGGCTCTTTAACAAAAGCGCCAGCGCGAAGGGGTATCGGATGGGCTGAGCCGTTCAGATTACAACCGACGGCCGAGATTTTATAACCAGCTACACATTCCGCCTACGCTCGGATCTCGATCCTGTGATCCACAGAGCGCCACGTCCCCCCCCTAGCTCAGATCCGTCCGATGCCAAATCTACGCGCCCGTTTTAATTACCGCGAAGGGGTAAGGAGCGATCTAATCCTAGCCGTCCAGAACAGATCGGACGGCCGATACCCATCTCCCCTAACCTGGCCCAACTCCGGTAGCCACGCGGGGGTCACCGCGGCGGCGCTCTACCGGCGCGCTGCGATTCCGGCCATCCGGACCTTCATTTCCTAATTCCGTTGCTCCCCGCCCAATCGACGATGTGGCGAACTCAACCCCCCAACTAATTTCTACGGTAGTCGAGCACAGGGCTCAGTCCACGGTGCGAGCGGAACCCACGGCGGAGCACCAACCTCGGCGTGAAATCGCGGTTTCCTCGGTCGGCAATCCCATCTAGCGAAGCACCGTGTGCCATCCTCGCCTCCAACCGAAGCTCCCATACCCACTGGTGGGATCACGAGAGGTAGCGCGGGCGAGTTCCACGGTGGCGGACAAGTTTCCAAGCGGCGGAGCCATTGCCGAGCGATACGCTCAACCAAGCACTGCCCCAAACCTTGATTCTAGCGCAACTACTCGAAGAGGAAACCAACACGGATTAGGGAAACGAATTTTTACCAGGGATAGGGAGATGGTGATGCCCAGCCACGGCGCGGCGGAGGCGCGACTTCGGTGAGGAATTCGCGTCACCCGAGACGACCCCGGTCGCAGGCGATCCCCGTGTAAGCTTCCAAGGCCCCTTGGTGACGACCCACAGGCACCTACGGAGGCATCGTCGTCGGCGAACCGAAATTGGCCCGCGGCGGCGGATTTCTTCTTCTCTCGCGCTCCTTCACGTCTTTGGTGAATCCCGGGCTCCCTTTTATACCCCGAGCCACGACGTGACCATCGGGGAAAGGATGGCCGCGCCGAGCGCGGAACCCGCGGGTGGTTGTGGAATCCCGAGCTCCCCGGCGGCGGCTGTTACAACGGCGCGCGAAGCTCGCGGCGGACTCGGAATCGTGGAGAAGAAAATGCTGACCAAAGGGGCCCACACGACAGCGACAGACGGCGAACGAATCCGCGCGGAAGGGGGGTGTGGCTGAGCGGTGGGCCCCGCCCGTCAGCGAACGTGGAAGCCACGGGTCCCGTGCGCGTGGAAGCGACTGACGAGCTGGCCCCGCGTGTCGGTGAGAGGCGAGAGCGCGCGTGAGGAGGAGTGGGCCGCGCGGGTTAGATTGTTTTAAGTGGGCCGAAATGAGGTATGGCGGCCCATGAGACTGTTTCGTTTTATTCTTTTTATTTTCTGTTTTCTTTTCTTCATTTTCAAACCCAATTTGAATTCAAGTTTAAATTCAAACTTTTGTGAATAACTTGTCCTCAGTTTGAATAGTATAATTTAATAATATAAGTGTGAAGAATTTTTATTCTGATTTTATTTTATTTTATGTAGTATTTTTCTTAGTTCTTCCCTACTCCTTTTATTTTCTATTTTCCATTTTCCTTTCCATTTGAATTTCAAATCAACACAAGTTTAAAGTTCAAACACTTTAATTTGGATACACATATAAAACTTCAGCATAATGTGCAAAAACATATTTTATATATTTCTTTATTTATTTTAGTTCTTTTAGACAAGCTTTTAATCATATAGTAGAATAATCCCTACCTTATTACTTCTAGGGAAATCAAATTTACATTGTAGACTATATATATTAAGAAATAGCTTAATCCTAATTCTTTTATATATCCTAACCCAAGGGCAATTTAGATTATCTAAGTATCTTTAATTATGTATCTTTAACATATATATGAGTGGAAACTTCTAAATTATGATTATCTTTAAGGGAAGGTGTTTTGATTTAAAATCTTTGAGAATTTTTCCCTGTTTTCACAAGATTGAACTTTAGGGTGTTACAAATCTCAAGCAAGGAGTGTGAGAGATTGAGTTAGAGGATCACAAATGAGCTCAATGTATGCTAGAACTGGCTAAGAGAACCCCCCACATGAGCTCCACTTCTATTTATAGCCCACCACTCAATACTAGCCATTATGTGCAACTAGCATAGCTTCTGCGCATACGCGGTCGGTCCGCGCCCTACGGGCGGACGGGCCACCAGCCCTGGTCGGACAGTCCGGGACTTGTCAACTTGAAACGCTAGAGCACTGATCAAATTGAAATACATGGGCAGACTGTCCGTCCAACATGACCGGACGGTTCGCCCCGGGGAGTAAGTACTGTACGGGCTAAAGCCCTAGACGGTTCATAGTACAAGAACCCAAATCCATTTTGGCTCTTGCGGACGGTCTGCAAACCCTAGCCGGACGGTCCGCACAAGGACATAGAGACATGTGCGGCTGCAGACCCCTCTAGAAAGATCGCGGACGGTCCGGCCTCCTGGCCCGGACGGTCCACCGACCCCAGAACCTAGTCAAGTTTTAAACACGCTTTACAAATGATTTTAACCCTCGAAAAATGAAGCGGTGTCAGTCCTCATGCAAATACAACTCTATATGCTCTATGAGGCACTAAGTTTTACATCGATCAAAGTCATTGACCCCTCTTAATAGTATGACTATCTAGCGTACTAATTCGATAAATTTCTTCTCTAAACTCCTGATAATTGGCAAAAGCAAAACCTGTTATACCTTTACCTTCACTTGATCCACAACCAATGGTTATAAGTTTCCAAGACTTTTCTGTTCTCTGGTCCAACCTGCATTCTTATTTCTCAAAGAATTGTTAGTCCACAAGTAGTTTTCATTAATTACCAAAACACCACTAAGGGGCTAGATGATTCACACTCTTGCACCTCTTTCTCAGATTCGAGAGGTAATGCAGAAGGGTTACTCACGACCCAAAATACGCCCATAGCGGAGAGCCACAACTGGGCTCCCATCTGACATCTCTTAAAATTCACACCAGTGAACTGGTCCGGTTTCATCACATCAGATTAATTACCCATCACTAAATGCCTACCATGTTTTTGGATTATTGGAAATAACAACAATTTAGTGATGAACAAATTGATACCGACGATAATAAGATGAACAATATCATGTTTCGTATATGTATAACTCACTAGTAGTTCACAATGTAGTGCTAGTGATTGAAGGAATACGAGAATAAACAATAGAGAAAATATAGGCATTCTTACAATGGGTTGTTGACGCTAGAACAACGCAAGAGTAGACGAAGCAGAACGATGATGCCAACGTGTAGGAAGCAAACGAACAACGAGCAGTCGTGACGACACTTCCCAAAAAACTGATACGACCCCTACCCCATGCTACGACACGAGGGGACATAAGTTTCAGAGATCCTTCTCTCCCAAACCCGATGGTGCGTCGGCGGCAGGATGGGGACGACGAAGACATCACAACGTGTTGGAATGAGGAGGAGAAAATCTATGTTTTATGGACGATGTCTCGCCCTCATTATATACACACGACGCGGCTAAGGCAAGTAATCAGCCATATAATCACAACACTAACGTGATTGACTCACAATCAATCAAAATTAATGTGATAATAATTACTTACCAAAACAAGCAAACATAATTTTCTTCATACATGCAAAAATATCAAGTAGCAAAAGGAAGTCACACACCCACAAGGTCAGAAGCGAGAAATCGCTGCGCATGTCGCGCCCCCATCTCGCTGCCTCGCAAGGCGAGGCGAGGTGAGCGAACGCGTGTGGGTTCTCCCCTTTCCTCTCCTCAATGGTTTCAACCAAATGAAGACAACTCAACTATTTAAGTTAGCCTCACTTCACCTGACATAGCAATGTGGTACTAAAGTTTCCACCATACAATGCATGTGTGAGTGGATGTATGAGATTTACTGAAATTATTATTTGGGCTAAACCCAAATTCCTTAACATTTACAAGTATAGATTGGAACATGAATCTAAACTACTGGATCTTGTGTATTTACATGTATAGATTGGGACATGAAACTAAAAAAATATCTAGAACTCGTGAAAGTATAAATACTTCAAAATTGACTTAGCTCAAGAAAAAACAGGAAAACATCCATAAAACCTGGAAAAAAAATTCAAGAACATGCAACTAATGTCTAAACGTCTTTAAAACTTTCTGTAAAAAACATGATATGAAACTAGCATGGATGCAGTTAGTATTAAGCGTATTTTGTATTTTTGCTAATTGCATTTCATATTTTCTCGTGGAAAGAAAACCCTTAAAATGCATATAAGCATCAATTGGGATGGTTTAGAAATTTATGATTTTTAGATATTTTCACTTTTAACTAGGTGCAAATATACTTTTTAAGGCTTATATAGATATTTCCATAATTGTAAATGTTTTATTTGAGCTTATCCCGTCTCAAGTTACTTCTAGGATTTTTCTTAGAATTTCTAGAAGCTTAGAGATATTTTAATGGTTTAAGAAAACTTATGAAGTATTTATAAAATTTATTAATGAAAAGATAAAACTACCTTGAAAACTCCCCTTTAATCCGGGCTTAGAGGTAGGGCTCGGCAAAAAACACGTAACCCGAAATCCGAACTCGGAATACCCAAACTCAAACATGAAATATCTGAAACCCGAATTTCGTTTGGGAATTTCGGTTAGCAACTTTTAAAACCCGAACTTAATTTGGATAATCTGAGTATCATATTCGGGTACCCGAACTACCCCAAACTTTCATGTGTCATGTACTCATGTTATTGTTAATTATTAATTTGTGCATCTATAATTATGTGTAAGTGTGGATGACTTGTGATTTTAGATTGCCTATGTTTTTTTGTCCATGTATATCATTATTCAAGCTGTGTTTTTATACTAATTTAATAGGGTGCATATGTTTTTATGAAGCTTACATAACAATTTGAGTAGTTTGGGAATAATCGACCCCGAAATTCTGAGTCCCCTAATCCGAACGCCCACTCCTACTTAGAGTAAAAACGAGTTTTTATACTAATTTAATAGGATGTATGTGTTTTTACGAGGAAAAATGAACAGGTAAATAACGAGTTTTCCCTATGTAGGATGTCGAGTCAACTCGTTAAGTTAATGAGTTGGCTCGGTACGGCTTGTTAAGGAACCGAGCCAGAGAATCAATTTGGCTCGGCTCATTTAGCCCACGAGCCATACAAAAAATAATATACATATGTATACAACAATATAACTGATTGTTAATTAATTTTAGACCAATTTAACACTAGAAAAGTGTAATAGTACTCATAATTTCATATATCATATTCAACACCAAATTAATATAGATTATTATTTATTAGTTCATACAACACAAGTGAAAAGACTTTTATTTTACTGTTAAATGCTAATTAATTCAAGCTAACAAGTTAACTTATTAATATATCGAGCTAAGATGTTAGCTCAGTCAAACCGAGTCTAGTTAAACAGTGCTAACCACCAGCCAAGAAAGCTAACAAACCACATGTATTTTGTCTCGCACTAGTTTTTCCTATACCGTCCGAGTGTCGGTCAGGCCCGGGGACTTTGTGTCCCATGCGGCCACGAGTATAGATGGCTAAACAGGCCACTCGGCATGGCAATGACACTAACACTATTAAAGACGACACTGTTAGACACGACATTATTAGGCATTATTAGTAATCGTGTCATGCCGACACTAATGTATAACCAGCGGCCCAGACACTATACTATAGTGCCTAATCGTACCATACCAGTACTATATATCACTAACAGCTAATAGTGCATGTGCCAGTCCAGACACTATTTCATTTTAAAAGCTAAAAAATATAGAAAATTTTTAAGATTATATATATAATTTTAAAACTTGAATATTTATACCAATTATAAAGCTAATTCATTATATCTAAAATCATAACAATCGCTTATACATATCACAATTTTATATATATATACTACTCACTCTATAAGACTCTATCGAGGGCGTCCACCACATGACTTCACCACGCCTCTGCCCGCCCAATCTCGCATCTCTGTGTGCCCCCCGCCTCCTCGCCCATCCCCGCTCTCCGCTGATGGAAGGCGCGTTCTTCACGACCGCCCCAGTCCCACCGTGAGTCGTCTCCGCCCCCTACCCCGGAAATCTCGCCCGTGCTGCCACACCTCCCTCGGAAATCTCGTCGTGGCTCTTGACCTCTCCGTCCAGGGCCTCTCTCCATCGCCACTGGCTGTGCCCGGACAAGCGTGCGCTGTGGCATCATGAACTGTGGCATCTTCCACACATGCGCAGTCTCCTTCCCTGCGCCCGCCCCCAAGCCCACAGCAGCACCGCCCCCGACACCCCCTCCCCCTGCCCTCGAGCCCCGAGACGTCGACCTGCCCCCTGCCTGCCACGCCCACCTCTCGAGCATCCAGGTCGTGGTCGAATTGACGGAGGTCGTGCCCCCGTCGCCCTCCTCGCCCAGCTCCATCCACCCCTCGTCCTCCTTCGGCCTCACCCAGCCGAGCTCCCTCCTACTCGTCGTCTCTCCCCTGCTCCCCACCCCCGGCGCCCACATACCACGCCCCCACCCCGTCGATGACGACGAGCGTCGCACCCCCTCTACCACGCGACGCAGCCAGCCAGCGACACACGGTTCTCTCCTCCCTCTGTTGCCCTCTCCCTCCCAAGTCACAACTACCCCCCACGCTATGCCCCGCCCCTCCCTCTGCCGAGATCCCGCCTCAGGGTCCCATGTGATACACGGATCCAGCTAACGACGAGCCATACCGAGCGTCGAAACATCTTTTTCCGTCACTGCGTCCAGTCACTAGCCACCGCCACCACGAGGGACCTCGACAACGCCGCATCCGTCCACGTCCGCTCCCACTAGGAGAACGTGGCAGCTGGGAAGATAATGAATCAGTGGTTAGCAGCTTCTGCCGGTTTGTCCAAGGTTTTCAGTTAGGTGCAAAAACTACACTTTTTCTAGGCTAATAATTATTTATACATGAGACACCCGAAAAAATGGGTTGGTAATGAGAGCCATGGTCTCAAATTGCAGTTACGTTCTTTTAGTTATGTAATGTTTAGTGCAGTGCGACCTGACGATGATATTGGGTCTTTTTTTTCTTAGTCTTACAATGTAGTACATGACCATCGTATTTGTGCTTATTATACTGAAAGGCGCAATCACCATGATGTATTTCTAAATAGCAACTGTGAAGAGGTGAAAGCTCAGCTATGAACTTTGATACTTAATGATTTTCCCTTATATCTGCTACTTTATGTGCTGATGGAGTAATTGGTAATTTTCAAAAACTTCATGATTTCCCCCCTGACCCACCAGACAAGTTTGAGGATTTCAAACACTTTGTGAGATCAAATTTTGATATATGTGAATGGGTAGACCTCTGAGTGGAGGCTGCTCAGGTTAAATTCTTATGCACCTCCACTGCAATAGAAGTCAATTGTCCATTATTGTATAATTCTACATTGCACGTGACTAGCAAATGATGTTAGTTCTTGTGAATAGAAATTGAAGACACATACAATGGTATGCGTAGCTTATGTGGTGGGGGTTTGAACATCCCTTTGTGGAATACTTAGAAACAAATCGCCACTAGCATATGCTTTTTTAAAATGTTTGAGAAAGAACCAAACGCAACTTGTGCGATGATCATATATCATTTGTTTAAAATTGTTAGCAATCAATTTTATAAATGAAATTAGGTGCTGGTATCCTGTTTTGGGGGAACGCAAATGTCGCTTGATTTATGCTCTAGTTTAACTTGAATAGCAGCGTCCACATTGCATGCGAATCTTGCTCCTCGGACTTGCCAACACTATATCCTACATGTGCTGCTCTGTTTAGGTACCTTAAGACAACCACAATATTTTTTATGGAATACGGAGCCCTTTCTCTACTTCTAAGAATTGGTTATCTTCATGTGTCATTAGTGGTTTTGAGTCCAACCTTAAAGTAACTGTGTCTTTAAAAATATCAATCTAGCATTTTGTGAAAGGACTCACTCTGTTCGCAATGGATAAAGGGTCCTTAATTAGTACAACAAACATTATGATGGTAGATAATAGTTTCATAATTTTTGGTGAACTTTGAATGGTAGTCCATCCAAATTTCCCCTCTTTTGTTACAGATCCTAATCTTTTATAGTCATGATGGTAGATAATAGTTTCTTTTATTTTTATAATTTCTGGTGAACTTTGAATGGTGGTTCATCCAGTTTTTCCCTTTTTTGCAGATCCTAATCTTTTGTAGCCATGATGGCTTATTTTTTCTTGGGTATGTTTTGTTATGGGGTACTAGGTCACCAGATGTTGCAACTGATAATTGTATTCTTAAATGTCATCTCTCTCTGCCCAATTGATTATGTGTTATTGTTTTCATTCAAAGAGAGCTGCAAGTATCTTAATCGATATGTTGTCCTCTCCTCCATGTGTTTAGTTCTCCATATATCAGCAAATTTTGTGAAAGAGATTTGCAGATCCTAATTAATGTGTAGATTTCTCCATATATCTATTAGCTGAATATGATGCCTTAAAATGAATTCCAGATAGTTTCCTAAGTACTGTACTCAGATTTCTTAACTATTGAGTATTGTAAATATTCTGAAACTGACCATATATTTTCCTTTTAAAGGCTGCTACAACATATCAATTAGACCCAAAATCAGCACGTATAACTTCAAGCATTTTTTAGTATGCTCACGTAGAATCCTTTTGAGATCTAGGATCCTTTGTTATTTTAGTATCTCTAAATTCTTCCCACACATGCACACGTAGGTAATAAAGTCTACCTTTGTTCCTTCACATTTATATTCCAGCATTTTTGACTATATAGTGTCTGCAAGTCATAAATCCATAATTATTTCTGGCAATAGTTAATTGCTTCTTTTATTTTACTCTAAGCTTTATTTTTGTTATCATAGATTTCTCCTAAAATTGTTGCTGAACCGCCAGAAGCTTATTGATTTTATAATGTTGTCGATTGTCTGATCTCTTATAACTTATATGGTAATTACATTTGTTCTTCTATAAAAATTTATACAGGTCACTTTGTTTTACAGGTGGGTTGGAATCACCATTGACACCATCCTGGCTGCACTCCTAGGTAATCATCAATTTAAAGAGGCAAATTCTATTTCAAATAAGAGTTCAGATTATAAGATTTCAGATTATAATCATGTCAACTAGCTTGTTTACTGTAGCTGCCATTTTTTGTTTGTGATTACACCAATAGGTTTTTGCCTGTAGTTGGGTGAATGTTGTTCGTCACATATCACATGCGAGCAATAAGTTTTTGAACATGTTCATTATCAGTTTATGTGCACCTTCATTAGTATTAACTTTGCCAGTGCTTGTGATATGTGACAGCGACTCCACGAGGTCATTTCCCTAGCGCTGACGTGAGCTACAATGCCTACTGCAATGCTGCTTGTGTTTGGTTTTTCTTGTGATGCATCTACATTTAGTTAGATAGGTAATAGGGTCAGTCTTCAAAGTTGTTAATACTATCTCTGACTTCATGACTTGGAACATCAAATTCTGTTTTTTTCCTCAAAGTGTGAGGTGATGCCTCTGCATGTTCTTAATGTTGATTATTTTAGTTTTTCTGTATCATATTGTTTGGATCCAAAATAACAACCTTACACTCACATATTCAGGCAAAAGTCGTTGCTTAGGTGCAGGCGGGTGGGCAGCGGCGAAGGCGAAGACGACAGCTATGGGATGGAAATTGGGTTGCCCATGGACGTTTGCACATGTGGCGCACATCACGTTCGATAGGTTCCATGGGTTCCTTGGGCTTCCCTGTTGATTTCAAGCTAAAATGCCCTGCCTGCTCCCAGTGCGAGGCATGCCTCTTCTTCCTCATCAAATTGCTATAGAGCTCATGCTTCTAGAAATCTGATTTTCTTTTTCAGAATTTACTTATGCAATAACATGAACTCTTTTCTAGCTCCAATTTTAATTTTAGCTTGGATGGTGTTTGCACCTTTTACCTTCTTCTAATTCCAAATATATGGGCAACAGTTGCAGATAGTAATATTAGATTATGTTCTATTAGAAAGTTGTAAAATGTAAATGATATTTGCTTGACATGGGGGTGGTTAAAAGTTGCAATTTGATGGCATGGTTGTTTCAATACTATAGTTTTGATTCCTGTCCTTTTGTTTGTGTTACAGCCTCCATGCTGTAGCAAAGTTGCTGTGGAGCGTCGACCACCTCGACCTACAGGTCAAAGGTGTTGGGGATATGCTTCGTAGCCGAAGATCCTAAAGAAATAAACACCTTCGACAGATCCTCTCTAAAGTAGCGCCGAAGCTATCAACTATAAAGCTTCGGTACAGTGACATGTCTCAAGACGAAGGGGTGAACCGACTTAAAGATGAAATGACTTAAAGACCCATGATATTCTGTGTCATTATTAAAGTTCATTGTAAAGGGCATAAATGTAATTATATACAGGCTGTGAGCTGTGCCTATAAATAGGTGAACAGTACCCCCGTACTGTTCACGTGCTCTCCTGTAATCACGCGTTGGACATTTGTTTTTGCATCACGCTGGTATTTTTGCTTTTCTTCGAGCCAAAGGTACATTTGTAATTTGTTATCATTTCTACAATAATGAAATAGAAATGAGTTAATAATGAAAATCATATGTTCAAATTATTTTATATATTTTTTACCCTTCTCCATTATTTGTTATGTTTATGAAGGTATAACCTTCATGACCTTCGTCCAAAATTCATTATATCCCGAGGGAAATAATGCTTCGAAGGACGAAGGACCTTTATATTTAACAATTTCTATGTTGCCTTGTTCTTGATTCATAGCATTTGAGAACAAGCCCCCAACATTGGCGCCCACCTCCGGTGAACTCACTTCCACTTTTTTGAGCCGATGGCTTCGATCAAGAATCAAGCTGGAGCTGTTTCGGCCCCAAAGCTGGTTCTCCCGATAACAGGCGGTTCATGCTCAGAGCCGGCCAACAAGAAACAGAAGAAGGAGGCATAGAGAAGAGTACAACATGCAGGGGTACAAGGACCCTTCATCAAATCGAGATGGTCTCACATCCCAATTACCTTTTCTCAAGAGGATCTTCAGCTCAAGGATTACCCACATAATGATGCTATGGTTATCTCTTGTGTAATCAAAGGATTTCTGGTCCATAATGTTTTGGTTGATACAGGCAGTGCAGCAGATATCATATTTGCTAAGGCCTTCAGACAAATGCAAGAGCCCGAAGACAAGATTCATGATGCTACGCACCCTCTTTGTGGCTTCGGAGGGCGACAGATTGAAGCGCTTGGTAAGATTACCATGCCAGTGACCTTCGGATTCGTCAACAACACAAGGACTGAGCAAATTGTGTTTGACATTGTTGACATGGAGTATCCTTACAATGCTATCATTGGTCGCGGAACACTCAATGCTTTCGAAGCAATTCTTCATCTAGCATATCTTTGCATGAAGATACCTTCGGATCAGGGACCTATTGCTATTCATGGGAGTCAAGAAGCCGCCAGAAAGGCCGAGGGGAATTGGACTGATTCAAAGGCAATCCACAACATAGATGAAGCCGAAGCTTGTGAGCAGTACAAGCATAGAAGGGAGAAGACTGCTTCGGCGGATCAGCCGAAACCCATGCTTTTATGCGAAGATATCGCAGAGCAGAAGGTGTTGCTGGGATCTCAATTGTCTGAGGAACAAGAGAAAACCTTGATAAGATTCTTGTTCAACAACAAAGATGTCTTTGCATGGTCGGCTAATGATCTTTGCGGAGTTAACAGGGATGTTATTGAACATTCGCTCAATGTTGATCCATCCTTCGGACCCAGAAAGCAAAGGCTTCGGAAGATGTCTGATGACAAGGCCGAAGGTGCTCAGAATGAAGTGAAAAGACTTCTCAGTGCTGGAGTTTTCAGAGAAGTAAAATACCCAGAATGGCTGGCTAACACTGTTATGGTAAAAAAGGCCAATGGTAAATGGAGGATGTGTATCGATTTTACTGATCTCAACAAGGCCTGTCCGAAGGACGAGTTTCCATTGCCAAGGATAGATTCCCTAGTTGATGCAGCAGCTTCATCAGAGCTTATGAGTCTGCTGGATTGTTATTCAGGCTATCATCAAATTTGGATGAAGAAGGAGGATGAGCCGAAGACCAGCTTCATAACCCCTAGTGGAACATATTGTTACCTCCGGATGCCTGAGGGGCTCAAGAATGCTGGAGGAAGCTTCAGCAGAATGACAGCGAAGGTTCTTCAATCTCAGATAGGCAGAAATGTGCTAACTTATGTTGATGATATCATTGTAAAAAGCACGAAGCAAGAGAATCACATTACTGATCTGCAGGAAACCTTCGCTAATTTTAGACAGGCCGGTTTAAAGTTGAATCCAGAAAAATGTGTCTTCGGGGTGAAGAAGGGGAAATTTCTTGGCTGCCTAGTCTCAACAAAGGGGATTGAGGCTAATCCAAATAAAATCGAAGCTATCCTTTGAATGGAACCACCAAGTACAAAGAAGGGGGCTCAAAGATTGACAGGAAGACTGGCATCTCTCAACAGATTCATATCTAGATCAGCAGAGAGAAATTTACCATTTTTCGAAGTGCTGAAGTCAGCCGAAGTTTTTCAATGGGGACCGGTCCAGCAGAGAGCCTTCGAAGAGCTGAAGCAATATTTGATAGACCTAACAACGCTAACTCCACCAACGCCAGGGGCTCCTCTGTTGTTATATATGGCAGCCTCGCACTAAGCGGTAAGTGCGGCACTTGTCCAAGAGAAGCTTGAATGCCAAGTCAAGAAGCAAGCTCCAATATACTTTGTATCTGAAGTTCTTAGTTTATCAAAGAAAAATTATACAGAATTGGAGAAGGTGCTATATGCTGTTTTGATGGCTTCTAGAAAGCTTCGGCATTATTTCCAAGCATACAATATAATTGTCCCTTCTTCAGAACCATTGAAGGACATTATGAGAAATAGAGAAGCTACTGGAAGGATTGGAAAGTGGGCTGTGGAACTTAATGAATTCTGCATTGATTATGTACACAGATCTTTGATTCAGTCCCAGGCGTTAGCTGACTTCATTGCTGACTGGACGCCAGGGGCTCAGGTAGAAGAGGCAAATAAAGATGCCGAAGCATAGACAGTATTCTGCGACGGTTCCTGGGGAACCTTCGGAGCAGGAGCAGCCGCTGTGTTGGTCGCACCCTCCAAAGTTAAAACTTGCTATGCAGCAAGACTTGATTTTAGTTGCACAAATAACATTGTTGAGTACGAAGCTTTACTTCTGGGTCTTCGGAAGTTAAAGGCAATGGGAATCAGAAGGGCGGTTCTTAAAACTGATTCCCAGGTTATCTCTGGTCATATTGACAAGAGTTGTAAGGCAAGAGACCCAAAGCTTGAGAAGTATCTAGATACGGTCCGAAGGATTGAAGCTTCCTTTGAAGGGTTTTCTGTAAAAAATATTCCTCGAGGAGAAAATGAGCATGCTGATTTGCTAGCCAAGTCAGCAGCCCAGGGGTTGCCCTTACCTTCGGAAGTATTTTTTGAAACAATAAAAGCACCTTCGGTTGAACTTCTTGAAAGAGCGGTCCTCAATATATCTCCTGTTTATAGTGAAGACTGGAGAACTGAGATCATCTCCTACCTTAAGGGTAATTTCCTTTCAGATGACGAAGCTTATAACAAGAGAATAGAGGCAAGAGCTCGTCCATATGTAATAATAGAAGGGGAGCTGTACAAGCATGGGGTCTGCTCTCCGTTACTCAAATGTTTATCCAGAGCCGAAGGTATAGAATTGATGAAGGAAATACATGCAGGCCTGTGTGGATCTCACATTGGATCTAGGCCTTTGCTGGGAAAAGTTTTTTGCCAAGGATTTTATTGGCCAAAAGCAGCTTCGGATGCAGCGGAATTAGTCTAAAAGTGCGAAGGTTGTCAGAAATGTGCAAGAGATCAAAAACAACCTTCGTCTCTAACTCAGTTAATACAACCCACTTGGCCGTTGCAAAGGTGGGGCCTTGATTTGTTAGGTCTGCTACCACCAGCACAAGGGAATTTAAGATATGTTGTAGTGGCAGTGGAATATTTTTCTAAATGGATTGAGGCAAAGCCTTTAGCCACAATAACTTCGGTTACTGTTCAAAAGTTTTTCTGGCAAAACATTGTCTGTCGCTTCAGAGTGCCGAAGGTTATCACTGTGGACAATGGAACGCAGTTTGATTCCGAAGCTTTCAAAGAATTTTGTGAACAAATTGGCACAAAGATCCATTTTGCGTCAGTTTGACATCCGGAATCAAACAGACTAGTTGAAAGGGCTAATGGCATCATAATGACAGGAATAATGAAGTTAATATTCAATCAGCCAAGGGAAAGTGGCTAGATGAATTAATTAAAGTGGTGTGGAGCCACAACACAACAGTATCAAGGTCAACAGGTTTTACACCATTCAAATTGTTGTTTGGTGATGAAGCAATAACACCAGAAGAGGCTAAGGCAGGATCAATAAGAACAGTGGCTTCGGCGAAAGACGAAGCTGATTGTTCTGTGGACAAAGATGCTATAGAAGAGATCAGGCTTCAGGCTGTGGAAAACATCAATAAATATCAAGCCGAAACAATAAAATGGCGTGATAGAAAGGTTCGGTTGAAGAACATTAAGCCAGGACATTTGGTGCTTCGAAGAGTGGCCAACCCAGACACAGTGGGCAAACTACAGCTAAAGTGGGAAGGCCCCTTTCTGGTAGTATCTTCGTCAAGACCCGGTTCCTACAGGTTAAAGGATATGGACGGCAACGACATTCCTAGATCGTGGAATGCGAATGAGCTTCAGCGGTATTATGTGTAACCTGATGTAATCTTTTTTATTTTTTATTGCTGTTTTAGTTTTTTCATGGCACCCTTTTCCTTTCCAAAGGGGGAGAAAGGTTTTTAATGGGGCCACAACATGTAATTTTTCTTTTCCTTATTTCAATAAGAGTGATATCCCCCAAAAATGTAAATGTAAAAGCTGACAACGCACCATCGAGTGCAGTGAAAAAAAAGAGAAAACAGGAAGAAGCTCAAAAGACGTTCCCAAGGGAATGCAGAGCTTACAGCGAAAAATAAACGCTGATTCCGCCGAAAGTAAAAGGCGAAGAAGCTCCTAAGGGAGGCTTACAACGAAAAATAAATGCTGATTCCGCCGAAAGTAAAAGGCGAAGAAGCTCCTAAGGGAGGCTTACAGCGAAAAATAAACGCTGATTCTGCCGAAAGTAAAAGGCGAAGAAGCTCCTAAGGGAGGCTTGCAGCGAAAAGTCAGCGCTGATACACCGAAAAATAAACGGTGAAGCCGAAAAATAAGCGGCAAAGAAGGTTTGAGTCATTCTCAAGGGAGTATGGCTTCGAATATGTATTTGAGCATTCATTTGCACGATACATTACATCATGACATTTGCATTCATAAACATTCACTTAGACATACATAGGATCATCATCAGCATAACGTACAAACATGCTTCGGATACAAAAGGAAGGCAATTTTATGCTTCGCTGTGTACGCAAAGAAGGGAAGGTGTTTTTCGCCTATGGCTCAAAAGTATTACTTTCGTCCACACCAAAGCATTTCATACATGGACGGAAAAGTAAGATTATATTACAAAGTAAAACTCAGATTACATCATATTTTATACAAGTTATTACAGGAGTTTTTTGAGCTACTTTTACAAGACTATGCAAGCTTCGACACTATCTCTGGAGCTTCGTTCTTCTACTCTGCAGCTGCAGCTTCGGCCTGGTCAATCTGTACGAAAGTATCATAAGCCACATTCAAAAATTCAAAGGAAAAGGTAAGAATGAGCTTGAGGTGACTCCGAGCTTCGTCACCAGCTTTGCTCCGACCACCCTTTGTCCATACTAATTTTATAAATCTGTTTGCAATACTTCGGGCCAGATTCGGAACATCATCTAAGTCTGCTGGTGACAGGCTGAAGTTGGGTCTATTAACAATTTTGTCGTGTTCACAGCCAGATTTCAAAAAAGCAACAGTTGTACCCCGAGAAGCTGCCAGGGCACAAAAGTCGCTATGCCCAGCTATAACTTCGTCAAGATCATTAATATCACCTTCAATGTGCTCGAAGGCACCAGACAGGTCTTCGGCCGAAGGAGTAAACTCTTCACTACTGGCTCCGACAAAATGAAACACTTGCTTTAGCTGATGAATGCATCGAGTGCAGAACTCCAAGCATTTATTTTGAAGATTTTTCAAAGATTCTTTCAATTCCAAGTTTCTTTGAGTTTCGGCTTCAAGCCTTGCATCAAGCTTCAGTTTCTCTTGTTCAAAATTTTCTGACTGGGAAAGAAGCCTCGAATTTAATTCTGTTATTTTTGCTTCAGCATCCATAATAAGCCTTCGGTTGTTTGTAGCTCGAGGTCTTTCTTCTCAATAGCAGCAGATTGCTCCTTTATTTTGTTTTCTAAATTTTCAATTATAACTTCTTGCCTTTTATCCTCTAAATCTTGTTGCATTTTTAATGCCTTGCTCAAAAGCATGCTCTGTGGACAAATAGCCTTTGTTAGAAAATATGTTCGTACCACAAGTAATAAGAATTAGACACAAAATGTTTACCTTGAAATTAGAATAGAATAAACTGCCGGTAATATGTTGTCGGCGGTAGCGACTAATATCCGCTTCAAGCTTCGGGAAGCCAATACTCTTCGATAAAGTACCGACAACCTTCGCACCAGTTTGGTCTCGTATACAGCCTAACCCTTCATCATCAATACCACCAAAGAGAAGCGCCCCCGGTCGATATCCACAAGATAGAGCATACTCTTTTAGTTCCTCTTTTTTAGCTTCAGTCAGCTCCTGGACAATTAGGTTTCGGAAGTCAAAAGTTTCTTCTTCCGAGATATCTTCGGTTATTCCTCCTTTCTCGGGTTTGGCAGCCGTGGTCTCTTCGGTGGCTGCAGCAGTTTCTTCAGCGGCCATGTTTAGCAGCATTTTATCTATATCAGCGGCTACGCTCTCTAAATTAATACCTTCGGAGTTAGCATCTTCGGCTCCGGCCTCTTCTGCGGCAGCCTCCGAAGGTACAGCTTCAGTATCTGTCATGATTTCAATTGTCGGCATCTTCAGAGTTGGAGCTCTTGGTGGTGTCGATTCAATTACTTCAGTCACGGTAACAATCCTTTGTCTTTTTGGCCTAGATGCCTTTGCCTGTGCGGGCTCCTTTTCATTATGAAAAAGCTTCGTCAGATGAAGCCCCAATGGACTTAGTTTGACAGGCAAAGTTTCAGTCATTACCTTTAGAATTTCCTCTATTTCAGCATCAGAAGATGTCGCAGAAGCCTTTTCTTCTTCATCAATTGATTTTTGTTCCGGGATTAATTCCTTTCTTTTCTTCGAAGTTAACACTTTCGATTCAAATTTTTCTTTCTTCTTTTTTGATTGATCTTCGTCGTCTTTGATCAAAGCGCCAGCTACTCTCTTCCTTTTTTGCCCTTCGGCACCCTTGTCGAATCGCTCATAATCGGGATATTCGAAACCTATAGCATCAAGCACTCTGTTTAGCCTTCGTTTCGGCCGGGTGCCGAAGGCTGCTGTCATCAATTGATCCTCCTTTTTAGAATAGTTCCCAAGAATTTCAGTGCACATTGCTTCGATTGTCTCGAGCCATTCTTGGCAGGGTGCTTTGAAATATTTCTTGAATTTATAGTGGTAGGGCAGTCGGACAAGCTCCCCCTCTTTCTTCTCTTTTCAAGCTTCGGCATAGCCCATTCCTTCATAGTTGGAAATATTTTGTAAGCCAGAAATTCCTGCACTAAATCTCTAGTGCCAATGTGCTCTGCAATAATCCTAAATTTAGCCAACGCAGTTTGGGTTGGACCTTCTGGTGTCATATTGCAGTGGGGTCTGGTTTCTCCGAAGATCAGTTCAAGCGGACTCTGGACCAGCTTCTCCTTGTCATCATCAACTTTGACGTAGAACCATTCCGATTTCCAGCCTGCCGGCCACTTGCTTCGATAGCTGATCACAGGAAATTTTGTAGTTTTCCGATAGGCAAAATTGTAACAACCAAAATTTTCATGTAGCCCATCCTTTCTGGCCTTGGTTTGATAATGTAGCTCGTGCACCCAGCAGAAACCTTTGGCAAACGGTTCTACCCCCTGGCTTTGGAGAGCCCAAATATAAACACTAAGCCTAACAATAGGGTTAGGAGTTAGTTGATGAAAATGGATCCCAAACTTTTTTAGCACATCGGCAATCATTCTATTCAAAGGAAATCTCAAACCAGCCTTGAGGAAACTCTTGAAAATCACTATTTCATCTTTTTGTGGCTTCGGAGTAGTTTCTTCTCCACCGAAGCGAATCAGCCCTTTCTTATCTTCGCTAAAGTAGCCCGACTTCACCATCTTAGGAAAATCAGCTTTGGAGATGGTCGACTTTCCGAAGTCCAGGTGGCTAGGCTTACTCGGCACTGCGATGTTGTAATCATCTTCAGAGTCGGTCTCTTCAATATCCGCTTGCTCTGCTTCAGCAGCAGGGACGTCTTCCGGTGTTACCAGCCCAGATCGCTTCATTGCTTCCGAGATAGGAACAGTTTCCGCAGCTTCGGTTTCGTCTCCCTCGCGATCGACTCTTGCAGTAGAGCGAACTCTGACCATTTGATTATGACTTATTTGAAATTTTTTGAATTGGCTTTTTTGTTTCTTCCGAAGCTCTTACACTTGCGCCGAAGCAGATTTTGTGTGAGCACAATGATCAAGCTTCGGCTATGACTAAAAATTTGGCAGCAAAACAGTACAATAGCAATGAATGCTGTGGTAACTTCACACCTACCCGTCTGTTTATATAGTGCTGCAGGTGGGAAGGTAAATCGGCAAGGTCTCCAATATCGGGCAAACAGTCACCCACGCTCACTGAACGGTGGGCCACATAACTCGAGAAGGTGAATCACTGGCAAGAGTGTAATCGGTGCAAGATGGATCGCGCATCCGACGATTATTTTAATCGTTTCTCGCCAACGAGCTCAGGGAAGGTGTTTTTCAGATCTTCGGCATCCCGAAGCTTAGAAGATTTTTCACGGATCAAGCTCGTTACGAAAAACGATCTAGCACCGCGAAGGGGCTACTGTTGGAGATATGCTTCGTAGCCGAAGATCCTAAAGAAATAAACACCTTCGGCAGATCCTCTCCAAAGCAGCACCGAAGCTATCAACTATAAAGCTTCGGTACAGTGACATGTCTCAAGACGAAGGGGTGAACCGACTTAAAGATGAAATGACTTAAAGACCCATGATATTCTGTGTCATTATTAAAGTTCATTGTAAAGGGCATAAATGTAATTATATACAAGCTGTGAGCTGTGCCTATAAATAGGTGAACAGTACCCCCGTACTGTTCACATGCTCTCCTGTAATCACGCGTTGGACATTTGTTTTTGCATCACGCTGGTATTTTTGCTTTTCTTCGAGCCGAAGGTACATTTGTAATTTGTTATCATTTCTACAATAATGAAATAGAAATGAGTTAATAATGAAAATCATATGTTCAAATTATTTTATATATTTTTTACCCTTCTCCATTATTTGTTATGTTTATGAAGGTATAACCTTCATGACCTTCGTCCGAAATTCATTATATCCCGAGGGAAATAATGCTTCGAAGGACGAAGGACCTTTATATTTAACAATTTCTATGTTGCCTTGTTCTTGATTCATAGCATTTGAGAACAAGCCCCCAACAAAAGTTATGTTATGCTCCTCTCCTCTCCTGCTCCACCATGGTTTCCAGTCATCCACGATAGAGAAATTAAGGGACCTAATCCAGTATTGTGTGCTAATATAAAGTACATCGATGTCATGATCACCACTGTAAACTACACTTCTATATCCTTTGGTGGTCACATCCAAATGGTACTTCACTGAACTATGAATATCTTTCAAATACGGTGTTGAAGGTAGTGCCTTCGCTGGGTGTCTTGGAAGCTTGGTTGACTGACTTTACATTTTATATGTATAACTCTGCTTTGTTAATTACTGTGTATATTTCTTCATTTTGTGTTATTCGCTTTTATGTAATATATGTGTTATTCGTTTTTATGTAATCATTGCACACTAACGTTTTATCGAATAATTTGGGTATTGGAGGGAACAAGCGAAGTTATCCAGAGCAGCAACAGATTTAAGGAGTCGTGCAGCCAATGGGTTGCTGCGGCGCGTAAGTGTCATGGATTTGTCTAATCCTACCATGTCTACATTCGAGATAATTACTGTGTGGTGCGGATGTCCAAACTGCAACCAAAATATATGTTTATCTTCTCTGGTCATCAACAATGGATCCCCCAAATAAGGAGGTTGTTAAATGTGGAGTTTTGTCTTCCTTGGTACAATTGCTCTCCATGGAGGACTACCCTCAACTCTAGGTATTACAGGAAACTACTTTTGAGGCACATTCAGTCTTAAACTTTTGTATTAGCTTTATGATTATGTACGTGCATTACAGAATGTAGACATAGATATTGTTTGTAGATATATTGTAAACTAAAAATTGGTTGTAGTGTTGCTACTGCTCAAACATAACAATACCACTTTACTTGCTTGATTGAAGATTGTATGTTGTTATAATCCCAATCTATCTATGAGCGAAGAATCGTCAACTTACCTGAAGATTGAATGGTGTTAATCCTGATCTGTTTATGATGAAAACTTACCTTTTTCTTTCTGGTTTTATTGTGGCCGCGGTATGAGGCAACATGGGCTCCCTCAAACATTGTCTCTGCAGAGGACACCATTGCCGGTTGTAAATATTGGTGCCCCCCATC
Organism: Zea luxurians; assembly: GCA_029449295.1. Lineage (NCBI taxonomy): Eukaryota > Viridiplantae > Streptophyta > Magnoliopsida > Poales > Poaceae > Zea > Zea luxurians. Next base: position 18,905,030 of record JAOPSE010000011.1, read on the forward strand.
CTAGTGAAGCTTCTCACTTCACCAAATGAAGATGTCCGTAAACAAGCATGTTAGAAAACAAATTATCATTATTTGAATTGCGCACACATTTCATGTTATTAGTGTAAATTTGTGAGATATTGGGGTTGATGATATATATGTTGTTCGTTTTTATGTAATCTTTGTGCACTAACATTTATTGAATAATTTGGATGTCGTCGTAACACATGAGCACATAACTAGAGAAGGTACCAGCCAAAAGTATGTGCATGAACAGAGATCAAACATTTCAAAGTTTCTTCATAATCTAAAAATACATAAATGTGTGTTTGATTTACCAAAACATGTAAAGTATCATATTCAACATTTTTAATCCAGGGTTCAGATATCCTACTTTCGTGACATTGTGCAATTACATCTAATATATTTGCCTTCTTCTTTCGTCTAGGTACTGGTTTCATCATATACATGATCTTTCAAATTCTCTAACCTCACATAATGGTGTACAATGATGAAAATGGATTTGGGATAGATGCGGTCATAGGGTTAGCGACATGAGCTCCATGAGCCCGCCCACCGTGGACGGGATCTGGCCATGCACGTCGTCCGCGCCGTCGATGAAGACGATATTTACACGCTGGCCCGACGTCGTTGCACCAAAGGTAGTCCCACGTGCAGTAGTTGGGTAGCGCCTGCTTCACGTTCAGCAGCGCGTGTAGGTCGTGAGGAGAGCAGGACCACATGAAGACAACGAGGAAGATGGTGGTGGTGGACGCCATTGCGCTCGTGTGCTAGGACCTAGGAAGATAGCCGTGCATATCATAGTGATGTTTATCGTTAACTTTTAACTCTTGTGGCAAAGCACGGGCACTTACCTAGTATATATATACTACTTGTTAAGGCTGCAATAGTATTCTGTCATTCCGTGTTCTACCACCATTCTCTGTTCTGCAATTCTTATTCCTTGTTCTGCCTTTCTGATTCCCTCCTCCTCGCGCACAGTCCATTCCCATGTTCTGCCACCATTCTCTGCAAAGCCGATTCCCATTCCCGCGTACACCCGATGCCTAGCTAAAATTAAAAAAAATACACATGGCCCCAACAGGATTCGAACCCACAACCTCTCAAGCAAATACTAGTAATAGCTACCACTACACCACATGTGTGTTTATGTCCACATCTATAACAGGAAACACATCTACTACATCTCTCCCCAAGCCCACCTGCTACCCTTGCATAATGCGTAGTAGTAGATAAGTATCACCGAGATTCTTGAATTATATTTTTGGATGGAGTGAGTAGTATTTAAAGAAGAGCCTTGCATGCAATTTCTTTTGTTTGAATAATGTTTTCAACTTAAATTCCTTTTTTTTGCATGTGTGACATTCATTCTTCGTAATATTTTTCTATGGATCTGACTTGTGAGTCATTTTTATAAACCAACGCCAAACATGAATCCATGTTTCTTACTTGAAAACCCTAAACAAACACCATTAGCAGGAGGCACTCGCGTTGGAGTCGCTCATCGATGACGAGAAGAAACTTGGCGACTGCTAGTTCGACCTCTAGAAACAGTCCTACATAGCCGTGAAAGGGAATTAGGCTTACACCTATTTCCTAAATTGATTTTGGTGGTTGAATTGCCCAACACAAATAATTGGACTAACTAGTTTGCCCAAGTTTATAAGTTCTACAGGTACCAAAGGTTCACAATAAGCCAATAAAAAGATCAAGAGAAAGGGTTCAAACAAAGGAGCAAAAGGACAACCGAAGGCTCCCTGGTCTGGCGCACCGGACTGTCCGGTGTGCCACCGGACAGTGTCCGGTGCACCAGGGGACTCCAACCTTAACTTCGCACCTTCGGGAAAACTCAGAGCCGCCGCGCTACAATTCACCGGACTGTCCAGTGTACACCGGACAGTGTCCGGTGCTCCAGAGGATAAGCGACTCTGAACTCGCCAGCTTCGGAAATCCGCTCCGCTATAATTCACCGGACATGTCCGGTGTACACCGGACTATCCGGTGCAACGGTGGAGCAACGGCTACTTCGCGCCAACGGTCACCTGCAGAAGCAATTAATGCACGCCAGAGCGCGCAGAAGTCAGGCACACGCGATGTGGCGCACCGGACACTCTACAGTACATGTCCGGTGCGCCACCGGACATCCTGGCGGGCCCAGCAGTCAGAGCACCAACGGTCGAACCCTAACGGCCGGGTGACGTGGCTGGCGCACCGGACACTGTCCGGTGTGCACCGGACTGTCCGGTGCACCATGCGACAGACAACCTTCACCAACGGCTAGATTTTGGTTGGTGGCTATAAATACCACCCCAACCGGCCACTTCAAGGTGTGGGAGCCCAAGCAACATTCCAAGTCATCTAGTTGACATACTCAAGCCCTCCCAACCACATATATTCATTGATCCATCCTATACACAAGATTTAGTCCACTACAACCAACACAAGTGCCACAAAAGAGAGAGCAAGCAATTGAGAACTACTCAATTGAGTTTAGCACTAGCGCCTTGTGAGATTCATTGAGAGATAGTGTGTGCTACATCTTTGTGTTCATTTGTGCGTGGAGTATTGACTCCCATCGAACTTCCTCCAAAGTTTTGGAGGCTTGTAAAAGCTAGCAAGAGACACCAAAGAGTGTGGTGGTCCTTGCGGGATCGAGAGTGATCCTTGAGAAGAAGAAGAGCTCGCCGATCCTTGTGTGATCGGTGGAGAGAGGGAAAGGGTTGAAAAAGACCCGTCCTTAGTGGACTCCTCGACGGGGACTAGGCCTTCGAGGGCCGAACCTCGGTAAAACAAATCACCCGTGTCATTTGTGTTTATTGCTTGAGATTTGTTTGCTTTCCCTTACTCTAAGTTTTCTTGCGCTATTATTTGTTAATATCATTTGGTGTTGCTTCAAGTTAAATTCTCATTTAGTGAAGCAACACTTCGCAAGAAACAACTTGACTTATTGCTCTTCTCATTTAAGCCTTCTTGCTTTATTATCATAGACTTATTAGTTGTATTGTCTTATCAATTCCGCATTATTTAAGCGCAATACTCTTTACAAGCAAGAACTTAGTTTTTATACTCCGATATTTGTGTATCTTGTTCTAACCACTAATCAAGGGATCTAGTTGGGGGATAAAGTTTTAATTTTCAGGTTTCGCCTATCCACCCCCCTCTAGGCGACTTTCAAGCCGCATGTGCCGCTATGTACGACAAGCTCCGGTGCAACCGTCGCTTGGACGCGGTGCAAAGCGGCTGCTCCGCGCTATCCATCGTCAAGTAGGGGGACCTCATAGTTGTCGTCAATGTCGGCGACTCTTGGGTTGTTCTGGGCACCGCATTCGACGACGACGCCATCACGTCATCCAGCTCATCGTCCACCTGAAGGCCAACCTGCCACGTAAGTCACTACTGACCGGCCATGAATTCTTGTGCGCTGGGACGATGGCTGTTGCTGACGTTGTGTGAGTGTCCTCGAACATGATGTATGTAGAGGAGTAGCGCATTCGGTGGTACAACGGCCAGGGGTACTACCTTGCTGATGAGCCCGGGGTGCACTTTGTTTTACAGCCTAGCCAAGAGTCATCAGTACTCGGTATGTCACGCGCGTTCGATGACTACTATATCAAGGACTGTGGCGTCATCTTGGCGCCGGAGGTGACGCAGAGGAGGACCGACAACATTAACCAGTTCGTCATCCTCGCCACCGTTAGGGTAAATTTTGTGTCGGCTTGCCTTTAATTCTTTTCGCAAACACACACACTTGCATTTTTGTTTAAGCAAAAGCGTATGGTGGTATATGTCTGATGACTAACAATATACGAGGGAATTTCTTCTGGCATGTGTGGAACGTGCTCTCCAATGATGAGACTATATAAATCGTGACATATATCGAAGTCTGCATGATACTGATGGTTGCAATGTAGTGGTGAAACAGATAGATTAAAATAATAAAATTTATATATGGCCAGAATTATAAATTGATTATGAAACATTTTCTCATAACGGTATAACACACATTTTATATATAAGTTATCGTAGTATACTGGTATTATACATTCCCGTTGTAACGCAAGGACACTCGGCTACTATATATATATATATATATATATATATATATATATATATATATATATATATATATATATATATATATATATATATATATATATATATATATATATATATATGCCAAAATACTACAGTCTATAGGTACAACCCAAACCTGGCCCTTTCTCAACCCGGCGCCGCAAGGAAAACCCTCGCGCCGCTTCGCTCGTTTCAATTCCAAAAAAAAAAAGGAAAACCCTTTGCAGTCCGGGAACTCTCGCATTCCACTATTCCAGTCATTGAGAGCGCGGCTGCGGCGGCGAGGGAACACATCCTTTTCTCGCATCATGGCCACCTCTACGGAGCCGGAGGGCGCGCCGCCCGCGGCTAAGGGGCCTAAAGGAGAGGCCAACACGAAGGGGAGCAGCGAACATGGAGAGGTCGGCGCAGGCAGCGGTGGCGGCTCGCAGAAGCGGAAGAGGAAGGAGGTCTTCATCTACGGCAACTACAGGAACTACTATGGCTACCGGGTGAGCGCGACTGCCTCTATTTCTGCGCCCCCCTGGAACTGATGTTGAGTGTTCACGCGTGATCGCTACCTGTTCGACGATATGCCTCGCAGTAGGTTCAGGTGTTCGTGGGGTTTGAGTATTTCGGTTCAATCGGTTGGTCTGGAGTGACCCATGACACGGATATAGCTAAACTTGCATACCTAGCTGCGTGGCTAGGTGATGTTCCGCGGGGAGGAAAGCACTGGTACTAGCCTGTGGCCTGCGTGTTGCTGGCTGGACTAGTGGGCAGGGATGGAGTAGATGGGCTCTTACATGTAGCTCCTTACCTCGGATTCTCCAATATTTATTCCGTATAGCATGCCTAGTGCTGTTAGAGTGGGAGGGGAACTTAACATTTTCCAGCTGATAAATTATAACTTTAACAATTCTACAGATTGATCGCAATGTTGGTGAAGATCCTCGCCTTGAGGCGTTCAAGAAACAGTGGTTTGAAAAGAAGGACTGTCTCGATATTGGATGCAACCAGGGTTTGGTAACGATTGGCTTAGGTAACCTTTTGATTTTCCGGATAAACTCTTGACCTATTAGCTAAATTCTTATATATAGCATGCTCATAGGTGCTATGTAGTTCTTGTATATAAATGTCTCAATCCCAAGATGAGGTCATGAGGTTTCTCACTTTTGTTTTCTTGATTAATCTTGTGCAGCCATGAAATTTAAATGTCAAAGCATTCTTGGCGTTGATATTGATTCAGGTTTTTAATCCAATCCCATCGTAATAAACTCATGTTGTGGTTGATTCTCTTCTCATGCTATGTGGTTGAATATTACTTGAATCGAATTCATATTTATCTTTCCCTGTTAGGTTTAATTGAGACTGCTAAGTGGAATCTGCGAAGGATAATGCGGCAGGATAAGGTGGCTACAAACAACGTCAAAGCCCAGAAATCATCGGATTGTCCTCAGAGCTCTCCAGAAGAAGTGGCATCTGAGTTATCGAATGGGAACAAGCACCAAGATCTTTTTAAAATTGTCTCTTTTCGACGTGAAAATTTTGTAGCGAGTATGGATGGATGTTCAGAACAGTATGACACCATACTATGGTAAGTTACAGATTAAGGATAGATATCTCTCAAGAATTGAAGTCTTCTTTGTACTGTTCATTCCCAGAGTGCCACTAGTTTTTTTTAAATTTTTTTAATATGTTCTAATGTAGTTTGAGTGTGACAAAATGGATCCACCTGAACTGGGGCGACGATGGCCTAGTTACATTATTTGTGAAGATCTGGAGGCTTCTAAGACCGGTACGGTATCTATGTCTCTCTGTTTGCTGGTCTTTTATAAATTGCACATAGACGGTAAGAGGAAAATTACATATTTTCACTATCTGTAATTTTGCAGGGAGGTGTTTTTATCATGGAGCCTCAACCATGGAGTTCATACAAGAGAAACAGATTAGTTTCAGAGGTTGGTTCTATTTATTCAGATTAATACTAGCTAAAAGCTAACCCTTCTTGATGTTTTCCTTTATGCTGCATTGAAACGTGTAATATTAGTTTTTGTTAGAAGGAAGTTGTTTGTGAAAAGCTTGCTGCACTTCCATTATTTAGGCTAGTGGCAACTCTTGAAAAGCCTTCGTTATTATCTGATGCACTCCTGATCCTAAGGTTAAGTGAACATACCATAAATGGTCAAAATCCTCCACAAACTTAATACAAATGCTCAATTCTATCATGTTGTCGACCTTAAAATTTTCCTGGAGCGTAATGAACTTGCATTTCTTATTCCCTTTCCCCTACCTGTTTTTAGGTCGCCAGAAATAACTTCAACACCATCTGTATATACCCAGGGACATTTCGGGAGATTCTTCTAGACAAGGTATTTTATTTTAGCTACCAACTCAAAAGTTTCATTGTTGACTGCTCCGGCAGAATTTCACCAAGCAATTTGGTGTTTGTCATGCCAGGTTGGATTTAGGTCGGTGGAGTTGCTTGCCGAACGATTAGTGGGCACCGTCAGTGGTTTCGATCGTCCAATAGAAGTTTACCACAAGTGATGAAAGTCATGAAACTGGATTAAGGATTGTGGCATGCCTGCCCAATTGCACACTCACCTGACCAAATTATTGTGTTGAGCTTTGAAATGCTCACTGCCTGACTAGGTACAAGTACAACAATGAAGCAAGTATGGTGCTGGACTTGCGTTTGTAAAACAGAATATCAGATGGCGAAGGATCAAGATGGAAGAAGAGGTGGTAGGATGTTGTGTTCTCTAGATGGAAGTGCTGGGAATTTTGTTAATGGGTCTGTTCTTGTATAAAATGGATAATGGATACCGTACCCTGAAAGGGAAAGAGGCCTTCATGAGTATCACTGGGTATATGCCCGTGCGTTGCTACGTAATCAATATGATAAAAAAATGCATTGATATGCAAAAACACTAATTATTATTCTATATTTTTGTTAGCATCACTAAAAGCAGATGTTTACATACCTACAAACATAAAAAGAGAATGCACTTTCATCAAATTAAAAATAACAATGACAATGTTAAATATAAATATTAGCATCCTCACAAGATTAGAAGAGTCATCTACAAGAAGTTTTATCTGAAATTCGGGCAACATGAAATTCGGGCAACATGCACAACCTCATTAGTGTAAAGAAGTATAATAAAATCCTGGAAGCATGCCTTATAAATAATGCAATCAGAGGACAAATCCAAAGAAAGGCAATAACCTCTCAGATGCATAGCCACTTTGTTCGTTCCTTAAACCTTTCATTAGCGAACAAGGACTGTTACAGGAGCAGAAAAGCAATGCTACTAATGCAAGTTTAGTATCAGGAGAATACCTCTAAATACTATTAATGCAAGTTTAGCAATGCTGACAGTGCAAGTTTACTTGCACAAAAAAGATGGCTGACAGAATACCTTTGGTAGTCTCATTTATTATCATAGTGAGTAAAAGTAGAAGATAACTGTTTTACTATTAGTGAGCTTTAGAACAATTCGACACAAAATAGAAACCCACTTAATTGCTTTGCAAATCTACTGCATCTCAGTTTGTCTTCAAATGTGCCCTAATAATATTGGTTTACAAATTATGTGTGGTCTGAAGCAGTTACATCGAGATCAATGGACTGGGTGATAATGTTTGGCCAAAAACAACCATGTATACATGTCGGGGACCATAATTAGGGGTACCCTCAAGACTCCTAATTCTCAGCTGGTAACCCCCATCAGCATAAAGCTGCAAAGGCCTGATGGGTGCGATCAAGTCAGGGATCAGTCCATTCAAGGGACTCGATCACGCCTCGCCCGAGCCTAGCCTCGGACAAGGGCAGCCGACCCCGGAGGATCTCCGCCTCGCCCGAGGCCCCCCTCCAACGGCGAACACGTTCCCGGCTCGCCCGAGGCCCTGTCTTCGCCGAGAAGCAACCCCGACCAAATCGTAGGAGCATTTAATGCAAAGGTGGCCTGACACCTTTATCCTGACACGCGCCCCTCAGCTGACAGAGCCGAAGTGACCGCCGTCACTTCGTCGCTCCACTGGCCGGTCTGACAGAAAGACAGCGTCGCCTGCGCCGCTCCGACTGCGGTGCCACTTGACAGAGTGAGGCTGACAGGCAGTCAGGCCCGGCCGCACGCACCATAGGAAACTCCGCTCCGCCCGACCCAGGGCTCGGACTCGGGCTAAGCCCCGGAAGACGGCGAACTCCGCTCCGCCCGACCCAGGGCTCGGACTCGGGCTAAGCCCCGGAAGACGGCGAACTCCGCTCCGCCCGACCCAGGGCTCGGACTCGGGTTAAGCCCCGGAAGACGGCGAACTCCGCTCTGCCCGACCAGGGGCTCGGACTCGGGCTAAGCCCCAGAAGACGGCGAACTCCGCTCCGCCCGACCCAGGGCTCGGACTTGGGCTCAGCCCCAGAAGACGACGAACTCCGCTTCGCCCGACCCCAGGACTCAAATTCCGCCCTGGCCTCAACCAACGGCCTCCGCCTCGCCCGACCTAGGGGCTCGGGCTCGGGCTCGGCCTCGGCCACGGAAGACGGACTCGACCTCGACCTCGGAGGAGCTTCCATATCGCCCAACCTAGGGCGCGGACCAGCCACGTCAACAGGAGGCGCCATCATTACCCTACTCCAAGCTGACTCAGGCTACGGGGAACAAGACCGGCGTCCCATCTGGCTCGCTCCGCCAGATAGGCGATGATGGCGCCCCGCACGCTCCCTGACGATGGCGGCTCTCGGCCCCCTTACGAAAGCAAGAGGACGTCAGCTAGGACTCGACGGCCCCGACAGCTGTCCCTCCGCCAGGCTCCAGCGCTCCTCCGACGGCCACGACATCACACAAACCGGGCGCCAAAATCTCTCCGGCCGCCACGATGGCGTGTACTTAGGGCGCTAGCTCTCCTCCGCTAGACACGTAGCACTCTGCTACACCCCCCATTGTACACCTGGACCCTCTCCTTACGCCTATAAAAGGAAGGGCCAGGGCCCTCTTAGAGGGGGTTGGCCGCGCGGGGACGAGGACGAGACGGGCGCTCGCGTGAGGCCACTCGCTCCTTCCCCCGTGTGGACGCTTGTACCCCCCTACTACAAGCGCACCCGACCTGGGCGCGGGACGAACACGAAAGCCGCGGGATTTCCACCTCTCTCACGCCCACCTTCAGCCACCTCGCTTTCCCCCCTTCGCGTTCGGCCTCGCGTCGACCCATCTGGGCTGGGGCACGCAGCGACACTTCACTCGTCGGCATAGGGACCCCCCGGTCTCAAAACGCCGACAGTTGGCGCGCCAGGTAGGGGCCTGCTGCGTGTTGACGAACAGCTTCCCGTCAAGCTCCAGATGGGTAGTCTCCAGCAACCTCTCCGGCCCGGGATGGTGCTCCGTTTCGGGAGCCTTGAGTTCATGTCCCTCGACGGCAGCTACGACATGATACTCTTTCCACCGCCGGGCGACGGCGACAGCGGTGGCCGACAGTCCGCCTGCCGGCGGCGGGATCGACGACGTCTTCCCCGCGTGGTGGAAGAACAACCTTCGAGCTTGCCCCGTCCTTTTCCCCGTCGACGGAGGAGGAGGAGGCGGGGCAACCAAGGCCAAGCAGGAGGCGGCGCCTCGTCGGCCGTCGAGCGAGTCGACAACGCCAGCACTCCAACGGGGGGCGCGCCGGGCATCGGCCTCGCGCTTGAGACGAAGACGAGCGTTGTCCCCCCGCGACACGTCAATCCCGAGCAAACGGACGACGCCAGCACGCTCGCGAAAGGCTTGCTGGGTGTCGCCCTCGTACCTGAGTCGACGGTGCAGTCAGCCCCCGACGTGACCTCATCACCGCCCGTCGACCAAGAGGTACCGACTGATTCCCATCCCACGCCTCTCGGATTTAGCCTCGACCCGCCTAGCGGCTCCGCTTTGGCGGACGCTCTCGTAGAGGCGGATCGAACCCTCTGGGGTCTCGTATGCGGTCACCTTGGGACCGGCTGACAGACGTCTTGACCTACGGGCCCTCTGGGTCCGAGGAAGACGACGAGCCCAGTTTCTGTTGGGATTTCTCCGGACTTGGCAACCCCGGTGCCATGCGGGACCTCATGACCGCATGCGACTACTGCCTTTCCGACTGTTCCGACGGTAGCCGTAGCCTCGGCGACGAGGGCTGCGACCCGAGCCGCGAATGTTTCCACGTCGATCTAGGGGGTCCCCCCGAAGGCAACCATCTCGGCATGCCGGAGGACGGCGATCTCCCTAGGCCGGTGCCTCACGTTGACATCCCGCGGGAGCTAGCTGTGGTCCCCGTTCCGGCGGCGGGTCACGAACCACAACTCGAGCAAATCCGCGGGGTGCAGGCCAGGCTCGACGAGGGAGCAGGAGCGCTTGAGCCAATCCGCCGGGACGTCAGGCAGGCATGGGCGGGCCAACCTCCGGCCGGAGAAATGCGTCATCTACCCCAGGGCTTCCAGCACCGCATCGCTGACGATGTCAGGGTCAGGCCGCCACCCGCATCCAGTGGGGTCGGCCAGAACCTGGCTGCAGCAGCAATGCTCCTCTGCGCGATGCCGGAGCCATCAACCACCGAGGGCCGGCGAATCCAGGGAGAGCTCAAGGGTCTCCTGGAAGGCGCCGCGGTCCGGCGGGCCGAGAGCTCCGCCTCCCGAAGGCAGGGGTACCCCTTGGAACATCACGCCGCGACTTCCCGATTCATGCGGGAGGCCTCGGTCACCACCGGGCGCACGCGCAACACAGCGCCTGCGGCCCCGGGTCGCCTCGGCAACGAGCACCATCACCGCGATCGTTGGGCCCACCTCGACGAGAGGGTGCGCCGAGGCTACCACCCCAGGCGTGGGGGACGCTACGACAGCGGGGAGGATCAGAGTCCCTCGCCCAAACCACCCGGTCCGCAGGCCTTCAGCCGGGCCATACGACGGGCGCCGTTCCCGACCCGGTTCCGACCCCCGACCACTATCACAAAGTACTCGGGGGAGATGAGACCGGAACTGTGGCTCGCGGACTACCGTCTGGCCTGCCAACTGGGTGGAACGGACGATGACAACCTCATCATCCGCAACCTCCCCCTGTTCCTCTCCGACACCGCTCGCGCCTGGTTGGAGCACCTGCCTCCGAGGCAGATCTCCAACTGGGACGACCTAGTCCAAGCTTTCGCCGGCAATTTCCAGGGCACGTACGTGCGCCCCGGGAATTCCTGGGACCTCCAAAACTGCCGACAGTAGCCGGGAGAGTCTCTCCGGGACTACATCCGGCGATTCTCGAAGCAGCGCACCGAGCTGCCCAACATCACCGACTCGGATGTCATCGGCGCGTTCCTCGCCGGCACCACCTGCCGCGACCTGGTGAGCAAGCTGGGTCGCAAGACCCCCACCAGGGCGAGCGAGCTTATGGACATCGCCACCAAGTTCGCCTCCGGCCAGGAGGCGGTCGAGGCTATCTTCCGGAAGGACAAGCAGCCCCAGGGCCGCCCATCGGAAGATGCCCCCAAGGCATCAACTCAGCGCGGCGCCAAGAAGAAGGGCAAGAAGAAGTCGCAAGCGAAACGCGACGCCGCCGACGCGGACCTTGTCGCCGCCGCCGAGCACAAGAACCCTCGGAAACCCCCCGGAGGTCCCAACCTCTTCGACAAGATGCTCAAGGAGTCGTGCCCCTATCACCAGGGGCCCGTCAAGCACACCCTTGAGGAGTGCGTCATGCTTCGGTGCCACTTCCACAGGGCCGGGCCACCCGCGGAGGGTGGCAGGGCCCGCGACGACGACAAGAAGGAAGATCACCAAGCAGGAGAGTTCCCCGAGGTCCGCGACTGCTTCATGATCTACGGCGGGCAAGCGGCGAACGCCTCGGCTCGGCACCGCAATCAAGAGCGCTGGGAGGTCTGTTCGGTGAAGGTGGCGGCGCCAGTCTACCTAGACTGGTCCGACAAGCCCATCACCTTCGACCAAGCTGACCACCCCGACCATGTGCCGAGCCCGGGGAAATACCCGCTCGTCGTCGACCCTGTAATCGGCGACGTCAGGCTCACCAAGTCCTCATGGACGGAGGCAGCAGCCTCAACATCATCTACGCCGAGACCCTCGGGCTTCTGTGTATCGATCTGTCCTCGGTCCGGGTGGGCACTGCGCCTTTCCATGGGATCATCCCTGGGAAGCGCGTCCAGCCCCTCGGACAACTCGATCTTCCCGTCTGCTTCGGAACACCCTCCAACTTCCGAAGGGAGACCCTGACGTTCGAGGTGGTCGGGTTCCGAGGAACCTACCACGCGGTATTGGGGAGGCCCTGCTACGCGAAGTTCATGGCCATCCCCAACTACACCTACCTCAAGCTCAAGATGCCGGGCCCCAACGGGGTCATCACCGTCGGCCCCACGTACAAACACGCGTTCGAATGCGACGTGGAGTGCGTGGAGTACGTCGAGGCCCTCGCCGAGTCCGAGGCCCTCATCGCCGACCTGGAGAGCCTCTCTAAGGAGGTGCCAGACGTGAAGCGTCATGCCGGCAACTTCGAGCCAGCGGAGACGGTTAAGTCCGTCCCCCTCGACCCCAGCAGCGACGCCTCCAAGCAAGTCCGGATCGGCTCCGGGCTCGATCCCAAACAGGAAGCAGTGCTCGTCGACTTTCTCCATGCGAACACCGATGTCTTCGCGTGGAGTCCCTCGGACATGCCTGGCATACCGAGGGATGTCGCCGAGCACTCGCTGGACATCCGAGCTGGAGCCCGACCCGTCAAGCAGCCTCTGCGCCGATTCGACGAGGAGAAGCGCAGAGCCATAGGCGAGGAGATCCACAAGCTAATGGTGGCAGGGTTCATCAAAGAGGTATTCCATCCCGAATGGCTTGCCAACCCTGTGCTTGTGAGAAAGAAAGGGGGGAAATGGTGGATGTGTGTAGACTACACTGGTCTGAACAAAGCATGTCCGAAGGTTCCCTACCCTCTGCCTCGCATCAATCAGATCGTGGATTCCACTGCTGGGTGCGAAACCCTGTCTTTCCTCGATGCCTACTCAGGGTATCACCAAATCAGGATGAAAGAGTCCGACCAGCTCGCGACTTCTTTCATCACACCCTTCGGCATGTACTACTATGTCACCATGCCGTTCGGCTTGAGGAATGCGGGCGCGACGTACCAGCGGTGCATGAACCATGTGTTCGGCGAACACATTGGCCGCACGGTCGAGGCCTACGTCGATGACATCGTAGTCAAGACGAGGAAGGCCTCCGACCTCCTTTCCGACCTTGAAGTGACATTCCGATGTCTCAAGGCGAAAGGTGTCAAGCTCAATCCCGAAAAGTGTGTCTTCGGGGTGCCCCGAGGCATGCTCTTGGGGTTCATCGTCTCCGAGCGGGGCATCGAAGCCAACCCGGAGAAGATCGCAGCCATCACCAGCATGGGGCCCATCGAAGACTTGAAAGGCGTACAGAGGGTCATGGGATGTCTCGCGGCTCTGAGCCGCTTCATCTCACGCCTCGGCGAAAGAGGTCTACCTCTGTACCGCCTCTTAAGGAAGTCCGAGCGCTTCACTTGGACCCCTGAGGCTGAGGAAGCCCTCGGGAACCTGAAGGCGCTCCTCACGAAGGCGCCTATCCTGGTGCCCCTAGCTGCCGGAGAAGCCCTCTTGGTCTACGTCGCCGCGACCACTCAGGTGGTTAGCGCCGCGATTGTGGTCGAGAGGCAAGAAGAGGGGCATGCATTGCCCGTTCAAAGGCCAGTCTACTTCGTCGGCGAGGTACTATCCGAAACCAAAATCCGCGACCCACAAATTCAGAAGCTGCTGTACACGGTGATCCTGACACGGCGGAAGTTGCGACACTACTTCGAGTCTCATCCGGTGACTGTGGTGTCATCCTTCCCCCTGGGGGAGATCATCCATTGCCGAGAGGCCTCGGGTAGGATTGCAAAGTGGGCGGTGGAAATCATGGGCGAAACGATCTCGTTCGCCCCTCGGAAGGCCATCAAATCCCAGGTCTTGGCGGACTTCGTGGCTGAATGGGTCGACACCCAGCTACCAACAGCTCCGATCCAACCGGAGCTCTGGACCATGTTCTTCGATGGGTCGCTGATGAAGACAAGAGCCGGCGCAGGCCTACTCTTCATCTCGCCCCTCGGGAAGCACCTACACTACGTGCTACGCCTCCACTTCCCGGCGTCCAACAATGTAGCTGAGTACGAGGCTCTGGTCAACGGGTTGCGGATTGCCATCGAGCTAGGGGTCCGATGCCTCGACGCTCGCGGTGACTCGTAGCTCGTCATCGACCAAGTCATGAAGAACTCCCACTGCCGCGACCCAAAGATGGAGGCCTACTGCGATGAGGTTCGGCGCCTGGAGGACAAGTTCTACGGGCTCGAGCTCAACCACATCGCTCGGCGCTACAACGAGACTGCGGATGAGCTGGCCAAAATAGCCTCGGGGCGAACAACGGTTCCCCCGGACGTCTTCTCCCGAGATCTGCATCAACCCTCCGTCAAGGTCGACGACGCGGCCGAGCCTGAGGCACCCTTGGCCCAGCCCGAGGTACCCTCGGCATAGTCCGAGGCACCCTCGGCTCGGCCCGAGGCACCCTCGGTTCGGCCCGAGGTACCCTCAGCCCCCGAAGGCGAGACGCTGCGCGTCAAGGGGGAGCAAAGCGGGGTCACGCCTGACCAAAACTGGCAGACCCCGTACCTGCAATATCTCCACCGAGGAGAGCTACCCCTTGACCGAGCCGAAGCTCGGCGGTTGGCGCGGCGCGCCAAGTCGTTCGTCTTGTTGGGAGAAGGGAAGGAGCTCTACCACCGCAGCCCTTCAGGCATCCTCCAGCGATGCATCTCCACCACCGAAGGTCAGGAACTCCTCCGAGAGATACACTCGGGGGCTTGCGGCCACCATGCAGCACCTCGAGCCCTTGTCGGAAATGCTTTCTGACAAGGTTTCTACTGGCCAACGGCAGTGGCCGACGCCACTAGAATTGTCCGCGCCTGCGAAGGGTGTCAGTTCTACGCAAGGCAGACCCACCTGCCCGCTCAGGCTCTGCAGACAATACCGATCACATGGCCTTTTGCTGTGTGGGGTCTGGACCTCGTCGGCCCCTTGCAGAAGGCACCCGGGGGCTACACGCACCTGTTGGTCGCCATCGACAAATTTTCTAAGTGGATCGAGGTCCGACCCCTGAACAGCATCAGGTCCGAGCAGGCGGTTGCGTTCTTCACCAACATCATCCATCGTTTCGGGGTCCCAAACTCCATCATCACCGACAACGGCACCCAGTTCACCGGCAGAAAGTTCCTGGACTTCTGTGAGGATCACCACATCCGGGTGGACTAGGCCGCCGTGGCTCATCCCATGACGAATGGGCAAGTAGAGCGTGCCAACGGCATGATTCTACAAGGACTTAAGCCTCGGATCTACAACGACCTCAACAAGTTCGGTAAGCGATGGATGAAGGAACTCCCCTCGGTGGTCTGGAGCCTGAGAACAACACCGAGCCGAGCCACGGGCTTCACGCCGTTCTTTCTAGTCTATGGGGCCGAGGCCATCTTGCCCACAGACTTGGAGTACGGTTCCCCGAGGACTAGGGCCTATGACGACCAAAGCAACCAAGCTAGTCGAGAAGACTCGCTGGACCAGCTGGAAGAGGCTCGGGACAAGGCCTTACTACACTTGGCGCGGTACCAGCAGTCCATGCGACGCTACCACGCCCGAGGGGTCCGGTCCCGAGACCTCCAGGTGGGCGACCTGGTGCTTCGGCTACGACAAGACGCCCGAGGTCGACACAAGCTCACGCCCCCCTGGGAGGGGCCGTTCGTCATCGCCAAAGTTCTAAAACCCGGAACATACAAGCTGGCCAACAGTCAAGGCGAGGTCTACAGCAACGCTTGGAACATCCAACAGCTACGTCGCTTCTACCCTTAAGATGTTTTCAAGTTGTTCCTATACCTCGCTTTCACGCAAAGTTTAGTCGTCAAGGAAGGGTCAGCCTTGCCTCGGCAAAGCCCGACCGTCCCTCGGGGGCTAAAAGGGGGGAACCCCCTCTGCGTCGAAATTTTCCTCGAAAAAAGATCTTTTCCACCGGAATGTCTTTCGTGCTTTTCGACTACATCGAAAGTGGATCCTGAAAGCGACGGAGTACACGTAAGCAGCCAAGGCTGACCGAGCCGAGGGACTCCTACGCCTCCGGGATACGGATACCTCACTCATCACCTTCTGCCATAAGTAACTCACGTTCGGATAAGTGATTCCGCGGACCAGACAAGTCTTCACGTTCGGAAGCTCTTCTGCCGGAGCGATTCTTCGAGCCTTCTCGACTGCGTCGGTGACAAAACCCCATGGACGGGTAAGAGTGTGCGTAAGCGGCAAGGCCGACCGAGCCAAGGGACTCCTACGCCTCCGGGATACGGATACCTCACTCATCACCTTCCGTAAGAAGCAACTCTCGCTCGCACAAACAGTTCTGTTACCGACAAAAAAGTCCAGATACTCGAAACAAGAGGAAAGGAGACGCGGCTTTACAATACGGCGAGGGTGTGTTTCGGCCTCGGTGGCCACAGAAAACACACGCTACAAGATAATCCGATCCTACAGGCTCGGATCTTGACGGCTAAAGGAAGCAGCAGCACCCTCGGCGTCGACAACACCTTCGGCGAGGTCCGACCTAGCCTCGGACGGCGACACGGTCCAAGGGTCTCCGCTCTGAAGGACAACGCCATCACCAAGCCCGGGCCATCGCCGCCAGGGTCTTCTTCAAGAATCCGGCCCGAGCAGGCGGCTCGGCCGGTCACCCCGGGGCCTTGGCTAGCTGTCCCCCAAGGACATCAGCCCAGCCCGAGGCCTCGGTAGGTCAATTCCGGCGTCGGTCCCGCTAACGGACGACCCGGCCAGGCTCCGGCCGACCTGGTCTTCTTTTCGAGCCAACTCTGCCTCTGTTCGCACTGGCACCGCTACCCCTAGCCTCGGCTCATCGAAGAGCGGCCGAGGGTTTCCTCTAACTAAGCAAGGGAAGCCTCGGACAACAAGGCTGACCGAGCCGAGGGACTCCTACGCCTCCGGGATACGGATCCCTCACTCGTCACCTTTACACGGGGCGACTCACGCTTGGTGAAGCGGTTCAGACAACCAACAGGCGAGTCTTAGTGCTCGAAAATGGGGAAAAACACGGCTCCGTGCCGAATATTACATACATGTTCAGGCCTCGACAGCCGCAATGAACAAAACACCGGCACTCAAGGTGCCATTACAAACGGAACTCTGGTTCCGTCCCCACAGCAGCAGCCATGATCCCAGAACGGGCGCGGCCACCGGAAGGCTTTCGTTCGCGTCCCCACTCAAGGGACGCGAAACAGACATCAAAGCCAAAGAACCGGGGGCCGGCCCGTGGGCGGCGCTGACGGCCTCGATGAGGGGGGAGCTTCCTCCGGCTGCCACCACAACAGCACGGACGGCGGCGTCCGCCTCTCCACCAACGCCGACGATCTGCGAGGCGCATCGGCAGGTCCTCACTCCCGTCCCCGCCGCAAAAGCGAGGAAGAGGGCGGAATGTTGCATCCTAGCTGGGCAGCAACAGTTCGCCTTCCCCGGCATGGTTGGAGGATGCCTCCTCCGCAGAAGTGGAGGATGGTTTCCACCACCAGAAGCTGGAAGAGGAGGTGGCCAGCCGACCCGCGCAGGAGGTAGAGCCCCGGCTCGCCTCACTCTCCGCCCCTGCAAGGATGATGAACATCCTTGAAGCTGAGGGCGGAGCCAAGATCGCAGCCTAGCTTGCTCCTCCCCACCCAGAGGCTGGTGGTCACCGTCTTGGGTGACCACCGGCGAGGGGATGCAGCCAGGCTGCCTGATGAAAATCCTTGAAGCCGAACGACGGCTGAAAGGTACCAACTCCCGCAGAGTTGCGTTCCTCCAACGACGAAGCGGAAAGACAGTGGATATCCCCCATCCGGGGGCTTGGAAGATGGGAAGACACGATGCATAAGGGAGCGCGAAGACACGGTCGCCTTCCAAGAGGGTCACCCTCCTTTTAAAGGCGACTCTCCCCACTTGCGTCCCCAGCCGTCGTGGGCTGAGTCTTCTCCAACACGCTCCAAGGTCCTCCCCCTACGGCGCGGGGGCTGGGTCCCACACGTCATGCAAGCCGGCTCAGAGCAGAAGAAGCCAAACCGCCGCGCGTGGTGCGTGCAACCGCCCAGCGGTTACAAGCGGCTCTCCACTTTTGCCCAGACCAGCGGGCGAGAGGGCGGGCAGCCATGCAGGCGGCATGCAACCGTGCCAAGTGGGCGCGCTTCTCCGACTCCCAACACGCCCACCATGGAGGCCCAGACCCACGCGTCATGCAACTGGCGCGCCGAATGCTTCGTGCCTGCAACTGCACTGCCACCTACGCCACCACCGCGCCTCCTCGACTGCGGAACCAATACCACGACTCGAGGCGACCCAGCGCACGACCCAGCGGCTCCAGCCTGGCGCGACGGTCAATGCAGCCGAAAACGGGCTGGCAGTAATGGCGGTGGCAGGCGGGCAGGAGCAGCGGTCACGTCGTCAGCCAAGCCTACGTCCCATCCAGGGGCAGCGAGAGAACCCTCTCTCACAGCGTGAAGACAACGTGCCCGTGTTCCGTTCCTCGAACGACTTGCGCGCGCGCAACGGTTGCCCTGCGAACCACTCGCCCCGTCGCATTAACTTCGCGGTGGGACAGGCGGCGCCTCTGGCAGGAGAAGCGAGCGACGCTTCGCCTTCGCCATAATGACCGCATCAAAAAAGGTACGCCGCATCGTTCGATTTCGTATCCTTTTCCTTTTTTCCTCTTCCTCTCTCTTGCAACAGGGACCGGGAAAGGGGGATACCCCAAAAAGGATCCTTCCCTGTGAAGGAACCAGGCTCTGAGCCTCCCTACTAATCAGAGGTTCGAAGGCTGGCCCCTCGGAAGGGTTCAACAGCCGCCTCAGAGCATGTGGGCTCCACACCCACTACTGGTCAGAGGTTCGAAGGCCGGCCCCTCGGAAGGGTTCAACGGCCGCCTCAGGCTACTCGGGCTCCGCGCCCACTACTGATCAGGGGTTCGAAGGCTGGCCCCCGAAGGGTTCACAGCCGCCTCAGACACAGAGCGAGGGATGACCATGGGTACGTTCGATACATAACCAAGGCTCGGGCTGCGCTCCCGAGGTACCCTAGGACATTTCCGAGACCAGCGGGAACGATCTTGTAACGGAATCCCATTAGAGGGAGGCATCGAGCCCTCGGACCCCGTCGCCAGGGGACCGGGTCCGGCAGATCACCCGCAGGTACTTTTGGGCGTGCCTCTGGGCCCCTAGCTGACCCCTAACGAATGGGGCACGGACGTCCGCTCGGATCACCCGCCTGCAGCTCACCGGAGACACCGTGTTCGGCGCCCACCGAGGGCAACATGGCGCTCTCCCCCCTCCTCCTTACGGAAAGGCGACGCAGGGGCGTATGTAAAAAAGTCAGGTCTGTCCCTGATCGCCCTCTCGCCCTGTGCAGAGGCTCGGGGGCTGCTCTCGCAAACCCGGCTCCGGCCAAACCGTTGACAGCGTCAACATACCAGCCCGAGAACTTGGGACCCGACTGTACACCCGGGCTACGGCCAGCTCGCACGAGGGAACGACCAGACCAGCCGAAGCATTGCGCGAGGCGTTAAGACCTCGGAGGAGTCAAACCACTCCTTCGAGGCCTCGGGGGCTACACCCGGCGGGTGCGCTCGCGCGCACCCACCAGAACAAAACGCAACCGAGAAAGGCTGGTCCCCTTGCAAAAAAATGCGACGAAAGCCTCCAAGCGAGTGCTAACACTCCCTTCGAGGCTCGGGGGCTACTGTCGGGGACCATAATTAGGGGTACCCTCAAGGCTCCTAATTCTCAGCTGGTAACCCCCATCAGCATAAAGCTGCAAAGGCCTGATGGGTGCGATCAAGTCAGGGATCAGTCCATTCAAGGGACTCGATCACGCCTCGCCCGAGCCTAGCCTCGGACAAGGGCAGCCGACCCCGGAGGATCTCCGCCTCACCCGAGGCCCCCCTCCAACGGCGAACACGTTCCCGGCTCGCCCGAGGCCCTGTCTTCACCGAGAAGCAACCCCGACCAAATCGCAGGAGCATTTAATGCAAAGGTGGCCTGACACCTTTATCCTGACGTGCGCCCCTCAGCTGACAGAGCCGAAGTGACCGCCGTCACTTCGCCGCTCCACTGGCCGGTCTGACAGAAAGACAGCGCCGCCTGTGCCGCTCCGACTGTGGTGCCACTTGACAGAGTGAGGCTGACAGGCAGTCAGGCCCGACCGCACGCACCATAGGAAACTCCGCTCCGCCCGACCCAGGTCTCGGACTCGGGCTAAGCCCCGGAAGACGGCGAACTCCGCTCCGCCCGACCTAGGGCTCGGACTCGGGCTAAGCCCCGGAAGACGGCGAACTCCGCTCCGCCCGACCCAGGGCTCGGACTCGGGCTAAGCCCCGGAAGACGGCGAACTCCGCTCCGCCTGACCCAGGGCTCGGACTCGGGCTAAGCCCCGGAAGACGGCGAACTCCGCTCTGCCCGACCAGGGGCTCGGACTCGGGCTAAGCTCCGGAAGACGGCGAACTCCGCTCCGCCCGACCCAGGGCTCGGACTTGGGCTCAGCCCCAGAAGACGACGAACTCCGCTTCGCCCGACCCCAGGACTCAAATTCCGCCTTGGCCTTAACCAACGGCCTCCGCCTCGCCCGACCTAGGGGCTCGGGCTCGGCCTCGGCCACGGAAGACGGACTCGACCTCGACCTCGGAGGAGCTTCCACATCGCCCAACCTAGGGCGCGGACCAGCCACGTCAACAGGAGGCGCCATCATTACCCTACTCCAAGCTGACTCAGGCTACGGGGAACAAGACCGGCGTCCCGTCTGGCTCGCTCCGCCAGATAGGCGATGATGGCGCCCCGCACGCTCCCTGACGATGGCGGCTCTCGGCCCCCTTACGAAAGCAAGAGGACGTCAGCAAGGACTCGACGGCCCCGACAGCTGTCCCTCCGCCAGGCTCCAGCGCTCCTCCGACGGCCACGACATCACACAAACCGGGCGCCAAAATCTCTCCGGCCGCCACGATGGCGTGTACTTAGGACGCTAGCTCTCCTCCGCTAGACACGTAGCACTCTGCTACACCCCCCATTGTACACCTGGACCCTCTCCTTACGCCTATAAAAGGAAGGGCCAGGGCCCTCTTAGAGGGGGTTGGCCGCGCGGGGACGAGGACGAGACGGGCGCTCGCGTGAGGCCACTCGCTCCTTCCCCCGTGTGGACGCTTGTAACCCCCTACTGCAAGCGCACCCGACCTGGGCGCGGGACGAACACGAAGGCCGCGGGATTTCCACCTCTCTCACGCCCACCTTCGGCCACCTCGCTTTCCCCCCTTCGCGTTCGGCCTCACGTCGACCCATCTGGGCTGGGGCACGCAGCGACACTTCACTCGTCGGCACAGGGACCCCCCGGTCTCGAAACGCCGACAATACACATGTGCTGAAGTTTAATAACAATTAAAATTTGGATCTTGTTTTGGTGAGCCATAATGAACAAAACAACTGAACTACTACACAACGGCTGGAAGACTGCTGCATGTATATCCAAAGGTTTATTTTTTGAGTCACGCAGAACAGGCTATAGACCATAGACACAATTCTAACGGCGCAATTATATAACAATCTGTCAGATCGCTTGGAGTTGGCAGTCAAGAAAAGTTTTCTGATGACCGGCACACGACAGTGATAATTTCTTTCTTGTTTCTTAAAGCTGCTCCTGGACCCTTCTTCATAAGCTATGAATGGCTCGTATAAGGCTGCTGCATTGGCTAACTTTTGGCCTTTCTTTTGTCATTTCTGAAACAATATGCAAACAAAATCAGAAGTAAGGCTGAGTTGTAGACTGCGCACTTACCAAACTATTATTTGCCAAGGGCCCAAGCTCTATATTTCAGAATCACAATGCCAAACATTGTAAGAGAAACACAAAACTAATCAAAACTTGATGCTAATTCACTCTTCATGCAAGGACCATAGATTGTTGAATAAAATTTCTAGAAACTACAAATATGAGGTCTTATAAATTCATTAACTGGAGCCAAATAATCACAAAGATATTACTTTGACCTATCATTCTCTGCATTTAAATTAAAGCTAACATTCAAAAAATAGTACTGCTACTACAATTTATGTGATTAGGGAAGCAGGAACTTGCGTGTGATGAGGATGGGGTGGATACCAAAAATGTTGTACACTTAGGCAGACAACATGAAGGAGATTGAAATGAACACTTTAACCATGATTTTTTCTCCAACCTGAGATTTTGCAAAAAAAATATAGATCATTGAGACTGATATTGCACAATTTGCATAGATATAAATAAAGTACATGCTCCACTATACCTAGCAAATTTTCAGAACTTTTCAGATTAAATATACAGTTGTGTGTGCGTGTTACTTCGATTTGCTTTAGGTACCTACTACTTCGAATAAAAAACGACGAGATTTGCATGTAAAGGATCCTCACAAGACAAGCTGTTGTTTAGAAGCTTGCCTATGAGGGGTGTCTGCAGTGCCAACGTGTAGCTATGACTATGAAGTGGATGCCACTTCGACTGCACCAACCAATCCATCTGGAATAAGATTTAGCCTCCAGTATTTTAGAGAAGCAGTGAAATCAATGAATTCATTTGATGCCTAATAGATTAAGATATCTCAAATTTTTAGCAGCAAGTCGAGAAATGCATCATCGGTCACAAAAGAAAGGCAGTTCTTAAAATATCAAGACAGCTAGAGGAGTTTAACTAGTGATATCCTAGTGACGGCAGGGGTCTCATGCTGGTCTGAAACTGAACTTAACTAAGCTAAACAATGTCTGCTCCAGAATTCAGTCGAAAAAGTCTTTAGTTTCAGTGTAGCAGGGTAGCAACACAGTTGAAAACATCAGTGTAGCAGGGCAGCAGAATAGTACAAACATTACAATATGAACCTTACAGAGTAGCGACCCTAGCAGGACGCCCGTGAGCCGGTTGGACTCGGCCGAGAAGTTGTGCAGCAACGGGAGCCACTGGAACATGTCGCCCCCAGGCTCATCAGGCTGTTGAAGGAGACGTCAAGGTGCCTGATCCCCGAGGTGCCACGAGAAGACGACCCTACCGGTTGGCGTTGAGCACGCCGCTGGGGCTGTTCTGGCTTAGGTCCAGCACCAGCAGTCGCGGCATGCGCAACAGCTCCGTTCAGCGAGTTCCAGGAGAGGTTGAGGAAGCGCAGCATTCCAGGCGGTCTAGCTCCTCGGCGCGATGGGGCCAACAAGGCCTATGTCGGCGAGGTCTAGGCTGACAACCCGGAGTTACTACTGTCGATGGTACGCTCCGACTCCGAACCATCGACAACGGACGCCGGTCCACCGGCAACAGTCGTCGGAGTAGTTCCCCGCGCCTGGCCATCGTCGGTCAATGGTCCATGTGTCGAGATTGTTAGAGAAGCTAGCGAGTGCCATCCTGTCGCTTGGAGCACAACTCGAGATGGCGTGCAGGAGGATGTGGCACATCAAGGAGAAGACGACAAAGCTGGTTGCCAGAAGAGGTCGAGAGAGCTCACTTACTATCATGGTGAGATCTGCGGAGATGGGGGCATGGTGTACCGTGAGGAGGAGACGCCGCCGGTGGAGGGCAGCGTCGAGGCTGGGCGCGAGGTACAGGCTGTCACGTGCGGCGGCAGTTCAGGCAAGATCTGCGGAGTCTGGGGCACCCTCCTTACAGGCTGCCGTGGGCAGGGCAAGTGCAGGTGAGATCTGCGGAGGCGGGGGCATGGTGTACCATGGTGGACGCCCTCCTTACAACCTTATAGAGTAGTAGTAGATTGATAAGGCTTCTTTGAAGAACGACAGGATCTTGCACATTGCACTAACATATGGCCAATGTTGGTGAATAAAATGAGTTTCTTTCCTTCTATAAATAATCCCCTGTCACTTATACACACTAACCATCCACTACAAAGGGCGATGTAAGCTTAACAAAATTAAGCATAAAACCAGTTACTACTATTTGTTAAGTTGAATGGGTAAACTAAAAACAATTACTACTTGTCATTTGGTTGTAAATAAAACAAGATAGAGTTCCTTTCTAAAAAAGCTAAATAATACTTCATGAAATTGGGCATATGAAAACTAACAATACAATGCCTGACATATTTATATTATTTAAGAAACAAGTCCAGCTCATTTGAGTTAGCACATCTCAACTATTGAGTAGGGCAGATGAAAGGCTTGCTATGGCCATACAATATCATGGTAACAAAAAGGCAGAGTTAAGATAAAAGTATAAAAAGGGCATACCTTTGATAGAGTTTGCAGGAAACAATGCTTTCATGTCTAAAGGACACAATGCAACATCATCACAGAGCTGGCGGAGCCTCAGAATGAAATAAAGCACAGTTGAGTAATTACCCAAAATCGAATCTGTCACCGAATTCCTGCATTTTGTTCCTCCCTTCCTGTTCCATCTAATCATAGTATTCACGCTCCTCTGCAGAAAGATCAATATAACAAGCCAAAACAGTTTTGGAGGGAAGTTCAACCATGCTCTTGTTTTCATCGTCCATCTCTTTGATTCTCCACAATGAAATAGCACCTAAGAGGTTCTGGAATAAGCACACAAAAGAAACTCAAAATTTGTGAGTGAAAGATAAGTATTTTTAGATCACTTTGAGCATGCACTGTTTAAAACACCAAATTAATCGATGTCCTATATGGTGAAAATTAAGAAGACAGGAAAATTCAGGTCAACTTACTTGCAACCGTGATAATCCAGTCTTACTTCCTTTCTCTAAGGGGCGCTGGATCAAGCTCTGCCAGCAGCTCTTTATTGAGAAAGGTTAGAATCTCAAAAATGCCATGAGGGTGTATAAATCAAATGAGCTGTTCTGAATGGGTGTCCCAGTGACCACCCACCGCCTCTCTACATTCAGAGCGATAACTGTCTTCGTCTGCCGTGCTGCAGAGTTCTTGATCACATGGGCTTCATCCAGGATCACACGAAACCACTCGATATCCTTCACCGGTGAGTCCTCCTGCTCAAATTCTGTCCCCAAGATGCTGTAGGTGGTAAGAACGAGGTCGTACTTCAACAGCTCCTTCTTATCTCTCGTCCGCTCGCCATGGTACATGTAGACTTTCAAGCTGCCTGCTTTCAAGTACTCCTCCAATTGTGTCACCCAAGATGAGAACACCGAGGGTGGGCAGACCACAAGCATGGTCCGCGACCCCTCCCTCCGTCCTCAACCTTCCTCCTCTTGCTCCCTCTAGCCTTCTTCGCATCCACATTGCGAGCTTTAGTCCTTCCAATCAATGACAGGAGTGTAAGCGTCTTCCCTAGCCCCATATCATCAGCGAAGATCATGCCCTTTAACGGCGACGGTCGTTTCTCCGTCTTTTGATTGGTAAGCACGTTCTCGAATCCCCCATCTTCACCTTCTTGCCAGAAGGGCGGCAGGTCGGCGAACTCCTCTCGGTGCACCATTGTCAGGGGCCGGTAGTCAGTGCCCCGGCTTTAGTCCCACATCGGCTAGCCAAGAAGGCCGTGGGTAGCTTAAAAGGGAGAGTCCCCCTCCTCTCACCAGTCTGGCTTTTGGGATGTGAGTGGTGGGCTCTCTTGGCTGGACTGGCCCACGAGCGCATGAACGTCTGAAGCTGTCGAGTGTGGGCTAGGCTGGGGGTTGGACGCTAACATCTGGTATCGGAGCCCGGTTTGGCCCATGCCTACCTTGGGGGGCTTCCCAAGGGGGGTGGGATGTCAGGGGCCGGTAGTCAGTGCCCCGGCTTTAGTCCCACATCGGCTAGCCAAGGGGGCCATGAGCAGCTTAAAAGGGAGAGTCCCCCTCCTCTCACCAGCCTGGCTTTTGGGATGTGAGTGGTGGGCTCTCTTGGCTGGACCGGCCCACGAGCGCATGAACGTCCGAAGCTATCGAGTGTGGGCTGGGCCGGGGGTTGGACGCTGACAACCATCCACCCCAGCGCCTCCTTCTGGTGTCCGAAGAGCTCGGATAGCACGACATCCCGGGCGGGTCCATGGGCTGAGTCTGATTCTTCCCTTCTTTCCCCACAAGCGAGAAGAGCTTATCGACGTCGCGGTCGCGATCTAGCTTCTTGAACTGCTCCATGACCGCGACCGCCTAGGAGAGGGCGAACTCGGGGTGGTCGACATGGATGAGGTTGATGCCGGCCTCATGGAGCGCGACCTCGACGATAGAGGCGGCGGCGGGGCGCGCGAATAGGTGGACCTGGCAGGGGAGGCTGTAGGCGTTGGGGTTGATCTTCGAGCCTGACCGGGGCACGATGCCCTGTGCTGCGACGAGGAGGTGGGAGTCGAGGAGCGGGGCGAGCACCGCCGCGAGGGCAGCGCCGCCGGTGGAGGGCAGCGCCGAGGCTGGGCGCGAGGTACAGGCTGTCGCGTGCGGCGGCAGTTCAGGCAAGATCTGCGGAGTCTGGGCACCCTCCTTATAGGCTGTCGTGGGCAGGGCAAATGCAGGCGAGATCTGCGGAGGCGGGGGCATGGTGTACCATGGTGGACGCCCTCCTTACAACCTTATAGAGTAGTAGTAGATTTTGCCTGCTATGGATATCATGATTTCTCTTGCTTATTGTTTGCCACTCCTCATTTCAAAACTGTAAGTCATTTTGGCTTTTGTAGATACATAATTTTACATGTTGATGCCTTGTGCTTATTTATGTGCGCAGTGAAAATGCCTTCTTTATTCTGGTTTCATTTTTTTATACGAAAGCTCAGTATCAAAGGTGCTGAATGTTGTTGCTGCACCTTAGTACAGCTGAAGAGAGTACCCAGTTCACTAGAAGCTGACCCCATTCCGAAAGGCATTAGAGTGCCGTTGGTTCACGTATTTATAACGTGATGGGTAACTGATAATGTTAGATCATGTTTGTTTAGGTTCAATCGTAATGTATCACACTAGAAACTAATATTGACTTATTTAAACTTGTTATCACTAGTATTGAAGTGAATCATTTCGTTGTCATTTATGTTGCATTTCGTGAACCAAACAACAATTAGTTTTATTAGTGTAGAAATCAAGTTCGCAACCCATACAAGTAGAGGCACAACAAGAACAGAGTGAGGAGGGAAGTGAGAGCTCTTGCTGTCTTCACTTTCTCACTTGTGTCTAGTATATAAGATGTAAACACCAGCGTTCTATGAAAACTATCGAGACTTATCCTTATATTTGTCGGTGTTGCAGTACAGCTATATATATATAATATTTATTTTGTTTTTTAGTTAGGAATTTTGCCTAAACAAAAGAAATACAAAGGATCTTGGGCAAGAGTATCTGATCATATATGTATTCCAATACGAAAGGAGGATTTTCAATGCGGGATATAAAAACATATCTCTCTGTAGCACCCGTGCTAAGTACTCTATGGTTTGGGGCTTTAGAAGGTTTATTGATAGAAATCAATCGTTTATTCCCAGATGCTTTGTCATTCCCTTTTTTAATTCTAGTTATTCCTATGCGAGAGATAGAATTCTTCGTGACATGACGAAAATTTTCCCTTTTTGAATTCTTTTTTAGTATATGAAGCAAAAAGAAAGAAAAGATGGATAAGGATTGTATTCTTTAAAAGAACCACGACTATCACAGGTTGATAGCTTGACGGTAGATGAACACAACACTAGCACCTTTGCTCAAGATCACACTCACTAGCTTTTGCACATGGCAGCACTTCTCTCTTGTTTGGCTACAACATGCACCAAGCACTAAATCTATCACAAAATAAAATAGAGAGTGATAGAGAATCTGCCTTTGGGATCCATTTGTGTATTGGTTGAGGTCATGGGATGACCTATTTATAGCCCTAAGACCTCCCATAGCCATTGTAGAGAATTTGAAACTGCACAAACTCGGGGGCACCAGACCTCCAACGGTCACCTGCCTCCGCATGATCTGGTTGGCTCCCTTCCATACCGGGGGCCATCGGATCACGTCAGCTAGCCGTTGGATTGGGTCCAGTGCACTACCAGACCTTTACTGTTCAGCATCTAGTGAATTTTAGCCAAAATTTCTGAGACCGAACATTTTACTGCTGAGGGTTCGGTGTACCATCGGACTGACCCTGTAGAGGGTCTAGTGCACCCAGACAACTGTTTTAAGTCCTTTTTCCTCAATTCTTTTTCCAATTACCTTCAACTCTTAGAAGGACTTTTCTGTGACTTAAACAAACATAATTAGAGTATAATCCAATTGACTAAGTCCTAAAAAGTAACATCTTTCTCAACTTCTCTCTAACTTCTCTGTTTCTCCTCAAACAGGGTCTCGAATGGCACTTTCTTTATGGACAAGATTAGAGAGCAAACCAAAGCATCAAATGCATAGTAAAAGATGTATGCGACATATTAAAACACTCAAACCTTGTATACTTAACCTTTTTCATTGTTTTGCTCCTTGTGGCTTGATTGAGGTCGGGGTTGGACTCCAACACTCCAAGTCTCCATGACTTGATCCTTAGTCATCTATGAGCTCCAACATCTTACAATGGTCACACATAACATTTCCAAACACAAGAATGACCTAAAATAAAATTCAAAGTAAACTTAGCTCTTTTGGATCTTTTCTAGGTTTTGACTATGATACTTATACACCTTGTGGCCATGTCCATCTTCTTAAGCTATGATCTTGAGCCTTATGACTTGAACCATAATCCTTAAGAATTACCTTAATGGTTCCAAGTCATGTCCTTATGTTGTGATCCTTGATGCACCAATTCTTCTCAGCTTGACTAACCTTAACTTCTTGCAAGCCATCTTCTTCACCCCTGACTTTAGGTACCTCGGTCTTCTTGACCTTCTCCCATGCTTTCGGTTCCTTGAAGTTCTACTTACCTTTGTCCTCAGTTCAATCAGTTGTCTCCAAGATATGCACATCAAGTTCCACATAGTTAGTGTTCATCCTTCGACTTTACTTATGATGTCCATAATTCATAGTGAACTCATCTTATATGGACCATCACTCTTGTCTCTATGTGTTGAGCCTTGTAAGCTTTTCACTAAGTACCTACTCATGTACTTAACATGCTGATGAGACCTTTATTTGTGTTGTCATCCAAAACACCAAAACCCACAAGGGGCCTTTCTATTACCGAAAGAAATTTCATGGGCTCCATATGCACATTAAAGCCTCTTGAAGCTTCTAAACTAGGAACTAGAGCTTCAAGTTACTATCTTAGCATGTTTATGACTACTGACCCACTAGACATAAATATGTATACAATACATCATCTTCATATTAATATAAACCAAACAAAGCATATCATTGCTTCTAATGAGCACAACTTCATACTTGCGTAAAATAACGAAGTCATGAGAGATGCTTTGTGTAGCCAAAAAACTTGAATGCCAAGATTACTTAGAGCATTTTTAAGTGCTACATAATAGGGAAGCTATAGCCTTGACTTACCAGTGAGCATGTTCAATCTAAATTCACTTTTGAAGAGTAAAATGGGTCACTTAACTTGCTAACTTCATTTCCTTTGTCTCGCTTCCTTCTCTTGGGGCTTGATGAAGTAGAATCGAGTGAGTTCCTCTCTGAAGCTTAATAGATGATGAGGCCCGATCTTCCATGAGGTACGATAACTTGATTGGGTGGAGATCTCGACGTTGATA
Source organism: Zea luxurians (assembly GCA_029449295.1). Lineage (NCBI taxonomy): Eukaryota > Viridiplantae > Streptophyta > Magnoliopsida > Poales > Poaceae > Zea > Zea luxurians. The sequence goes on from JAOPSE010000011.1 coordinate 18,934,706, forward strand.
ATCTAAGGCTCCAAGGGAACAAATCCTCACAATCACTACACCACTGCTCTACTGGTTATCACCAATGACACATGAGTGATCTCGCCATGAAGGCTTATCTCTGCATGTGCAATCAAGAACACAAGCAAGAACAGGAAGAACGCAATCAAAACTGCATTGATCACGAGGTGGGGTCTCACAAACCGATAAATGACGATACTATTTGATGACATATATGATCTAAGAAAAACCAAACCCCGATGTGGCGATGGCTATTGTTAAAATAGAGGTTAGGGGTGTGCACAACCCCTGGAGGTACCCCTAATGGGTTCCAACACGATACACGGTCCAACGGTCCAATAGACCGTGTCGCGGCATCTAAACAGAATCAGAGCGCTAACTTGTTTCGACGATTTCCATTGACTCCGAATGAATTTTAAGGTGGGACCAATTGAGTTGGAAAGCTTATCTCCTTAGCTTTCCATCCATATAAAGCCCAACCTAATCAGAGTTCGGATGCAAACTAGGCATCCATTTTAGTGCAGACTGGTCCTAAACTCCGAGGTGGAGACGAAGTTGAGTCGGACTTGGCTTTCTTTTATTGTAAACGTCCTCGCTTCTCCTCCTTGATATCTTGGCCTTTCTAAAGTCCTTGTTAGTCCTCTCCAAGGTTCCTAATCATCAAAACATTCATGGCACCAAGCGTAAGCTCTAAAACATAATTGACTAGGTTAGAATGAACCTGAAGATTTAGCTATCGTGCATGTGCTCACGTTGTCGATCCATGCACTGTTTGTATGGGAGTGATGTCCTCATCATCCTCCCCCACTTGAATTTGAGTCGTCCTTGACTCGGGAGGTGGCTAAGGGGGTGGCCAAGCAACTCTAGGATGTACAAGGCCTTTAGGCTAAGAAATAGGCGTCACTGATTTCTGGCAGATTCTGGACGTCATCTTGTTACAATGATTCCCATCAGCTCCAAGCATATTTTGACGTGGGACTATATGGTTTGGAAAGCTTATCTTCTTAGCTTTCTAACAATATCTAAAACATCAAAAATGGAGTACGTATGTGGCCTGGGCGTCCGTTTTCGTGAGATCCACTCCTGCAGTCCGAACCGATTTCGTGAATAAACTGGACTTCAACTTCTCTTGAGCTTGAGAATCTATGATTGATTGGGCCTTAAACATATAGTTGACGTCCATGTATTCATCATTCTTCCCTTCTTGGTTTTAAGTCGTCCTTGACTCAAAGTCGTTGGTGCTTGCATAAGATGTTGATGTAGTGCTTTATGTCATCCAACCTTGCTCCCATTCTTGAAGTTGACCCAGTTGTTGTAAAACATACAAAGAAGGACAAGTGGAACTAGACGTGATTTGGTTATCTTTAACACGACCCTCTAATTGATCATATTGTTTCATGACAAAAGGAGATTTCATATTTGAACAAATATATACTCGATATACCATATATTCTCCTTTTCAATTATATCTTCCAACAGCATGATACATATGTTTAGATAACCATGGCAATTCAGCACTAAAAGAAAGTTTCCCCTCTAAATTATTTAGATTACATAGAACATCAAATTCAATATAGCCTAAAGTATTTAAATAATATAACAATTTCAGCTCATCATGCGCACTAGTTATAAGATTGAATGTTCTAATTTTGGCAAATTAATAGGATCAGAAGCAACAACATCAAATTTGTTCTCTAGTTGTGGCATAAAAATAATAGTATTATCATCACACAACTCTTCTTTATCACAAGGGACAACAAGATAATCTTCTTGTAACAAAGGCAACTCAGATTTATCTGAAGACATGATATCAATAGAATTACTCAAATTATTTTTAGTATCATCCATAGAAACAAATTGTTGTCGTATTAGTGCTTTCACATCAGTCCAAGTTTATGGTTTCTCTTACTCATACAAATTATTCCACCAAACTAATGCATCATTCATTAAAGTACTAGCCACAATTTTAATTTTTCGCCTATCACATATACAACGTCGTGCAAAAATCTTATCCATTGATAGTTCCCATTCAGTATATTCATTTGCAGTATTTGCAACAAAAGAAGAGAAAGATGGATATATAGAACCTAAGAGAGACGAATCAACATCAATGGTGTGGCACTCAAAAGCTTTAGTCAATGCGCACATCATCTCCTTCAATTCTAGATGGGAGACACACTCACCATTAGTAGGCTTAGGGCCCTTATCCTTGTCCATTTGAGTCTTTGGTGCTGTCATTGTTAGTACAAAACAGAAACAGAGGCAACAAACAAACAATATAAACCGTATAACTACTCTCAGGGGTGGTGGTAGAACACAAGTTATGAAGCGTCTTACCCCACTCTTACAAAGTTCTTACCAGCAATGCAGGTGGCAAACGGTGGCCGGTGTGACAACACTTAGGGCGTGGGTGTGATTGCAAAGGAGTAACTGTTCTGCTCGAGAGAAAGGTAAAGCTTTGGGAAGGCTCACTAAATATATATTTGTGGCAATGCTGAATAAGTGTTCCAAGTACTCGTCCTAGTTGTTGGCCTAGATGTAAGGAAAATGGACCCTAGGCCATTTGGCTAAGTGATTTTGGTATTTGATGATCAACATAACCTTGTGGACTAATGTGTTTGCTAGTGTTTGTTTTTATAGTTCACAGGATGCGAAGAGGATTAGACTAAGGCATTGAGGATGCAACACCTCAAAAGAAGACATAAAAGATGCATAGAAGTCCAAGACTCAAGAACAAAAGAAGCCCAAGAAAACAACAAAGAAATCCATGAAGTGGGTAGTCAGCCAGCGCACTGGTGGCACACCGGACAGTGAATAGTACTTGTCCAGTGTGCACCGGACTACCCAGTGGGTCACCGGGCAGTCTGCGCAGAGAGGCCTGCAACTAGGCGCTCTTGGGCTATAGCACCAGACTGTCCGGTGTGCACCGAATAGTCTGGCAACGGTCGGATCCAACGGTCGACTGTTACAGATCCCTACAGTCGGCTGACGTGGCCAGGGCACTGGATAGTGAATAGTGCATGTCCGGTGTGCACTGGACTGTTCGGTGTGCCTTTGGACAGAAACAACAACTTTCAGTCCAACGACTATTATTGGGGGGAAGGCTATAAATACCCCAACCGACCATTTGGAGGTGTGGGAGCCCAAGCAACATACCAAGGCATATTATAGACATTTCCAAGTGCCCAAACACCCAAGTGTTTAATAGAATCACTCGATGATTAGCGTAGGTACTTTGCGAATTGCTTAGGTTAGTTAGACCGCATTAGCGCTTGCTCTAGGTGAATCCTAGTTAGTTGAGTGAGTTTAGATAAACCACACAACCCTTCGGCTCTTGCGCGAGCCATTGTAATTGTACCGAGTGGGGCAAGAGTCTTACGAGACCATGACAACCGAGTTTTTGTCACGGCCGCCACCGTGTACTAGAGGGAACGAGGCCCGTTGCGTTTCGACCGGAAGCTCGATAGTGGAGACGGCGGGGAGCATCCGAGAGGAGCCAGAAGTGGAGCTCCACTTGTTTGGCCCGCGACTCTCTACGGAGTTACTCGACCGAGATGCTTGGCCCCCACGTGGGCTTCCCTTTACGTAGGGGCACCAACGAGGATTAGTCGGGACCTTGCGTGGTTTTGGATACCTCGGTAAAAATGCCGGCATCATCCACGAGAGTTTGCATCTCTACCTTGCTCTTTACCTTCCGCATTTACATTAAGTATTTAAGTTTCAATCTTGCCTTTGTGGGTAGATTATTTAGATTGAAACTTAGTCTTTGCGGCCGAGATAGCAACACTTAGACAAAACCTAGTTTGCACATTTTGGATTATTTATTTGCATAGGTTTTACTCTAGGGATTTACTTGTGGCCTAGTTTAGAGAGAATTTTTAGAAATCCTAATTCACCCCCCTCTTAGGCGTCATCGTTTCCTTGTGGCCTAGTTTAGAGGGATTTACTTGTGGCCTATTTTGGATAAAGGAAGTGAGAGATATAGACCCCGAAATACAGATTGGTCCAAAATTTTAGGATCACAAATAGATTTACTTCCAATACAAATAACTCCTTGATAATTACATTTTCTGGAAATCTCGTAAATATGAAAGTTGTAGATAATTTTAAGCTTTCCAGAAAGTACAAGAACACTAAATTTTGACTTCGTATGCGAGATTTATGCTCAAAATACCGAACTAAACATACACTAATATGATAAGAACGTGATGATGAGATAAAATAGGATCGGTTAGGATCGATTTTGTAGATGAGACCTGTTTTGGAGATCAGTTTTGTAGGATGGAAGCGGTTGGAAAGGATCAAATTGAACCAAAACAAATCTAAACCAGCAACAAGACCTTGACCTAGGACACAAACTCAATATGGCGGAATCTGAAACCAAATTGTGCAAAGGCTAAGCGAAGGTTGTTGGTCAACGAAGTTTGTAGCTCAACACTGATATTTTTAGCTTTTTTGGGTTATGGGATGAACAAAACGAATTGAAAGGTATGATTATACCTCACGGGCAACCTGAACCTTGATACCATTTGATGACTCAGTGTATAGATACAAATGCCACAAACTTTATTATATAACGAGAATGTCTTACAAAATAGCTGATAATAAATAAATTGAACTAAGATAACTATCTCCTTAGCGTCAATAGTTGACTAGGAGACGACACCTAGATCCTATCAAACTCATCGTAGTTGTCTTCCTCTGGTGGTACCTGCTCTTCTCCTGGTGTGATTATAACAAGAGTGAGGTCACATACGTTCATCGCTTAGCAAGTGTGGAGAATAATGTGCATGAGCTCACTTATGGTGGGCTCATGTGTAGTGTAAGGCTTATCAACAAAAAATGGTTAAGGCTGAGCATTGCTTTTAATAAGTTGGTCAAAATTTTATTAACAATTACTAAGTATAAGTGTATACCGACCCAATTAAATAATTGATCGCAATTGATAACAAATCCCATGATGCAATGCAAATGACAAATTAAGTTTAATTTCATAAGTTACTCATGCAAGAGTCCTGAGTCGCTCTTGACCGTGAGCACGGCTCGTGTTACCCGTTTGCCAAGGGGTCTAGAAATCCTACTCATCTCTACTAAGGAGACAAGGCAAGGTAGCACTACGAGGTCTTTACAAAGTTCAACTAGCTTTAGAAAACCCGCTACAATTTCTTGAGAATGGGGCCATATAGGAATCCCTCGTCCGAAAAGCCATCACAGCATGATCGACCCGGGAACCTCCCATACCGACAGTTCCTCATACCGCCCTTGCCCCTTTCGGATAAGGTAGTCCTCTACTAGCTTTCCTAATTAGTTAGCCAAGGGCGCTCCATTCCACCCTTATGGTAGCACTGTTATATCAGGTTAAGCTCTATGTTCCAATTAACACAATAATCTTATCATGAACATGAACAATAAATAATCTAGCAATAATAATAAAGCATGATCATACTTTGGATATAATATTAACCCCAAAAACTGGGCAGGACAATAGCAAGACTAACAAATAGTTCATTTGTTTGTAAGGTGTATGGTAAACAAAACTACGGTAACCGATTAGGTTCCATCAAATTAATCTAAACATGTCACCATGATTAACATGAATATTATTAGGTAAAAGAATGTGATCAAGGGCACAACTTGCCTCCTATGAGCTCCTGCTCAGAATTTTCAACCAGCTGAGCCTCTAGTTCCCTGGTCACTTGCTCGTCTACTCACAACAATAGAAACAAACATTGTAGGGACAAAATTAACATCACACAAAACATCAGAACAAACTTCATAATAAGATTCTATGTGTCGTAATGAATTCGTAGTTCAAGAATCTCTAAATTCGGAGTTAAGACGAAGAAGTTACAGATTTCCTAAGTTTCTCAGTACTTTTATATAATTTACACTAGAAAACAATTAAAAGGTTTTTCTGAAATGACTAATTCATTTTATTTATTTTAATCAGAGGGACGGACGACGATTACTATTTTGTAGAAGATCAGGGTGTTCTGTGCAAACTTTAGGACCTACATGTAATTATTTTAAACCGCGTGTGGACGATGGGTTCAATTCGGAGAAACTTAGGGTCTTTTTAATGACACGGCACGACGAAGCAATATGGATACTTATGGGCCGTGCGATCGAACACAGACAAACCCGATTAGACTACCTAGGGCACGAACCAGCACGCGTTTGGGCCTATTGATCAACGAATCAACGCCCCAGATTTTTATTAAACTCGAACACATCCCAACCACATGATCCCACATCAACGCTCTAACTTTCCCTTCCTGAATGGGTATCCTTTGGTCTAATCCTGGCCACATATCCCAGATCGGACGGTAGTCGTGCATCGTCCCCATCGGGCACCAGAAGTGGTGGCACCCGAGCCCATTCACGGCAACGATCTTGTCAGTGATACCCGATTCGAGCACCAGTGACCTATTCTATGAGATTATCCGCTCTACGCATTGCCTTCCATGCCACGATTCAGTCCTACCCACAAAAGGTGCCTGATTATTCACCCCCGACACCAGCTTGCATCAAGCGATAGAGCTGCGACGCTCCCCATGCTCCGGTGAGCAATTCCTGTTATCCCACACCCCCAATGCTAGTCAAGTCGGTTGTACACGAAACTAGGAACAAAGCAAACACGAGATGGGAACCCGAACTAGACTCCAATGTGGTTGCTGTCCCAACCATGGTGAGGCGTGCCTCCGCGGTACCCTGGAATGTCCGGCGAGCAATCCCTGGTCTCTCTGATTGGTGCTCCCTCTAGGTGGGCACACACACCTTCCTATCGACGTGGTGAAGCCCTAAGAATGGTCCACGAGCTCCAAGTGGTGCTGCATGTGAACAATGACGATGGCGATGGTTTTCCTCCCTTACGGCCCACGGTGATGGATAGGCGGTAGTGGTGACACGACAACGCAGGCAAGAACTTGGGGGGTTTATATCACTAGCGTGGATGAGGCCGGTCGGTGCGGAGGTCGTTATGCCAGCTGGACCTAGGCCTAGCTCACATCCGTGAGGCGGTTACGACCATGGCGGACCGGAGAAGCATCCTAACGAGGCGGTCCCACAACCTAGCGACCACGAGAGGGTTAAGCGATGAGACATTAGCGAATGGGACGTGCGAGTCAGTGGCACAACGTGTGTAAAGATGCTAACATGGTAGGGCCCACGAGTCAGCGAGCTAGCGCTAGCACGTGGTAGGGGAAGAGTGGCTGACACGGTGGTCCACCGGTCGGCGCTAATACATAGCTGGGCCGATGGCTTGTGACTTTTGCTGTAAGCACAGGGTTTTGGCCTAGGATTGTTTTTATCTTTTCTTCTTTTTTCTTTTATCATTTTTGGTTTAGTTTTCTTTTCTTTTTCTATCTTCAACTTTTGAGTTCAAATCTAAATCTAATCATAAGTATTTAAATACAATTTAGATGCACCAATCAAACTCTAGCATGTATGCACAAAATTCATTTTGTTTATAGTTTATTAATGGAGTTAATCACTTTTAATCTCTTACACTTGGGAATTTATATGCTAAATCAATATAAAAGAATACATCACATATGATTTCATAACTATTTCCCTTTTCTCAAAATTTTGGGTATTACACTTTAGCCTTCCAAAAGCTCTCCCAATAGTATTTGTAGCTCTAGCATGGCACAAGTTAAAATATGATTCTATGCTTCATGGTGGATTTTGTGCATTGAAACCTCCTAGATGATATCTTTGACCTCGGTATGGCACTAAAAGCCATTTACATTGGTGTAACTAGCATCAACAAGATAATAGCGTCCTTGAGGGACTCAAACCATTGGACCTTGAGATAACATCTTGAGGAACATGGCCATCACGCACAGAACCCTCCCAACTAGGTAGAATATATATAAACTACAAATCTGGTGCACAAACTCCTAATACATTGTCACAATGTCTCCCTTACTAGACCTACACCTCCCCTAGTGGCGGAGACATGCATGGTGCCACTAGGGCTCGGGCCCTATTCTTGGGCCAAAAAATTATTAGAGGCTCAAGTATGTTCTGAAGGAATGAGAGAATTTGTATAATCCATTTATGGTCATATGTGCCATCATCTATGCATTTATATGATTTAAGATTTTCTAACTGATATAAATATTTATTAGTGCCCTACTGAAAGCTCTCTTGTGGGTTTTGGTGTTTAGATGACAACCCAATTAAAGGACTAACAAGTGTGCTAAGTGTTGAACAGGTGCTGAATGCAAAGCTAATAGGGTTCAACACAAGTTAACAGGTGTGATGGTCCAAAGACAGAATTATATCTAGATAATGGACATCACAAGAAAGATGGACATTGCTTAAGTGAGACTTGATGTGCATAACTTGGAGACAACCGATCAAACCAAGGATGGGAGCAAGAAGAGCTTCGAGGTACCGAGTGCACGGGTGAAAGTCAAGGAGACCAGGAACCCAAAAGCCAGGGGTGAAGAAGAAGACTTGCAAAGTCAAGGTTGATCTTGTTGAGAGTTATGGTGCATCAAGGAACACTACATAAGGACATGACTTACAACCAATGAGGTAACATCTACAATTATGTGGTGTAAGTCATAAGGCTCAAGATCAAGCTCAAAAAGTGAACAAGGTCACTGGAAGGAGAAGCAGTGTCAAAACCAGTACTGGAAGCAGCCCAAAAGAGCTAAGTGCACTTTGATCTTCAGTTTGGGTTGTTCCTAGTTTGGAGATATTCTATGTGACCTTTGTAGGATGTTGGAGCTCAGAAATGTGAATCTAGATCAAGTCAAGCTGACTTGATGGTTTATGAGTCCAACATCAATCTCAATCATGCCAAATGCTAGAGAAGTGAAAATCAAAGAGAAGGTATGTTTCTAGACTTAGTACATTGGTTTTTTGTGTACTAATATATTTGTCTAAGTGTTAGGAATAGAGAAAAGAATAAAAGAAAAGAGATGCAAAAAGCTTGGATGTGTATAGCCAAGACTCAGCTCAGTCTGACACACCGGACTGTCCGGTGGCGCACCGGACAGTGTCTGGTGCGCCAGACTGAACTCCGATGAATAGGCCGCTCTCGGGAGAAGTTTGGCGGCGTATGGCTATAATTCACCGGACTGTCCGGTGATGCACCGGACTGTCCGGTGGTGCACCGGACTGTCCGGTGAGCCAACGGTCAACTGCGCCAACGGTCGGCAGCGCAATCAGCGGGCGACGTGTGGCCTGAGCCAACGGTCAGTTGGCGCACCGGACTGTCCGGTGTGCACCGGACAGTGTCCGGTGAACCAAGTCGACCGTTGCTCCAACGGTCTGCTGAGCCTGATTTGGAAGGAGATCGCACACCGGACAAGCAACAGGACCTGTCCGGTGGTGCACCGGACTGTCCGGTGCGCCACCCGACAGAAATCATATATTGCCTTCCAAAAGCAATTCCAACGGCTCCTAGGCCTCTTGGGTCTATAAAAGGGACCCCTAGGCGCCTCCAACAGGTGAACAAGTGCAGCCAACAATTGTAGACATCACTCGGATCGATTCTCTCTCTCCCTCTCGTGTATATCTCTCTAGTTTATGTAGAGGCAAAGCTATAAGCCTTGAGAGAGTGGAGAAGTGCTGCTAAGAGCTAGAGCAAGTTCTTGAGCATATCGTTACTCTGCCGGAGTGTTGTCAAGAAGATTGTAAGCAGCCGCGGCTTTGTTGTAACCCAACTCAACATAGTGGAAGGCTCTATCTGTCATACTGACAGATCTGAGCAAACGGAGGAAGGAGTTGAAACAGACTCTAAGCCCAGGTGTGGCTAACTCCAACGAGGACTAGGCAAGCATTTTAGGCTTGGCCGAACCTCGGTATAAATCCTTGCGTCTGTGTGCTTCGCTTTGTATTATGTGCTGACTCTCTGTCTTACTCACTTTTTATATCTGCACTTCAACACTTATCTGTGGTACAAGTTATATTTGAAGTGCAGGACATTTTGAGACAGGATCTTCTATTCCGCTGCAACCTACTCGAAGGGTCTTTCATTCCACTGCGATCTGGTCTTCGAGTAGAGTAAGAACTAAAGTTTTAAAGTGATAATTTTTATTCGCCTATTCACCCCCTCTAAGCGACATCCAAATCCTGTTCCCGAGCAAAGGGAACTTTCACCTACACTTAGAGAAATCCTACTGACCTCCCCTCCTAGTTGGGAATGTAACCATCACATATGTACCATCCAATGGGTCCAAACATTTCTTGAAATGCTTCCATCTAAAATATTTGTATCCTCGTGTATTGGTTAGGCTTCTTAAGTAGTACATGATAAAGTTTCAGAATAGCTAGTAGACATGAGTTGAAATGCCGACTAACAGTCTCACCACTTTGGAAGAAATAACCTCCTATTGTTCTCTTCTTCATATGACGAGATAACGTATACAAAAATGCAGCTACAACCTCTTCTATAGGCATAGTTCTAGTGCCCTTCAAACCAGCCATATCTCTAAGCATCTCACCTATTACATCAAATGTTCTCATATCCTTGTGAACCTCGCTTATACAAGGAACATCACTCTCACGGATAAGATGGTATAGATGCTCGCTTCTAAGTTCTCTAACTCTTATCATTCTCTCTATTTACCAAAACTTCCGCTTATACGAGATGAGTATAGTATCCAAATACAATAAACACATAAATATGAAATAAGACATCATATTTTTAGAACTATTTTTCTCCTCCGTGTTTGAATACTTAAATGAAGACGAGCTATTAGTTGTAAAAAAATAATATAGGGTTTTTAACTCTTGCATACTACTCACTTTAGGGCTAATTTGGGAACCCTATTTTTCCAAGAAGTTTTTATTTTCTAAAAGAAAATAATTTATTTTTTCTTGAAAAAGTAAAAATCTCTTGAAAAAATAGAGTTATCAAACTAACCCTTATCGTGGCAAATCTTATGCAAAGTGGGGCTGCAGCTTGTGGCACCAGGGCTGGAGACATCAATGTTCCAGGATTGGTGGAGTATGACTGAAGGTTTGTGCCAGTTTTGCACAGGGAAGGGTTTAAAACATTGGTTATTCTCGTGGCTTGGTGGATCTGTAAGCACAGAAATGCTTGTGTTTTCTATGGTGTCTCCCCAAACACGAATACAGTTCTGCAACAGATCCATGAGGATGCCAGGCTTTGGAAATTGGCAGATGGTAAGGCTCTGAGAAGGCTGTGGCCTTGAATTGGGGTCTTGATTGTCTTTCTCTTTTTTTTCCTTTTTTCTTCTTTTTTTCTCTTTTTCTGGTTTTCCTCTCTTTTTTCACCCCTATTTTTTATAGCCGTTGTTTTTTTTTTGTCTTCTTTAGACCTTTCTCTCTACTTAATATAATGATGCGCAGTTCTCCTGCGTGTTTGAGAAAAAAACCAGCCCTTATCAGTTTTTTAACTCTTGCATTCGATTAAAAAACACCAGAACGGAGTAAAATAATTAGACTAACAATAATATCATCATATACATCCACAACAACGGTTGTTGCTGCTGCTGGTCTGGCTGCCAAACTAAACGGCTTAGGAGCCGAGATGCTGACGCTGTGTGCTGGGTTGAGCGACGTGTCCCGCGCGCTCCGTCCCCGCGGCGACCGGCGCCAGAGCCATTCCGTGCCAGTGCCAGTGCCACCCCTCGTCGTTCCCCCGCGGCGGCAGGACGTCCAACCCGGGCTGGCCGAAGATGGCCAGCCCGGCGCCACCCCACGGCAACTCCACGCCCTCGTCCACGGCGCCGGCGGTGGCATCCGGGCTGTGGTGGTGGTGGTGGTGCGCGCCCACCCCGTCGCCACAGAGGCACCGCGCCACGGCGCTGGCGAGCAGCCTCGCCGCGACGACGGCGGTGAACATGACGAGCGCGGCCAAGAAGTAGTCCAGCGCCGACGGGTGGGCGTCTTGGCAGCCGCTGGAACTGAAGCTCAGGCACACCATTGTTTGTGGCTCCAGCTGCCGCGGCAGTCGGCGCACGGAGCAGAAGGCTTGCTTGCTGGATCACCTGGAGATGCTGGTCTGAGGTGCACGCACAGCGGAGCTGGGAGCTCGTGGCTGCTTATATATAACTTTGCAGCGCCATCGCTGCTGCACCTGCAGATGCACATTTGAGGGTGTGGCGAGTAGAAGAGTGCATGGATTCGTTCCTTAGCGCGGAGCCTTGTGGTACTGGAGAGGATAGAGACTCGTGCTGCACCGGTACCTTCCTTGGAGCTCTGAGAATGTCGTTGCATCTTCAGACAACGACTGATGGCCACTGGAGTGCCTTTGGGAATGGGGTACCACTGGGGGATTCTCTTCAGCTGCAATGAAGCAACAGCAACAACATTGAGCACGTGAGAAACAGTAGACAGCTCTTCATTTCATGGAAAAAAAATACATGCGAGATTTCAGCTTAATCAACTTGAATAGAAATATTTTGCAAACATAAGAGCTCTTGGAAGAATACTAATTTTACAAACACAAGAGAAAAATATTGTAATTTAAATAAAAACATTACAACTTCATGGGAAAAGCTCTAGCTCAAAATTTTCAGCTTAATCAAAACAATCAAATAAAACAATGCTCTAGCTTCACTAGAAAAAAATATAGCATCTTAAGATAAACTCTGTTTGCTCCTTAAGCTTGACAATTCAAAGCCTTTGATTCAGTCTCCTGGTCCTTTATTCTTGAAGTTCTGCAACAACTGGGCTTTGGTCAAGTTTGGCGAGATGTGTTTAGCAAGTTATTGTCAACTTCCTCTACTCAAGTGTTGTTCAATGGATCCCTAGGATAACCCATTCACCATCGTCAAGGTCTCCGATTGTCACCAACTTGAAGGGCAAACTCGGAACTTAGGGTGATCGCTCCATGTTACAATTAACAAAATGATCTTATCATGCATAACGAATAATCAACAATACTAAATCATAATGGAATATGACCATGAATCATAAGTATCATTAATCTGAGAACCAGGTAGAGCAATAGCAAGACTACCTAATAATTCATTAGTCTGTAAGGTGTAGGTTAACAATACTAAGTAACCTATTAGGTCCCATCAAGTTAACCTAAGCATGTCACGGTGATTATCATGAACATTATTAGGTCAAAGAAAGTTATCAACAACAAAACTTGCCTTATACTTGTGACATCCTTGTTGTCTAGATGTTGTCCCAAAAGTTGGGCTTCCGGTAGGGGTGAAAACGGGTCGGGTATACCCGCCGGGTACCGGATACGGATAGTGCAAATACCCGTTTTCTCGGATACGGATTCAGGTATTTTTATATTCAGGACGGATACGGGTAATACCCGGATAGTGCAGCTTCGGATTCGGGTCGGATACAGAGCGAGTACTACCCGGTAAATACCCGGATATTCGGGTCGGATACGGGTACCCGGAATTCGGGTACCCGTTTTTTCTTTTTCTGCATAATGATATAGTTATAAAATCATAACTTTTACATATGAAATCGGATGAAAATAAAGTTTATATGAAAATTGTAGAGCTCGAAGAGTCTATAACTTTGTAGTACATCACATTTTTGTTTAAACATATCTTTAGGCCAAAATTATTGAAATAATGTCTAAATTTATATCAAAATAATAGACTTTATCATTTTCATGTGAGGACTTAAGATTATCTCCAAATGAAAACTTAAGATTATCTTTTTATAAACTATTTATTAATATTGGTAACTTATTTGCAATTTTCAGTCGATGCTACAATATTTTTATGAATTTAATTGTATTTTGATGATTTTCTACAACAAGAAATTAATAATACACCAAATAGCCTAAAAAATTCATGAATTTTTACGGGGACACAACATATATCCACATATAGTTCTCAAAAACATTTGGACTATAAAATCTACAAGATGTTGGTGTTTCTTCCATTCCACTCTCACTTATTGCATTAGTTACACGTGAAATCATTTTATGTATCGAAGTTTCAACATAATCAATATTTCACTTATCATTTTCATATGGGGACTAGAGGTTATATTTGAATAGAATGTTTATTTGTTTTGGTAAGCTTTTTGCAATTTTGGGTCAAAACTAGTGTATTTTATAAATTTTAATTATATTTTGATGATTTTATGTAGAAAGAAATTAATAATGTATAAATAACCTCCGAAATCCATGAAATTATATGAAGGTACAACATATGGCCACATATAGTCATAAAAAATAGGACCATAAAATCCACTGGATGTCAACGTTTTTTCTATTTTATTTCCACTTATTATGTGAGTCACACGTGAAATTACTCTAAGTATCCAAGTTTCAACATAATCAATACTTCACTTTACCATTTTTATGTGGGAACTTGAGATTATCTTCTATTAAATGTTTATTAGTATTGATAATTTACTTGCAATTTCGTGGTCGAACTAGAATATTTTATGATAACCAATTAATGTATTATCCGACAAGTATCTGATATCCGATCGTATAATATCCGTATCTGTCACTTATCCGCCCGGATAAATATCCGGTCCCTGTATCCGTATCCGTCCCGTTTCTAACTATCCGTATCCGAAACCGAATCCATTTTAAATACATTAGGGTAGGATACAGGATGAGCTACTATCCGTCTGTATCCGCCCATTTTCATCCTTAGCTTCTGGTTTCTCATCACCTTGCTTCTATGTGTAACAATACATATAAACAAGCAAATAATGGATATATTAACATTACACCAAAGATAGAAACAAACCACAAAATAATAATCTACACCTCGCTACGAGGTCGTTGGTTCGAGAACCACTAAAATCAGAGTTAAAACGAATAAGTTATGTGTAAAACAATATTTTTAGGCACAATAAATCTAATATATATTGCATTTAAATTAAGCAGGTATAAATCGAAATATTTGAGTTGATATTAATCAATTTAACAATTATTTATAAAAAGAGTAGGTTAGAACTATAAATTAGATTAACTAGAATGCCTAGCTAATTAACATTAATTAAACAAATATTTAAATATTTAATTATTTAATTATTTAAAACATGGGAGGTGATTAAAACAATGTTATTACTACATGCGTAAAATTAATATGAACCTAATAAAATTTAAACAAACTAAAACAAATTATTTTGACCCAAAAAATATCATTTTTAATAAATTAGTAGTACTGCACAGAAATATGTGACATGACGCGATCTGATTGGTTAAATCAATTCGTTAAAGGTGGGAAATGTTTGTTTACAAAGGCATGACCTAAATATTGTCAACTTATCATGATTGTATCTACCATTAAATTTGTGTTGTATGACAATCTTGCATGTAAAAAAGTATACGGTGATGGTTATCTAAGGTAGGAAGCGACAAACCTATCACGCTGGAAAGACCACAAACCTACCACTAACTCACCTTCCAACCGATCTCTTCGATCCCGCGCTGCTGCTAGTCATCTCAGTTTTTTCACTGATTGACGATGAACCGGAGATCTAATCGACGAACTGGAAGCGTGGTGACGAAGCTCTCACCAAGCTGATCACAGCGATGTTCTAGGTTGCCCTGAAAGATGAATGGACAGAGAGAAATTCCTCACCGAAGTTGTCACTAGAGTTGGGTAGGAGCTCGAACTTCGATGAGATGATCATGGCGGCTTATGGCTGCGAACTTAGCTGGCGGTGGGCTTTTGTGGTTTGGATAGTGGCGGTGCTGCTGCGAGGCTATAGAGGAGATGAATCTATGGTTGATGGCTTTGATGTATTATTTTGGCATATTTTTATATAGGAGGGAGGTGAGCGATTATATGGCAGATCTAATCTGGTAACTGAGTTCTATGATAATCGAACTCTCCTTATCTGTTAGAATCATATCCTATCTATTTAGGACTCTAACTTGTCTATTTTATTCCAATAATATTATTGTTATATTTTAAAATTAAAATTCAAGTCTAATTTAGAACTAAGTTAGATGTTCTATTTAAAGCATAAATTGCAACAAACAAAAACTCAACATGAATGCAAAGCATTTTTTATTAATTAATTTATCTATTTAAGCAAATGCTTCAAACAATACATTTAACTCAATAGGAATAATCCATGTAAGATGTTTTACCGTAATAATTATTCAAGAAAATAATTCAAACATATAGCTAAAAGTTTATATTTAATATTTATTTAACTTTTAGGAAAATAGTTTGTATTTATAATTTTATTATAAAGACTATTTAAATTTTAAATCTTTAGAGAATTTTTTGATCCTAAAAATAGGATTTTGGTGTATTACACCAACAAGGAGATCTATTATTACTCATGTTGTTCATCCTAGCTATGGATGTGTTGGTTTTTCTGATTACCAAGGCTCAACAGAAAGGCTTATTAGAACCCTTAGCTTCAAGGGTGGTGCAACATCGGTTTTCTATCTACGTTGATGATGTGGTGATCTTCCTGAGGCCGACAGCTATTCACATCAACACCATGTTGGATATTCTCCATCTCTTCGGGCATGCATCGGGTTTGCGTGTTCAAAAATGCAGTGTATATCCCATAAGATGTAATGAATAAGAATTGGCCATGTTGCAGGACATGATGCCCCGTGATGTGGCTGATTTTCTATGTCGTTATCGGGGCCTATCATTGGCCATTGAAAAGTTCAGATCGAGTACAACCGATAAATGGTAAAGTTGCCAACTAATTATTGGGTTGGAAGGCTGATTTGTTGACTAGAGCCGGTAGAAAAATTCATGTCCAATTTGTCCTCACATGGATGATCGTGTTGAATTAATGTGGGCTTGGTCCATATTAATATTCTATAATAGTCAATGCTAGAGGTCTACTTTAATGCTATGATGTACTAGTATTTTAGTATCATACCAGAAGTTCAAGTGACAATTCACTCAACTTAAATAGATAGACTGTTGGTGCATCTATTGAGAAGCCGAGAAAGGGATGAAGGACTGCCACGCGCGCGTGCCGCCAGCCAGGCCATGGTAGATCGGACCTTGGTCCGAATAGTCCTTCCTAACGGTTGCGCATTTTGCCTAGAGTAATGACTATCCATTACTGACGTACGTTACTGGTCGTTTCCTGTGTTATGGCTAGTAACGGACGAGCTGTAATGGCTGTCAGCTAGTAACGGATGTTACTGATGGCATCAATTTCTGGCTGGTTGTAACGGTAGCTCTGATGGCGACTGTTACTGTCCATTGGCCTCCCTCTGTGCGTGTATATATACAGAGGATGTGAGGCTGCTTCTGGTTACGACAGCACAGTATGTACTCGCTCTACACCGAACAGTCTCAGACGCGTTGCACACAGCCATTCCCGTCCCACCTTCTGCGAGCATAGAGAGTGTGGGAGCACAGGCCTCCGAAATCGCCGTCCACAGAGAGACACTTTCACGGGTGTGCGGGCGATCAGGTTTTTGGGGAGCGTACTCGCGACTGCTCGCTTCGTCCACTCAACCAGCACTGATCAAGTTCCTCGTCGCCGGTGCCGTTCGAGGGACTGCACTGCGTACATCTACCTGCGTCGACTACATATGACTACATCGAACATACACACGAAATATCTCGTGTAAATGGAGCTACTGATGCCTTGAGCATCGGTCTCTCCATAGGGTACAATCTATTCTTTGTATTTGTGCTGACACTGGTGCTAACATTCATGTGTGTACTAATATTTCTTTGTTTTCTTCTTATCATTGCAAAGGGGCTGGAGCCTTGCTGGTGGGGAACGGATCACATGCGTGTGTTCTTGGTGTGGGTACAATCATTCTAAAGTTTACTTCGGGAAAGATGATGCTATTGAAGAAACATGTCCCCTCCATCAAAAAGAATCTTGTTAGTGGCTCGTTGCTATGTCGAGATAGCAATAAACCTGTGTTCGAGTCCAATAAATATATAATGTTAAAGTATGGTACATTTGTTGGAAAAGACTATGACAGTGGAGGCTTATTCCGCTTATCTCTGCATGATGTGTGTAATAAGTGTGTGAACAATGTAATTTCCAACGAATCGTATGTTTGGCATTCACGACTTTGTCACATCAATTTTGATTGTGTATTGCGGTTAGCAAATTTAAATTTAATCCCGAAATTTGATTTAGTCAAAGGTTCTAAGTGTCAGGTGTGCGTGCAATCTAAGCAACCTCGCAAGACTCATAAGACTATGGAGGCGAGGAACTTGGCACCACTAGACTTAATACATTCTGATTTATGTGAGATGAACGGAATATTGACTAAGGGAGGCAAACGATATTTTATTACTTTTATCGATGATTCTACTAGATTTTGTTATGTGTATCTACTAAAGTCAAAAGATGAAGCTTTGCATTATTTTAAGACCTACAAAGCTGAAGTGGAAAATCAACTCGAGAGAAAAATTAACGGTTAAGGTCTGATCGTGGTGGAGAATATTTTTCAGGTGATTTTTCTGATTTTTGTGTGGAACATGGTATTATTCATGAGTGGACATCGCCATACTCACCACAATCCAATGGGGTTGCTGAGAGAAAGAACCGTACTCTAAATGATTTGGTTAACGCCATGTTAGAGACCTCGGGACTATCTACGGAATGGTGGGGTGAGGCGATCTTCACGGCGTGTCATGTTCTGAATAAAGTTCCCACAAAGAACAAATAAATTACACCATTCGAGGAATAGGAAAAGAGGAAATTAAATATCTCCTATTTGCGCACCTGGGGTTGTTTGGCTAAAGTGAATGTGCCAATTAACAAGAAGTGCAAATTAGGATCAAAAATTGTTGACTGTGTTTTCCTTAGGTATGCTTTTCACAGCATTGTATATAGGTTCTTAATTATAAACTCTAGAGTACCTGACATGTTGGTAGGTACTATTATGGAGTCCAGAGATGCTCCGCTACGATTCCAGACTCCGGTGAGCTCTTTCTTAGACTCCTGCCGCCCAACCCACCTGATGAAGATATGAATCCCATGAGGCGAGCAACGGTGATCACCCCCACCAACCTGCAGTTGAAGATCCCAACACTAGAACATTGTGATCATGTCTACGGCGGTGACGCGGAAGCACAACAACGAGCTCCCTCACGATCAGACTCCGTGGAGATGGCCAAGGGGAGGATGCGAGCTCAGTTTTATAGTCGGGAAGCGAGAGCTCCCCGTAACGGCCAGCGTGCGATGCGTATGGAGGGCGCAACAACCAACGATGGCATCTGTGTTCGGGTTTGTTAGCTGGTGTGGGCACGTATACTTGTGGAGATTTCTATTATGTGGGAGACACCTCTGGTTGGCGGGACCCATGATGCAGTGAAGCTATGGCAAGTGCTGGAGCGGCTGCGGTTGATGAGCGAGGTCCACATGGCGACGACTAGGCGAAAGCGGATGCGCACGGTACACAGGCAGGAGGTGGGCTGGTGTAACATCCCAAAATTTAACCCCAAGGTTAGAAACCCTAATCTCCTAACCCCCCTTTTTATTATTATCCCCTAGACCCCACCTCATAAGACATTTCATCATATGCATACACCATGATTGTTAGTAGCACCTCACATAGAATATTTTTTAGCACCTAAGAATATATAGCTAAATATTTGCTCAAAAGAAAAATGAGATAAAAGAAATAGAAATAGAAATAGAAAAAGGAAAAGGAAAATCCCCCCTCGGCTGGGCCGAATCCGGCCCAACCTTCTCTCCTCTCTCCCGCGCGCCGTGTTTCTCTCCCCCCCCCTCGCGGCCCACGCGGCCCATCTCCGCTCGCGCGCCCGCGCTCCTCCCTCCGCCGCTGTCAGCCTGGCCCCACCCATCAGCCGCAACCGCCCTCTCTCTAGCAAGTGGGCCCGCTTGTCAGCACCTTCCTCACGCCCGTGACCAAGCTATCGATGCGATCACCGCCGGCCGCCGCACGCTCCATCGCTTCGCCATTAACACGCTCGCCAGCTCGGTTTGGCGCCTTGTGCCACCGCGCACTGTGCCCGAGCTGTCCCTTCACCCCGCCTGCCCAAGACATCCTGTCGCCACCACTGTGCGCCATCATCACCGCCGTGGCAAGCTCACCGGTTCTCGCCACCTCTCCTCCCCTTCCCCGCCTCGGGCGCCTATAAAAAGGACCACCCGAGCTCCCTCCTTCTTCACACCGGCCTCGACCACTCCCTCTCCCCTCCCCTGAGCCGAATCGAGCTCCGCGCCGCCGCGCCCTTCCTCCGCTCTGGTGAGCCCCACCCACCTCTCTCTATTAAGTTCTAGTCCAACTAATGTAGCTCTTGAGCTTCACCACTCCCTCACGAACACAACACACCCTTCCCTTCACCTATTGCGCCCGACAACCTCGCCGACGATCCCACCGCTGCGGGCGCCTGCCACCTCGCCGTGGACCGGCCGTCCCAAGCACCCTCTGGCCAAATTGGCCCCACCTCCATAATCCCCTACCTCCGCCTGTGCCTTGGCACCACTCCGTCGACGTAGAACCAGGACCCCGACGGAGAACCACCGCGGAGCCTCACCGGCGGTCGAACTCTGGCCGGTTCGCCCCCCCCCCCCCCCGTCACCCCCTAACGTCGTCCCCTTCCCTCCTCGCTGGCAAGTGGGCCCGCGCCCACGGCGCCGTCCCCGCCCACTGGTAGGCCCGCTGGGCCACGCGCCCGCGCGCCGCGCTCGGCTGGGCCAAAATCCCCCCCGGCCTAGCTAGTAGAGAAAACCCTTTTCTTTTTCCTTTTTCCATTTGTTTTTCCTATTTTCACATATTTATGCATATATTGATAATTTATGCACCAAAAATAGTCTAAATAAATTATAGGGCACCAAATGATAATATCTAAAAGTTGGCACACTCCATCAAGTCACCATGGTTGATGTATTGTTCATTACCTATTTTTGCAAGAAGAGGGATCCGATCCTCCCGAGTTTGTAACTCCGGAAGAAGGGCAGGAACCCGACCTCTCCGAAATAGATCTTTCGTGCCAGGAGAACTTTGACGAAGGCAAGTCAATTCTTCCCTTGATGCATAAATTACCTACTCTCTCTACCACTACCTAAGCCAGGAATAAGGGATG
The DNA here is from genome assembly GCA_029449295.1 of Zea luxurians. Lineage (NCBI taxonomy): Eukaryota > Viridiplantae > Streptophyta > Magnoliopsida > Poales > Poaceae > Zea > Zea luxurians. The sequence continues at coordinate 18,955,642 of JAOPSE010000011.1, forward strand.
GGTCTTTTGCATTGTGAGAAGAGCGATAGCCCGCATTAACGAATATCTTTTGAGTACAAAATGTGAGGTGAGAAAAGGGCAGTGTTTTTACTAAGCGATGTTTTCAAAAAATGTATGATGAAGGGTATTCACCCTTATCACCTTTTGAGTGGGATGATCAGGGACTCCCTGGTTTAGGGGAGGGCCTCAGGTGTTGGCTCAACAAGGTTAGGTGTGAGCAGAAGGATTGTCCACTCATATAAGGACCGGTTTGTCATCCTTCACTACCTGTACTCATGATAAGTACAACCACTAGAGATTGTATGGCCAATCACTCAGTCTGAACTCGTACGTTCCAAACCCCAGGGTTATGATGGTTGGGGAGCACCGGGAGGATAAGGAGGGGGAAAGTTTTGTCCGGTTTGGACATGGAGGTGGCTTGACTCCTTCCGAGATAACCGTTAAGGTAAGGACGTGCGAGGAAAGAAAGAGATTCAGATTCGGGTCTCATTGGCCATGAGATCGCAGAGCCGGACTAGTGGGTAAAGTGTACCCCTCTACGCAAAGTTCAAACCTATTCGAATAGTCCATGTCCACTGGTATGGATGAGTCTGGTGTGGTATGACAATTAGTGTTTATAACCTTCGCAAACAAAGAAATGTGTGAGTGGGTGTGTTTTTGGAAATGAAAACAATGCCACGGGAGCAGGAAGCTCAGTGGTGGTTGAATGTGAAAATGTGCTACTTCCTTCTTTGGGAAAAACCATCAAAGAATTGCCTTTTTCTAAAAAAGAAGAGTGACTTTAACTCCACCATATAAAGCATGTAATTTATAGGTCCCTCTCTCTTTACGGGCGGGATGGGCTTGCGGAATACCTAGTGTATTCACCCAGATTTATTTATGTTTTTCAGCAGCTGAAGACTTCTTTTCTGCTATGATCGACTAGAAGGGGGTTGTGTCTGCACCCAGTTCTACCTGTGGCTTGGGCTAGTTTATCTTCTACTGTGCTTTGTATTTCAGGCTCTCTTGAGCTTGTACCCTAGTATTGTAATAACTATTATTCGAACTCTGTACTATTTGAAGTAAGGAATGTGGTTACTAGCCTTCTGGGACTAGTAATTGTATCACATTTGAGTCCCAAAGGATTGGGGCGCTTCAGGTGGTATCAGAGCCATAGGACTGGTCATAGATCGCAGCCCCGGCCTTAAAAGTTTGCCTTAAAAAGAAAAGACCTCTTACCTCTAAGAAAAATCTTCCTTCCTTTCCCCAATATTAATAGACCCTTCTTTTCTTCTACCAGATGGAAGACTCCTTTGTCATTAGGACATCCTACTGCTCGAAGGTGGAAGGATTCCCTCACTTTTTGTGGAGTTACGCGCTTCGCATGGGGATCCGCAAGAAGCCGGAGTACGTCTAGAAAGAATACCACAAGAATGGAGCTGAGAAGTGCTCTATGGTAGTCTACCTGGGAGAAATTCGAAACTACCCGAAACACCCCCCCTTTCCAAGTCACCTTCACCGGACACCGCTTCCCAGACACTTGCCAAGATGTTGCCTGAAAAGCCCTCCGCCAGCTATGCCAAAACTACAGCAGGGAAGTCTTTGAGACCCCCTTCGTTACTTTCCACCTAGCAACAAAAATACCCCTACCTGGAGGAAAAAGACTTCAGGCCCTGTCAGGAAGAGATCCTACTGAAGATGACCCCACCATAGTCTACATGGCCGGATATCTCCACACACTCAATAACCACTATGACGACCTTTCCTCCCGCTACACCCACCTAAACTCCCGGGTGGAAAGCTTAGAGCAACAAATCAAGGAACTTAAAAAGGAGAAGGCGTCCCTCCAAGAAAGTCTCAATATAGCTGAAGGTGAAGAGGCCAACACTTGTGAAGCCTACCAAACCCTAAAGATGGATTGCGATAAGAAGTTAAAGAAGCTCGCCCCCACTAAGAAGATCCGGAAGAGGACCAAGAGCCAAGGATGCCAGACTGAACGGAAAAAGGAAGCTCCACCAGCACTACCTCCCTCCAGGATAGAAAACTTGTCAGACGTTGAGGATATGTCCCTAGCTAGCCTTGACGACCTTCTCAAGGAATTTGGGGACACCTTAGAAAGGGAGTTTGGAAGCACCTTAGGAAGCGCTCGTGCGTAGTGTGATTTGTGGTAACTTATGCTTGTAATAAACTTGTGTGATGAATAAAATAACATGTTTGAAAAAGAATTGGCATATGCATAGTAGTAATCCTCTCCCCCTGGCAGATGGCTTCGGATAAAACCACGCCTACCGCCTCCGGGATTGGAGCAAGGTTTCCCCTAGGAGCTGAAGGAGAAGCCGGTGGAGAAGGGAGTGAGACCCACCTCCCCGCACCTCTGGAGCTGCCATTAGATTTAGCCCAAGTTCTGGCCAACCAAACCCGACTCATTGAAGTCCTCACCAGAAGTCTTGAGAATCAGCGCCCGAATGGCGAAAGGCCTCAAGACAGGATGGGAGATTTTCTAAGACTCAAGCCTCCCATATTCGCTGGATCCAGCAATCCGCTCGATGCTGATGACTGGCTGCGCACGATAAAAAGAAAGTTAGAAGCCATCGGATGCCCTGAGAACCAGCGTGTTCATCTGGCTGCTCATCAACTTTCCGGGATGGCCCTATCCTGGTGGGATACCTTCAGCGCTGCTGTCAGAGATGCTACCTGGGCAAAATTTGAAGCTGCTTCCCGAGAACATCATGTGCCCCAAGGGATCGTTCAGCTCAAGGAAGATGAATTTCGGGAATTAACTCAAGGTGGAAGATCTGTCAGTGAGTATGTGCACAAATTCACAGAATTGGCTCGCTACACGCTTGACGACGTCAGCACAGAAGCCAAGAAGATGGCCCGTTTCTTGAAAGGGCTAAGACCAGAACTCAAGACAATCCTTGCCAGCCAAGATTTCTTCAGTTTCTCGCACCTCTCAAACAAGGCCATACAAGTGGAAAGGGCAAGGAAGAAGAAAAGGGTCACCTCAAGAGGAAATTCCAAGTCCTCCGAGCTCAGCAACAGGACAGGCACCAGAGAATTAGATCCTTTGGGCTTCCACCCAAGGGACCAAGCTTCAACAAGTCAATTGGACCCACTCCGACACATTACAGTTAGTAGGGTCAAAGCTCCTTTCAGGCCCCCTCCGTTGCAAGCAACCAACCTCCAGCCAATGTTTGTTGGCACTGCGGAGACCCCAGTCACTACAAGAATAACTGCCCCCAGTTGAAGGCATCCGGGCCTACCTACTCCAACTCGGTGAATGGCCCTAAGAATGCCCTAGCACCTGCCTCCAAGGCACCCTCCTCCAACAGCCAGCAGAGCAAGACCCAGTATCTTGGTAGGGCACGCGTAAACCACGTCGATGCTCAAGAAGCTCAGCAAGCTACGGGAGTAGTGCTCAGTGAGTTCCTAGTTGAATTTACTCCCGCTACTGTACTTTTTGATTCAGGAGCATCTCATTTTTTATAGCCACTAGTTTTATGGAAAAGCATGGCATTCCCTTTACACACCTAGAAATTCCCTTGGTCACTCAAACCCCAGGGTCAGACCTTCTATGCCAACTCAAATGCTCCCAAGTCAGAATTCTTTTAAGTGGGGTAGTGTTCTTGGCAGACTTAGCCGTCTTGCCATCCCAAGGGATTGATGTGATCTTAGGAATGGATTGGTTAACCAAACACAAGGGCATCATAAGTTGCGTAATTAAGACCATTCTTCTCACTGACCACCAAGGAAAGTCAGTTTCATGTCAGGCTTAGCCACCCGCCCAAGATCCAATGGTGTTTAATCTAGCAGCAGAAAGCATATCTGTAGTAGAAGAATTCATGGATATATTCCCAGAAGAATTGCTAGGAATGCTGCCGGTAAGAGAAGTGGAATTCTACATTGATCTAATTCCCGGCACTGCACCCATCGCAAAGAGACCATACCGCATGGCTCCCACCGAATTAGCGGAACTAAAACTCCAGATCGCAGAACTTCAACAGAAAGGGTACATTCGTCCCAGCTCATCTCCTTGGGGAGCACCAGTCCTTTTCGTCACCAAAAAGGATGGAAGTATAAGGATGTGTATTGATTACCGATCCTTGAATGAGGTTACAATAAAAAACAAGTACCCACTACCTCGGATCGATGACCTCTTCAACCAGCTTCAAGGGGCCAAGTATTTCTCCAAGATAGACCTAAGGTCAGGATATCACCAACTGAGAATCAAGGAAGCAGACATTCAGAAGGCTGCCTTTGTCACCCGGTACGGACAATATGAGTTCACGGTAATGCCCTTTGGACTAACCAACGCACCCGCCTTTTTCATGAATCTCATGAATAAGGTATTTATGGAAGAGCTAGATAAGTTTGTCGTAGTCTTTATTGACGACATCCTTATCTACTCCAAGAGTCACGAAGATCATGAGCATCACCTCCAGATTGTCCTCGGAAGACTCAGAGCACATCAACTCTATGCTAAGCTCAGCAAATGTGAGTTCTGGTTAGAGAAGATAGCCTTCCTTGGGCATATCTTGACTGCAGAAGGAATAGAAGTGGACCCATCCAAAGTGGAAGCAGTATCCAAATGGAAGTAGCCATCCAACGTTAGTGAAGTTCGAAGCTTTTTGGGAATGACAGGATATTACCGACGTTTTATCAAAGGGTTCTCCAGCATAGCAAGACCTATGACCAAGCTCCTCAAGAAAGACAATAAGTTTGTGTGGACCCCGAAGTGTGAGGAAAGCTTCCAAATCATAAAGAAGAAACTCACAACCGCACCCGTTTTGACACTGCCAGACATCCATCAGGATTTCGTCATCTTCTGTGATGCTTCAAGGCAAGGTATAGGGTGTGTACTTATGCAAAATGAGAAAGTCATTGCCTATGCGTCACACCTACTCAAGCCGCATGAGCAGAATTATCCCACACACGATTTGGAATTGACAGCCATAGTGCATTCCCTAAAAATATGGAGGCACTACCTGATTGGGAACAAATGTCACATCTTCACAGATCACAAGAGCCTGAAGTACATTTTCACTCAGCTAGACCTCAATCTCCGTCAACGAAGATGGCTGGAATTGATCAAAGATTATGACCTTGAGATCCACTACCATCCCGGGAAGGCCAACATGGTAGCAGACGCCCTCAGCCGAAAACCTTTCGGGAAGAAAGAAACCAACTTCTTGGAAGACTGGAAGAAAGAATCAGCTCAACTAAATACATGTCTGGGAGACAATGGCAGCCTAGAAGTCAAGCCAATGCTAGAAGACATCATACACAAGGCTCAACGCCTGGACACTGAGACAGCAGGTCTTATGGAGAGAACTCGCAAAGAACAACTTTTGGACTTCAGGGTAGATGAAGAAGGAGTCCTTTGGTTCAAAAACCGTCTATGTGTACCAAAAGGAGAGGCACGAGAAGTTCTGCTCGACGAAGCTCACAACTCAGCCTACTCTATCCATCTAGGGACCACCAAGATGTACCTAGACCTCAAAACCAGATACTGGTGGAGAGGAATGAAGAAAGAGATAGCACAGTATGTGGCCCGGTGCGGCATTTGCCAGCAAACTAAGGCAGAGAATCAGAAGCCTGCAGGTCTACTGCAACCCCTTCTAGTACCTGAATGGAAGTGCGAAGAAATAGGCATGGATTTTGTAACCGGACTGCCCTAGACCCAAAAAGGGAACGATTCTATCTGGGTGATAATCGACCGTCTTACCAAGGTAGCCCATTTCATCCTAGTGAAAACTACCTTCGAAGGAGCCACACTTGCCCGGATATATCTTAAAGAGGTAGTCAGACTCCATGGTATTCCACGGAAGATAGTGTCAGACAGGGGGACTCAGTTCACCTCAAAATTTTGGTTGAGCCTTCAGCAAGCTATGGGCACTAAGCTAGACTTCAGCACCGCCTATCACCCCCAGTTAGATGGTCAGACAGAAAGGGTCAACAAGGTCCTCGAGGATTTGTTAAGAGTCTGTGTGTTGACATTTGATAGAAATTAGGAGTCCAGTTTGCCATATGTAGAGTTCTTGTATAACAACAGCTACCAGGCCAGTATCAAGATGTCACCATTCGAAGCGTTGTATGGACGAAATTGCCAGACCCCTCTAATGTGGTCCAACGTAGGGGAAAGATACTAGAAGGGCCTGCCTTCATTAAAGAGGCAGAAGAGAAAGTTGCCCTGATCTGCAAAAGATTACTTGAAGCTCAGAGTCGGCAGAAAAGTTATGCAGACAACAGACGGAGAGAACTCAGGTTCGAGGAAGGAGACTTCGTCTACCTCAGGGTCTCCCCAATGCACGGAATCAAAAGGTTTCAAGTGAAAGGAAATCTAGCTCCGCGGTTCGTCGGCCCCTATCCTATCATTGGTAGGGTAGGACCCGCAGCCTACCGCCTTGAATTGCCAGAATCCATGTTAGATATCCACAATGTGTTTCACGTATCGCAGCTCCGCAAATGCCTGCAAGTGCTAGAAAGTCACATCGAAGAAGAGACAATTCAGATTTAGAAGGATCTACAGTACCGAGAAAAGCCAGTAAAGATTCTTGACTCGGCAATCCGAAAGACCCGCAACTCAGAAGTAAGACTCTATAATGTTTAGTGGAGCAGAGAAGGAGAAGAGGAAGCTACCAGGGTGAGTGAGGACTCCTTGAGGAGGGAATACCCTTACCTTTTCTCAAGCCCAGTCTGAATCTCGAGGGCGAGATTCCCTTAAGTGGGGGTAGGTTTGTAACATCCCAAAATTTAACCCCAAGGTTAGAAACCCTAATCTCCTAACCCCCCCCTTTTATTATTATCCCTGAGACCCCACCTCATAAGACATTTCATCATATGCATACACCATGATTGTTAGTAGCACCTCACATAGAATATTTTTTTAGCACCTAAGAATATATAGCTAAATATTTGTTCAAAAGAAAAAGGAGATAAAAGAAATAGAAATAGAAATAGAAAAAGGAAAATCCCCCTCGGCTGGGCCGAATCCGGCCCAACCTTCTCTCCTCTCTCCCACGCGCCGCGCTCCCCCCCCCCCGCCCCCTCGCGGCCCACGCGGCCCATCTCCGCTCGCGCGCCCGCGCTCCTCCCTCCGCCGCTGTCCGCCCGGCCCCACCCATCAGCCGCACTCGCCCTCACTCCCTCGCCGTCAGCACCTTCCTCGCGCCCGTGACCAAGCTATCGACGCGATCACCGCTGGCCGCCACACGCTCCATCGCTTCGCCATTAACACGCTCGCCAGCTCGGTTTGGCGCCTTGCGCCACCGCGCACTGTGCCCGAGCTGTCCCTTCACCCCGCCTGCCCGAGACATCCCGTCGCCACCATTGTGCGCCATCATTGCCGCCGTGGCAAGCTCGCCGGTGCTCGCCACCTCTCCTCCCCTTCCCCGCCCCGGGCGCCTATAAAAAGGACCGCCCAAGCTCCCTCCTTCTTCACACCGGCCTCGCCCACTCCCTCTCCCCTCCCCTGAGCCGAATCGAGCTCCGCGCCGCCACGCCCTTCCTCCGCTCCGGTGAGCCCCGCCCACCTCTCACTATTAAGTTCTAGTCCAATTAATGTAGCTCTTGAGCTTCGCCACTCCCTCACGAACACAACACACCCCTTCCCTTCACCTATTGCGCCCGACAACCTCGCCGGCAATCCCACCGCCGCGGGCGCCCGCCACCTCGCCGTGGACCGGCCGTCCCAAGCACCCTCTGGCCAAATTGGCCCCACCTCCGTAATCCCCTACCTCCACCCGTGCCTTGCCACCACTCCGTCGATGCAGAACCGGGACCCCGACGGAGAACCACCGCGGAGCCTCACCGGCGGTCGAACTCTGGCCGGTTCACCCCCCCCCCCCCCCCCCGTCACCCCCCTAACGCCGTCCCCTTGCCTCCTCTCTGGCACATGGGCTCACGCCCATGACACCGTCCCCGCTCTGTCCCCCGCTGGTGGGCCGGCTGGGTCGCCTGCCCGCACGCGCCCGCGTGCCACGCTCGGCTGGGCCAAAATCCCCCCGGCCCAGCTAGCAGAGAAAACCCTTTTCTTTTTCCTTTTCCATTTCTTTTTCCTATTTTCATATATGTATGCATATATTGATATTTTATGCACCAAAAATAGTCTAAATAAATTATAGGGCACAAAATGATAATATCTAAAAGTTGGCACACTCCATCAAGTCACCATGGTTGATGTATTGTTTATTACCTATTTTTGCTAGGAGAAGAGGGATCCGATCCTCTGGAGTTTGTAACTCCAGAAGAAGGGCAGGAACCCGACCTCTCCGAAATAGATCTTTCATGCCAGGAGAACTTCGACGAAGGCAAGTCCATTCTTCCCTTGATGCATAAATTACCTACTCTCTCTACCACTACCTAAGCCAGGAATAAGGGATGGGTCTTTTGCATTGTGAGAAGAGCGATAGCCCGCATTAACGAACATCTTTTGAGTACAAAATATGAGGTGAGAAAAGGGCAGTGTTTTTACTAAGCGATGTTTTCAAAAAGTGTATGATGAAGGGTATTCACCCTTATCACCTTTTGAGTGGGATGATCAGGGACTCCTTGGTTTAGGGGAGAGCCTCAGGTGTTGGCTCAACCGGGTTAGGTGTGAGCAGAAGGATTGTCCCCTCATATAAGGACCGGTTTGTCATCCTTCACTACCTGTACTCATGACAAGTACAACCACTCGAGACTGTATGGGCAGTCACTTAGTCTGAACTCGTACGGTCCAAACCCCAGGGTTATGATGGCTGGGGAGCACCGGGAGGATAAGGAGGGGGAAAGTTTTGTCTGGTTTGGAGATGCGGTGGCCTGACTCCTTCCGGTATAACCGTTAAGGTAAGGATGTGCGAGAAAAGAAAGAGATTCGGATTCGGGTCTCATTGGCCATGAGATCGCAGAGCCAGACTAGTGGGTAAAGTGTACCCCTCTGCGTAGAGTTCAAACCTATTCGAATAGTCCGTGTCCACTAGTATGGACGAGTCTGGTGTGGTATGACAATTAGTGTTTATAACCTTCGCAAACAAAGAAATGTGTGAGTGGGTGTGTTTTTGGAAATGAAAACAATGCCACGGGAGCAGGAAGCTCAGTGGTGGTTGAATGTGAAAATGTGCTACTTCCTTCTTTGGGAAAAACCATCAAAGAATTACCTTTTTCTGAAAAAGAAGAGTGACTTCAACTCCACCATATAAAACATGTAATTTATAGGTCCCTCTCTTTACGGGTGGGATGGGCTTGCGGAATACCTAGTGTATTCACCCAGGTTTATTTATGTTTTTCAGCAGCTGAAGACTTCTTTTCTGCTATGATCGACTAGAAGGGGGCTGTGTCTGCACCCAGTTCTGCCTGTGGCTTGGGCTAGTTTATCTTCTATTACGCTTTGTATTTCAGGCTCTCTTGAGCTTGTACCCTGGTATTGTAATAACTATTATTCGAACTCTATACTATTTGAAGTAAGGAATGTGGTTACTAGCCTCCTAGGACTAGTAATTGTATCATATTTGAGTCTCAGAGGATTAGGGCGCTTCAGCTGGCCAAGGGAGGATTCGGCCCATGTTTGGTAAGCTGGCTTTTTCTTTTTTCCCCTTTCATTTTGTTTTAGTTTTCTATTTCTATGCTCAAATTTGAATTGTTGATCAAACTAAATGCACAAACAAAATATTATGTTTTTTAAAGGTACATTATTACCTATCTAATTTAGGAAAAGTTATTACAAAATCTTTATCAAGAGTGTCTTTCACTCATAAAAGAATATTTATATTTCTTGAAGAGGATGACCTAATCTAATAAATCGAACCACTTTCTACTATTTGTTTCTTGAAGCTTACCAAGTAAATGTCTGTTTCTAAAAAGATCACGCTAATCCCTAAATCGGGATTTTGGGTGTTACACTTCGTCATCAAAAGGGCATCGGTTTGAGCTAGTTGCCACAGATTATTTCACCAAGTGGGCGGAAGCCATTGCTTTGAAAAATATGACACATAGGAAAGTAATTGAGTTTATAACTGAGCACATTATTCATAGATTCGACATTCCCTAGACTTTAACTATAGACCAGGTGACTTCTTTCATGTTAAAAGAGGTATGTGAGTTTGTTGAATCATATAAGATTAAGTTGCTTAATTCGTCTCCATACTATACTCAGGCCAATGGTCTGGCCGAGTCAAGTAATAGGACACTAATTAGCCTTATTAAAAGGAGATAGCTGATCATCCCACGAATTTGCACAAGGTTTTGTTTGAGGCTTTATGGGCTCATAGAATATCTAAATACTGTGCTACTAAAGTGTCTCCTTTCCAGCTTATTTATGGGCAAGAAGTTGTATTGCTTGTAGAGGTATGCCTAAATTCTATCAGGTTCACTAAGTAAAATGATCTAACTATCAGTGACTATCATGATTTGATAAAGGACAATATTGATGAGGTGACCGACAAGAAGATGATGGCTCTAAAGAAGTTCGAGAAAGATAAGATCATGGTTGCTAAGGCCTACAACAAGGAGGTGCTAAATCATTTCAAGTTGGAGTTCTAGTTTGGGAGACAGTCTTACCACTAAGGAGCAGGGACCAGAAGCTTGGCAAATGGTCACCAAGCTAGGAAGGGTCTTATAGAGTGACACATGTAATCTTTGGTATGCATACATGCTGCAAACCTTGCAGGATGATGAGTTACCTAAGGCACTGAATGGTTGTTTTTTAAACTATATCATCACAGTGTTTGGCAAGATGCTTAGAAAACTGATGTTCTCACATTGAGATGATAACAGCCTGTATCAGGTGCTTTTAGTTCGCTTAGCTTCCCCAAAAGTTAGGGAGGGCATGCATTGAGCACCATGTGCGGCACCTAGGAAGGCCGGATGGTCCGACCATGGGGCCCGGACAGTCCGCGGGCTAGTCCGGACTGTTCGCGTTTAGATCAGATCGGGCGAGATATCTCCCTTCTTCGTGCGTGTTCATCAACTAAATATGTGGAGTTTGTTGGGAGACACCTAGGAACGGGTCCATACCTCCGCCTATATATATGAAGGGGTACAGCCGATTGCGCGCATCACCAATTGAAACAACCAATCAAATCTACTTTATTTACTTCGTTCTTCGTCATATTTGGAGTAGGCGTAATTTAGACCTAGTTTAGCTTTATCAAACCTTCAATCTTCATCCCTCTTCGACTTGACATCGTCTAGGGACGTCTTAAGTGGCTTGCCAATCCCGGGCACCCCTAGAACTCTCCTCCCTGACAGGATGCCTCGATCTAGGGTTCTTCAACCCTCTACGTGTGCGGACCGTCAGCCGACGAGCAGAGGAGACCCGCTCCTGCAGCAGGGACACGAACTATTCCACCTTGTGCCAAAGTCAGTTTGCGTCGCCGTAGAGAATACCGCCAGACAGAACAACCCCAAGTGTTTGGCTCGAATCGAAGCCAACGAACTCTAAAGAAACTTTTCTTCACATCTAACCGTATGATACAGATCACCTAGTTACACCTTTTAAGACAAGTCAAAATATAAAGTGCCTTCAAGATGTGAAACAAAATGAAATTTATATGTGCGGCGCCCTTAAGACATGCATGTATCGCTTCTTTTATCGAACTTACGTACAATATGTACTCCTTTCGTTTTTATTTATTTATCACAGTTTAGATAAAAATGAACTAGTGGATGATAAATATTGGTGAATGAGTTAGAGCATCTCCAAGAGACTAGCTAAATAGCTTTTCAAGCTAAATTTTAGCTACTTAATAATATAATAGCTTTCTAACAGACTAGACATTTAACTTGCTAAACTATCCGGCTCTTTAAATTAACTCCCTTACTAGTCAAATTTAGCTAGCAACTCTCGCTAGCTAAGCTAACTTGCGTTTTAAAGAATCTGTTGGAATGAGATATTATATATAGAGTTTAATATTTATAGAAAATCAAATAAAGAGTTAAATAAAGAATAAAAAATAAAGAGTCCCCTTGAGATGCTCTTAGTATATCCTAATCAGGCGAACATGCATCCACAACCCACGTCGTCGCCGCCGAATCAGCTACTGCTGCTCTCCGACCACGTGTCACCACCCCATTGCCACTGGCCAGGTGGAGCCGCCGGCAGCCCTTCCATGTCGATGCTGAGCGTCGCCGCCTGATGCGGCTGCTGGCTCTGCAGACGGTGCAACGGCTGGTTCATGTGCGGCAGCAGCAACTGCTGCTGCTGCTGCATCGCCACCAGGAATGGCGGCACTGCTTGGCCCGGGTGGTGGAAGACCTGCTGGTTCGCACCGCCAAACGTGTGCGGCGGTTCGGCGAAGTTCATCATCTGGTTGCCCGCCTGCCCTGTCGCCATCTTCAGCCGCTGCATCTCCGATTTCAGGGCCCCGTTCAGTGCTGCAACAGGATTGCGGTTTGGCTGTTCGCTCACTTGTTTGCCCAGAACAAAATCCAAGCTTTGCTGCGATTTGGCCTCTTTTTGTATTTTAGTCTTTTTTTTTCAAAAAAAAATCACGCTTAGCCACCTGAACAACTTAGGGGGTGTTTGAATACACTAAAACTAATAGTTAGCCACTAAAATTAGTTGAGACATCCAAACATCTGTAGTTAATAGTTCAACTAATAGCTATTTTTAGTAAATTAGTTAATAGTTAGGTAGTTATTTGTTAGCTAGCTAATTCTACTAATAATTTTTAGCCAAATAACTATTAGTTTTAGTGTATTCAAATACTCTCTTAATAGTGTTTTGTTAACCCTTTTTTGCGCTAGAGCACATGATACCGAGGCAACACTGCTCAGTGACACATGTTTATCTCGCTGGAAAGCGACACATGCCATGACGCAAGGTCTCATCCTCGCTGTAATATGACGACTTCGCTGGTGTAGACGAGACCTCGGCGCTATGGTCTCTGGCGTCAAACAGTTTTACCTCGACGTCATATTTTATGAAGCCAAATAAGAGAGTCTAAAAACGAGAATACTTTGTTCAGAAACAAACATGATTTTTTTCTAAAAAATGGTCAAATTGCAAAAAAATTCGTGCGATTTGGCAGGATGGATGAGGAAACTAGTGTGATTTTTGAGCTTTGCTTACCGTCTTGTAGGTGGATCTGCTGCTCTGTGCTCTCCAGACGTATCTTCAGGTCGCCGTTCTCAACAGTCAGCCCAGCCGTGTCTCTCTGCTCGTGTTAGCAGATAGGAAGGAGGAGCGATTAACTAACTATAGCAATAAGAAATTAACATTAACTATAGAATGCCTATCTCATGTGAGCAAGATCAAAAAAAATGGAAGTTTACATGACAACGCCATCAGAGAAGAAGCGTTCGCACCTGTAGCAATGCCAGCTGGGTTGCCAGTGCTGTGGCTTCTCTCTGCATGAACTGCACCTTCCGCTCAAGCTCAGCAATGTACCTCATCTTCCTTTCTTTTGATCTTGCCGCCGACTGTCTATTATTTATAATCCTATCACATGATTCACCAACCGATAATGAGAATAGACAAACAAGCGTTTCTCGAACAGAAGGACTAAATTAGTTTTTTTTTAGAAAAGGTTTGGATTCCACCAATGCTGAGTTCTTCTGAATGATCTCATTGCCCTTGCTGCTTTATTTCTGATTGTGTAGGATTCTCTCGTCAAGGAAGAAAAAACAATTTTCCCAATTTTCTAATGCACATGAATAGTTGTTTTGGATGCGCTCCTATTTTATGACAGTTTTCCAAGTATATTCCACCATTTCAACAATTCCATTTTAAAAGTTAAGTTGCATCGATATATCACAACATTTATTTTAAATTACATAAGAAATACGATTCTTCTTCTCGAGAAGAAAGGACGAATGCAAATACTGTCTGCATATATGTAGAAAGTGCAGGAATAATGCAATATACAAGTTCCTTTGGACTATAACCAGTTGTGAAAAAGGAGTTCTGATAGGTCATCGCGGTTAGGTTTGTCTCATGACAAAAAGTCACTAATAGCAAAATACAGAATGACACACCAGGACAGGATCATCCAATAACAAAGAACATGCCACTATACTATCCAGTATCCACCGCAACATGATCCAAAAACAAACTCTAAATGTTTGTTTGAGAGCAAAGGTAATGGAGTGGATTGAGTGAGATAGAATCCCTCACGGTAATAGAGGGATTGAGTGGGATAGAATCCCTCACTAAATTGAACAGTGAGAGATGTTATCCCACTCAGTCCTAAAGTTTATACACGCTCTACTGTTTACTAGCACTAAAGATTCAGCATATATATAAAAAACAAAATGCTCTACAAAAGAGATCCACAAAAATGGTACCTCTTTGCTTTCTTTGGATCGATTAGGGCAAGCTCGGCAAGATTTGCGGCGGACATCGCCTTCTTCGCCTCTGCGGGCGACACCCCCTCCGTCACCGTTGTCCCAAACAGATGCTCTGCGTCGATGGAGCTCGAGGCGTCCATCGAGTGCCGGTTGTGATGATGCATCTGCCCTTGCCCTGCCCCAGACGCCGCCGCAGACGTCTCCGTTGCCTCTCCCGGACCGCCGGCCATGGCGCACGATGGCTCCGACTCCGACGCCCCGCACCGCGAGTTCAGCTTATCCACGTCGAGGAACATGGAGAAGAGCTCCTCCTCGTTCTCGTCCGACAGCGCGGGCGCGTCGCCGGCGCCGGGGCCGCCGAGGTCCAGGTCGTCGGGGAGGCCGATGATCTCTGAGAGCGCGCGCCGGTGGCCGGGCTTGCGCAGGGGGGTGTCCGGCATGCTGCTGATGTCCAACTCCGTATGAGGAGCCGGCGAAGGCGCCACCGCGTCCAACGAGGATTGCATCTCCGGACCATTGCCGGAGCCGCCGCCGCCGTCGCCTGCGATTGGTGTCTTATCCATGTTCATGTTATTGCCAGCAAGAATCTCAAAGGAAACGCCTGCACAGAAGATGAGGAGGATGTAGAACATAAATTCTCGATAAAGGAGATGACAATTTGACGTAAAAAACGGGATCCGAAGGATCCAAAAAAAATATGATGAGATCTGAATTTGCTTCTGATGGAAAGCTGGAACCATGCAAAGAAGAGCATATGACCTGTGATTTCAGTATCCAGACCAAAACAGAAGAGAAGGATGATCGGAAAGAACCTTTTTTTTTCTTTTTTTTTCCTGGCCTCTTTTTCTCAGCAGACTTCAGACTTGGAGATTCATGTAACACAACTTTGGATGAGGATGGAGCATGCAGAACCTGGAGACTCGGAAGATTTATATAGGACATTTTGTAAAATAAATTTGATGTAGAGTGTGGATCGCCTGTGTGTGAAACTGTGAAATGGAAACAAGAAAAATCGAGGAATTTTATCAACCATAACAAAAAAAAACACATTTTGTCATAAGAAAAGGGATAAAAGTTAAAATACATTTCAGTTACTGTAGTAACACATTTCATTAAAAATAGGTTTTAAGAACATCTTACATTGCAGGGATCGATTGATTTCATTCCTCACATTACAATGCATGATGGATGTATGTAAAAAATGATCATTTGGGTCGCACCAGTTAGCATGGATAACTAAAAATGATATTAACCCGGAGATTTGTGGATATGTAGGGGGTTGAAATCATGAATATAACAAAAACGTCAAGGTTTCTTAAAAAACCAGTTTTTTTATTTTTTAGCTAGGAGAGGTCAGTTTCTTGGTTCTAAAAAATCAATAATCTAATTTCTATAAACTGAAGCATAAACTGTCATGTTTAGAACCACCCCAATTTATATAAACGAGTTTCTTAAAAATGGAGTGGTTTCAAACAGGCTAGACGGCGATATTTTTTTCTTAGAAATGATAATGAAAAACTGATCAAGCACTTCCAAAAGTGGAAACAACGTTGTGTGGTATTTGATTTTTTTTACCTTGATAGGTTTTTTTATTCGTACCAAATCAATGCACAGGGCCACTTGTTTTGCAGTTACTATATCCAAATCAATACTTAATTATTGTCCTAAAAAATCAAACTTATTTATTCTAATGCAATTATGAATTTACAACAGGACGAACCCTTGGCCATGCGTGGTAATGCTAATCTTGCAATCTATTTTTTTCCGAGAAAAACATATTACAGCTACAAACGTAAGACGATCGCATGCATACTAATATTCATGATTAACCGTACTCACTCTTACGAATACATACACATGTTTGATAGATCTTGAAACTATTGTAGTCCTCATGAATGTCTGATTCACATAATACTTTTAACTATAGCCATTTGTGCGATTTCAAAGAATCCAGAGCAGACAGCTTCCACAGTTGCACTACAAGTGACCTAACCAACTAAAATGTGTAGCTCACGATCTTGCATCATGTATTATATCTTCACATATTTATATCTATGTAAACTCTCATTGCACCCGATGGTTTTTTATCCTTATGTGCAAGTCTAGAACGCTTTTGCTCATCATTCCTTCTTTACTAAATGAGTATTGGTATATTTACACACTAGGTGAGTGCCCGTGCGTTGCAACGGAAACATATATAATACTAAGATAACTTATATGCAAATGTGTGTTATACTGTTATGAGAAAATATTTTGTAATTCATTTGTGATCCTAGCCAAACATAAATTTTGTTCTTTTAATCTAGTTGTTTCACCACTACTGTCGGCGTTTCGAGACCGGGGGGTCCCTGAGCCGACAAGTGAAGTGTCGCCGCGTGCCCCAGCCCAGATGGGTCGACGCGAGGCCGAGCGCGAAGGGGGGAAGTGAGGTGGCCGGAGATGGGCGTGAGAGAGGTGGAAATCCCGCGGCCTTCGTGTTCGTCCCGCGCCCAGGTCGGGTGCGCTTGCAGTAGGGGGTTACAAGCGTCCACACGGGGGAAGGAGCGAGCGGCCTCACGCGAGCGCCCGTCTCGTCCTCGTCCCCGTGCGGCCAACCCTCTCTAAGAGGGCCCTGGTCCTTTCTTTTATAGGCGCAAGGAGAGGATCCAGGTGTACAATGGGGGGTGTAGCAAAGTGCTACGTGTCTAGCGGAGGAGAGCTAGCGCCCTAAGTACACGCCATCGTGGCGGCCGGAGAGATTTTGGCGCCCGGTTTGTGTGATGTCGTGGCCGTCGGAGGAGCGCTGGAGCCTGGCGGAGGGACAACTGTCGGGGTCGTCGAGTCCTTGCTGACGTCCTCT
The DNA here is from genome assembly GCA_029449295.1 of Zea luxurians. Lineage (NCBI taxonomy): Eukaryota > Viridiplantae > Streptophyta > Magnoliopsida > Poales > Poaceae > Zea > Zea luxurians. Next base: position 18,972,725 of record JAOPSE010000011.1, read on the forward strand.
TGCTTCCGTAAGGGGCCGAGAGCCGCCATCGTCAGAGAGCGTGCGGGGCGCCATCATCGCCTATCTGGCGGAGCGAGCCAGATGGGACACCGGTCTTGTTCCCCGTAGCCTGAGTCAGCTTGGAGTAGGGTAATGATGGCGCCTCCTGTTGACGTGGCCGGTTCGCACCCTAGGTTGGGCGATGTGGAGGCTCCTCCGAGGTCGAGGTCGAGTCCGTCTTCCGTGGCCGAGGCCGAGTCCGAGCCCCTAGGTCGAGCGAGGCGGAGGCCGTTGGCTGAGGCCAGGGCGGAATTTGAGTCCTAGGCTCGGGCGAAGCGGAGTTCGTCGTCTTCTGGGGCTGAGCCCAAGTCCGAGCCCTGGGTCGGGCGGAGCGGAGTTCGCCGTCTTTCGGGGCTGAGCCCAAGTCCGAGCCCTGGGTCGGGCGGAGCGGAGTTCGCTGTCTTCCGGGGCTTAGCCCGAGTCCGAGCCCTGGGTCGGGCGGAGCGGAGTTCGCCGTCTTCCGGGGCTTAGCCCGAGTCCGAGCCCTGGGTCGGGCGGAGCGGAGTTCGCCGCCTTCCGGGGCTTAGCCCGAGTCCGAGCCCTGGGTCGGGCGGAGCGGAGTTTCCTATGGTGCGTGCGGCCGGGCCTGACTGCCTGTCAGCCTCACTCTGTCAAGTGGCACCGCAGTCGGAGCGGCGCAGGCGGCGCTGTCTTTCTGTCAGACCGGTCAGTGGAGCGGTAAAGTGACGGCGGTCACTTCGGCTCTGTCAGCTGAGGGGCGCGCGTCAGGATAAAGGTGTCAGGCCACCTTTGCATTAAATGCTCCTGCGATTTGGTTGGGGTTGCTTCTTGGCGAAGACAGGGCCTCGGGCGAGCCGGGAACGTGTTCGCCGCTGGAGGGGGGCCTCGGGCGAGGCGGAGATCCTCCGGGGTCGGCTGCCCTTGTCCGAGGCTAGGCTCGGGCGAGGCGTGATCGAGTCCCTTGAATGGACTGATTCCTGACTTGATCGCACCCATCAGGCCTTTGCAGCTTTATGCTGATGGGGGTTACCAGCTGAGAATTAGGAGCCTTGAGGGTACCCCTAATTATGGTCCCCGACAACTACATTATAACCATCGTACCATGCAAACTTCTATACTTGATTTTAATAATGTCATGTCAATTGTATCATTTAAATGCTAAGACTATTACAATAAATTATAAACTTATACAAATCTCCAGAAAATATCACAAAGTTTTACAACTCAAACGGATACTCATTGATGGTCTAACACAGACGGCTACCTACGAATATGAATACAGACCAACAAAGCACAAAGCAAATTCATACTACTTAGGTATGTGCCCATGCGTTGTCACGGGAGTTAAAAATTAGTATAAAACATAGAAACAAAACAGCAAACATCACTATGATATGCAAAATCTGTATAACAATATTACCGTGATACTAATATTGTATTGACAATATAAATATGTAATATTATTATAAATACGTTGACTCAAATAGAATGAATTTATGTTGAAAAACATCATAATATCAAACAAAATATTTCTAAATAATCAATGTAGAATTTTAAATAACATGCAAATATATCGACAACCATACACTACTATGATTTTGTAACGATATTGATAAGTCTGTTGTATGTTTGCAGGGATGACATATCGATACGAATATCCTCATGACTCAATAGATCGATCACAAAGTTTCTGTGAAGAATCAGATGCATAAGACATAAGAGAACAAAATATCAAATGGAATATTAAGTAGATGTACAAACTGACTCAAGATAAACAGAAAGACAAACCGACTAAAGATAAACAGAAAAACAAACTTGATTTCATCTAAACCAGTTGAACATATTTATGTTTTATGATTCTATAAGAACACTGAAGCACCTTTTCAATTTTTCATCTTGAGTCATCTTACATAATTCTCATGATTATCCCAATTCAAGCAACAACACAATAGAGTGCGTAACAATATCAAATATCAAACATTGCAATATAAATCATGTTTCTCAATGTTGTATAAACTTTAGTAACTAAGAGTTTTCACAAGATTCCCAACGAAATAAAACGTACTAAAACAACGTGCACCATCATATTTTGATGCGCTAGGTTGCTAAGATTGCTATGGAACAACAGCAGCAGGTGTTGACTTACCTGAGGTCCACACACACTCTCTTCTTGCTTTCTTATATAAATTGTGTGTAATGTATTTATATGCGTTGTTTGTTGTTGTGTATACTGATACTACTTCCAAGGCAGGCTGGCAGTGTACATGTTGAATGTTTGATGAAAAACAATCTTATATGTAGTTACGAGGTCACACCGCCAGAGAGGCCAGCTCCCGTGATGCCTACCCGTTTTTTCTTGATCGCACACTCGCGCCTGTGGTGGCGTCGACTCGAAGAGATGGGGCAGTGGCGCAGCTGATGCAGGAGATCCAGGGTAAGCTCGCTCGCGGCACGGTGGAGTGCATGATTTGCTACAAAAAGGTGCGGTGGTCGGAGACCATATGATCGGCGCACAAGTCATAGAACTGGAACCTTTTTCTTTTGCAAATTATTATGATATTGACTTAAAGTAGTTTGGCGTTCCTTACTCATGGGTGCAGTAAAGTGATAAAAAATAGAATGTTCTCTTTGCAAAACAATCTTAAAATAAAATGCTAGACTGTGGTGGGCGCTTTGTAAACCAACACATACATTTCGTACCATGCTCATGATTTGTATGCAGATAAACAAAATTAACTACAGACCGAATGCATATAAAACTAAGCTCCTGAATGCATAGAGTTATCTTCAGGTGGAGCGTGCGTTTACCAACAAGGCACTCGTGCTAGCTACAACTACAAACTATGCACCCCTGTCTTCGGCAGATCCAACATCGCCTATTTCGCCCCCTGCTTGTGGCATGGGCCAGAGCCGTTCGTGTCCACCTGTAGAGATCGGCAACAGGAATCGATATGAGTTACTCTTCAGATCCTCTTTAGTAGGTTATATAATACACAGAGCAATGCAAGACATAATTTGATTAATACATGTTGGTCAAGTTGATGTGTAATAAAAAATGAGTGAATAGAATAAGTTGCTAAACTGGACAAAAAACAAGCCTTTGTTTTTTCTATCCCAGGGATTCCAAACAACTGTAACGAAGAATATATGAAACCTCATGAACTTCATTCTTGTACTGTTTCAATGGTAATAACCAATTGTAGTAGGAAGCAAAGGAAATATGAGAATTCACAAGATCAGCATCAGGAAGGCTTCCTTCTCTCACAACAAATGTTCTTTTCTTCTCAGATCAATAATGGTAATTTTTTTATCTCCATTCTCCTTTGTTCCTTTCTCCAGTAGCAATCAGCCAGTCAGGTCAGAGTTGTGGGGACCAAGGGTATGAAGTACTGGAGTATGATCAGCTAATTGATGAGCCTAGACTCCAATACAGACTTATTTAGCTTTCAATCTACTGCAAATTGAATTAATAGGCTTTCAAGGACACTGCATGGCCTGAGCATTGCCACAAAAATAATATCAGTAAAATTTTCCTAATACCCATAGATTTTACACATGCAAAATAACAGTTTATACCTCTACAACTAAGCGATTAATTGAAAAGCAGGATCACATTTACACCTTTTCACCTCCCTTGCAATCACTGGCAGATTGTATACATTTACTACTGCATGTCTGCATCATCACATTTTTTGTAGTCTTCACCAATCATTTTTTTCGGTAACTTAATATTTCCAAAATATATCAACTCCATTTCTTATTTCCAGGTCATCGGTCCAAAGTAAGGAGACGACTGGAGAGCATAAACAGATGCAAGTTAACACAGATGCTAAGCCAATAAGGACAAACATTTATGTCAACCTGATATTGTTTCTACATTTTTTTAAGAAATTAGAATTGACGAAAGGACACTAAGAATCAATAGAAGATAATGTTACTCCCTTAAAATATCAGAAAAATTCCACAAATAAATCCATAGTCTCAAACAAATTACTAAATAGATTAAAAAGACAAAACATGGGTATATAAATTGGTGATTGCATAACTGCATCCCCTAATCTCTACAAACATACACAATATGAGCATATCTGATATAATATAATGGCTCATGGATTCAAATAGAAACTCCAATATTATCAGGAAGTCCTTTGGATAGGCATAAATCAGAATAGATAGTCATAGCTGATAAAAATACTTTGACAAACCTTTATAAGTAATGACGGTAGATAATAAAATTAACTACAAATGTAATTAGGGGAAGCACAGTGTACACCTAATCAATCTATACTTTGCAGTTACTTAATTTGGAAGGTTCTCTGTCATGTCAGGAATATGGAATCCTTTCTTTTGAGAGGTTGGGATGCAGGAGCTACCACGACATAGAAGAAATGAGGAATAATTGTGTTGCAAAAGAAGCTGGTAACCAAGACAATCATTACAAAAATGATGGTTACGAGGAAGACCATACCTCAACATTTCTTGATTTTTCCTGCCATGTGTATATGGGTAAGACGCAAACTAAAAGTAGTTTTTTTACTTAGCCTCGAATCCTTGAAGGGTCTACAAACTCATACCTAGACTATAGAGATGTAAGGCTGCTATTAACAAAGAAAAAGCATTTCATGGGATATCAGAAGAACATATCAACATACACTTTGAAAAAATGTAATTTGAGTTCCACGTGTAAGCATTTTCTCAGGATCAGTCTCTTCCTTAATGACATAAAGAGCTACCACCAGCCATAGCTTCCCACACACATTGTTTATCTGATTTTGGACTCTCGGTGGACACCACAACATACAGATAAGCAGTATCCATGAATGGCAGCATCGAATGATTTGCCATAGATTTCCAGATGAAGGTACTAACCTAACAAACTCGCGAAGAAATACTTCCTTGTGACTATACAAACTTCAGACCATTAAATCCATTAGGTGGCTCACCTACAAGGTACAATAGAAAACATACATTCATGTTTCAGCAACCACTAACCAGTGGTGACACACAATAAAATATGCCTTTGTTGAAAACAAGAAAAATTTCATGTTCAGTTGACTAAACATAAAAAAAGTTCTTGCATGATATTATCAGATCTTTCAAATTCATGTTCATCATCCAAACTTTCCTGTAAAGCAACCGCAATAAAATCTAGTTTGGTCATCCTCCAGTAAACAGAAAAGTTCTTATATGATTATCACCTCCAATTTGGTCATCCTCATTTTCATCATAGACAACCTCAATTTGATTCCCAATTTGGTCAGTTTCTGCCAAATTGGCATCATTACCTTGCTCAAGCTCATTGGAACCCTCTGCAGCTAAAGCGTCTAGAGAACTTGCCTAATTATCCTCTCCTGATTTCGCACACATACTCCCACCCGCAGTTTGCTTGGTAACATTAGCAACTGCTTCCAAATCGCCCTTCTCTACCTCTTCTTCTAAGCTCCCATTGGGAGGGAACTCCTTGGAGCCTTCTGAGGCAGTCCCCTCTTCTTCTAGTCCAGGGTAGCAATTCAGCAAAGTGGGTGACTAGAGAGGACCGCACTCTAAAAGGGACAAGGAAAAAATGGGATCAGGGTCTAAACACACGACCTAATCACAGAGATAACGATCGACATTCTCTTGCAAGCGACCTTAATCCAGAACAGATCACATCAAATAGGTGTTTCATCGTCAGGACAACCTGGATTTCCTTCACCGATTGGTCCATGACAACTGCAGTGTCTTGATAAGAATGGAACAACAAAGCGAAAGGGAGGCTAGGAAGAGAAATGTTACCTCGAGGTTGTTCGTCTTCAAGATCTTGTGAACGTCGTAGCCCACCTCCTGCAAACGACAGATAACCGATTAGGAATTGAAGAGACAACCCTTCGAGGAGAGGGAATGGCAGATCTAGGATCTAGTGGCCGAGTAAGAAGGGGAGGGAGGGCGCACCCGCTCGCCAGCGAAGGTGCTAGCTACGATGAAGGTGTCGTAGACGGCAGCGATGCAGCACATCACCACACGGTAGAGCTGCTGGATCCCATCGGTGGGGAAGCCAGAAGTGAAGTTGTTACGAGAGAGATTGAGGTGGACGCGGCTGGAGAGGTTGGAGAAGCGGGCCAACATGAGCCTGTAGAAGCAGTTCTGGGAGAGGTCAAGGTGGCGCAGCGAGGAGAGGAAGCCGATGTTGGGGGGCTGTCACGGCGGGGCGGCAATCGTGCTGGCAGGCATCTCAAGACGAGGGTGGGGCTGGCACTGAGGATGGGTGCGGTGGTGTGGATGGGCAGGCATCACACGCGATGATGAGGTGCGCGGAGGTGAGGTCTCTGGCGGCCTAGGGCATCGCTCGCGGGGATGAGGGGCGGGGGTGCTAGGGCAGGGGCATGGCCTCACCCCTGTGCAGGCAGGGGCGCGATTGGGGCTTGGTGGTTCCATGCGTTTGCGGGCGAGGGCAGACGGGGGCACGGGATGTGGGCGCGGAGGCGAGGCGACAACAAAGGTCGGCATTGACGCGGTCCGGAGTGGCAGCCATGGGTGGTGGCTACGAAAACCTTAGAGATGCTGGTTGAGGAGGTTTGGGAACGGAGGAGCCGAAGCGAGCGGACGTGGATCGAGGAATCGCCTTCTAGGGAGACTACGGACGCGGAGAGAGCCAGGCGCAGCGGACGCGGATTCCTCGATCTCCTTCCATGGAGAGCTTGGGCCAGGACCGAGAGCCGGGGCGGCGATTTGGGGCGAGGCCGCAGGATTGCGGGAGAGAGAGTTGGGCGAGGAGAGCCAGGCGGGAGAGAGAGTGAGGGGTGCTGGTTCGTGGACGCGGCGCTGGGCACGAGGGGAGCAGAGGTGGTGGTCGTGGAGCGGAGAGGAGGATGGCACGGCGGGACACGACGGGATGATGGAGCTAGGGGCGAAGACACGGCGGTAGTCACGGGATCTGGGGTCGCGGACGGGAGTGTGTGGAGGGGGCTCGCAGATGGGGGCGGGATTCCAGGGAAGGGACGGCGCGGGCGGGATCGCAGGAGGAAGACGGCGCGGGCGGGGGCGGGAGCGGGGGCACGGTGAGGGTGGTGGATGCCCTCGCTCCAGCCTTAAGGTGTAGTAGAGATTAATTAGCATACATCTACCACACTTAAGTCTTCAGGATCCAATCATCAATTCTCTAAGCAAAAATGGACTCCGATCTATTTGACTAAGTGATTTTGGTGTTTGATGATCAACATAACTAGTGGACTAATGGTTCTACAAATGTTTGTGTTTTGTGTTCACAGGATACGAAGTGTTTTGGATTGAGACTATGAGGATGCAACACCTCATAGAAGACTTGTAAAGACTCAACACAAGTCTAAGGCACAAGACCAAAGAGCCCAAGAAATGAAGGTTGAAGAATAATCAAGTGAGTTGTCGGCTGTGGTGCACTGGACTAGTCCGGTCCGGTAGCGCACCGGACTGGTTACGCAGAGAGCTCTGCAATCGGTCTCTGGCCAGCCGGCTATCCGGATCGGTGCGGTGGTGCACCGGACTGCAGTCCAACGACTCATTTCCAACGATCATCTGACTTGGCATGCACCGGACCGCTGCATTGTAGCAGGGTCTATGTCAGAAGCGGCAACGACTAACTGATGTGAAGGGTCCAAACAGGCGGTCCGGTGTGCATCGGACTGGTTCGGTGCGGCACAGAATCTATAACTTTCCTCCAACAGCTAGTTTTGGATGGGGGCTCTATCCCCTAGCAGGCCATATGAAGGTGTGGAGACCAAGATACATTGCTATAGTGTTAAAACACATCTCCATTGCTCCAAATCACACAAGTTCTTAGAGAATCATTAGGTGATTAGCGTAGGTGCTTTATAAAGTGCTTAGGTTAGTTAGACCGCTATTGTGCTTGCTCTAGGTTTGTTACTAACTGTGTGAGTGAGGTTAGACAACTCAAAAATCCCTCGGCTCTTGTGTAAGCCATTGTAATATTATACTATCGATGTTTTGAACTCGCTCCGGCAAGTAAATTTATTGTGCGTGTTCCAGTCTCTGGAGGGTGTGCATGGTGGGTGTAGAACGTCCCTACTTCTTGTAACACCCTGAATTTGGGGTATAAAATTTCTTCTCTAATATCCACCAAATTTCGGTGTTACCTTCCTTTTTCTTTTCGCTCTATTCTGTCTCTTTCAAAGTAGTAGGAGTTACCTTGATGTCATGTATTAATAAAACACTAAAAGAGTTTTGATTGTTGCATCATGCTAGAACATATACTTATTTTTGTATTGATGAGTGATCTTGTGAAGCGTGCATTTAAATAGGAATTCGAATTGTAATAATAGAAAGAAGAAGAAAATAGAAAAAGGGGCCTCGGCCCCATCCCTTGAGTCTCGCGGCCTCCTCCCTGCCTTGGGCGGCCTAGAGTCCTGGTAGCCTGGCCCGCGTCACTGATGGCCTGCCTCGCCCGCACTCCCGGCCCAGAACCCCCACCCCTCGCGCGGCCCATCCCGCGTCTAGCCCATGCCCCCTCTAATCAGTCGCGGCCCAGCCACCGCACCCCATTTGCCCGCTCGCTCACGGAAAAAAATTTGGTGCAGCCGGCTACAAACCAGAATGTTTGCAGCCCCTCATAAAAAGAAGAATTGACCCCACCTGCAGGTTCACTAGATAACGTTTTAGTTGTGTTAATACTGCTACGGGTGGGGTCAAACCTCCTTTTTTGTAAGGGGCGGGCTGCAAAAATTCTGGTTTGCAGCCGGCTGCACCAAATTTTTTTCCTCGCTCACCAGCACGGACGCGCGCGTGCCGTCCCGCTGGCCAGCAAGGGCCGCTGTCAGGCGGCCCACCTGCAACCACTCGCCCGCGTGCGTAGGTGCGTTGTGCGCAAGTCTCGCCGCCTCCAACATCCAACTTGGTTTCTTCTCCAACTACCCGCACGTACCTCGCGCCCACGTTGCCAAAACCCCTCCCACGCTCGCAGACTCTCGCACCCGTCCTCTCGCGCTCCACTCTCGCCCGAAAACCATTATCGTCGCCGTCCACGCCGGAGTTGTCCCCACCCCACGCCTACGCAGTGTCGCCGCTTGCTGCATCGACCTCGCCCACGCGCTCGTCGGAACATCACCGAGCCGCGCCCTCGCCTGGAGTTGCCTCGCCTGCACGGGCCTAGTCCATCGCCGTACGCCGTTGCCGCACAGAGATTTTTCTACCCCCTCCCATTCCCTCTCTCTCTATGTGTGTGTTCCATAGGGCACATGGTCATGGACAGCCATGGTGGCCCCATCGCATGCTCAACCAGCACTAGCGCGCGGCCGTGTTCTGCCCCGTCGACGAGCTCACCGTAGCAGCTAGCTGTGGGCGTACCCCAAAGCCCTGCCGCCTGCCTCGCTGCCGGCGAAACCCGGCCAAGCACAACCCTGTCGTCATGCGGCCTCGCCAACCCTGCAGCCCTCTCGCGCCCTTCCTCGGCCCCTGCTTAAAGCTTTAGTAGGTGCAGCCATGGTGGCCTACTGTGTGTGCGCTGGCCAAGGCCGAGCAACCGCGATGAGTCCGCATAGCCTATCCCCTCATGAGTCATGACCGACGATTGCGGTGTTCGCGCTTCACATCACGTCGCATGTCGTCGCAGCGCCACACTCGTTGTCATGCTCGTGCCGCTGCTGTACTCGCTTCCGCGTATGAGCAGCACGTCGCCGGGACTCCAACGACATCTGTCTACCCCCACCCACCCACACGTGCATGCGCTGAGTCGTCGCGTTGTGCTCGCTGGGCGTTGCTGTCGTCGCTCGATTGCGTGATGGGTCTCGCGCGTCGACAGCGCACATTGTCACGCGTGTCCGCTTTTCGTTCACACATTGTTCATGCATCGCTTGCGCATGGTCACGTGCGGCGTTTCACGCACCATTTTCGTGTGTCGCGCGTTTTACCGCGCGACATTATTTTGCTCCACTTAGAATCGTTTATACTAATTAAATTACGTAATTAAACGATGATTATTCGAGTAGCGAACTGATTGGAACCAATTAATGATTTTATTTCTGCATTTAATAAATGTCGATTAGTATAATTATGTCAAATTAAATATTCTAATATATATCCTCTTAGCGTAAACACGATGCCTCTTGGTCGTAGTTTTGGTCGTCCTAGTTCCTTTCTCGTGTAGTCATAAAATGCGAGCTCTATGTTGCGTTGCATATTTAATTGATTTACACTGTTGTATGGTCTATTGTTTCTTTTTGTTTCAAGAGTGTTGAATATATGTTTGCACTCGCATAGATAACAGTTTGTGAAGTCCGAGGAAGTTGTACAAGATCCTGAGCCGCAACTTGGTGAAGACAAGTGTCCTCTGACCTACTTATGTCTTATTCACATCATAATTCATTTTCCCGCATTACAAAATTAAAACCTAAGGATTGACTAGCTTTCCATTGATCTTATCCTTGATTAACTTTTTGGGTTGGCTTATTATGAGTAGGTTTATGCTAGCGCTCTACTTAAATCAATGAACATGATGATATTACTTTGTGATACGGTGTTTTATTTTGGATATGGTCATGATATTGTGACACTAAAGGGGACTCGGTCTGTTTCCCGAGTACCTCTTCATAAGGACCTGTTCATTGGATGACCACCCAGGAAAACGATACAACCATGAGGATAATATGGGATGCCCATAGCTGATTAACTAGAGGAACTTGAGGTGCAGTCTGCTTCGCCGTTGTGCCATCAATGGGGTCCGGGCATAGTGCTTGCTCTAATGAGTCTCTTTCGTTTTGCTTTTGTTAGTCACCCCTCCTGCGGGGAGAGGTACTATGTTTATCAAGCTAGAGAAACCTAACGGGTGGTTAAGACCTCTAGGGAATCTTTGTAAATGCTACGTAGTGAAACCTTGCCGACTCATCTTGGGAGTGTTTAAGGGTCTGTACAACCCGAGACAAAAAGGGATCACGGCTCATGGGTAAAGTGTGCGACCTCTACAGAGGGTTAGCAACTGGTATATGAACCATGCTCACAGTTAAGAGCAACTTTGGGAGCTCGTTTGATTAGAGATACTCTAGATAACTCTATGATGATGGTCTAATGGTAATGATTATAATTATGGATTCTTGTATTTCCTCTCTAAGGGAGTGCCATCTGGGATAATAACTTTTGATTATGGTAAAACATGGCTTATAACTAATGATAAAACTTGACATATTAAAAGCAACTGCTTTGAGCCTCACCCCACATAAAGCTAGTCCACTTTAACCAAACAAGACAATTGCTGAGTACTTTGATGTGTACTCACCCTTGCTTAAACACAAAACACCAGGTTGTCCACATTGCAACCCCTGCTCAGGGGAGGATGAAGGCCATGCGGAGGACTTTTAGGAGTTCCAGAACTTTGAGGAGTTATAGATTAGATTAGCGGCAAACCCCTAGTTAGCTGCCTGTGAAGGCCCCGTCATTACTGTGTTTATCTTTAGCACTTTGGTCACTGTTTAAGTTAATGACTATATCGATGTCTATGACATGATGATGTAATAAAGTAATATTTTTATGTTATTATTATTTGAGCATTGTGCCATGATGTTCAGTTATGTAATTGCTATGTACGTGAATTTTTTATCTTGTCATGTACATGGTTCGTATTCGATTTACCTTCTAAAACCGGGTGTGACACTTCCAGTCATCAGTGGCTTGCCTACCGGCACCATTGATCATCAAAACTTGTAATAGGGGTTATAAGCGAGCGAGAGAGGGAGGACATGCTCTCAAGTCTCTTTTTGATTGGAAGTGGAGCTTAGAAGCTATAAGGTGGAGTCCTAGCTAAGTCTTGACTCAGCGGAGGGGCTCCGGCCTCCTGGTCCTCGTTGACGCTCCACTTCTAACAAAATTATGATTTGCATACTTCGACATTATGATTTGCAGCGTATGTAGCTTGTTGTCGTGCACGCTTCTGTTTGTGTCATGTACCTTGACGAACTTCGGACTTAGGGATGCTGACGTTGTGCGAAGTATAGATACTAGGGTTTCAACTGTCCAAGTCGATTTGAAAAATAGAAGGCTTTCTAGTATCGTTGTACATTGTAGGAGAATGTGTGTGCATATGGAAGTCAATGGTAGTAGACCAGGTATCTTGTACCTTGACGAACTTAGGGATGCTGATGTTGTGCGGCCACCGCGAGCTTGGAGTAGCCAGATTCATCGACGAAGAAGGCTTTGCAAGAGGTAGGTGGAGAGTGGGGGGCGATAGATGTGCTAGGGGATTTGAGGGCCGACGACGACATCTAAACTGATATAAAAGATAAGCAGTTGCAAATTGCTTCCAACCGGCGTCCTCCAAGGGACGTGCCCCTGCACGTCCTCCACGTACGGACGTGGCTTTTGACCCCTCCCTTTTGGTGTCTCCTCCTCTTGTATAAGTACCTTTGCAATAAAGAATAAAGAGACAGTTCTCATTTTTATTCTCGCACACAGTTTACATTCACACATCATCAGCACTTGCTTTTACATAGAAGAGCAAAGGCCTAAAGAAGATGACCGGAGGCAAGAAGTTCTTCATCAAAGGAAAAAAACGATGGGTACGTGATGATGTACAAAGATCTTTTTGTTGCCCTTCTTACCTTCATCCTTCGGTTTTTGAACGGTGGCCATCGTCGCCGGCGAGGCGCTGACCTTGTCGCACGTCATCTTCTACGTGCTGTGCATCGACATGGTCGCCACCATGCCAAGAAGCGCCGCAAGAAGGATGCCTAGGCCACACTTGACCCTAAGCGAGTCCGTCGGACTGGTGGTGATCCTAGCGCTGGTCCCAGCAACGCTACGGCACCTGCCGCACCGCCGCAGCAACCGCCAGCGCCATGTCAAGACCGATGGGTGCATCCCCCATCGCCTTTGAAAGCATCTAGGCCCCTGGTTGGTTTTAGTGATTAATGACAACGTAATGTTATATGTGACTAACGTGTGTTTTGCAGAGACAAATGGTAAGTTAGGTCGCATTACAGGTAGAAGTACTACAATGGTGAAAACAATCCCAGAGATAAGAACTCGAAGCGACGGCTAAAGCGACAAAACACAAAGTGAAGGTCTATGTAGTCCGAGTGTCAAGGAGTTGCGGACACTCATGATTTAGTTAGGTCTTTTATTTTGTTTTAGCCATACTATAAAGAGGGGTTGTCGATGAGTAGTTTGACCAAGAGAGTTCTAGTGTAGTGTTGGTGCATATTCACACTCACATACAGTGCTAGGTGACACTCTAGAACATACTCATCGACAACTGATTTGAAAAACAGTAGAAAATAGAAAATAGGGTTTCTAACTTTAGGGCACCGGACTGTTCGGTGTGCACTGGACTGTCCGGTGCGCCCTCTGCCAGGTGGGGCTAGGCTGGCCCAGGGGAAGGGTTTCCCCACGCAGAAACCCGAGAGCGCAAGGTTCCCAAGTGGAATTTTAGTGGCGCACCGAACAGCGCACCAGACAGTGCACCGGACCGTCCGGTGTGCACCGGACAATGACTATTCACTGTTCGGTGTGCCATCTGCCCAATGGCTAGCTGTCAGAACTAGCCATTGGAGTCGACCGTTGGCGCACCGGTGGCTCACCGTTGGCGCACCGGTGGCACACCGGACTGTCCGGTGCGCCCATGCGCAGAACATTGCAGGTAATGGCTAGTTGGTGGGTGAGGGCTATTTATACCCTCTCCACCCACCATATTCAATGTCTTGCTGCCCACATTTATTCCTGCACATTGGTAGAGCATCGCAAGCACCAAAAGCCTAGTGAGGTGATTAGAGAATCTTAATCCCGCATTTGGACCTCATTAGCGCTAGCGAGAGCCACCTAGAGCACACACCACTTGCATTAGGCTTCTCTTGGTCAAGCGAAAGTCTACGACTTGTTACTCTCGGTGATCGGCATCACCTAGATGGCTTGGTGGTGATGGGAGCTCGGTGATCACCGTGGAGATCTTGTTGGTGACCCGACTCAAGTTTGTAAGCGGTCGTGAGGGATCCACCGTGCCGGAGTGGCAAAGGATCATCTCGTAGTGAGCACTTGGTTCTTGCGAGGACCAAGGGGGAGCAATACCCTTGCGTGGGTGCTCCAACAAGGACTAGTGGAGAGTGCCGACTCTTCGATACCTCGAGAAAAAATTGGAGGAGTCTTCTAACCCTTGCTTTACATTCCGCACTTAATTCAAGCATTTTACATTGTGTATTTGTTTAGCAAGTATTTGAAGTATTATCTTAGCATTGTTGTATTTCTAGTATTATTCTCTTAGTGCTAGTTGTTGGGGTGAAGTTGGGCTCTTGCTTAGGTTTTAATTAGTGTTAATTTTTAGAAAAGCCCAATTCACCCCCTCTTGGGCATCGTGATCCTTTCAGCCTTCGCTGGAGGAGGTTGCAGAGCAGTTGCGTGAGTCTGAGACCCAGCAGCCACTCCGTCTGATGCGGTACTGCCCCCTCCACGGATGGGGGCCGTGTCCTGCTCGCTAACCGCGGGTTCCTCCAACGGATGCAGACACCTCTGCCCCCGCTGTTCGATTGAGCGGACTGCTCGTTCAAGTCGCCTCTCCAGTGCGCCCTCATGCTCGGACACGGCTGACTGCGCGGAAGTCAACCGACCCTCGCGGTCACCCCGTCGGCTAGATCACATCCACGTCTACTGCGACCGTTGCCGTCGATGCCATCTCTTCCTCCTCCGACAACGAGAGGATCGCCTTAGTCCTCGGTGACGGGGTACAGCAGCGGCTGCCTACACTAACTCCCGATGTCGGCCCATCGGGAACGGCCTCTCTGCCGACGCTCTTGAGCCCGAGCGGCAACAGGGTGGTCCGTCGGCTGGTGCACCACCTTTCTCCACGGCCACGCGCGCCGGGGTCGTGGTCTACGACAGCAAGACCGTCCGACGACGACGACGTCCGCGAGCGCTCGCGCTCACCGCCTCGTCGTCTTCTCTGATGTGTGGCCTCGCCCGGCCACGGCGTGCTCGGCCCTGCGCGGCGGACGCTGCCACGGCACGGCCTCGCCCGGCCACGGCGTGCTCAGCCCTGCGTGGTAGACACTGCCACGGCGCGGCTGCGCCCAATCTCCAGTGCGACGCATCCTCGGCAGGACCATGGTGGCTCGCCCGCCTCTGCAGCCTGAGCAGCCCGTGGCGCGGCCTCAGCACGTGGCGCGCCCACAGCGCACGCGGCCCGGCCTCGGCAGGCGGCGTGGAGGCTAGCCTGCCTCAGCAGTGCGCGGGGCAAGCTCGCCCGACCTCAGCGTGTGGCGTGCCCACAGCGCGCGTGGCCCAGCCTCGGCAGACCCTACGGCAGCGCGCCCGCCTCAGCAGCAAGCGGCACGGGCTCGCCCGACCTCAGGAGCGCGCAGCGCGACGGACGCAGCTCGGCCACTGCCGGGCGGATGCAGACCGCCATGCCTGCACGCTCTTCCCCGGCCATGGTGGCTTCAGCGACAGGCCCAAGGTGGCTACCGGTTGGAACCATGGGCACCCGGCGGCTGGCTATAGCCCAAGGCGGTGGCTGGTAGGGGCAGTTAGGGTTTGAAACTGCCACCCCTTTAAAAAAAGGCCACGCACGCCTCAACCTGGGCCAGCCAGCAGGCCCGTGTGCAAGTAGGCCTACGCCATAGTTATCTATTTTTCATTTTTATCTTAGCTATTTTTAGTTTTTCTAAATTTTAGAAAATTTAGATCGCTTTCATTACAAATGTTTAGAAATTTAAGACTCATTTCTTAAACCTCTTAGTAGCAGCTTGCGTCAGGAATTTTTCCAAAGTTTTAGTACTTAGAAATGGTGTCAATAAATATTTTCTTTAAATGTGGTATTTATTGCCATGTGTTCTATTTTGTATTCCTTAAAAATGCAAACTCAAAAAATCATCTCAATTATACCCATAGTGGTTCAATACGAGAAGAATTAATTTTTGATAGATGAAAGTCGCCTAGAGGGGGGTGAATAGGCGGAATCTAAAATTTATAAACTTTAAGCACAACTATAAGTCGGGGTTAGCGTTAGAAATAAAACCGAGTCCGAAAGAGAGGGCGAAAACAAATCACAAGCAAATAAAGAGTGTGACACGGTGATTTATTTTACCGAGGTTCGGTTCTTGCAAACCTACTCCCCGTTGAGGTGGTCACAAAGACCGGGTCTCTTTCAACCCTTTCCCTCTCTCAAACGGTCACCTAGACTGGGTGAGCTTCTCTTCTCAATCAAACGGGACACTTAGTCCCCACAAGGACCACCACACAATTGGTGTCTCTTGCTTTGATTACAAATGTTGCGGGAACAAGAATGGGGAAGAAGAAAAGCGATCCAAGCGCAAGAGCTCAAATGAACACGGCAAAACTCTCTCTTCTAGTCACTATTGCTTTGAGTGGAATTGGGACTTGGAGAGATTTTGATTCACTCTAATTGTGTCTTGTATTGAATGCTATAGCTCTTGTATTGAATGTGTTGGCTTAAAACTTGGATGCCTTGAATGTGTGGTGGTTGGGGGTATTTATAGCCCCATCTACCAAAGTGGCCGTTGGGGAACTCTGCTGTCGACGGGCGCACTGGACAGTCCGGTGCGCCACCGGACACTGTCTAGTGCGCCAGCCACGTCACCCAACCGTTAGGGTTCGACCGTTGGAGCTCTGATAGGTGGGGCCACTGGACAGTCCGGTGGTGCACCGGACAGTCACTGTTCACTGTCCGGTGCGCCTTCTGGCGCCTACTCTGACTTCTGCGCGCGCAGTTGCACTGTTCACTGTTCACTATAGACTTTTGCAGACGACCGTTGTCGTAGTTAGCCGCTGCTCCGCTGGCACACCAGACAGTCCGGTGCTACACTGGACAGTCCGGTGAATTATAGCGGAGAGCAATTTCTAGAAACCCGAAGCTGAGGAGTTCGAGCTGATTCTCCCTGGTGCACCCGACACTATCCGGTGGCACACCGGACAGTCCGGTGCGCTAGACCAGGGCAGCCTTCGGTTATCTTTGCTCCTTTGTTTTGAACCCTTTCTTTCGACTTTGTATTGGTTTGTGTGAACCATTGGCACCTGTGGAACATATAATCTAGAGCAAACTAGTTAGTCCAATTATTTGTGTTGGGCAATTCAACCACCAAAATTCATTTAGGAAAAGGTTTGACCCTATTTCCCTTTCAGTAGAACGTATTGAATAATTAATATACATCTTGTCGGGGACCATAATTAGGGGTACCCTCAAGGCTCCTAATTCTCAGCTGGTAACCCCCATCAGCACAAAGCTGCAAAGGCCTGATGGGTGCGATTAAGTCAGGGATCAGTCCATTCGAGGGACTCGATCACGCCTCGCCCGAGCCTAGCCTCGGACAAGGGCAGTCGACCCCGGAGGATTTCTGTCTCGCCCGAGGCCCCCCTTCAGCGGCGAACATATTTCCGGCTCGCCCGAGGTCCTGTCTTCGCTAAGAAGCAACCCTGACCAAATCGCCGCACCGACCGACCAAGTCGCAGGAGCATTTAATGCAAAGGTGGCCTGACACCTTTATCTTGACGCGCGCCCCCCAGCCGGCAGAGCCGAAGTGACCGCCGTCACTTCGCCGCTCCACTGACCGGCCTGACAGAAGGACAGCGCCGCCTGCGCCACTCCGACTGCGGTGCCACTTGACAGAGTGAGACTGACAGGCAGTCAGGCCCGGCCAAAGGCACCATAGGAAGCTCCGCTCCGCCCAACCCAGGGCTCGGACTCGGGCTAAGTCCCGGAAGACAGCGAACTCCGCCCGACCCAGAGCTCGGACTCGGGCTAAGTCCCGGAAGATGGCGAACTCCGCCCGACCCAGGGCTCGGACTCGGGCTAAGTCCCGGAAGACGACGAACTCCGCTCCGCCCGACCCAGGGCTCGGACTCGGGCTAAGTCCTGGAAGACGGCGAACTCCGCTCCGCCCGACCCAGGGCTCGGACTCGGGCTCAGCCCCGGAAGACGGCGAACTCCGCCCGACCTAGGGCTCGGACTCGGGCTAAGTCCCAGAAGACGACGATCTCCGCCTCGCCCGACCCAGGGCTCGGACTTGGGCTCGGCCCCAGAAGACGACGAACTCCGCTTCGCCCGACCCCAGGGCTCGGACTCCGCCCCGGCACCAGCCGGCGATCTCCGCCTCGCCCGAACCTGGGGCTCGGACCCGACCTCGGCCACATATACCTAGAGTGCATTTACTAGGTAAAAATTTCAAATAAGTGTATTGTTTTTGATATTTTGTAAATAGACCCCTGGATAGGAAGCTTTACCCTAAACAAGGATTAAAGGGGTAAGACTTAACCCAACTTGAGAAAACCTAAAGGCTTTAGGGGAAAGAGTTATAAATGTCCCCAAAAACAAAGTTGAGTCACATTTATACCCCTGGATACCAACAATCTCAAATAGAACCCTGGAAAACCCTAAAAACCAAACCCTAGGGACCTAAGTGCAAAATTAGTCCACTTTTGGACTAAAGTGCAAAAATCAAGTCAAATAAGTATCTTAAGTTATTTGGGTCACTCATATGTGAATTTGCAATCCAAAACTTAAGATTTGGACTTAAGTGCAAAAGTGCCACACTTAACCCTTTTGGGTTAAGTCTGGATTTCAGTGTGGTTCATCCAACTTGAAGCCCTTGTAACTTTTAAATCAGAGGGTTTTTGCCCTAGGTCACCACACCAAAATTGTAGTCCAATTATAGGAGAACAACTTTGTTTAAGGGTTCAAGCCATGATCTTATGAGAAATTTGGAGAAAAACCCAAGCAAAGATGGAATGTCAGACTGATTCAGTCTGAAATTCAGAGATTCAGTGTAATGGAGCCATCTTTTGAGTTGAATTCAACCATGATCTAGTTATCAAATGAGTTCGGTCACTATAGTCGATTTGTAGCTGGTATGTAGACCTATAACTTTGGTGCAGAAAGCTTGCTCGGTTACTACACAAAATCGGGAGAAAATCTAGCCTCAAATCTCTCTGTCAGTTCATCTGAAAGGAACTCGCCATGGTACAGTAACTTGACTGGATCAGATCAACCGCGCGGCTGCCCTCAACGCCGGTGACCCTTCGCCGTGATTCACGCCACCGCTGTTGGATTCGTGCTCTGGGTGAGTGGATAACGTTGTGCGGTAGAAGTCCCTCGCCGACGGTGAGCTGGAGGTCACTCCGGTGACATCACCGTGGCTCTCTCTCCCTCTTTGCGGCTGAGCGGATTAACACGCCGGCGACCGCCGTCTTCCGGCCATACGCCGCGTGGCTCTCACTTTCCACCGCACCACCGTGTCTTCCCCTCGCTCTCCGTGGCTCACCGGAGTAACCGCCACGCCTCTAGACACGTATTCACCGCGCCGCTTTCTTCTTCATCTCCGGCCGCCGCGCGTCCTCTTCAAAAATTCGCGGCCGCCGTCTTACTCTCCTATAAATTGAGCCCATGTCTAGCTCCGTGAGGTCGTCAGCTAACTAGCCACCGCTACTCACCCACAATCATCCACCAGTGAGCTCAAATTCGCGTTTTTCCCCAAATCGGTCGAAGAACACCGTGAAACCAAGTCCACCGTGGCCAGCCGATTCTGGTAAAGCTCTGTCCAATTCAAACCTTGTTCAAGTCTTCTTATAGTTCAATGATACTCGCCAAGCCATCAATTTGAATGTAGATGCCCCCAATCGTCGGGAACACGACGGACTAGCCCCCATGCTCACGGCCACCGTGGCTAGAGCTCCTTAGTCGATCATGAGCCAAATTAAGTTGGGGAAAACCATCTAGGTAGCCTCGATTTCATGTCGGTTGCTCGGAGAACCCAGCCGTAGCCCCAATCGACCGGTTCAGGCGCTCGCCGGAGCTCGGCGGGGCATGAACGCCGTCGAGGATGAGTCGGGTGAAGAAATAGAACATCAGGGGCGTTTCTGTAAACTGTCAGTGATACGTAGAAACAGTG
This sequence comes from Zea luxurians, assembly GCA_029449295.1. NCBI lineage: Eukaryota > Viridiplantae > Streptophyta > Magnoliopsida > Poales > Poaceae > Zea > Zea luxurians. Next base: position 18,992,572 of record JAOPSE010000011.1, read on the forward strand.
AATGACCTCGTTTGTTGTTTGACAAAAACGCGGGGGCCGTTCTGCAAAACCGCCAGGGCGCGGGCGCGCGCAAGCGCTTTCCCCCTCCGAGCTGGGCTACTGGGCTGAAATCAGCCCAGTACTATTCATCTGTTTTTCTTTTTCTTTTATCTCCAGAGCCAAAACAATTATAGAAAACAGTAGAAAATGGCAAAATTGTAAAACCAATTTTCCTAGGTTCATAATTTTCCCTAGAATTTAATAAAAATAGTTTTGTGATTTTTAGTGGAAATGAGAAATTTTAGGGTATTTAAAGTGGTTAAAAGTATTAGTTATGGATTTTTAGAAAATAATTGGTAAGTCCAAAAATGCCCAAACTTTTTATGGGAACTTAAAACAATATTTAGAAGCCTTGGGTAGAATTTGAGTTGATTTGGACCATGTTTGATAACTAGAACCCAAAACCACCCCCCTGCCCTGTGAACTCCTTTACCGACTCCGGAAACCCTAGGTTCTCGGAGTACCGTGAAGGAAAGTTGTACTCAAGACTTAGATAATAAGTTTATATTATCTTCGCATCCTCATGAGCATCCCATGGCATCCATTCTTATGCATATATATGGTTATGTTAGAACACGAAGAAGAAGAAGAAGTCACTGAAGAGGGGACTCCACCAACCTCAGATCCTCAAGCAGGCAACTGCTTTTATTTCGATATTTGTGGATCCGAGCAGGACTCACCTGTTAACAAAGGCAAGCCCCGGTGCATTTGCCACCCTCCTTGTTGTTTTAAACCTTTCTCACTTGCTTGATGCATTAGGTGATAGGAGTTGATTGATAAAACATTTCCTGCATTACCTTCCTTGAATTTGATTACCTTCCTTGATCACCCTTTTTACAAAAGATTTTGATGCTCAGTCTTGCTTTAGAAAAACAAAATGTTTTGTTTTTACAAAAGTTGATGTGGCAAAAGTGGGTGGGATGTTTTCGAAAATAAAACTTGATGGTGAATCCATCATGGCCATGATGGGTTCAACATCGGAAAAGATGTACCTCTGCCACGTACCAAGTTTTTGGGTTGAAAAGATTAAGCTGAGACCGGGCGGGTGACTTGCACGAGAAAGGAGTCTCGGTGTAGTGTCTCCGTCTGAGTCGATTAAGGACCTTGTCGATGTAGGCTTGTTGATCGAGGACCCTTTAACTGGTCACATGCCTCGTCATGGGTAAGCCTTGCCTCGGGCAGACTAAGGCCGGAATAAGATAACACGAAATGGGCGTGGAGCGGTGGCGAGAGTAGCGTGTACCCTCCGTGGCAAGAGGCTGGACGGTGGTGTATCTGTGCTCTCGGTTTGCGTGAACCTGATCCAGTCTTAAGAACCTCGGTGGCGGGTTGACATATGCAAGGGTTAAGTGCTACATATGTCGTGTGATTGGAGATCCTCAGCTGAGTATAATCGATTCGGATCGCCGTACCTTCGCGGTTATGAAGACTTGGTCACTACCCTACACGTAGCATTCCACTAAAGATAATGGGTATTTGTTAAGAAATTGGCTAGTGCAGGACCAGCGATTGAACTAGGGTAGAAAGAACTCTAGTTGCAGGTAATTGAACTTAACTGGTCAAATAAAATTGGATTTTTAAGGATCCACTTTAGTAAGCATTTATGCAAAATAGAGTCTTTGAGTATTGAGAAGCCTTACCTTGACTCCCTAAAAGCCAGCATACCCTTGAGAGTCTTTTCTTTAGTCGGGTAAGTCTTGCTGAGTAATTCCATACTCAGGGTTTATCCCTTCGTTGTTTTAGGTGAGGAAGTAGCAGATTTCTGCTGCTTCTGTGCCAAGGTGGTTCCCAAAGAAGAAACACAAGACTGAAGTGCGGGAGGACTTGGTCCTCCATATAAATCTTTTACTTAAATCTTCTCGGGAGGAGTTTTTGCCTCCCTTGGTTTGTATAATATTACTACTCAGCACTCACTCTTAGTTCTGGTCTGTAATTAAACAACTTGAGCTTGCTTTTAAATAAATGTGAATTATGTAACCGCTTCCGCAATTCTTTATCTCCGATGTTCTGTAATGTCTGCAAGACGGGTGAATCGTTCCTGGTAAGGTAAGGAAAGATACCGAACTTGTCAAGTAATTCAGGGGCACCTACAGGGTTGTCTGAAGTCCGTTGGACAAAGACAACTGTAGGTGGGCCTAATTACTTGGGAGGTTCCGTCACAGACTCGACCTCGGCTTCGGAGGAGCTTCCACATCGCCCAACCTAGGGCGCAGACCAGCCACGTCAACAGGAGGCGCCATCATCACCCTACCCCGAGCTGACTCGGGCCGCAGGGAACAAGACCGGCGTCCCATCTGGCTCGCTCCGCCAGATAGGGAATGATGGTGCCCTGCATACTCTGTGACGACGGCGGTCTCAGCCCCCTTACGGAAGCAAGAGGACGTCAGCAAGGATTCAACCGCTCCGACAGCTGTCCCTCCGCCAGGCTCCATCGCTCCTCCGACGGCCACAACATCACACCAGCTGGGTGCCAAAATCTCTCCGGCTGCCACAACGGCATGTACTTAGGGCGCTAGCTCTCCTCCGCTAGACACGTAGCACTCTGCTACACCCCCCATTGTACACCTGGATCCTCTCCTTACGCCTATAAAAGGAAGGACCAGGGCCCTCTTAGAGAGGGTTGGCCGCGCGGGGACGAGGACGAGTCAAGCGCTCGCTGGAGGCCGTTCGCTCCCTCTCCGCGTGGACGCTTGTAACCCCCTACTGCAAGCGCACCCGACCTGGGCATGGGACGAACACGAAGGCCGTGGGATTCCCACCTCTCTCACGCCGGTCTCCGGCCGCCTCGCTCTCCCCCCTTCGTGCTCGCCCTCGCGCTCGACCCATCTGGGCTGGGGCACGCGGCGACATTCACTCGTCGGCTCAGGGACCCCCCGGTCTCGGAACGCCGACAGTTGGCGCGCCAGGTAGGGGCCTGCTGCATGTTGACGAAAATCTTCCCATCAAGCTCCAGATGGGCAGTCTCCAGCAACCTCTCCAACCCGGGACGGTGCTCCGTTTCGGGAGTCTTGAGTTCATGTCCCTTGACGGCAGCTACGACATGATACTCCTCCCACCGCCGTGCGACAACGACAGTGGCGGCCGACAACCCGCCCGCCGGCGGCGGAATCGGCGACGTCTTCCCCGCATGGTGGAAGAACAACCTTCGAGCTCACCCCGTCCTCTCCCCCGCCGATGGAGGAGGAGGCGGGGCAGCCAAGGCCAAGCAGGAGACAGCGCCTCGTCGGCTGTCGAGCGAGTCGACGGCCCCAGCGCCCCAACGGGGGGCGCACCAGGCGTCGACCTCGCGTTTGAGACGAAGGCGAGCGCCGCCTCCCCATGACACGCCAATCCCGAGCAAGCGGACGACGCCAGCACGCTCGCGAAAAGCTTGCGGGACGTCACCCTCGTACCTGAGACGACAGCGCAGTTAGTCCCCGATGTGACCTCATCGCCGCCCGTCGACCAAAAGGTACCGACCGATTCCCATCCCACGTCTTTCGGATTCAGCCTCAACCCACCTAGCGACTTCGCTTTGGCAGGCGCTCTCGTAGAGGCAAGTCCAAACCCTCTGGGGTTTCGTATGCGGTCACCTTGGGACCGGCTGACGGACGTCTTGACCTACAGGCCCTCTGGGTCCGAGGAAGACGACGAGCCCAACATCTGTTGGGATTTCTCTGGACTTGGCAACCCCAGTGCCATGCGGGACTCCATGACCGCATGCGACTACTGCCTTTCCGACTGTTCCGACGGTAGCCGTAGCCTCGGCGACGAGGACTGCGGCCCAAGTCGCGAATGCTTCCACGTCGATCTAGGGGGTCCCTCCGAAGGCAACCATCTCGGCATGCCGGAGGACGGTGACCTCCCTAGGCCGGTGCCTCGCGTTGACATCCCACGGGAGCTAGCTGTGGTCCCCGTTCAGGCGGGGGGCCATGACCCACAGCTCGAGCAATTCCGCGGGGTGCAGGCCAGGCTCGACGAGGGAGCAGGAGCGCTTGAGCCGATCCGTCGGGACGTAGGGTAGGCATGGGCGGGCCAACCTCCGGCCGGAGAAATACGTCATCTACCCCAGAGCTTCTAGCACCGCATCACCGACGACGTCAGGGTCAGGCCACCACCCGCATCCAGTGGAGTCGGCCAGAACCTGGCGGCAGCAGCAATGCTTCTTCGCGCGATGCCGGAGCCATCAACCACCGAGGGGCGGCGAATCCAGGGAGAGCTCAGGAATCTCCTAGAAGGCGCCGCGGTCCAACGGCCTGAGAGCTCCGCCTCCCGAAGGCAGGGGTACCCCTCGGAACCTCATGCCGTGACTTCCCGATTCATGCGGGAAGCCTCGGTCTACACCGGGCGCACGCGCAACACCGCGCATGCGGCCCCGGGTCGCCTCGGCAACGAGCACCATCACCGCGACCGTCGGGCCCACCTCGATGAGAGGGTGCGCCGAGGCTACCACCCCAGGCGTGGGGGACGCTACGACAGCGGGGAGGATCGGAGTCCCTCGCCCGAACCACCCGGTCCGCAAGCCTTCAGCCGAGCCATCCGACGGGCGCCGTTCCCGACCCGGTTCTGACCCCCGACTACTATCACAAAGTACTCGAGGGAGACGAGACCGGAACTGTGGCTCGCGGACTACCGCCTGGCCTGCCAACTGGGTGGAACGGACGATGACAACCTCATCATCCGCAACCTCCCCCTGTTCCTCTCCGACTCCGCTCGCGCCTGGTTGGAGCACCTGCCTCCGGGGCAGATCTCCAACTGGGACGACCTAGTCCATGCTTTCGCCGGCAATTTCCACGGCACGTACGTGCGCCCCGGGAATTCCTGGGACCTCCGAAGCTGCCGACAGCAGCCGGGAGAGTCTCTCCAAGACTACATCCGGCGATTCTCGAAGCAGCGCACCGAGCTGCCCAACATCACCGACTCGGATGTCATCGGCGCGTTCCTCGCTGGCACCACCTGCCGCGACCTGGTGAGCAAGCTAGGTCTCAAGACCCCCACCAGGGCGAGCGAGCTGATGGACATCGCCACCAAGTTCGCCTCCGGCCAGGAGGCGGTCGAGGCTATCTTCTGAAAGGACAAGCAGCCCCAGGGGCGCCCATCGGAAGATACTCCCGAGGCGTCAACTCAGCGTGGCGCCAAGAAGAAGGGCAAGAAGAAGTCGCAAGCGAAACGCGACGCCGCCGACGCGGACCTTGTCGCCGCCGCCGAGTACAAGAACCCTCGGAAGCCCCCCGGAGGTGACAACCTCTTCGACAAGATGCTCAAGGAGCCGTGCCCCTATCACCAGGGGCCCGTCAGGCACACCCTTGAGGAGTGCGTCATGCTTCGGCGCCACTTCCATAGGGCCGGGCCACCCGCGGAGGGTGGCAAGGCCCGTGACGACGACAAGAAGGAAGATCACCAGGCAGGAGAGTTCCCCGAGGTCCGCGACTGCTTCATGATCTATGGTGGGCAAGCGGCGAACGCCTCGGCTCGGCACCGCAAGCAAGAGCGCCGGGAGGTCTGCTCGGTGAAGGTGGCGGCGCCAGTCTATCTAGACTGGTCCGACAAGCCCATCACCTTCGACCGAGACGATCACCCCGACCATGTGCCGAGCCCAGGGAAATACCCGCTCGTCGTCGACCCCGTCATCGTCGACGTCAGGCTCACCAAGGTCCTCATGGACGGAGGCAGCAGCCTCAACATCATCTACGCCGAGACCCTCGGGCTCCTGCGTGTCGATCTATCCTCTGTCCGGGCAGGCGCTGCGCCCTTCCATGGAATCATTCCCGAGAAGCGCGTCCAACCCCTCGGACAGCTCGACCTTCCCGTCTGCTTCGGAACACCCTCCAACTTTCGAAGGGAGACCCTGACGTTCGAGGTGGTCGGGTTCCGAGAAACCTACCACGCGGTACTGGGGAGGCCATGCTACGCGAAGTTCATGGCCGTCCCCAACTACACCTACTTGAAGCTCAAGATGCCAGGCCCCAACGGGGTCATCACCGTCGGCCCCACGTACAAACACGCGTTCGAATGCGACGTGGAGTGCGTGGAGTACACCGAGGCCCTTGCCGAGTCCGAGGCCCTCATCGCCGACCTAGAGAGCCTCTCTAAGGAGGTGCCAGACGTGAAGCGTCATGCCGGCAACTTTGAGCCAGCGGAGACGGTTAAGTCTGTCCCCCTCAACCCCAGCGGCGACGCCTCCAAGCAGATCCGGATCGGCTCCGGGCTCGATCCCAAATAGGAAGCAGTGCTCGTCGACCTTCTCCACGCGAACGCCGACGTCTTCGCGTGGAGTCCCTCGGACATGCCCGGCATACCGAGGGATGTCGCCGAGCACTCGCTGGACATCCGAGCCGGAGCCCGACCCGTCAAGCAGCCGCTGCGCCGATTCGACGAGGAGAAGCGCAGAGCCATAGGCAAGGAGATCCACAAGCTAATGGCGGCAGGGTTCATCAAAGAGGTATTCCATCCTGAATGGCTTGCCAACCCTGTGCTTGTGAGAAAGAAAGGGGGGAAATGGCGGATGTGTGTAGACTACACTGGTCTCAACAAAGCATGTCCGAAGGTTCCCTACCCTCTGCCTCGCATTGACCAAATCATGGATTCCACTGCTGGGTGCGAAACCCTGTCTTTCCTTGATGCCTACTCAGGGTATCATCAAATCAGGATGAAAGAGTCCGACCAGCTCGCGACTTCTTTCATCACACCCTTCGGCATGTACTGCTATGTCACCATGCCGTTCGGCTTGAGGAATGCGGGCGCGATGTACCAGCGGTGCATGAACCATGTGTTCGGTGAACACATTGGCCGCACGGTCGAGGCCTACGTCGATGACATCGTAGTCAAGACGAGGAAAGCCTCCGACCTCCTTTCCGACCTTGAAGCGACATTCCGATGTCTCAAGGCGAAAGGCATCAAGCTCAATCCTGAAAAATGTGTTTTCAGAGTACCCCGAGGCATGCTCTTGGGGTTCATCGTCTCCGAGCGGGGCATCGAAGCCAACCCGGAGAAAATCACAGCTATCACCAGCATGGGGCCCATCAAGGACTTGAAAGGCGTACAGAGGGTCATGGGATGCCTCGCGGCTCTGAGCCGCTTCATCTCACGCTTCGGCGAAAGAGGTCTACCTCTGTACCGCCTCTTAAGGAAGGCCGAGTGCTTCACTTGGACCCCTGAGTCCGAGGAAGCCCTTGGGAACCTGAAGGCGCTCCTCACAAAGGCGCCTATCTTGGTGCCCCCAGCTGCCGGAGAAGCCCTCCTAGTCTACGTCGCCGTGACCACTCAGGTGGTTAGCGCCGCGATTGTGGTCGAGAGGCAAGAAGAGGGACATGCATTGCCCGTTCAGAGGCCAGTCTACTTCATCAGCGAGGTACTGTCCGAAACCAAGATCCGCTACCCACAAGTTCAGAAGCTGCTGTACGCGGTGATCCTAACGCGGCGGAAGCTGCGACACTACTTCGAGTCTCATCCGGTAACTGTGGTGTCATCCTTCCCCCTAGGGGAGATCATCCAGTGCCGAGAGGCCTCGGGTAGGATTGCAAAGTGGGCGGTGGAAATCATGGGCGAGACAATCTCGTTCGCTCCTCGGAAGGCCATCAAGTCCCAGGTCTTGGCGGACTTCGTAGCTGAATGGGTCGACACCCAGCTACCGACGGCTCCGATCCAACCGGAGCTCTGGACCATGTTCTTCGATGGGTCGCTGATGAAGACAGGAGCTGGCGCAGGCCTACTCTTCATCTCGCCCCTCGGGAGGCACCTACGCTACGCGCTACGCCTCCATTTCCCGACATCCAACAATGTGGCTGAGTACGAAGCTCTGGTCAACGGGTTGCGGATCGCCATCGAGCTAGGGGTTCGACGCCTCGACGCTCGCGGTGACTCACAGCTCGTCATCGACCAAGTCATGAAGAACTCCCACTGCCGCGACCCGAAGATGGAGGCCTACTGCGATGAAGTTCGACGCCTGGAAGACAAGTTCTATGGGCTCGAGCTCAACCACATCGCTCGGTGCTACAACGAGACTGCGGACGAGCTGGCTAAAATAGCCTCGGGGCGAACGATGGTTCCCCCAGACGTCTTCTCCCGGGATCTGCATCAACCCTCCATCAAGATCGACGACATGCCCGAGCCCGAGGCACCCTCGGCCTAGCCCGAGGCACCCTCGGCCCAGCCCGAGGTATCCTCGATTCAACCCGAGGTACCCTCAGCCCCCGAGGGCGAGGCACTGCACGTCGAAGGGGAGCAAAGCGGGGTCACGCCTGATCAAAACTGGCAGACCACGTACCTGCAATATCTCCACCGAGGAGAGCTACCCTCCGACCAAGCCGAAGCTCGGCGGGTGGCGCGGCGCGCCAAGTCGTTCGTCTTGCTGGGAGATGAGAAGGAGCTCTACCACCGCAGCCCCTCTGGCATCCTCCAGCGATGCATCTCCATTGCCGAAGGTCAGGAACTCCTGCGAGAGATACACTCGGGGGCTTGCGGCCATCACGCAGCGCCTCGAGCCCTTGTTGGGAATGCTTTCCGGCAAGGCTTCTACTGGCCGACGGTGGTGGCCGACGCCACTAGAATTGTCCGCACCTGCGAAGGGTGTCAGTTCTACGCAAGGCAGACCCACCTGCCCGCTCTGGCTCTGCAGACGATACCCATCACCTGGCCTTTTGCTGTGTGGGGTCTGGATCTCGTCGGCCCCTTGCAGAAGGCACCCGGGGGCTACACGCACCTGCTGGTCGCCATCGACAAATTCTCCAAGTGGATCGAGGTCCGACCCCTGAACAGCATCAGGTCCGAGCAGGCGGTGGCGTTCTTCACCAACATCATCCATCGCTTCGGGGTCCCGAACTCCATCATCACCGACAACGGCACCCAGTTCACCGGCAGAAAGTTCCTGGACTTCTGCGAGGACCACCACATCCGGGTGGACTGGGCCGCCGTGGCTCACCCCATGTCAAATGGGCAAGTAGAGCGTGCCAATGACATGATTCTACAAGGGCTCAAGCCTCGGATCTACAACGACCTCAACAAGTTCGGCAAGCGATGGATGAAGGAACTCCCCTCGGTGGTCTGGAGTCTGAGGACAACGCCAAGCCGAGCCACGGGCTTCACGCCGTTCTTCCTAGTCTACGGGGCCGAGGCCGTCTTGCCCACAGACCTGGAATACGGCTCCCCGAGGGCGAGGGCCTACACCGACCAAAGCAACCAAGCTAGCCGAGAAGACTCGCTGGACCAGCTGGAGGAGGCTCGGGACAAGGCCTTACTACACTCGGCGCGGTACCAGCAGTCCCTGCGACGCTACCACGCCCGAGGGGTCCGGTCCCGAGACCTCTAGGTGGGCGACCTGGTGCTTCGGCTGCGACAAGACGCCCGAGGGCGGCACAAGCTCACGCCCCCCTGGGAGGGGCCGTTCGTCATCGCCAAAGTTCTGAAGCCCGGAACGTACAAGCTGGCCAACAGTTAAGGCGAGGTCTACGGCAACGCTTGGAACATCCAACAGCTACGTCGCTTCTACCCTTAAGATGTTTTCAAGTTGTTCATATACCTCGCGCCCAGCAAAAGTTTAGTTGTCAAGGAAGGGTCGGCCTCGCCTCGGCAAAGCCCGACCCTCCCTCGGGGGCTAAAAGGGGGGGAACCCCCTCTGCGTCGAAATTTTCCTCGAAAAAAGATCTTTTCTGCCAGAAGGTCTTTCGGGCTGTTTGACTACTTCGAAAGTGGATCCTGAAAACGACGGAGTACACGTAAGCAGCCAAGGCTGACCGAGCCGAGGGACTCCTACGCCTCCGGGATACGGATACCTCACTCGTCACCTTTACACGGGGCGATTCACGCTTGGTGAAGCAGTTCAGACAACCAACAGGCTGAGTCTTCTCCAACACACTCCAAGGTCCTCCCCTACGGCGCGGGGGCTGGGTCCCACACATCATGCAAGCCGGCTCAGAGCAGAAGAGGCCAAACCGCCGTGCGCGGTGCGTACAACCGCCCAGCGGTTACAAGCGACTCTCCACTTTTGCCCAGACCAACGGGCGAAAGGGCGGGCAGCCGTGCAGGCGGCATGCAACCGTGCCAAGTGGGCGCGCTTCTCCGACTCCCAACACGCCCAGCATGGAGGCCCAGGCCCACGCGTCATGCAACCGGCGCGCCGAATGCTTCGTGCATGCAACAGCACCGCCACTTGCGCCACCACCGCGCCTCCTCGACTGTGGAACCAATGCCGCGACTCGAGGCGGCCCAGTGCACGACCCAGCAGCGCCAGCCTGGCGCGACGGTCAATGCGGCCAAGAATGGGCCGGCAGTAATGGCGGTGGCAGGCAGACAGGAGCAGCGGTCACGTCATCAACCAAGCTCACGTCCCGTCCGGGGGCAGCGAGAGAACCCTCTCTCCCGGCGTGAAGACAACACGCCCTTGATCCGTTCCTCGAACGGCTCGCGCACGCACAACGGCCGCCCCGCCAACCACTCGCCCCGTCGCATTAACTCCGCGACGGGACAGGCGGCGCCTCTGGCAGGAGAAGCGGGCGACGCTTCGCCTTCGCCATAATGACCGCGTCAAAAAAGGTACGCCGCGTCGTTCGATTTCGTATCCTTTTCCTTTTTTCCTCTTTCTCTCTCTTGCAACAGGGACCGGGAAAGGGGGATACCCCGAAAAGGATCCTTCCCCGAGAAGGAACCAGGCTCCGAGCCCCCCTACTGATCAGAGGTTCGAAGGCTGGCCCCCCGGAAGGGTTCGACAGCCGCCTCATATCGCGTGGGCCCTACACCCACTACTGGTCAGAGGTTCAAAGGTCGGCCCCTCGAAAGGGTTCCACGGCCGCCTCAGGCTACTCGGGCTCCGCGCCCACTACTGATCAGGGGTTCGAAGGCTGGCCCCCGAAGGGTTCACAGCCGCCTCAGACACAGAGCGAGGGATGACCATGGGTACGTTCGATACATAACCAAGGCTTGGGCTGCGCTCCCGAGGTACCCTAGGACATTTCCGAGACCAGCGGGAACGATCTTGTAACGGAATCCCATCAGAGGGAGGCATCGAGCCCTCGGACCCCGTCGCTAGGGGACCGTGTCCGGCAGATCACCTGCAGGTACTTTTGGGCATGCCTCTGGGCCCCTAGCCGACCCCTAATGAACGGGGCACGGACGTCCACTCGGATTACCCGCTTGCAGCTCATCGGAGACACCATGTTCGGCGCCCATCGAGGGCAACATGGCGCTTTCCCCCCTCCTCCTTGCGGAAAGGCGACGCAGGGGCGTATGTAAAAAAGCCGAGTCTGCCCCTGACCGCCCTCTCGCTCTGTGCAGAGGCTCGGGGGCTGCTCTCGCAAACCTGGCTCCGGCCGAACCGTTGACAGCGTCAACATACCAGCCCGAGAACTTGGGACCCGACCGTACACCTGGGCTACGGCCAGCTCGCATGAGGGAACGACCAGACCAGCCGAAGCACTACGCGAGGCATTAAGACCTCGAAGGAGTGAAACCACTCCTCCGAGGCCTCGGGGGCTACACCCGGCGGGTGCGCTCGCGCGCACCCACCGGAACAAAGCGCAACCGAGAAAGGCTGGTCCCCTTGCAAAAATGTGCGATGAAAGCCTCCAAGCGAGTGCAAACACTCCCTTCGAGGCTCGAGGGCTACTGTCGGGGACCATAATTAGGGGTACCCTCAAGGCTCCTAATTCTCAGCTGGTAACCCCCATCAGCACAAAGCTGCAAAGGCCTGATGGGTGCGATTAAGTCAGGGATCAGTCCATTCGAGGGACTCGATCACGCCTCGCCCGAGCCTAGCCTCAGACAAGGGCAGCCGACCCCGGAGGATTTCCGTCTCGCCCGAGGCCCCCCTTCAGCGGCGAACATATTTCCGGCTCGCCCAAGGTCCTGTCTTCGCTAAGAAGCAACCCTGACCAAATCGCCGCACCGACCGACCAAGTCGCAGGAGCATTTAATGCAAAGGTGGCCTGACACCTTTATCCTGACGCGCGCCCCCCAGTCGGCAGAGCCGAAGTGACCGCCGTCACTTCGTCGCTCCACTGACCGGCCTGACAGAAGGACAGCGCCGCCTGCGCCACTCCGACTGCGGTGCCACTTGACAGAGTGAGACTGACAGGCAGTCAGGCCCGGCCAAAGGCACCATAGGAAGCTCCGCTCCGCCCAACCCAGGGCTCGGACTCGGGCTAAGTCCCGGAAGACGGCGAACTCCGCCCGACCCAGGGCTCGGACTTGGGCTAAGTCCTAGAAGACGGCGAACTCCGCCCGACCCAGGGCTCGACTCGGGCTAAGTCGCGGAAGACGACGAACTCCGCTCCGCCCGACCCAGGGCTCGGACTCGGGCTAAGCCCCAGAAGACGGCGAACTCCGCTCCGCCCGACCCAGGGCTCGGACTCGGGCTCAGCCCCGGAAGACGGTGAACTCCGCCCGACCCAGGGCTCGGACTCAGGCTAAGTCCCAGAAGACGACGATCTCCGCCTCGCCCGACCCAGGGCTCGGACTTGGGCTCGGCCCCAGAAGACGACGAACTCCGCTTTGCCCGACCCCAGGGCTCGGACTCCGCCCCGGCACCAGCCGGCGATCTCCGCCTCGCCCGAACCTAGGGCTCAGACCCGACCTCAGCCACGGAAGACAGACTCGACCTCGGCTTCGGAGGAGCTTCCACATCGCCCAACCTAGGGCGCAGACCAGCCACGTCAACAGGAGGCGCCATCATCACCCTACCCCGAGCTGACTCGGGCCGCAGGGAACAAGACTGGCGTCCCATCTGGCTCGCTCCGCTAGATAGGCAATGATGGCGCCCTGCATACTCTGTGACGACGGCGGCTCTCAGCCCCCTTACGGAAGCAAGAGGACGTCAGCAAGGATTCAACCGCTCTGACAGCTGTCCCTCCGCCAGGCTCCATCGCTCCTCCGACGGCCACAACATCACACCAGCTGGGTGCCAAAATCTCTCCGGCTGCCACAACGGCATGTACTTAGGGCGCTAGCTCTCCTCCGCTAGACACGTAGCACTCTGCTACACCCCCCATTGTACACCTGGATCCTCTCCTTACGCCTATAAAAGGAAGGACCAGGGCCCTCTTAGAGAGGGTTGGCCGCGCGGGGACGAGGACGAGTCAGGCGCTCGCTGGAGGCCGCTCGCTCCCTCTCCGCGTGGACGCTTGTAACCCCCTACTGCAAGCGCACCCGACCTGGGCGCGGGACGAACACGAAGGCTGCGGGATTCCCACCTCTCTCACGCCGGTCTCCGGCCGCCTCGCTCTCCCCCCTTCGCGCTCGCCCTCGCGCTCGACCCATCTGGGCTGGGGCACGCGGCGACATTCACTCGTCGGCTCAGGGACCCCCCGGTCTCGGAACGCCGACACATCTCAATTAAGCTATTCAAAACTTAATACGAGCAAGAATATTTATTTATTCAATTTCATACGCAATAGATGCTACCCATATATTCATCTTATTAAGTTACTACTAGTACTTAATTTCATCTGAATATTTTATATAGTACATAATGAAATTTTCGAACTCTTGCATCGCTTTGCAATTGAGACCTTAAATTATCATTCATCTATGCAATATCGCATTATATTGAATATTATTCATCTCAATTGGGTTTTTCTCTTAAAATCCAATACGAGCAAGAATACATGTATGTTGTGAACAACACACATATTACAACACACCCATGATGATTTCTTAATGAAATTCTCTGGTTGCTTGTGTAGGATCATGGCCCGCGAGTTCGAAGAACTTGCTCTTGATGGTCACAACTATCCTACCTGGGCGTTGGATATCAAGATCAGCTTAGCCTCAAAGAATATTCTGAGTGCATTACTCCCTCCCAAAGAGAGGGTTGAACCACTACATGATGCTTATAAGTACAACGCTTTGTACATTATAAGACATCACCTCCATCCTGATCTGAAAGCAGAATATGTGATGGAAGAAGAGCCAAATGTATTATGGTTATCTCTTAAAAACAGATATGAGCAGCAAAAGGCTATAATCTTACCAGAGGCGAATCATGAATGGACCCATATTCGTCTGCAAGACTATAAATCTATTGGTGATTACAACCATGTTGTTCATAAGATCTGTGCTCACTTGCGTTTCTGTGGCAAGGAACCATCAGATGCGGATAAGATTGAAAAAACACTTCCTATGATCCCATCTGATAGGGTCTTGCAGCATTAGTACCGTGCTCGCAATTATCAGACTTACTCTGAACTCATACATGATCTACTTCAGGCAGAAAAGCATGATGAGCTTACGATGAAAAATCATAAGCAATGTCGTGTTGGAGCTGCTCCTATGCCTGAAATACATCATGTTGTGAAGAATGAGAAGAAAGGGGATGGCCCCAAAAACCATCCCAAGAAGTCTGATAATTCAAAGAAGTGCAAATGCAACAAGCATCCGGATAAACAAAATACAAAGGCTCCGAGGAAAGACACCCCCACTTCCAAGCAAGTGAAGTGTAAGAAGTGTGGATGCTTCAACCATCCTACTAAAAAGTGTCGCATTCCTCGTCATTTAGTGGCACTATACCAGCAATCTCTTAAGGGCAAAAATGCTGAAGGACAGGGATATGAAGCTCACTTCACCACCCCACCTAACTTGAAGGACGGAGCTGGTTGCTCAAGCATGGCTACAATGGAACCAAGCACGACCAATCCTCCGCTTCTGACCGACACCGATTACATGGACTTGAACAATGCCATCATCGAATATGCTTCGAATGATGTGTTTGGAGACCTCAACTAGGATCCTTATGCTCCACCAGATATCATCTATCTATAGTCTATGAGTGTGTGCAACAAGTTTGTTGTAATAAGTACCTAGACATTGGTATTTGTGTGTATACTCCATACTCTATTGTATAATTATGTATGTACTTATATGTTTAATTAATTGAGTTCTTGCAATTCTTGATTATATAGATTATGCAGAAGTCAATCCAATGGAGGAAGAATTATGCCTTGTAGACAGTGGTTCCACCAACTCTATTCTTTGGGAAACAAAATATTTCCAAACTCTCACAAAGAGGTCAGGAAATATTTTGACAATCGCTGGGCGCGATGCAAAAATAGTTGTGTTAGGGACCGTAATTAGGGGTACCCCCAAGGCTCCTAATCTCAGCTGGTAACCCCCATCAGCACAAAGTTGTAAAGGCCTGATGGGCGCAATTCTGGTCAAGGCTCCGTCCACTCAAGGGACACGATCTCACCTCACTCGAGCCCAGCCTCGGGCAGGAACGGTAGACCAAGGCAGATTCACGCCTTGCCCGAGGGTCTCCTCAAGCAACGGGCGCACCTTTGACTCGGCCGAGGCCCAGCTCGAGCAGGCTTCACGGAGAAGCAACCTTGGCCAGATCGCCTCGCCAGCTGACCGGATCGCAGGAGCATTCAATGCAAGGATCGCCTGACACCTTATCCTGATGCGTGCTTTCCAATCGATAAGGCCAAAGTGACTGCAGTCACTTCGCCCCTCCACTGACTGACCTAACAGGAAAACAGCGCCGCCTGCGCTGCTCCGACTGCTGTGCCACCCGCCAGGGTGAGGCTGACAGCAGCCAAGTCCAGCCTCGGGCGCCATAGGAATCTCCGCCTCGCCCGACCCCAGGGCTCGGACTCCACCTCGACTCTGGAAGACGATCTCCGCGTCGCCCGACCCCAGGGCTCGGACTCCACCTCGACTCCGGAAGACGATCTCCGCCTCGCCCGACCCCAGGGCTCGGACTCCACCTCAACTCCGGAAGACGATCTCCGCCTCGCCCGACCCCAGGGCTCAGACTCAACTTCGACCTCGGACGACGGTCTCCGCCTCGCCTGACCCCAGGGCTCGGACTCAACCTCGACCTCGGACGACGGTCTCCGCCTCGCCCGACACCCGGGCTCGGACTCAACCTCGACCTCGGAAGACAGTCTCCGCCTCGCCCGACCCCTGGGCTCGGACTCAACCTCGACCTCGGACGACGGTCTCTGCCTCGCCCGACCCCAGGGCTCGGACTCGACCTTGGACGACGGTCTCCGCCTCGCCCGACCCCCGAGCTCGGACTCAGCCTTGACCTCGGAGGAGCCACCGCCTCGCCCGACCTTGGGCTCGGACCAACCACGCCACAAGGGGGGCCATCATTACCCTACCCCTAGCTAGCCCAGGCTATGGGGAACAAGACCGGCGTCCTATCTGGCTCGCCCCGGTAAAACAAGTAATGATGGCACCCCGCGTGCTCCATGACGACGGCAGTTCTCAGCCCCCTATGGAAGCAAGGATACGTCAGCAAGGATCCGACAGCCCCGACAGCTGTGCTTCTACAGGGCTCAAGCGCTCCTCCGACGGCCACGACGCCACATGAACAGGGCTCCAACACCTCTCCGACAGCCACGTCGGCATGTACATGGGGCTCTGGCTCCTCTCTGCTAGACACGTTAGCACACCGCTACACCCCCCCCCCCGTTGTACACCTGGACCCTCTCCTTACGTCTATAAAAGGAAGGTCCAGGGCCCTCATACGAGAAAGGTGGCCGCGCGGGAGAACGGGCTGACACGCAGTCTCACGCCCTCTCTCTCTCTCCCTCGTGAACGCTTGTAACCCCCTACTGCAAGCGCATCCGCCCTGGGCGCAGGACAACACGAGGCCGCGGTTCCCCTTACTGTTTTCCCCCCCTTGTGTCTCCGTCTCGCGCCGACCCATCTGGGCTGGGACACGCAGCGACAATTTACTCGTCGGTCCAGGGACCCACCAGGGTCAAAACGCCGACAGTTGGCGCGCCAGGTAGGGGTCTGTTGCGTGTTGACGAACAGCTTCCCATCAAGCTCCAAATGGGGAGTCTCCAGCAACCTCTCCAACCTGGGACGGAGCTCCATTTTGGGAGTCTCGAGTTCATGTCCCTCGACGGCAGCTACGACATGATACTCCTTCCTCCGCCGCGCGACAACGACAATGGCGGTCGTCAGCCCGCCCGCCGGTGGCGGAATCGACGACGTCTTCCCCGCGTGGTGGAAGAACAGCATCCGAGTCTGTCCCGTCACCTTCCTCGTCAACGGGGAAGGAGGCAGGGCAATCATGGCCAAGCAGGAGGCGGCACCTCGTCGGCTGTCGAGCGAGTCGACGACGCTGGCGCCCCAGCGGGGGACACGTCGGGCGTTGACCTCGTGTCTGAGACGAAAATGAGCATTGTTTCCCCGCGACACGCCAACCCCGAGCAGACGGGCGACGCCAGCACGCTCGCGAAGGACTTGCTGAGCGTTAGCCTCGTACCTGAGATAACGGTGCAGTCCGTCCCTGATGCGACTTCGTCACCATCTGTCGATCAAGAGGTACCGTCCGTTTCCCATCCTGTGCCTTTTAGATTCAGCTTCGACCCACCAAGAAACTCTGCTTCGGTGGACGCTTTCATAAAGGCATATCCAAACCTTCCGGGGTACCATATGTGGTCAACCTGGGACCGTTTGATGGTCATCTCGACCTACGGGCCCCCGGGTTCCGAGGAAGACGACGAGCCTGACTCTGGTTGGGATTTCTCCGGGCTCGGTAACCCCAGTGCCAAGCGGGACTTCATGACCGCATGTGACTACTGCCTCTCCGATTGCTCCGATGATAGCCACAGCCTCGGCGACGAGGACTGTGGCCCAAGTCGCGAATGTTTCCACGTCGATCTACAGGGTCTCGACGAAGGCAACCACCTTGGTATGCCGGAGGACGGCGATCCCTCTAGGCCTGCGCCTCGCGTTGACATCCTTCAGGAGCTAGCTGTGGTCCCAGTCCCTGCGGAGGGTCAGGACACATAGCTCGAGCAAATCCGCGAGATGTAGGCCAGGCTCGATGAGGAAGCAGGACAACTTGTGCAGCTCCGGCAGAACATCGGGCAGGAGCGGGCAGGCCGAGCACCGGCCGAAGAAGCGCGTCATCTGACTCAGGACGTCCAGCACCGCATCACTGATGATGCCAGGGCAAGGCTGCCCCGGCTTCCAGTGGGGTCGGCCAGAACCTGGCTGCAGCAGCAATACTACTCCGAGCGATGCCGGAACCATCCACCACCGAGGGGCGCCGTATCCAGGGAAAGCTCAAGAATCTCCTGGAGGATGCCGCGGTCCGACGGGCCGAAAGCTCTGCCTCCCGAAGGCAGGGATACCCCCCGGAGCATCGCGCCGCGACTTCCCGATTCATGCGGGAAGCCTCGGTCTACACCGGGCGCACGCGGGACACAACGCCTGCGGCCCTAGGCTGCCTCGGCAACGAGCACCATCGCCGCGACCGTCGAGCCCACCTCGACGAGAGGGTGCGCCGAGGCTACCACCCCAGGCGTGGGGGACGCTACGACAGCGAGGAGGATCGGAGCCCTTCGCCCGAACCACCCGGTCCGCAAGCTTTCAGCCGGGCCATACGACGGGCGCCGTTCCCGACCCGGTTCCGGGCCCCGACTACCATCACCAAGTACTCGGGGGAGACGAGGCCGGAACTGTGGCTCACGGACTACCGGCTGGCCTGCCAGCTGGGTGGAACGGACGATGACAACCTCATCATCCGCAACCTCCCCCTGTTCCTCTCTGACGCCGCCCGAGCCTGGCTGGAGCATCTGCCTCCTATGCAGATCTCCAACTAGGACGACCTGGTCAAAGCCTTCATCGGCAACTTCCAGGGCACATACGTGCGCCCTGGGAACTCCTGGGATCTCCGAAGCTGCCGCCAGTAGCCGGGAGAATCCCTGCGGGATTACATCCGGCGATTCTCGAAGCAGCGCAACGAGCTGCCCAACATCACCGACTCAGATGTCATCGGCGCGTTCCTCGCCGGCATCACTTGCCGCGACCTGGTGAGCAAGCTGGGTCGCAAGACTCCCACCAGGGCGAGCGAGCTGATGGACATCGCCACCAAGTTTGCCTCTGGCCAGGAGGCGGTCGAGGCCATCTTCCGAAAGAACAAGCAGCCTCAGGGGCGCTAGCCGGATGACGTCCCCGAGGCGTCCGCTCAGCGCGGCGCGAAGAAGAAGGGCAAGAAGAAGTTGCAAACGAAACGCGACGCCGCCGACGCAGACCTTGTCGCCGCTGCCGAGCACAAGAACCCTCGGAAGCCTCCCGGAGGCGCCAACTTGTTCGACAAGATGCTCAAGGAGTCGTGCCCCTATCATCAGGGTCCCGTCAAGCACACCCTTGAGGAGTGCGTCATGCTTCGGCGCTACTTCCACAAGGCCGGGCCACCGGCGGAAGGTGGCAGAGCCCCCGACAACGACAAGAAGGAAGCCCACAAGGCAGAGGAGTTCCCCGAGGTCCATGACTGCTTCATGATCTACGGAGGGCGGGTGGCGAACGCCTCGGCTCGGCACCGCAAGCAAGAGCGCCGGGAGGTCTGCTCGATAAAGGTGGCGGCGCCAGTCTACCTAGACTGGTCCGACAAGCCCATCACCTTCGACCAAGACAACCACCCCGACCGCGTGCCGAGCCCGAGAAAGTACCTGCTCGTTGTTGATCCTGTCATCGGCAACGTCAGGCTTACCAAGGTCCTCATGGACGGAGGCAGCAGCCTCAACATCATCTACGCCGACACCCTCGGGCTCCTGCAGATCGATCTGTCCTCGATCCGGGCCGGTGCGGCGCCCTTTCACGGGATCATTCCCGGGAAGCGCGTCCAGCCCCTTGGACAACTCGATCTGCCCGTCTGCTTCGGGACTCCCTCCAACTTCCAAAAGGAAACCCTCACGTTCGAGGTGGTCGGGTTCCGAGGAACCTACCACGCAATGCTGGGGAGACCATGCTATGCCAAGTTCATGGCCGTCCCCAACTACACCTACCTCAAGCTCAAGATGCCGGGCCCCAACGGGGTCATCACCATCGGCCCCACGTACCGACACGCGTACGAATGTGATGTGGAGTGCGTGGAGTACGCGAGGCCCTCGCCGAATCCGAGGCCCTCATCGCCGACATGGAGAGCCTCTATAAGGAGGCGCCAGATGCGAAGCGCCACGCCGGTAACTTCGAACCAGCAGAGGCGGTTAAGTCCGTCCCTCTCGACCCCAGCAACGACACCTCCAAGCAGATCCGGATCGGCTCCGAGCTCGACCCCAAATAGCAAGCAGTGCTCGTCGACTTTCTCCGCGCAAACGCCGAGGTTTTTGCGTGGAGTCCCTCGGACATGCCTGGCATACCGAGGGAAGTCGCTGAGCACTCACTGGATATCCGAGCTGGAGCCCAACCCGTGAAGCAGCCTCTGCGCCGATTCGACGAAGAAAAGCGCGGAGCCATAGGCGAGGAGATCCACAAGCTAATGGTTGCAGGGTTCATCAAAGAAGTATTCCATCCCGAATGGCTAGCCAACCCCGTGCTTATGAAGAAGAAAGGTGGGAAATGGCGGATGTGTGTAGACTACACTGGTCTAAACAAAGCATGTCCGAAGGTTCCCTACCCTTTGCCTCGCATCGATCAAATCGTGGATTCCACTGCTGGGTGCGAAACACTGTCATTCCTCGATGCCTACTCAGGGTATCACCAAATCAGGATGAAAGAGTCCGACCAGCTCGCGACTTCTTTCATCACACCTTTTGGCATGTACTGCTATATTACTATGCCATTCGGTTTGAGGAATGCGGGCGCGACATACCAAAGGTGCATGAACCACGTGTTCGGGCAGCACATTGGTCGAACGGTCGAGGCTTACATCGATGACATCGTAGTCAAGACGAGGAAAGCCTCCGACCTCCTCTCCGACCTTGAAACAACATTCAAGTGTCTCAAGGCGAAAGGCGTAAAACTCAATCTTGAGAAGTGTGTCTTCGGAGTCCCCCGAGGCATGCTCCTGGGGTTCATCGTCTCCGAGCAGGGCATCGAGGCCAACCCGGAGAAAATTGCGGCCATCACCAACATGGGGCCTATCAAGGACTTGAAAGGAGTACAGAGAGTCATGGGATGCCTTGCGGCTCTGAGCCGCTTCATCTCGCGCCTCGGCGAAAGAGGCCTGCCCCTGTATCGCCTCTTAAGGAAGACCGAGCGCTTCACTTGGACCCCCGAGGCCGAGGAAGCCCTCGAGAACTTGAAGGCGCTCCTTACAAGCGCGCCCCCCGCTGCCGGAGAAGCCCTCTTGATCTATGTCGCCGCTACCACTCAGGTGGTCAGCGCCGCGATCGTGGTCTAGAGACGAGAAGAAGGGCACTCATTGCCCGTCCAGAGGCCGGCCTACTTCATCAGTGTGGTACTGTCCGAGACCAAAATCCGCTACCCGCAAATTCAGAAGCTGCTGTACGCGGTAATTCTGACACGGCGAAAGTTGCGACACTACTTCGAGTCTCATCCGGTGACTGTGGTGTCATCCTTCCCCCTGGGGGAGATCATCCAGTGCCGAGAGGCCTCGGGTAGGATTGCAAAGTGGGCAGTGGAGATCATGGGCGAGACAATCTCGTTCGCCCCTCGAAAGGCCATCAAGTCCCAAGTCTTGGCGGACTTTGTGGCTGAATGGGTCGACACCCAGCTTCCAACAGCTCTGATCCAACCGGAACTCTAGACCATGTTTTTCGACGGGTCACTGATGAAAACAGGAGCGGGCGCGGGCCTGCTCTTCATCTCACCCCTCGGGAAGCACCTCCGCTACGTGTTGCGCCTCCATTTCCCAGCGTCCAACAACGTGGCCGAGTATGAGGCTCTGGTTAACGGGTTGCGCATCGCCATCGAGCTAGGGGTTCGGCGCCTCGACGCTCGTGGCGACTCGCAGCTTGTCATCGACCAAGTCATGAAGAACTCCCACTGCCGCGACCCGAAGATGGAAGCCTACTGCGACGAGGTTCGGTGCCTGGAGGACAAGTTCTACGGGCTCGAGCTCAACCACGTCGCTCGACGATACAACGAGACTGCAGACGAGCTGGCTAAGATAGCCTCGGGGCGGACAACGGTTCCTCCGAACGTCTTCTCCCGAGACCTACATCAACCCTCCGTCAAGACCGACGACACGCCCGAGCCCGAGAAGGCCTCGGCTCTGCCCGAGGTGCCCTCGGCCCCACCCGAGGCACCCTCGACCCCCGAGGGTGAGGCACTGCGCGTCGAGGAAGAGCAGAATGGGGTCACGCCTAATCGAAACTGGCAGACCCCATACCTGCAATATCTCCACCGAGGAGAGCTACCCCTCGACAGAGCCGAAGCTCGGCGACTGGCGCGGTGCGCCAAGTCGTTCGTCTTGCTGGGTGACGGAAAGGAGCTCTACCACCGCAGCCCCTCAGGCATCCTCCAGCAATGCATATCCATCGCCGAAGGTCAGGAGTTATTGCAAGAAATACACTCGGGGGCTTGCGGTCACCACGCAGCACCTCGAGCCCTCGTGGGAAACGCCTTCCGACAGGGTTTCTACTGGCCAACCGTGGTGGCCGACGCCACTAGGATTGTACGCACCTGCCAAGGGTGTCAATTCTACGCAAGGCAGACGCACCTACCTGCTCAGGCCTTGCAAACAATACCCATCACCTGGTCATTTGCTGTGTGGGGTCTGGACCTCGTCGGTCCCTTACAGAAGGCACCCGGGGGCTTCACGCACCTGCTGGTCGCCATCGACAAATTCTCCAAGTGGATCGAGGTCTGACCCCTAAACAGCATCAGGTCCGAACAGGTGGTGGCATTTTTCACCAACATCATCCATCGCTTCGGGGTCCCGAACTCCATCATCACCAACAACGGCACCCAGTTCACCGGCAGGAAGTTCCTGGACTTCTGCGAGGACCACCACATCCGGGTGGACTGGGCCGTCGTAGCTCGCCCCATGACGAATGGGCAGGTAGAGCGTGCCAACGGCATGATTCTACAGGGACTCAAGCCGAGGATCTACAACGACCTCAACAAGTTCGGCAGGCGGTGGATGAAGGAACTCCCCTCGGTGGTCTGGAGTCTGAGGACGACACCAAGCCGAGCCACGAGCTTCACGCCGTTTTTTCTAGTCTATGGGGCCGAGGCTATCTTGCCCACAGGCTTAGAATACGGCTCCCTGAGGATGAGGGCATACGATGCCCAAAGCAACTAGACAAACCGAGAAGACTCACTGGACTAGCTGGAAGAGGCTCGGGACATGGCCTTACTGCACTCGGCGCAGTATCAGCAGTCCCTGCGACGCTACCACGCCCGAGGGGTTCAGTCCCGAGACCTCCAGGTGGGCGACTTGGTGCTTCGGCTACGACAAGATGCCCGAGGGCGCCACAAGCTCACGCCTCCCTGGGAAGGGCGGTTCATCATCGCTAAGATTCTGAAGCCCGAAACATACAAGCTGGCCAACAGTCAAGGCGAGGTCTACAGCAACGCTTGGAACATCCGACAGCTACGTCGCTTCTACCCTTAAGATGTTTTCAGGTCGTTCATGTACCTCGTTTACATATGCAAGCAAAGTCTAACCATCAAGGAAGGGTCAGCCTTGCCTCGGCAAAGCCCGACCCTCCCTCGGGGGCTAGAAGGGGGGAACCCCCTCTGCGTCAAAATTTTCCTCGGAAAAAGTCTTTCTGCCAGAACATCTTTCGTGCTTTTCGACTACTTCGATAGTGGAATCCTGAAAACGACGGAGTACACGTAAGCAGGCAAGGCTGACCGAGCTGAGGGACTCCTACGCCTCCGGGATACGGATACCTCACTCATCACCTTCTGCGATAAGTAACTCACGCTCGGATAAGCGATTCCGCTGTTCGAACAAGTCTTAGCGCTCGAAAATTTTTCGGCCGAAACGATTTTTCGTGCCATCTCGACTATATCGATAACAGAATCCTACGGACGAGTAAGAGTACACGTAACCGGCAAGTCCGACCGAGCCGAGGGACTCCTACGTCTTTGGGATACGGATACCTCACTCATCACCTTCTGCGATAAGTAACTCTCGCTCGGATAAACGATTCTATTACCGATGAACAAGTCCTGATACTCGAAACAAGGGGAAAAGAAACGCAGCTTTACAACACGACGACGGTATGTTTTGGCCTCGGTGGCTACAAAAAACATACGCACACTACAGACAGACTGTTCCTGCAGGTTCAGACGTCAGTAGGGGGAGCAGCAGCACCCTCGGCATCGACTCCACCTTCGGTGGAATCCGACCCGGCCTCTGACAGCAACACGGTCGGAGGATCTCCAACTCAAAGGAAGATGTCAGCACCGCGCCTGGGCCATCGCCGCCAGGGTCTCCTCCAGGAACCCGGCCCAAGCAGACGGCCGGACCGGCCGCTCCATAGCCTCAGCCAGCTATCCCCCGAGGACACCAGCCCGGCTCATGGCCTCGGTAGCCCGACTCCAGGGTTGGTCCCACCAGTGGACAACCTGGCCAGGTCCCAGCTGCCACTGCTACGCCTCCTTGGCCTGGGAAGTCCCCTACTCCTGGGCCGACGAAGTTTCTTCTCTAGCCAACTCCGCCTCTATCCATGCTGACACCGCTGCCTTCAGCTTTGGCTCATCGCAGAGCGGCCGAGGGTTCCTTCACTGAGCAAGAGAAGCCTTGAGCGGCAAGGCCGACCGAGCCGAGGGACTCCTACGCCTCCGGGATACGGATACCTCACTCGTCACCTTCCGCACAGGGCAACTCACACTTGGTTAAGCGGTCCCGCTAGCCGACAGGCGAGTCTTGGTGCTCGAAATGGGGAAGAAACACGGCTTTACGCCCAAATACACAGATGTTCAGGCCCCAACAGCCACAATGAACATACGCCGGCACTCAAGATGCCATTATAAACGAGACTCCGGTTCCGTTCCCGCGGGTACGAACAACCTCCATACCAGGAGGCCTGCGGGACGACGAACTCCAAGCGGCTCACCGCCGCCCGCTCCGACAGCAGCAAAAACGACCTCCGCTCCGGGCGGCCAAACAGCAGCAGCGATGACCTCAGGGCAGACGCTGCTGCGACAAGGCCCTCGCCCACGTCTCCACTCGAGGGGCGAGGACAAGCTATCAAAGCCAAAGAGCCGGAGGCCCGGAGCGGAGATGGCGCCGACGATCCCGTCGGCGACGAGGACTTCTCCAGCTGCTACCACCTCAGGACCGACGGTGGCGTCCACCTGTCCGCCAACACCGCACCAGCGGGCGCCGGCCGCCCCAAAGCGCACTGGCAGGTCCTCACTCTCGTCCTCGCCACGACAACGAGAATGGGACCGTCCTAGAACACGAGTACCACCCTCGCGACGTACGACGTGTCGTGGGACCCCCCCCCCCCCGGTGTGGCTGGCCACCGTCGCCCGGCCAGAGGACGGAATGCTGCACCCTGGCTGGGCAGCAGCGGTTCGCCTTCCCTGGCATGGCTGGAGGATGCCTCCTCCGTAGAGCTGGAGGATGGTTTCCACCCCCAGAAGCTGGAGGAAGAAGCGGGACGCCAGCCCACGCTGAGGCAGGCCCCGGCTCGCCTCGCCCCCCTCCCCAGCAAGGATGACGAAAATCCTTGAAGCTGAGGGCGGCGCGGAGGCCGCAGCCCGGCTCGCTTCTCTCCACCAAACTGCCCATTGGTGGGGGAACGCAACCGGGCTGCACGACGAAAATCCTTGAAGCCGAGCGATGGCTGAAAGGTGCCAATCTCCACAAGGCCGCACTCCTCCAACGACAACAAGAGCAAGGCAACGCGGGCGCTCCCCATCCGGGGGCTCGGAAGGCGGAAGGACACGACGCATGAGGAAAGTGCGAAGGCATGGCTACCACCCAGGAGGTCGATCCCTTTTTAAAGGCGACTCTCCCCGCTCGCGTCCTCAGCCGTCGCGGACTAAGTCTTCACCAACACGCTCCAAGATGTTCCCCCTACGACACGGGGGCTGGGCCCCACGCGACATGCAAGGTGTGAAAGGGAAATGTGCCCTTGGGCCATTTCTAAGTATTTTGGTGATTTAGTGTCCAACACAAGTGCCCTAGTGTAAAAAGGTGGACAAAGTACAAATCAAGGATAAAGGTATGTTTCTCAGACTTAGTACATTGTTTTATGGACTAATGTATTGTGTCTAAGTGTTGGAAACAGGAAAAATCCAATTGAAAATGCCTTGGCTCGAGCAGCCAAGACTCTGCTCAGTCTGGAGCACCGGACAGTGTCTGGTGCGCCAGGCTGGCTCTGGCGAACAGTCTGCTCTCGGGACTTCGACGGCGGTGTACGGCTATAATTCACCGGACTGTCCGGTGGTGCACCGGACTGTCCGGTGGGCCGTTCACAGGCGAACTCGTCACTCTCGGGAATTCATCGGCGACGTACGGCTATAATTCACCGGACTGTCCGGTGTGCACCGGACTGTCCGGTGAGCCAACGGTCGGCAGGGCCAACGGTCGGCCGCGCGATCTGCGTGGGACACGTGGCCGAGCCAACGGCTAGAAGGGGGCACCGGACTGTCCGGTGTGCACCGGACATGTCCGGTGCGCCAACGGCTCCAAGACTGCCAACGGTCGGCTTCGCCATAGAAGGAAAGAAATCGGGCACCGGACAGTGTCCAGTGTGCACCGGACTGTCCGGTGCACCAGTCGACAGAAGGCAAGATCAGCCTTCCTAGAATGCTCTCAACGGCTCCTAGCTGCCTTAGGGCTATAAAAGGGACCCCTAAGCGCATGGAGGAGTACACCAAGCATCCTCTAAGCATTCCTAAGCACTAAGACATCGATTCCGCGCCTTTGATTCTTTGCGATAGCAATTAGAGCTCTAGTTGAGTGGTGAACTCATTGAGTTGTGTTGTGAGCTCTCGTTGCGACTTGTGTGCGTGGTGTTGCTGTGATTTCTTGTCTTGAGTGCGTTGCTAATCCCTCCCTTGCTCCGTGATTCTTTGTGAACTTCAAGTGTAAGGGCGAGAGGCTCCAAGTTGTGGAGATTCCTCGCAAACGGGATTGAGAAAAGCAAGCAAAACACCGTGGTATTCAAGTGAGTCTTTGGACCGCTTGAGAGGGGTTGATTGCAACCCTCGTCCGTTGGGACGCCACAACGTGGAGTAGGCAAGCGTTGGTCTTGGCCGAACCACGGGATAACCACCGTGCCATCTCTGTGATTGATCTCTTGTGGTTATTGTGTTTTTGTTGAGACTCCTCTCTAGTCACTTGGCAATTATTGTGCTAACGATTAACCAAATTTTGTGGCTTAAGTTTCAAGTTTCACATGAAATTTGATAGCTCGGATAGTCCTACGTTTATAAATGAGCAGATTCATAGAAATGCACAAGCTACTACTGTGTTGTTAGCCTCTCTGTGCAGGGACGAATATCATAAGGTGAGCGGCTTGGACAATGCCAAGCAAATCTGGGACACCCTCAGGATCTCTCATGAGGGGAATGACGTCACCTTGCTCACCAAGATGGAGTTGGTGGAGGGCGAGCTTGGACGATTCGCGATGATAAGGGGCGAGGAGCCAACCCAAACATACAACCGGCTCAAGACCCTTATCAACAAAATAAGGAGCTACGGAAGCACGCGATGGACGGATCACGACGTCGTCCGACTGATGCTAAGGTCCTTTACCGTTCTTGATCCTCATTTGGTGAATAATATTCGTGAGAATCCCAGATACACCAAAATGTCGCCCGAAGAAGTCCTTGGAAAATTTGTAAGCAGGCGAATGATGATCAAGGAGGCAAGATACGTGGACGACGCATTGAATGGTCCAATCAACGAGCCTCAACCCCTTGCTCTCAAGGCAACAAGAAGCAAGGAGGCGCTACCTAGCAAGGTGGCACAAATTGAGGCGGCCGGACTTAATGATGAAGAGATGGCCCTCATCATCAAAAGATTCAAGACGGCGCTAAAGGGTCGCAAGGGGCAGCCAAGCAAGACCAAGACAAAGGGGAAGCGCTCATGCTTCAAATGTGGTAAGCTTGGTCATTTTATTGCTAACTGTCCCGACAATGATAGTGATCAGGATCAAGGGAACAAGAGGGAGAAGAAGAAGAACTATAAGAAGGCAAAGGGCGAGGCACATCTTGGCAAGGAGTGGGATTCGGATTGCTCCTTGTCCGACTCCGACAATGAAGGACTCGCCGCCACCGCCTTCAACAAGTCATCCCTCTTCCCCAACGAGCGTCACACATGCCTTATGGCAAGGGAGAAGAAGGTATGTACTCGAAACTCTACTTATGCTTCTTCAAGTGAGGACGAATCTAGTGATGAGGATGAAATAGATTATTCATGTTTATTTAAGGGCCTAGATAGAACCAAGGTAGATAAAATTAATGAATTGATTGATGCCTTGAATGATAAGAATAGGCTTTTAGAAAAACAAGAGGACTTGTTGTATGAAGAACATGACAAATTTGTAGAAGCACAAAAATCTCATGCCTTAGAAGTTAAGAGAAATGAAATGCTTTCTTGTGAATTATCTTCTTGCCATGAGACGATTTCTAGCTTAAGGAGCATTAATGATAATTTGAATGCTAAGTTAGAAATAGCTAGTAAATCAACAACTTGTGTAGAAAATGTTGTTATTTGCAATAGATGTAAAGATTTTGATATTGATGCTTGTAGTGAACACATAGCTTCTATTGCAAAGTTAAATGATGAAATGGCTAGTCTTAATGCCCAACTTAAGGCTAGCAAAAGTGATTTTGATAAACTAAAATTTGCTAGGGATGCCTACACGGTTGGTAGACACCCCTCAATTAAGGATGGGCTTAGCTTCAAGAGGGAAGCCAAGAACTTAACAAGCCATAAGTCTCCCATCTCCGCCAAGGATAAAGCGAAGGCCCCTATGGCAAGTAGTACTAAAAAGAACCATGCTTTTATGTACAATGATAGAAGACAGTCTCAAATAGGAGTTGTAATGCTTTTGATTCACATGCCTATGATTCTTATTCTATGTTTGCTTCCAGTTCTTCCTATATGCATGGTAGAGATATGCCTAGGAAAAATATTCATCATGTGCCTAGAAAGAATATTGTTCATGTTCCTAGGAAAGTTATGAATGGACCCTCTACAATTTATCATGCTTTAAATGCTTCCTTTGCTATTTGTAGAAAGGATAGGAAGATAGTTGCTAGGAAATTAGGGGCAAAATGCAAGGGTGATAAAACTTGCATTTGGGTCCCTAAGACAATTGTGACTAACCTTGTAGGACCCAACAAGAGTTGGGTACCTAAGACCCAAGCCTAAATTTGCCTTGCAGGTTTATGCATCCGGGGGTTCAAGCTGGATTATCGACAGCGGATGCACGAACCATATGACGGGGGAAAAGAAGATGTTCACCTCCTACGTCAAGAATAAGGATTCCCAAGATTCAATCATATTCGGTGATGGGAACCAAGGCAAGGTGAAAGGTTTAGGCAAGATTGCAATATCAAATGAGCACTCTATCTCTAATGTGTTTTTAGTTGAGTCCATTGGATATAATTTACTATCTGTCAGTCAATTATGTAATATGGGATATAATTGTCTATTTACAAATGTAGATGTGTCTGTCTTTAGAAGATGTGATGGTTCACTAGCTTTTAAGGGTGTACTAGACGGCAAACTTTATTTAGTTGATTTTGCAAAAGAGGAGGCCGGTCTAGATGCATGCTTAATTGCTAAGACTAGCATGGGCTGGTTGTGGCATCGCCGCTTAGCACATGTGGGGATGAAGAACCTTCACAAGCTTCTAAAGGGAGAACACGTGATAGGTTTGACTAACGTGCAATTCGAAAAAGATAGACCTTGTGCAGCTTGTCAAGCAGGTAAACAAGTGGGAGGAGCACATCACAGCAAGAATGTGATGACCACTTCAAGACCTCTGGAGCTGCTGCACATGGACCTCTTCGGACCCGTCGCCTATCTGAGCATAGGAGGAAGTAACTATGGTCTAGTTATTGTTGATGACTTTTCCCGCTTCACTTGGGTGTTCTTTTTGCAGGATAAGTCTGAAACCCAAGGGACCCTCAAGCGCTTCCTAAGGAGAGCTCAAAATGAGTTTGAGCTCAAGGTGAAGAAGATAAGAAGCGACAACGGGTCCGAATTCAAGAATCTTCAAGTGGAGGAGTTCCTTGAGGATGAGGGGATCAAGCACGAGTTCTTCGCTCCCTATACACCTCAGCAAAATGGTGTGGTAGAGAGGAAGAACAGGACGCTCATTGATATGGCGAGGACTATGCTTGGAGAGTTCAAGACCCCCGAGCGTTTTTGGTCGGAAGCCGTGAACACGGCTTGCCACGCCATCAACAGGGTCTACCTTCACCGCCTCCTCAAAAAGACTTCATATGAGCTGCTAACTGGTAACAAACCCAATGTGTCTTATTTTCATGTATTTGGGAGCAAGTGTTATATTCTTGTGAAGAAAGGTAGAACTTCTAAATTTGCTCCCAAAGCTGTAGAAGGGTTTTTATTAGGTTATGATTCAAATACAAAGGCGTATAGGGTCTTCAACAAATCATCGGGTTTGGTTGAAGTCTCTAGCGACGTTGTATTTGATGAGACTAATGGCTCTCCAAGAGAGCAAGTTGTTGATCTTGATGATGTAGATGAAGAAGACGTTCCAACGGCCGCGATACGCACCATGGCGATTGGAGATGTACGGCCTCAGGATCAATTGGAGCAAGATCAACCGTCTTCCTCAACTATGGTGCATCCCCCAACCCAAGATGACGAACAGGTACCTCAAGTGGAGGCGCATGATCAAGGGGGAGCACAGGATGTTCAAATTGAAGAGGAAGAAGCACCTCAGGCACCTCCAACCCAAGTTCGAGCGACGATCCAAAGGGATCACCCCGTCGACCAAATTTTGGGTGATATTAGCAAGGGAGTAACTACTCGTTCAAGATTAGTTAATTTTTGTGAGCATTACTCCTTTGTCTCTTCTATTGAGCCTTTCAGGGTAGAAGAGGCCTTGCTGGATCTGGACTGGGTGTTGGCCATGCAGGAGGAACTCAACAACTTCAAGCGCAATGAAGTTTGGACACTGGTGCCTCGCCCCAAGCAAAATGTTGTGGGAACCAAGTGGGTGTTCCGCAACAAACAGGACGAGCACGGGGTGGTGACAAGGAACAAGGCTCGACTTGTGGCAAAAGGTTATGCCCAAGTCGCAGGTTTGGACTTTGAGGAGACATTCGCTCCTGTGGCTAGGCTAGAATCAATTCGTATTTTGCTAGCATATGCCGCTCAGCATTCTTTCAGGTTGTACCAAATGGATGTGAAGAGCGCCTTCCTCAACGGGCCGATCAAAAAGGAGGTGTACGTGGAGCAACCCCCTGGCTTCGAGGATGAACGGTACCCCGACCACGTGTGTAAGCTCTCTAAGGCGGACTTAAGCAAGCCCCAAGAGCATGGTATGAATGCCTTAGAGACTTTTTAATTGCTAATGCTTTCAAGGTTGGGAAAGCCGATCCAACGCTTTTTACTAAGACTTGCGATGGTGATCTTTTTGTGTGCCAAATTTATGTCGATGACATAATATTTGGTTCTACTAACCAAAAGTCTTGTGAAGAGTTTAGCAGGGTGATGACGCAGAAATTCGAGATGTCGATGATGGGCGAGTTGAACTACTTCCTTGGGTTCCAAGTGAAGCAACTCAAGGACGGCACTTTCATCTCCCAAATGAAGTACACGCAAGATTTGCTAAAGCGGTTTGGGATGAAGGACGCCAAGCCCGCAAAGACGCCGATGGGAACTGACGGGCACACCGACCTCAACAAAGGAGGTAAGTCCGTTGATCAAAAAGCATACCGGTCCATGATAGGTTCTTTGCTTTATTTATGTGCTAGTAGACCGGATATTATGCTTAGCGTATGCATGTGTGCTAGATTTCAATCCGATCCTAAGGAGTGTCACTTAGTGGCTGTGAAGCGAATTCTTAGATATTTAGTCGCTACGCCTTGCTTCGGGATCTGGTATCCAAAGGGGTCTAACTTTGACTTGATTGGATATTCAGATTCCGACTATGCTGGATGTAAGGTCGATAGGAAGAGTACATCGGGGACGTGCCAATTCTTAGGAAGGTCCCTGGTGTCGTGGAACTCTAAGAAACAAACTTCTGTTGCCCTATCCACCGCTGAGGCCGAGTATGTTGCCGCAGGACAGTGTTGCGCGCAACTACTTTGGATGAGGCAAACCCTCCGGGACTTTGGCTACAATATGAGCAAAGTCCCACTCCTATGTGATAATGAGAGTGCTATCCGAATAGCGGAAAATCCTGTTGAGCACAGCCGCACAAAACACATTGACATCCGACATCACTTTTTGAGAGACCACCAGCAAAAGGGAGATATCGAAGTGTTTCATGTTAGCACCGAGAACCAGCTAGCCGATATCTTCACTAAGCCTTTAGATGAAAAGACCTTTTGCAGGCTGCGTAGTGAGCTAAATGTCCTAGATTCGCGGAACTTGGATTGATTCATAGCATACATGTATTTATGCCTTTGATCATGTTCCTTATGCATTCTATTGCTTACTATGGTGCTCAAGTTGTACAATCACTCCCCGGACCTCACAAGTCCTTGTGCAAGTGATGCACATATTTAGGGGGAGTTGTGCTACAACTTGACCCTTTGAGACTAACCGTTTGCTTGAGTTTGCTTGATTTAGTCTAAAAGGAGGTTTGAAAGGGAAAAGGTGGACTTGGACCATGAAAGACTTCCACTGCACTCCGATGAGAGGGTAACTTATTCCAAGTTCATCTCATGTACTCTTATTGCCTTTGTATTCTTATTGAAGATTTTGGTGAGGCAATGGGGTTCTTGGGCCAAGATTGATCCCGTTTTGGTGCTTGATGCCAAAGGGGGAGAAAATAAAGGCCAAAGCAATAAATGGATCAGCTACCACTTGAGTAATTTTGAAAATGGTAGATTAGAGCTTTTGGTTTATCAAAACTCTTTTATTGTCTCTCTTGTCAAAAGTTGGCTTCTTGTGGGGAGAAGTGTTGATTATGGGAAAAGGGGAGTTTTTGAAATCTTGAGTCAATTCCTCTTGGAATGACTCTCTTTATGTCTTAACATGTGTGTTTGACTTAGAGATAGAAATTTGAGTTTGATTTGCAAAAACAAACCAAGTGGTGGCAAAGAGTGATCCATATATGTCAAATTTGAATCAAAACAATTTTGAGTTCTTATTTGAATTGATTTTGTACTTGTTCTACTTGCTTTATGTTGTGTTGGCATAAATCACCAAAAAGGGGGAGATTGAAAGGGAAATGTGCCCTTGGGCCATTTCTAAGTATTTTGGTGATTTAGTGTCCAACACAAGTGCCCTAGTGTAAAAAGGTGGACAAAGTACAAATCAAGGATAAAGGTATGTTTCTCAGACTTAGTACATTGTTTTATGGACTAATGTATTGTGTCTAAGTGTTGGAAACAGGAAAAATCCAATTGATAATGCCTTGGCTCGAGCAGCCAAGACTCTGCTCAGTCTGGAGCACCGGACAGTCCGGTGGTGCACCGGACAGTCCGGTGGTGCACCGGACAGTGTCTGGTGCGCCAGGCTGGCTCTGGCGAACAGTCTGCTCTCGGGACTTCGACGGCGGTGTACGGCTATAATTCACAGGACTGTCCGGTGGTGCACCGGACTGTCCGGTGGGCCGTTCACAGGTGAACTCGTCGCTCTCGGGAATTCATCGGCGACGTACGGCTATAATTCACCGGACTGTCCGGTGAGCCAACGGTCGGCAGGGCCAACGGTCGACCGCGCGATCTGCGCGGGACACGTGGCCGAGCCAACGGCTAGAAGGGGGCACTGGACTGTCCGGTGTGCACCGGACATGTCCGGTGCGCCAACGGCTCCAAGACTGCCAACGGTCGGCTTCGCCATAGAAGGAAAGAAATCGGGCACCGGATAGTGTCCGGTGTGCACCGGACTGTCCGGTGCGCCAGTCGACAGAAGGCAAGATCAGCCTTCCTAGAATGCTCTCAACGGCTCCTAGCTGCCTTGGGGCTATAAAAGGGACCCCTAAGCGCATGGAGGAGTACACCAAGCATCCTCTAAGCATTCCTAAGCACTAAGACATCGATTCCGCGCCTTTGATTCTTTGCGATAGCAATTAGAGCTCTAGTTGAGTGGTGAACTCATTGAGTTGTGTTGTGAGCTCTCGTTGCGACTTGTGTGCGTGGTGTTGCTGTGATTTCTTGTCTTGAGTGCGTTGCTAATCCCTCCCTTGCTCCGTGATTCTTTGTGAACTTCAAGTGTAAGGGCGAGAGGCTCCAAGTTGTGGAGATTCCTCGCAAACGGGATTGAGAAAAGCAAGCAAAACACTGTGGTATTCAAGTGGGTCTTTGGACCGCTTGAGAGGGGTTGATTGCAACCCTCGTCCATTGGGACGCCACAACGTGGAGTAGGCAAGCGTTGGTCTTGGCTGAACCACGGGATAACCACCGTGCCATCTCTGTGATTGATCTCTTGTGGTTATTGTGTTTTTGTTGAGACTCCTCTCTAGCCACTTGGCAATTATTGTGCTAACGATTAACCAAATTTTGTGGCTTAAGTTTCAAGTTTCACAGGATCACCTATTCACCCCCCCTCTAGGTGCTCTCAAGGTGCCCCAGGACAGAAGAAGCCAAACCGCCACGCGTGGAACGTGTAACCGCCCAGCGGTTACAAGCACTCCTCCACTTTCGCCCAGACCAGTGGGTGAAAGGGCGGACCGCCATGCAGGCGGCATGCAACTGCACCAAGGGGGCGCACCCTTTCGACTTCGACACGTCCAGCATGGAGGCCCAGGCCCACACGTCATGTAACCGGCGCGCCGGTTACTACGTGCAAAAAACTGCAGCACCACTCGCGCCAGCGCCGCGCCTTCTCGACTATGGAACCGGTGCCGCGACTCGAGGTAGCCCTGCGCACGGCCCAGCAGTGCCAACCAGGCACACCGGTCACGGGTCAGTCAGCCGCGGGAGAAGGCGTGACGGTCAATATGGCCAGAAGTAGGCCGGCAGTAATGGCGGCGGCAGGCGGGCGGAAGCAGCAGTCAAATCATCCGCAGGCTCACGTCCCCTCCTGGAATAGCGAGAGAGCCCTCTCCCACGGCGTGAAGACGACGCGCCCGTGTTCCGTTCCTCGAACGGCTCACGCATGCACAACGACTGCCCCGCGAACCACTCGTCCCGTCGCATTAACTCTGCGGTAGGGCAGGCGACACCCTTGGTAGGCGAAGCGGGCGACGCTTCACCTCCGCCATAATGACCGCGTCAAAAAAGGTGTGCCACGTTGTTCAATTTCGTATCCTTTTCTTCTTCCCCTTTCTCTCTCTTGCTACAGGGACCGGTAAAGGGAGGTACTCCGAAAGGGATCCTTCTCCGCAAAGGAAGTGGGCCCCGAGCCCTTCTACTGATCAGAGGTTCGAAGGCTGGCCCCCGGAAGGGTTCGACAGCCGCCTCAGAGCACTCGGGCTCCGCGCCCACTACTGGTCAGAGGTTCGAAGGCTGGCCCCTCGGAAGGGTTCGACAGCCGCCTCAGGCCACTCGGGCTCCGTGCCCACTACTGATCAAGGGTTCGTAGGCTGGCCCCCCGACGGGTTCGACAGTCACCCCAGAGCACGCAGAGTGAGGGATGACTCTGGGTACGTTCGATACATAACCAAGGCTCGGGCTACGCTCCCGAGGTACCCTAGGACATTTCCGAGACCAGAAGGAGCGATTCTGTAACGGAATCCCATCAAAGGGAGGCATCGAGCCCTCGGACCCTATCGAACGAGACCGGGTCCGGCAAATCACCTGCAAGTACTTTTGGAGCGCGCCTCTGGGCCACTAGCCGACCCTTATCGAACGGGGCACGGGCGTCCACTCGGATCACCCGTTAGCAACTCACTGGAGACACCATGTTCGGCGCCCTTCGAGGGCAACATGGCGCTTTCCCCCCCCCCCCCCCTCCTCCTTGCGGAAAGGCGACGAAGGGGCGTATGAAAAAAGCCGAGTCAGTCCTTGACCATCCTCTCGCCCTGTGCAGAGGCTCGGGGACTGCTCTCGCAAACCCGGCTCCAGCCAAATCGTTGACAGTGTCAACATACTAGCACGAGAACTAGGAACCTGACTATGCACCCGGGCAACGACCAGTTCGCATGAGGGAACAACCAGACCGGCCGAGGCATCACGAAAGGCATTAAGACCTCGAAGGAGTCAAACCACCCCTCCGAGGCCTCGGGGGCTACACCCGGCGGGTGCGCTCGCGCGCACCCACCGGAACAAAATGCAACCGAGAAAGGCCGGTCCCCTTGCAAAAAAAGTGCGACAAAGCCTCCAAGCGAGTACCCACACTCCCTTTGAGGCTCGGGGGCTACTGTCGGGGACCGTAATTAGGGGTACCCCCAAGGCTCCTAATCTCAGCTGGTAACCCCCATCAGCACAAAGCTGCAAAGGCCTGATGGGCGCAATTTCGGTCAAGGCTCCGTCCACTCAAGGGACACGATCTCGCCTCACCCGAGCCCAGCCTCGGGCAGGAACTGTAGACCATGGCAGATTCACGCCTCGCCCGAGGGTCTCCTCAAGCAACGGGCGCACCTTCGACTCGCCCGAGGCCCAGCTCGGGCAGGCTTCACGGAGAAGCAACCTTGGCCAGATCGCCTCGCCAGCCGACCGGATCGCAGGAGCATTCAATCCAAGGATCGCCTGACACCTTATCCTGACGCGCGCTTTCCAGTCGACAAGGCCGAAGTGACCACAGTCACTTCGCCCCTCCACTGACTGACCTGACAGGAAAACAGCGCCGCTTGTGCTGCTCCGACTGATGTGCCACCCGCCAGGGTGAGGCTGACAGCAGCCAAGTCCAGCCTCGAGCGCCATAGGAATCTCCGCCTCGCCCGACCCCAGGGCTCGGACTCCACCTCGACTCCGGAAGATGATCTCCGCCTCGCCCGACCCTAGGGCTCGGACTCCACCTCGACTCCGGAAGACGATCTCCACCTCGCCCGACCCCAGGGCTCGGACTCCACCTCGACTCTGGAAGATGATCTCCGCCTCGCCCGACCCCAGGGCTCGGACTCAACTTCGACCTCGGACGACGGTCTCCGCCTCGCCCGACCCTAGGGCTCGGACTCAACCTCGACCTCGGACGATGGTCTCCGCCTCGCCCGACCCCCGGGCTCATACTCAACCTCGACCTCAGAAGACGGTCTCCGCCTCGCCCGACCCCCGGGCTCGGACTCAACCTCGACCTCGGACGACGGTCTCCGCCTCGCCCGACCCCAGGGCTCGGACTCAACCTCGACCTCGGACAACGGTCTCCGCCTCGCCCGACCCCCGAGCTCGGACTCAGCCTCGACCTCGGAGGAGCCACCGCCTCGCCCGACCTTGGGCTCGGGCCGACCACGCCATAAGGGGGGCCATCATTACCCTACCCCTAGCTAGCCCAGGCTACGGGGAACAAGACCGGCGTCCCATCTGGCTCACCCCGGTAAAACAAGTAATGATGGCACCCCACGTGCTCCATGACGACGGTAGTTCTCAGCCCCCTACGGAAGCAAGGATACGTCAGCAAGGATCTGACAACCCCGACAGCTGTGCTTCTACAGGGCTCAAGCGCTCCTCCGACGGCCACGACGCCACATGAACAAGGCTCCAACACCTCTCCGACAGCCACGTCGGCACGTACATGGGGCTCTGGCTCCTCTCTGCTAGACACGTTAGCACACTGCTACACCCCCCTCCCGTTGTACACCTGGACCCTCTCCTTACGTCTATAAAAGGAAGGTCCAGGGGCCTCGTACGAGAAAGGTGGTCGCGCGGGAGAACGGGATGACGCGCAGTCTCACGCCCTCTCTCTCTCTCTCCCTTGCGAACGCTTGTAACCTCCTACTGCAAGCGCATCCGCCCTGGGCGCAGGACAACACGAGGTCGCGGTTCCCCTTACTGTTTTCCCCCCTTGTGTCTCCATCTCGCGCCGACCCATCTGGGCTGGGACACGCAGCGACAATTTACTCATCGGTCTAGGGACCCCCAGGGTCGAAACGCCGACAAGTTGGCTCTGGACAAGCGACTATTACGCTCCCTATGGGTACACAAGTCATTATCGAGGATGCTTTATTGTATCCCAATTCAACTCGTACCCTTCTGAGTTTTCGAGATATTCAGAAAAGTGGTTTACATATTTCTACTCATACAGAAAATAATGAGGAATTTCTCCTCATTTCCAAACCTTCTGAATATGGCGCTAACATTCTGGAAAGAATACTTTCACTTCCATCCGGATTGTACTACACATACATAAAACCAGTACCTCATGTTACGTACAAAGTGATTTTTCAGAATGTAGATTCATTCAAGACCTGGCATGCACGTCTTGGTCACCATGGAATAGGGATGATGCAGAAAATCATAGGTAATTGCATCGGTCATGATTTAAAGTCTGCTAAATTCCCTAAACCATCTGATTTTATATGTACATCATGTGCAACGGGAAAGCTAATCTTAAGACCATCTCCTCTTAAGATTCATGTTGAACCACTCAAGTTCCTTAAACGAATTCAAGGTGACATTTGTGGACCTATACAACTATTATCTGGACCATTCAGATACTTCATGGTATTAATTGACGCATCTACACGATGGTCACATGTGTGCCTTCTGTCTACACGTAACCATGCTTTTGCTAAAATCATGACGCAAGTCATTCGATTGAAAGCACATTATCCTGAACATCAAATCCAAAAAATCCGCCTAGATAATGCGGCTGAATTCTCTTCTAGAGCATTCAATGATTATTGTATGGCCCAAGGAATACACATTGAACATTTTGTGCCTTATGTACATACTCAAAATGGTTTAGCTGAATCTCTTATTAAGAGGATCAAACTTATCGCAAGACCTTTACTTCATGAATGCAATTTACCTACATCATGTTGGGGTCATGCCGTTTTACACGCTGCTGATCTTATTCAACTTCGCCCAACTGCATATCATACCACATCTCCGTTGCACCTGGTACGAGGAAATCCTCCAAATATATCCCATCTGCGGAAATTTGGATGTGCGGTCTACACCCCTGTATCACCGCCTCAGCAAACAGTTATGGGACCTCATAGGAAATTGGGCATCTATGTGGGATATCAATCCCCATCGATCATCAAATACCTAGAGCCCCTTACAGGGGGTTTGTACATGGCTCGTTTCGCTGATTGCATCTTTAACGAGGACCATTTCCCGGCATTAGGGGGAGAATTCAAGTATCCTAATGAATGCCAGGAAATCAATTGGGATGACAAATCCATCCTGTCCTCAGATCCTCGAACCCAGGAATCTGAACTTCAAGTTTAGAAAATTATAGAATTGCAACATTTTGCTAATAATCTGCCTGATGCGTTTACTGACTATATTGGTGTCACAAAATCCTTGAATCTTGCTGTTAATGCGCCCAGTCGAGTGGAGGTACCACGAAAAACCATTCAACCATCTTCTCAACCGAAGAGGGTGAGGGCTGCTAAGTAGGATAATGCTTCTACTAAGCGTCAAAGGAAAGAGAGGAACATTCGATCCTCCAAATCAGTAAACGAATGTCAACCACCAGTTGATGGACACCAAGTGGATATTGTACATCCACAAACTAGCACTCATGTGCACAATTCAGATGTTGTTGGTACATCGAAACACCCCGTATCTACTCTTCCTGTGAATCAAGAAGACTTTCATGGGTACAGGAGATTTCCATTAATTATACTAGTTCTGGAGAATTGTATGATCGTAAAAATACGGTCGTCAATTCATGTTTCTCATCAATCATAGCTGGTAACCTTCTATCTGACCCAGACCCTAAATCCATGGCAGAGTGTCAACAACGCTCAGACTGGATCAAATGGAAGGAAACAATTAACTCTAAATTATCCTCACTGGCAAAAAGAAAGGTATTCACCTCTGTGATACCTACACCTCCCAGAATCCATCCTGTTGGATTCAAATGGGTTTTCACCCGGAAACGGAATGAGAACAATGAGGTTGTGAAATATAAAGCGAGATTAGTTGCTCAAGGGTTTACCCAGAGACCAGGAATTGACTACAATGAGACATATTCTCTTGTTATGAATGGAATAACCTTCCGGTATTTAATTTCATTGGCAGTACAAAAACGTCTATTTCTGCAGTTGATGGATGTCGTGACCGCATATCTTTATGGGTCACTAGATTTGGACATATACATGAAAGTTTCTGATGGAATACCTGTACCGAATAATGGCAAAAATCGTAACATGTTTTGTGTCAAACTCACCAAATCTCTATATGGCTTAAAACAGTCAGGGAGAATGTGGTACAACCGATTGAAGGAATTCCTTATGAATAAGGGTTATTCTAACAGTGATGATTGCCCATGTGTCTTTAAAAAGAAATCTTCTACAGGTTTCTGCATCATATCAGTATATGTGGATGACTTAAACATCATCGGCCATAAACGTGATATTGATGAGGCACACAATCTTTTAAAGACGAAATTTGAGATGAAGGATTTGGGTAAAACCAAATTTTGCTTGGGTTTGCAACTTGAGCACCTTCCCACGGGCATTCTCATTCATTAGTCTGCTTATACACAGAAAGTATTGAGTAAATTCAATATGGATAAAGCATATCCATCTAAGACTCCTATGATCGTCCGTACCCTAGAAAGGGATAAGGATCCTTTTTGACCACGAGACGAAGGAGAAGAAATTTTGGGTCCTGAGTACCCATATCTTAGTGCAATAGGAGCACTTATGTATCTAGCAAACAATATAAGACCCGATATTGCTTTTGCGGTAAATTTAATTGCTAGATATAGTTCATCCCCTACCAAACGCCATTGGACTGGAATCAAAAATATTCTTCGATACCTCCATGGCACGGCAGATCTCGGTCTATTCTACGGAAGAAATCAAGATCCTAGTCTCGTAGGGTACACAGATGTTGGTTATCTTTCAGACCCCCACAATGGAAGGTATCAAACTGGGTTTGTATTTCTGAATGGTGGAACTGCTATTTCTTGGAAGTCATCCAAGCAAACTCTAGTAACAACATCCACTAATCACTCAGAAATTATTGCCTTGTATGAAGCCTCACCTGAATGTGTGTGGCTTCGAAGGGTGATTAATCACATTCAATCATCATGTGGGATACATTCCATTGAATCACCCACATTATCTATGAAGATAATGCAGCTTGTGTTGCTCAGATGCAACAAGGTTATATCAAGAGTAATGTTACCAAATATATCTCCCCCAAGTTATTCTATCCTCATCAACTTCAACAGAGTGGTGAGATTAAGGTCATGCAAACTAAGTCTTATGACAATCTCGCAGACTTATTCACTAAGTCGCTACCTTATTCCACATTTCAGATATGTGTTAAGGGTATTGGTATGCGTCGACTTAGAGATTTGCTTGCATCAGGGGGAGTATCTCTTTGATTAACCTAATACTAACATCACATTGTACTCTTTTCCTATATGAGTTTTACTATCATGTTTTCTCATGTTAGGTTTTTAATGAGGCAATGTCAACACAAGCATATGTCTGTCTCTTGATTTTTCCCGCCCGCCAGGGTTTTTCGATAAAGACACCAAAGACATATCATATACTGTTGACTTTCTCCAATTTTTTTCCACTGGGTTTTTCTGGAGTATTACACAGTATATTATTGCAAACCACCTTTACTTACAGGTTTCAAGGGAGGATATACATAATGGACAACTGCTTAAGGGGGAGTGTTATAAAAGATAAGCAGTTGCAAACTGCTTCCAACCGACGTCCTCCAAGGGACGTGCCCCTGCACGTCCTCCACGTACGGACGTGGCTTTTGACCCCTCCCTTTTGGTGTCTTCTCTTGTATAAGTACCTTTGCAATAAAGAATAAAGAGACAGTACTCATTTTCATTCTCGCACACAGTTTCCTTTCACATAAAGGTCACCAGAGATTGAGGTGTTGGGACGCACGAAAGCGTGGTCGTGTGCCGTCTAGGCGGGGGATGTCGTCAATGTCGCATCACTCAATCAAAAGGTGCACAAGGCAAACTGCAGCGACAATATCAACAAGTTGCAATCTACAGCAACTAGGGACACGAGGACTAGAGGCATTTGGTCACGGATAACTGTGTCAGTCCAAATTGAAGAATTAACCCTAGGAAGAATAAGTTAGGCAAAATGTGGCAAGTTAGGAAGCAAAACAAACAGGCCATAGAAGTGTAGAAAGCATGGTCGTGTGGCATCTAGTGTGGCATCTAGACAGGGGATGTCGTCAATGTCTTATCACTCAATCAAAAGGTGCACAGGGCAGACTGCGACAACAATATCAACAAGTTGCAATCTACAACAGCTAGGGACACGAGGACGTATTTGGTTCACGAATAACCGTGTCAGTCCGAATTGAAGAACTAACCCTAGAAAGAATAAGTTTGACAAAATATGGCAAATTAGGAAGCAAACCAAACAGGTCATAGAAGTGTAGAAAGCATGGTCATGTGGAGTCTGGCGGGGGATGTCATCAATGTCGCATCACTCAATCAAAAGGTGCACAGGGCAGACTGCAGCGACAATATCAACAAGTCACAATCTACGCCAGCTAGGGACACAGGACTTGAGGCATTTGGTTCACGGATAACTGTGCCAGTCCGCATTGAAGAACTAACCCTAGAAAGAATAAGTTAGGTAAAATATGGCATGTTACAAAGTAAACCAAACAGGCCATAGAAGTGTAGGACTTCAGACACACAAACTTGAATGTTCACACCAACCACGAGAATGAACTAGCCAACAAAATAGAACTAGCCGACAAAATAGGTATGGACGAGTGATAAGAGGAATGAACCGCCTCTTACGTGGGTTGCCCATCCCAAGCCAAATGGG
Organism: Zea luxurians; assembly: GCA_029449295.1. Classification (NCBI taxonomy): domain Eukaryota; kingdom Viridiplantae; phylum Streptophyta; class Magnoliopsida; order Poales; family Poaceae; genus Zea; species Zea luxurians. The sequence continues at coordinate 19,035,171 of JAOPSE010000011.1, forward strand.
TATGGCTAATCTGCTGGAGCTGGTCTTATGGCTTCTGAGATCAAGGACAGCAAAACCTGAAGCATCCCCGCAAATGGCATAACATATAAAAGCACAAAAATCTAGTAACTATGTTTGTAGAGGAAAGGTATGAAACAGGCATAAATCTAAAGTAATGTGCAGTTAAACAAGAAATATACTGAAAGGTGCATCCTTGAACGAGGTAAATTGGTATTTCTCCAAAAATGCAAGATCCACACATCCAACACTGACAGGTCTAATAGCTTAGGTTCCAAAAGTACATAGAGTAGCATGCTCTGCTACTGATAAAGAAGCTTTGGTAGTTCAACTCGATGTTGCCATGTATCCAATCAGACCTCCTCGACGGTCAAACCTGCAACGATGGACATTTTATAGGAAAGAACAGAACTTCAGAGTGGATTCGTGCAATAATTGAGACTTCATTTGACAGATCAAGATAAATCAACAATTGAAAGGAAATCTGTTATCACAAAACAGATGAAAGATACAAGCACACTGGACTAGATCAATAAGAGAGATAATTGCCTTGTCCCTCGGATCTCATAGCTATTACCCATCATCGATGAACTTCGTACCAATTGGTTTTAGCCACAAGCCTATATGCCAAAGGGTAGAGACAACAAAGGCTTGAAGCAAAAACAAATCAATCGTTCATCTATGGTCAAATAATATTTTCTTCAATGGGACACAACCTGATCAAATAGAAAAGCCAAACAAAAGCAAAGCAATGATCTTGGTTCAGAGTGAAAACTGATAAAGAAAAAAGGTCATACAAGTCCCTCAGATCTCATAGCTAATATTGGCCATCATAGATGGTTCTCAAAAGTTGGTTTTTAGCCACAAGCCACCCACCAATCAATATTATAGGCCAGATGGCTTGAAGCTAAAGCCCATCTTTAACCATCTTTGGACCAAAATTTTATCTTCACTGGGTCAGCTAATTTAAGGACAAAAACTGCATCGAAACAAAAATTGGTAAACAAATGGACCATCAGGAAAGTGGGTAATTCAGGAACAATATTACTACCAGAATGTAATTTTCATGTACCAGAACAGAAACAATATCATATCAATTAAAACTGTGCTAACCTGGGGGAAGAGACTGCTTCAACTTGTTTGCCTTCTCAGCATCGAAGACGCAGAGCGTGTACAAGTACTTGGAGCAGCGCACCTTGAACTTGACAACATCCTTGCTCCTCTTGATCTTCACTGAGCGGGCATCCTTCCTCCTCGCGGTGAGGAGGAAGTCCTTAATCTCGTGGATCTGCTTCGGCTGCAGATTTATTTTACAAATGATTAGAAAAAGCTAAGAGAAAGGTTGACACTTGACAGTGAGCTACAAAACACTAACAAGATGACAAAAAAACCATTGCCACTACTAAGAAAACAAACACCCACGCACATGCTAAGCTAACTTACAGTGGTAGTTTATATACAATTGGGTCTACAATGTTGGATCTTTTTTTTCGCGCAGTGGTAAAAACTGGATTTCATTACTTACCCAACAAAATTACAACTGTTGGGTCTTTTTTTACAATTTAAGCTCTTAATCTACCATTACACTTCGAAATATGGATTCTTATAACTACAAGCACAGCATAATGTCGAAGGACGCTGTGTGCAATTATAAAGAGCCAAATGGCATCAAAAGACGTAATAATCCAAAGCCGGAACAACTTACACGGAGATTGTACAAAACCATAGCACAAGTAACATTGATTGGGCCCGTCAATCAACACGGGGATGCCAGCAACACAAAGACCTAATCTGACCAATCTCTAGCGCAATAACAATCCACTAAAAGGTCACAGCAAGAACACGGTCTAGAAATCTTCTCATCACCAATACAACCGGACAAGTAACTTGTTACCCAGCAACAACTCATGACGCGGTTTCAGAACATGGATGGGACGAACTGATGGGCTAATCCCGGAAGGAGGATCGAGGGAGAAGGGATTCAGGGATAGTTACCATCTTCTCGCGGGACCTGGGAATCGCCGAGCTCTTCTTCTAGCGGCGGTGGCTGGGATCCCACGGCAGGAAGGAAATGCGGAGACGACGGCGGTTGTGGATAGAGAGAATTATATAGGGCACGCAGGTGAAACCCTAGACTGGGGCGATTCCAGAAATGCCCACGTCCTCGCTCGCTGCAGGTGGGGCCTGTAGGTCGAGCGCTCTCCCGGTGGAAGGCCGCATGAAGATGGGCCGAATTGGAAATCATGGACTTTCGTGTTTCCCACGGTTTAGCTACAGTTCTTGATGGACCCACACTGCTTCGCGCTTCGGCCCAGCCCACCTAGGGGCTTTAACACCTTAGCAAGACAGCAGCAAAAATCCTCAAGATTTTGAAACCCTCGCCTCCCCCTTCCTTTCCGGCCGCCGCCTGCCGCCGGAAGGAGAAAAAATGGGTGCCGGTGGGGAGGAAGCGCCGCGGATAATCGTGCCTATGGCGGTGGAGGGTACCCCGAATCAGCTGGCGTTTGTGGAGGAGTCGAAGCTGCAGAAGCGCAAGGAGAACGTGGACTGGGCCGTGAGGAACCGGGAGCGCAGGGTGGCCAAGCGCCAGCGCATCCGCGACGAGCTCAAGGTCGCCGTCAGGTGGCCCGAGGAGTTTGTCACCGCGTTTCGCAACAAGGAGCGCGACTTCCTGCGGATGAGGACCCGCATCAAGGTCCGCAGCCAGCCGCCCGTCGAGGCGCTCGGCTCCAGGCTCGTCTTCGCGATTCGCATCCCTGGGTAGGTAGTCCTGGTAGAGAAACAAACAAACTTCTGCTGTTTTTTTTCTTTTGATCAATGGTGTTAACAGCTAGCGTTGTTTGTTCGATGCGTGCGCTTCTAGCTCCGTAGACTTGCACCCGCACATCAGGAAGGTTTTGAGGAAACTACGACTGACGAAGGTCCTCACTGGGGTGTTCCTCAGGGCCACCGAGTTGATGCTGAAGAGGCTGCTTGTGGTCGAACCCTTTGTCACATACGGGTAACTTAACCCGATCAAAGCAACATTTTCCAAGGCTGCGATCGATTTTCTTGTTGTTTTCTAGTATTGTGTTGCTGATATTCAGCTTTGCTGCTGTGTCACGACAGGTTTCCGAATTTAAAGAGTGTGAAAGAGCTTATCTACAAGAAGGGCCGCGGGTTCTTTGACATGGAACCTTTCCCTCTTACCAGCAACGATCTAATTGAGAAGGTATGCTTTGGCATCATATTCAAAGATCGGATCATAGCCACCGGTCAGCAAGGAACTTGAATCTCCCCCTGGGCCACCAGTTTTGAGTTCTAGTGTTTGTTAGGTTTTACAAGATCAGATTATAGCAAATTGAAATAACCAACCATTACTGCAGGCTACTCTCCAATTCCTCAATAAGGAACTAGGATGCCCCCAGTCACCAGTAATAGCAAATAACAAAACTTCAACCTGGATGATCAGTTTCTTTTACTGTGAAAAACAAACTTCTAATGATTAAGCATTCTCATCATACACTATCTAGGCTTTATTATTTTCTCCCGGAATGAGAAAACAGAGAGCTGGTTAAAATGGCTCCTGGACATCTCGGATTCAGTTTTAACTTTTAACTTGTGAATTACATTGGAAGTCACCACCCTTTGCTTAGAACAGGCTCTTGGAGATCATGGCATCATATGCTTGGAAGACCTTGTGCACGAGATCGCCACTGTAGGCCCGCACTTCCGAGAAGCATCGAGGTTCCTCATGCCCTTCCAGCTCAAGTGTCCGGAGAGGAGGCTGCAGATGAAGAGGAAACCGTACAAGGATGGTGGCGACTCAGGCAACCGGGGCGACAAAGTCAACGAACTAATTGAAAAATTGAATTAAAGCAGACTTGTTCGCTATTAATCCATAGAGACAAAAATACTGCATAAGTAGTAGAAGCTGGTACGGATTAAAACCAAGCGAACAAACTTGTCTCTAGTTGTGATTTTGTGGAGTGATGGATCTGTTACTTTGTCAGTTTTGTAATAGCATAGCTGGATGTAACCTCGAGGTGCCGTTTGGTTTACGAAATATAATAGCAACGATAATGATTCACACTCGAATGCTGGTGATAATAAGTTTGAATAGGTTAGTATCAAATTTTGGTACGATATTTAATTACTGTTGGACTTAAATAAATATGGTTTAACGTTACTGTCATGTACGGTAATACATTCACTAGGCGCAGGCGCGCGCGTGATGTCCGGCGAGCAGCCGAGCGCGCGGCCACAGAGCAGGCAGCAGCGCATGCTGCAAATCAGCCACAGATAGCAAGTGGCTGAGATTAGGAAAGAGGGCTAAAATCAGGTGCTGCAAATCAGCCACAGATAGCAGGTGGCTGAGATTAGGAAAGAGGGATAAGAATAGGAAAGAAGCAATCAATCAGGCTAGAGAGAATCAAGGAGACTTGCTCCATTTGTAGGTGGCCGCCGGCCATATATACCCAGGTATGCTGCACGATTACGGCAATAAGGAATTTATCCCTTCTTCTACCTCCAGCTTCATAAGCCTGCGGTTAGGGGGGCATAACCCCAACCGGAGAGGACGGCCGACGGCTACGAGCTACGTAGCCGTGGTCCGGCGAGTCGGGGATTCCAGGTCCTTGACAGCTTGGTATCGCGAGTCCGGCGATCTTCGTCCAGCAATTCCCAGTCCACCGAACCCCCCACCACCATCTCCCCACCAGCCGCACACCACCACCATCTCCCAACCCACCACCACCATCTCCCCACCAGCCGCACACCACCACCATCTCCCACCCGTTCCTCTGCCCCCAGCACCATGTCGGAGTACACCCTTGCCGACGTAGTGAAGATGATGCAGGAGATGCAGGCCGACATCTCCGGCCTCAAAGAGAAGTCCGCGTCGTCGTCCTCCGGCGGCACCATGCATGAACGCCCTCGCGACACCGACCGCCCGCCTAAGTTCCAGAAATGGGACTTCCCTCGGTTTGATGGCAAGACCGATCCTCTCCTCTTCATCAACAAGTGTGAGTCATACTTTCGCCAACATCGTTCCTCGCCGGAGGAGCAAGTGTGGATGGCCTCATACAGTCTCGAAGGCACCGCGCAACTCTGGTACATTCAGCTGCAAGAAGATGACGGCACCCCGTCCTGGCGCCGGTTCAAGGAGCAGCTCAACCTGCGCTTCGGGCCGACCAGCCGGTCCGCGCCTTTCTTCGAGCTCACCGAGTGCCGCCGCACCGGCTCGGTCGAAGAGTACTCCAACCGTTTCCAGGAACTCCTACCCCACGCCGGTCCGATGGAGGAGGCGCAGCGCGTCCAGCTCTACACGGGGGGGTTGCTGCCGCCGCTCAGTCACTCGGTGCGCATCCTCCACCCCGACACTCTCAGCGCCGCGATGAGCCTGGCGCGGGAGGTGGAACAGCTGGAGATCGCCCGCGTCCAGGCGGCGACAAGACCGGCAGCGCGGGGTCTTCTGCCGGCGCCCCCTCCACGACCAGCCGCTCCGACGCTACCGGCGCCACCTCCTCCCTTGGCCCTGCCAGCGCCGCCGGTGGGTGCAGCCCACGCACGAGGCGAGGGCGCTCGCCGCCTGTCACCCGAGGAGATGGCGGATCGTCGTCGGCAAGGCTTATGTTTCAATTGTAACGAGAAGTACTCTCGGGGCCACAATCGTTTTTGCAGGCGTCTCTTTTTTGTGGATGGGGTGGAGATCGATGACACCGGGGTCGACGGGGACACGGGCGCGGCCGAGCCCAACGCCCCGCTCTTCTCCCTGCAGGCGGTGGCCGGGGTGGCGCCGACTGACACCATGCAGATCGCGGTCACCCTCGGTCCGGCCTCCCTGGTGGCGCTGCTCGACTCGGGCAGTACACACAACTTCATCTCCGCGACGGCAGCACACCAGTCGGGCCTCCCCATCCAGCGCCGTCCACGCCTCACGGCCATGGTGGCTAACGGCGAGCGGATCTCCTGTGCCGGCGTCCTCCGCAACGCGCCGCTCCTCGTCGAGGGCGAACCATACCCGGCCGATCTCTTCGTCATGCCGTTGGCCGGGTACGACGTTGTCCTCGGCACGCGTTGGCTGGGGGCCCTGGGACCGATCGTGTGGGACCTCGCAACCCGCCGCATGACGTTTCAGCGCCCAGGGCGCTCGGTCTCCTGGACGGGCACCCCACGCGCGGCGCCGCCGGCGGTGCGCACCATGACAGGGGGGATGCGTTGATGGAGGCTCTCCTGGACTCGTTTGGGGGGCTCTTCGCCGCTCCTTCGGGCTTGCCTCCCAAGCGCGCCCACGACCATCGCATCCTCCTCAAGCCCGACGCACCGCCGGTGGCTGTCCGCCCGTACCGCTACCCGGCTGCCCACAAGGACGAGCTGGAGCGTCAGTGCGCCGCGATGATCGAGCAAGGGATCGTGCGCCGCAGCGACTCCCCGTTTTCGTCACCGGTCCTCTTGGTCAAGAAGCCCGATGGCTCCTGGCGTTTCTGCGTCGACTACAGAGCCCTGAACGCCCTCACCATCAAAGACGCGTTCCCGATCCCGGTGGTAGAGGAGCTGCTCGACGAGCTCCACGGCGCCAAGTTCTTCACTAAGCTCGACCTTCGGTCCGGCTACCATCAGGTGCGGATGCGGCCGGAGGATGTGCACAAGACCGCCTTCCGCACGCACGATGGCCTGTACGAGTTCCTCGTGATGGCGTTCGGACTCTGCAACGCCCCCGCTACGTTCCAGGCGCTGATGAACGACGTGCTCCGACCATTCCTCCGCCGTTTCGTCCTGGTATTCTTTGACGACATTCTAATTTACAGCAAGACCTGGGCCGATCACCTCCGCCATCTCCGTGCGGTTCTCGACGAGCTGCAGCGCCACCAGCTCTTCGTCAAGCGCTCGAAGTGCTCTTTCGGCGCGCCGGCCGTCTCCTACCTCGGCCACATTATCTCGGCAGCCGGGGTGGCTATGGATCCGGCCAAGGTGGCCGCCATCCGCGACTGGCCGCCACCTCGCTCGGTCCGGGCAGTTCGCGGTTTCCTCGGCCTTGCCGGGTACTACCGCCGCTTCGTCCACAACTACGGCACCGTGGCTGCCCCGTTGACGGCCCTCCTCAAGAAGGATGGCTTCGTCTGGGACGACACGGCTATGGCAGCGTTCGCGGCACTCAAGGCAGCCGTGTCCTCCGCCCCGGTGCTCGCCATGCCGGACTTCAGCAAGCCGTTCGTGGTGGAGTGCGACGCGTCCTCCACAGGGTTCGGCGGGGTGCTTGTCCAGGAGGGACACCCGGTCGCGTTCTTCAGCCGGCCAATCGCTCCCCGGCATCGCGCCCTCGCCGCCTATGAGCGCGAACTCATCGGCTTGGTCCAGGCCGTTCGCCATTGGCGGCCATACTTGTGGGGTCGGCACTTCACCGTCAAGACTGACCATTTCAGTCTCAAGTACCTCCTCGACCAGCGGCTGGCCACCATCCCTCAACACCATTGGGTGGGAAAGCTCCTGGGCTTCGACTTCGAGGTGGAGTACCGCTCGGGTGCCACGAACACCGTCGCCGACGCCCTGTCCCGAAAAGACACCGAGGAGGGCGCGCTGATGGCTATATCCGCACCCCGCTTCGACTTCATCGCGCGGCTACGCCAAGCCCAAGCTACGGAACCGGCCCTCGTCGCCATCTGCGAGGACATTCGCGCGGGCACACGTACGACGCCGTGGTCCATCATGGGCGGGATGGTCGCCATGCAGGGGCGCCTCTACATCCCGGCATCGTCCCCTCTCCTGCAGGAAATAGTGGCTGCCATACACGACGATGGCCACGAAGGCGTCCTACGCACCCTACACCGGCTGAAGCGCGACTTCCATTTTCCAAACATGCGTCGTATTGTGCAGGATTTCGTCAAGGCATGCGGCACGTGCCAAAAATACAAGTCTGATCACTTGCGGCCGGCCGGTCTTCTACAGCCCTTGCCGATCCCCTCGGCGGTGTGGGCCGACATCGGCATCGATTTCATCGAGGCGCTGCCCAGCGCCCAAGGCAAGACGGTCATCCTCACCGTCGTCGACCGCTTCAGCAAATACTGCCATTTCATCCCGCTGGCGCACCCGTACACGGCAGAATCGGTGGCGCAGGCGTTCTTCGCCGAAGTGGTGCGGCTGCACGGCGTTCCGCAGTCCATCGTCTCGGACCGCGACGCCGTGTTCACTTCGGCCTTCTGGACCGAACTGATGGAGCTCACGGGCACCAAGCTCTTCATGTCCTCCGCCTTCCACCCCCAGACAGACGGCCAGTCGGAGGCAGCCAACCGCGTCATCGCCATGTACCTTCGCTGCTTCACCGGCGACCGCCCTCGACAGTGGCTCAGGTGGCTTCCGTGGGCGGAGTACACCTACAACACTGCCTTCCAGTCATCACTCCGCGACACGCCATTCCGGGTGGTGTACGGCCGCGACCCGCCAACCATCCGATCCTATGAGCCGGGCGATGCGCGCGTTCCCGCGGTGGCGCAAGAGATGGAGGAGCGCGCTGCTTTCCTCGACGACGTCCGCTACCGTCTCCACCAGGCTCAAGAGTCCCAGCGCCGCGCCTACGATCAGCACCACCGGAGAGTCATCTACCAGGTGGGCGACTGGGCCCTTCTTCGCTTACGGCAGCGGCCGTCCGCGACACTGCCACGCTCGGCAGCGGGCAAGCTCAAGCCGCGCTATGTCGGGCCCTACCGCGTCAAGGAAGTCATCAACGACGTGGCAGTCCGCCTACAGCTTCCGGCCGGCGCCAGACTCCACGACGTCTTCCACGTGGGGGTCCTCAGAAAGTTTGTGGGGTCGCCACCATCCGAACCTCCGGTGCTGCCAGCCACGCTCAACGGCGCCGCCGTGTCTGCACCTGCACGGGTCTTGGCTGGCCGCCTAGCTCGCGGCGTTAAACAGGTCCTGGTCCAGTGGCAGGGTGAACCAGCGACGGCAGCGACTTGGGAGGAGCTTGAAGACTTCACGGCCAGCTTTCCGCAGTTCCAGCTCGAGGACGAGCTGGTTTTCGAGGCCGGGAGAGATGTCATGTACGGTAATACATTCACTAGGCGCAGGCGCGCGCGTGATGTCCGGCGAGCAGCCGAGCGCGCGGCCACAGAGCAGGCAGCAGCGCATGCTGCAAATCAGCCACAGATAGCAAGTGGCTGAGATTAGGAAAGAGGGCTAAAATCAGGTGCTGCAAATCAGCCACAGATAGCAGGTGGCTGAGATTAGGAAAGAGGGATAAGAATAGGAAAGAAGCAATCAATCAGGCTAGAGAGAATCAAGGAGACTTGCTCCATTTGTAGGTGGCCGCCGGCCATATATACCCAGGTATGCTGCACGATTACGACAATAAGGAATTTATCCCTTCTTCTACCTCCAGCTTCATAAGCCTGCGGTTAGGGGGGCATAACCCCAACCGGAGAGGACGGCCGACGGCTACGAGCTACGTAGCCGTGGTCCGGCGAGTCGGGGATTCCAGGTCCTTGACAGTTACATTATCAGTTATCCATCACATTAGAAATATATGGACCAAACATCATCTAATTTTGAAGCCTTACACGAATCTGTGCGATCAGATCACGAAATAGCCGGAGCTTCTTCCATCATCCCCTGCCTTCTGCTTGACGTGTACCTTAGGTTAATGCGACAATATGTCGCACTGGAAAAAGGTTCCTCAGGAATCAGTTATGTACATTTGTAGCGTGCTATTGATTGTTGAATTGAGCCTATCCTGATCCTCATGCGGTCACGCCCTCCATCGCAATGCATGCACTGCTACGGTTGTGTACATGGCGCCACATCTAGATCGCATCAAGATTCACACTTGTTTGCAATGGAATATATTAGTAGTAGAATTGTTGGGCAGTATACTTGATTGTTACTATATTATAGCTATGTTTGTTTGGACTTTTTTTAGTTTCTGGCCACCAAAAGCTGCTGCTGACTGTCTGAAAGGATCACGATGCCCAAGAGGGGGGTGAATTGGGCTTTTCTAAAAATCAACACTAATTAAAACCTAAGCAAGAGATAAGCAAGAGCCCAACTTCACCCCAACAACTAGCACTAAGAATATAATACTAGAAATGCAACAAAGCTAAGATAATACTTCAAATACTTGCTAAACAAATACACAATGTAAAGTGCTTGAATTAAGTGCGGAATGTAAAGCAAAGTTTAGAAGACTCCTCCAATTTTTCCCGAGGTATCGAAGAGTCGGCACTCTCCACTAGTCCTCGTTGGAGCACCCGCGCAAGGGTATCGCTCCCCCTTGGTCCTCGCAAGAACCAAGTGCTCACTACGAGATGATCCTTTGCCACTCCGGCGCGGTGGATCCCTCGAGACCGCTTACAAACTTGAGTCGGGTCACCAACAAGATCTTCACGGTGATCACCGAGCTCCCAACGCCACCAAGCCGTCTAGGTGATGCCGATCACCAAGAGTAACAAGCCGTAGACTTTCGCTTGACCAAGAGAAGCCTAATGCAAGTGGTGTGTGCTCTAGGTGGCTCTCACTAGCGCTAATGAGGAACAAACGTGGATTATGATTCTCTAATCTCCTCACTAGGCTTTTGGTGCTTGCAAAGCTCTAGCAATGTGCTGGAATAAATGTGGAGTGCAAGACATTGAATATGGTGGGTGGAGGGGGTATAAATAGCCCTCACCCACCAACTAGCCGTTACAGGCATTTCACTGCGCGATGGCGCACCGGACAGTCCGGTGCGCCAACGGTCGTTTCCAACGGCTAGTTCTGACAGGTAGCCGTTGGACTCATGGCGCACCGGACAGTGAACAGTCCACTGTCCGGTGCACACCGAACTGTCCGGTGCGGTGTCCGGTGTGCCACTAAAATTCAACTCTGAAAGCTGCGCTCTCGGGTTTCTGCGGAGGGGAAGGCCTCTGCCGCGGACCAGCCTGGCCCCACCTGGCAGAGGGTGCACCGGACAGTCCGGTGCACACCGGACAGTCCGGTGCCCCAACGCCAGAAACACTAACTCTTGTTTTTCAGCTGATTTTCAAATCGGTTTTCGTTCTAACTTGAGTGTGAGTTCTAGAGTGACACCTAGCACTGTGTATGAGTGTGATTGTGCACCAACACTACACTAGAACTCTCTTGGTCAAACTACTCATCGACAACCCCTCTTTATAGTACGGCTAAAAGAGAATAAAAGACCTAACTAAAATGCGAGTGTCCACATCTCCTTGACACTCGGACTCCGTAGACCTTCACCTTTTGTTTCGTCGTTTTAGCCGTCGCTTCGAGTTCTTATCTCCGGGATTGTTTTCACCGTTGTAGTACTTCTACCTGTCATGCGACCTAACTTACCATTTGTTTCTGCAAAACACACGTTAGTCACATATAATATTACGTTGTCATTAATCACTAAAACCAACCAGGGGCCTAGATGCTTTCAATCTCCCCCTTTTTGGTGATTGATGACAACCCTACAAGTTTTGTGAGAGTAGTTTGTTTTGAAGTTTCTGTCAATAGAAAGAATGGTTAGTTATACTCAGTAATCTTTGACAGAAAAAAAAAACGTGTACCATAATAATAAGAGTAAGCGCATACACATCATAAGATTCTTGTTCATATAAAAGTGAAGTTAAATCAATGAAACAAGAACTAGAAGACTGGTGATAAAATATAGGGTGAAACATAATACACACAGTCAATCAAGCAACGAGAGTATATGACGAGTTTGTGAGCCAAAAACATCAAGCTAGTACAGAGAGTAGCAAGCACATATATTACATCAACATGACTCTCTACTAACTCTCTAACTCCCCCTAACTCTCACAACTCATATCTCTCCCCCTTTGGCGTCAAACACCAAAAGGGTCCTGAACCTAAACATCTGAAGCAGGAGGAGGCGGCGGGGGCGCATCCGATCGCGGTCGAGGCAGCAGAGCGAACGCTGGCGGAGGGTCAGAGTCAGTCTCGGATCCAGGATCTGTGGTAGAAGCTGGAGCTGGTACTGACTCGGGCTGAGGCCGCGCTGCAGGAGCTACCGGAACAGAAGCGGAGACAGATACTGCCACAGCGGTAGTGGAAACAGCAGATACTGGTGGCACTGGCGGCTGCGGGCAGACAGAGCTGAGAGCCGGAGAGGTGAACGCCAAAGTGACCGGCCGGAGCGGAGAGGTACCAACAGGGGGTCCTGACAAAATCGATGGCACCACAGGAGCGTGAAGCGGAGGAGGTGGAGCAGACAGAACCGGAGGAACTGAGACACCAGACTGCTGTAGCATGAGAGCCATGAATGCCCTACTCTCAGCCCGATCCTGAAGAAGCTGCTGCTGAAACGCATCCTGCCTGTCCTGCATGTTCTGAAACATCGAGAGCATCCTCTCGGATAAACGGGCCTGCTCGGCTGCCAGGTGAGCCTGCTCGGCAGCCATGTGAGCCTGCTGGGCTGCCATGTGAGCCTGCTGCTGAGTGAGAGTCTGGAGAATCAAAGCAAGAGCAGGGTCCATAGCCTGAGGAGTAGCAGGGACAGCACTAGAACTCCCAGCCTCATGATCATGTGAGCGTGGAGGCATAGGAGGCGGAGGCGGAGGAGGAACCCCAAAATCATCATCATCATCATCATCATCATCAGCTGCTGTACCCTGAGTGTCAAACTGTCGAAGAGCTGCATCCTCGTCCTGAGAGTCAAAAATAGTAGCAGAAGCTGGCACAGGAATCTCAGGCGCAGGACGGTAGGATCCAAAAACGAGACATGAGGCCTCAAGGATGCTCTGAAATCGAGGGGGCTGAATCAGCTGCGCAAAGATGTGGCACAAGTAGTGAGCATAGGGCAACTGCCGACGAGCACGAATCCCATCCAAAACGGTGTCCTCGATCTCACAAATCAGGAAGTCCACAACGTCAAACTCAGAGTGGGAGACCAGGGCACCAAGGAGCCAAAGCTGAATATGAGTGGTAGCCTCCCTGTATCCCATCCTCGGCAGAAGAGTCCGTCTGATAAGCTCATATAAGTACTTTGCTGTGGTAGTAAAGTCTGCCGGTGAACGTCGCGACCCATCTGTGAAGGGCGGGCGGAACAGAGCCGCGATGTGAGCTGTACCCGGAGCCACACCGCCGTGAGGGCGACGAGGAGGGTCAGAAGTGCCGTAGCAAAGGCTGTGAAGACGAGTCGTCGACTCGGGAAATCCAAAAAGCTGGCGGATCTGACTGGCAGTAATAGTGACATCCTCGCGCTCAAAACGAAACCTCATCCAGTGATGATCCGGGTCAATCCAAACAGAGGCGTAGAAGACTCGTACCCACTCCTCAACATACCTGCCGCTGGTAGTCAAAAGGGTCTGAAGGCCAGGCAGATAGGTGAGGTGCGCCTCAGAGTCAGCACCGGCTGCAAGCAGAAAGGCTGGAAGATCCAAAAGCTGGTGCACTCGCAGAGCTATCTGAGCAGACATCTGAGCTCTGAAAAACGACTCCTGAGTACGTGTGCTGAAAAGGTCACCTGCTGCAGGGTCTCTCTGAGCTGGTAGCCAAGACTCCACGGGTACGTATCTGAACCTACGTACCCGTGCCGCTGTAGCACGCTGAAGGTCAAACAGACGAGGATCCGCAGCAAGTGGTTGAACCTCAGTCTCATCGCGCTCCCGGAATCGAGGTGGAGGGACAGGAGGAGCTGAAGCGGGAGCGGGAGGAGGAGGAGCAGTGGAAGCTGGCGTGGTGGAGGTAGTGGGTATGGCTGTGGTGGTGGATGGCGCAACAGGAGTGACGGGAGCAGGCAGAGTGGGTGGCGGAGTAGAAGCAGAGATGGAGTGAGTGGAGGAGCGCCGGGAGGCGAGACGACGAACACGATATGCGATCTGATCTGACGGAGTCTGCGGCTGATCTCCAAGCTCGGCCTGCGCAGCGGCTGCTGCAGCTGCTGCCGCTGCACGGGCTGCTCTGTCCGTACGCCGCTTCTTGCGGCCTTCTCGCTGCTCCAAATAAACAGTCTTGCCCTTGACCTGCCTGAAGGGGCGACAAGGATCCTCATCATCGCCTCCCCCTGGCGCCGACACATTCTTCGTGCGCGGCATCCAGAACTAATGTCTGCAAATGAGATAGAGAGACTAAGCACAGAGCAAAAATCACCGATAAATTGAGCAAAGAATGAGATGACTACCTGGAAAGCTCACACGAGAGGTGACGATCCAGGCAGGACGGGAGACGGCACACGGTCAAACAAGGTCACTGAAATGACAGAAGAGGTGAGCACGTATTAGTCACATAGTCAGAAGCATATGAAATGTGAATAAATACATACACAGAGATGATATGGCACAGAGCACACGAGACGAGACGATCGAGAAGTCAAACAACGTGAAAACGACGTTTGAAGGATAGATAATGTCATAGGATGTTTGGAATTCGAATTGAGGCACAAAACGATATGGAATTGAGCCGATACTTCACGAATAGGTTTATATAGGTGAATATGAGTGAAGTGTGTGCGTGGTTTGAATTTAGGTGAAGAAAAAGGGGTTTGGGCACATGGCTCGGAACCGATCGCTTGAAACGGGGAATTTAGTGAAATTGTAGCCTGGGATCTCGGATTGGCGTGAAATTTGGCAAGTAGGTTACTGGAAGTGTTGTGAAGGTGCCTGAAAAATTTGGGTTCAATTGGAGCATTTTTGGCTGGTTTGGACATTTCACCGAGCATGTGGCGTGCGGGGAGCTAGGTTTTTGGTGAAACGGCCATTTGAGGTGGGAATACCCTCCCGAAGGAGCTAAAAGCTTGCAGGGATACACAATAGAGACACTTGAACTCATTCCACCAATTGGATTCACAAGATTTGACAAGAAATTGAGAGATGGACAAGGGGGGTTGAATTGAGTGCCACACTCCTTTCAAAACCGAAGAGGGAAGGAGAGGGGAAAGGACTGCTCACCGAGGGAGAAGAAGAGGGAGACGGGGTCGCCGGAGCCCAGTCGGGAACGGTGGCCGCCGGTGGCTGGAGATCGCCGGCGGGGGAGGGGAAATCGCCAGTAACCAGAGAGCAGAGAGAGCGGGCAGAAGATGAGCGCCTCTGGCTCGGCTGCGGGCTGGAGGCCTTTTTTTAAAACGCGAGATGGGCGCACCGGACAGTCTACAGCGCCTGTCCGGTGCACACCGGACAGCGCACAGTAGCTGTCCGATGAACCACCCGACAGCGCACAATAAAACTGATTTATAGCGCGCAGCTGCCGGTGCACCGGACATTGCACAGTGCAGTGTCCGGTGCACACCGGACTGTCCGGTGAGCCCAGACAGAGGAGAGTTTGGAAAATTTTGAATTTCTGTCTAACTCCGAACCAAACCAAATCCCAACTTATAATCACACAAAATAACACTTGTTGGGACAGGTATTGGCACCCTCATATATTTTTCAAAATATTTTGCCATAGGCTAGATAATTTTTAGAGAAAATAGGCAAATGGTGAAATTTGCATTTTGGCTTGCACTAGGGGTTTTTCATAAGTGATTTGAGTTTTGAATACTCCCCCTAAGTGCAGTACCTCATGCATATTTCAAGAACCAATAATTGCATAAAAAGTAAGAATTCAAGTGCTAAAAGCTTAAAAACTAAGACTTGTCAAGTTTGACTCGAGTTAAGCTTTTTCACTCGCTTTGTTGGCGGTTATCTTAACTAGGTTAGACAAGCCCTAGATGCAATACAAGGAATTAAACATGCAATGCAGGCTTGACAACACCATTTGACAGTTTACATAAAATTTCTGAGATCAAGAATATTTAGTTCATTCCTCAACATGCAAAAGCGGGTCTTATCAAGTGGCTTAGTGAAAATATCCGCTAATTGATCTTCCGACCTCACTCCTTCTAAAATGATATCTCCTTTAGCAACATGATCTCTAAGGAAGTGATGACGGATATCAATATGCTTGGTGCGAGAGTGTTGAACAGGATTATTAGCAATTTTAACAGCACTCTCATTGTCACACAACAAAGGTACCTTTTCTAGAACTACGCCATAGTCTAGAAGGGTTTGTTTCATATATAAAATCTGTGTGCAACAAGCACCTGCGGCAATGTATTCCGCTTCGGCAGTTGACAAGGCAACACTGTTTTGCTTTTTGGAAGTCCATGAAACTAGTGATCTCCCAAGCAGATGGCATCCCCCAGAAGTACTTTTCCTATCAATTTTGCAACCGGCATAATCCGAATCAGAATAGCCAATTAAATCAAAAGTAGCTCCTTTGGGATACCACAGACCAACGCTTGTGGTGTGCCTGAGATACCTAAGAATTCTCTTAACAGCGCGAAGATGAGCTTTCTTAGGATTAGATTGAAATCTAGCACACATGCAGACACTAAACATAATATCGGGCCTAGATGCGGTAAGGTATAATAAACTACCAATCATAGAACGGTAGAGAGTTTGATTTACCGGGTTACCTCCCTCATCTAAGTCGAGATGTCCATTTGTAGGCATGGGGGTCTTGATTGGTTTGCACTTCTCCATGTTGAACCTTTTCAACAAGTCTTTGGTATACTTCTCTTGTGAGAGAAAGTTACCATCTTTCATTTGCTTGACTTGAAAGCCGAGGAAGTACGTTAGCTCACCAATCATTGACATCTCAAACTCCTTCGACATCAACTCACCAAATTCCTTGCAATGATAGTCATTTGTCGAGCTAAAGATTATATCATCAACATATACTTGACAAATGAAAATATCACCGTTATGTTTCTTTGTGAAGAGAGTTGTGTCGACGGTCTCGATCTTGAAGCCCTTTTCGATGAGGAAGTCGCGAAGGCGCTCATACCAAGCCCTTGGAGCCTGCTTTAGCCCATATAGCGCCTTGGACAACCTGTAAGCATGGTTAGGATATCTAGGGTCTTCAAATCCAGGCGGTTGCTCAACATATACAAGTTCATTTATGAAGCCATTTAAAAATGCACTTTTTACATCCATTTGATAAAGTTTTATATCATAGCATGATGCATATGCAAGTAGGATACAGATGGCTTCCAGTCGAGCAACCGGTGCAAAGGTCTCTCCAAAGTCTAAGCCTTCAACTTGAGAGAATCCCTTCGCGACAAGTCTTGCCTTGTTTCTTACAATTACACCTTGATCATCTTGTTTGTTTCTGAACACCCACTTTGTTCCAATGATTCTTGCATCTTGTGGAGGCTTCTCCAGGGTCCAAACTTCGTTACGGGTGAAGTTGTTAAGTTCTTCATGCATGGCATTCACCCAGTCCGGATCCTGTAGCGCCTCATCTATACAAGTAGGCTCAACACAAGAAACAAAAGAGTGATGTTCAATAAAAGAAGCATGTCTATGTGATCGAGTAATAACCCCTTGTGAAGGACTCCCGATGATTTGGTTTTGAGGATGAGCTTGAAGTAGTGATGAGTTTCTCCTGTTAACCACTTGGGAAGAAGATCCTAGAGCATCAACATCTTCGGCTTGTACCCTTGCTTGTTCATGAGAGACAAATGTATCTTCATTTGCATGCCTCTCATCTTTTTCATCATCTTGTGGTACATTTGATGAAGAAGGCCTGTCAATGATTTGCACTTCTTCTTCATCTTCTTTTGGTTTGATAGCTCCAATAGGCATGTTCTTCATTGCTTCCCTTAGTGGCTCATCACCTACATCATCAAGATTTTCAAGTGCTCCTTGGGAGCCATTAGTCTCATCAAATTCCACATCATATGTTTCTTCTACCATACCCGTGGCATGGTTGAATACTCGATATGCTTTGGACTTTAATGAATAACCCAAAAGAAAACCAATATCACAACGTCTTTGAAACTTCCCTAGGTGATGGCGTTTCTTATAGATGTAGCATTTGCACCCAAACACCCGGAAGAAGGAGACGTCTGGCTTTTCCCATTTAGCAGTTCATAAGGAGTCTTCTCAAGTAGCCGGTGAGGAAATAGCCTGTTTGATGCATAACAAGCAGTGTTGACAGCTTCGGCCCAAAACCTCTCCGGTGTGTTATACTCATCAATCATTGTTCTTGCAAGAGTGATCAAGGTCCTGTTTTTCCTTTCAACAACTCCATTTTGTTGAGGTGTGTATGTGGCAGATACTTCATGCTTGATCCCAATTTCATCACAGTACTCATGAATGTTGGTGTTGTCAAATTCTTTGCCATTGTCACTTCTAATTTTCTTAATCTTGCAATCAAATTCATTTTGTGCTTTCTTGGCAAACTTCTTGAATATAGATGCAACTTCAGATTTGTCATGGAGAAAGAACACCCAAGTGTATCTTGAGAAGTCATCAACAATCACTAGACAGTAGAGGTTGCCACCGGCACTGACATAATTTGTAGGTCCAAACAAATCCATATGAAGTAGTTCCAGTGGCCTTGATGTTGACATGAAAGCTTTAGTGGGATGTGTATTAGCAACTTGCTTTCCAGCTTGACATGCACTGCATGGCTTGTCTTTTTCAAATACCACATCCTTTAATCCTCTAACCATATCTTTCTTTAATACCTTCTTGAGTGTGCTCATCCCAACATGTGCAAGCCTCCTATGCCAAAGCCATCCAAGAGAAGCTTTGGTGAAGAGGCAAGTTCTTAAGTCTGCATCTTCTGAAGTGAAATCCACTAAGTAGAGGTTGTTGTATCTAAATCCCTTGAATACCATTGATTCATCATCCATCTTTGTTACAATAACCTCTGTTGGAGTGAATAAGCATTGAAGTCCAAGATCACAGAGTTGACCCACTGATAATAAATTGAAGCTCAAAGGTGCAACTAAGAGAACATTTGATATTGATAAATCATTTGAGATTGCCACCTTGCCAAGTCCTTGCACTTTTCCTTTTGAATTGTCTCCAAATGTGATTTTATCTTGTCCATCAACATTTTCATCTAGTGAGGTGAACATCCGTGGGTTGCCTGTCATATGTTGTGTGCATCCACTGTCAATAACCCAATGGCTCCCACCGGTCTTGTAGTTCACCTACATTCACAGACAATTCAAGCTTGAGTTTTGAGGGCCCTATATTGCATAGGACCAGTGACTCTCTCAATTAAGGACTTTGCCACCCAGATTTGTCTAGGTCTATTCTTGTTTGGTGGACCTAGGAATGTAACCTTAACCTTTCCATTTGCAACCTTTCTTAGAACATAGTGAGCATTGAAAGCAAATGGTCTTGAGTGCTTAGGCAAGGGAGTTGGTGGTTTGGCTTTGCAGTTGTGGGCAAAGTGACCTTCATTTCCACACTCAAAGCATTTGATAGGCTTGTGAGTCTGCTTTGGCTTGTATTGAGTGGTAGCTTTCTTTTGCACAAAAGCATTGTATCCAATACCACTCTTGTTATTTTTCATAACAGTGTTCATAAGCAGCTCATTTTGGAGGTATTGACCCTTGTTGAACTTTTGCACACTTGTTGCAAGATGTTCATTTTCACTTTTTAGTTTCTTGACCTCATTCTTAAGCCTTTGATTATCCACTACCAACTCATTGTTGAAATCATTGTTCTCAATAGCAACTTTTCCTCTAGTAGTTGCATCAGTCAAGTAATTCTTCAATTTTTGGTTGTCTAAAGTCAGGACTTCAACTTTTTCAGTCAATTCAGCATGTAGACTAGTTCGCTCTTCTTGAATCAAATCATCACATGAGGTTGCTACATCAAGCTTAACAACAGGGTTAATAGCCTCATGTGTTTTGCAAGATAAAAGTTCATTTTCAACAAGAAGATTGTCATGATCAAATTTAATTTGAGCATAGTCTTCCTCGATCTTTACTAGTCTATTTTGCAACTCCCTATTAGCTTTATTTAATTTGTCATATTTTTCCTTAGCATCTTTTAGGGAGTTTGTGAGCTCATTTACAGTTGATGACATAGTTTTATTTTCTTCTTTTATTTCATCACTAGCCTTTATAACTATGTCATACTTGGCATTTAAAGATTCATTTTCATTTTTCAGCCTATCACATTTAGCTTTTGACTTTCTAATGATTTGAGTATATTCTTTAAGTAAGTCAGCTAACTCATCATATGAAGGTGAAGCAAATTCCTCATCACTATCACTATCATCAACAATATCATTTTGTACCTTCCGTTCACCCCTCGCCATGAGGCATAGGTGAGAAGTGGATGATGGCGATGTTGGTGGTGAAGAGAAGTCCCCGGCGATGACGGCAATTTTTTCATCATTCTCTTCTTCACTTGAAGAAGACCCACTTGATGATTCGATGTCGGTGAGCCAGTCGCCAACAATATATGCCTTTCCATTCTTCTTCTTGTGGAACCTCTTTTGCTTCCCATCCTTTCTCTTGAAAAATTTCTTTTCCTTCTTTTCATCATCGCTGTCATCTTCTTTCTTGCCCTTGAACTTGTTCTTCTTGGGCTTGTTGCATTGATGAGCAAGATGACCAAGCTCACCACAGTTGTAGCAGTCCATCTCAGAAATGGGCTTTCTTTTGTTGGAAAAGAACTTCTTCTTCCTTGAATCAAATTTGATGCCTTCTCTATTTAGCTTTTTCAACATCTTGGTGGTCTTCCTTACCATCAAGGCAATGTTTGCATCAAGGTCATCATCACTTGAGGATTCTTCCTCAACTTGTATTTTTGCTTTTCCTTTTCTTTCATGATTTGCTTTGAGAGCCAAATCCTTTTTTTTGGAAGATGATTCTTCTTTGTCGTTGATGTGCATGTACATTTCATGGGCATTGATCTTTCCCAAAATTTGTGTAGGTGTGGTAACTGAAAGATCCATTTGATGTAGCACAGTGACAATGTGTCCATATTTGTCTATTGGGAGGACACTGAGAATCTTCCTCACAACATCCGGTTGTGAGATTTGAGTAAGCCCCAATCCATTAACTTCCTCTACAAGAATATTAAGTCGTGAGTACATAGCATTTGCATTTTCATTAGTAAGCATTTCAAAAGAATTTAACTTTCGCATGGCTATGTGATATCTTTCCTCACGTTCACTTCTAGTTCCTTCGTGTAGAGCACAAATGTCCATCCACAAATCATGAGCATTTTTATGATTTCTTACTCTATTGAACACATCTTTGCAAAGGCCTCTAAAAAGGGTGTTTTTGGCCTTAGCATTCCATTTCTCATAATTGAACTCATCACCTACAAGATTTGTGGGATCTCTAGGTTCGGGGAACCCTTGTGTGGCGGCTTTATAGACACCAATGTCTATAGCCTCTAAGTATGCTTCCATACGAATTTTCCAATAAGGAAAATCGTCACCATCAAAAACGGGAGGAGGTCCATCCCCACCGGACATCGTAACTCTAGCGGTTAAGCTAATCTATGAGCAACAAGGCTCTGATACCAATTGAAAGGATCACGATGCCCAAGAGGGGGGGTGAATTGGGCTTTTCTAAAAATCAACACTAATTAAAACCTAAGCAAGAGATAAGCAAGAGCCCAACTTCACCCCAACAACTAGCACTAAGAATATAATACTAGAAATGCAACAAAGCTAAGATAATACTTCAAATACTTGCTAAACAAATACACAATGTAAAGTGCTTGAATTAAGTGCGGAATGTAAAGCAAAGTTTAGAAGACTCCTCCAATTTTTCCCGAGGTATCGAAGAGTCGGCACTCTCCACTAGTCCTCGTTGGAGCACCCGCGCAAGGGTATCGCTCCCCCTTGGTCCTCGCAAGAACCAAGTGCTCACTACGAGATGATCCTTTGCCACTCCGGCGCGGTGGATCCCTCGAGACCGCTTACAAACTTGAGTCGGGTCACCAACAAGATCTTCACGGTGATCACCGAGCTCCCAACGCCACCAAGCCGTCTAGGTGATGCCGATCACCAAGAGTAACAAGCCGTAGACTTTCGCTTGACCAAGAGAAGCCTAATGCAAGTGGTGTGTGCTCTAGGTGGCTCTCACTAGCGCTAATGAGGAACAAACGTGGATTATGATTCTCTAATCTCCTCACTAGGCTTTTGGTGCTTGCAAAGCTCTAGCAATGTGCTGGAATAAATGTGGAGTGCAAGACATTGAATATGGTGGGTGGAGGGGGTATAAATAGCCCTCACCCACCAACTAGCCGTTACAGGCATTTCACTGCGCGATGGCGCACCGGACAGTCCGGTGCGCCACCGGTGCGCCAACGGTCGTTTCCAACGGCTAGTTCTGACAGGTAGCCGTTGGACTCATGGCGCACCGGACAGTGAACAGTCCACTGTCCGGTGCACACCGGACTGTCCGGTGCGGTGTCCGGTGTGCCACTAAAATTCAACTCTGAAAGCTGCGCTCTCGGGTTTCTGCGGAGGGGAAGGCCTCTGCCGCGGACCAGCCTGGCCCCACCTGGCAGAGGGTGCACCGGACAGTCCGGTGCCCCAACGCCAGAAACACTAACTCTTGTTTTCAGCTGATTTTCAAATCGGTTTTCGTTCTAACTTGAGTGTGAGTTCTAGAGTGACACCTAGCACTGTGTATGAGTGTGATTGTGCACCAACACTACACTAGAACTCTCTTGGTCAAACTACTCATCGACAACCCCTCTTTATAGTACGGCTAAAAGAGAATAAAAGACCTAACTAAAATGCGAGTGTCCACATCTCCTTGACACTCGGACTCCGTAGACCATCACCTTTTGTTTCGTCGTTTTAGCCGTCGCTTCGAGTTCTTATCTCCGGGATTGTTTTCACCGTTATAGTACTTCTACCTGTCATGCGACCTAACTTACCATTTGTTTCTGCAAAACACACGTTAGTCACATATAATATTACGTTGTCATTAATCACTAAAACCAACCAGGGGCCTAGATGCTTTCACTGTCAAACACTCTAACTTTTCAGTCCGCTTATATAAGAATCGCTGATGATTATTGAAATTAAATTTTATTTTAATAATAATAATTTAGGAATATATCAATTAAGTTAATTCGACTTTATGCAAAATACATTTGTACTATTATTAGCAAGATGTCGGAGATACTTATATATCTGCTACATTTTTACTATAGAGAAGTGAGTCAAAGAGCGTCCTATAAGTTACAGAGTAGAAACAAATTCTACTAATACATAAAATCATTTCTCATCCTCCACCTCATGAATTTGAGATATACTTATATCTGAACTTTGAAAAGTGGTGGAATGTCAAATTTCAAACTAAATAGGTTACTTTGTTAAGTGAATTCCAATTTCTTTAAAATGAAGAGATCCAAACGTAGCGTTAGTGAAGATCAGAATTAGTGATTAAAAATAAAATGAGGGGTAAAATCACAATTTCAATGTGAGAGAAGAAGTTAATTATAATGAACTCTGAAAATTTGAACATTATTTTCATGGTTAATTATGATTATATCCTTATTTCACCTTTTAAATTATGATTTTACCTCCTGTTTTTTATTTTTAAATTAATAATTCTGTTTTTCACTAACGGTGTTAAGAGGTAGGGGCAAAAGGTAGCTTCGTTTTTAAAATAGAGGGGTAAAATTATAAGGCTGAAAATGAGAGGTAAAATTGTAATTGCAATACCGAAGAAGAGTATAATCATAATTGTTCCTTTTAAAAAATGATGAAGCCAGAAAAAAGGCATTCTCGTGTGTGCACGTTTGGTAGGGATTTTAGTTAAGCTTGTAGACAAAATGCTGAAGATCCAGAGTCCTGGGTTCCAAATAGACCCTCAGTTTTATTTGGTATCTAAAGTATGCAACAGGAGAACTTGAGCGCTCTTATCAATTAAGCTAATATAGTTTTATACAAAATTTATTTGTATATTGTTGTTGGTCATATATGGTAGATATTTATATGCTACATTTCTATTATAGAGGAATGTAATGTCCTAAATTTTGGGTATAAAATTTCTTCTCCAATATTCACCAAATTTAGTCGTTACTCTCTTTTTCTCTTTTTGTTCTTCTCCTTCCTCCCATTTTCAAAGCAATATAGAGATTTATGTCCGTGCTACGTGTAAGCAAAATCCTAAGATGATATTGTTGTTGCATCATGATGGAGCATATTTATTTTTGTCTGATGTCGTGACTAGGTGTGCATTCATTTAATTTAGGATTTCTATTCGAGGAGTGATTTTAATTAGAAAGAAACGAGATCAATTAGTGGAGAAGTAGCCCCAGCCCCGCCCCATCGCGCCCCGGCCCTGCACGCGGCCTAGCCTGGCCCCCAGCGCGTGCGGCCCAGCCACCCCCATGCACGCCCAACCGCCTCCCACTCCCCTCTCTCGCGCACCCATGATCTAGAAAGAGAGAAATCACCCCTCTCCCTCTTCTTCCTCTCTCCCACTCTCCCTGCCCTCGCTTGGATCGCCGGAGAGCTACGGTTGCTGCAGTTCATCATGCTCGTGGTAAGCCCCTTCCCTCTCCTCCCTTTCCCCCTCTCCTCCTCCCCTACGCGCGGCCTGGCCTCCCGACGCGGCGCCCCCTGCGCGCCCTCCCCACCCGGCATGCCTGCCCCGATGCAGTGCCCGTCCCCGCTGTGCCCTACCCAGGCGCGGCACCCCTCCCCCGCGGTGCTCTGCCCCGGCCTAGCCTGACATGCCCTAGCCCCCGGCAGTGGCCCCTGCCCCAGTGTGCCCCCGCACGACGCGCCATCCCCTTGCACGCCTCCCTTGCCGCTGCCTCCCTCCCTCGGCCCCTCGCCCTCGCTCCGGCGAGCCCGCCCCCGGTGCGCCCCTTGCCCTGGCGTGCCCCTGCCCGACGGCCCTTGCTCCGGCGCGGCCCCGGCGCGCGACCCCGTGCGTGCGGCCCCTGCCCCGTGCACACCCCTGCTTGGCCCGCCCCCCTGCGCACAACCTCGTCGCTGTTGTGGCGCAGTCGTGGCGCGCGTGCCTTTGGCGCGCTTCGCGCTCGTCGTAGCGTTTTAAATTTCGCTTGAGTCAGCCACGCAATAACCTTTTAATTCACCTAGGATCACATATAATAATTAAAGTGCGTAATGTAACGACGATTAATCAAGTATCAAACTAATTAGGACCTAGTGCCAATTTTATTTACGCGTCGCATGAATATCAATTAATATAATTATGCTGAGATAAATATTTTAGTCCATCACTGCTTAACGTAATTGCTATGTCTCTCGGTCGTAGCTTCGACCGTCGTAGTTTCTTTCTCGCATAGTCGTAAATTAAAGCTCTACGTCACGTGTCTGTTTAATTGATCTGTTTTGTTGTATGGTGTATTGTTTCTCTCTATGTTAAGAATGTGGAATGTATGTTTGCACTCGTATAGATAATGGTTCGTTGGCGGAGTCTGAAGAAGTTACAGAAGATGACCCTTAGCAGCAGCTGATTGGTGAAGGCAAGTGTCCTCTGATCTATCTATGTCCTACACATTTTATAATTTATCTCCCCACATTTACATATTTTATACCTAAGGAATTACTAGTCTTTTGTTTATTATGTCCCTGTTCACCTATTCAGGTTGGATTATTTCTGGATTAGCTCTATGCTAGCGCTCTACTTTAATCAATGAACATGATGAGATTATTTATGATACGATGTTTACCTTTGGATATGATGATGACATTGTGATACTTAAGGGGGCTCGAGCGGTTTCTCGAGTACCTCTTTATAAGGACTTGTTCGTTGGATGACCATCCGAGATAATAGTACAACCATGAGGGTGGAATGGAATGTCCTTAGCTAATTAATTAGAGGAACTAAGGTGTAGTTTGCTTCGCCGTCGTGCCGCTAATGGGGCTCGGTATATGCGGCTCAATCTATCGAGGGTGGTTTGCCCCTTTGGGAGGAGTCCAGTATATTTATGAAACCTAACGAGCGACTGCATCCTCGGGGAATATTTGTAAATGCTTCGTAGTGAATCCCTAGTCGCTCACCTCGGGAGTGAATAAGGGTCTTGCAAACCCGGGCTAGAGATGGAATCACTGCTCGTGGGAAAGTGTGCAACCTCTGCAGAGTGTTAGAAACTGATATATCATCTGTGCTCACAGTTATGAGCGGCCTTGGAAGCTCCTTTGGTTAGAGATACTATGATTACAGATGATGATGGATATAATAATGGTTTTAATGGTGGTGACTATGATTGTGTTCTTTCCGTGTGGAAGGAGTACCTTTGGGTTAATAACTTAGGGTTTTTGCTAAAACTTGGCTCTACTAGTAATAATTATCTGACCAACTAAAAGCAACTGTTTTGAGCTTCACCCCACATACAACTAGTCCACTTTAGCCAAACGAGATATTTACTGAGTGCGTTGATGTGTACTCACCCTTACTTAAAACACCAAAAACATTATGTTGTCCACATTGCAACCCCTGCTCAGGAGAAGATGAAGCAGGGGCGGAGGATTTTCCAGGAGTTTCAAGACTATGATGAGTTCTAGGCATGAGTTAGCGGCAAACCCACGGTCGGCTGCCTGTGAAGGCCGTGTTTTACTACGTTTCGTTTTCGCACTTTGATCTATGTTTAAGACTATGTGGATGTCTCGGACATCATGATGTAATCAAATTAACACCTCTTTACGTTATTATTTGAGCACTGTGTGATGATGTGTAGTTATGTAATCGCTGTGTACGTGAATTTCTGATCCTGACAAGTACATGGTTCGTATTCGGTTTGCCTTCTAAAACCAGGTGTGACAAGGACCAAGCCAAAAACGTGTTATAAATTGTAGAGTAAAAAATATAGACTAGTGATAAATAAAATCAATTAACACCTTATTTTATAAATTTAAGATAGGCTTATATTAACTTAGAAAAATAATGGAATGTCAAATTCCAAACTAAATAACTTACTCTATTAAGTAAATTTTAATTCCTTCAAAATGAAGTTCGGAATTGTAGGAAGATTTGAAAGAAAATTTAGGGAACTGGGTCGACGGTAATAGCAGCTACAGATTAGTGTCAAACAAAAACTTTCTAGGAGACCAGTACCACCGTTTTCTCATACCCAGTTTTAGGGTTCTCAATCACCATATGTCACGTTTTATACACCATAGAAACGTCAGAACGTTGTTAAAAAAACGGCAGAATCGAAGCTCACACTATAAACAACAATTGTTTTCCCAAAGAAATGACAGAACATTACCTCACCTCAGCATTACCCTAGTCAAACAATGGCTCAGTATAGCATTACAGTGTTTTCTGTTTCCATTGTTTTCCGTGGTCGGAGAACACAACCTAAAGAAAGCCCTACATCTCTCCCATCCTTTTCGTGGAAAGGATATACGAACCAGATGGATTTCCTGTACAGTGGAGTTAGCATATTAAATAACTGCACACCGTTGTTACCAACAATAGAACCGGGGACATGTGCCAGTGGAACTTCCATCCTGAGGACAAGTCATGTGAATTGACAGTAGATGTTGCGCCCGTTTTGTCGTCCTTAATTTTAATGCTCGACGAACCTGAAATTTTACAGGCGGATGACCAAATAGCTGTGGAAATATATATAGGGCATGAGCAGATTGGAACGTGATAACACTTACAGTTGTAGTCAGTCCACCCAATGACTCGATTTTCCAAGTCATAGATAACCAACTTGTTGGAAAGGACAAGATCTAGAAGAAAAAAACAGACGTAGTGTCAAAAACACAACGTTGAGGATTTGCTAGTGCAGTGCAGTACGGACCTCCCATAAGCACAATGTCCTTTCCATCCTTTGACTGTGATGCACCATTTTGGAATCCCACGCAGTATACGTCATTCTGCTCAAGGAACAAAAAAATGTAGAGACAAGAGTCATGACCACGTACTTTTTATGCACTCGGGAATGCTATTTCAATTTGTGCTTGAGTGCAAAAATCAGAAATGAACTTTGATTAACAATCTACTAAAATAAGAGGGTGTTTGTTTGAGATTATAATTATATAATCCAACAATTTTTTAAATAAGTGTTAGTTCAAAAATTGTTGGATTATATAATCCGGACAGATTATAATCTCAAACAAACACCCCCTAAATCTTGCACTGTAGAGCATGAAGCATAGAGCCCTACTGTTTTACTGTACAGGAGTTTCGATGTCATGTATCCGCAAAGGTTATTAAAAAAAGAATTTACTCCCGAAAAGAAAGAGCTTTCAACTACAAACATATAATGAGTGTATACATATACAAAAGTGGTAGGCTATTTTCTCTTTATAAGCAAAATAGAGGTGAAGTCTGAGAAGAAAATGAGAACTACTATCAGAAATCTCAAAGGCAGACCAGGCATGTAAATGTCATCCATGTTGGCAATCTGAATGTGTGGTATTTTTCTTTAACCTCTCTACAGCATGGATGAACTTTGATATGCAATCTTGAAGTGCACATGAAGCTAGATGTGCTGTAAATGTAGTTGGGGTTTCCTTCGGTAGTACTCACATGTACTAATTTTGAAGCAAATAAGTAATAACTACTAATGTGTCATTACCATGATCAATCATGTAATACCAGTGTTTGGGAAGTTGCCGCCATACCATTAGTGAAATAGCACTTTGCCAACATTCCAAGAGTGTGTGTATGACATATGGGACAAGACTACCAACTATCATTGGCATAGTCACATAGATCAATGACATTTTGGCAACATAGTTTTGACAGGGTGTTCTGGCAATTTTCCTTTACTTAATCCAAAAGGATATATCTCTCGAGTTCAGAAAAAAATATTTCACATCAAAGCCAAACAGACAATATTAAAAAACAAATGAGAAGAAAAACACGATTGGAGGTTTGATATGAAGTGATTTAGATTTTTTTGGAGAATTAAAATTGTAACAAATAAACAATGATACTGGAAAAGACAGCATAAGGCATATGCATCATATATTCATATATACAAGTTTAGTTATTGTTTTTTCATATTAATTACCAATGG
Organism: Zea luxurians; assembly: GCA_029449295.1. Lineage (NCBI taxonomy): Eukaryota > Viridiplantae > Streptophyta > Magnoliopsida > Poales > Poaceae > Zea > Zea luxurians. The sequence continues at coordinate 19,063,856 of JAOPSE010000011.1, forward strand.
CACACATGATATTACAAAAGTGATTTATTTAAACCATTATCATGTAGTTTATGCATAAGGGGAGAAAGGAAGAAGAGAGCACTGAAGCCACTTTCAAGTGCTATAAGATGAAACCATGATGAACCCATGACAATGGGTGAATTAAACGCTACTCGACTTGGAGAGAAATGTCATGTTACCCCATTTGCGAAAAAGTACTCATGGGGATACACATGTAGTGCAAGATCATCCTCAAAATGGAATGTGATGGTTGGGAATCCATCATCTACACTGCAAGAGAAATGAACACAACAGTTAGAATCATAATCATAGCAAGAGAATGTAATATATGGGCCGGTCAGCCGGTGATTCGTCTTTGTGCCAATTCAAATGAAAACAGAGCAACTGCAAACAGATGAGGATGTCAATTCATGAAAGAAGTATTAGAGGACATTATCTATCGAATAATTCAATAAATATATTTCAGTGAAACACGGCATGGAAGGAATTGCAGGTAATGATTAGTACTTTTCCAACTGTGTAAACTACTAAACCATACCTTCCAGGATATTGGAAACACAAAAAACCTTGAACATCATGGAAGGTTATATCCTGATGCTTGTTAAATACCTACAATTGATTGAGAAACCTAATATGTAAAGGAAGACATATGGTCCAACATCACAAGGAAAGAACTAGCACGTGATGATGGGATCTTTGTCATACCGCGAGCATTACTTCTTTGAAAACCAATTCTGGAAGGTATGTCAAGGTGGTGCCACTGTCGATTATGGTACCCCTTTTTTCTCCTGGTTCAAAAATATGAGCTGGGAGTTGTAGAGTAGTGCCACCAACATCGATTGTCTTAAGGTTCACATTGTAGTGTGGCCTGGAAAGTAAAATCATGACAGGTTAGTATAAATGAAGTAAAGCAGCCAGCTGCAATGCAGCATATCTCAAGTAAAACTAAAACATTATGTGCCAAGAAACTGTGCGTTCATTTAAAATTTGTAATAATCCATTGATACTAGACTTTTTACCGACTCAAAACTCACAAAAACAATGATGTGTTCGAAGAGGCCATGGAAAAAAGAACATGAAGGGTGACTAGCACTAGCGTCTAGCACAACAGCATCAGTGAACCATCTGTTTGTAGCATGCCACGAATGATGACAGAACATTTGTCCAAAGAGCAAATATTTAAATATATATTTATTTTCTTCGCACATGCTATTTTAGCATATTTTATTCCATACTTCAAACGGATGCCAGTTCTAATATAATTTTTTCCTTGTTAGTTGGACATCAGTTGGTCAACATTTTTAATAAAAAAGCAAGCAGCGGTGCACGCTATATCAAGCTGCTGGTAAACTAGTAACGCGTCAGTTGTCCACAATTTCATACAGCAACAACAGATTTTTAGAGCTAGGAGTGGGACGGTTCATTTTTTTCCAATTTGCTTGAGTTTTCACGTTCCAATAATTGGAGTCGGTTAAGGTAGTTGTATCCAAGTTGGACTCCCTGCCATATTGTAATCCTGATGGCTATACTCTGCCCCATATATAATTATCCCTCTGATGGCTGTATTCTTCCCTATATATACTTAGCCCCCCTCGGTTTAACAGGTACAGGTCAGGGCAAACAATTTAAACATGGTGCCGTGTTTTCTTACATGATAATCAGAGCCAACTCCTCCACTCACCTTGTGCAAATATTGTATGATCACATCTTTTTGGCCCTTAACATAGTACATGTTTTATCTCTCTTCCGAAAGCAAGTTTGAGAAACCAAAATTTACTTTAGAAAATGAAGGACAATTTTAGAGAGTTTCATCTATGAGTGTAATGCAACCAAAACGATAATTAGTATGGCAAGGTTAACATACATACTTGTCGGCTACCAATGGCGTTGTTTTTACTTTTGGCTGCACCACATCTCCAATAGAAAAAATTCCACCTCCTTTTATGGTATCCAAACAATGGGCAAATATCTTCTTCACTTTACCAGCGTTAGTTAGTTGTGATAGCATTGATGTATTTGCCTCACCAAAACCAAGAATTCCATCAAGGGCTTGGTTTGAACTTCCCAAATCCCCACCTTGTTGAGCACCACACCTACAAAGGAAAGAAGAGTCATTTATGCTCCACTTAAGACTTCAGTACTATCAACAAATGTTAATTAGTTGATGCATGTTTCCTACTCAGTTATTCTATTAAATATTCTAGATATATCCAATATTATAGATAAATAGCATGGGATTCATATAGTAAAGCCCCACAGCAGGGTTGAACCTTTACATGATACTTATCTTTTCAATGAACTAATAGCACAAGAGCATATAGCCAGGATAAAGAGCCAAGAATACAACTTCATTACCTCACAGTGGGATAAAAAATCAAGGTCATGCTAAAAAAGGATATTTAAGTATCTTTGGGGCAATGGGCAAGGATCATGCTAATCTTCTCAAGCAAAATCATAGCCTATTGCCCTATTGAATGAATGCTAAAGAAGGCAATGCCCAAGGATGATGCTAATCTTTTTCAGGCAGCATAATATCCTATCGAATGAATGCTATCCTTAAAAAAAGATTGCAATGCGATAAACTAAAATGACCAAACTCACCCGAAAATGACGCTGGCATTAGCCGGCTGCGTCTGCCCATCCCTAGTCACCTGATCAAACTGCAGCGCATCGGTGACAAAGGAACCTATCGTCGAGCTACCATCACCGTAGGTGACACTATATTCGCAGGGCACATTGGCGCCGCACTTCGGCAACTTTCCGCCAAAGGTGGCTGCACAGAATGCCTGATCGCACATCACCATGCTCCCGGTCGAGGATGCCTTGGGGTCGTAGAGCGTCAAGTCTAACTGCACAGAGACGCCCACACACCGCAATTCACATCAAAAAAATGGAAACAGCTAAATTAATTTGCAGTTCAGGCACACAGAAAAGGGAAAAGGGGGGAAATGGTACCCCGAGCCCGCTCTTGTGCGGGCATTGCTCGCAGGTGATGCAGTTGACCCAGAGGATGTCGCTGCCGGTGTCTACCTGGACGTAGTAGTGCTTGGGTGGCGTCCCGAGCTTGATCTCCGTGTAATAGAGGCTGCGCGCGCCGGAGAAGCCAAACAACCCCCACTTTCAAATCAAGCACCCACCGAGAAATCCTCCCAAAGCAAACAAGCCAGCGAGCGCCGGCACGTACCCAGTGTCAGTGGGGAGGCCGAGGCCGCCAAGAGGGAGGTCGGCGGCTGCGAGGAGGCGGCCGTGACGGGTGCCGTCGTGGGCGCGAAGGGCGCTGATGTTGGCGCCAGCACCCCCTCCTACCCCGGCGGTGAACTTGCGGCGCACCTGGAAGATGCCAGCAGCCGTGGCGCCGGGGGTGGACCCGGCCGCCGCCAGCAGAAGCACCGTGGCGAGGAGGAGCGCAGCACGCCGAGGCGGAGATGGAGCCATGGATTGTTCGTGGGTGGGGCAGACCGCAATCCAGAACCGCCCTGCGCGCAGCAGCAACAACAATTGCCGGGGCGGGCGGGAGGCCGACTACGATTCGTGTCCTCCTCCCCTGCTGGCTGCCGCTCCTCCTCCTCCCCGCGGCCTCGGAGCCTCGGCCTGTGAGGCATTTGAGCGAGGAGGGGGAAGCAAGGCACCGGAAAACGGGGACGAAAGCGAGGGGCGGGGCGGACAACTCGTTGGCCGTTGGGGACGGCCAAATCTCGTCATGCTGCTATTGGCCTATCGGGGGAACTTCCAATCATGGCTCCTCCTTAGGGGGTGTTTGGTTGCCCCTGCTAAAGTTTAGCCCGGGTCACATCAAGCGTTTGACTTTCAAATAGGAGTATGAAATATAGACCCAACCAACTGGACTAGATTCGTCTCGTCTTTTAATCTTCGGCTGACAAATTTGTTTTATAATCCGACTACATTTAATACCCGAAACGGAGGTTCAAACATTCGATTGGACAGGGGCTAAACTTTAGTTTGGGGTAACCAAACGGGGCCTTATTCCATTTTCTAGGCTATCCACAGCTATTCTCCATGCTATTTGTAGGTGGAAGCTCATGCGACTCGATTAGAAACCAGCATTGAGTATATATATATATATATATATATATATATATATATATATATATATATATATATATATATAATATATATATATATATATATATATATTATATATATTATATATATATATATATATATATATATATATATATATATATATATATATATATATATATATATATATGGAGACGATAAAGAAGATGAAGAAGAAGAGGAAATCAACAATGAAGAAGCCAACGATGAGCAGGAGGATAACTTTGTTGGGATATGGCCGGTCACCGAGGAGAATTTTGCAAACATGACACCGCCGTCGGAGGGCTTCAAATATTTAGCACCGCCGTCGTGGCAATTGTAAGCGCGGCATCCAAGTCTCCCGACTTTTGCAATTTTGGCATCGTGGTCGGTTAATGGTCATTAGGAACTCTCTCGTTCCCGTGCTGCCCTCGCTCCGTTCGTCTCCGTTAGGAGTTTGCTGGCCTTGGACGTCGTCTGCGTCTCCCGTGAGTCTCCCGTATTCCATTCTTCTCTCCTCTTGCTCGCCCTGGACGTCGTCTTCCGCGAGCTGAGCCAGCTGAGCTCGTCTGTTCGTCCCGGCGCGCTCTGGGTGAAGGTCGTCGTCTACCTCGAGCTGGGCCGGTCGACCCCGCGCGCACTGGGTGCAGGCCGTCGTCTACCTCGAGCGCATTCTTGGCCGCGCGTACCGGATCTCGCGCTTCCCTGCCTCTGCTGTTCCTGCGCTCGTGGTCCATTGCACGTAGAGGCACTCCATTGCGCGGATCCAGTCCCCCAACGCCGCCGTCTCTGGTAATTATTTCCTTTGCGTCGATCCTTTGCAGTAAGCGTTGGCCGACTAATTAGCGTAGTACATTTTGGATGTAATTTCGAACTGGCACTTCCATTTCGATGTTCCTGTCCCATTGAGCATATATTGTATGTGCAGTACCCCCAATGGACGAAACGATTGCAAGCACTGTCGAAGAAGACCAGTGGGCACTGACTTGTATTGGCACACAGCCTACAGTGGTTAGTAGTTTGAATTTACACGAAACAATTTAGTTGTTATGTAATATATTTCAAATGTTTTTGGTTAATAGGGGAGTGGGCATGGAATTCATGATATTGATTGGGATTCAATATTGGTGGAAGAAACCAACAACGAAGAAGGAACAAATCAAGTTACTAGTGAAAAAGGTCTATATTATCAGCTTGGATTGGATACTCAAGATGATAGAAGGGAAGAAGATTCAAGTGCTTCCCGTTTTGGAAATAGCAATCCATGTGAAGAAGATATGGGAGCAGGCATTCAGTGTTCTGATGCAGTGCTTGATGAGACGAGGACCATATATGATATGAACAATCCAGTAATGCAGCCTGGCAGCTTGTATGCAACAATGCACCACTTCAGACTGGCAATTAGACAATACGCGATAAATAAAGAATTTGAGCTTGGAATTGAGGCTACCAATAAAACTAGATTTAGAGGGTACTGTAAAGGGCCTGATTGCCCTTGGAGCATTCATGCCAGACCTGAGATAAAAGGCGCTCCAACAATTCAAGTAAGCTGAGAATATAGCTTTTTCACTTAATATGTACCTTTCGTGCTCAAAGACTATAGTTATTGACACTTGAACCAATTTTGCAGGTTATTGTCTTGAATGACAAACATACTTGTACTTCGAGTGGTCGACGTAAGACGACGACACCTACAGGTGCTTGGGTTGCGGCACGTGCCCTTCCTTTGCTAATGAAGAAACCTCATATGGGTGCCAAGGAGCTGCAAACTACATTGCAGGACACTTTTGGTTGTACTATTGCGTATGACACAGTTTGGCATGGGAAAGAGAAAGCTTTGAAAGAATTATTTGGAAGTTGGGAAGAGAGCTTTCAGCTACTATGGCGTTGGAGAGAAGCAGTTATGCAAAAGTCACCGGACAGTGTCATTGAGCTAGATGTCAAAATGGATGAGGGGCGTCCTTTCTTCAGTAGATTTTTTTGTGCGCTCGGTCCATGCATTTCTGGTTTCAAGGGTGGGTGCCGACCATACCTTAGTGTTGACTCCACAGCTCTTAATGGAAGGTGGAATGGTCACCTTTGTTGTGCAATAGGTGTTGATGGGCACAATTGGATGTATCCAGTAGCATATGGATTTTTTGAGGCAGAAAATACTGAAAACTGGACATGGTTCTTTCTTCAGTTGCACAAGGTTGTGGGGGATCTGCCTTTGTTAGCATTGTGTTCAGATGCTTGCAAGGGTCTGAAAAATGCTATGAACAATGTCTTTCCGCATGCTGAGAAAAGGGAGTGTTTTAGGCATCTCATACAAAACTACATAAAGTTGTTTGGTGGGTCTGAGTACATGTATCCAGCAGCGAGAGCTTATAGGAGAGAAGTCTTCGACCACTATTTTAGTAGCATCCAACAAATTCCTAGGGTCAGTAGTTGGCTACATGAGCATCATGACTACCTTTGGTACAGAAGTGGTTTCAATACGGACATCAAGTGCGACTACGTGACTAACAACATTGCTGAGGTTTTCAACAATTGGATTAAGGATTGGAAGGATCTGCCTGTATGTGATTTGGCTGAAAGGATAAGGGAGGAAATTATGGTGATGTTTCACAGGCGGAGGAGGATTGCACAAAGGTTGCAAGGGAGGATTTTACCTTCGGTCCTGCATATCCTACACGACAGAACTAGAGGTTTAAGTCATTTATCAGTTCGTAAAGCTGACAACTACATTGCTGAGGTTAGGGATAACAATGATGTGCATTCGAAGCACATTGTCAATGCTCATTTGCGGGAATGCTCTTGCAAAGAGTGGCAGCACACGGGCAAACCATGTAACCATGCTTTGTGCTTGATAACAGCTCAAGAATTTAGGGATGTCAGAATGGAGGATTTTGTCGATGACTACTACTCTGTATCTCATTTCACCATAGCATACTCTAGGGTGGTTCCACCTATCGGTGACAAATCCTTTTGGCCAGAAGTGCCTTTCGCAAAAGAAGTTGGTGCTCCAATTGGAAAACGAGCTGTGGGTCGACAGAGGAAAAATAGGATCAAAGGATGCCTTGAGGGAGGTAGTGGAAAAAAGAAAGTTAACACTGACAATGGTAAGACAAGCATTCGGGGGAAGATCAAGTGTCCAAACTGTGGTGAACTAGAACACAGGAAAGCTAGCTACAAATGTCCATTAAATGGAACAAAGAAAAGGTTACAAAGAAAAGTGTCCAATCTGTTTATTTTCTGATATTAACTAATGTCTGTGACCAAATTGTGTATCTTGAAGTACTAACTACTTTCTGTACAGGAAGCGAAAGCCTAGGAAAAATTCAACAAAAGGGTGGTTTCCCAAAGATGTAGCTGAGTCATCACAGGCAGGTGTCCAAGATACTGAAGCTGTCCTTGCAATTATACCAGCTAATGAAGATCAAGTTGGAATTCCTTCGTCGCCACCAGATACCAGAAATGTCACAGAAAGACCTTCGTCGCCACCAGAAGAACGTGTAGTTCGGGTCTTAGTTAAAAAGATCACACCTAGGAAGAAGAATGTTTGAGTACTATGGTCTGTGCTATTTCTGTGACATAGTTAGGCTAGCAGACTGTTATGTTTGAGAACATTTCTGGTACTATGTTTGAGTACTATGGATTGTCTTAGTTAGCCAAGCAGACTGTTATTGCTGTGCGCAGACTGTTATTGCTGTGTCTTAGTTAGCCAAGCAGACTGTTATTTTGCAAGTACTATGGATTGTTATTGCTGTGCGCAGAGTGTTATTTCTGGGCATACAGTGACTACATAACCACAATGCTTGAGACCACATACCATAGCATTCTGGAACGCAACAACCAGCTAGACTGTTACATTCTGGGCACGCATTCTGGCATTCTGGCATTCTGGCACGCAACAACCATAGCATTCTGGCACGCATTCTGGCATTCTGGCAAGCAGCTGTAAGCCAAGCAGTCTAGCATTCCGGCTCTCGTTACATTCTGGGCACGCAGCTGTTTGTTGTTGCTGTTCACCAGCTGGTCACCAGAATGCTTGATAGCAGATACCAGAATGCTTGGTTGTTGCTGTTTTCATAGAAGATCAGATAGTTCATGTAGTCATAACAGACTGGTTTGAGTGACACAAAAGAACACAAATACACAAGACAAATAGTTCATGTAGTCATACAGGTACTTCATAGCATAGCATAGCCTTACAAAAGAACTACACAAGCCAAGGTTACACTGATCTATCCCAGATCTCATTGTAATTAAGACCCCACTTAGCACAGTGCTCAGCAAGTGTCTCCGCTTCTACTGGCTGATTCATTATTTCTCGGTCACGGAATACGTCCTCCCACACCGCACTGTCTTCACTAGCATAGCCAGCTTCTAACATAGTTGTTGGATCCATCATGGAGACTTGGCAGTCAATTGCAGTTACTTCAAGCATTTCAGCTAACTCGTCCATTGAACGAGCTACTTGAGTAAGCTTGAAACCGTCTACAACATCTTCGTCTGTGTATCACAAAGAGGCAGTATCTTGTAGTTTCTTAGCCGTATCACTCATTTGGGACATGGCATATTTGAGTGCTTGCGCTAGTTTTTGGTTCACCTAAAAAAAGGTTACATCAGAATATGGTAAGCCAACTGAGCATATAGTGGAATATGAAGTAAGATCAGAATATGCCCTCAGTTTTTTAAAAAATCATCATATGTACTAGGCAGTTCTAAAGATTCAAAAAAACATCATAGGGCAACTGAAAACAGACTGTTATTGCTGTGTCTTACTTAGCCAAGCAGACTGTTATTTTGCAAGTACTATGGATTGTCTTAGTTAGCCCATGCAGCTGTTTAACAGCTGTTAAGCCAAAAACTCTGGCACGCAGCTGTAAGCCAAGCAGAGTGTTATTTCTGGGCATACAGTGACTACATAACCACAATGCTAGAGACCAGATACCAGATACCATAGCATTCTGGCACGCAACAACCAGCTGTTAAGCCATACCACTTATACCAGATATCAAGCAACAACCAGCTGTTATGTTTGGCATTCTGGCACGCAGCTGTAAGCCAAGCAGTTCTAAAGATTCAAAATAACATCATAGGGCAACTGAAAACAGGCCAAAAGATTACCAGCAAACAGGCCAAAAAAATCCATACCAGTGATACTGCCAAAGTGATCAGAGGGTTCAGGGTTCAGGGTCACCAAACCATACCATGAAACAGACTGAAAACAGCCATATGAATAACTGAACTGGAGAATTTTGCAAACATGGCACATCATGAAACAAACTGAAACAGCCAAAGCAGATTACCAGCAAACAGGCCAAAAAAAATCCATACCAGTGATACTGCCAAAGTGATCAGAGGGTTCAGGGTTCAGGGTCACCAAACCATACCATCAAACAGACTCAAAACAGCCAAAGCCCTCAGTAATCAATGGTATACAGTTCAAACAGGCTGAAACAGCCAAAGCCCTCATCAATGGAACTTCATCAAACAGGCTGAATCAGCAAAAGCCCTCAGTAATTATTAGCATCAAAAAGAACAAGTGTAGTATACAGTTCACTTTTTTCAAAGAAAACATCACAGGGCTAAGAAACCTGATAATCTCAAATTACCACAAGCCTCAGGTCCAATTTTTCAATGAAACAGCCATAGCCCTCACAATTTTCGTCGCATAAAAAGTAGAAGTGTAGTATACATGTTCAGTATTTTCAAAGAATTCATCACAGGGCTAAGCCACCTCATAATCTCAAATTACCACAAGCCTCAGGTCTAACAGGCTGATAACAGCCATAGCCCTCACAAATTTCCTCAGTGAAGTGTACTACATAGTTCAGTATTTTCAAAGAAATCATCACAGGGCTAAGCAACAGGGATTAACTCACTTCACATTTCCTCAGTTCACAATTCAATCACATGGCTAAACAATCTCAATAATTGCCTGGCTCAGTATAAGTTTCAGAATACAAACCTCAGAATACTTGGCCACTGTCTCCTTAGCACAATCAACAGCTGCACTGGCCTGTTTGTAAGAATGCGTAGCACTTTTTTCCGCCGCAACAGCGGATTCAAGAACATCAAGAGTTGAAACCACATCGTTACCTATGGAAAATGTGGCGCAATAATCACCAGCAACAATACTCGCGGCATGAGCAGCATTCAGTGTGTCACGGGCTGCAACAACCGCCAAGGACAACTTCTGGGCACAAATCGCCGCGGCAGAATCCATGCTGGCTGCCAAATCTGCGAACCCTAGGGTTACAGAAGAAGGAGAGCTCACCAGCGTCGGAGGTCGGCAATGGACCACGGGCGCAGGGACAGCAGAGGCAGGGAAGGGCGAGATCCGGATAAGGACAGGGCCCCAATGCACCCCGTGCGCGCCGGGACGAACAGCCCAGCTAGAGGAAGACGATGGCCAGGATATCGCGAGCAAGAGGAGGAGGAAGATGGAATACGGGACACTCACGGGACGGCAAGTGCCTAACGGAGCGCACGGGGTAGACGACGACCTGCACCCAGAGGGCGCCGGGACGAACAGACGAGCTCAGCTCGAGGAAGACGACGTCTAGGGCGAGCAAGAGGAGAGAAGAATGGAATACGGGAGACTCACGGGAGACGCAGACGACGTCCAAGGCCAGCAAACTCCTAACGGAGCGGAACGGAGCGAGGGCAGCACGGGAACGAGAGAGTTCCTAATGACCATTAACCGACCACGATGCCAAAATTGCAAAAGTCGGGAGACTTGGATGCCGCGCTTACAATTGCCACGACGGCGGTGCTAAATATTTGAAGCCCTCCGACGGCGGTGTCATGTTTGCAAAATTCTCGTCACCGAGCATTACAGTTCAATGTTTGAGACGGGACACTTTCTGAACCTGCTCCAGGATGTACTGCATGCGCAGGAACCTACGCCTGACCCCTATATGACACAAGGCAAGTGTCTGAGCCTCCTCGGGCTTGTTACTACATCTCTCGCATGCATATCAGGGTGATGGATGCAGGAGATAGAGGTCTCAGGACTCTATCAACCCATGAGTCTCTGACACCACTATCTCAGTTTTCATTCTTGCTGAAGTTTTGAGTCATTTTGGTTCTTGTGCTCTTCCCTTCCTTCTCTTGTGGATTTGTTGAGAACCTTCGAGTTATTGTTGCTTGGGTGCTGTTGGGGATTGATTTGTGGGGAAATAAACTCTTCGAATCACTGCATACACCCAGTTGGTGCAGTTCTTATTTATATATATATATATATATGGCGCAGGTGTGGATGTGTTTACATAATTAAAGAAGCGTTATATAGGAGCAAATTATATATATATATATGAATGCATACACAATAGTGTGACAGAGTTATCTGAACAATAAATTATTTGCAGGAGTAAAATAGTTCATTCTGCAAATGTAACAAACATAAGTTGTTTAGATGTTATATTACATTTGTGCTACTTGTAAGGGATTGAGTAGTTATATATAAATACAAATAATAAAGATTCTTCATAACAAACATAAGCTGGTATAGATGTTCAATACTAGCTCAGAAATGCAAAATTACAAAAAAACACTTGGCATGATGCGCGCATGGCCTGCGACGGCGAGTAAAGCGATGGTGGGGAACTACATGAATGGTGGCGGGGTTGGGCCGGCGGTAGCGACTCATCTCTTATTTCATGATAGAGAATCACACGTTTCTATGATGTTTAGGATCATCCATGTTTTGAGTTGAATACTATGAATATTTTCTGATAAGCCAAAAATCAGCAGATCTTTCTCTCTTTGATATCTGTAGTTTAGGCAATACAGAAAATAAGTGTATATTCAAAAAGGTAAATTTGTTTAATAGTAAATTTTGTTAGCATTTTTCATGCAGTGGTTAAACATATTTTGCATACCACCCCAACCACCCATATGGCATCCAAAAACTGATTATAAATAGAACAACATTAAATGTAGGATCAGAGTTGCATAATATTTCTAAATGCAAATGTTGTATTTTAGTAGGGACTTTTTAACTTGAAGTTTGTGAACAATGAATACACATCGGATCTGACTTCTTTGTTTGCAGGAATGCTAAAAGCGCTCAGGCTTTGTTGGTGTCATTTTAGATAAAATAGATTTGATTTAGAAGTGTCCAGTATTTTGGAAGCATAATAGACACTGAGCTTCAAACATTTGATCAGGTTCATCATTGTTCATGCAGCAAAACTAGTAAGTTCCTCAGCACAATGACATTGTTTACATGTATGTATTTTTTCTTGCTATTGTTATGAAGAAGCTTTATTTCTGAAATGTTCCATCTAACACATAAGTTGTTGTTATTGGTATGAAGAATCTTTATTATTTGTACTTATATATAACTACTCAACCCCTTAGAAATAGCACCAACGTAATATAACATCTAAACAACTTATGTTTGTTACATTTGCAAAATGAACTATTTTGCTCCTGCAAACAATTTATTGTTCAGATAATTGTCACACTAATGTGTGTGTGTGTGTGTGTGTGTGTGTGTATATATATATATATATATATATATATATATACGGCGGCACTAAAATGCACCTGGGTGCATTCTCTATATTGAATGCACCCACCTGCAATAACACCCCCGAGCACGCCTCGGCCCTCCTGTATGCGCGCCTCCCTGCCCCCCGCCGCCGCGCGCCTCCCTGCCCCCCGCCGCCGCGCGCCTCCCTGCCTCCCGCCGCCGAGCGCCACCCTCTCCCCCACCGCCGTCGAGCGCCTCCCTGTCCCCGCGCCGCCGCGTGCCTCCCTGTCCCCGCACCGCCGCGCGCCTCTCTGTCAGCGCGCCTCCCTGTCCCCCGCATTAGGTGTGATTGCAACTGCTGTATAATTCTACCCAAATATCTGTTAAAAAATGTAAACAAAATGATTGCAACTGCTGGTGTGTTGTAATTGCAACTGCTGGTATGGTGTAGATGCAACTGCTGAGTTGCTCTGATGTGATTGCAAGTACTGAATAACTCTGAGAAATTTTGTTAAAAAATATGATTGCAACTGCTGGTCTGGTGTAATTGCAACTGCTGGTCTGGTGTGATTGCAACTTCTATATAACTATGTCCAAAAATCTGTTAAACAAACAATGATTGCTACTGCTGTCTAGTGTAATTGCAACTGCTGGTCTAGTGTGATTGCAACTTCTTTATAACTATGTCCAAAAATCTGTTAAACAAACAATGATTGCAACTGCTGTCTGGTGTAATTGCAACTGCTGGTCTGGTGTGATTGCAACTTCTATATAACTATGTCCAAAAAACTGTTAAACAAATAATGATTGCAACTGATGTCTGGTGTGATTGCAACTGCTTTCTGGTGTAATTGCAACTGCTGGTCTGGTGTGATTGCAACTTTTATATAACTATGTACAAAAATCTGTTAAACAAAACAATGATTGCAACTGTTGGTCTGGTGTAATTGCAACTGCTGGTCTGGTGTGATTGCAACTGCTGGTCTGGTGTGATTGCAACTTATGTGAAGAGGTTGAGCCGTTCGTGGAGAAAGAGGGGCGTGAGCGGGAAAGTGAAAAGGTTCTGTCGGGAGCGTGCGGGAGCGACGAAGATGTGCGGGAGGGACGAAGATGGCCTGAGTGGGACGGTTGGCTCGGACCTGGCGCGTAGGTTCGGCCTGGGTGCATTCTCTATATTGAATGCACCCAGGTGTAATATATAAATACAGTATATATATATATGTATTTGCTCCTATATAACACTTCTTTAATTATGTAAACACATCTAACAAACTCGCGCAGGGCGCGAGCAATATAGTAGTAGCTCTCTATGTCGGTTCCAATGGGGTCGCATGAGAGAAGCGAGCTTCCACGTACAAATAGCAGGGAGAATTGTTGTGGATAGCCTTAACTATAAATTTCAATGAGGAGGAGCCATCATTGGAAGTTCCCTAATAGGCCAATACGAGCGTGACACGATTTCGCCGTCCCCAATGACCAATGAGTTGTCCGCCCCGCCCCTCGCTTTCGTCCCTGTTTTCCTATGCCTTGCTTCCTTGAACTCTAAACCCAATCCTCCAGAATTTTTATTTTCACGCGCCATCTTCCTACCTTCGCGCTTCCATCAAATCGATTTGGCGCATGAGTTGTGGCGGCGAGCTAACGACCTATGCTTCCATCAGGTGCTGCTAAGCCATCCTCCACCATGACAATCATGAATATCAGAAGCAACGCATCTCCAACGGAGTGATCATGGTCGACCATGACGGGACATCAATTTGCGATAGAAGAATATGTCGAGGTCCGTGAATCCAGTTCTTTGCGACCTCCAGTTTTTGCACTGTGAGCGGTTGAGTTGCACAGGTCGTGGGCATGGCATTGTTGGAGACTTGTTCTCAAATGCTATGAATTAAGAACAAGGCAACATAAAATGTTAAATGTTAACGTCCTTCGTCCACGAAGCATTATTCCCTTGAGGATAATGAACCTTGGACGAAGGTTAATGAGAATATGATTACGAAGGTTAAGTCTTCGTAATCAAATTTTAATAGATTGTACAAGATAATATAAAATAAAGGGTATCAAAGGTAAATGAATCATAAACGAATCATATTATAATATATTAAATCACTGAATACAGCTTTTACCTCTGCCTTGACAAAGATTGGTTCCCGAATGATGCGATTACAATTACCAGAATCCGTGAACAGTAAAGGAATACTGTTCACTATTTATAGATACAGGACACAGCCTGTGAAGAATTACAATTATGCCCCTCATAAAAGTTTACAACATTGACTCAGACCTTTATGGACTAAAAGGTCATTCTATCTTTAAGTCGGTTTGTAATACCGAAGCTTCATGAAGAGGAACCTTCGGCCAACTCATACAAACAGCTTCAGCTGAAAACCGCTTATTCCTACAAGACCTTCGGCGACGAAGCATAGTCCCAACAGTAGCCCCTTTCGCGGTGCTAGATCGTTTTTCGTAATGAGCTTGATCCGTGAAAAAAGTCTCTTAAGCTTCGGGGAGCCGAAGGTCCAAAAAACACCTTCCCCGAGCTCGTTGTCGAGAAACGATTCAGTTTCCCAGCGCGTATCGGTCCCACCTTGCAGAGTTACTGTTTGTCTCTGCGGTCCACCACGCAGCGAGTGCAAGCGGTTGTCCGCCTGGTGTAAAAATCCTGGCGGTTCGCCTTCTTACCTGCAGTACTATATAAACAGACGAGTAGGTGTGAAGTTACCACAGCATTCATTGCTATTTGCACTGTTTTGCTGCCAAAATTTTTAACCATCGCCGAAGCTTGACTCTCGGAATCGAACGAAGCTCCAACTTGAAGCCTGCTTCGTCAGAAGGAAAAACTTCGGAAGAAAAAAGTATTTAATTTCCACAAACTCAGAATTAAATGGCCAGAGTGCGATCTACCGCTAGGGTTGAGCATGAGGGGGGCGAAGTTGAAGGTTCGGAGACTGTTCCCATCTCCGAAGCGATGCAAAGGTCCGGACTGGTAACTTCGGAAAAGATCCCCAGTGATGATGCAGAACAGGCAGAACAAGCAATTGCCGAAGCAGAAGAAGAAGATATTGAGGAAACTGATCCCGAAGACGATTATCGTATTGCCATGCCAAGCAAGCCCAGCCACTTGGACTTTGGAAAGTCTACTGTTTCGAAGGCTGATCTCTCCAAAATGGTAAAGTCGGGCTTTTTCAATGAGAATCAGAAGAAGCTATTACGCTTCGGGGGAGAAGAGACTACCCCAAAGCCGGAGAAGGATGAAATTGTCATTTTCAAGAGCTTTCTAAAGGCTGGATTAAGATTCCCCCTACATGAGATTATTGCAGAGGTACTGAAGAGGTTTGGTATCTACTTTCATCAGTTAACTCCTAACGCTATCGTTAGGCTTAGCGTTTATATCTGGGCCCTCCGAAGCCAAGCGGTGGAGCCGTTTGCAGACAGCTTTTGTCGAGTTCACGAACTGCACTATCAGACGAAGGCTAGAAAAGATGGATTGCATGACAATTTTGGTTGCTATAATTTTGCTTATCGGAAAACCACAAAGTTTCCTGTAATCAGCTACCGGAGCAAATGGGCAGCAGGCTGGAAGTCGGAGTGGTTCTATGTCAAGGTTGATGACGACAAGGAGAAGCTTGTGCAAAGTCCACTCGAACTAATCTTCGGAGAAACCCGCCCTCGCTGCAACATGACACCAGAAGGTCCAACACAACAGGCATTGAATGAATTCAGAATTATTGCAGAGCATATCAGTACAAGAGACCTGGTTCAGGAGTTTTTGGCTTTCAAGGTTTTTCCTAGTTTAAAAGAATGGGAAATGCCGAAGCTAAAGGAGGAGAAGAAAGAAGGTGAACTTGTGCGTTTACCTTACTATTTCAAGTTTAAGAAATACTTTAAAACACCTTGCCAAGAGTGGCTGGATACAATTGAAGTAATGTGCAATGAAATACTTGGCAATTACTCCAAAAAAGAAGATCAATTGATGACTGCGGCCTTCGGCACCCGTCCGAAGCGAAGACTGAATCGAGTGCTGGACGCCCTGGGTTTTGAATACCCTGACTATGAAAATCTAAACAAAGGTGTCGGGGGCCAGAAAAGGAAAAGGACAACTGAAGCCTTAAATGAAGATGAGAAAGAACCATCAAAGAAGAGAATTTCGAAGAAGAGGAAAGCGTCTTCTCCGAAGCAAAAAATATCTGACGAAGAAGAAACCCCCGCATCACCCTCTGCCACTGACGTGGAGGAAATTTTGAAGGTAATGACTGAATCCCTGCCTGCGAAGCTAAGTCCATTGGGGCCTCAACTGACAAAGTTTTTTCAGATGGAAAAGGAGCCCGGAAAAACGAAGAAAACGACTAAAGCAAAGAGACAAAGAATTATCACTGTGACAGAGGTCATTGACAAGACACCACCAAGAGCTTCGGCTCAGAAGACACCAGCGGCTGAGGAAAGAACAGATATTGAAATCACACCTTCGGAGGTCGCGGCTGCCGAAGCTGCCTCAATTGAAGATGTGAACCTGGAAAGCACAATCGAACACATCGACAAAATACTGCTAGACACGGCCACAGAAGAAGCTACCACTGCCGCCGAAGAGGCCGCGGCCGCAGCGTCGGGGAAAGGAAAGGAAATTGCTGACGAAGCTTCAGAGAACGAGGCCTTCATGTTTCAAAATTTAGTTGGAGAAAAATTGTCAAAACCCGAAATAGAAGAGCTTAAAGAGTATGCCAAATCTTGCGGGTACAAACCAGGAGCACTCCTCTTCGGAGGTATTGATGATGAAAAATTAGATTGTATCCGAAACCAAACTGGAGCTAAAGTTATCAGTACTCTGTCAAAGAGTATCGGTTTTCCGAAGCTAGAAACGGACATTAGCCGCTACCGACGACAACATATCGTTGGTAGTTTATTTTATTCCAATTTCAAGGTGAACTACTTTTCCCTTAACTTATATTGTTTTTAATAATGAAAACATGTCTAACGAAGGTTGTTTTCGTGCAGAGTATGCTGTTGAGCAAAGCCTTGAAAATGCAGCAAGATTTTGAAGACAAGAAACACGAAGTTATAATTGAAAATTTAGAAAACAAAATAAAGGAGCAATCAGCTGCTATTGAGAAGAAAAACTTTGAGCTCCAGGCAACTGAAGGTTTATTGGCGGAAGCCGAAGCAAAAATAACAGAACTGAACACGAAGCTTCTCTGCCAATCTGAGCAGTTTGAACAAGAAAAGCAAGAACTTAATGCAAAACTTGAAGCCGAAGCTCAACAAAATTCAGATTTGAAAAAACTATTGGCGGACCTTCAAGAAAAATGTTTGGAATTTAGCAACAAATGCATTCAACGACTAAGAAAAATTTTTCACTCAGTTGGAGCCAGCAGTGAGAAATTCACCCCCTCAGCTGAAGATTTACCGAAGACCTTCGAACATATTGAGGGTGAAATTGACGAGCTCGACGAAGTTATAGCTGGGCACAGTGACTTCTGTGCCTGGGTAGCTTCTCGGGGCACTGCTGCAGCTTTCCTAAAAGCTGGCTGCGACCATGGAAAGATTGTCAATAGGCCCAATTTCACTTTATCACCATCAATCCTAGATAACATCCCTGATCTCGCCCGAAGTATTTCCAATAGATTTATAAAAATGATATGGACAAAAGGCGGGCGAGAAAAGGCTGGAGATGAAGCTCGGAGTCATCTTGAACCAGTAAGAAATCATACCTTGTGCTTACCTCTTCCTTCAAGCTCGATTTTGACTTACAACAACTTAATTCATGTAGGATGACGAAGCCGAAGTCGATGATTAAAAAGAGTGACGCCGAAGCTAAAATCCCTCGAAGATTAAGTAGGAGTAGACTGTAGACAGACTCAGGAAACTTTTGAGATAACTTGTGTAAATGTAACTAAACTTGTCTTTAATGAGTTCTGTTCATACCTTGTATTATGCTCTTACCCTTCTATTAATGTATGTGAAGTGCTTTGTTGTGGACGAAATTATCTTTTTTTGAGCCGAAGGCGAAAAAACACCTTCCCTTCTTTTCATACACAGCGAAGCATAGAAAACAACATTTCCCTTTCTTCCAAAGCTCTCCTTTTTGTACGCGAAGAAGCTCTTCTCTTATGCCGAAGCAACCACTTATGCCATGATGATGATTATCCTACATATGCCTGGATGAATGTTTATGAATGCAAATGCTATGATGTAATGTGATGTGCGAATGAATGTCCAAACACATATCCGAAGCCATACCCTCAGCCATTATTTCCTTAGAAACAATCACATCAGCTCTGCATTCCCTTAGGAACGACTTTGGAGCTTCTTCGCCTTTTACTTTCGGCGTAATCAGCGTTGACTTTTCGCTGTAAGCTCTGCATTCCCTTAGGAACGACTTTGGAGCTTCTTCGCCTTTTACTTTTGGCGGAATCAGCGTTGACTTTTCGCTGTAAGCTCTGCATTCCCTTAGGAACGACTTTGGAGCTTCTTCGCCTTTTACTTTTGGCGGAATCAGCGTTGACTTTTCGCTGTAACCTCTGCATTCCCTTAGGAACGACTTTGGAGCTTCTTCGCTTTTTACTTTTCGGCACTCAATGGTGCGTTCTCAGCTTTTACATTTACATTCCTTGGGGGATTTTGCTCTTATAGAACTAAAAAAGGAAATTACATATGATGGCCCCATTAAAAACCTTTCTCCCCCTTTAGAAAGGAAAAGGGTGCCATGAAAAAGAAAAGACATGAAAAGTTACATCAAGTTACACATAATATCGCCGAAGCTCATCCGCATTCCAAGATCTAGGAATGTCGTTGCCGTCCATATCCTTCAATCTGTATGAACCGGGTCTTGACGAAGATGCTACTAAGAAAGGTCCCTCCCATTTCAACTGTAACTTGCCCACTGTGTCTGGGTTGGCCACTCTCCGAAGCACCAAATGTCCTGACTCAATATTCTTTAGCCGAACTTTTCTATCTCGCCATTTGATTGTTTCGGCTTGGTATTTATTGATATTCTCCACAGCTTGAAGCCTGATCCCTTCTAAAGCATCTTTTTCCACAGAATAAGCATCTTCAGAACCTGATTCTGCCGAAGCTACTACTCTTATTGATCCAGTTTTAGCTTCTTCCGGAGTTATTGCTTCGTCACCGAATAATAACTTGAATGGAGTAAACCTGTAGACCTTGATGTTGTTGTATTGTGGCTCCACACCACTTTGGTTAACTGATCTGGCCACTTTCCCCTGGGTTGATTGAAGATTAACTTCATTATTCCTGTCATTATAATGCCATTGGCTCTTTCAACGAGCCCATTTGACTCCGGATGTCTGACTGATGCAAAATGGATCTTCGTACCAATTTGATCACAGAAATCTCTGAAAGCTTCAGAGTCGAATTGTGTTCCATTATCTACAGTGATGGCCTTTGGTACCCCGAAACGACAAACAATATTCTGCCAGAAAAACTTTTGGACAGTGGCCGAAGTTATTGTGGCTAAAGGCTTTGCCTCAATCCATTTAGAAAAATATTCCACAGCCACTATAACATATCTTAAGTTCCCTTGGGCCGGTGGTAATGGACCTAACAAGTCAAGGCCCCACCTTTGCAATGGCCAGATGGGTTGTATGAGCTGTGTTAAGGACGAAGGTTGTTTTTGATCTCTTACACATTTCTGACAGCCTTCGCACTTTTGGACTAATTCCGCTGCATCCGAAGCTACCTTCGGCCAATAAAACCCTTGGCGGAAAACTTTTCCAAGTAACGGCCTAGATCCAATGTGAGATCCACACAGGCCTGCATGTATTTCTTTCATCAATTCTATACCTTCGGTTCTAGATAAACACTTGAGTAGCGGAGCGCAAACTCCATGCTTGTACAACTCCCCTTCTATCATAACATATGGACGAGCTCTTGCCTCTATTCTCCTGTTATAAGCTTCGTCATCTGAAAGGAATTTACCCTGAAGGTAAGAGATGATCTCAGTTCTCCAATCTTCGCTATAAACAGGAGATATATTGAGGACTGCTCTTTCAAGGAGTTCCACTGAAGGTGCCTTTATTGTTTCGAAGAACACATCCGAAGGTAAAGGCAGCCCCTGTGCTGCTGACTTAGCTAGCAAATCAGCATGCTCATTTTGTCCTCGAGGGATATTTTTGACAGAAAATCCTTCGAAAGAAGCTTCGACTCTTCGAACCATGTCTAGATATCTTTCAAGCTTCGGATCTTTAGCCTTGCAACTCTTGTCGATATGACCCGAAACAACTTGGGAATCAGTTTTAAGAATGGCCCTTTTGATTCCCATTGCTTTTAGTTTCCGAAGACCCAAAAGCAAGGCTTCGTACTCAGTAATATTGTTTGTACAACTGAAATCGAGTCTTGCCGCATAACAAGTTTTAACTTTGGATGGCGAGACCAACACAGCAGCTGCTCCTGCCCCGAAGGTTCCCCAAGACCCATCGCAAAACACTGTCCAAACTTCGGCATCTTTATTTGTTTCTTCATCCTGAGCCCCTGGCGTCCAGTCAGCAATGAAGTCTGCTAATGTCTGGGACTGGATCGAGGATCTATGCACATAATCAATGCAAAATTCATTGAGCTCTGCAGCCCATTTTCCAATTCGCCCAGTAGCTTCTCTATTTCTCATAATATCCTTCAACGGCTGCGAAGAAGGAACAACAATATTGTATGCTTGAAAGTAGTGCCGAAGCTTCCTGGATGCCATCAAAACAGCATATAACACCTTCTCTAATTCTGTATAGTTTTTCTTTGATATACTAAGAACTTCAGATACAAAATACACTGGGACCTGCTTCTTGACTTGGCCATCAAGCTTCTCTTGGACAAGTGCTTCACTTACCGCTGAGTGCGAAGCTGCCACATATAATAACAAAGGAGCCCCTGGCGTTGGTGGAGTTAATGTTGTTAAATCTATCAGATATTGCTTCAGTTCCTCGAAGGCTTTTTGTTGGCTTGGTCCCCATTGAAAGACTTCGGCTGATTTTAGCACTTCGAAGAATGGTAAATTTCTTTCTGCTGATCTGGATATAAATCTATTAAGAGATGCCAACCTCCCTGTTAATCTTTGGGCCCCCTTTTTTGTAGTTGGTGGCTCCATTCGAAGTATAGCTTCAATTTTACTTGGATTAGCTTCAATTCCCTTTGTTGAAACCAAGCATCCAAGAAATTTCCCCTTCTTTACTCCGAAGACACATTTTTCTGGATTCAACTTTAAGCCAGCTTGTCTGAAACTGGCGAAGGTCTCCTGCAAATCAGCAATATGATTTTCCTGTTTCGTGCTTTTTACAATGATGTCATCAACATAAGTTAGCACATTTCTGCCTATCTGAGACTGTAGAACCTTCGCAGTCATTCTGCTGAAACTTCCTCCAGCGTTTTTGAGCCCCTCAGGCATCCGAAGATAGCAATATGTGCCACTTGGGGTTATGAAGCTAGTCTTCGGCTCATCTTCCTTCTTCATCCAGATTTGGTGATAGCCTGAGTAACAGTCTAGCAAACTCATGAGCTCTGAAGAAGCTGCTGCATCAACTAAAGAGTCTATCCTTGGCAATGGGAATTCGTCCTTCGGACAAGCCTTGTTGAGATCTGTAAAATCGATACACATTCGCCACTTGCCATTGGCCTTTTTTACCATAACAGTGTTAGCTAGCCATTCTGGGTACTTTACTTCTCTGATAACTCCTGCACTGAGGAGTCTTTTGACTTCATTACGAGCACCTTCGGCCTTATCATCAGACATTTTCCGAAGCCTCTGCTTTCTGGGTCTGAAGGATGGGTCAACATTAAGCGAGTGTTCAATAACATCCCTATTTACTCCGCAGAGGTCATTGGCTGACCATGCAAAAACATCTTTGTTGTTGAACAAAAACCTTATCAAGGTTTTCTCCTGCTCTTCGGATAATTGAGAGCCCAACAGCACCTTCTGCTCTGCTATGTCCTCACATAAGAGCATGGGCTTCGGCTGATCTGCTGAAGCTACTTTCTCCCTTCTGAATTTGTACTGTTCACAAGCTTCAGCTCCATCTATGTTATGGATTGCTTTTGAGTCAGTCCAGTTTCCTTCGGCCCTTCTGGCAGCTTCCTGGCTTCCATGAATAGCGATGGGTCCTTGATCCGAAGGTATCTTCATGCAAAGATAGGCAGGATGAAGAATTGCTTCGAAAGCATTGAGGGTGCCACGACCAATAATTGCATTGTAAGGGTATTCCATGTCAACAATGTCAAACACAACTTGCTCAGTTCTAGTGTTGTTGATGAACCCGAAGGTCACTGACATGGTGATCTTGCCCAGTGCTACAATCTGTCTTCCTCCGAAGCCACAGAGAGGGTGCGTAGCATCATGAATCTTATCTTCTGGCTCTTGCATTTGCCTGAAGGCTTTAGCAAATATGATATCAGCTGCACTGCCTGTATCAACCAAGACATTGTGGACCAGAAATCCTTTGATAACACAAGAGATAACCATGGCATCGTTGTGTGGGTAATCCTTGAGTTGAAGGTCCTCTTGGGAGAAGGTAATAGGAATGTGAGACCATCTCGACTTGATGAAGGGTCCTTGCACCCCAACATGCTGTACCCTTCTCTGTGCTTCCTTCTTCTGCTTCTTGTTGGCTGGCTCTGAACATGAACCGCCTGTTATCGGGAGTAGCAGCTTCGGAGCCGAAGCAGCTCCAGCTTGATCGTTGAACGAAGCCATTAGCTCAAAAAAGTGGAAGTGAGTTCACCGGAGGTGGGCGCCAATGTTGGAGACTTGTTCTCAAATGCTATGAATTAAGAACAAGGCAACATAAAATGTTAAATGTTAACGTCCTTCGTCCATGAAGCATTATTCCCTTGAGGATAATGAACCTTGGACGAAGGTTAATGAGAATATGATTACGAAGGTTAAGTCTTCGTAATCAAATTTTAATAGATTGTACAAGATAATATAAAATAAAGGGTATCAAAGGTAAATGAATCATAAACGAATCATATTATAATATATTAAATCACTGAATACAGCTTTTACCTCTGCCTTGACAAAGATTGGTTCCCGAATGATGCGATTACAATTACCAGAATCCGTGAACAGTAAAGGAATACTGTTCACTATTTATAGATACAGGACACAGCCTGTGAAGAATTACAATTATGCCCCTCATAAAAGTTTACAACATTGACTCAGACCTTTATGGACTAAAAGGTCATTCTATCTTTAAGTCGGTTTGTAATACCGAAGCTTCATGAAGAGGAACCTTCGGCCAACTCATACAAACAGCTTCAGCTGAAAACCGCTTATTCCTACAAGACCTTCGGCGACGAAGCATAGTCCCAACAGGCATATTGACTGCATCTTTTGTAGACTCCGAACTTCAGTTCTTGCTTCCATATGATTGCCTCTCATATTTCTCACATCTTGATTGCATCAATTCTACGAACTGTAGTTCTTGACTATGTTATGTGAACTCTAGATCTTTTCTGTATCTTGATTGCGAATGAAACAACATCTCTTGAATTAGACTGCATCTCTAGTGTAGACTCTAGTTCTTGATGGTGTACCAGGTACTTCTAATTTGTGGACATTAATGTTTGCAGTTGTATGTGACATGAACCAGCAAATAGGAGATTTACTGATTTATTAAAAGTCAAAACAAGTATGTGTACGACACTAGTTAAGAGCTACTACTTTAGGAACCATGACATAGGAGACCTACTAATTTGTGAGCAGTAATACTATTTCAGAAAGGCAACCAATAATTAATTAATATTGTAAAAGTTGGTGGAATGCTTAGGGTAGCCATACACCTCTTTTGAAGGATGTTACAAAACAACAGCAGAGCAAAAATACATTTCTCTTCACTATCGGTTATCCACATCAATTTTGCAAAATGATATTATTGGTGTGTTGCTAAATTGAATGGACTTGAGCACCTGTGAAACAAAGACTAGGCAAACTAGTTAGTCCATAAGGTTGCGATGGTCATCAAGCACCAAAATCAATTAGAGAAAATGGTTAAGCCCATTTCCCTTTCATCTCCATCTTTTTGGTGATTGATGCCAACACAAACCAAAGCTTGTTTTTGTCATAGTTAAAATTTTGACAAAGTTAAAATTTTGGACCACATTTGCACCACTTAGCTTGTTTTTGCAAATCTTTTGATAAAATCTTTTCCAATTCATTTTTCACTTGGCCAAAGGTATAAGAATGGAATTTTCAAAAGCATCTCTAAGTTTGAAAGATTCTCCCCCTTTTTTCAATGCTTTTCCTTTGGCCAAATAAAAGCTCCCCCTAATAAGTTATCCCCTTTGGCATAAATATTTTTTCTCCTCTTAGTTGTCAAGAGGGTTTTTGCAAATGCAACAATACCAATTTGGGAGATTAAAAAGCATTTGAAAATAGGGTGGTGTAGCGGTCCTTTTGCTTTGGCCTATTAATTTCTCCCCCTTTGACATTAAGCACCAAAAATGAAGAAATCTAAGGGCCTTCAAGAAAGATATAAATTTAAGTACATGAGTTGGGCAAAGAGTGTTTGATACCGAACGATTATGCAGTGAAACCGTTGCCTTTGCTGTCAACTCAATTTCCCTTTCAATCTAAGACTAAGTATAGAAATACACTTGGAAGCACATAAGTTTTAGCCTTGACACAAGAAGAATAAGAAATATGCATTTGCATCAAATGAAAGAGACATGCGATGATCAAAGATATGAAATGAGTAATATGTGCAATATTTCAATAAATGTTTCGAGAATCTAAGACATTTAGTCCACTCCTAAGCTCATAGAACCTCTTTTCATCTAGGGGCTTGGTGAAGATATCGACTAACTGTTTGTGGGTGCTAACATGATGTGACGCCTGGATTTAAGGGACAAAGTCGGGTGCATCTCATATATGCGCCAAAGAAGACAACACATATAATAACATAGTGTATAGAGGTAAATGTCACAATATAATCAGAGTACTTATTACATAGCGGAAGTCTTACAAAATAAATTATAAATATAAAATGAACTAAGGATCATCCTTGGCGCTAAGAAGTCAATTGGAAGACGCCACCTAGATTAAGTCGAACTCCTCGCTGTGTGGCTCCTCTTGAACCACCTACTCTTCTCCTGTGGGGGTGTGAGACAGCAAGGGTGAGCTCACACATGATCATAGCTCAACAAGTTGTGGAGAATAATGTGGCATGAACTCACCAAAGGTGGGAGTTCATGTGAAGTGTAAGGCTGATCAACAATAGGGGTTATAGCTGAGCATTGCTTTTAATAAGTTGGTCAAATTTTATTAGCAGTTACTAAATGTAAGTAAATGCCAAACCATAATAAATAATAGAACAAAATTAATAAATAATCCCATGCAAATGCAAATGACAAATTGAATTTTTAAGTTACATAGATTAATCATGTGAGTGTCCGAGCCACTCATGATCGTGAGCACGGCTAGTATAGCAGTTTTATACTATGCAGAGGTTGTACC
This sequence comes from Zea luxurians, assembly GCA_029449295.1. Taxonomy (NCBI): domain Eukaryota; kingdom Viridiplantae; phylum Streptophyta; class Magnoliopsida; order Poales; family Poaceae; genus Zea; species Zea luxurians. The sequence goes on from JAOPSE010000011.1 coordinate 19,089,829, forward strand.
CTGTACCCACAGGTCGTGTATCCCATGTTGCCAGGGTTAGCTAGACCCTTAGACACTACCGAGGTGAGTGGCTAGGGATTCACTACGAGGCTTTTACAAAGTTCCACTAGCTTCCGAAAACCCGCTACAGTTTATGGGAAGAGCACTTGCAAGAATCCCTCATCTCACCGCTATCGCAGCAAAATCAACCCGAGAACCTCCCTGCATACAACTCCTCTACTGCCCTTGCCCCTTTCGGGTAAGGTAGTCTTCCACTAGCTTTCCTAGTTAGTTAGCCAAGGGCGTCCCATTAAACCCTTATGGTGGCACTGTTTTGCCGGGTGGTTCTCCATGTTCCTTTGTACAGAACTCCTATTATATAGTAAAGATGTGATATTCGATCATGTGCCATGATTCATCATATGTGTGAGACTTGGTCCCAGCACACCTGGTGATTATGTTCGCGCCCGGGTCTTGGTGCCCCGAAACCCGGGTGTGACAACCACACACTTAGGTGTCTCTTGCTAGCTTTACAAAGCACTTATGAGAATAAGAATAGAGAAGGAGAAAGCAATCCAAGCAACAAGAGCAACAAAAGAACACAAAAACACCCTCTCTCAAGTCACTAATGAATTGAGTTGATTTGGAGGCTTGGAGAGGATTTGATCTATTGAATGTGTCTTGGAGTGTAGTATTTTGCTCTTGCAGTGAATGTGGAGTTCAGAAAACTTGGATGCCATTGAAGGAGGTGGTTGGAGGGTATTTAAGCCTCCAACCACTTCCTAGCCGTTGGCTGAGTTTGCTAGTGATGGGCACACCGGACAGGCACTGTTCACTGTCTGGTGCATGCCACGTCAGCACACCCATTAGGGTTTGGAGCGGTCGACCGTTGAAGTTGTTTGTCCTGTAGTTGCACCGGACAGTCCGGTGTGCTCTGACTCCTTTGCTCTGACCTCTGCCACGCACTGTTCACTTTTGGCAGACGACCGTTAGCGCAGGTTATCGTTGCTCCGTTGGCTCACCGGACATGTCCGGTGCACACCGGACAGTCCGGTGAATTATAGTGGAGCGCGCCCTAAGAAAACCCGAGAGTGGCCTATTCTCTTGGTGCTCGGCCTGGTGCACCAGACACTGTCTGGTGCATCATTGGCAGCACACTCTCAAGTCCTTTGTCCAAAATTATTTGAGTCCCCAACTTAAATTCTTTCTTGGTTTGTGTTGAACCTTATGCACCTGAGATAAATGACATCTAGACAAACTAGTTAGTCCACGTGGTTTGCGATGGACGTCAACCACCAAAATCGATTATAAGAAATGATTAAGCCCATTTCCCTTTCAATCTCCCCCCTTTTGATGATTGATGCCAACACAAACCAAATCAAATATAAAGTGTAAAACTATAACTAATTTGCAATTATGATGGAAGTGCATAGGTTACTTAGATTTAAACCAATTGAAAGACTTTATACATATGTCTAAGAATAAATGTGATTGCTTTCTTTTATTTAATATTTTAGACCACATTTGCACCACTTGCTTGTTTTTTCAAATCCTTTTGCAAATAGCCAGAATATGATTTTAGAAGCATTTTTAAGATTTGAAATTCCTCCCCCTATTTCAAATGCTTTTCTTTTGGCTAAATGAAAAGTCCCCCTGACGAAATTCTCCCCTTAGCTTTCAAGAGAGTTTTCGAAATGTTGACCTTTTTTGGAACAGATACCAAATGAAATTAAACCAATTGAAATTCTTATACTTAGTGAAATTTTGAAACCAAAAGAGATACCAATTGAAAAATTTTGGGATACCAAATGAGACTAACTGAAATACCAATTGAAATAATTTCTTCGTTTAGGTTTTGAAAGTTTGAAATGATGGTGCGGTCCTTTTGCTTTGGGCTAATACTTTCTCCCCCTTTGGCATTAATCGCCAAAAACAGAGAACTTGAGAGCCCGAAATACTTTCTCCCCCTGTGGAGCATAATACTTTCTCCTCCATTGGCATTAATCGCCAAAAACGGAGAACTTGAGAGCCCGGTATACTTTCTCCCCCTATGGAGCCTAATACTTTTTCCCCCATTGGTAAAAGAAATATGAGTGAAGGTTCATACCAAATGAGAGTTTCTTGAGTAACGGCAAAGGGTAGATGATACCATTAGAGTTGGAGTGGAAGCCTTGTCTTTGTCGAATACTCCATTTCCCTTTCAATTTAAGACTAAGCATAGAAATACACTTGAAAGCTCATTAGTCTTAGCCTTGGCACAAGAAGAATAAGAAATATGCATCTGTACCAAATGAAAGAGACATGATCAAAGGTATATAAATTAGCTATGTGTGCAATTGTTTTAATCAAAGTTTCGAGAATCAAGTATATTTAGCTCATTCCTAAGTTTGCTAAAGGTCTTTTCATCTAGTGGCTCGGTAAAGATATCGGCTAATTGGTTGTGGGTATTAACATAAGCAATTTCGATATCCCACTTTTGTTGGTTGTTGGGGACTTGTTCTCAAATACTATAAGTTAAGAACAAGGCAACACAAAAATAGGTTAATTGTTAATGTCCTTCGTCCTTCAAAACATTATCTCCTCAAGGATATAATGATCTTCGGACGAAGGATATGAAGGTCATACCTTCATCATCACAGTATGTATTAATGGCAGATGAAGCATGCACAACATAAGAGAGAACATGAACAATTGTATGATATAATCACGTACGTTTCTTATTATCAGATTATAAATGAATAAGAACAATATTGAATTACATTCGTACCTTCGCCCTGACAGGAAATGAAAGTACAAGCGTGACGCAAGAGCGAGTACAAGTCAGCATGAACAGTACGGGGGCATTGTTCATCTATTTATAGGCACAGGACGCAGCCTGTGTAAAATTACACTCATGCCCTTTACATTTACTATTGACTTTAGGATAATCCATTGAGGTCCATATAGCCTTTTCCCCTTTAAGTCGGTTCCTTTTTCTGTCGTTATGCCGAAGCTCCCTTGCGCGTGGCTTTGGGGCTGCGTCATCCTTCGTATTGTTCGTGCTTCTCACATTGTGTATGGTTTTGATCCGAGTCCGAAGGTACCTATTCATATATTACACTTGGGAAATATTGTCAAATCATGTTTTTGAGGACCTTCGAAAGACGAAGGCCCCCAACAATAGCCCCTCGCAATATTAATTTGTTAAGATAACGAATTCAGACTGCGATATGGACGAAGGCTTTTGAGTCGAAGGTCCAAAAAAACACCTTCCCTTTGCTAGAATAGCAACATTCAATGGCAGATGGGGCCCTCCAATTTGTGCCGCACTGGGCGTATAAATAGGGGCTCACACCAGCTGTATTTGATGCGTTGTTTCTACCATTTGCATTATTTTCTCAATCTTATAGCTCTTGCTCACTAGCACTTGCTAGGTTTTCAATCTTTCTGAGCTTCGGTTTAAAAGGCGTGTTTTCACCACATCTGGAGGAAAAAGATGTCCCAAGAGAAGAAAGCTATTGCGGAGACGAAGCTAACTGCAGAGGCAAAACTGTTTGAGGAGAAGAAGGCTGTGAATCCTTACATTGCTGGATTTGTTGAATGGATGGCGAAAACAAACACAGAAAAAATTACGAAGGAGATACTAGAAGGTTTGTCTGAAGACACTGATGACAGTGATAGTTACGATGTGGAGAGTGGAGGTGAAGATTTTGAAGATCGGCTCTAGCAACCAAGCCATACAATCTTTGGAAAATCAACGATTAAACAGAGTCATCTTGATAATATGAGAGGAAGGTACTTTCGAGATATGTCTATTGTGAGGGCTGGCGGGGACAACAATGTCCCTGCCCCCGAGGAAGATGAAGTTGTGATTTACCGGAGCTTCCTCAAAGCTGGACTTCGGTTCCTACTGAGCAGGTTTGTGGTTGAAGTGTTGAAGATATATCATATTTACCTTCATCAGATCACTCCTAAAGCTATTATTAGAATGGGGATTTTTGTCTAGGCTGTAAGAAGCCAAGGGTTGGAGTCAAGCGCAAAATGCTTTTGCAGTATGCACGAGCTTTTGTATGAGACGAAGGCCATGGGCAAAGAACAATATCATAACAACTTTGGTTGTTATGGATTTGCTGCTCGCCCCAATGCAAGCTACCTAGTGCCAACATTCCATAAAAGGTGGCCCGGAGCTTGGATGGAGGAATGGTTTTACGTGAAGAATGATTTGAAGACACGGGAAGATATTAAGGAAGTCATTATGCGTCCCATTTGGTCTCGCTTCGGCCTTTGAAAACCGAAGATAGAAATTGATGAAACGGTCGAAGCGTGTCAGAGGGCCTTCAACACTGTTTGCTCCTTTATTGGAACAAGGGACTTAATGCAAGAACATATAGCATTCAAGGTATGGCCGCTTGTAGAAAGCTGGGAAATGTCAAAGGAGACCATCACTAAGTCTAATGAAGGTGATTTGGTCCGGCTGAAATATACATTCAGGTTTGGGGATAAATTTGATGAACCAAACGACGACTGGCTGAAGCGCATCGAAGCTACAAGTGATGAATTGCTTGGAGCATATTCCAAGACAGAAGACAATGCCTTGTCCTCAGCCTTCGGAGGTCAAAATAAGAAAAGGTTGAACAGGGTATTCGATGCTATTGGCTTCGTATACCCTGACTATTGCTACCCGTTGCGAGGGCAAGGGGTAAAAAGAAAGGTTAGTGCTTCTGGAAAAGCTGCCTCTTCGGCCATCACAGCTGAGCCGAAGGGCAAGAAGATGAAGGTTCTGAACCACCGGCCTCGTTACATCGAACCGGCCGTGATAGCCGAATTTGGCGAAGGGACCTCTTCGGCTGCCAAAGAAAAAAGGACTATTCCTCCTGCGCAGAGAACTGAAGAGCTGGCTCCAATGTTGAAGGTACCTTCGGTTGAGCTTTGAAACAAAGGCCGACAAAGATAAAGCTGAAGGGTCAAAAGTTGAAAAAATGCCAGACATTTTTAGCCCTTCAACAAAAGTAACAGCTTCGAAGACTCAAAAAAGTTCTGCCACAACTCCTAAAAGGAGGAGAATGGCAAGTGTGCTAGATGTCGTATTGGAAACAGCAAAGACCGTGAGTTGCACCCCTTCAAGAAAGATAGCCGAAGCTTCAAAAGCACAACCCGAAGCTGAAACAAAACAGGCAGAAGTCGAAGCTGCAACAATTCATGCTGAAGCCGAAGCTAGGCCTTTAGTGTCCCCTGAGATAGAGCCTGCCGTGATTGAAGAAAGGGCGATAGAGCAAATTGCGTTTGAAAAGGTTAAGACTCTTACTCCTGAAGCCTCAAAGGAAAATACTGATTACATTATTCGTCATGCTTCGGGAAAGAGACTTTCTCAAGAAAAAAAACTAGAAGCACTACACTATGCCCAAAATTAAAATACCCGAAGGGGGCATTAGTGTTTAATGGTAGCAGAGAAGAAGATTTTTTGTATTGCCTCTCGGATAATAAAGAGATATCTGTCTGCCGGGAGATAGGTAGAAGCATTGGATTCCCGACGCTGGAAGATGGCCTTTCAATCTTATCGAAGGATGAGCTTGCTGACAACTTGGCGTATAATAACATAAAGGTACAAAAGATAATTTTGTATTCGAAAAACGAGATATTTTATTTACTTTATTTAATTCTGTCTTCCTTTTGTAGGGCTTAATTCTTAGCAATGCACTAAGGGCTCAGAAAAACATTAAAGATGAAGGACACACAATGGCTCTGAACAACCTTCGTTCAGAGGTAATTGAATTAAGGAACGAAGGTCTTGAAAAAAACAAGATCTTGATTTCATTGATAAACAAAGTGAAAGAAGATGAAGCTAGTTTCAAGGCTCAAGCTGAGATTCAAAAGAATGAGATCGAGGACCTTCGGAAACAATTAGCCGAAGCCAAAGAAAAGTGCGGTCTCACAGAAGCTAACCGAGATATTAGTGAATATTGGAGAAACTATTTAGAAAAAACAGTTGAAGAACTTCGCGCGTCAAAAGAAAGATGCTTTGAAAATTTATTGGGCTGCGTGGAGAAAATAAAGGCTAGCTTTGCCAACGTGGGCGCTTATTCTAACGAAGATAACTTCATATGAGGTGACCCTGAAGGTATTATCGAATAGATAAGTGGAGAAGCTGAAGCTTTCGAAGAGATTTTAAGTGATCGCGGGGATGTCTATGCGTTCTCCGGTGCAAGGGGAATTTCAGCCATCCTGGAGAAGGCGGGATGCGACCATATCAAGACCCTGGCCCAGGCCGAAGCTGCCTTCTCCGTGGATGACACAAAGGATCCCTCGGCTGAAGCAAGCTTAATGGGCGGGAAATTTTACAATGACATCTGGGTAAATGGTGGCCGAGAGATGGCTCACAAAATCATGAAGAAAAGTGAGAAAGACATTCATGACGCCCGAGTACAAGCAAAACAGGCTGAAGAATCTGCAGAGTGCGAGAGACGCATAGGTATTGCTTTGCGGCATCCAGCTTCGGTATTTGTTTTTGTAGCTTCGGACTAATTAATTTTTACTGTAGCTAAATTATCTCCGCCACCGAAACCGTTTGACCCCCTAGCCGACCCAGAGACGAAGGAAGCACTGGAGATCATCAATATAGCCGAATCTATTGTTGGCAAAGTCGTTAATAAATTGTTGAATGAGGTTGTGGAGAAGGTCTTGAAGGAAGATTAGTTGTTATTGAAAAAACATTTTTAGATGGTCAATGTAGCTTTGTTGTAAAAAGACTGTAATATTTAATATGTATATCTTTGAATCTATTATGTAAATTATTTATAATTCACTTCTTTGTGATGCATGAAACTTTTATGTACATGCCGTTTTTGAGCCTTCGGCGAAAAAACACCTTCCCTTCTTTTCATGCTTCGTAAAGAAAAAGATCCATACTTCGTGAAAATATCCATGCTTTGTAAAGACAAAGGATTCCTTCTTTTGCAACAAAGTTGATGAAGCTGTATACTTTGTGCCTTAGCATATTTTTACTTTTATAAAGCATTCTCCGAAGATCGACTTCGTATTCAATTCGTGTCATTGGTGCGATATGATGTATGATGTGATGTTATGCGAGATGATGTGATGATATGATGCAAAGAATGATGCTAATGCCAAAGGCACACACTCACACACCCACGTTGAAACACACAATCTCTGCGTCCCCTTAGGAACAATCTCTTTGCCGTTTATTTTTCGGCTTCACCGCTTATTTTTTCGGTGTAAGTTCTGCATCCCCTTAGGAACGTCTTTTGAACTTCTTCGCCTTCTATTTCGGTGATATAAGTTCTGTATCCCCTTAGGAACGTCTTTTTAACTTCTTCGCCTTATATTTCGGCGGTATTTGGCTCTGCATTCCCTTTGGAACGACTTTTGAGCAGAAAACATACACTGCGCTCCCTTAGGAACGACTTTTTGTATCTTCGGCAGAACTTACGCTGCGCTCCCTTAGGAACGACTTTTTGTATCTTCGGTAGAATTTACGCTGCGCTCCCTTAGGAACGACTTTTTGTAATTTCGGCACTTTTTGAGCTTCGTAAGTCTGTGAAAAAGATATATTTCATTCTGATAAAAGCGAAACTATTATAGAGAATTAAAACTAGATTTACATTGCTTGTTTCTTAAAAAACAAAATGACATAAACCATAAAAGTATTTTGGGGGTAGGATATCGCTCAATAAATGTGCTATGATTCTGGTACAGTATTGTTGATGTGTGAGCTTTGGATTCCTCCCTGAACTCCCATTGTTGTTGGGTATTCTGGCGCCCTTCTGGCTGCTGGCTTCGGGAGTAGCTCGGTTGTAGTGGTGGTTGGGGTGGGAGTTATGGCCAGGAAGCCTGTGAATGGCTAGCCGAAGCAACAGAAGTTGTAGGATGATTGCCCACATACTCTGGTATATAAGGAGAGTGGCACGAAGCAGTGTGCAAGACCTGCTTCGGCTGATTTTGCCGAGCTTCGGCTTCTGCGATTTCCTTTTGCTTCTGAATAGTGATTTGGCACATTCTTGTAGTATGGCCCTTGTCCTCACCATAGAATAAACAGTAGATCTTCCTCGGTTGATCCCCATATCTTCCTCCGAAGCCCCTGGCGCCTCTGCCCCTTAGAGCTGGCAGCCTGAAAGAGCTTTGCTGTTGCCCCGAAGGTTGTGAGGTGTACTGTGACCTCTGAGGCTGACTTCCCTTGTCATCGCTCTGGTTGGAGCTGTGGATCAACCTGACATGCCTTGGGTGAATTCATCCTCCGAAGCCCCTAGTCATCTCAGAGAATCTGTAAGCTTCCTCCCTTCTTTGGCGGAAGTTGTTGTCAGTCCGAATGTACTCATCCATCTTCTGAAGCAGCTTCTCCAGAGTCTGTGGGGGCTTTCTTGCGAAATATTGAGCAGTAGGTCCTGGCCGAAGACCCTTGATCATGGCCTCAATGACAATTTCATTGGGCACTGTAGGTGCTTGTGCCCTCAGTCGCAAGAATCTTCGGACATATGCCTGAAGGTATTCTTCGTGGTCTTGCATGCATTGGAACAGGGCCTGAGCTGTGACTGACTTCATTTGAAAGCCTTGGAAACTGGTAACCAGCATGTCTTTGAGCTTCTGCCATGACGTGATAGTCCCTGGCCGAAGAGAAGAATACCATGTCTAGGCTACATTCCGGACTGCCATGACGAAAGACTTTGCCATGACTGCGGCGTTGCCCCCGTACGAAGATATAGTTGCTTCGTAACTCATCAGAAACTGCTTCGGATCTGAATGCCCATCATACATGGGAAGCTGGGGTGGCTTGTATGATGGGGGCCATGGAGTAGCCTACAGTTCTGCTGCCAAGGGAGAAGCATCATCAAAAGTAATAGTATCATGACTGAAATCATCATACCATCCATCTTCATTGAATAGGCCCTCTTGACGAAGCTCCCTGTGCTGGGGCCTTCGGTCTTGTTCATCTTGGACAAGATGACACACTTCTTCAGTAGCTTCGTCAATCTTCCTTTGAAGATCGGCCAGCCGGGCCATCTTCTCCTTCTTCCTTTGTACTTGTTGATGGATGATTTCCATGTCCCTGATCTCTTGGTCCAACTCCTCCTCCTGGAGTGTTGGACTGGTGGCCTTTCTCTTCTGGCTTCGAGCCTCTCGAAGAGAAAGAATCTCCTGATTTGTGTCTAGCGGCTGCAGTGCAGCAGCCCCTGGTGCAGTTATCTTCTTCGGTGGCATGACGAAGGTCAGTGCTTGCCGAAGGTGGTCGAATGAGTTCACCCACGGTGGGCGCCAATGTTGGGGACTTGTTCTCAAATACTATGAGTTAAGAACAAGGAAACACGAAAATAGGTTAATTGTTAATGTCCTTCGTCCTTCGAAACATTATCTCCTCAAGGATATAATGATCTTTGGACGAAGGATATGAAGGTCATACCTGCTCATCACAGTATGTATTAATGGCAGATGAAGCATGCACAACATAAGAGAGAACATGAACAATTGTATGATATAATCACGTACGTTTCTTATTATCATATTATAAATGAATAAGAACAATATTGAATTACATTCGTACCTTCAGCCTGACAGGAAATGAAAGTACAAGCGTGACGCAAGAGCGAGTACAAGTCAGCGTGAACAGTACGGGGGGCACTGTTCATCTATTTATAGGCATAGGACACAGCCTGTGTAAAATTACACTCATGCCCTTTACATTTACTATTGAATTTAGGATAATCCATTGAGGTCCATATAGCCTTTTCCCCTTTAAGTCGGTTCCTTTTTCTGTCGTTATGCCGAAGCTCCCTTGCGCGTGGCTTCGAGGCTGTGTCATCCTTCGTATTGTTCGTGCTTCTCACATTGTGTATGGTTTTGATCCGAGTCCGAAGGTACCTGTTCATATATTACACTTGGGAAATATTATCAAATCATGTTTTTAAGGACCTTCGGAAGACGAAGGCCCCCAACATTGGTGATCTCTCAGAAAGTGATACCGAATGTCTATGTGCTTAGTGTGGCTATGTTCAACGGGATTATCCGCCATGCGGATTGCACTCTCATTATCACATAGGAGAGGGACTTTTCTCAATTTGTAGCCATAGTCCCTAAGGGTTTGCCTCATCTAAAGTAGTTGTGCACAGCAATGGCCTACAGCAATATACTCGGCTTCAATGGTGGAAAGAGCTACTGAGTTTTGTTTCTTTGAAGCCCAAGACACTAGGGATCTTCCCGGAAACTGACAAGTCCCTGACTTGCTCTTCCAGTCAATTTTACATCCAGCATAATCAGCATCGGAATGCCCAATTAAATCAAAGGTAGATCCCTTGGGGTACCAAAGCCCAAACTTAGGAGTGTAAACTAGATATCTCATGATTCTTTTCACGGCCCTAAGGTGAACTTCCTTAGGATTTGCCTGGAACCTTGCACACATGCATACTGAGAGCATAATATCCGGTCATGAAGCACATAAATAGAGTAAAGATCCTATCATCGACTGGTATACCTTTTGATCTACGGTTTTACCTCCCATGTCGAGGTCGAGATGCCCATTTGATGGGTTTGGCATTCTTCATTCCAAACTTCTTAAGTATGTCTTGAATGTACTGGGTTTGGCTGATGAAGGTGCTCTCTTGTAGTTGCTTGATTTGAAATCCAAGGAAATACTTCAATTCCCCCATCATTGACATCTCGAATTTCTGTATCATTATCCTACTAAACCTTCACAAGTTGACTTGTTAGTAGACCCAAATATAATATCATCAACATAAATTTGGCATATAAAAAAGTCTTTAGCAATTGTTTTAGTGAAGGGGGTAGGGTCAGCTTTTCAAACTTTGAAGCCATTAGTGATAAGAAAGTCTCGTAGGCATTCATACCATGCTCTTGGGGCTTGCTTGAGCCCATAAAGCGCCTTTGAGAGCTTATAAACATGATTAGGATACTCACTATCTTCAAAGCCGGGAAGTTGCTCAACATAGACTCTTCCTTGATAGGGCTATTGAGGAAGGCACTCTTCACATCCATTTGATAAAGCTTAAAGCCATGGTAAGTAGCATAGGCAAGTAATATGCGAATTGACTCAAGCCTAGCTACGGGTGCATAGGTTTCATCAAAATCCAAACCTTCGACTTGTGAATAACCTTTGGCAACAAGTCGGGCTTTGTTCCTAGTCACCACACCATGCTCATCATGCTTGTTGCGGAATACCCACTTGGTACCTACAGCATTTTGGTTAGGACGTGGAACTAAATGCCATACCTCATTCCTCGTGAAGTTGTTGAGCTCCTCTTGCATTGCCACCACCCAATCTGGATCTCTTAGTGCATCCTCTATCATGTATGGCTCAATAGAGGACACAAAAGAGTAATGTTCACAAAAATGAGCAACTCGAGATCTAGTGGTTACCGCCTTGTGAATGTCACCAAGAATGGAGTTGATAGGGTGATCCCTTTAAATTGTTTGGTGGACTCTTGGGTGTGGCGGTCTTTGATCACGGATCTCTTGATCATCTTCCTTGTCTTCATTATCACCATCTCCCCCTTGATCAATGTCCTCCTCTTGAGGTGGCTCATCGTCTTGATCTTCGTCTTCTTCTTCTTAAGCCTGATCCTCATCTTGAGTTGGTGGAGATGCTTGTGTGGGAGATGATGGTGATCTTGTGCTTGTGGAGGCTCTTCGGATTCTTTTGGGCACACATCCCCAATGGACATGTTCCTTAATGCAACGCACGGAGCTTCTTCGTCATCTAATTAATTAAGATCAACTTGCTCCACTTGGGAGCCATTAGTCTCATCAAACACAATGTTACAAGAAACTTCAACTATTCTAGTGGACTCATTGAAGACTCTATATGCCCTTGTGTTTGAGTTATAACCAAGTAAAAAGCCTTCTACTGCTTTAGGAGCAAATTTATAATTTCTACCTCTCTTAATAAGAATATAGCATTTGCTCCCAAAAACTCTAAAATAAGAAACATTAGGCTTTTTACCAGTGAGGAGTTCATACGATGTTTTCTTGAGGATTCGGTGAAGATAGAGTCGGTTGATAGAGTAGCAAGCGATGTTAATCGCTTCCACCCAAAACCGATCCGGAGTCTTGTACTCATCAAGCATGGTCCTTGCCATGTCCAATAGAGTTCTATTCTTCCTCTGCACGACACCATTTTGTTGAGGTGTGTAGGGAGAAGAGAACTCATGCTTGATGCCCTCCTCCTCAAGAAATCTTTCAATTTGAGAGTTCTTGAACTTCGTTCCATTATCGCTTCTAATTTTCTTGATTCTCAATCCGAACTCTTTTTGAGCTTGTCTCAAGAATCTCTTTAAGGTCTCTTGGGTTTGAGATTTTTCCTGCAAAAGGAATACCCAAGTGAAGCGAGAATAATCATCCACAATCACAAGACAATACTTATTATCGCCGATGCTTATGTAAGCTATCGGGTCGAATAGATCTATGTGGAGTAGCTCAAGCGGCCTGTCGGTCGTCATGATGTTCTTGTGTGGATGATGGACTCCAACTTGCTTCCCTGCTTGACATGCGCTACAAATCCTATCTTTCTCAAAATGAACATTTGTTAGTCCTAAAATGTGTTCTCCCTTTAGAAGCTTGTGAAGATTCTTCATCCCAACATGGGCAACTCAGCGATGCCAGAGCCAGCCCATATTAGTATTAGCAATTAAGCAAGTGTCTAGTTCAGCCTTGTTATCATTAAAATCAACTAAATATAGCTGACCATCTAACACTCCCTTAAATGCTATTGAACCATCACTTCTTCTAAAGACAGTAACACCAATATCAGTAAAAAGACAGTTGTAGCCCATTTTACATAATTGAGAAACTGAAAGCAAATTGTAGTCTAAAGAATCTACAAGAAAAACATTAGAAATAGAAAGGTCAGGAGATATAGCAATTTTACCCAAACCTTTGACCAAACCTTGATTTCCATCCCCGAATGTGATAGCTCTTTGGGGATCTTCATTTTCTTATATGAGGATAACATCCTTTTCTCCCCTGTCATGTGGTTTGTGCACCCGCTATCGATTATCCAACTTGATCCACCGGATGCATAAACCTACAAAACAAATTTAGGTCTTGTTCTTAGGTACCCAAACGGTCTTGGATCCTTTCACATTAGAAACAAGCACCTTAGGTACCCAAACACAAGTCTTTGGACTCTTGTGTTTGTCCCCAACATATTTGGCAACTACTTTACCTGACTTGTTAGTGAGCACATAAGATGCATCAAAAGTCTTAAATGAAATGTCATGCTCATTTGATGCATTTACAATTTTATTTTTAAGCATTTTGATATGAGTGGAATGCCTAGAGGTGGATGCCTCATTACTATACAAATAAGCATGATGAGAAACAATATGAGGTTTTCTAGCATGGATTTTCCTAATTTTGTGCTCAGGATGGTTCTTAGGATATAAAATGTAACCCTCTCTATCCTAAACCATGGGAGCCTTACCCTTATCAAATTACATAGTTTCTTGGAGGCATTAAGTTTGGTGTTGCTTTGGCTCCCTTGTTGAAAGCCAATGCCATCCTTAATGTCAGGGCGTCTCCCATTATAAAGCATGCTTCAAGCAAATTTAAAATTTTCATTTTCTAGCTCATGCTCGGCAATTTTAGCATTTAATTTAGCTATGTGATATTTTTGTTCTTTAATCATGGCAAGGTGATCATCAATAGCTTCAATATTAACATCTCTACATCTAGTGCAAATAGTGACATGCTCAACAGTAGATGTAGAGGGTTTGCAAACATTCAATTCTTCTACCTTAGCATTTAAGCTAGCATTATCATCTCTAAGATAGGAAACTGAATCATTGCAAATGCTAAGCTCCTTAGTTAAGTTTTTATATTTTTCTACTTCTAGAGCATAAGCATTTTTCAACTTAACAAATTTTTTATTTTCCTTGACGAGCAAGTCCTCTTGGCATTCCAAGAGATCATCCTTCTCATTAATGGTTTCTACTAATTCATTTAATTTTTTATTTTGGTCCATGGTAAGGTTGGCAAAGAGAGAAATTAAATCATCATTATCATCACTAGAATTACCCTCATCATCAGATGTAGTGTATTTGGGGGTAACTCTAGAATGTACCTTCTTTTTCTTGCCATCCTTAGCCATGAGACACTTGTGTCCGACGTTGAGGAAGAGGAGTCCCTTGTTGATGGTGATGTTGGCGGCGTCCTCGTCAGAGGAGTTGGTGGAGCTCTCGTCGGAGTCCCATTCCTGTCCCATGTGTGCCTCGCCACCTTTCTTCTTGTAATACTTTTTCTTCTCCATCTTCTTCTTCCCTTTCTTGTCACCATCCCTGTCACTATCACTTGTATATGGACATTTAGCTATAAAGTGACCGGACTTACCACACCTGTAGCAAACCCTCTTGGAACGGGGTTTGTAGTCCTTCCCCTTCCTTTGTTTGAGGATTTGCCGAAAGCTCTTGATGATAAGAGCCATCTCCTCGTTGTTAAGCTTGGAGGCGTCGATTGGAAGTCTACTTGGTGTAGACTCTTTCTTCTTTTCTTTCGTTACCTTGAATGCAACGGGTTGCACCTCGGGTGTGGAGATGACGCCTTGCTCCAAGTTGACAACGTGTTTGGAGTCTTTGATCATAAGTTCAAAGCTCACAAACTTGCCAATCACTTCCTCGGGAGACATCTATTTATATCTAGATCCCCACAAATTAATTAAACTTGAGTAGGACTATGAAAAATGAGGGATCTTAGAATAGCCTTGACCATTTCATGGTCATCCCACTTGGTGCTCCCAAGGTTGCGCACTTGATTGACCATGGTCTTGAGCCGATTGTACATCGCTTGTGGCTCTTCTCCTTTGTTGAGGACGAAACGATCGAGCTATCCCTCAATCGTCTCCCACTTGGTGATCTTGGTCACCTCGTCCCCTTCGTGCGCTGTTTTGAGGATGTCCCAAATCTATTTTACATTTTCAACCCTTGCACCTTATTATACTCCTCTCGACACAAGGAGGCAAGGAGTATATAAGTTGATTGGGAGTTAAAATGCCTAATTTGGGTGGCCTCGTCTGAGTCGTAGTCCTCGTCGCCCACCTGTGGTGCCTGCACTCCAAACTCAACAATATTCCAAATGCTTTCGTGGAGTGAGTGAAAGGGAAATAGGGTCAAACCTTTTCCTATAAATAATTTTGGTGGTTGAATGCCCAACACAAATATTAGACTAACTAGTTTGCTCTAGATTATGTATTCTACAGGTGCATAAAGGTTCAACACAAACCAATAAAAAGATCAAGTTAGGGTTCAAAAGAAAGGAGCAAAAGAAACCGAAGAGAACCCTGGTCTGGCGCACTGGACTGTCCGGTGTGCCATCGGACAGTGTCCGGTGCACCAGGGGCCGTACAGTGTGAACTCTTCACCTTTGGGTTTCTCAGGCGCCGCTCCGCTATAATTCACCGGGCTGTCCGGTGTGCCACCGTATTGTCCGGTGTGCCAAGCGGAGCAACAGCTAACAGCGCAACGGTCGTCTGCAAAAGTGTGAACAGTGCGCGCAAAAGTCAGAGCAGGTGTCAGAGGCGTACCGGACAGCGAACAGTACCTATCCGGTGCTGCACCGGACTGTCTGGTGCGACATGGAGTCAACGCTCCAACGGTCAGAATCTTCAGAACCCTAACAGTTGGGTGACATGGCTGGTGCATCGGATTGTCCGGTGCGCCCATCGACAGAAAGCCTCCCCAACGGCTATGTGGTGGTTGAGGGCTATAAATACCCCCAACCACCACCACTCCAAGCATCCAAGTTTTTTAGACATCTCATTCAATACAAGAGCTAGTGCAACCAATACAAGACACAATTCAAAACAATCAAAGCCTCTCCAAGTCCCAAATTCACTCCAAACTCCTAGTGACCAGAGAGAGAGTTTTTGCTCATGTTCTTTGAGCTCTTGTTCTTGGATCGCTTTCTTCTTCTTCATTCTTGTTCTTTAAGTGACTTGTAATCAAAGCAAGAGACACTAAGTTTGTAGTGGTCCTTGCGGGGTCTAAGTGACCCGTTTGATTAAGGAGAAAGCTCACTCGGTCTAGGTGACCGTTTGAGAGAGGGAAAAGGTTGAAAGAGACCTGGTCTTTGTGACCACCTCAACGGGGACTAGGTTCTCAAGAACTGAACCTCGGTAAAACAAATCACCGTGTCATCCGCTTCATTTTCTTTTGATTTGTTTCCCCCTCTTTCTCGGACTCGGATTTTATTCTATCGCTAACCCTGGCTTGTAGATTGTGTTTTAAGTTGTAAATTTTAGATTCCGCCTATTCACCCCCCTCTAGGCGACTTTCAATTGGTATCAGAGCCCGGTACTTCATTAGAGTCTAACCACTCAAAGTGATGTCGAGAGATCATGCCAAGAGGGAGATCGTGACTGGGGACAAGTCCACAAGGCATGGGAAGGCTCCATCAAGGGAGTCCGGCAACAAGCTAAAGGAGGGATCACCTCCTCACAAGTCGCATCGGAGTGGCGATAAGAAAAAGAAGATGAAGAAGGTGGTCTACTATGAGACCGACTCTTCGTCGCCATCCACCTCTGGCTCCAACGCGCCGTCCGTCACTTCTAAGCGCCATGAGCACAAGAATGCCATTTCGATATCCCTGTATTTCTAAGCGTGCTCCTTTACTTTCCATTCCATTAGGCAAACCACCATTCTTTGATGGTGAAGATTATTGTATGTGGAGTGACAAAATGCGACATCATCTAACATCACTCCATGCAAGTATTTGGGACATTATTGAATTTGGAGCGCAGGTACCATCGGTGGGGGACGAGGGCTACGACTCGGACGAAGTTGCCCAAATCTGGCACTTCAACTCCCAAGCAACTACTATACTCCTCGCCTCTCTATGTCGAGAGGAGTATAATAAAGTGCAAGGGTTGAAGAGCGCCAAGGAGATTTGGGACGTGCTCAAGACCGCGCACGAAGGAGATGAGGTGACCAAGGTCACCAAGCAGGAGACGATCGAGGGGGAGCTCGGTCGATTCGTCCTCAACCAAGGAGAGGAGCCACAAGCAATGTACAACCGGCTCAAGACCTTGGTGAATCAAGTGCGCAACATCGGGAGCACCAAATGGGATGACCATGAAATGGTCAAGGTTATTCTTAGATCACTTGTTTTTCATAATCCCACTCAAGTTCAATTAATTCATGGTGATCCTCAATACAAGTTAATGTCTCCCGAGGAAGTTATAGGAAAGTTTGTGAGCTTTGAATTGATGATCAAAGGCTCCAAACAAATCATCAACTTGGAGCAAGGCGGCACCTCCACACCCAAGGTGCAACCTATCGCATTCAAGGCGACGGAGGAGAAGAAAGAAGAGTCTACATCAAGTAGGCTCCCCATCGACGCCTCCAAACTTGACAACGAGGAAATGGCGCTCTTCATCAAGAGCTTTCGCCAAATCCTCAAGCAAAGGAAGGGAAAAGATTACAAGCCCCGTTCCAAAAGGGTGTGCTACAAGTGTGGTAAGCCCGGTCATTTTATCACTAAATGTCCTATGTCTAGTGATAGTGACAGGAGCGACGACAAGAAAGGAAAGAGGAAGGGAAAGAAGAAGTACTACAAGAAGAAGGGCGGCGATGCCCACGTATGTCGGGAATGGGACTCCGATGAGAGCTCCACTGACTCCTCCTCCGACGAGGATGCCGCGAACATCACCGTCAACAAGGGCCTCCTCTTCCCCAACGTCGGCCACAAGTGCTTCATGGCAAAGGACAGCAAAAATAAGAAGGTAAAATCTAGAGCCTCCACCAAATATACAACATCTAGTGATGAGGCTAGTGATGATGAAGATGATTTGCTCACACTTTTTGCCAACCTTAACATGCAACAAAAGGAAAAATTAAATGAATTGATAGGAGCTATTCATGAGAAGGATGAACTTTTGGATAGCCAAGAGGAATTCCTTATTAAAGAAAACAAGAAGCATGTTAAAGTAAAAAATGCTTATGCTCAGGAAGTAGAGAAAAATGAAAATTTGACTAAGGAGCTTAGCATTTGCCATGACACTATTTCCCACCTTAGAACTGAGAATGCTAATTTTATTTCTAAGGTTGAAAAATTAAATGTTTGTGATGATTCAATTGTCAATCTTAAGAATGAAAATGCTAGATGTTGGGGACTTGTTCTCAAATGCTAAGAATTAAGAACAAGGCAACATAAAAAGTGTTAAATATTAAAGTCCTTCGTCCTTCAAGACATTATATCCCTTCGGACATAATGAATTCCGGACGAAGGTTACGAGGGAAAGAACCTTCATGAGCTCGATAGACAATAAAGAAGAACTCATATATCAAATACAAAGAATAATTTAAATATTATTATCAACTTATGTTTATTTGCATTATCATCTCCAAAATAACAAATTATAAATGTACCTTCGGATTAACGGAAAGTAAAGGTACAAGCGTGATGCAAAAGGCGAATGCTGAGTCAGTCTGAACAGTACGGGAGTACTGTTCATCTATTTATAGGCAAGGGACGCAGCCCGTGTAGAATTACATTTGTGCCCTTTACATGTATCAATAACTCTATAGTAATTCTTTGGGGTCTAATTTGCCTTTTCATCTTTAAGTCGGTTCCCCTTCTCTGCTATCATGCCGAAGCTTTTCTGCGCACAGCTTATACTTCGTCATAATCGCTTTTCGTCTCGCTCAGGCTTCGTACTGACCATACTCTTGTACACTCATGACCCGATTCCGAAGATACCTGTTCACATATTCCACTTGGAAAACATTGTTAAATCATGTTTTTGAGGACCTTCGGAAGCCGAAGGCCCCCAACAGTAGCCCCTCGCAATATTAATTTGCTAGAATGATAAATTCATATTGCGACATGGACGAAGGCCTTAAGCCGAAGGTCCGAAAAAACACCTTCCCTTTGCTAGAATAGCAACAGTC
Source organism: Zea luxurians (assembly GCA_029449295.1). NCBI lineage: Eukaryota > Viridiplantae > Streptophyta > Magnoliopsida > Poales > Poaceae > Zea > Zea luxurians. The sequence goes on from JAOPSE010000011.1 coordinate 19,108,689, forward strand.
ATTGACAAGCGGGACCCTCCAGTTTTCAATGCACTAGGTGTATAAATAAGAGCTTGCCACGAGTTTATTTGGCACGCTTTCTTGCTATCTACTCTTGCTCACTCGACTTTTTGCCTGCGCACAACAACGCTTGCTTGGCTTTTTAAATTTTTAAGCTTCGGATTTGAGAGCGCTTTCTCAGCGTTCACGAAGATGTCTGAAGATAAGAAAGTCGTTGCTGAATCGAAGCTGAGCCTTTCTGAGGAGATGCAACTCGGGTTTCTTCAATCAATGGCAAAGACCAACACAGAGAAAATCACTAGGGAGATTTTGGAGGGTTTATCTGAAGACACTGGAGACAGTGACAGCTATGATGTAGAAAGTGGGGGTGAAGACTCCGAAGATCGACCGTGGCGACCAAGTCACACAGTCTTCGGAAAATCGAGCATTAAACAGAGTCATCTTGATAACATGAGGGGAAGATATTTTCGAGACATGTCTACTGTAAGGGCAGATGACGGGGAGAAGACTGTGCCTACTCCCGAAGAGAATGAAGTCGTAATCGTCCGAAGCTTCTTAAAGGCTGGACTACGGTTTCCCTTGAGCAGTTTTGTTATAGAAGTACTGAAGATATTTGAAATCTATCTTCATCAACTTACTCCCGAAGCAATCATAAGAATGGGCATCTTCGTCTGGGCTATGAGGAGCCAAGGTTTAGAACCAAATGCAAAAAGTTTCTGCAACATACATGAGCTATTGTATGAGACAAAACCCTGGGGCAAAGAGCAGTATCACAACAATTTTGGCTGCTACAGCTTCGGCGCTCGGTCTGGGTCAAGCTGTCCCGTGCCAACCTTTCGAAAGAGGTGGCCCGGCGACTGGATGACGGAATGTTTTATGTAAAGAATGACTTGAAAACACGGGAAGATATTAAAGGTATCATTATGCGCCCTATCTGGCAACGCTTCGGCCTTCGGAGGCCGAAGGTAGAAATGAATGAAACAGCCAAAGAATGCCAGAGAGCCTTCGGTGTGGTTTGCTCTTTTATTAGGACAAGGGATTTGGTCCAAGAACACATTGCCTTCAGAATATGGCCACTTGTAGAAAAGTGGGAAATGCCGAAGGAGACCGTTAGAGAAACTAACGAAGGTGGATTAGTTAAGCTAAAATACACATTCCAATACGGAGATAAATTCGTCGAGCCAGATGATGAGTGGCTAAAAAGTATTGAGACCGTAAGTGATGAATTGCTTGGATTATACTCGAAGGCCGAAGACACTGCACTATCAGCGGCCTTCGAAGGCCGAAAGAAAAAGAGACTCAACCGAGTATTTGATGCAATTGGGTTTGTCTACCCGACTACCGTTATCCAACGCGGGGTCAAAAAAGAAAGAATACATCTTCTGCGAAGGAAGTTGCTTCAGCCGCTCCTAGCGAGCCGGCGCCGAAGAGGAAAAGGGTAAAGGTTCTCACACACCGGCCACGTTATATTGAACCGGCCACAGTGCCTGAGTTTGCCGGTGAGACCTCTTCGGCCACTGAAGCTAAAGAACCAACTCCCCTGCCAAATATTGAAGAGCTGACCGAAGTGTCGGCAACGGAAAAAATAGAAGAACCGAGGGCTGAAGAAACAAAGACATCAGAAGTTCTAAGTCCTTCAGCAAAAATTGAGGCAACAAAAAGCAAAAAGGGTCCAGCAGTGACCCCAAAAAGAAAAAGGATGGTTAATGTGCTGGATGTTTTGGAGACAATTAAGTCTTCAAGCACAACTCCGAAGAAAACTGTTGAATCTTCTGAAGTACATACTGAAGCATTTGATGCCGAAACCTCAAAACATCAGTCTGAGACTGAAGCTGGGCCTTCGGAGCCCACCAAGGTGAAATCCTTGGAAGTCGAAGAAACAGAAACAGCAGAACAAATTTTAGCTGAAGAAACTGGTACTGCCGCCCCCGAAGCATCTTCCGAAACCTTCGATTATATTCTTCGTCATGCTTCAGGGAAAAAACTGACTGAAAAAGAACAGCAAGAGGCCCAGTTTTACGCCCAAAAATTGAAATATCCAAAGGGGGCGTTGATATTCAACGGCAGTGGAGAAGAAGACTTTTTGAATTGTCTCCCTGACAGCAAGGAGATTTCTGTCTATCGGGAGATGAGCAAGAGCTTCGGATTCCCAACACTGGAAGACGGGCTCTCGGTGCTGTCGAAAAACGAGCTAGCCAACAGCCTAGCATATAATAGCTTAAAGGTACAGAGAATGAGATTTTCGTATTTTTTCTTGAAACCAAAATTTTTTGTTTGCTTAAATTTATTGACGCACACACATTTTTCTTTTTGCAGGGCCTTATACTTAGTAATGCCCTTAGGGCCCAAAAAGATGTCGAAGACGAAGGGTGTGTTATGGCCCTGAGCAACCTTCGTTCCGAAGTAATTGAACTAAGGAACGAAGGTCTCGAAAAAGATAAAATATTGCATTCATTGATAGATAGAATAAAAGAAGACGAAGCTACTTTTAAAGTTCAAGCTGAGGCTCAGAGGCGTGAAATTGAAGATCTCTGAAAACAACTGGCTAGAGCTAAAGAGGAACGCACACTTGAAGAAACGAAACGAGAACTCAGTGAACAATGGGCAAACCATTTGGAAAAAAGCGTTGAAGAGCTTCGTGCATCTAAGAAAAGATGCTATGAGAAATCTATAGAATGTGTTAAAAAAGTAAAGACCAGCTTCGCCAACGTTGGCGCTTTTTCAAGTGAAGAGAACTTCGCAAAGGGTGACCCCGAGGGCCCAATCGAATGGATCAGTCATGAAGCTGAGGCCTTTGAAGAAATTTTGAATAGCCGCGGAGACATATGTGCCTTTTCGGGTGCCAGGGAGATTGCTACCATTTTGGAGAGGAAAGGCTGTGAGCATGTGAAGTTTTTGGCACAATCCGAAGCCGCTTTATCCTCCGAAGATATAAAAGACCCCTCGGCCGAAGCAAGCCTGGTCGGTGGAAAATTTTTCACCGACATCTGGGACAATGGTGGCCGAGAAATGGCCCAAGAGATTATACGAAAAAGCGAAAAAGGCATTCATGACGCTAGAAAAGTAGCAGGGGCCGCTGAGAGAAGTGCAGAGCCTGAAGGGCAAATAGGTATTGGCTAGTGGTTTTTGACTCTTTGTTGTAATTTTTTGATTTCGAACTTGTTCGCGGTTTGTAATAGTAATATAGCCGTATCTTCTCCTCCGTCAGAACCTGCTGAACCATCTGCGGGCCCCCACGCAAAATGGGATGACGAAATTAGGAAAATGGCCGAAGCCATCATGGATAAAGTTGTTGATCAGCTACTAAACGAAGCTGCAGAAGTAGTTCTAAGGGAAGATTAGATGCTGCTGTAAAAACATTTAGAATATAATGTTTGTTGAGAAACATGTGTAATATTTTGTAACTTTGAATGTAATATATTAACTATTTATGGTTCTACTCTTTACGATGCATGAAACTTCATATACATACCGTTTTTGAGCCTTCGGCGAAAAAACACCTTCCCTTCTTTTCATGCTTCGTAAATAATATCCGTGTTCTCATATGATCAGCAACCAATCCTCGTAAAATTAATAACCAATAGATGTTTCCATTTGACGAAAGTATAATTCTTCAATAGCTATTTTTTGTGTCTTGCCACTTTTCCTTCGAAACAATTTTCGGATGTCGATACTGGGATCCCATTCTTTGCATTGTTGATGCAATATGATGTATGATGTTATGCTATGCGAATGATGTAATGATGTGATGTTATGCAAAGTGATATTTGCCGAAGGTTGACGTTTTACTTTCAGCGGAATCAGCGTTTATTTTTCGCTGTAAGCCTCCCTTGGGAGCTTCTTCGCCTTTTACTTTCAGCGGAATCAGCGTTTATTTTTCACTGTAAGCCTCCCTTAGGAGCTTCTTCGCCTTTTACTTTCAGCGGAATCAGCGTTTATTTTTCGCTGTAAGCCTCCCTTAGGAGCTTCTTCGCCTTTTACTTTCAGTGGAATCAGCGTTTATTTTTCGCTGTAAGCTCTGCATTCCCTTCGAAACGACTTTTGAGCAAAAAACTTACTCTGTGTTCCCTTAGGAACGACTTTTTGGTGCTTCGACTAAATTACGATGCATTCCATAGAACAAAATTTTTGACAATTCGAAGGTCCTCCTTGTCGTCATAAATTCTTATGCTTCCGCAACTTAAGCCTGTGGAGAAGATATATTTTCATTATGGTAAAAAGCGAAACTGTTACAAGAGATTAAAAACAACAAAAAAGCACTTAAACCTCCCATAAGTGTTTCTTAAAAAAGAAAATAATACTGAATGCGAAAAACTGCTGTCGAGATAGGATATTTGTCAGTAAATATGCTTCGACTCTGGCACAGTGCTATTGACTGTGTGAGCTTCGGACTCTTCTCTGAAGTCCCGTTGAAGGTGAGCGTGCTGGCTCCCTTCTGGCTGCTGGCCGTGTTGCATTGGTGGTGGAGGTGGAGGCTGTTGCCAAGATGCTTGGGGTTGGCTTGCCGAAGCAACAGAAGCTGCAGGGTGGTTGCCTACATATTCTGGAATGTAAGGCGAATGGTACGAAGCAGTATGCATGACTTGCTTCGGCTGACTCTGTTGTACTGCAGCTTCTGCTATCTCCTTTTGCTTCTGGATGGTAACATGGCACATCCTGGTGGTATGGCCCTTGTCCTCACCACAGAATAGACAATAAATTTTCCTTGGCTGATCCCCAAATCTTCCTCTGAAGCCCCTGGCGCCTCTGCCCCTTGGAGCTAGCGGCCGGAAAGAGCTTTGCTGCTGCCCCGAAGCTTGCGAGGAGTACTGCGGTCTTTGCTGCTGACTCCCTCTATCATCACTCTGAGCAGAGTTGTGAATTGACCTGACGTGCCTTGGATGGAATCTTCCTCCGAAGCCCCTGGTCATTTCGGAGAACCTGTATGCTTCCTCCCTTCTTTGGCAGAAGTCATTGTCAGCTCGAATATATTCGTCCATCTTCTGGAGCAGCTTCTCCAAAGTTTGAGGAGGCTTCCTGGCAAAGTATTGAGCTGAAGGTCCTGGCCGAAGCCCCTTAATCATGCCTCAATGACAATTTCATTGGGCACTGTTGGTGCTTGTGCCCTCAGACGCAGGAACCTTCGGACATACGCCTGAAGGTATTCTTCGTGGTCCTGGGTGCACTGGAATAAAGCTTGAGCAGTGACCGGCTTCGTTTGAAACCCTTGGAAGCTGGTTATCAGCATATCCTTCAGCTTTTGCCATGAGGTGATTGTTCCTGGCCGAAGAGAGGAGTATCAGGTTTGTGCAACACTCCTGACAGCCATGACGAAAGACTTTGCCATGACTGCAGTATTGCCACCATACGAAGATATGGTTGCTTCATAACTCATCAAGAATTGCTTCGGGTCTGAATGACCGTCGTACATGGGGAGTTGGGGTGGCTTGTAAGACTGGGGCCAAGGTGTAGCCTGCAGTTCTGTTGATAGAGGAGAAGTCTCATCAAAAGCAAAATTTCCATGATGAAAATCCTCATACCAATCGTCCTCGTTGTAGAAGCCCTCCTGATGAAGCTCTCTGCGCGAAGGCCTTCGGTTCTGGTCATCTTGAGCAAGATGACGAACTTCTTCAGAGGCTTCGTCTATCTGCCTTTGTAGGTCAGCTAGACGAGCCATATTTTCCTTCTTCCGTTGTACCTGTTGATGGAGCATCTCCAAGTTTTGGATTTCTTGATCCAAGTCGTCCTTCGGAGGCGTCGGACTGGTGGCCTTCCTCTTCTGGCTTCGGGCCTCCCTAAGAGAAAGGACATCCTGATTGGGATCCAGCGGCTGCAGAGCGGCAGCCCCTGTTGCTGAAGCTTTCTTTGGCGGCATGTCGAAGGTGATGCTTGCCGAAGGTGTTCAAAACTCAAAAAATGAAAGTGAGTTCACCGGAGGTGGGCGCCAATGTTGGGGACTTGTTCTCAAATGCTAAGAATTAAGAACAAGGCAACATAAAAAGTGTTAAATATTAAAGTCCTTCGTCCTTCAAGACATTATATCCCTTTCGACATAATGAATTCCGGACGAAGGTTACGAGGGAAAGAACCTTCGTGAGCTCGATAGACAATAAAGAAGAACTCATATATCAAATACAAAGAATAATTTAGATATTATTATCAACTTATGTTTATTTGCATTATCATCTCCAAAATAACAAATTATAAATGTACCTTCGGATTAACGGAAAGTAAAGGTACAAGTGTGATGCAAAAGGCGAATGCTGAGTCAGTCTGAACAGTACGGGAGTACTGTTCATCTATTTATAGGCAAGGGACGCAGCCCGTGTAGAATTACATTTGTGCCCTTTACATGTATCAATAACTCTATAGTAATTCTTCGGGGTCTAATTTGCCTTTTCATCTTTAAGTCGGTTCCCCTTCTCTGCTATCATGCCAAAGCTTTTCTGCGCACAGCTTCGTGATCATCTTATCCTTCGTCATAATCGCTTTCCGTCTCGCTCAGACTTCGTACTGACCATACTCTTGTACACTCATGACTCGATTTCGAAGATACCTGTTCACATATTCCACTTGGAAAACATTGTTAAATCATGTTTTTGAGGACCTTCGGAAGCCGAAGGCCCCCAACACTAGATTAATTACTAAGATTGTTAAATTGAATGAATCAATTTCTAGCCTTAAAACTGAGAATGATAAATTAATTTCTAAGGCTAAAGATTTGAATGTTTGCAATGATTCTATTTCCAATCTTAGAAATGAGAATGCCATTTTACATGATAAGATTGATGAATTAAATGCTTGCAAACCCTCTACATCTACTATTGATCATGTCTGTTGGGGGCCTTCGTCCTTCGAAGGTCCTCAAAAACATGATTTGACAATGTTTTCCAAGTGGGTTATGTGAACAGGTATCTTCGGACTCAGAATTATGAACATGAAGTACGGTCAGGACGAAGCCTGAACCAGACGAAGGGGGATTAAAATGGAGGACGGGCTGATTACCAAGCTCCACGAAGGATGGTGCACAGCCGAAGCTGTGCGCAGGGAAGCTTCATCGCGATAGCAGAGAGGGGAACCGACTTAAAGATGAAAAGACTACTTGGGCCTTGACAGATTTCCATAAGTCATTGGCAAATGTAATGGACATGAATGTAATTTTACGTGGGCTGCGTCCCGCGTCTATAAATAGATGAACAGTACTCCCGTACTGTTCACGCGGATCTGGCATTTACTTTTGCGTCATCCGTGTACTTTTGTCTTTCTGCAATCCGAAGGTACACTTGTAATTTGAAGTCATTTCTATTGATATACGATAATAAAATAGAAATGACATGATAATAAAGTTTAAATGTTTATATTACTTTTAATGTTGCTCATAAGTCCTTCGTCATAAATTATCGCACTTACGAAGGTATATTATTTGTGACCTTCGTCCGGAATACATTATATCCTGAAGGGAAATAATGTTTCGAGGGACGAAGGACCTCATCATTTAACACTTTTTATGTTGCCTTGTTCTTAATCCGAAGCATTTGAGAACAAGTCCCCAACATTGGCGCCCACCGTGGGTGAACTCACTTCCATTTCGAGTTTTTCGAACACCTTCGGAAGCTATAGACCCTCACTATGGCGCCGAAGAAAGCTTCAGCGACTGGGGCTGTAGCACTGCAACCGCTGGACCCCAACCAGGAGACCGTCTCTCTTCGGGAGGCCCGAAGCCAGAAGAGGAAGGCCGTCAGCCCGACGCTTCAGGAGGATGAACTAGACCAAGAGATCAGGGATATGGAGATGCTTCATCAACAGGTGCAGAGGAAAAAAGAAAAGATGGCCAGGCTAGCTGAGCTGCAAAGGCAGATAGACGAAGCTTCTGAAGAAGTCCGTCATCTTACCCACGATGAGCAGAACCGAAGGCCTCAACAAAAAGACCTTCCTCAGGAGGGCTTCTTCAATGAAGATGACTGGTATGACAATTTCCATCATGGAAATTTTGTTTTCGATGATGCTTCTCCTCTGTCCGCTGAGCTGCAGGCTACACCTTGGCCTCCGTCCTATAAGCCACCCCAGCTTCCCATGTTTGATGGCCATTCAGACCCGAAGCAGTTCTTGATGAGTTACGAAGCAACAGTGTCTTCGTATGGTGGCAATGCTGCAGTCATGGCAAAGTCTTTCGTTATGGCCGTCAGGAATGTTGCTCAGACCTGGTATTCCTCCCTTCGACCAGGAACGATCACTTCATGGCAGAAGCTGAAGGATATGTTGTTAACCAGCTTTCAAGGATTTCAGACGAAGCCGGTCACTGCTCAAGCCTTGTTCCAGTGCACTCAGGATCATGAAGAATACCTTCAGGCGTATGTCAGAAGGTTCTTGCGTTTGAGGGTGCAAGCACCAACGGTGCCCAATGAAATTGTCATCGAAGCCATGATCAAGGGGCTTCGTCCTGGACCTGCAGCTCAATACTTTGCTAGGAAGCCCCCTCAGACTCTGGAGAAGCTGCTCCAAAAGATGGACGAGTACATTCGTGCCGACAATGACTTTCGCCAAAGAAGGGAGGAGGCTTTCAGATTTTCTGAAATGACCAGGGGCTTCGGAGGAAGATTTTATCCGAGGCATGTCAGGTCCATCCACAACTCCACTCAAAATGATGATAAGGGGAGTCAGCAGAACAGACCGCAGAGCTCCTCACAGGCTTCGGGGCAACAACAAACTTTCTTCCGGCCACCAGCTCCAAGAGGCAGAGGCGCCAGGGGCTTCGGCGGAAGATTTGGAGATCAACCAAGGAGGGTATTTTGCTTATTCTGTGGTGAAAACAAGGGCCATACCACCAGGATGTGCCATGTTACCATCCAGAAACAAAAGGAGCTAGCAGAAGCTGCAGCGCAACAGGGCCAGCCGAAGCAGGTCATGCATACTGCTTCATACCATCAGCCTTACATCCCGGAATACGTGGGCAACCACCCTGCAGTTTCTGTAGCTTCGGCGAGTCAACCTCAAGCTTCATGGCAACAGCCCCCGCCCCCACCTCCGCTGCAACAAGGCCAACAGCCAGAAGGGAGCCAATATGTTCCGCACCAAAGGGATCTCAGAGAGCAATCTGAAGCTCGCACAGTCAATAGTACTGTGCCAGAGTCGAAGCACATTTATTGACAAATATCCTACTTTGATAGCAGTCTTTTCCGTTTAGTTCTATTTTCTGTGTAATAAAGAACATTTCAGTTTTCATGTAATAGTTTCGTGGTTGGTTATCAGGAAAACCTATCTTCTCCACAGGCTTAAGTTGCTGAAGCTTAAAAATTTGCGGTAACAAGGAGGACCCTCGAATTATTAAAAATCCTTCGAAGCAACAAAAAGTCGTTCTAAGGAACGCAGAGTAAGTTGCCGAAGTTACAAAAAGCCGTTCCAAAGGGAGCGCAGTGTAAGTTTTTTGCTCCAAAGACGTTCCTAAGGGAATGCAGAGCATACAGCGAAAAGTCAACGCTGATACCGCCTAAAGTAAAAGGCGAAGAAGCTCCAAAGACGTTCCTAAGGGAATGCAGAGCTTACAGCGAAAAGTCAACGCTGATACCGCCTAAAGTAAAAGGCGAAGAAGCTCCAAAGACGTTCCTAAGGGAATGCAGAGCTTACAAATATATTTTGTGTGTATCTTCGGAACAAACGTCATTTGCATAACATAACATCATCACATCATTTTGCATAGCATAAGCATCATACATCATGTTGCATATGGCAAAAGAAGGGGACACACTATCAACCTTCGAAAGGACGCTTTGAGAAAGCGAAAATCGTGTAAAGTCACGAGGGAATACAATGATAATCTTCGGAATACAGCTTCGGAGAATGTTTTCACAAAGCATGGACGTGCTTCATCAGAGTAATATCGAAATTGCACAGCTTCGGAGAATGTTTTCACGGAGCGTGGACGTAAGTCATCAGAATAGTTTTAACGGAGAATGTCTTCTTCACGAAGCATGAAAAGAAGGGAAGGTGTTTTTTCGCCGAAGGCTCAAAAATGGTATGTATGTAGAATTTCATGCATCGTAAAGAATCGAATAATGAAAAGAGACTTGTATATTACATTCAAATGTACAAAATATTACATAGATCACACTTCAAATGTTTTTTCTAATAACACTTAGTCTTCTCTTAATACTACTTCGGCAGCCTCATTTAGAAGTTGTTCAACAACTTTATCCATGATAGCTTCGGCCATTTGTTTGATTTCGTCATCCTCTTTTGTGTGAGGGTCAACAGACGATCCAGCAGGTTCTGAGGGAAGAGAATATTTTTGCATTACTATTACAAACCGCGAGCAAAGTTTGAAATAAAAATTACAACACAATAAGAGCGACTAATTAATACCTATTTGCCCTTCGGCAACTTCTGTCACTTTCCTAGCATCATGGATGCCTTTTTCACTCCTTTGAATAATTTCTTGCGCCATTTCTCGGCCGCCGTTGTCCCAGACATCAGTAAAGAATTTGCCACCAACCATGCTTGCTTCGGCCGAGGGGTCTTTGATGTCTTCGGAGGATAAGGCAGCTTCGGACTGAGCTAAAGATTTTACATGTTCACAACCTTTCTTCTCCAAGACAGTAGCAACTCCCCTGGCGCCCGAAAAAGCGCAGATGTCACCGCGGCTACTCAGGATTTCCTCGAAGGCCTCTGCTTCGTGACTGATCCATTCTATTGGACCTTCGGGATTGCCTCTTGAGAAATTCTCTTCACTGGAAAATGCGCCCACGCTGGCGAAGCTGGTTTTAATTTTCTTTACGCATTCCATGGATTTTTCGAAGCATTTTTTCTTAGAAGACCGAAGCTCTTCCACGGTTGCTTCCAAATGATCAGCCCATTGGTCGCTGCATTCCCGTCTTGTTTCTTCAAGTATGCGTTCTTCTTTCGCCCGGGCCAATTGCTTCTGAAGATCTTTAATTTCGCATCTCTGAGCTTCGGCCTGAACCTTTGCAGCAGCTTCGTCCTTTTTTATTTTGTCTACTAATGTAAGCAGAATTTTATCTTTTTCTAGAGCTTCGTTTCTCAGTTTAATAACTTCTGAGCGTAAATTGTTGAACGCAATTTCATAGCTCTCATCTTCGGCACTCTTTTGTGCTCTTAATGCGTTGCTTAGGATTAAGCCCTATACGAAAAAGAATCCATATAAGAATAAAAGAATGAATTATGTATTAAAAAAAAAATTTTCAAGTGTCTAATTCCCATACCTTTAGGCTATTGTACGCAAGACTGTCCGCGAGATCCTCCTTTGTCATAGCACATAATCCAGCTTCGAGCTTCGGGAACCCCATACTTCTAGCCATCTCTCGGCAGACAGATAGTTCTTTATTATCAGGAAGGCAGTACAGGAAGTCATCTTCATTTGTCCCATTAAACACTACTGCCCCCTTCGGATATTTTAGCTCTCTGGCATAGTAGTTGGCTTCGTAAGTCTCTTCTTCAGATAATCTCTTCCCCGAAGCATGTCGTACGATGTAATCGCATATGCTGGAAGGAGCTTCGGGGGCGGCAGTGTCAATTTCTTCAACCAAATTTGGTTCTGATATTTTTGTTTCCAAAGATTGTTCCTTGGTGGGCTCTAAAGGCCCAGCTTCAGCTTCAGGTTGTTGCTTCGAAGCTTCGGCAACTACAGCTTCGGTAGACACTTCAGCAACTTCAATAGTCTTCTTTGGAGTTGTGCTTGAAGACTTAATTGTCTCCAAAACATCTAGCACGTTCACCATTCTTTTTCTTTTCGGGGTCACCGACGGGCCCTTTTGATTTTTTATTGTTTCGACATTTGCTGAAGGACTTAAGATTTCCGATATTTTTGGCTCTTCAATCTTCGGTTTCTCTGCTTTTTCTGCTGAAGGCGCTTCAGTCTTTTCTTCCATCTTCGGCACTGGAGCTGGTTCTGTAGCTTCAGAGGCCAAAGAGACTTCACCAATAAATTCTGGCACTGTGGCCGGCTCAATAAAACACGCTCGGTGAGTGAGCACCTTTATCTTTTTCCTTTGCGGCGCTGGCTCGCTAGTGGCACTCGTGGTAGCTTCTGTCGCAGGAGAAGTATTTTTTCTTTTGCGACCCGACACCGGATAGTGATAGTCAGGGTAGACAAACCCGACTGCGTCAAATACCCGGTTGAGCCTTTTCTTCTTTCGGCCTCCGAAGGCTGCTGATAACGCAGTGTTCTCGGCCTTTGAGTACACCCCAAGCAGTTCGTCACTTAATGTTTCAATGTTTTTCAACCAGTCGTCATCAGGTTCAACAAATTTATCCCCGTATTTGAATGTGTATTTCAGTCTGACCAGTCTGCCTTCGTCGGACTCTTTGATGGTCTCCTTCGGCATTTCCCACTTTCCTGCAAGTGGCCACACCCTGAAGGCAATATGTTCTTGAATCAAGTCCCTTGTCCCAATAAAAGAGCAGACTACGCCGAAGGCTCTTTGGCATTCCTCGGCTGCTTCATCCATTTCAACCTTCGGCCTTCGAAGTCCGAAGCGTTGCCAGATGGGGCGCATAATGATACTCTTGACATCTTCTTGCGCTGTTAAGTCATTCTTTACATAGAACCATTCAGTCATCCAGGCTCCGGGCCACCTCTTCCGAAAGGTCGGCACAGGGCGGCTTGACCCGGAGCGGGCACCGAAGCTGTAGCACCCAAAGTTGTTGTGATATTGTTCTTTCCCCCAGGGCTTCGTCTCATATAACAACTCATGAATGTTGCAAAAGCTTTTAGCATTTGGTTCTAAACCTTGGCTTCTCGCAGCCCAGACAAACATCCCCATTCTTATGATAGCTTCGGGAGTAATTTGATGAAGGTAGACTTGAAATGTCTTCAGCACTTCAATAACAAAGTTGCTTAGGGGGAATCGAAGCCCAGCCTTGAGAAAGCTTCGGAAGATTACGACTTCATCTTCTTCGGGGGTGGGAGAAGTCTTTTCTCCAGCATCAACCCTCACAATAGATATATCTCGAAAATACCTCCCCCTCATATTATCAATATGATTCTGCTTAATAGTGGTTTTCCCGAAAACCGTGTGACTTGGCCGCCATGGTCGATCTTCGGACTCTTCCCCACCACTTTCTACATCATAACTGTCGCTGTCACCAGTATCTTCGGACAAACCTTCAAGAATCTCCTTGGTGATTTTCTCCGTATTGGTCTCCGCCATCGCTATAAGGAACCCCAAGTTCTTCTCTTCGTCGAGACTCAGCTTCGTCTCAGCAGGGATCTTCTTACCTTCAGACATCTTCGGAAACGCTAAAAAACTGTTTTCAAGGCCGAAGCTTCAAAATCAAAAAGATCAGCAAATCTTAGTGCACAAGAGCTAAAAATTTAGTGGGCCGAAGCAGATGGCAAGTGTGCGTACCAAATAAGTTTGTGGTATGATCTTATTTATACCCCCAGGGCGTTGAAAATTGAAAGACCCCGCTTGTCAGTAAATGTTGCTATTCTAGCAAAGGGAAGGTGTTTTTTCGGACCTTCGGCTCAAGGCCTTCGTCCATATCGCAATCTGAATTTATCATTAACAAATTAATATTGCGAGGGGCTACTGTTGGGGGCCTTCGTCCTCCGAAGGTCCTCAAAAACATGATTTGACAATGTTTTCCAAGTGGGTTATGTGAACAGGTATCTTCGGACTCAGAATTATGAACATGAAGTACGGTCAGGACGAAGCCTGAACCAGACGAAGGGGGATTAAAATGGAGGACGGGCTGATTACCAAGCTCCACGAAGGATGGTGCACAGCCGAAGCTGTGCGCAGGGAAGCTTCGTCGCGATAGCAGAGAGGGGAACCGACTTAAAGATGAAAAGACTACTTGGGCCTTGACAGATTTCCATAAGTCATTGGCAAATGTAATGGACATGAATGTAATTTTACGTGGGCTGCGTCCCGCGTCTATAAATAGATGAACAGTACTCCTGTACTGTTCACGCGGATCTGGCATTTACTTTTGCGTCATCCGTGTACTTTTGTCTTTCTGCAATCCGAAGGTACACTTGTAATTTGAAGTCATTTCTATTGATATACGATAATAAAATAGAAATGACATGATAATAAAGTTTTGTCGGCGTTCCGAGACCGGGGGGTCCCTGAGCCGACGAGTGAGAGTGCCGCGTGCCCCAGCCCAGATGGGTCGAGCGCGTGGGCGAGCGCGAAGGGGGGAACAGAGAGAGAGGTCGGTGGCCGGAGCCGGGTCGTGAGGGAGTCGGAGAATTCCCGCGGCCTTCGTGTTCGTCCCGCGCCCAGGTCGGGTGCGCTTGCAGTAGGGGGTTACAAGCGTCCGCGCGAGGTGAGGGGAAGCGAGCGGCCCCGAGAGAGCGCCTGCCCCTGCCCTTCGTCCCCGCGAGGCCAACCTTCTCTAAGAAGGCCCTGGTCCTTCCTTTTATAGTCGTAAGGAGAGGATCCAGGTGTACAGAATGGGGGTGTAGCAAGGTGCTACGTGTCTAGCGAGGGAGAGCTAGCGCCCTATGTACATGCCAAGGTGGCAGCCGGAGAGATCTTGGCACCCTGTTGGTGTGGCGTCGTGGCTGTTGGAGGAGTAACGGAGCCGGACGGGGGGACAGCTGTCGAAGTGGCTGGGCCCTTGCTGACGTTCTCCTGCTTTCGTAAGGGAGCTGAGAGCCGCCGTCGTCATGATCTAGCGGGGCGCCATCATTGCCTATCTGGCGTAGCTGTCCAGATGGGACGCCGGTCTTGTTCTCTGCGACCCAAGTCGGCTCAGGGCAGGGTGATGATGACGCTTCCTGTTGACGTGGCGGTCTCGTGTCCTAGGTCGGGCGTCGTGGAGGCTCCTCCGAAGCCGAGGTCGAGTCCGTCCTGCAAGACAGAGGCAGAGTCCGAGCCCTGGGTCGGGCGAGGCGGAGATCGTTCGGCAGAGGCTGAGGCGGAGTCCGAGCCCTGGGTCGGGCGAGGCGGAGGTCGCCGTCTTCCGGGGCCTTAGCCCGAGTCCGAGCCCTGGGTCGGGCGGAGCGGAGTTCGCCGTCTTCCGGGGCTTCCGGGGCCTTAGCCCGAGTCCGAGCCCTGGGTCGGGCGGAGCGGAGTTCGCCGTCTTCCGGGGCCTTAGCCCGAGTCCGAGCCCTGGGTCGGGCGGAGCGGAGTTCGCCGTCTTCCGGGGCCTTAGCCTGAGTCCGAGCCCTGGGTCGGGCGGAGCGGAGTTCGCCGTCTTCCGGGGCCTTAGCCCGAGTCCGAGCCCTGGGTCGGGCAGAGCCTCCTATGGCACCTCTGGCGAAGTCTGGTCGCCCGTCGGTCTTACCTTTTGCGTTAAACGCCCCGGTGACTGGGTCGGTTGGCGCGGTGATTTAGTCAGGGTTTCTTCTTATCGAAGGCGGGGCCTAGGGCGAGCCGGAGATGCGTCTACCGTGAAAGAGGAGGCCTCAGGCGAGACGGAGTCATCTTAGGGTCGGCTGCCCTCGCCCGAGGCTAGGCTCGGGCGTGGCGTGGTCAAGTCACTCGTATGGACTGATCCCTGACTTAATCAAACCCATCAGGCCTCTGCAGCTTTATGCTGATGGGGGTTACCAGCTCAAAATTAGGCGTCTTGAGGGTACCCCTAATTATGGTCCCCGACAGTAGCCCCCGAGCCTCGAAGAGAGTGTTAACACTCGCTTGGAGGCTTGCGTCGCACTTTTTTGCAAGGGGACCAGCCTTTCTCGGTGGTGCTTTGTTCCGGTGGGTGCGCGCGAGCGCACCCGCCGGGTGTAGCCCCCGAGGCCTCGGAGGAGTGGTTTCACTCCTCCGAGGTCTTAATGCCTTGCGTAATGCCTCGGCTGGTCTGGCGGTTCCCTCATGCGAGCAGGGCGTAACCCAGGTGCACTGTCGGGGCCCAAGTTCTCGAGCTGGTATGTTGACGCTGTCAACGGTTCGGCCGGAGCCGGGTTTGCGAGAGCAGCCCCCGAGCCTTCGCACGGAGCGAGAGGACGATCAGGGACAGACTCGACTTTTTATATACGCCCCTACGTCGCCTTTCCGCAAGGAGGAGGGGGGGAGTGCGCCATGTTACCCTCGATGGGCACCGAACATGGTGTCTCCGGTGAGCTGCAATCGGGTAATCCGAGTGGACGTCCGTGCCCCGTTCGTTGGGGGTCGGCTAGGGGCCCGGAGGCACGCCCAAAAGTACCTGCGGGTGATCTGCCGGACCCGGTCCCCTAGCGACGGGGTCCGAGGGCTCGTTGCCTCCCTCTGATGGGATTCCGTTACAGAGTCGTTCCCGCTGGTCTCGGAAATGTCCTAGGGTACCTCGGGAGCGCAGCCCGAGCCTTGGTTATGTATCGAACGTACCCCTGGTCATCCCTCGCTCGGCGTCTGAGGCGACTGTGAACCCTTCGACAGGCCAGCCTTCGAACCCCTGATCAGTAGGGGGCACGGAGCCCGAGTAGCCTGAGGCGGTCGTGAGTCCTTTCGGGGGCCGACCTTCGAACCCCTGACCAGTAGTGGGTGTCGGGCCCACGCGATCTGAGGCGGCTGTTGAACCCTTCGGGGGGCCAGCCTTCGAACCCCTGATCAGTAGGGAGGCTCGGAGCCTAGTTCCTTCACGGGGAAGGATCCCTTTGGGGTTATCCCCCTTCTCGGTCCCTGTTGCAAGAGATAGAGAAAGAAGGAAAAGGGAAAAAGGATTCGAAATTGAACGTCGTGGCGTACCTTTTTCGGCGCGGTTGTTTTGGCGAAGGCGAAACGTCACCAGCCGCTCCCGCCCGTAGCGCTGTCCGTCGAGCCGCGGAGTTAATGCGCCGGGGTGAGTAGTTGGTGAGGTTGCCGTTGCGCGTGCGCGAGCCGTTCGAGGTACGGGTCACGGGCGCGTCGTCTTCACGCCGTGAGAGGGGGTTCTCTTGCCGCCTCCGGATGGGACATGAGCTTGGCAGACGGCGTGACCGCTGCTCTCGCGCGCCTGCCACCGTCATTACTGCCGGCCCATTTTTGACCACTTTTGACCGCTGCGCCAGGCTGGCGCTGCTGGGTCGCGGGCTGGGTCGCCTCGAATCGCGGTATCGGTTCCGCAATCGAGGAGGTGCGGTGGTGGAGCAAGTGGCACAGCGGTTCGCATGCAGCGCCCGGCGCGCCAGTTGCACGACGCGTGGGCTTGAGCCGTCGCGCTGGCCTGTCAGGAGTCGGAGAGGCGCGTCCACTTGGCGCGGTTGCATGCCGCCTGCATGGCCGCCTCCCCCTTTCGCCCGCTGGTCCGGGTAAAAGTGGAGGGTTGCTCGTAACCGCTGGGCGGTCGCGTGCGTCGTGCGCGACGGTTCGGCTTCTTCTGCTTAGAGCCGGTCTGCATGACAGGCGGGCCCCAGCCCCCGCGCCGTAGGGAAGGGCTTTGGAGGCGTGTTGGAGAAGACTCAGCCCGTGACGGTTGAAGGCGCAAGCAGGGGGAGTTGCCTTTAAAAGGAGGGCGACCCCCTTCGTAAGGTGACCATGTCTCCTACCTCCCCTATGCATTGTGTCTCTCCATCTTCCGAGCCCCCGGATGGGGGGAAACCGCCGTCTTTTCGCTCCATCGCTGGAGGAACGCAACTCCGTGGGAGTTGGTACCTTTCAGCCATCGTTCGGCTTCAAGGATTTTCATCAGGCAGCCCAGCGGCTCCCCTCCGCTGGTGATCACCCAAGATGGTGGCCTCCAGCTCCCGAATGGGGAGGGGCAAACCGGGCTGCGGTCCCGGCCCCGCCCTCAGTGTTGAGGGTGTTCGTCATCCTCACCGGGGCGGGGAGCGAGGCGAGCCGGGGCTGCACCTTCTACGCGGGTCGGCGGGCCACCTCATTTTCCAGCTTCTGGTGGTGGCAATCGCCTTTTAGCCCCACGGCGGAGACATCCTCCAGTCATGCTGGGGAAGGAGAACTGTTGCTGCCCAGCTAGGATGCAACATTCCGTCTTCCTCCTCGCATTTGTGGCGAGGACGGCTGCGAGGATCTGCCGGGGTGCTTAGGGGCGTCCCGCGTTTGCTGGTGATTCGCCCAGAGCTTGTCGCTCCACGGGCTTCCCTGGCGGGGAGGTTGTCCGTACCCGCGGGGACGGAACCGGAGTTCCGTCTGTAATGGCACTTTGAGTGCCGGGTTTTTGTTCATTTCGACTTTCGGGGCCTGAACATGTATGTAACTCCGGCACAGAGCCGTGTTTTTTCCTCATTTCCGAGCGCTAAGACTCGTCCGCTGATTGTCTGAACCGCCTCACCAAGCGTGAGTTGCCCCGTGTCAAGGTGACGAGTGAGGTATCCGTATCCCGGAGGCGTAGGAATCCCTCGGC
Source organism: Zea luxurians (assembly GCA_029449295.1). NCBI lineage: Eukaryota > Viridiplantae > Streptophyta > Magnoliopsida > Poales > Poaceae > Zea > Zea luxurians. Next base: position 19,126,896 of record JAOPSE010000011.1, read on the forward strand.
TCGGTCGGACCTGTTGTCCGAGGCTCCTCTAGCTTAGTTAAAGAGACCCCTCGGCCGTTCTTCGACGAGCCGAGGCCAGGGGTAGCGATATCAGCATGAGCAGAGGCGTTGTTGGCTCGGAAATGAAACCTGGTTGGCCGGAGCCTAGCCGGGTTGTCTGTTGGCAGGATCGACGTCGGAGCTGATCAGCCGAGGCTTCGGATCGAGCTGGCGCCCTCGGAAGGTGGTCGGCTGAGGCCCCGGAGGTGGCCGGCCGAGCCGTCCGCTCGGGCCGGGTTCTCGGAGAAGTCCCTGGCAGAGATTGCTCGAGCGTGGTGATGACGTCGTCCTTCGGAGCAGAGGCCCTCGGACCGCGTTGCCGCCCGAGGCTAGGTCGGGCCTTGCCGAAGGTGCTGTCGATGCCGAGGGTGTCGTCGCCCTCTTCCAGCGTCAAGATCCGAGCCTGCAGGGTCAAATCGTCTTGTAGCGTGGGCCTTGCGCAGCCGTTGAGGCCAGAACACATACCCTTGTTGCGTTATAAAGCTGCGTCTCTTTTCCTCTCGTTTCGAGTATCTGGACCTTTTGGTCGGTAGCAGGGATGTTAGTGCGAGCAAGAGTTGCTTCTCGCGGAAGGTGATGAGTGAGGTATCCGTATCCCGGAGGCGTGGGAGTCCCTCGGCTCGGTCGGCCTTGCCGCTTACGCGTACTTTTACCCGCCCATGAAGCCCTGTCACCGACTTGGTCGAGAAGGCTTGAAGAATCGCTTCGACAGAAGAGCTCCCGTACGTAAAGACTCGTTCGATCCGCGGATTCGCCTTATCCGAGCGCGAGTTACTTATCGCAGAAGGTGATGAGTGAGGTATCCGTATCCCGGAGGCGTAGGAGTCCCTCGGCTCGGTCAGCCTTGACTGCTTACGTGTACTCCATCGTTTCCAGGACCCACTTTTCGAAGTAATCAAAAAGCACGACAGATGTTCTGGTAAAAGAGATTTTCTTTTCGAGGAAAATTTTGACGCAGAGGGGGCTTCCCCCCTTTTAGCCCCCGAGGGAGGGTCGGGCTCTGCCGAGGCGAGGCTGACCCTTCCTTGTTGACTAAACTTTGCATGGGTGCGAGGTATATAAACAACTTGGAAACATCTTAAGGGTAGAAGCGACGTAGCTGTTGGATGTTCCAAGCGTTGCCGTAGACCTCGCCTTGACTGTTGGCCAGCTTGTACGTTCCGGGCTTCAGAACTTTGGCGATGATGAACGGCCCCTCCCAGGGGGGCGTGAGCTTGTGCCTCCCTCGGGCGTCTTGCCGCAGCCGAAGCACCAGATCGCCCACCTGGAGATCTCGGGGTCGGACCCCTCGGGCGTGGTAGCGTCGCAGGGACTGCTGATACCGCGCCGAGTGTAGTAAGGCCCTGTCCCGAGCCTCGTCCAGCTGGTCCAGCGAGTCTTCTCGGCTAGCTTGGTTGCTTTCTTCGTTGTAGGCCCTCGTCCTTGGGGAGCCGTATTCCAGGTCCGTGGGCAGGATGGCCTCGGCCCCGTAGACCAGGAAGAACGGCGTGAAACCCGTGGCCCGGCTTGGCGTCGTCCTCAGGCTCCAGACCACCGAGGGGAGTTCCTTCATCCATCGCATGCCGAACTTGTTGAGATCATTGTAAATTCGAGGCTTGAGCCCCTGTAGAATCATGCCATTGGCACGTTCTACCTGCCCATTTGACATGGGGTGAGCTACGGCGGCCCAGTCTACCCGGATGTTGTGATCATCGCAAAAATCCAAGAATTTTTTGCCGGTGAACTGGGTGCCATTGTCGGTGATGATGGAGTTCGGGACCCCGAAGCGATGGATGATGTTGGTGAAGAATGCCACCGCCTGCTCGGACCTGATGCTGTTCAGGGGTCGGACCTCGATCCACTTGGAGAATTTGTCAATGGCGACCAGCAGGTGCGTGTAGCCCCCGGGCGCCTTCTGCAGAGGGCCGACGAGGTCCAGACCCCACACAGCGAAGGGCCAGGTGATGGGTATCGTCTGCAGAGCCTGAGCGGGCAGGTGGGTCTGCTTCGCATAGAATTGGCACCCTTCGCAGGCGCGGACAATTCTAGTGGCGTCAGCCACCGCCGTTGGCCAGTAGAAGCCTTGGCGGAAAGCGTTCCCGACGAGGGTTCGAGGTGCTGCATGATGACCGCAAGCCCCCGAGTGTATTTCCCGCAGGAGTTCCTGACCTTCGGTGATGGAGATACATCGCTGGAGGATGCCCGAGGGGCTACGGTGGTAGAGCTCCTTCTCATCGCCCATCAAGACGAACGATTTGGCGCGTCGCGCTACCCGCCGAGCCTCGGCTCGGTCGAGGGGCAGTTCTCCTTGGCGGAGATATTGCAGGTACGGAGTTTGCCAATCTTGATCTGGCACGACCCCGTTCTGCTCCTCCTCGATGCGCAGCGCTTCGCCCTCGGGCTCCGAGGGTTCCTCGGGGTGAGCCGAGGATGGCTCGGGCCGGGCCGAGGTCACCTCGGACGAGGCCGAGGGTGCTTCGGGCTCGGGCGCGTCATCTATCTTGACGGAGGGTTGGTGCAGATCCCGGGAGAAGACGTCTGGGGGAACCGTCGTTCGCCCCGAGGCTATCTTCGCCAGCTCGTCCGCAGTCTCGTTGTAGCGCCGGGCGATGTGGTTAAGCTCGAGCCCGTAGAACTTGTCTTCCAGGCGTCGAACCTCCTCACAGTAGGCCTCCATATTCGGGTCGCGGCAGAGGGAGTTCTTCATGACTTGGTCGATGACGAGCTGCGAGTCGCCACGCGCATCGAGGCGTCGGACCCCTAGCTCGATGGCGATTCGCAATCCATTGATCAGAGCCTCGTACTCAGCCACGTTGTTGGACGCCGGGAAATGGAGGCGGAGCACGTAGCGCAGGTGTTTTCCGAGGGGCGAGACGAAAAGCAGGCCCGCGCCAGCTCCCGTCTTCATCAGCGACCCGTCGAAAAACATGGTCCAGAGCTCTGGTTGGATCGGAGCCGTTGGCAACTGGGTATCGACCCATTCGGCTACGAAATCCGCCAGTACCTGGGACTTGATGGCCTTCCGAGGGGCGAACGAGATTGCCTCGCCCATGATTTCCACCGCCCACTTCGCGATCCGCCCCGAGGCTTCTCGGCACTGGATGATCTCCCCCAGGGGGAAGGATGACACCACAGTCACCGGATGGGACTCGAAGTAATGTCGCGGCTTTCGCCTCGTCAGGATCACTGCATATAGCAGCTTCTGGACTTGCGGGTAGCGGATCTTGGTCTCGGACAGCACTTCGCTGACGAAGTAAACTGGCCTCTGAATGGGCAAAGCATGCCCCTCTTCCTGCCTTTCGACTACGATCGCGGCGCTGACCACCTGAGTGGTTGCGGCGACGTAGACCAGGAGGGTTTCTCCATCAGCTGGGGGTACCAAGATGGGCGCCTGGGTGAGGAGCGCCTTCAGGTTCCCGAGGGCTTCCTCGGCCTCGGGAGTCCAAGTGAAGCACTCGGCCTTCCTTAAGAGGCGGTACAGGGGCAGGCCTCTTTCGCCGAGGCGCGAGATGAAACGGCTCAAGGCCGCGAGGCATCCCATGACCCTCTGTACGCCTTTTAAGTCCTTGATGGGCCCCATGTTTGTGATCGCTGCGATCTTCTCCGGGTTGGCTTCGATGCCCCGCTCGGAGACGATGAATCCCAAGAGCATGCCTCGGGGCACCCCGAAGACGCACTTCTCGGGATTGAGCTTGACGCCCTTCGCCTTGAGACACCAGAATGTCAGTTCGAGGTCGGAGAGAAGGTCGGAGGCTTTCCTTGTCTTGACTACGATGTCATCGACGTAGGCCTCGACCGTGCGACCGATGTGTTCGCCGAACACATGGTTCATGCACCGCTGGTACGTTGCACCCGCGTTCCTCAAACCGAACGGCATTGTGACATAACAGTACATGCCGAAGGGCGTGATGAAAGAAGTCGCGAGCTGGTCGGACTCTTTCATCTTGATTTGATGATACCCTGAGTAGGCATCGAGGAAAGACAGGGTTTCGCACCCTGCAGTGGAGTCCACGATCTGATCGATGCGAGGTAGAGGGTAGGGGACCTTCGGACATGCTTTGTTGAGACCAGTGTAGTCTACACACATCCGCCACTTCCCCCCTTTTTTCCTCACAAGTACAGGGTTGGCAAGCCATTCGGGATGGAATACCTCTTTAATGAACCCCGCTGCCATCAGCTTGTGGATCTCCTCGCCTATCACCCTGCGCCTTTCCTCGTCGAATCGGCGCAGAGGCTGTCTGACCGGTCAGGCCCCGGCCCGAATATCCAGCGAGTGCTCGGCGACATCCCTCGGTATGCCGGGCATGTCCGAGGGACTCCACGCAAAGACGTCGGCATTTGCGCGGAGAAAGTCGACGAGCACTGCTTCCTATTTGGGGTCGAGCCCGGATCCGATCCGAATCTGCTTGGAGGTGTCGCCACTGGGGTCGAGAGGGACGGCCTTAACCGTCTCCGCTGGCTCGAAGTTGCCGGCATGTCGCTTCACGTCCGGCACCTCTCGGGAGAGGCTTTCCAGGTCGGCAATGAGGGCCTTGGACTCGGTGAGGGCCTCGGCGTACTCCACGCACTCCACATCGCATTCGAATGCGTGTTTGTACGTGGGGCCGACGGTGATGACCCCGTTGGGGCCCGGCATCTTGAGCTTCAGGTAGGTGTAGTTGGGGATGGCCATGAACTTCGCGTAGCATGGCCTCCCCAACACTGCGTGGTAGGTTCCTCGGAACCCGACCACCTCGAATGTCAAGGTCTCCCTTCGGAAGTTGGAGGGTGTCCCGAAGCAGACAGGGAGGTCGAGCTGTCCGAGGGGCTGGACACGCTTCCCGGGGATGATCCCATGGAAGGGCGCAGCGCCTGCTCGGGCGGATGACAGATCGACGCGCAGGAGCCTGAGGGTCTCAGCGTAAATGATGTTGAGGCAGCTGCCTCCATCCATCAGGACCTTGGTGAGCCTGACGTCGCCGATGATGGGATCGACGACGAGCGGGTACTTCCCTGGGCTCGGCACGTGGTCGGGATGGTCATCCCGGTCGAAGGTGATGGGCTCGTCGGACCAGTCTAGGTAGACTGGCGCCGCCACCTTCACCGAGCAGACCTCCCGACGCTCCTGCTTACGATGCCGAGCCGAGGCGTTTGCCGCATGCCCTCCGTAGATCATGAAGCAGTCGCGGACTTCTGGGAACTCTCCTGCTTGGCGATCCTCCCTTTTGTCGTCGTCGCGGGCCTTGCCACCCTCTGCGGGTGGCCCGGCCCGATGGAAGTGGCGCCGAAGCATGACGCACTCCTCGAGGGTGTGCTTGACGGGCCCCTGATGGTAGGGGCACGTCTCCTTGAGTGCCTTGTCGAAGAGGTTAGCACCTCCGGGGGGCTTCCGAGGGTTCTTGTGCTCGGCGGCGGCGACAAGGTCTGCATCGGGAACGTCGTGTTTCGCTTGCGACTTCCTCCTGCCTTTCTTCTTGGCGCCGCGCGGAGCAGACGCCTCGGGAGCATCTTCCGACGGGCGGCCCTGGGGCTGCTTGTCCTTTCGTAAGATGGCCTCGACCGCCTCCTGGCCGGAGGCGAACTTGGTGGCGATGTCCATCAGCTCGCTCGCCCTGGTGGGGGTCTTGCGACCCAACTTGCTCACCAGGTCACGGCAGGTGGTGCCGGCGAGGAACGCGCCGATGACATCGGAGTCGGTGATGTTGGGCAGCTCGGTGCGCTGCTTCGAGAACCGCCGGATGTAGTCCCGGAGAGACTCTCCCGGCAGTTGCCGACAGCTTCGGAGGTCCCAGGAATTCCCGGGGCGCACGTACGTGCCCTGGAAGTTGCCGGCGAAGGCCTGGACCAGATCTTCCCAGTTGGAAATCTGCCCCGGGGGCAGGTGCTCCAACCAGGCACGAGCGGTGTCGGAGAGAAACAGGGGGAGGTTTCGGATGATGAGGTTGTCATCGTCCGTCCCACCCAGTTGACAGGCCAGGCGGTAGTCCGCAAGCCACAATTCCGGTCTCGTTTCCCCCGAGTACTTCGTGATAGTAGTCGGGGGTCGGAATCGGGGCGGAAACGGCGCCCGCCGAATGGCTCGGCTAAAGACCTGCGGACCGGGTGGTTCGGGCGAGGGACTCCGATCCTCCCCGCTGTCGTAGCGTCCCCCACGCCTGGGGTGATAGCCTCGGCGCACCCTTTCGTCGAGGCGTGCCCGACGGTCACGATGAGGGTGCTCATCGCCGAGGTGGCCCGGGGCCGCAGGTGCGGTGTTGCGCGTGCGCCTGGTGAAGACCGAGGCTTCCCGCGTGAGTCGGGAAGTCGCGGCACGAGGTTCCGAGGGGTATCCCTGCCTTCGGGAGGCAGAGCTCTCGGCCCGCCGGGCCGCAGCGCCTTCCAGGAGATGCTTGAGTTCTCCCTGGATTCGCCGACCCTCGGTGGTTGATGACTCCGGCATCGCGCGGAGGAGCATCGCTGCAGCGGCCAGGTCTTGACCGGTTCCGCCGGATACGGGTGGCGGCCTGTCCCTGGCATCGTTGGCGATGCGGTGCTGGAGACCTTGGGGCAGGTGACGTATTCCTCCGGCCGGGGGTTGGCTCGCCCATACCTGCCCGATGTTCTGGCGGATTGCCTCGAGCGCTCCTGCTCCCTCATCGAGCCCGGCCTGCGCCCCACGGACTTGCTCGAGCTGTGGGTCGTGACCCCCCGCCGGAACGGGGACCACAGCTAGCTCCCGCGGGATGTCGGCGCGAGGCGCTGGCCTAGGGGGATCACCATCCTCCGGCATGCCGAGACAGCCGCCTCCGGAGGGATCCCCTAGCTCGATGTGGAAACATTCGTGGCTCGGGCCGCAGTCCTTGTCGCCAAGGCTGCGGCTGCCGTCGGAACAGTCGGAGAGGCAGTAGTCACATGCGGTCATGAAGTCCCGCATGGCACTAGGGTTGCTAGATCCGGAGAAATCCCAGCAGATGCTGGGGTCGTCATCTTCCTCGGACCCAGAGGGTCCGTAGGTCGAGACACCCGTCAATCGGTCCCAAGGCGACCGCACACGAAACCCCAGAGAGGTTGCACTCGCCTCAATGTGAGCGCCCGCCAAAGCGAGGTCGCCAGGCGGGCTGAGGCCGAGTCGAAATGACGAAAGATGGGGAGCAGTCGGTACCTTTTTGTCGACGAGGAGCGATGAAGTCACGTCGGGGGCTGACCGCGCCGTCGTCTTGGGTACGAGGGCGACGTCCTGCAGGCCCTCCGTGAGCGTGCTGGCGTCGTCCACTTGCTCGGGGTCGACGTGTTGCGGGGGGATGGCGCTCGCCTTTGCCTCGAACGCGAGGGTGACGCCTAGCGTGTCCTCCGTCGGGGCACTGGGGATGTCGATTTGCTCGACAGCCGCCGGAGCGCGGCCTCCCGCTCGGCCCTGGTTGCCCCGCCTCCTCCTCCTCCGATGGCGAGGGAGAGGATGGGGCGAGCTCGAAAGTTGTCCTTCCCCCACGCGGGAAAGACGTCGTCGATTCCGCCGCCGGCGGGCGGGCTGTCCGCCACCAATGTCGCTGTCGCGCGGCGGTGGAAGGAGTATCATGTCGTAGTTGCCGTCGAGAGACATGAACTCGAGGTTCCCGAAACGGAGCACCGTCCCGGGTTGAAGAGGTTGTTGGAGACTGCCCATCTGGAGCTTGACGGGAAATCGAACGTCAACACGCAGCAGGCCCCTACCTGGCGCGCCAACTGTCGGCGTTCCGAGACCGGGGGGTCCCTGAGCCGACGAGTGAGAGTGCCGCGTGCCCCAGCCCAGATGGGTCGAGCGCGTGGGCGAGCGTGAAGGGGGGAACAGAGAGAGAGGTCGGTGGCCGGAGCCGGGTCGTGAGGGAGTCGGAGAATTCCCGCGGCCTTCGTGTTCGTCCCGCGCCCAGGTCGGGTGCGCTTGCAGTAGGGGGTTACAAGCGTCCGCGCGAGGTGAGGGGAAGCGAGCGGCCCCGAGAGAGCGCCTGCCCCTGCCCTTCGTCCCCGCGAGGCCAACCTTCTCTAAGAAGGCCCTGGTCCTTCCTTTTATAGTCGTAAGGAGAGGATCCAGGTGTACAGAATGGGGGTGTAGCAAGGTGCTACGTGTCTAGCGAGGGAGAGCTAGCGCCCTATGTACATGCCAAGGTGGCAGCCGGAGAGATCTTGGCACCCTGTTGGTGTGGCGTCGTGGCTGTTGGAGGAGTAACGGAGCTGGACGGGGGGACAGCTGTCGAAGTGGCTGGGCCCTTGCTGACGTTCTCCTGCTTTCGTAAGGGAGCTGAGAGCCGCCGTCGTCATGATCTAGCGGGGCGCCATCATTGCCTATCTGGCGTAGCTGTCCAGATGGGACGCCGGTCTTGTTCTCTGCGACCCAAGTCGGCTCAGGGCAGGGTGATGATGACGCTTCCTGTTGACGTGGCGGTCTCGTGTCCTAGGTCGGGCGTCGTGGAGGCTCCTCCGAAGCCGAGGTCGAGTCCGTCCTGCAAGACAGAGGCAGAGTCCGAGCCCTGGGTCGGGCGAGGCGGAGATCGTTCGGCAGAGGCTGAGGCGGAGTCCGAGCCCTGGGTCGGGCGAGGTGGAGGTCGCCGTCTTCCGGGGCCTTAGCCCGAGTCCGAGCCCTGGGTCGGGCGGAGCGGAGTTCGCCGTCTTCCGGGGCCTTAGCCCGAATCCGAGCCCTGGGTCGGGCGGAGCGGAGTTCGCCGTCTTCCGGGGCCTTAGCCCGAGTCCGAGCCCTGGGTCGGGCGGAGCGGAGTTCGCCGTCTTCCGGGGCCTTAGCCCGAGTCCGAGCCCTGGGTCGGGCAGAGCCTCCTATGGCACCTCTGGCGAAGTCTGGTCGCCCGTCGGTCTTACCTTTTGCGTTAAACGCCCCGGTGACTGGGTCGGTTGGCGCGGTGATTTAGTCAGGGTTTCTTCTTATCGAAGGCGGGGCCTAGGGCGAGCCGGAGATGCGTCTGCCGTGAAAGAGGAGGCCTCAGGCGAGACGGAGTCATCTTAGGGTCGGCTGCCCTCGCCCGAGGCTAGGCTCGGGCGTGGCGTGGTCAAGTCACTCGTATGGACTGATCCCTGACTTAATCAAACCCATCAGGCCTCTGCAGCTTTATGCTGATGGGGGTTACCAGCTGAGAATTAGGCGTCTTGAGGGTACCCCTAATTATGGTCCCCGACAAGTTTAAATGTTTATATTACTTTTAATGTTGCTCATAAGTCCTTCGTCATAAATTATCGCACTTACGAAGGTATATTATTTGTGACCTTCGTCCGGAATACATTATATCCTGAAGGGAAATAATGTTTCGAGGGACGAAGGACCTCATCATTTAACACTTTTTATGTTGCCTTGTTCTTAATCCGAAGCATTTGAGAACAAGTCCCCAACAATGTCACTATTTGTACTAGATGTAGAGATATTAATGCTGATGCTATTCATGATCACCTTGCTTTAATTAAACAACAAAATGATCATATAGCTCAACTTACTGCAAAAACTAATGAGCATGAAATTGAGAATGAAAAATTTAAATTTGCTAGAGGCATGCTCTATAGTGGGAGACGCCCTGGCATTAAGGATGGCATTAGTTTCCAACAGGGAAGCAATGTCAAAATTAATGCCCCTAAGAAATTGTCTAACTTTGTTAAGGGCAAGGCTCACATGGTTCAGGATAACGAGGGTTACATTTTATATCCTGCTGGTTATCCTGAGCACAAAATTAGGAGAATTCATGCTAGAAAACCTCACACTATTTCTCATCATGCATTCATGTATAAGAATGAGGCATCTAGCTCTAGGCATTCTACTCATGTTAAAATGCCTAAAAAGAAAACTCCTATTGCATCAAATGAGCCTATTATTTCATTTAAGACTTTTGATGCTTCTTATGTGCTGACTAACAAATTAGGCAAAGTAGTTGCCAAATATGTTGGGGCCAAACACAAGGGATCAAAGACTTATGTTTGGGTGCCCAAGGTGCTGGTTTCTAACATCAAAGGACCCAAGACTGTTTGGGTACCTAAGAACAAGGCCTAAATTGTTTTGCAGGTTTATGCATCCGGGGGCTCAAGCTGGATAATTGATAGGGATGCACAAACCATATGACTGGGGAGAAAAGAATGTTCTCCTCCTACGAGAAAAACGAAGATCCCCAAAGAACTATCACATTCGGGGATGGAAATCAAGGTTTGGTCAAAGGACTTGGTAAAATTGCTATATCTCCTGACCATTCTATTTCCAAAGTTTTTCTTGTAGATTCTTTACATTACAATTTGTTTTCTGTTTCACAATTATGCAATATGGGCTACAACTGTCGTTTTAGTGATACTGGCGTTACTGTGTTTAGAAGAAGTGATGATTCAATAGCATTTAAGGGAGTGTTAGAGGGTCAGCTATACTTAGTTGATTTCAATAAAGCTGAACTTGACACTTGCTTAATTGCTAAGACTAATATGGGTTAGCTCTGGCATCGCCGACTAGCCCATGTTGGGATGAAGAATCTTCACAAGCTTCTAAAGGGAGAGCACATTTTGGGACTAACAAATGTTCATTTTGAGAAAGACAAGGTTTGTAGCGCATGTCAAGCCAGAAAGCAAGTTGGCGCCCATCATCCACACAAGAACATCATGACAACGGACAGGCCGCTCGAGCTACTCCACATGGATCTATTCGGCCCGATAGCTTATATAAGCATCGACGAGAGTAAGTACTGTCTAGTTATTGTGGATGATTATTCTCGCTTCACTTGGGTATTCTCTTTGCAGGATAAATCACAAACCCAAGAGACCTTAAAAGGATTCTTAAGACGGGCTCAAAATGAGTTTGGCTTAAGGATCAAAAAGATAAGAAGCGACAATGGGACAGAGTTCAAGAACTCTCAAATTGAAGACTTTCTTGAGGATGGGGGCATCAAGCATGAGTTCTCTTCTCCCTACACACCTCAACAAAATGGTGTAGTGGAGAGGAAGAATAGAACTCTATTGGACATGGCGAGGACCATGCTTGGTGAGTACAAGACACTAGACCGGTTCTGGGCCGAGGCGATTAACACCGCCTGCTACTCCATCAACCGGCTCTACCTTCACCGAATCCTCAAGAAGACATCTTATGAACTCCTAATCGGTAAAAAGCCCAATGTTTCATATTTTAGAGTCTTTGGTAGCAAATATTTTATTCTTGTTAAAAGAGATAGAAAATCTAAATTTGCTCCTAAGGCGATAGAAGGCTTTTTACTAGGATATGATTCAAACACAAGGGCATATAGAGTCTTTAACAAGTCCACTGGACTAGTTGAAGTTTCTTGTGACATTGTGTTTGATGAGACTAATGGCTCCCAAGTGGAGCAAGTTGATCTTGATGAATTAGATGATGAAGAGGCTCCGTGCGTCGCACTAAGGAACATGTCCATTAGGGATGTGTGTCCTAAAGAATCCGAAGAGCCCACTCAAGCACAAGATCAACCATCATCTTCAAATCAAGCATCTCCACCAACTCAAGATGAGAAACAGGCTCAAAATGATGAAGAAGAAGATCAAGAAGATGAGCCACCTCAAGAGGAGGACAAGGATCAAGGGGGAGATGAAGTTGATCAAGACAAGGAAGATGATCAAGAAATTCAGGGTCAAAGACCGCCACACCCAAGAGTCCACCAAGCAATCCAATGAGATCACCCCGTGAACTCCATCCTTGGTGACATTCATAAGGAGGTAACCACTAGATCTCGTGTTGCTCATTTTTTTGAACATTACTCTTTTGTATCCTCCATTGAGCCTTACAGGATTGAGGATGCACTAAGAGATTTGGATTGGGTGTTGGCAATGCAAGAGGAGCTCAACAACTTCACGAGGAATGAGGTATGGCATTTGGTTCCATGTCCTAATCAAAATGTTGTAGGTACCAAATGGGTATTCCGCAACAAGCAAGATGAGCATGGTTTGGTGATAAGGAACAAAGCCCGACTTGTGGCCAAGAGTTATTCACAAGTCGAAGGTTTGGATTTCGATGAAACTTATGCACCCATAGCTAGGCTTGAGTCAATTCGCATATTACTTGCCTATGCTACTTACCTTGGCTTCAAGCTTTATCAAATGGACGTGAAGAGTGCATTTCTCAATGGACCTATTAAGGAAGAGGTCTATGTTGAGCAACCTCCCGGCTTTGAAGATAGTGAGTACCCTAATCATGTTTATAAACTCTCAAAGGCGCTTTATGGGCTCAAGCAAGCCCCAAGAGCATGGTATGAATGCCTGATAGATTTTCTAATCACTAATGGCTTCAAAGTCAGAAAAGTCGATCCTACTCTCTTTACTAAAATTGTTGCAAATGATTTGTTTGTATGCCAAATTTATGTTAATGATATCATATTTGGGTCTACTAACAAATCTACTTGTGAAGAGTTTAGTAGGATCATGATTCAAAAATTCGAGATGTCAATGATGGGGGAGTTGAGATATTTCTTAGGATTCCAAATCAAGCAACTCCAAGAGGGCACCTTCATCAGCCAAACGAAGTATATTCAAGACATTCTTAAGAAGTTTGGAATGAAGGATGCCAAGCCCATCAAGACACCCATGGGAACCAATGGGCATCTCGACCTCGACACGAAAGGTAAATCCGTAGATCAAAAGGTATACCGGTCGATGATAGGATCTTTACTCTATTTATGTGCATCTCGCCCGAATATTATGCTTTCCGTATGCATGTGTGCAAGGTTCCAAGCCGATCCTAAGGAAGTTCACCTTAGGGCCATCAAGAGAATCATGACATACTTAGTTTACACTCCTAAGTTTGGGCTTTGGTACCCTAGGGGATCAACCTTTGATTTGGTAGGATATTCCGATGCCAATTGGGCAGGGTGTAAAATTGATAGGAAGAGCACATCAGGGACTTGTCAGTTTCTGGGGAGATCCCTGGTGTCTTGGGCTTCAAAGAAACAAAATTCTGTAGCCCTATCAACCGCTGAAGCCGAGTATATTGCTATAGGCCATTGTTGTGCGCAATTACTTTGGATGAGGCAAACCCTGAGGGACTATGACTACAAATTGAGCAAAGTCCCTCTCCTATGTGACAATGTGAGTGCTATCCGCATGGCGGAGAATCCCGTTGAACACAGCTGCACTAAGCACATAGACATTCGATATCACTTTTTGAGGGATCACCAACAAAGGGGGATATCGAGATAGTCTATATTAACACCAAAGACCAACTAGCCGATATCTTTACCAAGCATTTAGATGAGAAAACCTTTAGCAAACTTAGGAATGAGCTAAATATACTTGATTCTTGGAATTTTGATTGATACATTGCACACATTGCTCATTTATATACCTTTGATCATATCTCTTTCATTTGCTATGACTAATGTGTTTCCAAGTGTATTCTTATGCCAAGTCGTAGATTGAAAGGGAAATGGAGTACTCGACGAAGACAAGGCTTCCACTCCACTCTACCGGTATCATTTACCCTTCGTCGTCACCCCACCATCCTTCACATTGGTATAATCTATTCACTTGTACCAATGGGGGGAAATGTAAAGGGCTCTCCAATGTCTCTGTTTTTTGGCGATTAATGCCAAAGGGGAGAGAGTATTAGCCCAAAGCAAAAGGACCGCACCACCACCAAATTTTAAAAGAAATATTTCAAATTAGTATATTAATGTGTTTTCAAAAGGGGGAGAAAGTTATTAGTATTTTCAAAAAATTGAAAAACCCTCTTGAACACTAAGGGGAGAATTTCATTCTGGGGAGTTTTGTTGTAGTCAAAGGAAAAGCATTTGAAACAGGGGGAAAAATTTCAAATCTTGAAAATGTTTCTTGCAATCTTATTCATATACCTTTGACTATTTGCAAAAAACCCTTGAAAAGAATTTCCAAAAGAATTTGCAAAAACAAAACAAGTGGTGCAAAAGTGGTCCGAAATGTTAAATAAAAGAAAGCAACCATGCATATCTAATAAAACTGTAAATTGGTTTAATTCTAAGCAACCTATGCACTTACCTTATGCAAACTAGTTCAATTCTGCACTTATACATTTGCTTTGGTTTGTGTTGGCATCAATCACCAAAAAGGGAGAGATTGAAAGGGAAATAGGGTCAAACCTTTTCCTATAAATAATTTTGGTGGTTGAATGCCCAACACAAATATTGGACTAACTAGTTTGCTCTAGATTATGTATTCTACAGGTGCCGAAAGGTTCAACACAAACCAATAAAAAGATCAAGTTAGGGTTCAAAAGAAAGGAGCAAAAGAAATCGAAGACAACCCTGGTCTGGCGCACCGGACTGTCTGGTGTGCCACCGGACAGTGTCCGATGCACCAGGGGCCATACAGTCTGCCTTTGGGTTTCTCAGGCGCCGCTCCGCTATAATTCATCGGATTGTTTGGCGTGCCACCAGACTGTCCGGCGCACCAAGCGGAGCAACGGCTAACAGCACAACGGTCATCTACAAAAGTGTGAACATTGTGTGAACAGTACACGCAGAAGTCAGAGCAGGCATCAGAGGCACACCAGACAGTGAACAGTACCTGTCCGGTGCTGCATCGGACTGTTCGGTGCGACATGAAGTCAGCGCTCCAATGGTCAGAATCTTCAAAACCCTTACGGTTGGGTGACGTGGCTGGCGCACCGGACTGTCCGGTGCGCCCATCGATAGATAGCCTCCCCAACGGCTATGTGGTGGTTGAGGGCTATAAATACCCCCAACCACCACCACTCCAAGTATCCAAGTTTTTCAGACATCTCATTCAATACAAGAGCTAGTGCAATCAATACAAGACACAATTCAAAAGAATCAAAGCCTCTCCAAGTCCCAAATTCACTCCAAACTCCTAGTGACTAGAGAAAGAGTTTTTGCTCGTGTTCTTTGAGCTCTTGTTCTTGGATCGCTTTCTTCTTCCTCATTCTTGTTCTTTAAGTGACTTGTAATCAAAGCAAGAGACACTAAGTTTGTAGTGGTCCTTGCGGGGTCTAAGTGACCCGTTTGATTAAGGAGAAAGCTCACTCGATCTAGGTGACCGTTTGAGAGAGGGAAAGGATTGAAAGAGACCTGGTCTTTGTGACCACCTCAACGGGGACTAGATTCTCAAGAACTGAACCTCGGTAAAACAAATCACCGTGTCATCCACTTCATTTGCTTTTGATTTGTTTTCCCCCTCTCTCTCGGACTCGGATTTTATTCTAATGCTAACCCCGGCTTGTAGATTATGTTTTAAGTTGTAAATTTTAGATTCCGCCTATTCACCCCCCTCTAGGCGACTTTCAGTGAGGTTAGATGGTGCCTCATTTTATCACTCCACATACAATAATCTTCACCATCAATATATGGTGGCTTGCCTAGGGGTACCGAAAGTAGAGGAGCGCGTTTAGGAATGCGAGTATAGTGTAGAGGCATCTTACTATACTTCTTACGCTCGTGGCGCTTCGAAGTTGTAGACTCGGCGTCGGATATGGAAGGTGATGAAGACTCGGTCTCGTAGTAGACCACCTTCTTTATTTTCTTTTTCTTCTTGTCACCCTTCCTATGTGACTTGATGGAGGAAGAGGATTCCTCCTTGTACTTGTTGTCGGACTCCCTTGATAGAGTCCTTCTCGAGCCCATGGCCGTTGTTGTCGGTGACGATCTCCCTCTTGGCGTGATCTCCAGACATCACTTCGAGTTTGTTAGACTCTAAATGAAGCACTGGCTCTGATACTAATTGAAAGTCTCCTAGAGGGGGTGAATAGGTGAAACCTGAAATTTATAAACTTAAACACACACTAAGGCCGGGGTTAGCGTTAGAATTAAATCGGAGTTCGAAAGATAGTTCTCCTTGCTTAGAATTGCTCAATCAATGCGGATAACTTTTGGGAGCAAACTCAAATCAATATGAGCAAGGGATCTTTAGAGAGAGGAAAGAGGGGAAAATCAAGTGAGAATCAATGCAAGTGGACACGATGATTTGTTTACCGAGGTTCGGTTCCAAAGAACCTAGTCCCCGTTGAGGAGGTCACAAAGGCTGGGTCTATTCCAACCCTTTCCCTCTCTCAATCGGTCACACAGACCGATCGAGGCTTCTCCTTAATCACTTGGGTCACTAAGACCCTGCAAGGATCACCACACACTTAGGTGTCTCTTGCTAGCTTTACAAAGCACTTATGAGAATAAGAATAGAGAAGGAGAAAGCAATCCAAGCAACAAGAGCAACAAAAGAACATAAAAACACCCTCTCTCAAGTCACTAATGAATTGAGTTGATTTGGAGGCTTGGAGAGGATTTGATCTATTGAATGTGTCTTGGAGTGTAGTCTTTTGATTTTGCAATGAATGTGGAGTTCAAAAAACTTGGATGCCATTGAAGGAGGTGGTTGGGGGTATTTATAGCCTCCAACCACTTTCTAGCCGTTGGATGAGTTTGCTGGCGATGGGCACACCGGACAGTCTAGTGGTGCACCGGACATGCACTATTCACTGTTCGGTGCGTGCCACGTCAACACGCCCGTTGGGGTTTGGAGCGGTCGACCGTTGAAGTTGTTTGTCCTGTAGTTGCACCGGACAGTCTGGTGCCACACCGAACGGTGTGCTCTGACTTCTTTGCTCTGACCTCTATCGTGCACTATTCACAACTGTTCACTTTTGGCAGACGACCGTTGGCGCAGGTTACCATTGCTCCGTTGGCTCATCGGACATGTCTGGTGCACACCAGACAGTCCAGTGAATTATAGTGGAGCGCGCCCTGAGAAAACCCGAGAGTGGCATGTTCGCTTGGTGCTCGGCCTGGTGCTCCAGACACTGTCCGGTGCACACTGGACACTGTCCGGTGCGCCATTGGCAGCACACTCTCAAGTCCTTTGCTCCAAAATTATTTGAGTCCCCAACTTAAATTCTTTCTTGGTTTGTGTTGAACCTTATGCACCTGAGATAAATGACTTCTAGGCAAACTAGTTAGGTCACGTGGTTTGTGATGGACGTCAACCATCAAAATCGATTATTGGAAATGATTAAGTCCATTTCCCTTTCAAGTAGCGAACTAAACACTAAGTAACAGGACACCGCAAACAACCACATACAATCACCAGCTATTTATACATCATCGGGCACATGCATTCAACATGTCACACCCGGATTTAAGGGACAAATCCGGGTGCATCTCATATGTGCGCGAAGGAAGAACAACACACATAATAACAGAGTGCATAGAGATAAATGTCATAAATATCATAAATGTACTTATTACATAGCGGAAGTCTTACAAAAATAAATGATAAAGTAAAGCGAACTAAATATTATTCCCTGGCGCCACAAAGCTGACTGGGAGACGCCACCTAGATCAAGTCGAATGCCTCAGTGTTAGGCGGCTCCTCTTCGACCACCTGTTCTTCTCCTGTGGGGGGTGAGACAGCAAGAGTGAGCTCACATACGTTCATAGCTCAACAAGTTGTGGAGAATAATGTGGCATGAACTCACCAAAGGTGGGAGTTCATGAAGTGTAAGGCTAATCAATGAAGTAAAGGCTGAGGCTAAGCATTGCTTTTATAATTTGGTCAAAATTTTATTAGCAATTACTAAGTGTAAGTAAATACCAAAACCTTAATAATAATAATGAAATGTAATAATAAAATAATCCCAAATACGATGCAAATGTCAAATTAAATTTAAGTTCCATAATTAATCGTGTGAGGGTCCGAGCCGCTCATGACCGTGAGCACGGCTAGTATACTAGTTTTACACTCTGCAGAGGTTGCGCATCTTTACCCACAAGTCATGTTACCCATCTGCCAAGAGACGGCCAATCCCATACACCTCTATTGAGGAGGCGAGGCAGGGTAACACTACGAGGCCTTTACAAAGTTCCACTAGCTTCAGAAATCTCGCTACAGTTTATAGGAAGCTCCAGTGCAGGAATCCCTCGCCTGACCGCCATCGCAGCAAAATCAACCCAAGGACCTCTCTACACTGACCACTCCCCTACCGCCCTTGCCCCTTTCGGGTAAGGAAGACCTCCACTAGCTTTCCTAGTTAATCAGCCAAGGGCGTCCCATTAAACCCTTGTGGTAGCACTGTTTTCCCGGGTGGTCGCTCCATGTTCCCATTAATTTAATGATCTTAACATGAACAATAATAATAAAAAGATAATAAAAGAGTAATCATGAATATTGTATCTCCATACCCAATCCACATAAAGCAATAGCAGGTACTACCCAAAAATATTTCAGTGGTGAACAAGGTATAAAGATAACCAAAACTGGGGTAACCTAAAGGATCCCATCAAAATTAACCTATGCAGATCATTATAGATAATAAGAACATGGCTGGGAAAAAGTAAGTGATCAAGGGCACAACTTGCCTTCAATGAGCTCCTGCTTAGCTACCTCTACTTGCTGAACCTCAGAATCCACAGTAGCTTGCTCGTCTACTTGCGTCAACACGATACATACATAGTATAGCATAAATTAACATCACATCAAACAGATAAATAAAATATACAATAAAAATCTACACATTAAAATGAGATCATAGGAACTGGAAACATTAAATTTAGAGTTATAGGTTTTAAGTTATGAATTTCCTAAGGTTTAATGTGCTTGAAATAGGATTAAATGAGAAATTAATTTTCTTACTGTTTTCATGTCAAAACAGAGGCTCTAGGTGATAAATAATAATATTACAAAAATTTAGAAACTTGAATGGATCAATTTGGACTAAAAATGAATTTTCTGTGAATTTTACAAGTTCTAACACTTATTTATACATTAAAAATCAATTTATGTGATTATTTTCCTATTTCCATTACTCTCTGGATTGGGCGCCAAAATCTGAAAAGTGCAGGGGCCCACGCGTAAGTTTCCAGAGACTCAGTCCATAGAGACTACGGATTGCGGGTTGTTTTCTGCAAACAATAGGGGTTCTTTAGCAAAATGACCAGTGCGAAGGGGTACGCTAGGATCTGAGCCGCCAGATCAACCATGGACGGTTCAAATTAGTTTATCACGGTTAAAGGACCAGTAAGCCATACGAGCCCCACGATCTGCGATCAACGAACCGCGGCGCCCCATACCATGATCAAATCCGCGCCCTTGGATTTCCAATCTGCGGCACTGATCAGACGCATGAATCGGTATCACCATACTCACTCGCGACCATTGATCTAAGATCACACGGCCCACGCAGCTCCTCCCTCCTCCCTGGCGACAACCACGGCGAACAAGCCATCGCACGGCGGCAAGACCGCCGGAGCTGTGAAACCGGCCCCCCTGCCCGCCATTTTCTAATTAATTCGTTCCTCGCCTAATTGAGGTTGTTATGAACAAGTTTGCCCCACTAATTTCTGTCCTCCACGAACGCAGGGCACCGCCCATGGCGCGCCGTGGCGACGCATGGCCGGCGACAAATTCCGGTCCGCGGCATGAGTGACCACGAGACCGCCCCAGCGAAACATGATCAAGAGATGGAGGGAAGCGTTAAGGAATCAATTTTATCGACGGATGATGCACAGAGACCCAAGCTCCGGTACGCGACGCGACCGCAGAGAATTTCCCCGCGATGGTGGACAGCCCAAGGCACAACGGTGAATGGCTCGGAGATTTGGTGGCGAGAAGAGTGCAGCGAGAGCGGCGAGGTCGTGGGCCTGCTACTTGTAGGCGAGGTCGGGTACTGGCGGCTGAACGGCTCCGAAGCAAGTGGCTGGATACGCGACATGCGCGGAGGTGGGCGTTGCGCGGGGAAGATGGCAGCGCGCGGTCGCTGAGAGGCTGCTCGGTGGGGCTCGTATGGCTTACTGGTCCTTTAACCGCGATAAACTAATCTGAACCGTCCATGGTTGATCTGGCGGCTCAGATCCTAGCGTACCCCTTCGCACTAGTCATTTTGCTAAAGAATCCCTATTGTTTGCAGAAAACAACCCGCAATCCGTAGTCTCTGTGGATTGAGTCTCTGGAAACTTACGCGTGGGCCCCTGCACTTTTCAGATTTTGGCGCCCAATCCAGAGAGTAATGGAAATAGGAAAATAATCACATAAATTGATTTTTAATGTATAAATAAGTGTTAGAACTTGTAAAATTCACAGAAAATTCATTTTTAGTCCAAATTGATCCATTCAAGTTTCTAAATTTTTGTAATATTATTATTTATCACCTAGAGCCTCTGTTTTGACATGAAAACAGTAAGAAAATTAATTTCTCATTTAATCCTATTTCAAGCACATTAAACCTTAGGAAATTCATAACTTAAAACCTATAACTCCAAATTTAATGTTTCCAGTTCCTATGATCTCATTTTAATGTGTAGATTTTTATTGTATATTTTATTTATCTGTTTGATGTGATGTTAATTTATGCTATACTATGTATGTATCGTGTTGACGCAAGTAGACGAGCAAGCTACTGTGGATTCTGAGGTTCAGCAAGTAGAGGTAGCTGAGCAGGAGCTCATTGAAGGCAAGTTATGCCCTTGATCACTTACTTTTTCCCAGCCATGTTCTTATTATCTATAATGATCTGCATAGGTTAATTTTGATGGGATCCTTTAGGTTACCCCAGTTTTGGTTATCTTTATACCTTGTTCACCACTGAAATATTTTTGGGTAGTACCTGCTATTGCTTTATGTGGATTGGGTATGGAGATACAATATTCATGATTACTCTTTTATTATCTTTTTATTATTACTGTTCATGTTAAGATCATTAAATTAATGGGAACATGGAGCGACCACCCGGGAAAACAGTGCTACCACAAGGGTTTAATGGGACGCCCTTGGCTGATTAACTAGGAAAGCTAGTGGAGGTATTCCTTACCCGAAAGGGGCAAGGGCGGTAGGGGAGTGGTCAGTGTAGGGAGGTCCTTGGGTTGATTTTGCTGCGATGGCGGTCAGGCGAGGGATTCCTGCACTGGAGCTTCCTATAAACTGTAGCGGGATTTCTGAAGCTAGTGGAACTTTGTAAAGGCCTCGTAGTGTTACCCTGCCTCGCCTCCTTGGTAGAGGTGTATGGGATTGGTCGTCTCTTGGCAGATGGGTAACATGACTTGTGGGTAAAGATGCGCAACCTCTGCAGAGTGTAAAACTAGTATACTAGCCGTGCTCACGGTCATGAGCGGCTCGGACCCTCACATGATTAATTATGGAACTTAAATTTAATTTGACATTTGCATCGCATTTGGGATTATTTTATTATTACATTTCTTTATTATTATTAAGGTTTTGGTATTTACTTACACTTAGTAATTGCTAATAAAATTTTGACCAACTTATAAAAGCAATGCTCAGCCTCAGCCTTTACTTCATTGATTAGCCTTACACTTCATGAACTCCCACCTTTGGTGAGTTCATGCCACATTATTCTCCACGACTTGTTGAGCTATGAACGTATGTGAGCTCAATCTTGCTGTCTCACCCCCCCCCCCCCACAGGAGAAGAACATGTGGTCGAAGAGGAGCCGCCTAACACTGAGGCATTCGACTTGATCTAGGTGGCGTCTCCCAGTCAGCTTTGTGGCGCCAGGGAATAATATTTAGTTCGCTTTACTTTATCATTTATTTTTGTAAGACTTCCACTATGTAATAAGTACATTTATGATATTTATGACATTTATCTCTATGCACTCTGTTATTATGTGTGTTGTTCTTCCTTGGCGCACATATGAGATGCACCCGGATTTGTCCCTTAAATCCGGGTGTGACAGAAGTGGTATTAGAGGAAATGTTGACTGTAGGACGAAACCTAGATAGCAATGGACAAACCCTTACCTACTTACCTTATTCTGAATCCTTCTATACGTACCTTACTCTGATTCTTTCTACACTTATCTTGATCCTGTCTCACCTTCTATTGTTCTACTCTGATCATTCTTACCTTCTCTATTCTAAGACAAGACGGATTTCACACCTTGGAATCCCTACCCTTATGACATTTTTAAGAGATAGGAGGCCTAAGACCAAACCAAAACTATTTTATATATTTAAAAATGTTGTTTGATTGTTCTGATGAAAAATGTCTGATTTGCTTCTTTGATTTATTGAAATATTATATATGGACATCTTAGTATGTACCACTATAAGGTAATGAACTAGCTATGGTAGATAAAATGTTAAACTGCTTAGCTAATAAATCCCCCAAAGTAACCTGATTCGTAACTACTACCTTGTCTACTATTCTCTTACCATATGTATCTAGCTCAGATGGTCAATACCAGGAGGGGTGGTGGAATTGATTTGCCTCCTAATCGACACACTCGAAGGATATATAGACAACCTCAGCCACAGCCAGCAGAGATGAATCCTCCTAATCCTCCACTAGGCGGAGTTGATCCACTGATTGCAGCAAATGGCGGACACTATGGCTGATATGTGTGCCCAGATGTAGCAAGAACGCCAGGAGATGCGTCAAGAAAGAGAAGAGATACGCCAGGAGTTGCGCCAGGAGAGAGAAGAGATACGCCAGGAGAGGAGGGCGCAACAGCAGCTGAAGCAGCAAGTTCAGCAACAGCAGCAACAGCAACAAGTACCATTGCCTCCACCACCACTTCCAGTTCCACCTCGTGATAAGCATCGGGAATTTATGAGTCATAAGCCACCGACCTTCGCCAGTTCGCCAGATCCACTTGATGCAGATGATTGGTTGAAGTCAATTGAGAAGATGCTCAACATCGCCCAATGCTCAGATCGGGACAAAGTTCTTTATGCCTCTGGTCGTCTGACAGGTCCTGCTGCTGACTGGTGGGATTCTTATACTGCTGTCCATGATGCTGCTGATACTATTACTTGGGCAGAGTTCAGTACACAGTTCAGGAACTACCATATTCCAGCTGGTATGATAAAGATCAAGAAGAAGGAGTTTCTATCATTGAAGCAAGGCAACATGTCGGTCAGCGAGTACAGAGATAAATTTATTCAGCTGTCGAGATATGCTCCGGAGGAAGTTGCTGAGGATGAGAGGAAGCAGGAGCACTTTATTGAAGGACTTAATGGACCCTTGCAGTATGCACTGGTTGCACATACCTTTCCATCATTTCAGAGGCTACTAGATAAGGCTCTTGCTATTGAACATAAGCGTGTTCAACTGGGTGATTTGAAGAGGAAGGCTATCTCACAGGGACAGGGTAGCATCAGTGTTCGTCCCCGCTACGTTTCGCCACAGGGTACACCGACCCAACCAGGAGGACCACGCCTAGTTCAGTATGCTCCACAGGGGTCTCCACGGACACCTCCTACTCGTCAGGCTAATCCCACTAGCACCCCGACGAGGTCTACAGGACAGAAGACCGACCCTACATGCTTCAAGTGCAGTCAGATTGGGCACTATGCTAATGCTTGTCCGATGGGAAATTCTAGTACACCAGCAAAGAACAAGAAGCAGAATCCTGGCAAGGGATATTCTATAGCCAGGGTGAATCAAGTCAGTGTTGATGATACTCCTGATGGTGCTGACATCGTACTCGGTATGTTTTACATTAATGCAATTCTGTAACACCTCAATTCTCGGTTTTGGGATTTAGCAGAATTTATCTTAATGTCTAAATAATTATGGTTTAAAATAAGAGATTTAAATAAAGGATTACTCATACAAGTTAATCGCTTCATTAAATCATATACTAAAAAAATTTCTCCCTAAGATTCAAAGCAAATTATCTCTCCACAACAACCATACAAAAGAAATAAGCATAAAACATTAAATTTTGAATAAGATTTAATTGGGCAAACCATGTATCTCTTGAAAATTTAAAAGTTCTTTGTGTGCGTACAACACATTAGCAATACTATAATTAATATAAAAATAATAATAATAATGAGTATATATTGCATCAAGATAGGATTTTGTCTTCTGCATTTGAAATGAGATATTCAAATCAAACTTTAACTTTGAATTTGAAAAGTTGAAAAATAGGATAACTAATTATTCTTTTATATTATGCTCTATAAAGTCATTCAAAAATAATAATAAATAAATAAAGTTATATAATTGCTTAAATGTTGGAGTTGTTGATGTATACTTGAAGTTAACAATAGCTTGAATTTGAAACTTGAATTTGAAAGCAAATATGAAAAATGAAAATAGGAAAAAAAAGAAAGGAGAAAACTGTACTTGGGGCGTTTCTCACCTCCTCGGCCCAGCAACCTCCTGTCCAGGCGTCCGCACGGACACTCGCGCCGACAGGTGGGCCCACTGGCCAGTCGCCCGTGCGCGCCGCGTACCAAACCCGCGCCCATCCCTTGCCTGGTATCTCTGCCACTCGGCCCCACAGGACACCCGCTTCCCCTTGCTCGCTCGCTGGCTGCGCTGGTGGGACCGCCGCGTCAGGGTCGGCTCCCTCCTATCCGCGCGTACGGGCGAAACTGAATCCCCGTCTTCTACGCGCGCGACTCATCCCCGTGCATGCCGCGTCGAGCCGTGAGTTGCGGGTTCCGTTGCACATGATTGCCAACAATCTCGCGCATGTCGTGCCCTCCACAGCTGGATAAAGGTGTGTGCGCTCGCTTCCCTGCGCTCGGTAGTTCCTAGGAAAGAAATCGCCGCACGACCCAAACCACTGTCGCGCGCCATTAACGGGAGGAGTGTGTGCTCGCGGCAAACATCTCCTGGCGGATTTCGCCATTGCCGAGCCCCGTGAAGCCATCCATCGGATCTTTCCTGTGCAAACGAGTGTCGTGTTGGCGAGCTGGGAGGTCGTCCCGGCGAGTAAGGGCTGTCGACGGCGAAGCACCATCGCCGCGGATCGATCCTCCTCTGGGAAACCAGGCTTCGCACCGGAGAAACCTGGTGAGACTCCTCTCCTTAAGTTTCATCATCGTCTCCGTAGCATGTAGCGCTGTCCACACTGGTGCTCGGCCGGGAATCGAAGTTCTCGGCTTCACTGGCCACGGCACCGCCGGGATGGGAGTGTGCCACCGCTCGGGTCGCTGCTGAGCTTCGCCATGTGGTTGGGGGAAAAGGCGCCCGACCGTCGATTCATGCGTGGGCGGCTGCGATTAAAAGATAGAATACCCCTTCGCCCAGCAGAATCCGAACCGTAGATCTAGATGGACGGTCGTGGTGAGATCAGGGGCTAAAGGCAACTATGACCGCAGATCTAGGATCGTGCGGTTATTAGGGCGTACCGGTTTGCTTGGTTGCGGATCCGATCTGAGCCATCCGCGCAGGATTGTGTGGCTAGCACTGCTTACCGGTTCGTTTGAGCCATGATTTAATCCGAACCGCTAGAATCAGATCTGACGGCCCAGAATTGGACATACCCCTTCGTCCTGGGTCTTTTTGCATAAGAGCCCTCGGACTCTTTTCAAATGAACCCGCCATCCGCACACAGTGTTAAATAATTGCAACCATGCCCTGGAATTTACAGTTTAAGCCCCAAACTCTCTGATAATTATGTCTGTGGTCCAGAACTCTTAGGAAATTCAGAAATAATAAAGCAAACAGGTTTTTAGTATAAAAATAATTCCAAAAACTTGGATAAATCATATTAAATTCATTATAGCTCCAAATTGATCCATTCCAGTTGCATAAAATTCATATTAATAATGTTTATCAATTGGTAACTCTGTTTTAGCATGACAACTAGATCAAAATTTATCACTTAGTTATTTCTATACCAAACACCTACAGACTTCGGAAAATCATAACTAATTCGTTTTAACTCCGAATTGATTCGTTCAAGTTGCGTTAGTCTCGTACGAATATTTACTATGCAATAACAATATTTATTACACCATGTCTCATTATTTTATAATTATACCTGTATTTAAATGATGTTGGTTAAACTGCTTATCATTATTAACTACTAGAATATGATCTATGGTTAATTTATAACTTAGATTAAAGTTGAGATAATTATTTGTATAATAACCTCTCACATGACTTATATTAACCAATTTATAATATTTTTTAATATCTTAATCACGCAGATCTTCTATAAAATCATAAGTCTTTAATAGTAATTCCGATTTTAGTTGCTCTCGTTCCCGCGATCTTGTAGCAACGTGTAGATTATTATTATTCAGTATGTTCTTATGTTTGGTGTGATGTTAATTTTATCTATACCATGTATGTTTGTATTGCTACGACTAGCGTGAGGTCACGAGTCATCTGAAGAGCAAGTTGGTAACTAGAATCTCAAGTACCAGACAAGTTGTGCCCTTGATCACTTTCATTTACCCAATAATGTTCCTTATTATCACTTATCAATGCATAGGTTTAATTTTGATGGGACCCAACAGGTCACCCTAGTCTGTTTATCCTTTTACCTTGTTTACCCCTGAATCATTGGGTAGTTATGCTATTGCTTTACACGGTTTCCGAGTTAATATTTCATTATATCCATGTTCCAATTATTCTATTATGTTATTTATGTTCATGATAAGATCATTATGTTAATTGGAACATGGA
Organism: Zea luxurians; assembly: GCA_029449295.1. Classification (NCBI taxonomy): domain Eukaryota; kingdom Viridiplantae; phylum Streptophyta; class Magnoliopsida; order Poales; family Poaceae; genus Zea; species Zea luxurians. Next base: position 19,153,206 of record JAOPSE010000011.1, read on the forward strand.
GCGACCACCCGGGAAAACAGTGCTACCACAAGGGTTTAATGGGACGCCCTTGGCTGATTAACTAGGAAAGCTAGTGGATGACTACCTTACCCGAAAGGGGCAAGGGCAGTAGGGGAGTGGTCAGTGTAGGGAGGTCCTTGGGTTGATTTTGCTGCGATGGCGGTCAGGCGAGGGATTCCTGCACTAGAGCTTCCTATAAACTGTAGCGGGTTTTCTGAAGCTAGTGGAACTTTGTAAAGGCCTCGTAGTGTTACCCTGCCTCGCTTCCTTGGTAGAGGTGTATGGGATTCATGACCCCTTGGCAGATGGGTAACATGGCTTGTGGGTGAAGATATGCAACCTCTGCAGAGTGTAAAACTAGTATACTAGCCGTGCTCACGGTCATGAGCGGCTCGGACCCTCACATGATTAATTTATGGAACTTAAACTCAATTTGTCATATGCATTACATGGGATTTATTATTAATTTTGTTCTATTATTTATTATGGTTTGGTATTCACTTACATTTAGTAACTGCTAATAAAATTTTGACCAACTTTAAAAGCAATGCTCAGCTTTAACCATTCTCTTTGGTAAGCCTTACACATCACATGAACTCCCACCTTTGGAGAGTTCATACACATTATTCCCCACAACTTGTTGAGCGATGATCATGTGTGAGCTCACCCTTGCTGTCTCACACCCCCCACAGGAGAAGAACAGGTGGTTCAGGAGGAGCCGCTTAATGAGGAGTTCGATTCGATCTAGGTGGCGTCTTCCAGTTAACTTTCTGGCGCCAAGGATGGATTTTAGATCCTGTTATATTTATCTTTTATTTTTGTAAGTCTTCCGCTATGTAATAAGTACTCTGATGATTGTGACATTTATCTCTATACACTCTGTGATTATATATGTTGTCTTCTTTGGCGCATGTATGAGATGCACCCGGCTTTGTCCCTTAAAGCCCGGGGTGTTACAAATTCCTGCAACAATACTATTTGATTCTAGTGCTACACATTCATTCATGTCTGCTCGATATGCCAACACCAATGAGATACCCCTGCTAAATATGAGAAAACCAATGATAGTAATTACACCTAAAGGTACTATTGAGGCAAATCAAATGACACGTAGATTCACATTATCAATTATGGGAAGAGAATTTGGAGCTACCGCTATAATATTAGAGGCCAGCAGTATAGATCTGATCCTTGGTATGTCATGGTTAAGGAAGGCAAAGGCCATTATAGCATGTGGTAGGGGTACTATAGAGCTCACTAGTCCTAGAGGAGAAACATTTCAAGTTCAAATTGCAGTAACCACCGCTTCCAAACGAGCGATATACTTTATCGCGGAGGAGTTTGTTGGTGATAACATCTGGGTGGTTAGAGATTTTCCGGATGTCTTTCCAGAGGAGTTATCAGGGATGCCACCAGATAGGGAAGTTGAGTTTGTCATTGATCTTTTACCTGGAACTGCCCCTATTTCTAAACGACCATACAGGATGGTTGTAGAAGAATTAAAGGAGCTTAAGAAGCAGTTAACTGAGTTACAGGAAGCAGGTGGTTTAAGAGGGGCCACAAGGCGAGGAGTATGATCTGATCTAGGTGGCGTTTCTCAGTTGACATTGGCGTCGACGATCCTTAGTTCGTTTTATGGTTATTCCTTTATTTTGTAATAAGACTTCCGCTATGTAATAAGTACTCTGATGTTTCATGACATTTATCTCTATACACTCTGTTATTATATATGTTGTCTTCTTTGGCGCATGTATGAGATGCACCCGGCTTTGTTCCTTAAAGCCGGGTGTGACACAACACCACTAGAAAACAATGAACACTACCATATACTTATTCAACGCAAACATGATATCACGAGTACAAGCTTTTATCCCATTCGCTCTAGTCTTTCATTAGTCCTATTATTATAACTAGTTAAGCACACATGCCTTCACTATGACTTCTAAACATCATACCGATAGACTTAGTTAAAATGGAATAATTATTTAATTGTGTTCCAACAATTATTCACCAGATTTTATTGTATGCACATACCAAAGAAAACACAGGAGATGACAACCTATTCAATAGATGCTTGTCGTACTATTCTAAGAATGTTGGTTATTGAGTATTATTTCGGAGTAGTAGAGAGTAATAATATATCACCAATCTTGTTTCTTTGATCATACAACCACACTTACTTGCACAAGAATTAATGTTGATTGAAGCTAAAATTACCTAATAGACTTTAATGATTTACTAGTTGGTTACCCGTGCGCTGCGACAGCTCATAACAATACCCACGTAAATTATCCACCAAAAGGATCTCAAGATTTTTTATTGGTTGTCTCCACACTTTGCATAATATTTTTTTTATAAACACATGGGTACCATAGGCAGCAAATCAGAGACCACCATCCCTCGCCTCCCCCACTTCCAAGGTTCCATAGAGCAGGAGGGGAAGGGAAGAGGCGGGCATACCTGTTCGTTGTCGGAGAAGGACACGACGAAGACCTGGACATCTGGAGGCGACATAGGTAGTATACCGCTAGATATATAGGGAGAGAGCACGCAAGCGGAGAAAGAAGCCCAGCCAGAGCAGCTCCAAACCAAGAGGCACCCGCACCTGACGTTAGTTCGAGAAGGACGAGAGAATGCGAGTGTCTTTCCAGCCCTAGACCAACCAAAGCGACACAACACCACCACCAACTCCGTAGCATATGCCGACTAATGCCACGCTACGGGCCTTGGTTGTCCAATATCTCAGACCTAGACTCCTCATCGCTAAGATAACCTAAGTGTGGCAGGCGCCACCATGTCCTCCTCGACGGCACGCACGAAGAAAGGCCAGGAGCATGACTGACTCGCCCCATACCCGCATCGACGAGCGTCGGTCAGCTCGTAGCTGCAACCGTGGGCAGGGGCAGCGGGTTGGGGTGGAAGAACAGGGCGAAGGCAGGGAAAACGAACGGGACGTTCGACGACGGCGAAAACGATGGTGCATACATGATGTGAAACGTCCTCGTGGACGTGCAATAGCCACTACGCGAGTTGATGTCGGGGCTGGTGTCGGACGAATACGGGGAGCAGGCGGCTGCTCCTACGCCCTCCGCCGAGAATGGGGTGGCGTGGAGGTCGAGGCATGAGGGGAGAGAGAAAAGAAGTGGAATGGCGAACGAGGTGGTGGCAACCGAGGTGGGGACCATCATTATCGTGCGGAGGTATAGATTGCCAAATGGGTCGTGTCTAGCGGGCCGACCCGAGGCACGACCCATTTAGTAGTGCATGGGCCAACCCGGCACGAGCGCCGTGCGGTGCTTGGGCCGTAGCCTCGGCCCGTAGTGCTGGCCCGGCCCGGCACGCTTATTATTTTTTATTTTTCAAAAAAATCATATATACATATGTATAATTTATATTTAATATTATAAACACCTCACTATGATGTTCTACTAGTTAGACAGCTTCGCCCAGTGTCTTCTACTCTTCTTCTATTAGGGTGTGGGTTCAAACCTACCTCTTGCACCACTTTTTTAACATACTCCACCTATTGCACCGCTTTTTAACATACCACACCTGCTGCACCAATTTTTAATATTTTACGCTGAGTTAATTTGGAAGAAATGTAGTGACTTTTTTGTAAAAAGATGACGTGAGACGGCCGTTAAACTGGTGCTTTAAGTATAGTATAAATTCTTTAACCTAGTGAGACACGCACTAAAATCAGAAAATTTTAACTAGACATCAAGAACCATACAGAGAGTATACTAATTTTGATTTTAATTCGTTTAGAAGTACTAGAGATATAGATATAAAAATAGTCAGCACAAGAGTCACATTTTTCCTACTTACACGATTTAACTTACATGTCAAGAAAATACTCAATAGTATGCAGGTCGTATATTTTTGTGGCTATATCATGACATCAGGAGCCTACAACTAGACTTATCATTATTAGATACTAGAATTCAAGTATAGATACAAGTGTTGACACCTTTTTTCGGGCGTCAAACACTCAACAAGAACCGGCGGCGGTGCTCTCTGCACAGGCGCGGTCGGTCCGCGGCCAGGGGCTAGACGGTCCGCGGCTAGGGGCTAGACGGTCCGCGACCTGGCGTAGGGCTAGGGTTCCCTGCCTGATGGCCGGACGGTCCGCGCCCTGGGGCCGGACGGTCCGCGCCCTGGGGCCGGACGGTCCACGCGTGCGCAGGGGCGGCGAAAGGTCGCCGGCGGCGCCTGGATCTCGCTCTCGGGAGGGACCCCGTCGGGGAGGAGAGATCCTAAGAGTTGTCTAGGCTCGGTAGGCCGACCTAGACTCCTCTAATTGACGTAGAGACGAAGAGAAGCGGAGAATTTGGGGATTGAGAGGCTAACCTAGAACTAGACTAGAACTACTCATAATGCATAAGGTAAGAACGAGAAATAAACTTAATTTGATCGATTATTGGGGGTTTCAATCAGTCGTAGCTCTTCATCTATATAAAGGGGGAGGTCTAGATCCGCTTCAAACCGTTTTCTGGGTTAATCCCGTGGTTTTAGGTAACAAATCCTGCGAGAAACTAGGAACCCTAACTGTCTCTGCGCACACGCGGACCGTCCGCGCCGCCACCACGGACTGTCCGGACCGCGGACCGTCCGGCTTCAGGGCTGGACCGTCCGCGAGCTCTTTTTAGCGTCCAACATATGCCCCCTGCCTTTTGGTGAAGGTTGACGAACCAAAAGCATATGAACTAAGCCTGGTGTAAGTCACCGGCTTTCCAATATGAAGATCATTCAATAAAGCACCATTGTAAAAAGACCATTTCAGATTGTATCTTTCTCGGCCATGACCATTTGATCCATGGATCAAAATGAATAGAATGGAGGTGCCTTCCAGCCTAGACAGATAAAGGGACTATACATGCACCATGGATTTATCGTCGTGCCATTCACTACATGACGGTTGATCTTTAGCGACCCTTATTAGGGACCGACGGTTGGTCGCTAAAAGTTATGGATCGACGGTTGGTCGCTAAATGCGTTCATAGCGACACTCTGTGGGTCGCTAAAAGTCTAGAAATTTAACGACTTATGGTCGGTCGCTATAGAGGTAAGTGTGTGACTGATGGTGGGTCGCTATAGGGGTACGTGATTTTTGTGTTTCTTATTTACTCACCAAAGTACATCTAAAGGCCTACTAAACAAACGAAACCATATTCCACGCATCAAACCACAAGCGCAGCCGCCATCACCTCTACCTAGGGCTGGACAAAAAACTCGAGGCTCGGTAACTCGCTCGACTCGACTCGACTCGGCTCGTTAAAAATGAGTCACGAGCTGAGTTAACAATTTAACTGGGTTCTTAATGAGAGCTGGCTCGTGAGTTACTCGCGAGCCAAACATGTTGTACATTCATCCCCACTCCCACGGCCCATGCACCATTGACCGGCCCAGCCCCATCGAGTAGCCCACAACTCACACGACGGCTCTCCCTCAGACCCTCACAGTCACCCTCACGGCCTCACCCACTCACCCTCTCGGTCTCTCCCTCTCTCCTGGTTTCCCCAAAAACGAAACCCTAGCGCCGCCGCCCTGGTGGTCGTGGACCCCTGGAGTAGAAAAAGAGAGCAGGCGCCGGTGGCCGTGGACCTATGGAGGAGAGTAGGTGCCACCGCGCCGGTGTGCGGCGTCGCCGGCGTGTGAGCCAACCACTGTCCACTGGTCTGCTCTTGTTTATTCAACGGCCACGAAAGGATCTCATCTAGCCGAGGCGAGTCATCTCCGTATAGGGACATCTGCTGAACTCCCTCGATACTCATCTTTTCCCGCTTCTTCTACCTCCTTCCATAGCTTTCTCCCCACTATGTGCCTCATCGGTGCACTTGAAGAAGCGTCATTGAGCACCGTTCGAAGATTCCCCTTCCCAGCATCATCGCCTGACCAAGTAAGTAGTAATAACGAGTAATCCTCTAAGTCTCCTGTACGGCGGTACCTCTTCGAGCTACGATTTCGTTAACTGGAGCAATACTAGGAACCTTGCCATTCCATGTTACTGACTGTTGCGTGTAATGGAATGAAACTATTATGAACTATAAGTCTATAATGGTTAGCTGCATGTATTTCAATATACATTTTTTTGTTTGTTTAAGTGAATGAGATATTGAGATGGCTGCTATTTTGTAAATAGTAATATCTGATAGTATGTATGACTGTATGAATGGTTGTGGGCTTGTGGCAATTTTGAAAATGAGTTGGCTCACGAGTTAATCGAGTCAGACTGAGCTATCAAACGAGCTGAGTCGAGCCGCCTCTCCAGCTCGTTATCATAACAAATCGACTCGAGCTGGCTCGTTATCATAATGAGCCAGCTCGAGCTGAACCGAGTCGAGTCGAGCCAGCTCGATATCCAGCCCTACCTCTGCCCCATCACGGCCCCATCCCGCTGCTCGTCGACAACGCCACCCCGCCCCTCAGCCGCGGAGAGGAGAGGGCTGATGTGTTGGCGGTGGAGGGCATGGAGCTGCGCAGTGCGAACACTATGCTAGAGAAGAACAACAAGGAGCTTGCTGCAGGACGCGATTGAGCAGGCCTCCTTGACACTGGTGTGCCACCGGCCCAGCCCTGCCCCACCCCTCGTCGTCGCCAGTGCGCGGACGCCCCACCACTCTCCATCGAGCGGCAAGGAAAGGTGTCCCCGAGGCTGAGCCTGCTCTTGCCGGGCTTGGGAGCGAGCGTCTAGCAGCAGGTTAGGTTAGTTTCCCTTCTCTTCATCTCCTATTTCTTCACGACCTCGACCAAGGATTAGGACATAAAATAACAATAACCGTTTTTTCTTAGAATTTCTCATTGCATTCATTGTTACTGCAATGGCTTGAGCACTAGGAAGCTTATCCTACTTTCCTTACCAACAAATGTTTCACTGTTTGTGACAGATAACTGTTTTTATAACTGGGATGATGTTTGTGCTACTACTCTCTGGTTCTAAACAAGTCCACCCAATTTTTCTTAGGTTTCTCATTGCATTCATTGTTACTGCAATGGCTTGAGCACTAGGAAGCTTATCTTGATTTCCTTTCAAACAAATGTTTTAAGCTTGTCCTGCTTGAGCACTAGGTTTCTCATTGCATTCATTATAACTGGAATAGATAGTTTAGAACAAATAAGTGACATTTTGCGTGGCATTGAAGGAAGAGTGATACTGCTTTGGTCATGTCTTCTTCCACATGTGCAGTGAGATCTGTGGTAGTATTGTGTGTTTGGTGATCCTGGTTTATCCTTTGGGATGGTTATGTGATAGTATATTTGACATCTTATTTTGCAGGTGAGCTATGTAATTGACCCAAAAGGTACTTCAAGCGGGCAGGAAAGTCTAAGGCCCTTACTAAGTACTTCCAAGTAAGTAGAGCAATCACCATCACACGGATTTATTCAAGATTTTTTGTGTTAAGCCAATTGTTCATTTTCATGTAATTGTTGTCCACTAATATTTTATTGAATAATTTGTGTGCCGTCGCAACGCACGGTCATTGTACTAGTAGTATTGAATGCTCCATTTGTAGTTCCTGTGATATTACAGTAGTGCAGTCTAAAATACTGAAACATTATACACTGTAATACCCTAAAAGGCTGGGCCAATCAATTTTGACTCTTCTTTACTTGGGCATGTGTTTATTCAAAAAATTCTTGGTAGTTGTGGTCTGATTTGGACTCTATATTCATGATTTGACTTACAAATCTTCATGCACATAAGTGTGAATTAGTTTCTCCACACATATAGTGACACAAAGGTGTGGATCAAGAAAGAGGGTTATTGCCCCATTTTAGGTGACCAATATGTTTCCCTAATCAAAATGCGATCAGTATATGGCTGATGCTTACATGATGTCAGTTTCATGGCCATACAAGAAAGTAATAGTCTATATCTTATCTTGTTTATATTTAGATTTATATGAGCCATCAACTTAATGATGATTAACCTTGATTGCACTAGCTGAAGTTGGTGCATAAGGCTGCAACACCGCCTAGTGGAGGTAGATAAGGCATCAAAATTGTATTTTTATTTGCAAATGTAGCAACAATATACTAATTTGATGTACTTTTTCTAGGGTGTTCTGGACAAAGAAAGCTTGTACCTTAAAACAGGAGGATACAAGAAGCTGGAGTGGTTGTCTGAAGGCTTTTGAACTGCTTGAAGCATTAGTGTAGCTTTGGTGCTTTTGTGACTGATCAGCTCTAGAGCAGCTAGAGTGATGTAGTTGTGGGCTTTTGAACAATAGCTGGAGTGATATGAAACATTAGTGATGTAGTTGTGGGCTTTTGAACTGCTTCAAGCTGGAGTGATGTCGCTGTGGTGCTTTTGTGACTGATCATCTCTGGAGCTTTTGTGAATGATCTAGCTAGCTATCTGTAAATGATCTAGTTGTGAATGATATTATAATTGTGATGCTTTTGTGAATATATAAATGTGGTGCTTTTGTGTTTATGTGATGGATCTATGACTGTGGTATACTGATTAACTGTGTATGTCTTTATGATTTGTGTATAAAAATATGTGATTTGTGGTGCTTAATTAAATGTATATTATTATTAATAACAACTGTAGAAAGGGCGACTTTCTGTTGGTTGCTAAATGTATAGTATGACGACTTACGGTTGGTTGCTAAATCTATAGTACAACAACCCACGGTTGGTCGCTAAATATACAATATTAGCAACGGACGGTCGGTCGCTAAAAAGATGTCGGTCGCTAAAGCCTTTAGCGACGGCACTTACAGCGACCATCCTTATGGGTCGCTAAAAGTTTTTAGCGACCAACCGTAGGTCGCTGAAGGCCGTTTTAGCAACCAACCGTAGGTTGCTGTAAGTAAACCGTCGTGTAGTGATTCCACATTTGAGCAGGATAATATACCGACATGAATACTCGGGTGGAAAGTACCCTGGTCTCATAGGACGAACAGGAGATGCTTGTCGCGTCGCCTTTTGGGCCGTTTTGTTCGGTCGTTTCGTTTTAGCAGATGACTGGGGTTTCTTTGTTGACCGATCATGTGGAACAGTCTTTTTGCTAGCATTTTTGGAGAGCAACTGATCAAAATTAGGGTCGACTTTGATCAGCCGACTACATGTGCTTTGCCCTTGCGTCTCTTTCTTTGCTTTGTGTAGAGGCTAACGCCTTCGGTCATAGGTGGACTGTCCGGCTGAGTTAGCCGGACCGTTTGTCTGAGCACCGGACCATCCACACGTAGGTGTCGGACCATCTGCAATGCTCGGGCCAGGCTAATGTGTTTGGTTCATTAATTGTGTCTGCCCCCCGGCGCCTTCGAACTTTTTAGCCTTCTCGTTCGAAGCCTTTCGAGCAATCTCCTTTTGTGATATAATTGACATGCGAGGATCGCCAATGACGATGCCCTTGCCTTTGCCTTTATCGGCCATTTCGGGCCGAACCAAGACCTTTTTGCATGCGACGTCTGTTGTATTAATAGGAAATGGCTATGTGTCCACTTGCATTTCCTAAAAAGCCAACCGACCCTCATTTATGGCCGATTGTACCTGTCGACGAAAAACATTACAATCATTGGTGACATGAGAAAAAGAATTATGCCACTTACAATAAGCACGTCTCTTTAATTCATCTATAGGAGGGATAGTATGAGTTAATTTAATGTTGCCACACTACACCAAAATGCTTAACTTCCTAGGGCCTAAACCGTAGGAAGTTAGAGCAAAACTCTCGGAAGTTATACAAACCGCCGGAAGTTAGCCCGTCGGAACAATTTGGTCGGAAGTTAGGGTAACTTTTGAGGGCCTCTCGGAAGTTAAGGTAACTTCCTAGAGGGTTGTTTGCCTCTCGAAAGTTAAGGTAACTTCCTAGAGGGTTGTTCGCCTCTCGGAAGTTAATGGTTAACTTTCTAGAGGGCGACTCCCTCTCGGAAGTTAAGGGCTAACGCCATCCAGCACAGGGGTAACGCCGTATGAGAATAACTTCCGACGGCCTCTCGGAAGTTAATGGTTAACTTCCTATCGTTTACTATTCCTCTCGGAAGTTAAATTGACCAGCACTAAAAATACAATTTATTTTTGGTAATTCAACACATTGCATACATAACAAATATATTTAACAGCTACAATACACAACATGCCACATATAACATCTCACATACATAATAACAACATTTCAGCAAATGACATTCACAAAGTTATAGACATAACAATCCACAAAATGTCTCACAAGTCAAATCCACCTCGACATAAGAATTCACAATAGTCTCACAAGCACAAGTTTGAAGTCTCACAAAACACATAGAATGGAAGCCCACTACTGTCGATCAACATCAGGAAATAGTGAAGAGTGATGCTCGCTACCTCCACTAGCGAAGAGCGCATTGATAAAGTCTAAGCCGTCATCTTGTTGCTGCGCCGGCAAGGTAGCTGGAGGAGTCTCATATACCTATACAAATGACATTCACGGAGTTACACCGTAATGTAACAAGTAAATTATGATAAATTTGCATACCTGATGTTCGGTAGGTGGAGGTGGAGGTGAAGGCCAAGGAAAATGTATGGGAGGTGGAGGTGGGGGGGCCATCGGAACCTGTATCCCTTGGGCTTGTGCTAGTTGCTACCAAATTTCCGAACACATTAATGTCAGTGTTTTAAATCAATACATAACTTAAAATGAATGATCTTTTTGAACTTACTTGTATCAGTGCTTGCTGTTGTTGAAACTGAGTAGCATAGTGTTCTTGTTGAGCAGCATGTTGCCTCAAGTATTCCTCCTGAACCCTTTGCCGCTCCTGATGTTGCCTAAGCTCTTCTCGTAGTCGCTCGACTTCTACAGTATCCTAAGTAGAGCGACGGGAGCTACGAGCAGCAGACCTCGACGAACCTCCCCTCTGAACCGTCACCTAGCTCGAGTCGATGATGTTATCGAACATCGAGTACCTTCAAACAAGTAACATCACCACAGATTCAAAATAAATCTATTGTACTTAAACCGATGAAACAAGATAAGGTATGTAGAGTCCACACCTTCCATGGGGGTTTCCACCACTTGCATACACAGCCTGAGGATCAATAGCAGCGGTCCTCCAGTCATAGTCCGATCCGTGCTGACTAGACCTCGCCTCACCATATGCAGCCTCCATACAAAAGAACAATGCAATCTTACATCACTGGGCACATACAAAAATTCATATGAACAAAATCTACCAAGCATTTCAAAACACTCATTAGACAATCTGTTGCCTTTTGGCTACACAACACATCTGGATTTGCAGGATCTGGTCCTCTGTGCCCCCTCAGGTATATTTGAACATCACTGGGCACTACACCACTGCTAGCTTCCTGTACGTACATTTGACAAACATTATAATCAGAAATGACATCAAGTCATATACAATCAACAAAACATCATCATCATTGGGCACTACACCACTGCTAGCTTCCTGTACTTACCATTCGTTTTGCCAAACGAAAGTGATCATCACCTCCATACTTGTGATACGACTCGGTTCCATGATTGGAACTTTGTCGTATAGGCTTTGCCTTGAAATTATCTGAAGCCCAATAACGGCATAAGGCACGCCAAGCAGCATCATTGGCAGCTATCCATGGAATCGAATGCTACGAAAACACAATTCATTTATAAGTAACTGTAACATATACAAGGAACGAAATTTTTTCCAACATAAGCAAAAACATCAATTACCTAAAGAAAATCTTGCTCAGTCATAGAAAGTCCATATTGTGACGCCTCGCTCTTACTGGTTGCACATCGTCCTTCAGTACTCAACATAGCTTGATTAATCACCTAGATTCGAACATAGTACATCATATCCGCAACAATATCTGCCACGTTCCTATGGAACACAGAGTGTGCATGCTCGGTATGAGTATCTCAATCAGGCAACTTATAATATTTCTAAAAAGAAACATAGTCAAGAATCCATAATATGAATCAATCATTGAGCTGATAACTTGGCAAGAAGATAGATAAACATACCCAGAAGTCGTGCCAAACAACACCTTGCGCATTCCCATGTTGCGCGTTAACCGCAAGGCCGTATTGATCCCATCTTGTGACAGGGACCTCAATACCATCCTCAATCACCAATCCAGGCCATCTCATACGACAGATATTGCCCAACACTTTATTTACTTGCCTTACACGATCTTTGCCGGTGAAACTACTATCCAGCCAAGCCCTAACAACACAAGCACAATTGTCAAATTCAAAAAATAATTGTTTATCCTCAATGTGTAAGACATAAGAACAAAGCAAAGATGCTCTTACCCATCTCCAGTCGGGATTATCTCAACCTTGTTAACTGTTCTTTAGGAGGGGGGACCCAACTAGTCTTCCGCGGCTTCCGGACCCGTGAAGACCCTCCAACTCCCCCGCTTCCAGAACCTCCTCCTGAAACACCAGCTTCCCCTTCCCTTGACCCACTAGCTCCCCCAACTCCTGACCCTCCATCTCCTGGCCACCCACTTGCATCATTGAGCCATTCACCCCACCCTGTCTCCGCCTCCCTACCCTGGACATCCTCAACATCTTCCACTTGTCTCCACTCCTCTGTCTCTTCCTCATCTTCAGCTCATCCTACAGATCAAAATTAATAATTTAGTTATTCGAACTCATACAAATATTATATTACAAAACAAATATATTAGTTACCTCATTCCTCTTTACGCCGACTGCCTGACCCTGCAACTCTGGAACATGCTCCAACAAAGCTCTATGCCTGCTCGAGCTTGAACTAGTGCCCTAGAACACTAAGTCCTCCTTTCTCCCAAAAATGGAGGCTCTCCTCGCTAGTCCCTTAGCGAGCTGCTTGACCTTTTTAGACATCCTGTTATTAAAACAAAATCAAATTAATAAATGAGCATAATGTAAATGAACATAATATATTGAAATGAACATAATGTAAATGAACATAAATGAACATAATGTATTGAAGTAGTCACCTGAAGCGACAAAACGGTGACGCGACGACGTTGGGGCAACGGCACTGCGTGCGTCACTTGTGGTCTGAACGAGTTCGGTTTTCGCCGATGCCGGGCGAGCAGGAGAGGACGGGCGACGGTGGCGGGGCGGCCGAGCAGACGGCGGTGGCGGGGCGGCCGAGCAGACGGCTGCGGCGGGGTGCCCAAGCAGCCAGCAGTAGCGAGGTGGCCGAGCAGCCGGCGGTGTCTGGGCGGCCGAGCAGACTGCGGTGGCGGGGCGGCCGAGCAGCAGGCAGGCGCGCGGGATGGGCGAGCGCAGGAGGCCGGGGTGGCGGTGGCGAGCGGGATGGGCGGGCGCGAGGCGGGCGAGCAGCCGGCGAGCGGTGTGGCGGACCGGCGAGCAGCAGGCCGTGGCGCACGGGATGGGCGAGCAGCCGACGAGCGGCGTGGCGGACCGACGATGGGTGGTGGCACGCAGACATAGACGACGACGGCTGGAAAATGGGAGATGGAACAGAGACGGGCGCGCGCGCGCCATTTCCTAAAAACCTAACTTCCGAGAGGACTTCCACAAACCGTCAGAAGTTAACCCTACAGCGACCGGTCAACGCCCCCAGTACGCAACTTCCGAGCGGCACTGTGCAGGCCGTCGGAAGTTAACCTAACTTCTGAGAGGCCCTCGGAAGTTAATCTAACTTTCGAGAGGCACTGTGCAGGCCGTCGGAAGTTAACCTAACTTCCGAGAGGCCCTGTGCCAGCCGTCGGAAGTTAACGTAACTTCCGAGAGGCCTCAGTCGCCTCTCGGAAATTATTAATGTCCTACGGTTTTGAAAAAAACCCATAGGAAGTTATTGGCCTCTCGAAAATTGCTTATTTTGGTGTAGTGCCATTTTTAAGTAGCTCATCAAATATCTTATCGCATTTGGCAACATTAAAGGTAAATTTAATCTCTTCTTGCCGATTCTTTTGAACCGGCTGTAAGAAAGAACACGCTGAAGATTTGGCCTTTGTTGGCCAAATAAACTCATTGGTATATACATCTGCAGATTCATCATCTGAACTATCACGCTCTATTAGATGTATAGTACGAGCGACCGATTTTGATGTCTCTTTAAATCGGCTTTCACAGGCTAAAGCCTGCTGATGTAGCTGGGCTATCGAAAAGAACTGGGTTCCATCTAATTTGTCTCTTAAGTAGGATAGCAACCCATTAAAAGCTAGCCCTGCTAGCTCTTTGTCTGCAACATGGATCCGAAAGCATCGGTTTCTAGTATCCCAGAACCTCCGGATATAATCATTAACCAAATCTTCGCGTCCTTATCGGACTGAAGCTAAGTCAGCTAATCCTAATTCATATTCCCCGGCAAAGAAATATTCATAAAATTTATTTTCTAACTCATTCCAAGAATTAATGGAATTAGGAGGCAGGGCGGCGTACCATGCAAAAGCGGTACCAGTAAGGGATAAAGAAAATAACCGAACACGAAATGCTTCTCCATCGGCCAATTCGTCTAGGTGTGCTAGGAACTGGCCTATGTGTTCGTGTGTGCTTCTCCCATTCTCACCAGAAAACTTAGAAAATTCTGGTATCCTTGCCCCTTGTGGATATGGGACAGTGTTAAACCGGTGATTATATGGCTTTGGTATGATTGCCCCACTCTGGCTACACTAAGTCCGAACTTATCTCGAAATAGTTCAGTCATCTCTTCCCTAATTTTTCCATTGTACCCGGTGGCAGACCACCAGATCCTGGGCTGTGGGGCTCATTTGGTCGGGCATTAGTATATCGACCTTCTTGCCGTGACCGATCGATAGTGTTGATCGGTCTGTGATTGTATGGTGCGTTATGGTTTAAATATGTAGAGGGTGAAACATACTGCTGCTGTGGTGTGTAATAATTTAGTGCATGGTGTGCAACAACAGGTTCTGTATATGCGTATCCAGTTTGTCCGGTGGTAAATCCGAACTGACCGGTTGCGTTCGCCATTATCGGGACGCCGCGTGGTAGTCCTGGTGCGGCCCCGGACTGTCCGGCAGGAAAAGCCGGACGGTCCACGTAAGGGCCGGACAGTCCAGGCAAAAGCTCGGACGGTCTGACTGCGTCCAGGGTCGCTGATCTGCCAATCAGGGACGGCGGTGGTCCTAGGGCAGCCCCGGACTATCCGGCAGAGCAAGTCGGACGGTCCGCGTATGGGCCGAACGGTCCGGGCAGAGGCTCGGGCGGTTCGACCGCATTCAGGGGCGCC
This sequence comes from Zea luxurians, assembly GCA_029449295.1. Taxonomy (NCBI): domain Eukaryota; kingdom Viridiplantae; phylum Streptophyta; class Magnoliopsida; order Poales; family Poaceae; genus Zea; species Zea luxurians. Next base: position 19,168,349 of record JAOPSE010000011.1, read on the forward strand.
GATCTGCCAAGCAGGGACGGCAGTGGTTGTATTTGCCCTGAATATGAGTTCATCGGCATACCATATAAAGGTTGGGGCTGCAAATCCCCATTTGTTGCCGATGCCTCAAACATAAATACCCTATTACTAGTTTCATATGATGGAAAACTAGGAGCAACAGACTTTTCCAACGTACGTGTTAATTTTCTAATTGACTCTTCTAACCCTACAATCTGTTGTTTCATTTGATCCTGCCGCTGATCCACATAATATTTAATAGATTGAATATCGTCGGGTTTACTTATGTTGGGGACTTGAAGCGAAGATAGAAGAGACGCGACGTCGGTCTCTCCATGTTTGATAACCTTTTGGTGGCGATCCACCGTGTATTGTGATAAGAATTTCTCCTTCGTTTGACGCATGTAGTCCTCGAATTGTTGTTGCTCATCGACCGTCAGATTTTCAACGGCCGTCTTCAGGATATTATCTGGGGAGATATCAGTGTGATCTTTAGAACCGACCATTTGAGGGCCTGATTTTTAGTAGATCTATACACCAGATTCCCCAGCGGAGTTGCCAAAAGTATGTTGACACCTTTTTCGGGTGCCAAACACTCAACAAGAACCAGCGGCGGTGCTCTCTGCACAGGCGCGCATGGTCCGCGGCCAGGGGCCAGACGGTCCGCGACCTGGCGTAGGGCTAGGGTTCCCTACTTGACGGTCGGACGGTCCGCGCCTTGGGGCCGGATGGTCCGCGCGTGCGCAGGGGCGGCGAAAGGTCGCCGGTGGCGCCTGGATCTCGCTCCCGGGAGGGACCCCGTCGGGGAGGAGAGATCCTAGGAGTTATCTAGACTCGGCAGGCCGACCTAGACTCCTCTAATCGACGTAGAGTCGAAGAGAAGCAGAGAATTTGAGGATTGAGAGGCTAACCTAGAACTAAACTAGAACTACTAATGCATAAGGTAAGAACGAGAAATAGACTTGATTTGACCAATTGTTGGGGGTTTCAATCGGTCTTAGCCCTTCATCTATATAAAGGGGGAGGTCTGGATCCGCTTCAAACTATTTTCCGAGTTAATCTCGTGGTTTTAGGTAACAAATCACGCGAGAAACTAGGAACCCTAACTGTCTCTGCGCACGCGCGGACCGTCCGCGCCGCCACCGCGGACTGTCCGGACCACGGACCGTCCGGCTTCAGGGCCGGACCGTCCGCGAGCTCTTTTTAGCGTCCAACAACAAGCAAGTTATTTAGCTTTTCTAAACCACTTTTCTAGGTTAATTTGTGTAGCATGCCAACTAAATAAAACTTCACATTTTGATCGAACCAACAAGTAGAGTCTATCCAAATATTCTAGAGCTATATAGAGAGGCTACTAATTAACACTGCAAACAATTCGGATACATATATGCACTAATCACTTAATGCAACCGCCTTCTTCCTACTTTGACAAGAGTTGGCTAACATAGTATGAAAATAGCAAATCATATACACAAGTTCATATTTTTCCTCAGTTAGAACATAACATCATAAGACCAACAAAACTAGTTTCACCAATTTAGACATCTTAACTTCAAATATATCTAGAAGTAATTCGACTAGTTTCCTTAACTACTTTTCTAGATTAGCTTACTTAGCACCAACTAATTAACACACCACATTTCCTATGATGTATCAGGTAGAGCATGACTAAATGTCCTATAGTTCGATGGGACCACAAACTTTATATACTAAAGATTTATACACTCATATGTATCTATTTCGATTTTCTAAATTCTACATGACTCTGGTTGTTTACGCTACTCACTTTTAATTAATTTTAGGTAACAACAAACTGTTGTCTATGCCATTCACTCGGCTCATAAACATAGAAAAGCGAGGACTACTATGGCATGTCATCACCTCATCTCATACACACACAAAATCAATTTCGTCCATGCTAACCAAACTCATCAACTAACCATTTAAAATACTAAACCTTCACCCTCGCATAACTAATTTCAATCATAGTTGTAGAAAATGATGATGCCAAAGAGGAGGGGTGAATTAGACTTTTAAAAACTTCTTCTAAACTAAGCCACAAATAAATCCCTAAGAATTCAAATTCCAAAAGAAATGAATCTCAACCAAGAATGAAAGTTTGGAAAATGGGCTAAAGAAATGGGAACAACCCTGATTTTTCTAAGTCCAATCTTGTATCTCTTTTCAAACTCCAACATGTTCATACTGAAATAATCCTTAAATCAAATTGCCCCAATTACAAAAGTTATAGATAATTACTTAGGTCACAACCTGTAAAAAGTTGGCGAGGTTTTTAATTTGTTCGACATGTTTTGACATAGCTAAACAGCCAATTTCCACCGTTTCGCGCAGTGCTGACAAACTAGAGTTTAGAAGCTTGTAGTTCAAAACTTAGCAGCTAATCCACCCTAACCTCAATAGAAAAGTTATAGCTGATAGAGAGGAGAGCAGACTGGTAGAGCTGGACAATGCTTCGTGCTCCCGTTTTGTCCCAAGCTCGCCTACAGCCCGGGCATATGGCAGCGCCATGTGGCAGCCACGAGGACGCGTGGTCGTCGCGCCCTCACGCGCGCAGCTCTTCTCCTCGCGTGCATGCTTCGCCCGCGTCGCACCTGGCTTCATCTGGCCGAGTTGACGCGCCTCACTCTCTCCCACTCACTCCAGCACCTCGTTCTCACTCGCCCTCGCCTCTCTCTTCTTCCTCCTCTCGCCAGCGCCACACCGAACCACCATGGCTGACGCGAGCTAAGCTTGTCTGCACCTCACTGCTTGCCGCTGTCCAAAACTGAGCCCCGCAACTGCTTCACCGTCTCGTGCGCTCGTCTCGCCACCCCTTTCCCGATCCGAATGACGATCGGAGCACCGTCGTTGTCCAAAACCGAGCCCCGCAACCGCTTCACCGTCTCGTGCGCTCGTCTTGGCACCCCTTTCTCGAGCTGAATGACGACCGGAGCACCACCATTGTCCAAAATCGAGCCCCGCAACCGCTTCACCATCTCATGCACTCATCTCGGCACCCCTTTCCCGAGCCGAATGACGACCGGAGCACCGCCGTCAACATCGTCGTGCCTTAGTCCTCACCGGCGCGCGTGGACCAAGCGTTTTCGTCCGCGACCCGCCGAGCCAAGAGCACCGTCACGTTCGCCTCCGTCGATCGCGCCTTTCCACCACCTCGCCTGGCCATCTCCATCACCGGTAAGCCGTTAGCAGAGCCACGCCTCCTCTCCTCTCTCTCTCTGTTCTAAGGAAGACGATGGATGTCGCGCACGAATAGACCAAAACCCGAGGGGTTTTCTGCAAATAGTCATAGACTCGTTGAATAGTACCCGAGGACCTTGAAGTAAAAATCTGCAATTAGTTGGAACCCGAGGGGCTAACATGCAAAACGATTCCAGCTCTCTTTTTCTTCTTTCGGTTTAAAACACAGAGAACCTTGAAAAAATCCTAACTCGAGTTTTTGAACTCAAAAAATAGTGAAATAAATCTTGTATAACTCCTCAGTGATAGATCTAAGGTTTAAAAATATTGCATGTCAAAGTTTGAAGGTTTTTGTACACAATTCGAATTTAAATATGAAAACCGAGTTTCCTTATAGGTAATAAAATAAATAAATCCGAGGCCAGAAAAATATGGTTCCAATTTTTATTAGGTTCTTCTAGGTATTATTTGATAGTGATAATTGTTTTAGGGGTATGTTTTGTTGATAATTGTATTTTTGTGAAATAAAAAGATTAGTTGCTTACTCTTTAGAAAATAAGAAATAAATAGCAGAGACTCGAATATTAATGTCAAACTTTTTGTGAGCAAATTAGGTGTCATCAACCACCTCTGAAATTAATTTGAACCAGCAGTCATGTCGAGAAATTTTGGATAATAAATTAAAAACAGAAAAAGGCTAATTTCTTTAGAAAACCATGGAAAAAGATTTATAAAGGTAATGTCTATGTAAATTTTTATGACATGTTATTAGGCCAAGTAGAGTATAGGAAAAATATGGCAATGTTGTTTGGCTGGTTTAGTAATGTAAAGTGGTTTAAATTACTTTCAACACATTTTCTTGTTATTTTTGTGCAGTTAAAAATATTGGTCCAAAACAATTGAAATTTCTGTGGTAAAGTATGGTAGAGAAATACTACCTACTATAATTTTTGTGGTAAGTTCTGAAGTTGTTTCAATAGTTATAGGTAATTCTAGTTCAATTGTAAGTTAGTCTGAAATGATTTAGGAGTTAATTACTGTTGTGATAGCTAGAGTTTGAACAAAATCCTTCTCACTAAGAGATAACTAACTTCTAAAAGAAAAGGAGACTAAATGAAGAATATTGCTTAGTGTGTCTACACGGTAGGTGTAAGGTAATTGGAAATATATTATAATGTAAATTATGTGAAGTTATGTGGATTCTTTAAGTAATAGTCAGGACCAACCAAGAAAAGACAGACTACATGTTTTTGGACGATGTAGACTATCTTGTAGAAACCTTTATATATTAAATCGACTTAATATATGCACACTACATGCACCCATAAGCATCATACATCTCTTACATAAAGCATCATGTATCCTCATACTGCATCCATACATCATACAGGATCGCAGGAGGAAGCACCAGTGGGAATTGTCGAGAAGCTGCTAGGAATTCTCGTGGAAGAGGGTGAACCAGAAGTTGAAGCTCGGGAGTGTCCTGATCATCGCCCTAGTGCCTTCGAGAAAGGCGAGCCCCGACATCTAACTTCCTATATTTGCAAATCTTTAACTTATTCATTGCCTACCTATATGGTTGCATTAGGTATAGGAGTTGATTGAAACCAATTGTTGCATATACCCTTGATTACTTTGTTACCCTATCCTTGCCACCTATTTAAAAGTTAGCACGCTTAAATGCTTAGGCTTGCTTAGACGGTAGAAGTCGGGTGATTTCCTGTCACCTGCGAGATATAGGTGGTTACATATACTTGATTTGGGACAAAGTCATCGGGTAATATCCATGATGGACATAAAGATTTAAAATGAGACCAGGCGAACTCTTATGGGCAACATGTAGACCATAGTGATCCTGCCTATGTCGATTAAGGACCATGCCGTTGTGGTTCCTCGAGTCATGTTGAATTTATGCCTATACACTTAGCTGGTCGGATAATTCGTTCCGACCGTGAAGCCAGAACACCATTCCAGTCGGATTCGACCTCGCGGTGCAATTAATTGTGTGGTTGAGGAGTGACAGGGACACGGCGAGATGACCCATGGTGGATGGTACACCCTAACCCTCTGGTAGTCGGGCGGTCCCTGGGTATGGTGGCCCCTGTGGAATCCGAGATGTGCAGCAAGGCTGCTACTGGAATGAGTGTAGTGATGATTGTATTTCACGAAGTATTGTGGGTACGATTTGTGTTAGGAGTACCCACCAGTTGGTTAGTAACTGATTCGAATCATCGCTCCTAGATAGTGAGCACTTGACTTGAATTATCTCATCGTAGGAAGAATCACACTTTCTATGAGTTGATAATAAGGATAAGAAATGATGTTATTCCCAACTATGATCAAGGGATGGGATAATCTTGATGTGATAATTATGAACAGTCTTCCTTAACTTGATTCTTCACTAAAGCTATAACTAGACATATAGTAATCCTGGCAATGGACATTTATTGAATCAGATGCAAATCTAGTTCTGCAGTGGAATAGGTACTAATAATGACTTGTTAAAATGGAATAATGAATTTGGGAACCTCTTTTAGTTGCTAATAACTTCATTAACTCTTGTTACTCTTATAAAGTAAAGAGCCATCTCCAGATATAGATTTGCATAATCCTTGGAGTCTTTACTTTCTTATTTCCTGGTTTTGGACACGTTAGTCTAGCTGAGTACATTCTAGTACTCAAGGTGCTATTCCCAATGATTATTGCAGATGGTCAGATGTACTATGGGTACTGCGAGCACTGCTTATACTGGCTACGGGAGATGACTAAGCCTAGGGCAGGGCTTCTCCATTCTAGTCTCATGCTTTTGGTGGGTTGGCATAGCCAAAATGTTGGCACGGTATTTCCAAAACCCCGCAAGTGGTGTGGGTGCTAGCTAAATAAACGCTTTTGCTAAACTTATCACTTCGGTGAATACTTCTAGGAGTTATTTGGGGCCTACGTGCCATCCATGTTGTAATAACTCGATGTACTCCGATTTATGTTAAACTGTGGAATGTTGTAACACTTGATGCAACGTATGTCAGTTCATTACGATCTTCGTTACGAAGCAAAAGTTCGAGATCCTTCACGATTTCACCAGACCCTGGGTTTATATGGGCTCAAGTGTGAGGTAATCACTACGGGGCAGATGGTTTGCATACTTGATCTCTTATAAATCTGGTCGAGTCACCGCATAGTAGTAGAGAGTAATTGCATCGGGACCCTCGATATTTGCATATTAGCCCTTCTTAGTTATTTTGGGTATCAAATCAATAATAAAATACCCATAAAACTTACATAATTAATATCTTCTACGTTTCAACTCCGATTCGATCCGTTCAAATTAGGTTAGATTCGTAACAAAATTTACTACAGAGTGACAAACATTATTTTGTCATATCACATATTTTTATAATCAGATATTGTTGAAGAGAAAATCCTCTGGCCGGGTGGCGGAATGCACCCTCCCTTATCCTAAGATGAGGAGGGGGCCTAAGTGTTTTGCCTGTTATGTGGATTTGGGATGAACACACGAGGACACGAGGGATTGAGTGGTTTAGGGCGCCGGAGTGTAGTACCCTACCTCCACTGTGTGTAAGTAGTATTGAGAATGTCTGAGAGCTTGCATGTGAGTCTGTGTAAAACCTGTCCTTGTAACATTGTGTGCCCCCCTTTTATAGTTTAAGGGAGGCACATACAAGGATGTTGAGCCCCGACATGCGGGCCTAGGAGCATAATGGAAGGAATACATTATGTGAGTAATTAATGCTAGTAACGCCTGAGCAATCACCGGGAGTCTTGATGACTGCAGTCCATGCAGCATTGATAGCCGAAACGTGCGAGTAATGGTGAGTAATAGCTCGGCCCACGTATCATGGACTGAGCACGCCTCCTGTCTAGGGGTGGGCGTTCGGGTTACCCGAAAATTTCGGGTCGGGTAATTCGGGTTTTTAAAATTTCGGGTTTTGAGAATCGATACCCGAAATTACAATGGGTTTTGCAATATCCGAAAATTCGGGTACCCGAAATTTCGGGTTCGGGTTCGGGTATTCCCGAACTACCCGAACTATTGTGTCGGCTTCATAAAAACACATACGCCCTATTAAATTAGTATAAAAATATAGTTTGAATAATGATATACATGGACATATAAAATACAAGCAATCTACAATCACAAGTTATGCACACATACACATAATTATAAATGTACAAATTAATAATTAAGTATGCCATGAGTACATGACACATGAAAGTTCGGGTAATCCGGGTATTTCGGGTAACCGATTGTGATACCCGAATTACCCGAACTAAATTCGGGTTTTGCAAGTTGCTACCCGAAATTCCCGAACAAAATTCGGATTTCGGGTATTTCGGGTTCGGGTTCGGGTATTCCGGGTTCGGGTTTCGGGTTACGGGTTTTTTGCCCAGCCCTACTCCTGTCAGTGGGATGGACAGGCGCACGTCTTATCCGCAATGAATGCGGAGGCGCCCGTGGCCCAGAGGCGTCATGCTAGGTTCTGCCCGTTGGCTTAAACCGCACACAGAATGCCACGTGGCAGCATCGGGTCTCTGCCTGAGCGGGGAGCAGGAGTATATGCAGACAGGTCCGGAACCCACCAGACTAGGTCCGGACACGTGTCGGCACCGGCCCCCCGCCTGGGTCCTGTTCAAGGTCCGAGTATGTTCTGTTCTGAGACCTTGGGATCCCATAGTGGGCGGCTCGGACCCCATACAGGGGGTCCGGATCCCATTCCAGGGGTCCGGTTTGCACACGTGGAGGTCCTAGACCAACCTTAGAGGTTCGGACTGTATATCCAGGGTCCGACGCTCTCCCATGGGGTCCAGACTTACTGTTGATGCCTTGGAGTATATCACCTTCTCTGGACACGTGGCGGCTCCGGACCCGCCCATGTGGTGGGGTCAGGCGCTGTTGTGGACCCAGAGTAGTCGCCCGAGGCTGGGGTGAGTCATGGTCTGGTCCCACATACAGCTCTTTACCACGCGATTAAGAGACAGCCACGCGGGTACTGCATCTTTATACAGTAGCAAGGGGTACCCTAGTTTCTGGGCACCGACAGATATTGTTTAATCCATGTTTAGTAGATTAAGCTTGCAAATCAAATTTAACCTATCTATAATTATAATCTAACTAAAATATGATATCTAATCAAGTTATAAGCTATACTAAAGTTGAATCAATTATTTATTTGTAATATGTTTCTCACATGATTTATAACATAGAAGATATTATTACCATTTAATCACCTAAAACTTTAGAAAGCTATATCCTCTGAACCATAACTCCGAGTTTAGTAGTTCCCGAACCTACATTCTCGTAGCGACACGTAGAATATTCCTACGCAGTTTGTTCTCTTGTTTGGTGTATGTGATCTTTACCTATTCTTTGCCTATATATATATGTATTGCTACGATAGAAGCGAGGTTGCGAGACACCTGAAGCAATTGGAGAAGTACTTGGAGTTGCACCAAAAAGGCAAGTTGTGCCCTTGATCACTCTTCTTTACCCAATAATGTTCTCTGTTAATCATTGTGACATGCTTAGGTTAATTTGATGGGACCTAATAGGTTTACCTAGTTTTGTTTACCCTATACCTTGCAAACAAATGAACTATTGGATAGACTCACTATTGCTCTACCTGGTTTTGGGATTAATGTTATATTGAATTATGATCATGTTCCATTAATATTGTTGGTTTAATTATTGTTCATGTTAAGATTATTATATTAAATGGAACATGGAGCGACCACCTGGGAAAACAGTGCTACCATAAGGGTGGAATGGGATGCCCTTGGCTGAATAATTAGGAAAGCTAGTGCGAGTTAATCCTTTCTAGAAAGGGGCAAGCGGGGTGGAGTTGTGCAAGTGTAGGGAGGTCCTCGGGTCGGACTGTCTTTTTAGCTTTTCGGACGAGGTATTCCTACATCTCCTTCGGCTCAGAATCCGTAGTGGGTTCTCTCCTCGAGTGGAACTTTGTAAAGGTCTCACAAGGGTCTAGCTAACCCTAGCTAAACAGGAAACACGTCTTGTGGGTAAAGATGTGCAACCTCACCAGAGTGTAAAACTAGTATATCAGCCATGCTCACGGTTATGATCAGCTCAGACCCTCACATGAGTAACTTATGAAATTAAACTTAATTTGTCATATGCTCCACATTGTGGTTTATTATTAATTTTGATCCCTTATTTTTTGGGTTGGTATCTACTTATACTTAGTAACTGCTAATAAAACTTTGACCAACTTTAAAAACAATGCTCAGCTTTAACCATCTTCTTTGGTAAGCCTTACATTTCACATGAGCCCACACCGTAAGTGAGCTCATGCACATTATTCCCCACAACTTGTTGAGCGATGAACGTATGTGAGCTCACCATTGCTGTACTCACACCCCCAGGTCAAGAACAGGTACCGCAAGATAAGGAGCATGAAGGATGTCGCGATAAGTTCGTGAGAGATCTAGACCGTCGTCTCCCAATCAATTATGGTTGCAGGATCGTTGTCTTCGTATGATGTAATTATTTAGTTATTTTGTACAAAAACCCTATTATATAGTAAAGATGTGACATTTATTTATATACCATGAGTCATCATATGTGTGAGACTTGATCCTAGCACATATTTGAGGCACACCCGGATTTAGCCCTTAAATCCGGGTGTGACATCCTTGGCACGTGCGTACCATAGAATCTTGTTAATGATTGTAGAACATGGATATATAATTATTCTTTTTTAACCAAGTCGGTCTACGTGACATTTAGAAGTCATAACGAATGTATGTATACTTAACTAGTATAATAATAAAGGAACTACTGAAAAACTAGAGCAAATGGATAAATGCTTGTACTTGTGATATCGTGTTTGCGTTGGTTAAGTATAGAAAGTGTTCGTTGTCTTCTAGTGGTATTGATTTCGTGTGCCCATTGACGTATAAATAGCTGGCGCTTGAGTATGATCGTTTACAGTGTCTTCCTATTTATTGTTTAGATCGTTGTCATGTGGCTTTGGATTGTCTTGTGCTATTTTTCGTCATGTTCATACATATGCATCATGCATATCATTTAGAACCTAAAGATGATGATCATGCGAAATGAAGGACATGAAGTGCAGCTGACCACAAGACAAAGTCGTTCAACATCCTGAAGATGGATAGGTTGAACAAAGGACGATCGCCAAGTGAGTACCCTCTAACAAACACTAACTAGTGTTGGATTCCATGCAAGCCCTAGTTTTATGCATAACCATTATATATATGCTATTTTACTGCAATTATTGTTTGTAGGTTTGTATTGTGCACTTAGGTGTAGGAGTTGCTTGGAACCCTAGATGCATGAACTTAGGTTCCCTTGAGATGAATACTAGTATGCTAGGACAAGTAGCTGCTATGCTGAATAGGGATCTCGGTACAAGTCGAGTGATTTTTCTAGCACTCGCATGAGGTCAGGAATTGACTGTATTCATTTTAATAACGAGAATTATGATTATCTGTGGACGTAGATCCTTAGAGGATGCCCTGTATACGAGATGGAATTGGATTAAGGATTAACGTAGGATACATGTGTCAAGCGTTTGAACGTACTAAATACATACCGAGAAATATGGTAAATCGGTAAGCCTAGTACCTGAGTGAACCTGCCCGTCGGGCAGACTTCCCCCTCACTAGTCCTGAGATGGACTTTCCCATGCTAGCAATGGTGGATACAAGTGTGGTCACTAGGGATGAAAACGGTCGGAAACGGTCGGTAAACACTAAAATCATTACCGTTTTCATATTTTTTATCGGAAACAAAATCGAAAACGGTAACTCCGGAAACGGAAACGATATCGGTATTTCGGAAACATCGGAAACGAAAGTTCGGTGCAGAAAATACACCGGTAACGGTCGAAATCTAAAATACGATCGGTAAACATATCAAACTTCACAATAAAACAAAATTGACAAAACATGACAAATACCACAAGTTCACAATTCATGATATAACAAGTTCACAAGGATCACAAATTTATAATATAAAAAGTTTACAAAGATCACAAGTTCACAATATAACAAGTTCACAGTATAACAAGTTCATAAAATTCACAAGTTAACATACTCAAAGTTCATAATTCACAATATCCACTCGATTTAGTTGACGTGGCATGCTTACTCATGAAATATTTTTTCCTTACATAAAGGGTTTTTTCACAGCCTCACAGGAAAACCCTAAAAGTTAGTGTGTGGAAAAGACAGACTGTCGGCTCTCTATCATTATATATTACTAATACATAACATGTGCATAGAAAATGGTGGATTCGTTCGAGAGACCAAATCGTTAATCTCAACTGCCTTCCAACACCATCTAACCCCAAAAAAATCTTAAAGCGTCCAAAAAATACAAAAATAAGTAATCCTTATCCAGAGATGTACAGACGATGCGAAAAAATCACATGCTGGAAAATTCCGAAAAATTCCGAGACACAATTCCGGAAATTTCCGAGACATAAATCCGGTAATTTCCGACAAAAACCGGTAACCGATGGAAACGATCGGTAAAACACCACGCCGATTCCGATACCGATTCCGATAGAAAATTCCGAAAACCGATTCCGTTTTCGAAAAATACCGTTACCGATGAATCCGATCGAAAAATTTCGAAATCGGTTTCCGGAATTCCGAAAAATTCCGAAACCGTTTTCATCCCTAGTGGTCACCACACGGCTTAGTCCTTGGAGGTGGAGCATTGTAGCCATAATATTGAAATGAGATGTAATTTCAATTCTATTGTTTGAATGTCACAAAATTGGAGTTTAGAATTATGCGATCTAATTCCACCCAATTCAAAGGGGTGACACTCTATTTTGGGAGAGGGAGTTTTTAAGTTATAGTCCAATTCCAAGGAATTGAGTCTCTGATTTCAAATATCAATTCCATGTGCAATCGAACAACAAAATTCAGGAAACCTGATTCTAATTTCTAATTCCGTGCTCCAATATCTACATCCAAACAATGTATAATTTTTCTTTGTTCCAAGGGTCATGCAAATTTTACAAATGTGGATATATAATTATTATACCATTTTATTTTGTTTGTCCACAACAACAAGAGCTGAGACTCAGGGCATGTTTGGGAACAAAGTATTTTCTTATTCCCAAGATAATACCGTAGTATTTGAGTATACCATGGTATTTTAGACCAAATGGTGTTTGGAAGCACAACTAGAAACTATATATATTTTAAACCATGGTTTCACCAATACCATGATAGTTTTGGGTCTAAAAAATTTGGTCTAGACCAACGTTTTTATCTCGTATGTGCCTGCGGTCTACTCTCCTCTTACGCTGCAATTAAAATATTATGTCTATAAACAGGTGTTGAATTGGACTAATGTAAAATATGCCATAGTTATGTCATTACATATAGTAAACTATGGTATTATGAGCGTGTTTGGCATGATTCTGCTCCAGTCAAGAGCAGCCATACTCCAAAACTCTGGATGAAGCAGCTCTACTACAGAGTTTAGATTGCTTTATGATAACCAGTGACAAAGACAGATAAATAACTCAAAACTATATGTTTAGGTTGCCTTTTAGAATTTTTGAAGGAGCAAAATAGGCAGCGACGGTCCTGACAAATTAGGGGCCCGGGGCCAGATTTAATATAGAGGCCTTATAATAATAATATATAATACATATTGTTAATAAACATTTAAAAATACATCAAAAATTATTCATCATAAGAAAAAAATACAAATATGTGATAACCTTAAAATTGTCTTCTAACATGTTTCGAAACAAAGTCATTGATGAGTGATGATAGCATCGGTACCAATTTCATCTAATAATATTTTCTCGATGCATAAAATAGCCAAACCATTTAGTCTTTCTTGAGACATTTTGGACCTCAAATAATTCTGAATTGAAGTTATCACTTAGTTACAAGAATAAACTTAAAGAATTATTATCGATTATGGGGCACCAATGAGCAAAGCGATAACGAGACAATATTAAACCAATGTATTACAAATGACCTGCTGTAAAATTCCCAAAACGATCCATTTAAATATCTAAACAATAGTCTAATTAGTAATCAATAATCATCTAAAGCACATAGAAAAATTATATCGCGAATCAGTGATCTGCTACTGTACTTTTGATGCAGAATTGGTCTCGCGCCGGGCGTGACTGTCTGGCTGGATGACAGCAACCGGTGGGTGGTGGCGCCGTTGTGGCCGCGATGAGCAGAGGCGGAGACGGAGGCAAGCGATGTGTGTCGTGCAAACTTTGACAAGCAAACGCGATGGCCGACGCGAGATTGCCGTTTTGTTTCCGTGGTCTGTTCCTGGTGGTTTGTGTTCCTAAAGAAGCAAAGCAAGGCCTCGGCAGGAAAGCAAGCGCCTGCCGTTTTAATTCTGATGATGGGACCCAATCTGTATTAACGATTTAATTGATACGTGTACTAATATGGTGTTAGGGGTGGGGCCCTATCATTTCGGGGGCCCGGGGCGGCCGCCCCGCGCGCCCCCCCTCAGGGCCGTCGCTGAAAATAGGTACTTAAAAAATGTACTGTAACTCAAAAACTCTATAATATTTGTAACTCTAGAGTTAGAGTGTTTGGTAGGCTCTAAGGCCCTGTTTGGAATTGTAGTATTTTTGCAGTTTTGAAACAATACTATGGTATTTGATGATACTATAGTATTGGAGCTCAAAAGGTGTTTGGTTTGTACAGGCAAAACTCAGTTTTAAATACCATGGTTTATCCAAAACTGTGGTATTTTTGGAATTTTCGAAACTCCACTCAGGATCTCAGTTTTCTTCTCTTCTCTGTACATATACTTTGTTTTTCAAATAAAACCAAACGGAGCTCGGTTTTAAGCAATGCTATAGTTTTACTGTAGTAAAGTAATAACGTAGTATTTATATCATATATAATTATAAAGGAACAATTGGATCTATACCATAAAAGATCCAAACTTTAGATATATACCATGGACCCCACATGTCATTGACTCATGTGGACCCACATGTAAGTGAGATAGTAATGGTATGGATCCAAAGTGGTGATCTTTTAATGGTATGGATCCAAATTTCCCAATTATAAACTATGATATCTCAAAGTTACAGTATTTTAAAACTACATTATCAAAGAGGCCAAGATAACTCTTCGGTAGAGTTTTGTTTGGAGTCCTTCTAAGGCAAGTATCGCCGTCGCCGGGAACCCAGCAGTGGCGTAGAAGTTTCCAGAAGTTTGCACACACGCGCTCCCCAAGGCCCCCAAATACTCCCTGACGCCCATCCCCTCACAAGTCGCAGCCAGGTCTCTCTGTCCGCCGAAGTCCTCCCTCGTCGCGAGAGACGAGTCGCGTTCCTGTTCGCCGCCCCCCCCGCCCATCTCCCAATCCGGACTCAGGAGATCGACTCCTCCTCTCGGTGAGTACCCTAGCTTGCTCGGGCGGGTTTGTCGGAGACCTTTTTGGAGCTCGAGTTTGTTCCATGGGGCCCGGTTCCTCGCTGCGTCCCTTGGCGGTCGAATCCAAATCTCGCATCCTCTCCATTGGGTTCGTTCCGTTGGGTTAGGTTTTGTGATTAATGCCGCGGGACACTCTGATAAACTTCTCGAATCTACTCGTCCGTGTTGCGATCAGGTTGAGGTTGAAGGGGAAGGAACTAGAAGACTGCTCAAGGGTACGAGCTTGTCTATAGACCCATAAACAGTTGAGTTATCCGTGGGGAGGTTTGTGGCGCCTGATCTGCGTAATCATTATTTTCCTCTTGCGCAGGATGGCTGAGGATGCTTCTCACAGGGCCAGCAGCTCGACTGTGATACCTGCTGATGGTCCAGAGTCTACCATCGAGATCAACATCAAGACCCTGGATTCACAAGTCCACAAACTTCGCGTGGATAAGAATGTGAGAATTCTCCTGCCTCCTTCACATTGTTAATGTGTGTCTATCTGCTTATCGGCTTATTTGCTACCGAACTCGACTCCATAGAAACTCTATCCATGACTCTGTGATCCTTTCAGTTACGGTTAGCCATTAGGTGGCGTGCAGATGTTAATATGTGTGTTATGCAATGGTTCGGGAGAGCAAGTAATAACCGCCTCATTTTTAGGCGCCTGTTTCCGTTCTAAAAGAGAAGGTTGTTGAAGCGACTGGAGTTCCATTGGATCAGCAGCGCTTGATTTTTCGAGGAAGAGTCTTGAAGGATGACCACCTCCTATCAGAATACCGTATCCTTTCTGTTTCTGCATCCTGTGTCGGGAAAATTGAAGTGTATACTTGATCCATCTGCATCTTTGTTTCACTTATTCTTTTTGTGAGTCATACTGTGTAATAATCCCTCTGTCCAAGTTTGAGAGGCGCATGAGATCTGAAAAAGTTCCCAAATTTTGCGGGCACACGAGCTGTTGGATGCAGTTTTCTCTCAGGTCCGACACACTCGTTTCTTGTACAAAGTAAAATAAATGCAGTCCGATGCTTGGTCTCCTTC
The DNA here is from genome assembly GCA_029449295.1 of Zea luxurians. Taxonomy (NCBI): domain Eukaryota; kingdom Viridiplantae; phylum Streptophyta; class Magnoliopsida; order Poales; family Poaceae; genus Zea; species Zea luxurians. The sequence continues at coordinate 19,184,012 of JAOPSE010000011.1, forward strand.
CAAACTGTCCTTGCTCTCGTTTCCCACGGTTAGAATGTACGGCAAGCAGCGAAGAAACGGAAATATTTTTTTTGCTGAGAGTTAACAGATTAAGGGGAGTTATTGGTAATTACTTGGTCTTGGTGAAATTTTCTTGTAAGCCCGTGAAACTTGGATGGAAGGAGTATTTGGTTGCCTATTTCCTTGTTACATTTTCTTCCAGTATTTGCTTAGTTATTTTCTGTGTACAATTAGGACATAATTTATTTTTCTTGCACTGTAAGGACTAAGGTTAGGGCAATTTGATGACATTGAGAACGAGAGGATTTTCTTGTAAGTTGTTCCATAAGGTTTTGTTTGGGTACTCTAGTATTCACCCTAATCCACATGTATTGAGGTGGATTGTAGTGTAAATTGATTTAATTTACACCCCAATCCACCTCAATACATGTGGATTGAGGTGAATACTAGAGTACCCAAACGAGGCCTAAGTGGTTTTAATGCCTTTTTAAGTGGATTCCCATTTAATGTTACAATCTTACGTGCAACTCTGTAGGCCTATGCATTCTGGAGGCTGTGCTAGATTAATGGTTTCCATCACCTTCACATTTATTTCTAGTCCAGTGCTCATTTTTGTATTTTTTTCTTCTATTTTTTCCACTTGTAACGGCCATGCCTAGTGCTGACGGCTCCCACATACATGAGTCGGGTGTGGGGAAGGAAAAACCAAGGCAAGCCTTACCCATGCATTTTGGCAGAGAGATGCGTCGAACCCAGGACCTTCGGCTCAGTGGAAAGGCTTCTCACCACTGCGCTAGGCTTGTCTTTTCTATTTTCCCACTTGTATGGTTTTAAAATGCTTTGCTGTGTCATTTACCATTCCTATGTGTTTGTTAGTTTGTTTCTCTCCATCCAAATTCTGTCACTTGTATCCTTAACAACCACAAGATTTGGAGGATGGGTATACATTGCATCTGGTTGCTCGGCGTGCAGCAGAGGGCCAGACTTCTTCTGGGGCTTCTGAAGGAAACACAAATGCTAATGGTAAGTCATAATGCTGTTTTTGTGACAGCTGGCTACATGATCTATTCTGAACCACCAAGTATATCTGTATATGTTTCCATGGTTTGTGGCCTACTTGATGCCTTTTATTCCACATAGCTAAGGGCAAACCCAGTGGCGGAGGCTCCCACATGAGTGGGATGTGGGGAAGGGGTAAACCGAGGCAAGCCTTTCCTCAAATGCGGAGAGGCCGCTTCGAACCCGTGACTTGATGACCTAAGCTTTCACCACTGCACCATGCTTGGCCTATTCCACATAGATACCATTGGAAAATTAAATAGACTTTGCACTTTCAGATTAAGGGCTGTGGAAATTAGTTACGTTAAGTAGTGTTAAAATAGTGAGTGCCTAGGATAGTGCTGAACAGTGTTTTGAAGGTGTCACCTAGTCATCCAGGCGAGAAATTTTTTTGGGCATCTGGGTCGCCCAAGCATATGGCGTACACCTTCACGTCCTAGGTGTCTGCCTTTCTAGGAGTCTGAGGCATCGTCTAGGAAGCTGCAGCGATTGCCTTACTCGTGAATAGCCTTGCACGGCCACACGAAGGGAAAAGGAAATGCCAGTGCCCGTGTGTGAAGAAATCGATCCAGCGCAATAAAAATTCGCCTTCCACTGTTCCTTATCTGTGGGCAGGAAGGAGATCACACAGAAATCACATGGGAATACTGGAATAGAGAGGGATTGAAGACGAGAAGGATAAGGAAGAGAGGGAGTACGAGATTATTATGGTAGTTGCCTCACCTGCATCCTACGTCCAGCGTTGCGTGGGTCGATTGCATGCCGTCAGCCCATCCCGGTGCGGCGGTGCGCAGCTTTGGTTTTGTGCTGTACACACCCAGGGCGAGGCCAAGTGGAAAGCTGCTCGGCCTGGCCAAGCTCTGCTTTGCTCTTCCTGGGTGCATCTCTGTTCCTGTCCTCTGCTCTGTGGCTTCTTGCCAGGCTGGATTGAGCCAAGATGTCTATGCTCCTTTCTCTTCCTATGATCTCTTACAAGGCCAAAGCTTTCTTGTTCTTCCATGTTGCTTGTACACTTCCTATAGAAGCTTTTATGTTGCGCATTAGTACTCTACTAATTATTGCAGAATTGGACATATTAAGGTATGACCTGCTTCATAATTTTAGTGGCGTCATAGATTGAGATCTTTGTATGGCGTTGCCTAGACGATCACCTTATTCGCCTAGGAGGCTTGCCTCACCTTGCCTTGTTGCCTTTAAAACACTGGTGCTGAAGCTAATTGGTTCTAGCCAAGTAGCCAGTGCTTAGGTTATTAGTTATTACTAGAAGACGTGGGCCTGACAAAAGATTTTATACTTCTCTTTTCTCTGCAGTAAACGTTACTGGAAATGGAGGATTGTTGGATGATATTTCCAGGGTATGTTCCTCTCATTGCTGATTTTCCCCATGAAGTTATCTGATCGCATGACTCTTGGCTATTGTGACATTTCTACACCTTTTTTTGTCAAAAAATATTTTTGTCAAATTATCTTTGGAGAAACCACATATATGATATGATAAGGGGTTTGTGCTTTGTTCTAGACTTCTAACGCTTTGTATGTTAGCAAAATAACTACCAATTAATTGACAAATTTCTCGGTATGATGCCATCTAATTCTTCTACTATTTGCAGAGTGTTCGGGATCTTCTGGGTTCCTTAGGTGTTGCAATGTCTGGTGGTGTCACTAACACGGCATTTTCGGTAACATGACAGTTCTTCTCAAGATCTAGAGGGGGTATCTGAGACCTAAGAATTAATTGTTTATGGATATTTTATCAGGTTCCTTTGACTAGCACACCAGAAGGGCCCAATAATGTGCCTGGAAGAACTCAGCCAATGAACCCAGCGCAACCTGGATTCTCAGTTCTAAATCATCAAATACAAGTAACACAACTTCATCCGCCAGGAGCTATTCCTCGCAATATGGTAGATATTTTGTGCTTTTTCTCTTTTCCTCCTGTATTTCAGTTTGTAGTTTTGTACATCATTATCTTAAGTTATTAACTTTAACCAATGGTAACAGATTATTCCAGATTCTTTGACAACTCTTTCGGAGTACATGGATCGCATTGACAGAGTACTACAGAATAATGGTACCGTTTTTTTTTCTTACAGTTGGTTCATCCATTGCTTGCAACCAAATATTTTTATATTCATTTTATGCAATAAATGAAGGTGTTCCACCATCCAGAGATTCAGAAAGCCAGCAACAACCAACAGTGGATGATGCTAATGCCAACCCAAGATATCCAAGTGCTGATGTTTTGGCTTCAGTTATTGAGAGAGCCCAACAACTTCTTGGTGGCAGTGCAGCTTCTGCTCTTTCAGTATGTTACTTCGCTGCTGTGGTTATGGTGGTTATTTTCTGTACTATTTGCCCCCGACTCTCTGAGATTGATATATTGTTTCATCTAAAATGTTTGCCTCCCTGGTTATGTTCTGCTAAAATGTCCATTTCTGTTCTGGTGGTAAACACATTTAGTACAATGTTCACATCATTATGGGTTGTCTTTTGTGCAATTCTGTGAGAATCTAGATAAGAGAAAATGAAGGACTAGTGAATTCATGACCACCCTTACACATGACCTCAAGGTGAAATTATGAATGCAGAAGGAACTTTTGTAATATAATGTCAGCTCACTGTTTATTGTCTCTAATGCCTGCATGATTTTTTGAGTAGGCCTAAACCTTTTTAGGGCTAGTTTGGCACTTTGGCAACCCCATTTTTCCAAGGGATTTTCATTTTCCCAAGGGAAGTTAGTTCATTTTCCCTTGGGAAAATAGGAATTCCTTGGGAAAATGGAGTTGCCAAACTAGCCCTTACATGTTGGATTTTCCCCTTGGATGCAAAGTTGCTGTTGAGCTGCATGGTTCAGTTTTTAGCACACTTCTCAATACTCTTTATGGATTTATTATGAACTGATAGACGTAAACTTTTCTTGTGCCCATTTAGACCTTGCTGGTTCTTGTGGGTTTTATCTCTTTTATGTGTTTCCCCGTTTCGTCGTTTTTCGGTTCTCCTTTGCCTTTGTTTCCCCTTTTTTCTTTGGGGGTTGAGCTCTGAGGTTTTCATACGGGGTTTCATCTCTAGCCTACCCCAACGTGCTTGGGACAAAAAGGCTTTGTTGTTGTTGTTGTTGTGATAGACGTAAACTTTTCTTTGGAAGTCTTCAAGTTGATACATTTAAGGAATTCCTGAATTTATGGATGCAAAATTTTTATTGCGAACATCTCTGACTTTTATGTACCTAACAATTTTCTGTTTTAGCGCATTGCACAACGTATTCGGCAAGATGGTGGGACTGCAGATGCATCTCTTCGTCGTGAGATCCAAACTGAATCGGTTCAGCTAGGAATTTCGATGCAACATTTGGGTGCTATGTTCTTTGAGCTTGGTCGGACGATGATGATGCTTCGCACAGGGCAATCTCCTGTATGCATAATTTGTTTTTCCTTCATGTTATGTAACTAACATCTTACATTTAACCATATTGAAATCTTTTAATCCTGCAGTCTGAGGCTTTTGTAAATTCTGGGCCTGCTGTTTATATAAACTCCACAGGACCAAACCCAATCATGGTTCAGGTGATAATTGCTACACATTTTTCATGCTACTTTTGATGGCCAAGAGCGTTATAATCTCATCAACACATTTTTTTTGTGCAGCCATCTTTTCAAAACACCCCTCCTTTTGGTGTATCTAATATACCAGTTCTGGGTGGAATTTCTGGTGCTTTTGGTATTGTTGATCCTTCTCGACATATGAATATCCCAAGTAACGGTAAGGTTACATTTGAATGCCTTTCAACTATTGGTTCCCTCTTGTTAGGGTCTTGAACTAGGAAGTTGTCAAGAACTTTAGATTTTCTGAACAAATTGTCTATTGGACTGTTAGATAGGCATAAATTGTTTATAAAATCCAATTGGTCTTTACAGCATTGTTAAACTGCTTTTATTTCTTAATGATACCAATTTATTATAGTTTGTTTGAGATACCAGATTTTTACATCTCCTATTTGCTTTTAATATCATGAACTGGATACCTCATAAACCTTATGTGACTGATGTGCTGGCATGATTATACAATACTTATATTTGAAGTTCAAATTAGTGTTGGTTGTAGTCTCTTTCAGATATGATGTGTGTCATCAATGTACTTGCTAGATTAGATGCTCTGTTCCTGAGTATCTTCTGGAATATCCTGGAGTTCATTTGCACATGGAAATTTATATTATTTTGCTAACTAAATCTTTGATTCTTCCACCTTTGTGTTTAGCTGGTTTCCTGTAACTGATATTTCTTTTCTCATTCCCTAACTTAGGTGCATCTGCAACAAGTGGTTCAGCTGCTGGTACTACCACCGGTTCTGAAGGAGCTATCCACGGGAACCGCCAAGATGCGGCAAGAACTCAAGGAGGTAACCCACCAGGTTTCCTGGCTGCAACACGTGGATTGCCAACCAGAACAGTTGTTGCTGCTGTTCCAGCACGGTCCTCAGGCGAGGCTCCAAACCATATCTTTAGTGTTATCCTACCTGTTCAAGTGAGGGGTCAAGTTGTAGTGCCTAATCAGTCCTCTCAAGGTTCTCAAACAGCAGTGGGCAATGGAGCTCAAGGAAATTCAACATCTGCTATTCCACAAGCTTCTGTTGGTGGTGTTTCTGGTGTTCCTCTTATAGCGGCACAGGTAGCCAATGCATTGGCAAATGCACCAAGCCAGGTTTCTTTATCTACACAAAGTGCAGCAGATCAGGGATTTCACCTGACCACAGACAACAGAGCTGATGTTCTGAGTTCTTCAACACCAACCACTACACCACAGAATGGTCCCTCAGGTTTGAATCGTGGACATTCACTTAAAAAAATGCAATGTCATGTGACTGAATCACGTCTTTTGAATAGGGTGTTTGCGAGTTTTTTGTTGACCTCCTAATGATATTCGATATTCTATCGTTAGGTACTTCCGGTTCCAGTTTGCCATCTCAAGACAGGAATACTTTAAATGTTCCCAGTCTTGATAGTATACAACAGCATCCACAATTGGGAGATACTTGTGCAGATACAGCTGACTTATCAGGAGACGCCACAGCCATCAGTACTCATGATGCTCCTTCGAACCCATCAGTTGACAGTTCTGTGCTGAAGAACAAATCCTCGGATGAAGTAGGTTCACAGATCACTGAGCCTTCTGCAAGTGGCAGTGCTGAACCATTAGGTCTTGGTGGAGGTCTGATTCCAATTCCAAAGGTATTAATTAGTGGCTTTTAAGTGTTCAACCTATCGGTATTCAGATGTTTGGTCTTCATTATAGTGTTCATTGTATTTGTCGAGTTGCATATTTGGAGTTTGTTGTATTTTTTACTATTATTTGATTCTATCAGCAAGTTACATGTTTGGAGTTTGTTCTATATGTTTCTAGTGTTTAATTGCTTCTTTTAACCACACTTGTAGAGGCGGAGCAAAGCAGTAAAGCCATCTGGGAGCACAACTGATCCTAGTAGGGATTTGTCCTCAGTCAGCCAAAACCAAGATCCTATTTCAGTAGCCCAGCAGTTTCTGGAAGGTTTTGCTTCCCGAAATACTAATGGTAGCAGAAGCAACACCCCCTCCTCTGGTCCTCCATCTTCTGTGCCACAGGCTACTGAAGTTCCTCCGAGAAGACAGGGTGGTGGACAACCTGATATTGGCAGCATGATATCTGGTATGCTCAACAACCCAGTTTTCAGCAACATGTTGTCGAATGTGGCAACACAGGCAGGGGGCTCTAGTGCTGATTTGAAGAGCGTGATGGAAGGATTACAAAGCCCTGCTATTGTAGATACGATAAGCAATATCGTGCAGAATGTGGATGAGCAAGACCTGGGGGCCATGTTTGGTTCAGGCAGAGGACAAGGTGGCATGGATTTGTCAAGGATGTTGCAGCAAATGATGCCCGTTGTATCCCAGGCTCTTGGTGGTGCAGGGGGGCGTTCTGCTGGTGCAAATGGTGGACAGCATAGGTCGCGGCCTCAGCGCATTGACGGTGAAGGAAATGCACCAGCCAGCAGTTCTCAGGTAAGTTCTCAGGAAATGTATATGCCGCCTGTGCTGCATGTTTGGCTTAGACTTTAGACAGCAATACTGTGTGAATGATTTACATTATTTTGCCATATTGATCTTTACTATTCAGCTCAGTTATGCAAACCCTCTTTGTTCAGTATTACTTTCCATGGATGCTTCTACATGGTTGTTAAGAGCCGGGAAAGGCTTATATGACACTAGGGCAAAACCGCAAAACTATCATATGGTTCTTTAACTCTTCCTGTGTGAATTTGAGTTAGGTCTGTCAAATCTGTTCTATTGCTGGTAGCTCACATTTTTGTATTCCATGGCCAGATTGATCTCCATGCAGCTCGTCAAAGCATTGAACAGCATGAATCCCCAGAGAATATCTTCGGCGCTGTCCTTGAAACTGCTGCTCAGGCCCATGGTGAAGATAACAGCATTCAGGGCATGGTCGAAGAACTTGCCACTGATCAAGAGCTTGCCGATGTATGCTTCCTACAGCGTTTCAGTTTCTCTACCAATGTTTAAATAACCCTGTCAGATTTCTGATGTTAACCGGTTAATGCTGAACTCGTGCTTTTGTTAGGACTACATGAAACTTTTGATGGAACAAGTTCGGCAGAGGATACAGTCAGAGTCGCAGTCGGGGAGCCAGCCTTGAAGGATTGGGCGGCAGGGTCGTGTAGCCAGCCATTCGCTCTGCGATATTTATCTATGGGAAAGAACAGAACCAAAACTGTTGTCTGGGCGTTTTCATGATTAGGTGCCCGGTGTACATGTGGCGTTGTAATTTTCCGAGATAATGTATCTGCAGCAGCATATCTCGTACTCTGGTTAGAACTGTTTTTTTACGAATTTTGCTAGAGGTACATACAACGAGTTTTAAAGGTGGTGACGTCTGAATTTCGTGGAATTGACAATGACATGTCTGTATGATTGGTATCGCAACTCTCCAGTTCGGAAATTTGTTAGCACAGGTTGTCCTTGTTCCTGGCATGTGTTTCACCTTTTAGCCATTATATACCATTTTGGTTGATGTAAGATGGTAACCTTGTGCACTGCGTCCGCGTATAGGTTTGTCTTGTTTGTATTAGTGCCAGAAAAGAGTATAAATGATTCCTTAAGGGCTCATTTGGAATCAAGGGTAATAAAGAGGAATAAGGGATCAAAATTCCTTACTATTTAAAACTAGATATGGTATCAAGGGTAATAAAGAGGAATAAGGGATCAAAATTTTTTACTATTTAAAATTGAATAGTAAGATTTTTTGCTCCCTCAATCTTATACAATACACTTGTTTCTAAACAAGTTCTAAATATTATACAGCTTATACAGTATGTGTGATCTATTTTTATTCATAAAAATCTTACAAACATAAATATAAAACTAGGCATGTGCCCGTCGCAAATGTGCCGTGCGTTGCGACGGAAGACAAAATTGACGAACCTCCAACGGCTCAAACCCTAGCGATGTGTGGCATGACTGTAATGGTGATGGGAACACTCGTGGGAAACAGTGCCTCGTTGCAGAGGAGCACAAGCCCAAGCACGCCACCACTCAACGCCATGAGTTCCATCATCCTTTTACGGGGCTGCCATTGCCATGAGCTCCATATATAAAATGGGTTGTTCAGATCATAATAACCAAAACAATGGTTATGTTTAATACGTGTACTGTCTTCTAAAATTGACAAAGTCTCAGACAATATTGACAAAACATATATCCTTATCTAATTGCCTCATTCTTGATAAACCCACACAAGAATAGAAGAGCAGAAAAAATATAGATCAAGCAAGCATATTAAGGATATAGTATTTTTAGACAAAATATATAGCAAGTTTTGTGTAGCAGTTCTAGGCATGTCAAATACAGTGACAATGCATAGCAAGTCTAGACATGCTATCGAATTTTATTAGATTTGTTTTTGATTCCTCACAGGAAAAGCCGAACAATGTTGAAGACTCTGCGAACACAAAGTTTACTAATAGTGATGAAATGGTAGATGAGAAGCAGAGGGAAACCCTGGATCTAAATAACGAACAGAGAGCAGAATCAACTAAAGAAGATGGCAAGATGAGAACAAAGACTCCTCAGAAAGACGACGATCTGCTAAGGGTCCAATTAACCACGGACCATTTGAATGGACACCATGAACAAATGCAAGAAATAAAACTGGAACGTCCGGGGACGCCATGAACAGAGACTCCTCGCCGCCATGAGGTCCGTCTGGGGAGTCCCCTAGAAGCTGCACCCTGATCCTGGACCCGGCGGCCAGTGCAGCGGCGGGACGCCGTCGGGGGAGAACCACTCGGGCGGCCTCTCGAAGGCCATGTCGTCGTGGTTGCAGAACACCGTCGCCCACTTCACGTAGTTTATGATTTCGTCCAGCATCACTGCCTTGCCCCACCACCTGAAACGAGAAACATTTCCCCTGAATTCAGACCTGGACACAACAAACTACGTACCTGAGTGACAGCAGGAGCAGGTGCCTGATGTCGATCGATCGAGTGATTGAGTGTCTTCTCGGTTAGTACCTTGTTGCAACCCGACACGAGATCCTGCATCAGCTTCATCCGTTGTCTGATCTTCTCCCTTCTCACCTGAATTGACCACAAGAAGCGAGAGAAAAGAAAAACTCAGCACACAAATCTCTGCAGCCAGCAAGGATGACGATGGCGAGAAAGAACTGTGCAACAGAGCCGCAGGGGAAACGTACCCTCTCCGCGAGGCTGCGGCTATTCGTCGCCTCGCCGTGCCACGCCCGGACATGGATGTAGTCCTTGGGCGCCTCGGCGAGGGGCTTCGTCGCGCTCTCCTTCCCCTGCTGCTTCTTGCCACCACCATTCTCGCTACTGCTCTGCGCGGCCTTGCCCTTGGTGGTGGGGTTGTTGTCCTCCGCGCCAATGAAGCAACAGGCAAAATGAAGGAAGATTGATCATGGTGATCACAGATAACCCACCTCCAAAGCTTTCTTAACTTGTGCAGCCGCATAAGCATATACTTTAACCTCTGGGCTGCAACATTAATGAAGAGTGATTAATATTAATCTCTAGTCATACTCCGAGTCCATAACTTTGTTTAGAACACACAAAACCAACAATCCAACAAGATACCAACCTCTTAGCAGCGCCATGCATGTAACGTGGATGCATAAAGAGCTGTGCGGTACCCCACAATGGCTTTATATTGGTCTCACCCTAAATGGAATTAAAAAAAGCAAACGGAGTAATGCAAAATGGTGGGGTATAGCTAAGTGCCAGCAATTTAAAGGTTAAACTAACCTGCAGCTGCTTTGCCAGCTGGACTATCTCATCCAAGTTAGAATTTGTTTCCTGCAGTGTGAGAATAAGTCTTAGGAAACTTCTAAGAGTCATGTTACTGAACTAAAGTCGTCAGCTGTTGCAACATTTCATCTTAAAAAGTATCTAACAGGAGATGAAATGTTTGCTGCTTCATTTATAGATGAGTTTTTCCTATAGTTAGTTGGGTGTGAATGAAATAGAATCAAAATGAATCCTTTTATGTGAGCATAAGATAGCTGGAACACATCAGGAATCATATTTGTATGCTCAATACATAGTCCAATAGATAATTAATAGCATCCAATAACAAATCGACCCATAACAACCAGAACCAGATGTAATTTCTAAGGTTGCTCTTAAAACAGTATCGTAGATAACTCCACCAAGCCACTTTACTGACTTCATTTATTAACTGTTAGCACACATGAAACATAACTGAAGGACACAGCTATCGAACCAATTGTAAGGTTGCATACTGAAAATTGCTTCTGTGATAGCAATAACAGACCAAGCCAATTATACTTGTGAGTTCATGCATTAACATAAGTATACAACACAACCGATGGACATACTTCAAGTGTCTTCCCATCCGAGGCAATATCCCTATCATAGAAGCACCATTTGTCGACTCCTAACTTCACCATGAACTCAAAGTGAGCTCTCACTGCAATGCCATTTGAAACAGAAGTTAGTTCTTCCAACAAACAGACCAAAACATAACCCAGAAGGCTGGGACTACAGCACAAAGGTAGGTTAGGCAATCATCATACTTCTTCTCTTAGCCATGGCCAACGAATTTGTGCCATCCTCCCAAGGCCAAGTCTTTGTAGGAGCACCGAAAGGATCAGCGCCAGTACCACGGAACGTGTGCCAGAAGGCAACACTGAAGCGCATCCAATCCTAATAGCAAAGCAAATAAGCATAGATGCAAAGGGTTGATGTACTTCACAGTGAGTGTAAAGAGGGGGTATAGTGAAGCAGCAGATGGGGGTTCACTGATCGATACCTTCATCTTCTTACAAGATTAAGGGGATGATTTGTTGCATTTTTCACCAGTTTGTAATCGGCTCAAAAGGTTACATACTATTTGATCCTATGACTAACAGGCTAGTTGTTAGCCGAGATGTAATTTTTGAAGAGAGTAAACCATGGGACTGGGAAAATTTCATAGACAACTCAGGCTTTCAGTTGACTGAAACTTTTATAGTTGATCATCAATTGCCTGTTCAAGCTACGACAACAATAGAAGACAGTGAAGGTTCAGTACCGGTGAATCAAGACTCAGAGGGAGAACTCTCAGCTACGCATAACAGTGAAGCAGGACCCTCTCATGCTCCAAATTCACCTCAAAGTCAGGGGTCAAGTACAGCTACAGGTTGGGTATCTCCTCCTGAGCAGAGTCCTCAATTTTCAGCAAGGGTACCAAAGAGATACAAAACAATTGCAGATTTGTATGACTCAACAAATGAAGTACTTGATTTTGAATATAGTGGGGTGTGCATGTTAGCAGCTGATGAGCCAATGAACATAGAACAAGCTCTAGAAGAGGCATGCTGGAGAAAGGCCATGGAGGAAGAAATAAAGTCCATTCATCAAAATGGAACCTGGGTGGCTGCTGATCTGCCAAAGGGTCAAAAGGCAATGGGACTGAAGTGGGTATTCAAGGTAAAGAAAGATCCATCAGGGAAAATTGTGAAACATAAGGCTAGGCTGGTTGCAAAGGGGTATGCTCAAGTCCAAGGGATAGACTATGATGAAGTTTTTGCTCCTGTGGCAAGGTTGGAGACAGTAAGAATTTTACTGGCTTTAGCTGCACAAAGGGAGTGGGAGGTGCATCACATGGATGTGAAATTTGCATTCTTAAATGGAGAACTTTGTGAAGAAGTCTATGTTAAACAACCACCTGGTTTCACTGATCCAACCTGTGCAGAAAGGGTCTTGATTCTTGAAGCTGAACAAGGCATTATATGGACTCAAACAGGCTCCCAGAGCCTGGAATGCCAGACTTGACAAGGAGCTGGTAAGTTTGGGTTTTAAAAGAAGCCCAGAAGAACATGTTGTCTATAAAAAAGGAAAGAATGTGTCTCTATTACTCATAGGTGTATATGTGGACGATCTCATTATTTGTGGGCCAGATAACAGGGAGATAGAGGTGTTCAAACAGCAAATGAAAGGAAGGTTCAGTATGAGTGACCTTGGACTGCTGAGTTATTACCTTGGTATAGAAGTTACACAAAAGCCTGGTGAAATCACTATCTGTCAAAGCGCCTATGCTGATAAAATCATTGAAGTCTGTGGGATGAAAGGGTGTAATCCAGTTGACATTCCAATGGAGCAACAATGCAAGTTAATACCTGGAAAACCTGACAAGGTGTTAGCTGCTACCAAGTACAAAAGTATAGTTGGGAGTCTGAGATATCTTGTAAACACCAGACCTGACCTAGCATATTTTGTGGGAATGGTGAGCAGGTTTATGGAGACACCAAATTCTGAACACTGGACTGCCATTAAAAGAATTGTAAGATATGTGGCTGGTACAACACAATACGGCTGTAGGTATGTAAAAGGGGACAGCTCAGAATTGTTGGGATATTCAGACATCGACCATGCAGGTGATCTTGAAAAAAGGAAAAGCACTACTGGTGTCGTGTTTTTTCTGGGAGGAAATATAATCACTTGGGCTTCTAAAAAACAAAAGGTGGTTTCTTTATCCTCATGTGAAGCTGAGTATATTGCTGCTGCTACAGCTGCTTGTCATGGTGTGTGGTTGAGCAGGCTGCTCAGTGATCTGTTGAATGAGAAGATAAGAAGGTTCAAGCTTCTGATCGACAACAGATCAGCTCAATAACTCAGTAAAAATCCTGTGCATCATGATCGCAGCAAACACATAGATATAAGGTACCATTATATTCGTGAATGTGTCAGCAATGGGGTGGTGGATGTAAACCATGTGAGCACTGATAGACAGATAGCTGATGCTCTGACCAAGCCACTCGGCAGAATGAAGTTCTCAGAACTAAGAAGGCAACTGGGAGTTGTCAGAATTCAAGAATGACAAGATTAAGGGGGTGATTTGTTGCATTTTTCACCAGTTTGTAATCCTGTCATAGCTAGGTGCATTAGTTAGTCTGCATATTTCGTTTTCGCGTAGAATCCGGGTGCTCTCTGGAGAATGCCCAAAGCACGCCGTGACCGCGTCCAGGCGTATCTCCCGCCACGACACAAATGTATATGTATCAGCACAGCAAGAGCTATATCAGCAAGAGCTATATCACTAACGAGAGAACACAAGCACAACAAGAGTCAAGATCAAGAATAGGTGAGACAAACAAAGAATCAGTCATGAAGGAGATGACAGAGCTCATGGGCTGACCTAACGTGGGTATAGCAGAGGAGACCTCCTTCTCCATCAGCTGTTCCTGAAATGCGTCAACAGCACAGAAATGGCACAAATGTATATGTATCAGCATGGACAGATACTAAGTAACTGATTTGAGTACATAACAATTGGACAGTAGTGTGAAAGAAACCAAACCTACCGAAACAGAACAGCTTATGGCAAAAATATATGTAATCCAGTGATTCTCAACTAAGCTTACTCATTTGGGTAGGGTATGTGTAATACCATCAAGATCGTGAATCTCAACTAAGATTAGAAACTGTTCCAAGCAACAACAATTGCAATCCGGTGATTCCAATACAATTGCAAAATTAGCTTGTTTAATAAATAGCATGAGAGTCACTGGTAGCAAGGTACGATAATAACACCAGGATGATGATTAACATACTCCAGCAGACACTCAGCATACGAGGATAACGCACGTACACGATACAACTCCAACTTAGATAAGAGTAGTTGGGTGTTGTACAGACACATGCTACTTGCAAAATGATTATTACTTCTTGTCGTAGCATGACATGATATATCATGTACGTTATATTCCATTAAAACTGCTCAAATGCTAATGAAAATGCTAGATGTATAAGCGTACAACTAAACACAGCATGTGCAGAACCAATTGAAATTGCTTCAGAATGAATAGGCAAGAGTGTGAACTGACACAAGCGACAAATGCTGGCACTCATGCAGCACAAACACCATATCTAGGAAATGTCCTAATAACTGAATCTAGGAAAGGCATAAAAAACACTAAGCCCAATAATATATCAGTTCTAATTACTGACCTGTTGTGGGATCTAGTAAGAAAATATCAGACTCAATACAGTTAGCACATTTACTTAATTCATTTGTATATTAAATTACATTATTTATGACTTAATCGGACATTAAATTACATTATTTATGACTTAATCAGACATATTGGTATCTTTCTGAAACTCAGCAAAACATATGTTTGCCGCCATTAATCAAGGCATAAAAGTATGGTTTTGCCGCCATTAGTTAAGAGATTTCTTTCCTTTGCTAGTACACAGGTAAGAACATGTGTTTGCAAGATTGTCGTGTCTTATACACAATGGCAAATTGCTCCAAGCAATAGAACATTAGAAATCATTGTTAAACCTAAAGGTCAACATCTAAGACAGGCTGTCAGCTTTTGTCCAGAATGACTTCGTCCTCTTTTTTCCAAACATGTTCACAAACCCACATGCGTACGTTGCAGAACTCAAGTAAAGTTGGAGACTTTCATGAACTTCTAAAACTTCTTGGATGAGAACATAGTAAACATCCATGAACATCAATGCCACTAACCCAGTCTTATATTGCCAGCAAAAGAAGTTATAGCACTTCTAAAGAGCTATATCACTAACGAGAGAACACAAGCACAGCAAGAGTCAAGATCAAGAATAGGTGAGACAAACAAAGAATCGGTCATGAAGGAGATGACAGAGCTCAGGGGCTGACCTAACGTGGGTATAGCAGAGGAGACCTCCTTCTTCTCCATCAGCTGTTCCTGAAATGCGTCAACAACACAGAAATGGCACAAATGTATATGTATCAGCATGGACAGATACTGAGAAGTAACTGATTTGAGTACATAACAATTGGACAGTAGTGTGAAAGAAACCAAACCTACCGAAACGCACCGCCGGGGCTAGGGGCCGCCGGAGGGCCGCGCGCCTGGGCCGCTGCCCGCGCCGCCGTCGGGGCATGGTCGGGGCCGCGCACCGGAGTGTGCCCGCACGCCTAGGCCGCCTGCTCGCGCGCGCCGCCGGTGGGGCCCGCCGTCGGGCCGGCCGAATGCCGCGCTCCCGAGCCGCGAACTAATTGCGCGCGCCGTGGGGCTGCTCCCGTGCCGCCGGGGCCGCGGCTAGGAGCCGCACCGCTGGGGCTAGGGGCCGCGGGGCCGGGCTCCCAAAACCCTCGCCGGACGCCGGTGGAAGGCGTCCCGGGCGTCCAGAAATCGTCGACATCGAGGGATGGGTGCCGAGCAGGCTTCCAGGGATCGGCGAGGCTGGGAGTTTCTGCGCGTGGGGGAGGGCATCGGGGATCGCGGATCGCGGGACGGGACAGTGGGCGAGGGTTGCGGCGGCAGGGGGCGCAGATGGCGGCGACGGATGCGCGGTGGGGCCGGACGCGAACGCGCGGTGGGAAGAGGCAGAACCGTGGTGCACGGACTGTGAACGCCTACGGTACTGTCTTATAGAGTAGTAAGGATTGGTGTAAGGTTTATTCTTTTATTTAGAAGATATAATTTTAAAACGAAAAATAGCATCTCAAATATCGTGCCTTTGCATGCGTGCGCTGCTTACCTGAGCGGACCGGAGCAAGGGTTTGGGTCCTGGTGTTTGGTTTTCTTTTTTCTTTCTTTCTTTTAATTCACTTTTGTTTTTCTTTTCCAATTCAAAGTAAACTCAAGTTTGAATTCAAGCTTTAATTAGAATGTGCAAGCAAAAGTTCGGCATGATGCAAATAATAATTATATATTTGTTTATATTAGTTCTTTTATTCATGCTTCAAAACATAGAATTCTATAAAGAATAATTCACATATTATCCTATTTTAAGCAAACACTTTTTAATATGTAATTCATATTAAATATGTGAGACAAATAATCTTTAGTGCCTAAAATCCTGTAGATAGTACTTATATTTTAGGAGATGTAACTTTAAATGTAGTAAATTATCTTATTAAGAGATACTCCTATTCAAATTCTTTGGAGAATCCCAAAATAAAATTCTGAGGTGTTACAAATTCTACCTCTTAAAAATGATCTTGTCTTCGAGATTAGTAAGCAAAGGAATGCAGAATGCTTGGTTTGCGGACTAGTTTGTTGTTATTATTTTAACAACAACTATCAGGTGGTTAGGAAACCATGTGTGTCTTCTATGGTTGGTTATTAAGAAGAAATAGAGGAGGTTAGGCTAAGGAAAAATGATAGAGCAAGGAAAACTTCCATTTCGGATGGTGAATCCTGACATTTCTGAGGGTCTGGTCTAACTTCCATCCTTCCTTGACGAGGTTGATCACCTTTCTCTTTCGGTCTTGGTGTTTCCATCTGAGTTTAGGGACATATAGTTAAGATATATGCGGGAGGATGGACTACATGGTGTAGGTAGGCTAGGATTTTTTTGGTGGTAGGTTGGGATAAATAGATTATGCAACCCATCAAGAATATGTTGGTTAGGCTAGGTCGTTTATGTATGTTCGAGTTGGTCTAGGTCACCGATTTAAGGTAAATAAGGTGGGTACAATGTTTTGTAGGAGTGGTAGCCTAATCTATTTTACCAATATTAACTAATCTAAGTTAATCGGTTCTAAGTTTTAGATATATGAAAGAAAGAGGAATCAAATTAAGATATGAGTTTTGGATTAGATTAGGCTAGATTAGATCAATCATATTAGGTCACCTTATACTAGATTAGATTAGATTAGATCATATTAGATTAGATAGGTATGAATAGATTAGACTAGATAAGATCTAATTAATTTGGATTAGATCCTAGTTGTTACTCTAAAGTGGGATAAGCAAAGTTGTTAAGATGAGATGAAAAGGATAAGTTAGAATCCTTTTAAGGTAAGATGGATCTTGTTAGGATAAGGCTATTAGATGAAAGGGAACATATCTGGTGCAAACCAACCCCTCTGTGTAACCGTTCAAACTTTTAATCTGAACCACATGATGTTGATCCAAGGGGGCGTGCGGGGGAAGTGGGAGGGGGGATTTGAAAAAGTGTGATTAGCAACGGGTGGTTAAGTGTAAAATTATCCACACCCCTGTGTCCCTTGGATCAACATCATGTGGTCTAGATTAGAAGTTTGCACGGTTGCATAGAGGGGTTGGTTTGCACCATATATGTTCCCTAGATGAAATGGATCTATTAAGATCGGTAAAACACTTGCTTTTATTTATCTACCTCTTTCTAATGGGTAATAATGTCTCTCATTTTTCTATTTAAGTCGATGTATATATATAGATGCAATTGCGGATAATACTCCACAACTCATCACACTCAATCAAAGAACCAAATCAAATATGTATCATAAGGACAAACATTTAAGCATATAGATAACTACAAAAGTAGTTTTTTCCTATGATGGGGAATCCTATTACTTAGGGTCACATTAGGTATAGGATTCCAAGGTGTAAAATCCATTTTCTTTTGTCTTTAAAGAGAAAAGGTAGGAGTAATCAGAGTAAAGCAGCAAAAGATGAGAAAAGATTGAGGGAAGTTTAGAAAGAATCAGAGTAGATTAGGTGTAAGGAAAATGGACCCGGGCCATTTGGCTCAAAAGGTTTTGGTGTTTGATGATCAACATTACCTGTGGACTAATATGTTTGCTAGTGTTTGTGTTTATAGTTCATAGGATGCGAAGAGGATTGAACTATGACACTGAGGATGCAACACCTAAAAAGAAGACATAAAAGATGTGTAGAAGTCCAAGACTCAAGAGGAAAAGAAGCCCAAAAGAAACAACAAAGAAATCCATGAAGTGGGCAGTCAACCAGCGCACTGGTGGTGCACTGGACAGTGAATAGTAACATGTCCAGCGGGACACCGGGCAGTCTACACAGAGAGGCCCACAACGGGCGCTCTCGAGCTGTAGCACCGGACTGTCCGGTGTGCACCAGACAGTATAGGTAACAGTCAGATCCAACGGTCGATTGCTACAGACCCCAACGGTCGGCTGACGTGACAGGGCACCAGACAGTGAATCGTGCTTGTCCGGTGTGCACCGGACTGTCTGGTGCGTCCATCGATAGAAAGCTGTTGTTTTATGTCCAGTGGCTACAATTGTGTGGGGAGGCTATAAATATCCCAACCGGCCATTTCAAGGTGTGGGAGCCCAAGCAACATACCAAGACATATTGTAGACATTTCTAAATGCTCAAACACCCAAGTGCTTAATAGAATCAATCGGTGGTTAGCGTAGGTGCTTTGCGAAGTGCTTAGATTAGTTAGACCGCATTAGCGCTTGCTCTAGGTGAATCCTAGTTAGTTGAGTGAGTTTAGAAAAACCACACAACCCCTCGGCTCTTGCGTGAGCCGTTGTAATTGTACCGAGTGGGGCGAGAGTCTTGCAAGACCATGAAAACCGAGTTTGTGTCACGGCCGCCACCGTGTACCGAAGGGAACGAGGGCCGCGGCATTTTCGGACGGAAGCTTGATAGTGGAGACGGCGAGGAGCGTCCGAGAGGAGCCGGAAGCGGAGCACCACTTGCACGTGGAGAAGGCCCTCGGCTCTCTACGGAGTTACTCAACCATGGTGCTTGGCCCTCGCATGGGCTACCCTTTGCGTAGGGGCACCAACGAGGATTAGTCGAAACCTTGCGCGGTTCTGGATACCCTGGTAAAAACGCTAGCGTCATCCACGAGAGTTTGCATCTCTACTTTGCTCTTTACCTTCCACATTTATATTAAGTATTTAAGTTTTAATCTTGTCTTTAGTTAAACTATTTAGGATTGAAACTTAGCCATTGCGGTAGAGATAGCAACACTTAGACAAAACCTAGTTTGCACATTCTAGATTATTTATTTGCATAGGTTTTGCTCTAGGGATTTATTTGTGGCCTAGTTTAGAAAGGGTTTTTAGAAGTCCTAATTCACCCCCTCTTAGGTGTCACTGTTTCCTACATTAGGAAAGTAAGGGTTTGTCTAGTTCTATCTAGGTCACGTTCTATAGTCAACATTCCTCTGATATCACTTTTGTCACACCCGTATTTAAGGGCAAACTCGGACGCGTCTCAAATGTGTGCTAGGATCAAGTCTCACACATTTGATGACTTATGGTACAAAAATTAATGTCACATTTTTATTATATAATAGAGGTTCTATACAAAATAGGTAAATAAATACATCATATGATGACAATGATCCTCCACAACCATAGTTGACTGGGAGACGATGACCTAGACCTCTCTGAACTCATCATAGCATCGTTCATGTTCCTCATCTTGTGGTACCTGCTCTTCTCCTTGTGTGAGTTAGCAAGGGTGAGCTCACATACGTTCATCGTTCAACAAGTGTGGAGAAAGTGTAGTGTAAGGCTTACCAAGGAGAATGGTTAAGGCTGATCATCGCTTTTAAATATTTGGTCAAAATTTTATTAGCAATTACTAAGTATCAGTGGATACCAACCCAATTAAATAATTGATCATAATTAATAATAAAGCCCACAATGTAATGCATATGACAAATTAAATTTAATCCCATAAATTAATCATGTGAGAGTCCTGAGCCGCTCTTGACAGATTTAATTTAATTCCATAAATTAATCATGCTCTAGATCAGAGGGTTTGGGGGTGAAGGTCTTAGCGATCATTGAGTTGCCCAACTATGAGACTTTCACTGTGGATGAACTGTTCAGCAAGCTCAAATCCACAGAGATTGACCTCCAAACCTGGGCCAAGATTGAGAACCCTAGTGCACCCACCATGGCCCTAGTCTCTGGAGGTGGTTCCTCCTCTAACCCCTCACCTGCTATGTTTGCATTGTCTTCTTTGCTGTTTATCACAGAGGAGCAGGTGGAGAGCCTTGGGGATGAGGAGCTGGCGATGGTGGCCAGTCGGTTCATGCGGTTCCACAACAACCGTCAGAACCAGCAGCGTGGCGGGTCGAAGGATGGATGCTTCAACTATGGTCACCCGACCACTTTGTCGCTAGTTGCCCCAAGTAGGGCAAGCGGGATGCTGGCCTGCGTGACCACTCTGGTCAGCGCAAGGGCAAGCAGGAGTACACTCCCAAGTAGGGCAAGCAGGATGCAAGCACAAGTCCAAGGGAGGATCCGATAAGGAGGCGCTCAAGAAGAAGTACCTACAGAAGGCCAAGATCAAGGAGCATTCCTTCCTCACCTCCCTCAGCGACCTCGACCATTACTCCGACAGCACAACATCTTCCTCAAGCGACAAGGAGACCCATAGACGAGTTGAGGACAAGCTGAATGAACTCTGCTTCCTCTCGAACACCATAGGTGGCCTTTGCACCATGGCCCTTGGTGATGATGTAGTGGGCAGCTACAGCTAGGACATCAGCGATGGCTCTACGTGTGAGGTATCTGATTCCGCCGATGATCTCATCGCTGAGGTAGAGGAGCTGACGGCTACTTTGGCTAGTTAGGATAAGCTTCTTAGGCTTGCTACTCATGAGAGGAAAGATTTTAAATTGAAGATGAGATCACGGTTAGGAAGCTTGAGTCTGCTAGAGCTTCAGTTGTGGTGTCTGACGAGACATAATGTGATGAGTGCACTCTACACATGTCGAACATCACAACTTTGTAGACCAAGTACGCCACCTTGCTAGATGAGCGTGATGAATTGAGATCTAGGTCTAGCTTGTTGGGTGCATGTATTGTTTGTCCTGGCTTGTATACTGAGGTAGAAGAGAGAGACGCTAGGATAGCCTTTCTTGAGAAGGCTACCTCATTGAGTTCCCTTGCACCTACGCAGTGTGTAGTTTGTGGGGGTTTGCAGTTTGCTTTTGAGTCCTACAGACACGACAAAACCTGGATCGAGGAAGAAAACACATACCTTCGATCGGTCTTGATCTAGGTGTCGTACAGTGAGCTCCAGTTTGGCATGATGGTCAGTCAGTTCAAGAGGAGAACTAGAGGACCAGGGTTAGGCTTTGCTGCTAAGGATGGGAGTGCTGCTTGCTTTGGAAAGGTTGGTGAGTGGAGTGGATTGAAACCATCAGAGAAACCTTTAGCCACTCCCAAGCTTATCAAAATCACCCTGCCTAAGCCTGATGCCCCTGTGACAGATGGAGTGATTGAGGAGCCTGTGAGAGCCCCTCCTTAGAAACAAGTGTGGATTCCAAAACCAAATCATCTCAAGAACACACTTGATACCCTTCCCGACATCCCTAGTGATCCCCTTCCTAGAGTCCCTCAGCCATCCAAAAAGAAAGCTCCCTTGAAAGCCCCCTTTGTCCGGGAACAAGATCTAGATGTTGCCTAGAGGGGGGGGGGGGGGGTGAATAGGCGAATAAAAAATATCACTTTAAAACTGGAGTTTCTTACACTATTCGAATACTGGATCATAGAGGAATGAAAGACACTTCGAGTAGATCGCAGCGGATATTAAGTTCCTATCTTAAAATACCCTGCACTTCAAAGACAACTTATATCGTAGATAAGTATTGAAGTGCAAGTATAAAAGCAATAAAGACAAAAAGATAGAACACATCACAGAGGAAAGCACACAGACATAGGGATTTATCCCGAGGTTTGACCGAGCTTGAAATGCTTGCCTAGTCCTCATTGGAGTTAGCCACACCTTGGCTTGGAGTCTATTTCAACTCCTTCCTTCATTTTCTCAGATCTATCAGCGCGACAAATAGAGCCTTCCACTATGTTGATGTCAGTTACAACGATTTCATGGCTGCTTACAATCTTCTTGACAGCACTCTGTTAGAGTAACAATGAGCTCAAGATCTTGCTCTAGCTCTCAGCAGCATTTCCTCTCTCTCTCTCTAAAGGCTTATAACTTTGCCTCTACACAAACTAGAGAGATATACAAGAGAGGGAGAGAAGAATTTGATTACTTGATGTATGGACTTGTTTGATGCACTTGTACTCTTGTTGAGGCACCTAGGGGTCCCTTTTATAGCCCCAAGGGGCCTAGGAGCCGTTGGAGTCTTCATTTGGAAGCTCCATAAGTGCCCTATTCATGGATGCACCGGACAACGTACAATAACTGTTGCCTGCAGATCTGATTGGCAGTTTCCTTCTCTGAAAGGGCTAGCCGTTGATGCATCGGACATGTTACTATTCACTGTACTATGCATTGGACATGTTATTATTCATTGTCATGTGTGCACCAGACATATTACTATTCACTGTCCTGTGCACCAGTCAGTTACTATTCACTGTCCTGTGCACTGGTCAGGTTACTATTCACTATCTTGTATGCCAGCCAACAACACACTAAGTGTTTTTCTCCATTCTTTCTCCATTTGACTTCAAGTTTTGGGAGGATTTTCCTGAGACTTAGACAAACACATTTAGAGTATAACCTAATTGACTTGGTCCTAGAAATTTACCTCTTTCCCATTCTTCTCCCAACTTTTCTATTTCTCCTCAAACAGAGCTTAGAATGACACTTTATCTACAAAAAGAGTTAGAGAGAAAACCAAAGTACCAAACATGCAGTAAAAGGTGTATGCAACATAGTTGAACACTCAAACCTTACATACTTAACCTTTTCCATTGGTTTACCCATTTTGGCCTGTTTGAGGTCAATGTTGGACTCTAAACGATCAAGTCAACTTGACTTGATCTAGATTGACATATATGAGCTCCAACACCTTGCAAAGGTCACATAGAACGTATCCAAACACAGGAACAACCAAAACTAAAGGTCAAAGTGAACTTAGCTCTTTTGAGCTGCTTCAAGGTTCTGGCTTTGACACTACTCCTTCTAGTGACCTTGTTCACTTCTTGAGCTTCATCTTGTGCCTTGTGACTTACACCACACAACCATAGTATTACCTCATTAGTTATAAGTCATGTTCTTAAGTAATGATCCTCGATGCACCATATCTCTTCTCAATTGGATCAATCTTGACTTCGTAAATCTTCTTCTTCACCCCTAGCTTCGGGTTTCTTGGCCTCCATGACCTTCTCCCATGCACTCGGTATCTCAAAGCTCTTCTTGCCTCCTTCTTTGGCTTGAACAATTGTCTCTGAGTTACGGACATCGAGTCTCACTTAAGCAATGTATAACTTACTTCTTGACATCATTTATCCATAAACATTCCAGCCTTTGGACCATCACACTTGTCTTTATGTGTTGAACCTTTTAGACTTTTCACTTATTAGTACCTATTCAACACTTAACACCCTGGTTAGACCTTTAATTGTGTTGTCATCCAAAACACCAAAACCCATAAGGGATCTTTCAATCTCCACCTTTTTAGTGATTGATGGCAACAATATTAAAGCTTACAAAAGATATCAAATCAAAGCATAGTTTTTGAATTCTAAGCTATAGAATGCTCCCCCTAAATATGTGCTTACATGAAAATCTCAACTTTGACCTCATATGCCAAATTGCACATATTTAGGCTAAGTGCGAAGCATTACTACATCTTAGCATTCGTGGGCTACATTTTGTCAGTAATCAAACCGTGATACATATGACACACAAATGCGCATAATCAAAGATAAATGCTATAGAGATACCAATTAAACAGATATAACTCTAGGATCCCAACCTATCACTATACCCCAAAAGATACCAAATAAAGCATCATATAAACAAACAACACATGAATTTCTTCAACAAAATGAACAATAAGCACCATATATATCATTTGATTATACATAAAAACAGCTAAAGACGATGCTACACCAGATAATATCAAAAGATAGATTAAGCATCGATTAGCACCAAAACACATTATCGCCATATAATATAGCAAGAAGCACAAGATAAGCATTAACAACACTACTGAAGCATTATCCCCGTAAGATCAAAAGGAACTCAAGAAAACCCCACCTTAACAAAAGGTGAGCTCATCCTCATCACAAGGTTGAGAAAAGCTTTCCTCTTAGGTTGAGATAAGCTTTAATGCACACTTTCACCCCTTTTGACATCAAACACCAAAACCATATAACAATCAGAAATGTAGGATAATGTCAAGGGACAACAGGGAATGAAGTAGGGAAAATGCAACACACTAACATTACTCCCCCTTACAAATTAAACATATGCAACACAAGCAATAGAGAGAAATTAAGGTACAAATATTCAATATAAAAAATCAATACCTCATTTTGTACCTTTACCATGTGATGGTGTCCTTTCCATCTAAGGGCTTGTTCAGTTATTTCCAATCCATATGGATTGGAGAGGATTGATACGTATTGGGAGAGATTTTGACTTACTAGGGATTGAAACCCCCTCAATCCCCCTCAATTCATATGGATTGGGATAAAACCGAACAAGCCCTAAGTTGGCGGAGTTCCCTTTGTCATCAATTTAAGCTTTCCCATTTGAAAGCCTTATCTCCAGGGAGCTCCATACTTGTGCCTGATCCTTTATCCTAATCTTTTCTTGTTACTAAGACACCAGACTTAGAACAAGTTATAGCATAAATGGCACAAGAGAAAAACTTCTATTCTTGTGATCACCAAACTATACCAATTGAAAGATTACCACTATACAAGTGGACACCAAAATAGCTCCATGATATTGAAAGAAAAAACATCTAGAATCATCGACTATCTTGGAGAAAACAATAGAGAGCATGAGAAATCTTTAAATACGTAATTACTCACAACTTTAGATACCAATTACACAACTTTGCAGAGGTACCCAAGTCCTGATTGCTCCATATC
Source organism: Zea luxurians (assembly GCA_029449295.1). Classification (NCBI taxonomy): domain Eukaryota; kingdom Viridiplantae; phylum Streptophyta; class Magnoliopsida; order Poales; family Poaceae; genus Zea; species Zea luxurians. Next base: position 19,209,135 of record JAOPSE010000011.1, read on the forward strand.
TTGCTCATCTTCCCTTTTCCACCTTGAGACTATATAGGATCACTCAAGAAACAATTAGTCTCAAAGGATACAAGTTATGTGTGCTCCCCCTAAAGATGTGCATTAAGTCTTTGAATGACCCGCACCTTGCACATTCTAGCATTTTCAAAAACCAGAGGGGTTCACAACATGCCTTGGTCTAGGCACAACAAAATTTAAATCAATTGCAACACAAAAAGATTCCAATTAAAAAAATTTGACATAATTCAACCTATGCCTAGTGGATGCAAGGCATGCCTCAAGAGATATAACACTTCAAAAGCAACATTGGCACGCTACACACATGATGGTCATTGCAACACATAGACCAATTGAAAAGGCAAGATCATACATATAAAGCACAATATCTAAGCACACTATGATTAAGAGGAAATTTTCTTAGGTACACAAAATGAAAGGAAACAACATATTAAATCATAAATCACCTAAGCCAAGATACTACCAATTTAAAGGCAAGAAAACAACTTTGATCACAATCAATGGAACTTCAAGATTTTCAATAAATTACATAGTTCTCTACTCTATACCTTTGCCTTTTACCTGAATACCATGAGATCCACTCTTTTAGGCAGTGTGGAGTGAGAGCACCCATTGTTACCAAATGAGCGCTCCTTTTTGCTCATGCACCTCCTTTCTTAAGATCACCTTGTCATAGCTCAAAGGGGTGCATTAGAGACACAACATGGATTTCTTGTTTTGGTATACTGTAACACCCTGAATTTGGGGGTATAAAATTTCTTTTCTAATATTCATCAAATTCAGGTGTTACCTTCTTTTTCCTATTTCTTTTTGCTCCTTTATTCATTTCTTCCCAAGTAATAGGGAATGTTACTTCAAATATAGTTGCTAATAAAACCCTACAGGAATTGTTGTTGATGTATCATGCTATAACATATGTTTTGATTGACGAATTTATTAGATGTGCATTCACTTAGTTTGTTTTTGCACTCGATGTTAAATTCAAATGATAGAAAAAGAAATAAATAAAGAAAAGAGAAAGAGATAGGAATAGGAAAAGCCCACCTGGCCGTAGCCGTCGTCGCGCATGGCGGCATGCGCAGATGCGCGCGCGCCGCCCACTCGCCCTAGCCCTGCCCGTTGCCTGCATGTGCCAATGTGCAGTTACAGAAAGGAGGTGAAGAATGGAGAAGAAATCGCCTGCATGTGCCCCATACGATCTCCACGCCGTGCGTTTGATTTTTTCACTTGGAAAACTGCCGTATGTGGGTCCGCTTGCATGCAAATTCTCCCATGGCGCCCTGTTCATCTTCTCCATTAACTGCTTCCTCCCATTTTCTCTGGTTCCCCATCGCCCATCTTTCCATGACCCTCCAAATCCGAACCACTCTACTGCGCTTGCCATGGACGGCTCGCCATCCGCGCCATCGTCTTCTCGTCACCAAGGTGAGCCACTTCTTCCTCTTTCTTTCCCCGCGGTGACCTCTCTCTATCCCGGCCATGGCTCCCTACGCTCCCTTGCGCATGGGCTCTGTTCTGGGCGCAGGCCGCGCGTCCTGGGCGCGATGGCTCGGCGGCCCGGCGCCCGACGTGGTGGCGCGGTGACCCGGTCCCTAGCGCAGTCTGCCAGCGTGGCCAGCTCGACCTCGCCGTGTGCAGCCATGGCGTGGCGTGCGCTCGGCTTGACTTTTGGAGCAGCCTGTGGTCAGCTGCTGCGTGCGTCCCCGGTCGCTGTGCGCACTGAGGGTGTTCCCTCGGCTGCTGCGTGTATCACCCGGCCGCTGTGCGCGCTGCGCGGTTCCCTCGGCTGCTGCGCGCGTCAGGTGCGGCCCGGTCGCGGCCATCGCGGCTCGCGATCTGCGTGGCGGTGCTCGGCGTGGGAGCACGCAACTGCCCGGCCGGCGCGGCCTGCGCCATGCGCAGCCACTCAGCGCAGCAGCTCGGCGGTCTGGCACGCAGCCTCGGTGCGCCTGGCGTGGCGGCTCGCGGCCACCGTGGCCTGCGTAGCCCCAACACAGCCCGTGGTCGCGTGTGTTACTTGCGGCGTTCACGTTTCACTGTATGCACATGCCATCATCGTCTGTCGCACGTCGGAACTCCGATAACACTCGCCTAGGCCCTCGTCTACCCCTAGACATAGTCGTCTACCCCCCGAGCTCGTTTGTCTACCCCGCGCATCGTGTGTACCGATTTCGCATCGCACGCTTGGCGCGCGTTATTATTATTCATCACGTAAAGTCGACTATGTTGGTTAATTAATTATACATTAACCGTGTAGCTATCTTGTACACACGTTAAAATTATTATGTTGCCACCACATATGTTTTAGTTAAGTAATTAAATTATTGGTTGGTTCGATGATTATTAAAATATCAATTTAATTAGAACGAATCCATAGCTTTAACTTATGTTTTTATAAGTATAAATGTTAATTAAATTGATTATTACCAGCTTAAATAATTTTATTTAATTAATTGTTTGTTGCTGTTCGCGCGCGGCATCATTTGCGTATCATAGAGCTATTCGCGCGCGTAGTCATGTTGATTCGCGTGTGTCACGCGCTGCTCACGCGTTGTCACATGTTATTTCGCGTGTCATTCGCGCGTTGTTTGCACGTCGTCGCGCTATTCGAGCGTGATGTGCTCGTTGTGGTGCTGTTTGGGCACGTCGTTCACGCGTTGTCGCATGTGTTGCTTCGTGTGCCGTCTGCACGGTGTTCACAGCGTCGCGTGTTGTCACACATCTTTCGTGCGTTGTCCCACGCGTTATTAAATTGTTTTCACTTATGATCATTCATATTAATTAATCACCTGTGTAGTGGTTAACTATTAGAATATCAAAATAATCTGAACTAAGCAGTTGCTTTAGTTTATATTTTATAATATGATCATATCGAAACTAAGTATTATAGTTAATACCCATTTAGCATAAACGCGATATCATTAGCGATCCTTGCGTGTCATGCCTTTTCAAGATTTACTGCTTGTTGGTCCTTGTTTTCAGATGTTATATATCAAGAACGAAGCAACACAATTATTAAAGATTAGAGACCTTCGTCCTTCGAAGCATTATCTCACCTAGGATATAATGATCTTCAGACGAAGGTCATGAAGGGTATACCTTCATCATTTCAATGGACAAAATTTAAATAGAGACATATGAAACACAAGAGAATATAAACAATCATCACAAATTATTAGATTATTTATATTCTTACTTTATAAACATGAATAAACATCAATGAAATTTGTATTACATTTATACCTTCGGCTTGACAGAAGGTAGAAAAGCGAGAGTGACGTGAGAGTGATTACAATACAGCGTGAACAGTACGATGTTACTGTTCATCTATTTATAGGCATAGGATGCAGCCTGGACAAAATTACATTCATGTCTCTGACATTTACTGATGATCATAAGGCAAGCTGTCGACGACTAAGCAGTCTTTTCTCCTTTAGGTCGGTTTCATCTTTCACCATCATCCTCGTGCTAAGCAGAAGCTCCTTCCGTCACAGCTTCGGAGCTAGTTTGTCCTTCTTTCAGACCACACCTTCATACCATGCACACCTTCATCTCAAAGCTGAAGCCTTCTGTAACAGTCTATGTTACACTGAAAACCATGTTAGTTAAGTTTTTGAGGACCTTAGGAAGAGGAAGACCCCAGCAGTAGCCCCTCGCAGTATCAATTTATTTTTGCATTTAACAAATTCAGACTGCGACGTGAACGAAGGCCTTTAGCCGAAGGTCCGAAAAAACACCTTCCCTTCACTAGAATAGCGAAAGTCAATGACATCTAGGGCCCGCCAAGTTGCAATGCACTGGGCATATAAATAGGAACCCGCAGTGATAGCATTCGATGCGCCATTTCAATCGCTTGTGCTATTTTTTCAAGCTTGATTTTTCTTGCTCTGTCAGATCTTGCTTGATTTGTGAGCTTCGACATTTGCATAAGTGCTCACCAAATGGCTGAAGAGAAGAAGGTTGTTGATTCTGCTCTAGATGGTTTTTACGAGGCCATGGAGAAGACAAACACAGAGAAGATTACAAATGAAATGCTAGCTGGCTTGTCTGAAGATTCTAGTAATTGCGAAAATTTTGATGTGGAAAGTGGGAACGAAGATGCCGAAGATCGGCCCTGGTGGCCGAGCCACACTATCTTCGGAAAGTCATCCATCAAATAGAGTCACATTGATGCGATGAAAGGAAGATACTTTCGTGATATGTCCATTGTGAGAGCTGGAGGGGACAGCGTCGCCCCTGCACCCGAGGTGGACGAAGTTGTTGTTTACAGGAGCTTCATGAAGGCAGGGCTTCGGTTTCCATTGAGTAAATTTCTAGTTGAAGTGCTTAAGACCTTTGAGATTTTTCTTCATCAGATTACCCCCGAAGCTATAATCAGGATGGGGATTTTCATTTGGACCGTGAGGAGCCAAGGGCTAGAGCAAAGCGCAAAATGCTTCCCGGACAACAAGGAAATATTCATATACCGGGAGATGGCAAAAACATAGGATTTCTGAAGCTTGAAGTTGGACTTTCTGCTATGTCGAAGGATGACCTCGCAGACAGCCTTGCATACAATAGTCTGATGGTACAGAAGTTATGGACTTATAAGCTGATTATTTTTTCTCTTATTCTTGTACCGATCTTTTGTCTCCCCCTTTTTTGTAGGGCTTAATTCTAAGCAACGCTTTGAGAGCATAGAAGAATGCTAAGGATGAAAGCTGCCAGATAGCTCTTGGTAACCTTCGGTCAGAGGTTATCAAATTAAGGAATGAAGCCCTGGAAAAAATAAGATTCTACTTTCCTTAGTAGATAGGCTAAAGAAAAACGAAGCAAAACTAACTGCACAATTCGAAACACACAAGGCCGAAATCGAAGACCTTCGGAAACAAGTTGCTGAAGCTAATGAGAATTTTGAACTTGCAAAAGTAAATCAAGAAATAAGTGAATTGAAAAGTACAAGACTGGAAAAGAATGTGGGAGAGCTTTGTGAATCCAAGGAGGGATGTTACGAGAAATCCTTGGATTGCGCAAGAAAACTAAAAAACAGTTTTGCAAAGGTGGGTGCATACTCATCTGAGCAACGGTTTATTAGAGGCGACCCCGAAGGGATTATTGAGTGGATCGGTGAAGAGAGTGAAGCTTTTGAAGAAATCATTAGCGATCGTGGGGATATTTGTGCCTTCGCCGGCGCTCGAGGGGTTGCAGCAATTCTGGAGAAGGCTGGCTGTGAACATGTTAAAGCTGCAGCCCAGGCCGAAGCCGTCTTCTCCATAGACGACACAAGGGACCCTTCGGCCGAAGCTACTTTGATGGGCGGGAAATTCTATTCCGATGTCTGGCTGAAAGGCGACCGAGAAATGACCGATGAAATTATAAAGAGAAATGAAAAAGAATCCCATGATACCCGAGAAGAAGCTAAGCGAGCCGAAGAGGCTGCTGAGCGCGCAAGGCGTATAGGTATTATTATTGAATTCTAGCTTCGGTGTTTGTTTTTTGGCTTCAGACTAACAATTTGTTTACTACAACTGAACTTTCACCGCTACCTGAGCCATATGACCCCTAGGTCGATCCCGTTTTGAAAGAGGTTCTGGATGTGATGGGTGTTGCCAATACCATCGTCGACGAAGTCGTCGACAGACTGCTGAATGAGGCCACCGAGAAAATTCTGAAAGAAGACTAGGCTTTTGTTGTGGTGGTACAATGTAATATTTGTGTATGAAACAATTAACAAACATGTATATTAATGTAATATATTTCTTTGTGACACATGAAAGCTGTGTACATATCATTTTTTGAGCCTTCGGCGAAAAAACACCTTCCCTTCTTTTCATGCTTCGCAAAGAAAATTCGCCCCTTTATGTCGTCTGTTACATAATGCTGTTGTCGACGAAGATTCTCTTGGTATGTAAAATTATGACTGCCGAAGGTTCTTTCATCAAATATTTCAGAAGAAGTATCTTCCCTTCTCCACAATTTATGTTGTTAAATGCAATATGATGTATGATATGATGCTATGCGAAAAGATGAGATGATATGATGTAGCATGATGTTTATGTCGAAGCCACATTCCCACACGAAAACACACCCAAACTCTGCATCCCCTTAGGAACGACTTTTGAGTCTCTTCACCTTCAATTTTGGTGGCATTTAAGCTCTGCATCCTCTTAGGAACGACTTTGGAGCTTCTTCACCTTCTATTTCAGTGGCATTTAAGCTCTGCATCCCCTTAGGAATGACTTTGGAGCTTCTCCACCTTCTATTTTGGTGGCATTTAAGCTCTATATCCCCTTAGGAACGACTTTGGAGCTTCTTCACCTTCTATTTTGGTGGTATTTTAGCTCTGCATTCCCTTAGGAACGACTCTTGAGCTTCGGAACTTACTCTACGCTCCCTTAGGAACGACTTTTGTAGCTTCGGTACTTGCTCTGCGCTCCCTTAGGAATGACTTTCGTAGCTTCGGCACTTACTCTGCGCTCCCTTAGGAACGACTTTTGTAGCTTCGGCACTTACTCTGCGTTCCCTTAGGAACAACTTTGGTAACTTCGAAATCTTGATAAGGGGATGAATTCTGCTTGATGATGTGACCAATATTACATGAAATTGGAATTTAATCCTTCGTGAATTGTTTTTCATAAAAGAAAATAAAATGGAGGAAAAAACAAAGATGCGCCAGAGTAGGATATTCTTTAGTAGATGTGCTTGGATTCAGGCACAATGCTATTGACTGTGCGAGCTTCAGACTCCTCCCAAAAATCATGCTGTTGTTGAGCGTGTTGGTGCCCTTCTGGCTGCTGGCTTCGAGCCAGAGTAGGTGGTAGCGGTGGTGGTGGTGGGAGCTAGGCCTAGGAAGCTTGAGAGTGGCTTGCCGAAGCGACGGAGGCCGTAGGCTGTTGATTACCTACGTACTCTGGAATGTAGGGAGAATAGCATGAAACAGTATGTAGGACTTGCTTCGGCTGATTCTACCGTGCTTCAGCTTCGGCAATCTCTTTCTGCTTCTGAATCGTGACTTGGCACGTTCTTGTGGTGTGGCCTTTGTCTTCACCGTAGAACAAACAAAACAGTCTCCTGGGCTGATCTCTGTATCTTCCTCCGAAGCTTCTGCCCCCTCTGCCTCTTGGAGCTGGTGGTCTGAAGGAACTTTGTTGCGGCCCTGATGATTGGGAGCTATGCTGTTGCCTTTGGGGTTGGCTTCCTGTTGGAACTCGCTCTCAACTGCAAGGGGATCCAACACGGGTGAACGGTGATGACAACAGGGCACTCGCGTGTGATGGCAAAAGCTCTGTTAATCTGGCCTCTCACGGGCACTGTACAGGGGTATTTATAGGTACCTGAGCGCGCAGCACCTTGAGCTAAGGACGCATGTGCCCTCAGGTACCTAGGTTATCCCAAGAATATTCCCATAAAGCGAGGTTACAGACCGTAATTACAGGAATGCTTTTACAACATAGGCCCGTAACACAGGGCGGCCAAGCGGGGCCCGTTACGACGGGCCGGATTGCACGTGGGCCTCCGAGCTAGGCGAGGCCGCGCCGTGGGATGCCCTTCGTCGCCAGTCTTCGCCTGGAACGGAAGGAGCGAAGGGTGTCCCCGCCTGTTTTGTTTCTGTCAGTTCAGCTGCTGCAGCGAAGGCTTCGAGCGAAGGGTGGCGCCTTTGCCTTCGCCCCAACATTTGCCCTCCGAGGGACCAGTTCGACAAAGTCACCTGGTGCCGAAGACGTCGTTAGATGGCGGAGACGCTGCCCTCGCTCGAAGTGGTTCCGCGGGGATTTTTGATGTGACCGTTGATTGACGGCGTACTGTTGGATTGCGGGTTTCCCGAAGCGCCGCGTCCTGTCTATAAAAGGGGGCGGGGGTCGGCGCTTTTTGAACTTCACTTTCCGCGCTCCGCGAAAACCCTAGCCGCCCTTTCCGCCGACTTGCTGCTCGTCTGCCTGCCGCGGTCTTGTTCGCCGGAGATCTAGCTCGAGTGAAGCAGACCGCCCGCCGCCGCCGACGGTACGTTGCGATGCCGTCCTCGTCTTCTTTCGCCGCCGCTACGCCGCCGGCCGTTTCCTCGCCGCCGGCCGCCGCCTCGTCTGAGGAGACGCCGAGTAGCTTAATGGTGGAGGAGTTGCACGCCGGCGACTCTGTTGATTTCGGCGTATCGCGGATCTCGTCGGCCCGCGTGCAAGATATGCAGCGGTTGGGTTACTTCGGCAGCGGAGTTGGTCGAGTCCCGGGGGCGGAGGAAGTCCCCGAGCCAGAGGGCGAGTTGGTCGTTTTCGAGGCGTTCTTCGCCGCCGGGCTCCGCCTGCCTGCGCATCGGTTTGTTGGCGAAGTCCTGCGCAGGTTCAACGTTCAAATACATCAGCTGACACCGAATGCCATAGTGGCACTGTCGAAGTATGTCTGGGCGACGACTTCGTACGGCGGACAGCCGTCGGTGGAAGTTTTTGCGAAGTATTATTGTTTGCATTGGCAGAAGAGGGTGATTGGAGGCGAAGTCGCTCAGTTTGGATCCTGCACATTCACGCCGAAGACCGGCAAAACCACGATGCAGGTGGTTGAGTTGGTTCCTTGCGCCCGCAACAAGTGGGGCAACTGGAATGAATTTTGGTTTTACGTCACTGAGGGTACCGTCGAAGGCCATGAGGGACTCCCCGTGTCCGCGATGTGCTCTCATTTTTACTCAGCGTATCCGCCCTTTGAAGTGGCGGAGGAGGATGAGGACGAAGGGGCTCTTCGGTGCGCCGCCGGTTTGAGCAGTGGGCGCGACTTGGTTGAAGAGTTTGTGGCGTATGGGGTGTGGCCATTGGCGCGTGGCTGGGCGTTGGGCGAAGTATGCCCTCGCCAGATGCCTTTTCATGGTGGAAGGGTGGTGCGGAGTCCCGCCTTCGCCCTGAATCTGCAAAGTCGCGATCCGGCCGCCGTTGTGCGTGAGGCGGAGGATGGGGCGGTGCGGCTTGTTGGACGCTACGTGCCAAGGACAGAGGGCCAGCGCAGCTGGGATATCCCTGGGTCGAATGACTGCTTGAACAGGGTGTTTGAATTAAATCAATTGCTGTATGACGGCTACCCTGGTCAAGACGATGTGGACCGCCGTGGGAAGAGACCGGCGGTGGAGACCGGAGATGACCCCGCGCCGGCGGCCGCCCCGTCCTCTAAAAAGAGAAAATTAGGTACTGCTACAGGAGGACTTGGGGTTTCTGATCGTTTTGCTAGAGAGTTGACGAAGACGTGCGCGGCCCCGGGGGAAAGGATGTCTTCGCCCGAGCTCCGGGAGTCTTCGGCTCGGATGCTGAGGGTTACCGGGGGTTGTTGGCCTAGGAATGTTCCTGTCCCCCGCGCGGCTGGCGAGGACTTTTTTTATATCTCACATGGTTCGTGACTGGAGGGTTTTTCCTTACGGGCGGAATATTGCTGCTGTTGTGTCAGCAGTGATGGACAAGGATCGCCAGGGAGCTACGCAAAAGCGCCAGGCGGCTATCAGGCTCGTTGAAGCCAGGCCGAAAAGGCAGCGGGGGATGGCGAAGGCTGCGGCCTCCGTCGGAGGCCGGCCGCCGCTGGCGGCGAAGTCAAGCGTCCCTGCATCTAGCAAGGCACCGGAGGCGGCGGCAGGCGCCGAAGGCTCGAAGTCGGCGAAGGTGGTGCCGCCGACTGGCGGAGTGGCGGAGGTCGCGAGGGCGGCTCGAGCATTGCCGTTGGCGGGCAAACGCGTCGCCGACTTCGCCACCGATATTAGCGTGGAAGACTATCTCGGTGGTAGGTCGTTTTTTTTATCGTTTCATTGGTACGCTGCAGGGTTGGGCGAAGGCCAACTTGCTGTGGTTGCGCCTGGCGCGGCGGCCACGACGGCTGCCGCAGCGCCGAAGGCGAAGGGCGGGGTTCTGAGCGCTGGTGGCGAGGCGTCGGCCCTCGCGGTTGTCATGGATGAGGCTGGCGCTGCGTCCCGCCGGCTGGCGGAGGCGACGGAGGCGCTACGTCAGGTCCGCTGAGTTGGACCTCGTCCCCCCCCTTTTTTTTTACCGCAGTCTTACGATTGTTCTGCAGGTGGCTGACTTCGCTAGCCGCACTGCGTCGGGGGCCCTCACGGCAGCCGTGGCTGCCAAATTCGAAAGGCTTCGGACGCAACACGCTGACGCCGTCCGCGAAAAATTGGCCGCCGACAGCAAGTGCCGCAAGCTGGCGGAGAAGGTGGCCACACTGGAGGACGAGAAGGCCGCCCTCCGTCGCCAGCTGGCGGGGGAAAGGAGGGAGGCCAATGAAGCCCTTGTCAAGGCGCAGGCTGCGCAGGCGGAGGCCAACCTGGCACGGGCGGAGGGCAACCTTGCCAGGGAGCGCGCCGAGCAGTTGCAGGAGCGGCTCACCGCCCTGGAGAGCCGCGTGAAGGGGGCCGAGGCCGCGGCACGAGCGGAGGCAGAGCGGACGCGCCAGCTGCTCGTAGATACATACCGTGGCCTGGGCGCGGGGACCGGTGAATTCGAAGTACCGGACCGAGAGCCCGGACTTCAGTGCCTGGAGTGGGTGCAGGAGGAGCTGCAGGCGCTCCCCACCATCGTGGAGGGGTTTATGGCGTATGCCTCCCTGGTCACCTGCGAGGGGGCGATGAACGCGCTCTCCTGCGAAGGGTGCCGACACTTCGAGGTCTTCGACCAAGTCGAAGAGGACTTCGAGCGAGATATCTTCAAGGTCGAGGACCCCGTAGTGAAGGATTCTGCCGGGGCTATCTTCGACCGGCTGTGGGGTCCATACGGGCGCGAGGTGGTCAGGGAGCGCGCCGAGACGGCGAGGGCTCAGGTAACGTTTTCGCTTGTTTGGTATTTGTTGGACGTGGGCTATGTGCGTGTTTGATGAATTTTGTGTGTTTTGGCTTAGGCGGTGCGTGGCGAGAGGGTCGACGACTTCGGGGCGCTGAACAGCATGTTGGCTGACCCGGAGTCGGCCCCGGCGGAGGCTGTGTCCGAGGTCGCCCTGGCGCCAACCTCGGCCGCATCCGCGGCGGCCGGCGAAGGCCTGCCCCCAGAGGTCGCCGAAGGCGCGCCTGATGCTACTGCAGCTGCCGCGCCGAGTGCTGAGGATCCCGCAGCGGTAGCGGCGGAGATAACAGCGGAAGCAGCGACAGAGCCAGCAGCGGAGGCTCCCGCAACGTCAGGGCCGTCGCAGGTGGCGTAGTAGGTGTAGAGGGTTGGGGAAGTTTGTACATGTTACTGAATTTTGGTTGCTGCGCAGGTTCAAGATTTTGGGCCTGCGCACGCAACCGCTACTACTAAATTTTTGGCGGCTATGACCGCGGAAGATGGTAATGACTGTGGTGGTTCTTCATCTGAGTTTTTTGACTGTGCTGACTCTGAGAGCTCGATTGAGTGGACGGAGTCGTCGGAGGACTTGGACTACTTCGCGGCCTTGGATGTGGCTGCGACGGAGGCCTCGCCGCACGCCGCGGATGCAGGAGATGTGCGAGGTCCTTGCACCGGGCGACGGCGGCGAAGGGCAGTTGCGAAACGTATGGTTAGTGGGGTGGAGGGGGCTCGGCTTGGCGTAAGTGGGGCTGGTCGGCAGGAACTGTTATCTTTGCCGACCGCCGAGACTATAGGTGAAGGGGAACTGCGAAGTCTTTTTGCGGGTGAGGAGCTCAGGATAATGTTATTTAATTATAGGGAGATGGGAATTATTCCTAAGGTTGAGCCGATGTAGAGTGTGGTGCCCTCGCTTGTATATGTAGAGGCTTGTATGATGAAGTTGTGTGCCCTCGCGTGCATGTGTGTGCGAAGGCGTTGTGTACTTTGTCTGGTTTGTTTTGTTGCGCTGTGTTGGCGTGATTATAGTTGGTCTTGGCGTGGACGGTTTGATGTTGTCGTTTCAGCCTTTTGTTGAGCTAGTCCGGTCTTCTGCACAGATAGTCTTCGGTTTTTCGCACTTGTTGTGCTAATCCGGCTGCACCGTTAGGCGACTTCTGCGCGGGTAGTCTTCGCGATAGACTTAGATTTCTTTTTCCACACTTGTTGTGCTAATCCGGCTGCACCCTTAGGCGACTTCTGCGCGGATAGTCTTCGCGATAGACTTAGATTTTTTCCCGCACTTGTTGTGCTAATCCGGCTGCACCCTTAGGCGACTTCTGCGCGGATAGTCTTCGCGATAGACTTAGATTTTTTTCCGCACTTGTTGTGCTAATCCGGCTGCACCCTTAGGCGACTTCTGCGCGGATAGTCTTCGCGATAGACTTAGATTTTTTCCCGCACTTGTTGTGCTAATCCGGCTGCACCCTTAGGCGACTTCTGCGCGGATAGTCTTCGCGATAGACTTAGATTTTTTTCCGCACTTGTTGTGCTAATCCGGCTGCACCCTTAGGCGACTTCTGCGCGGATTTGTCGCACGCGAGGGTAGCTAGCGCTTAGCCTCGCGGTGACCTCGTGGTGGTCGAATGTCGAAGACCGTCATCGCGGTCTTTTTCGACGCATGTCTTTGCGGGGGATTTTTCATGCATATATTACATGGCTCCGCCTCGTTAAAAACCTCACCCCCCGGGAGGAAAAGAGTGCGGGCCGGTGCAAGATTGTTTTTGCGAATTACAAGGGCGAAGACAACCCTGAGGAGTCAAACAAAAAATTTGCGGAGGTTGTCGATGTTCCAGGAGTGCTCCAGGTCCTCGCCGTTTGGCGTTGTGAGCCTGTAAGCGCTGGGGGAAGCTTTTGTCTTGACGATGAAAGGGCCCTCCCACCTGGGCTCCAGCTTGCCCTTGGACTCCGTCCGAGCTGTTCGAATGAGTACGAGGTCCCCCTCGCTGAACTCCCTCGGGGTGACTGAATGGTCGCGCCATGCTTTGGTCTGGGCTTGATACTTGTTCAGGGCCTGTAGGGCGAAGACACGGTCTCCGTCGATGAGATCCTTTGAAGTTGGCTCGTCCACATCTGGGACGGCTGACGGAACTGTTCGCGGGGACCCGTGCTTTATTTCTTGCGGGGTCATGGCCTCCGATCCGTATAGAAGACGGAAGGGAGTAAACCCGGTCGCCCTGCACTCAGTCGTGTTTAGTGCCCAGACTGCCTCAGGTAAGAAATCGGTCCATCTGCCCTTTTTTTCATCAAGGAGCATTTTTTTGATAGCTGTGAAGATTTTCCCGTTGGCGCGCTCCACGACCCCGTTGGACTGCGGATGATAGACTGAGGCGAAGGCAAGCTTGGTGCTAATGGAGAAACAAAAATCCTTGAAGTCTTGGTTATCAAACTGCTTGCCGTTGTCGACTGTTAGTTCGGACGGTACTCCGAAGCGGCAAACGATGTTCTGCCAGAAGAATTTTTGGGCAGTCTTTGATGTTATTGTAGAGACAGCCCGTGCCTCGATCCATTTGGTGAAGTACTCGACCGCGACGAAGGCGAACTTAAGGTTCCCCTGAGCGGTGGGCAGGGGTCCGACGATGTCGAGACCCCAGCGCTGGAGAGGCCATGTATGGGCGATCAGCTTTGTATACTGCGAAGGGCCGCCTGACCGAGGGGAAAACTTCTGGCAGGCTTCGCAGGATCGAGTGACCCGATTTGCGGCGCAGATCATTGCGGGCCAGTAAAAACCCTGGCGGATCACTTTAGCAGCTAGGGCCCTCGGCCCCGCGTGTGAGCCACACGTGCCACTGTGGACTTCACGTAGAATCTGCATGCCTTCGGCCTCGGTGACGCACTTAAGCATTGGCTGACTGACCCCTTTTTTGTAGAGTTGGCCTTCAATCAGAGCGAAGTCTCAGCTTCGATGTCTGAGACGCTTGGCCTCACTGATGTCGGCTGGATGATAATACCCCTGCAGGAACAGGGTTATGGGTGCTCGCCAGTCTTCGGTCATGATGAGGTTGACTGTGCGGTGGCCCTCGCTGTCATTGGTTATTTGGAGCCCTTCGGGGCTCCGGACTGCTGGCGTGCCGATGGCATGGAAGAACACGTCGGAGGGCAGAGTTTCACCCCTGGCCGCGGCTTTGGCCAATGCGTCGGCCTCCTCATTCTTGGCCCAGTCCACATGCTGCACGGTGAACCCCTTGAACTGCCTCTCGAGAGTTCGGATGGCCGCGAGGTACTGCATGAGTGCGGGGTCCTTGGCTGCATAGTCTTTCTCGACTTGGCCGGCAACTACCTTGGAGTCTGTTTTGATGATGCAAGTGGTGACTCCGAGGGCCCTTAACTTGCGGAGGCCGAGGATGACTGCTTCGTATTCTGCTATATTATTTGTGCATCTGTCGGATTCCAGATTGAAGCTGAGTCGTGCTGCATATCTGTGCTTGACCCCGACTGGTGAGGTTATGACTGCAGCGACGCCTGTCCCCGCATGGCACCATGCGCCGTCGCAATGGATCGTCCAAGTCTTCTCTGCGGACGGATCCGGCTGTGTAGTTGGCCCAGTCCAGTCGACGACGAAGTCTGCCAGGACTTGAGACTTAATAGCTGTCCTGGGCTCGAAGCAGATGTGGTAGCCGGAGAGTTCGGCCGCCCACTTGGCAATCCTCACCGACGCCTCCGGGTTTCTGAATAATTCGCCGAGCCCCCTGTTTGAGGTGACTCGGACCTTGAATGCTTCGAAGTAATGGCGCAGTTTGCGCGACGACATGACGACTGCGTAGGCAATCTTCTCCAGCTCTGTCATGTTACACTTGGACGGTGTCAGCACTTCAGAGACATAATACACGGGGCACTGCCGAACCACGCCCTCGACAGTCTGCTCCTGTACTAGGGCCGCGCTGACCGCATGTGGCGAGGCCGCGACGTAGAGCAGCAAGGGGAGCGAGGGGTCGGGGCTGGTAAGGACGGCCAACTCTGTCAGGTACTGCTTTAATGAGGCGAAGGCCGCCGCCTGCTCTGGTCCCCAAGCGAAGTCTTTTGCGCCACGGAGTGTCTTGAGGAAGGGGAGACTTCGCTCGGCGGACCTGGATATGAATCTGTTGAGAGCGGCCAATCTGCTTGTCAGGCGCTGGACGTCCCTGACGGACTGCGGAGGCGTCATGTCCAAGATAGCCTGAATCTTGGTTGGGTTGGCCTCGATGCCGCGGTGTGATACCAGGTAGCCCAATATTTTGCCCTGGCGAACGCCGAAGACACACTTTTCCGGGTTTAGGCGGAGTTGTGCGTCCCGCATATTCGTGAATGTTTCGGCGAGGTCGGCGAGGTGGTCCTCCTTGCTCTTGCTGGCGACGACAATGTCGTCTACATATGTGAATATATTTCTGCCAACCTGCCCCTCGAGCATTGTTTTAGTAAGCCTGGAGAAGGTGGACCCGGCGTTCTTGAGTCCCTCCGGCATTCGGATGAAGCAATATGTGCCGAAGGGTGTTATGAAGCTGGTGCTAGCCTTGTCTTCTTCCTTCATGTATATCTGGTGGTAGCCGGAGAAGCAATCGAGGAGGGACATGACCTCGCATCTGGCCGCGCTATCGACTATTTTGTCGATCCGTGGCAACGGGAAATTGTCCTTTGGGTAGGCTTTATTGAGACTGGTGAAGTCGATGCACATTCGCCACTTCCCGCTCTTTTTCTGCACCATTACGCCATTGGAGAGCCATGTGGGGTAAGCCACCGGCTCGATGAATTTGGCCTCCAGGAGGCGGTGCACCTCTGCCTTGGCGGCCTCCGTCTTTTCGTCGGACATCTTGCGAAGCCGCTGCTTTTTTGGCCGTACCGAAGGGTCGATTCCCAGACTATGCTCAATTATTGAACGGCTGACCCCGACCAGATCGAGGGCCGACCAGGCGAAGACATCTTTGTTCTTGGACAGGCAGCAGAGGAGCTTTTCTTCTTCATGCGAAGTAAGGTCTTCGCTGATAGTGACTGTCTGCCTGGGCGTGGCCTGGTCGAGGGGGACAGTCTTGGTCCCGTCGTGGCTCTGCAGCTGCGCCTTGTCATGTTGCTTATTGGTTGGGCTGGCAGGCGCGGGGTCTTCGCGTTGGGCCGTGAGGCAGTGCACGTTTCTTTGACCGGGCACGAAGTCCCGCTCTATGTTACACGCAGTCTGTTGATTGCCGAAGACTGTGATAACGCCTAACGGACCTAGTATCTTCATACATAGGTACAGTCCGTGAATGGCTGCTTCGAACTTATTAATGGAGCCCCGGCCCATGATGGCATTGTAAGGGTACACCATATCCACAATGTCAAAGGTTATTTGCTCGCTTCGGGCATTGGGTGCTACACCGAAGGAGAGAGGCAGCTCTATTTTGCCGATGGGGAAAGTGCCTTTGCCGCCGAAGCCATACAACGGGTTGTCCGAAGGCTTAAGCAGGCTGTGGCTTATGCCCATGCGATCGAAGGTGTGGAGGAAGATGATGTCCGCCTGGCTGCCGTTGTCAACGAGGACCTTGTGTAGGTCCCAGCCTGCCACGCTGCAATTGATAACCATGGCATCGCAGTGGGGGGCGCTGCGCAAGTCGACGTCCCGTGCGTCGAAGGTGAGCGGTATGTGGGACCACTTTGTCTGCACAACTGGGCCCGTGACGGCGACATGGTTTATGCTGCGGTAGTGGTCCCGCTTCTGCCGCTTGGTGTCGAAGTCGGTGCTGGACCCCCCGGTTATCATGTGGATGACTCCGCGATATGGTTGATCGGCGAAGTCTTCTTGCTTTGGGGCATGGGGGATGTTTTGGTGTTGCTGATGTGGTGGTGGGGGTGGAGGAGGTACGATTTGTACTTCCTGATGGTGTTGGTAAGCGTGGTGCGGTGGATGCGGGGCAGGAGCGTGGATATATGGCGGAGGGGGTTGCTGGTAATTGTGCGCGACAATTCTGGGGTTGTCGGCTGGCTGCGCCCATGCCATTCTGTCTCTGGTGGCCTTCGTCTCGGGGCAGTCTTTGGTGTGGTGGGCGCAGTCTTCGCCATGGAATAGGCAGTAGAATCGGCGCGGCGGCTGCGCACGCCCTCGGCCCCTGCCACGAGTGCCGTTTCTGCGGCCCTGGGGGGATAGTCCTGGCGACGAGGGGGGTCGGCAGCGGGGTGCTGGTTGGCGATGTTGTGCACCTGCTGCTGAATGCGGCCGTCTCGACCGGAGTCTGGCTGCGGAGTCCTTGTCCACGTGCGGCTGGACTGTGGAGCATCTTTTGGCTTCCTCTGGGACTCAATCTTGCGCTGGTGGAGCTCTTCGGATCTGGCGTACTTTTCAAATAGCTGGTATAACTCTTGGAGGTTCTTTGGCGGATCTCTGATGCAGTGGCTGTAAAGGACGCCGGCGCGAAGACCACTGATAGCATAGTGGATGGCAATCTGGTCATCGACTGAGGGTAGCTGTGACTTGAGTGTCAGGAATTTGCGGTAATATTCCCTCAGGGTCTCCTTCTCTAGCTGCTTGCAGAGCGAGAGTTCGGCCAGGGCGTCGGTGTCTAGGCGGTACCCTTGGAAGTTGAGCAGGAACTTGTCCCGGAGACTTCTCCAGGAATCGATGGACAGCGGAGGCAACCTGGTGAACCAGGTGAGTGCGGGGCCCTCGAGGGCGATGATGAAAGACTTCGCCATTGTGGCGTCATCCCCCCCGGACGATGCGACGGCGACCTGGTAACTCATTATGTATTGAGCCGGGTCGGTGCTGCCGTTGTACTTGGGATAGGTCCCTGCCCGGAAGTTAGCTGGCCACGGCGTCACTTGCAGGTGAGGCGCCAGGGGACTTCGCTCATCGAGATAGTTGACCCCCTGGAATGGCGCGGCGTGCGGGAAGGTGTGGTCGCGTTGAGGGAAACGCGGGTCCTCTGGCTGCGCGCGGTGTTGCAGGGGTGGCCCATGCTGCAGGCCGGGGTGGCCTTCGCGCGTGTCGTCGTCGTGTGCGCGCTGCTGGAGGGGTGACTCGTGCTGCAGGCCGAGGTGGCCTTCGCGCTGCATCAGCGCAATCTCCCGCTCGAGTTCCTGGGCCTTGTGCTCTTCGTCGCGTATCATTTGCCGCACTTTGGCTAGTGCGGACACGCGTTGGCGCTTGGTCTCCAGTATCTCCTCCTGCCTCTGGAGATTGCGGGTCTTGAGGCGCAGGGCGCGCAGCTGTAGCTGTTCTTCTGCCGAGACGCCGAGGACCTCACTGTCCTCGGCGAGGTCCGTGCCCTCTGGTGGTGCGAAGCCTGAGGGTGGCTGCGGTTGTCCCTCAGGGTCGCAGGTGCGGAGGGTGTCGTCTTCAGTGGCCTCTTGGTGGTTGGATTGGGTGAGGGCGAGGGCCTTGCCCTTTCTTGCGGCGAGCAGTGCTGCCTTCGCAGCCTCGTCAGCCTTCGGGTTAGCTCTCTTGGGTGCCATCGCGGGTGGTTTTTCTCGTAGCACGAACGGTGGGCGCCAAATGTTGGAACTCGCTCTCAACTGCAAGCGGATCCAACACGGGTGAACGGTGATGACAACAGGGCACTCGCGTGTGATGGCAAAAGCTCTGTTAATCTGGCCTCTCACGGGCACTATACAGGGGTATTTATAGGTACCTGAGCGCGCAGCACCTTGAGCTAAGGACGCATGTGCCCTCAGGTACCTAGGTTATCCCAAGAATATTCCCATAAAGCGAGGTTACAGACCGTAATTACAGGAATGCTTTTACAACATAGGCCCGTAACACAGGGCGGCCAAGCGGGGCCCGTTACGACGGGCCGGATTGCACTTGGGCCTCCGAGCTGGGCGAGGCCGCGCCATGGGATGCCCTTCGTCGCTAGTCTTCGCCTGGAATGGAAGGAGCGAAGGGTGTCCCCGCCTGTTTTGTTTCTGTCAGTTCAGCTGCTGCAGCGAAGGCTTCGAGCGAAGGGTGGCACCTTTGCCTTCGCCCCAACACTTCCCCTATCATCACTTGGGCTGGCATTATGGATTGACCTGACATGCCTAGGGTGGAATCTTCCTCTGAAGCCCCTGGCCATCTTAGAGTATCTGTAAGCTTCTTCCCTTCTTTGCCAGAAATCATTATCAGCTCTGATGTATTCATCCATTTTCTGGAGAAGCTTCTCCAAGGTTTGTGGCGGCTTCCTTGCAAAATATTGTGCCGTTGGTCCTAATCTGAGCCCCTTGATCATGGCCTCAATGACAATCTCATTGGGTACTATAGGCGCCTGGGCTCTCAGTCACAGGAACCTTCGGACATACGCCTGAACGTACTCTTCCTGATCCTATGTGCACTGGAACAGAGCTTGAGCAGTGACTGGCTTCATTTGAAAGCCCTGGAAGCTAGTGACCAGCATGTCCTTTAGCTTCTTCCAAGACGTAATTTTCCCTGGCCGAAGAGAAGAGTACTAATTTTGCGCTACACTTTTGTCTGCCATAACTAAGGATTTCGCCATGACTACAATATTTCCCCCATATGAAGATATGGTTGCTTTGTATCTCCTCAAGAACTGCTTCGGGTCTGAGTGCCCATCATACATAGGAAGTTGGGTGGCTTGTATGATGGGGGCCATAGGGTAGCCTGCAATTCTACTGCCAAGGGAGAAGCATCATCAAAAGTAAAATTGCCATGATGAAAATCACCATACCATTCATCATAATTGTATGAATTTTCTTGATGAAGCTCCCTATGCTGGGGCCTTCGATCTTGGTCATCCTGGGTGAGGTGACACATTTCTTTGGCAGCCTCATCTGAGAGCACCTAGAGGGGGGGTGAATAGGTGATCCTGTAAAAACTTAAAACTTAAAGCCACAAAACTTGGTTAGGAGTTAGCACAATAAAATCAAGTGGCTAAGTAGAGCTCTTGTGAAGCAAAATAGACACAGTGAGAACAAGCACAAGAGACACGAGGATTTATCTCGTGGTTCGGCCAAGTACAACACTTGCCTACTCCATGTTGTGGCGTCCCAACGGACAAGGGTTGCACTCAACCCCTCTCAAGTGATCCGATGATCGACTTGAATACCATGGTGTTCTTCTTTCTTTACACTTTCCCGTTTGCGAGGAATCTCCACAACTTGGAGTCTCTCGCCCTTACAATATGGATCAAAATGAAAGCACTAGAGTAAGGGAGGGAAGCAACACACACAAATCCACAGCAATACGCACACACATGGCCAAGACTTGAGCTCAAATGAATATCACAAGGTTCTCACTAGAACAGAGCTCAAATCACTAAGAATGTCAAACGAGTGCGCAAAGACGGAGTGTGAATGATCAAGAATGCTCAAAGTATGCTTGGTGTACTCCTCCATGCGCCTAGGGGTCCCTTTTATAGCCCCAAGGCAGCTAGGAGCCGTTGAGAGCAATCCAGGAAGGCAATTCTCGCCTTCTGTCGACTGGCGCACCGGACAGTCCGGTGCACCACCGGACACTGTCCGATGCGGATTTCTTTCCTATTCTGGCGCAGCCGACCGTTGAAGACTTGGAGCCATTGGCGCACCGGACACTGTCCGGTGCACACCGGACAGTCCGGTGCTCCCACCCGACTGTTGGCTCTGCCATGCGTCACGCGCGGATTGCACGGCCGACCGTTGGCGCGCTCGACCGTTGGCTCACCGGACAGTCTGGTGAATTATAGCCGTACGCTATTGACTTGATTCCCGAGTGCGGCGACTTTGCCACAGCCGACTCACCGGACACTGTCCGGTGCACCAGCGGATAGTCCGGTGATTTATAGCCGTACGCCGCCGTCGAGACCCGAGAGCAGCCAGTTGACCAGATCCAGCCTGGCACACCGGACACTGTCCGGTGCACCACCGGACAGTCCGGTGCACCCAGACTGAGCAGAGTCTTGGCTGCTCGAGCCAAGTCTTTTCCAATTGTATTTTCTCTGATTCTAGCACTTAGACAAATATGTTAGTACACAAAAACCAATGTACTAAGTCTAGAATCATACCTTTGTGTTGACTTTGCACTTCTTCCACCATTTGACATAGTTTCACACTTAAACCATTTGTGTTGGCACTTGATCACCAAAATACTTAGAAATGGCCCAAGGGCACATTTCCCTTTCAATCTCCCCCTTTTTGGTGATTTATGCCAACACAACAAAAAGCAACTAAAAGAAGTGCAACATCAATGCAAATGAGAACACAAGTTTGTTTTGATTCAAATTTGGCATATTTGGATCATTCTTTGCCACCACTTGGTTTGTTTTTGCAAATCAAACTCAATTTTCTATCTCTAAGTCAAACACACTTGTTGAGGCATAGAGAGAGGTATTTCAAGAGAAATTGATCAAGAATTCAAAAACTCCCCCTTTTTCCCATAATCAACCATTATCCCAACAAGAGACCAACATTTGACAATAAGAGACAATAAGAGTATTTTGACAAACCAAAAGCTCTAATTCTATTATTTTCAAAATTCTCAAGTGGTAGCTGATCCATTTCTTGCTTTGGCCTTATTTTCTCCCCCTTTGGCATTAAGCACCAAAACGGGATCAATCTTGGCCCTTAAACCCCATTGCCTCACCAAAATCTTCAAATAAGAGTAAAAAGGCAATAAGAATATGAGATGAACTTGGAGTGAGTTACCCTCTCATCGGAGTGCAGTGGAAGTCTTTCATGGTCCAAGTCCATCTTTCCCTTTCAATCCACTTTTGAGACTAAATCAAGCAAGCTCAAACACATAGTTAGTCTCAAAAGGGTCAAGTTGTAGCACATCTCCCCCTAAATATGTGCATCACTCGCAAATGGACTTCTGAGGTCCGGGGAGAGCTTGTACAACTTGAGCACCATCAATAAACAACAAAATGCATAAGGGGACATGATCAAAGCATAAGACACATGTATGCTACACATCAATCCAAGTTCCACGAATCTAAGACATTTAGCTCACTACGCAGCCTGCAAAAGGTCTTTTCATCTAAAGGCTTGGTAAAGATATCGGCTAGCTGGTTCTCGGTGCTAACATAAAACACTTCGATATCTCCCTTTTGCTAGTGGTCTCTCAAAAAGTGATGCCGAATGTCAATGTGCTTTGTGCGGCTGTGCTCAACAGGATTGTCCGCCATGCGGATAGCACTCTCATTGTCACATAGGAGTGGGACTTTGCTCAGATTGTAGCCAAAGTCCCGGAGGGTTTGCCTCATCCAAAGTAGTTGCGCGCAACACTGTCCTGCGGCAACGTACTCGGCCTCAGCGGTGGATAGGGCAACAGAGGTTTGTTTCTTAGAACTCCACGACACTAGGGACCTTCCTAGGAATTGGCACGTCCCTAATGTACTCTTCCTATCGACCTTACATCCAGCATAATCGGAGTCTGAATATCCAATTAAGTCAAAGGTAGACCCCTTTGGATACCAGATCCCGAAGCAAGGCGTAGCGACTAAATATCTAAGAATTCGCTTCACGGCCACTAAGTGACACTCCCTTGGATCGGATTGAAATCTAGCACACATGCATACACTAAGCATAATATCCGGTCTACTAGCACATAAGTAGAGCAAGGAACCTATCATGGACCGGTATGCTTTTTGATCAACGGACTTACCTCCTTTGTTGAGGTCGACGTGTCCGTCAGTTCCCATTGGAGTCTTTGCGGGCTTGGCGTCCTTCATCCCAAACCGCTTGAGCAAGTCTTGCGTGTACTTCGTTTGAGATATGAAGGTGCCGTCCTTGAGTTGCTTCACTTGGAATCCAAGGAAGTAGTTCAACTCACCCATCATCGACATCTCAAATTTTTGAGTCATCACCCTGCTAAACTCTTCACAAGACTTTTGGTTAGTAGAACCAAATATTATGTCATCGACATATATTTGGCACACAAATAGATCACCGTCACAAGTCTTAGTGAAAAGAGTTGGATCGGCTTTCCCAACCTTGAAAGCATTTGCCATTAAAAAGTCTCTAAGGCATTCATACCATGCTCTTGGGGCTTGCTTAAGTCCATAGAGCGCCTTAGAGAGCTTACACACATGGTCGGGGTACCGTTCATCCTCAAAGCCAGGGGGTTGCTCCACGTACACCTCCTCCTTGATTGGCCCGTTGAGGAAAGCGCTCTTTACGTCCATTTGGAACAACCTGAAAGAATGGTGAGCGGCATAGGCTAACAAAATACGTTTCGACTCTAGCCTAGCCACAGGAGCGAAAGTCTCCTCAAAGTCCAAACCTGCGACTTGGGCATAACCTTTTGCCACAAGTCGAGCCTTGTTCCTTGTCACCACCCCATGCTCGTCCTGTTTGTTGCGGAACACCCACTTGATTCCCACAACATTTTGCTTGGGACGCGGCACCAGTGTCCAAACTTCATTTCGCTTGAAGTTGTTGAGCTCTTCCTGCATGGCCAACACCCAGTCCGGATCTAGCAAGGCCTCTTCTACCCTGAAAGGCTCAATAGAAGAGACAACAGAGTAATGCTCACAAAAATTAGCTAATCTAGAGCGAGTAGTTACTCCCTTGCTAATATCACCCAAAATCTGGTCGACGGGATGATTCCTTTGAATCATCGCTCGAACTTGAGTTGGAGGGGCCTGTGGTGCTTCTTCCTCTTCAACTTGGACATCTTGTGCTCCCCCTTGATCACACGCCTTTTCTTGAGGAACCTGTTCATCATCTTGAGTTGGGGGTTGCACCATTGTTGAGGAAGAAGGCTGATCTTGTTCCTTGTGTTCCTGCGGTCGCACGTCTCCAATCGCCATGGTACGAATCGCGTCTGTTGGAACATCATCCTCATCTACATCATCAAACTCAACTTGCTCTCTTGGAGAGCCATTAGTCTCATCAAATACAACATCGCTAGAGACTTCAACCAAACCCGATGATTTGTTGAAGACTCTATACGCCTTTGTATTTGAGTCATAACCTAACAAAAACCCTTCTACAGCTTTGGGAGCAAATTTTGAATTTCTACCTTTCTTCACCAGAACGTAGCATTTACTCCCAAAAACTCAAAAATACAAAACGTTGGGTTTGTTACCGGTTATTAGCTCGTATGACGTCTTCTTGAGGAGGCGATGAAGGTAGACTCGGTTTATGGCGTGGCAACCCGTGTTCACAGCTTCCGACCAAAACTGCTCGAGCATCTTGAATTCTCCAAGCATCGTCCTCGCCATGTCTATGAGCGTCCTGTTCTTCCTCTCTACCACACCATTTTGCTGTGGTGTGTAGGGAGCGGAGAACTCGTGCTTGATTCCTTCCTCCTCAAGGTACTCCTCCACTTGAAGGTTCTTGAACTCGGACCCGTTGTCGCTCCTTATCTTCTTCACCTTGAGCTCAAACTCATTTTGAGCTCTCCTTAGAAAGCGCTTGAGGGTCCCTTGGGTTTCTGATTTATCCTGCAAAAAGAATACCCAAGTGAAGCGAGAAAAATCATCAACAATTACTAAACCATACTTACTTCCCCTGATGCTAAGGTAGGCGACGGGTCCGAAGAGGTCCATATGCAGCAGCTCCAGGGGTCTTGATGTGGTCATAACATTCTTGCTGTGATGCGCACTTCCCACTTGTTTACCTGCCTGACAAGCTTAAAAGGGAAATGTGCCCTTGGGCCATTTCTAAGTATTTTGGTGATTGAGTGCCAACACAAGCGCTTAAATGTGAATTTATGTCCATGGATGAACAAAGTGCAAATCATGAAGTAAAGGTATGTTTCTAAGCCTTAGTACATTGGTTTTGTGTACTAATATACTTGTCTAAGTGTTAGAAACAGAAAGAAGAAGAAAAGAAAAGAGGAGAAAATGACTTGGCTGTGTACAGCCAAGACTGCTCGGTCTGGCACACCGGACTGTCCGGTGTGCACCGGACAGTGTCCGGTGCGCCAGACTGACTCGGCGTGAACAGGCCGCTCTCGGGAATTCGCCGACGGCGTACGACTAAAATTCACCGGACTGTCCGGTGTGCACCGGACTGTCCGGTGAGCCAACGGTCGACCGGGCCAACGGTCGGCCGCGCAATCAGCGCGGGACACGTGGCCGAGCCAACGGCTAGAAGACGGCACCGGACTGTCTGGTGTGCACCGGACTGTCCGGTGTGCACCGGACATGTCCGGTGCGCCAACGGCTCCCAGATCTGCACCGGTCTGCAACGGTCGGCAGTGCTGTTTAAGGAAGGAAATCGGGCACCGGACAGTGTCCGGTGTGCACCGGACTGTCCGGTGCCCCCGATGACAGAAGGCAAGGATAGCCTTCCAGATTTGCTCTCAACGGCTCCTAGCTGCCTTGGGGCTATAAAAGGGGCCCCTAGGCGCATGGAGGAGACACCCAAGCAACCTAAGAGCATTCTTGATCATCCACACTCAGTCTTTGCGCATTCGTTTGTCATTCTAAGTGATTCGAGCTCCGTTCTAGTGAGAACTTTGAGATAGTCTTTTGAGCTCGATTCTTGGCCGTGTGTGTGCGCATTTTGCTGTGGATTTGTGTGTGTTGCTTCCCTCCCTTACTCTGTGCTTCTTTGTGATCATATACTTGTAAGGGCAAGAGACTCCAATTTGTGGAGGTTCCTTGCAAACGGGATATTGAAAGGCAAAACAAACACCGTGGTATTCAAGTTGGTCTTTGGACCGCTTGAGAGGGGTTGATTGCAACCCTCGTCCGTTGGGACGCCACAACGTGGAGTAGGCAAGCGTTGGTCTTGGCCGAACCACGGGATAAACCACTGTGTCATCTCTGTGTTTGATCTCTTGTGGTATTGTGTTTTGTTGAGACTCCTCTCTAGCCACTTGGCAATTATTGTGCTAACACTTAACAAGTTTTTGTGGCTTAAGTTTTAAAGTTTCACAGGATCACCTATTCACCCCCCCTCTAGGTGCTCTCAATTGGTATCGGAGCCGTTCTCTTCACAAAGGGACTAATCGCCCGAAGAGATGGATCCTAAGGGGAAGGGTATCGTGATCAACGACAAAGAGAAGGAATCCTTCATCAACGAGCCGAAGGACGACAAGCCTACCGACTCCGGCTCGGGTCATAGACGGAAGGAAGGGAAGAAGAAGAAGACAAGGCGCATCAAGGAGATCGTCTACTACGACGACAGCGATGAATCTACTTCTTCCCAAAAGGACGATGACCACAACGACTACAAAAAGACGGTCAATTCGAACTTTTCATTTGATTATTCTCGTATTCAACATAGTTCGAATTCGCATTTGCTTTCTATTCCTCTTGGCAAACCTCCACACTTCGATGGGGAGGACTACGGATTTTGGAGTCACAAAATGCGTAGTCACTTATTCTCTCTCCATCCAAGCATTTGGGAGATTGTAGAGAATGGAATGAAGTTTGATAGCTCGGATAACTCTATGCTCATAAATGAACAAATCCATAGAAATGCACAAGCTACTACTGTTCTCTTAGCGTCCTTGTGCAGGGAAGAGTACAACAAGGTGAGCGGCTTGGACAATGCCAAGCAAATATGGGACACCCTCAAGATCTCTCACGAGGGGAATGACATCACCATGCTCACCAAAATGGAGTTGGTGGAGGGCGAGCTTGGACGATTCGCCATGATAAGGGGAGAGGAGCCAACCCAAACGTACAACCGGCTCAAGACCCTCATCAACAAAATAAGGAGCTACGGAAGCACGCGATGGACGGACCACGACGTCGTCCGCCTAATGCTAAGGTCCTTTACCGTTCTTGATCCTCATCTCGTGAACAATATTCGTGAGAATCCCAGGTACACGATGATGACGCCCGAGGAGGTACTCGGAAAATTCGTAAGCGGGCGGATGATGATCAAGGAGGCGAGATACGTCGACGAAGCATTGAACGGTCCAATCCACGAGTCTCAACCCATCGCTCTCAAGGCAACAAGGAGCAAGGAGCCGCTACCCAGCAAGGTGGCGCAAGTTGAGGCGGCCGGGCTCAATGATGAAGAGATGGCTCTCATCATCAAGAGATTCAAGACGGCGCTAAATGGTCGCAAGGGGCAACCAAGGAAGACCAAGACAAAGGGGAAGCGCTCATGCTTCAAATGTGGTAAGGTTGGTCATTTTATTGCTAACTGTCCCGAAAATGATAGTGACCAGGAGCAAGGGAAGAATGGGAAGAGGGAGAACAAGAAGGTTTACAAGAAGGCCAAAGGCGAAGCACACCTTGGAAAGGAGTGGGATTCGGATTGCTCTTCGTCCGACTCCGACGACGAAGGACTCGCCGCCACTGCCTTCAACAAATCGGCTCTCTTCCCAAATGAGCATCACACTTGCCTCATGGCAAGGGAGAAGAAGGTAATCACTAGTAATGCTAATACTTATGATTCTTCTAGTGATGATGAGTCTAGTGAGGATGAAATAGATTATTCTAGTTTATTCAAGGGATTGGATAGAACTAAGATAGCTAAGATTAATGAATTGATTGATGCATTGAATGAAAAGGATAGAATCTTAGAAAAACAAGAAGATCTTTTATATGAAGAGCATGATAAATTTGTTAGTGCACAAAATTCACTTGCTCTAGAAGTTAAAAGAAATGGAATGCTTTCTTGTGAACTTTCTACTTGTAATGAAACCATTTCTTCTCTAAAAGGTGAAATTAATGATTTAAATGCGAAACTAGATGTAGCAAGTAAATCTAACTCTTGTGTTGAACATGTTGAAATTTGCACTAGGTGTAAGGATGTTGATATTAAAGCTTGTTGTGAACACTTAGTTTCAATTTCCAAACTAAATGATGAATTGGCTAGTCTTAATGCCCAACTTAAGACTAGCAAAAGTGAATTTGATAAGTTAAAATTTGCAAGGGATGCCTACACAATTGGAAGACATCCCTCAATTAAGGATGGGCTTGGCTTCAAGAGAGAAGCCAAGAACTTAACAAGCCATAAGGCTCCCATCTTCGTCAAGGAGAAAGGGAAGGCCCCTATGGTTAGTAGTGCTAAAAGGAACCATGCCTTCATGTACCATGATAGGAGACAAACTAGAAATGCTTATAGGAGTTATAATGCTTATGATGATTTTGACTCTCATGCTATGTTTGCTTCTAGTTCTTCCTATATGCATGGTAGAAATGTGCCTAGAAAGAATATTACTCATGCTCCTAGGAAAGTAGCAAATGAACCTTCTACAATTTACTGTGCTTTAAATGCTTCCTTTGCTATTTGTAGAAAGGATAGGAAAATAGTTGCTAGGAAGTTAGGGGCAAAATGCAAGGGAGACAAAACTTGCATTTGGGTCCCTAAGGATATTTGTGCTAACCTTGCAGGACCCAACATGAGTTGGGTACCTAAGACCCAAGCCTAAATTTGCCTTGCAGGTTTATGCATCCAGGGGTTCAAGCTGGATTATCGACAGCGGATGCACAAACCATATGACGGGGGAGAAGAAGATGTTCACCTCCTACGTCAAAAATAAGGATTCCCAAGATTCAATTATATTCGGTGATGGGAATCAAGGCAAGGTAAAAGGGTTAGGTAAAATTGCAATTTCCAATGAGCACTCAATTTCCAATGTGTTTTTAGTTGAGTCTCTTGGTTACAATTTGCTATCTGTTAGTCAACTATGCAATATGGGTTATAACTGTTTATTTACAAATGTAGATGTGTCTGTCTTTAGAAGATGTGATGGTTCACTAGCTTTTAAGGGTGTACTAGACGGCAAGCTTTACTTAGTTGATTTTGCAAAAGAAGAGGCCAGTCTAGATGCATGCTTAATGGCTAAGACTTGCATGGGCTGGCTGTGGCATCGCCGCTTAGCACATGTGGGGATGAAGAACCTCCACAAGCTTCTAAAGGGAGAACACGTGATAGGTCTAACCAATGTTTATTTCAAAAAAGATAGACCTTGTGCAGCTTGTCAAGCAGGTAAACAAGTGGGAGGAGCACATCACAGCAAGAATGTGATGACCACGTCAAGACCTCTGGAGCTGCTGCATATGGACCTCTTCGGACCCGTCGCCTATCTAAGCATAGGAGGAAGTAAGTATGGTTTAGTTATTGTTGATGACTTTTCCCGCTTCACTTGGGTGTTCTTTTTGCAGGATAAGTCTGAAACCCAAGGGACCCTCAAGCGCTTCCTCAGGAGAGCTCAAAATGAGTTTGAGCTCAAAGTGAAGAAGATAAGGAGCGACAACGGGTCCGAGTTCAAGAACCTTCAAGTGGAGGAGTTCCTTGAGGAGGAAGGGATCAAGCACGAGTTCTCCGCTCCCTACACACCACAGCAAAATGGTGTGGTAGAGAGGAAGAACAGGACGCTAATCGATATGGCGAGGACGATGCTTGGAGAGTTCAAGACCCCCGAGTGCTTTTGGTCAGAAGCTGTGAACACGGCTTGCCACGCCATCAATAGGGTCTACCTTCATCGCCTCCTCAAGAAGACTTCGTATGAGCTTCTAACCGGTAACAAACCCAATGTATCGTACTTTCGTGTATTTGGGAGCAAGTGCTACATTCTAGTGAAGAAGGGTAGAAATTCTAAGTTTGCTCCCAAAGCTGTAGAAGGGTTTTTATTAGGTTATGATTCAAATACAAAGGCGTATAGGGTCTTCAACAAATCATCGGGTTTGGTTGAAGTCTCTAGCGACGTTGTATTTGATGAGACTAATGGCTCTCCAAGAGAGCAAGTTGTTGATTGTGATGATATAGATGAAGAAGATGTTCCGACGGCAGCTATACGAACCATGGCGATTGGAGACGTTCGGCCACAGGAACAAGATGAACGAGATCAACCTTCTTCCTCAACAACGGTGCATCCCCCAACTCAAGACGATGAACAGGTTCATCAAAAGGAGGCGTGTGATCAAGGGGGAGCACAAGATGATCACGTGATGGAGGAAGGAGCGCAACCGGCACCTCCAACCCAAGTTCGAGCGATGATTCAAAGGGATCATCCCGTCGACCAAATTCTGGGTGACATTAGCAAGGGAGTAACTACTCGGTCTCGACTAGTTAATTTTTGTGAACATTACTCTTTTGTCTCCTCTATTGAGCCTTTCAGGGTAGAGGAGGCCTTGCTAGATCCGGATTGGGTGTTGGCCATGCAGGAGGAACTTAACAACTTCAAGCGCAATGAAGTTTGGACGCTGGTGCCTCGTCCCAAGCAAAATGTTGTGGGAACCAAGTGGGTGTTCCGCAACAAACAAGACGAGCACGGAGTGGTGACAAGGAACAAGGCTCGACTTGTGGCAAAAGGTTATGCCCAAGTCGCAGGTTTGGACTTTGAGGAGACTTTTGCTCCTGTGGCTAGGCTAGAATCAATTCGTATCTTGCTAGCATATGCCGCTCACCATTCTTTCAGGTTGTTCCAAATGGATGTGAAGAGCGCTTTCCTAAACGGGCCAATCAAGGAGGAGGTGTACGTGGAGCAACCCCCTGGCTTCGAGGATGAGCGGTACCCCGACCACGTGTGTAAGCTCTCTAAGGTGCTCTATGGACTTAAACAAGCCCCAAGAGCATGGTATGAATGCCTTAGAGATTTCTTAATTGCTAATGCTTTCAAGGTTGGGAAAGCCGATCCAACTCTTTTCACAAAGACATGTGATGGTGATTTGTTTGTGTGCCAAATTTGTGTCGATGACATAATATTTGGTTCTACTAACCAAAAGTCTTGTGAAGAGTTTAGCAGGGTAATGACGCAGAAATTCGAGATGTCGATGATGGGCGAGTTGAACTACTTCCTTGGGTTCCAAGTGAAGCAACTCAAGGACGGCACCTTCATCTCCCAAACAAAGTACACGCAAGATCTGCTAAAGAGGTTTGGGATGAAGGACGCCAAGCCCGCAAAGACTCCAATGGGAACCGACGGACACACCGACCTCAACAAAGGAGGTAAGTCCGTTGATCAAAAAGCATACCGGTCCATGATAGGTTCCTTGCTTTATTTATGTGCTAGTAGACCGGATATTATGCTTAGTGTATGCATGTGTGCTAGATTTCAATCCGATCCTAAGGAGTGTCACTTGGTGGCGGTGAAGCGAATTCTTAGATATTTAGTCGCTACGCCTTGCTTCGGGATCTGGTATCCAAAGGGGTCTAACTTTGACTTGATTGGGTACTCAGATTCCGACTATGCTGGATGTAAGGTCGATAGGAAGAGTACATCGGGGACGTGCCAATTCTTAGGAAGGTCCCTGGTGTCATGGAACTCTAAGAAACAAACATCCGTTGCCCTATCCACCGCTGAGGCCGAGTACGTTGCCGCAGGACAGTGTTGCGCACAACTACTTTGGATGAGGCAAACCCTCCGGGACTTTGGCTACAATCTGAGCAAAGTCCCACTCCTATGTGACAATGAGAGTGCTATCCGCATGGCGGAAAATCCTGTTGAACACAGCCGCACAAAGCACATAGACATCCGGCATCACTTTTTGAGAGACCACCAGCAAAAGGGAGATATCGAAGTGTTTTATGTTAGCACCGAGAACCAGCTAGCCGATATCTTTACCAAGCCTCTAGATGAGAAGACCTTTTGCAGGCTGCGTAGTGAGCTCAATATCTTAGATTCGCGGAACTTGGATTGAAATGTAGCATACATGTGTTTATGCCTTTTGATCATGTTCATTCTGCATTTTGTTGCTTATTGTGGTGCTCAAGTTGTACAAACACTCCCTGGACCTCACAAGTCCGTGGCAAAATGATGCACAGTTTTAGGGGGAGATGTGTTACAACTTGACCCTTTGAGACTAACCATATGCTTGAGTTTGCTTGTTTTAGTCTCGAAGGAGAATTGAAAGGGAAAAGGTGGACTTGGACCATGAAAGACTTCCACTGCACTCCGATGAGAGGGTAACTTATTCCAAGTCCATCTCATGAACTCTTATTGCCATTTGCTCTAAATTGAAGATTTTGGTGAGGCAATGGGGTTAAAGGGCCAAGATTGATCCCGTTTTGGTGCTTGATGCCAAAGGGGGAGAAAATAAAGGCCAAAGCAATAAATGGATCAGCTACCACTCGAGAGATTTTGAAAATAGTAGAATAGAGCTTTTGGTTTGTCAAAACTCTTTTGTTGTCTCTCTTATCAAAAGTTGGCTTCTTGTGGGGAAAAGGGGGAGTTTTTGAAATCTTTGATCAATCTCTTTTGGAATGACTCTCTTTATGCTTCAACATGTGTGTTTGACTTAGAGATAGAGATGTGAGTTTGATTTACAAAAACAAACCAAGTGGTGGCAAAGGATGATCCATATATGCCAAAATTGAATCAAAATAAATTTGAATTTTATTTGAAGTGAGTTTGCACTTGTTCTAGTTGCTTTATGTTGTGTTGGCATAAATCACCAAAAAGGGGGAGATTGAAAGGGAAATGTGCCCTTGGGCCATTTCTAAGTATTTTGGTGATTGAGTGCCAACACAAGCGCTTAAATGTGAATTTATGTCCATGGATGAACAAAGTGCAAATCATGAAGTAAAGGTATGTTTCTAAGCCTTAGTACATTGGTTTTGTGTACTAATATACTTGTCTAAGTGTTAGAAACAGAAAGAAGAAGAAAAGAAAAGAGGAGAAAATGACTTGGCTGTGTACAGCCAAGACTCTGCTCGGTCTGGCACACCGGACTGTCCGGTGTGCACCGGACAGTGTCCGGTGCGCCAGACTGACTCGGCGTGAACAGGCCGCTCTCGGGAATTCGCCGACGGCGTACGGCTAAAATTCACCGGACTGTCCGGTGTGCACCGGACTGTCCGGTGAGCCAACGGTCGACCGGGCCAACGGTCGGCCGCGCAATCAGCGCGGGACACGTGGCCGAGCCAACGGCTAGAAGACGGCACCGGACTGTCCGGTGTGCACCGGACATGTCCGGTGCGCCAACGGCTCCCAGATCTGCACCGGTCTGCAACGGTCGGCAGTGCTGTTTAAGGAAGGAAATCGGGCACCGGACAGTGTCCGGTGTGCACCGGACTGTCCGGTGCCCCCGATGACAGAAGGCAAGGATAGCCTTCCAGATTTGCTCTCAACGACTCCTAGCTGCCTTGGGGCTATAAAAGGGGCCCCTAGGCGCATGGAGGAGACACCCAAGCAACCTAAGAGCATTCTTGATCATCCACACTCAGTCTTTGCGCATTCGTTTGTCATTCTAAGTGATTCGAGCTCCGTTCTAGTGAGAACTTTGAGATAGTCTTTTGAGCTCGATTCTTGGCCGTGTGTGTGCGCATTTTGCTGTGGATTTGTGTGTGTTGCTTCCCTTCCTTACTCTGTGCTTCTTTGTGATCATATACTTGTAAGGGCAAGAGACTCCAATTTGTGGAGGTTCCTTGCAAACGGGATATTGAAAGGCAAAACAAACACTGTGGTATTCAAGTTGGTCTTTGGACCGCTTGAGAGGGGTTGATTGCAACCCTCGTCCGTTGGGACGCCACAACGTGGAGTAGGCAAGCGTTGGTCTTGGCCGAACCACGGGATAAACCACTGTGTCATCTCTGTGTTTGATCTCTTGTGGTATTGTGTTTTGTTGAGACTCCTCTCTAGCCACTTGGCAATTATTGTGCTAACACTTAACAAGTTTTTGTGGCTTAAGTTTTAAAGTTTCACAGGATCACCTATTCACCCCCCCTCTAGGTGCTCTCAAAGCTGCACAAGGTCTATCTTTTTCGAAATACACATTTGTTAGACCTAACACATGTGCTCCCTTTAGAAGTTTGTGAAGGTTCTTCATCCCCACATGTGCTAGACGGCGATGCCACAGCCAGCCCATGCTAGTCTTAGCAATTAAGCATGCATCTAGACCGGCCTCCTCCTTTGAAAAATCAACTAAATAGAGTTTGCCGTCTAGTACACCCTTAAAAGCTAATAAACCATCACTCCTTCTAAAGACTGACACATCTACATTTGTGAATAAGCAATTGTATCCCATATTACATAATTGACTAACCGACAGAAGATTATAACCTAGTGACTCTACTAAAAATACATTGGAGATAGAGTGCTCATTTGAGATGGCTATCTTGCCTAAGCCTTTAACCTTGCCTTGATTCCCGTCACCGAATATGATTGAATCTTGGGAATCTTTATTCTTGACGTAGGAGGTGAACATCTTCTTCTCCCCCGTCATGTGGTTTGTGCATCTGCTGTCGATAATCCAGCTTGATCCCCCGGATGCATAAACTTGCAAGGCAAATTAGGCTTGGGTCTTAGGTACCCAACTCTTGTAGGGTCCTACAAGGTTAGTTATAATAGCCTTAGGGACCCAAATGCAAGTCTTATTTCCCTTGCATTTTGCCCCTAATTTCCTAGCAATCACTTTCTTATCCTTTCTACAGATTGCAAAGGAAGCATTGCAAGCATGGTAAATTGTAGAGTGTTCATTACTTACATTCTTAGGAACATGAACAACATTTCTTCTAGGCATATGATGAACAACATTTTTCCTAGCCAAATTTCTACCATGCATAATAGAAGAACTTGAAGCAATCATGGTATGTGAATCAAAAGCATTATAACTTCTATCATAATGAACATTCCTAGAATATCTCCTATCATGATACATGAAAGCATGGTTCTTTTTAGCACTATTAGTCATTGGAGCCTTCCCTTTCTCCTTAGCGGGAATGGGAGCCTTATGACTTGTTAAGTTCTTGGCTTCCCTCTTAAAGCCAAGCCCATCCTTAATTGAGGGATGTCTACCAATAGTATAGGCATCCCTTGCAAAATTTAATTTATCAAATTCATTTTTGCTAGTCTTAAGTTGAGCATTAAGACTAGCCACTTCATCATTTAATTTAGAAATGGAAACTAGGTGTTCACTACAAGCATCAACATTAAAATCTTTACACCTATTGCAAATCACAACATGTTCTACACAAGAGGTTGATTTATTAGCTATTTCTAACTTAGCACTTAAGTCATCATTGATACTTTTTAAGCTAGAGATAGATTCATGGCATGTAGACAATTCACATGAAAGCATTTCATTTCTTTTAACTTCTAGAGCAAGAGAATTTTGCGCACAAACAAATTTATCATGCTCTTCATATAAAAGGTCCTCTTGCTTTTCTAACAATCTATTCTTCTCATTCAAAGCATCAATTAATTCATTGATTTTATCAATTTTGGTTCTATCTAAACCTTTGAATAGACTAGCATAGTCTACTTCATCATCACTAGATTCATCATCACTTGAAGAAGCGTAAGTACTAGTATTGCGAGTGCTTACCTTCTTCTCTTTTGCCATGAGACAGGTGTGATGCTCGTTGGGGAAGAGGGATGATTTGTTGAAGGCGGTGGCGGCGAGTCCTTCGTCGTCGGAGTCGGATGAAGAACAATCCGAGTCCCACTCTTTGCCAAGGTGTGCCTCGCCTTTAGCCTTCTTGTAAGTCTTCTTCTTTTCCCTCTTCTTTTCTTGATCCTGGTCACTATCATTATCGGGACAATTAGCAATAAAGTGACCAACCTTACCGCACTTGAAGCAGGAGCGCTTTCCCTTCGTCTTGTTCTTTTTGGGATGCTCCTTGTGACCCTTTAGCGCCGCCTTGAAGCGCTTGATGATGAGGGCCATTTCTTCCTCGTTGAGCCCGGCCGCCTCAATTTGCGCCACCTTGCTAGGTAGCGCCTCCTTGCTACTTGTTGCCTTGAGAGCAATGGCTTGAGGCTCATGGATTGGTCCATTTAGCGCCTCATCAACATATCTCGCCTCCTTGATCATCATTTGCCTGCTCACAAACTTCCCAAGTATTTCTTCGGGCGTCATCTTGGTGTACCTAGGATTCTCACGAATAGAGTTAACAAGATGAGGATCAAGGACGGTGAAGGACCTTAGCATAAGTCAGACGACGTCGTGGTCCGTCCATCACGTGCTTCCATAGCTCCTTATTTTGTTGACGAGGGTCTTGAGCCTGTTGTACGTTTGGGTTGGCTCCTCCCCCCTGATCATTGCGAACCTCCCAAGTTCGCCCTCCACCAACTCCATCTTGGTGAGCATGGTGACGTCATTTTCCTCATGAGAGATCCTGAGGGTGTCCCAAATCTGCTTGGCGTTATCCAAGCCGCTCATCTTATGGTATTCATCCCTGCACAATGACGCTAAAAGAACAGTAGTAGCTTGTGTATTTTTGTGAATTTGTTCATTGATGAACATGGGACTATCCGTAGTATCAAATTGCATTCCATTTTCTACTATCTCCCATATACTTGGATGGAGAGAGAACAAGTGGCTACGCATTTTGTGACTCCAAAATCCGTAGTCCTCTCCATCAAAGTGAGGAGGTTTACCAAGGGGAATGGAAAGCAAATGAGCATTGGAAC
This sequence comes from Zea luxurians, assembly GCA_029449295.1. NCBI lineage: Eukaryota > Viridiplantae > Streptophyta > Magnoliopsida > Poales > Poaceae > Zea > Zea luxurians. Next base: position 19,245,072 of record JAOPSE010000011.1, read on the forward strand.
TTTGCGGAATACGAGAATAATCAAAGGAAAAGTTCGAATTAACCGTCTTCTTTTTCTCGTAGTCGTTGTCGTCGTCGTCCTTTTGGGAAGAAGAAGACTCGTCGCTGTCGTCGTAGTAGACAATCTTCTTAATGCGCCTCTTCTTCTCGTCCTTCTTTTTATGACTTGAGCCCGAGTCAGTGGGCTTGTCGTCTTTTGGCTCATTGATGAAGGACTCCTTCTCCTTGTCGTTGATCACCATCCCCTTTCCCTTAGGATCCATCCCTTCGGGCGATTAGTCCCTTTCTTGAAGAGAACGGCTTTGATACCAATTGAGAGCACCTAGAGGGGGGGTGAATAGGTGATCCTGTAAAAACTTAAAACTTAAAGCCACAAAACTTGGTTAGGAGTTAGCACAATAAAATCAAGTGGCTAAGTAGAGCTCTTGTGAAGCAAAATAGACACAGTGAGAACAAGCACAAGAGACACGAGGATTTATCCCGTGGTTCGGCCAAGTACAACACTTGCCTACTCCACGTTGTGGCGTCCCAACGGACAAGGGTTGCACTCAACCCCTCTCAAGTGATCCGATGATCGACTTGAATACCACGGTGTTCTTCTTTCTTTACTCTTTCCCGTTTGCGAGGAATCTCCACAACTTGGAGTCTCTCGCCCTTACAATATGGATCAAAATGAAAGCACTAGAGTAAGGGAGGGAAGCAACACACACAAATCCACAGCAATACGCACACACATGGCCAAGACTTGAGCTCAAATGAATATCACAAGGTTCTCACTAGAACGGAGCTCAAATCACTAAGAATGTCAAACGAGTGCGCAAAGACGGAGTGTGAATGATCAAGAATGCTCAAAGTATGCTTGGTGTACTCCTCCATGCGCCTAGGGGTCCCTTTTATAGCCCCAAGGCAGCTAGGAGCCGTTGAGAGCAATCCAGGAAGGCAATTCTCGCCTTCTGTCGACTGGCGCACCGGACAGTCCGGTGCACCACCGGACACTGTCCGATGTGGATTTCTTTCCTATTCTGGCGCAGCCGACTGTTGAAGACTTGGAGCCATTGGCGCACCGGACAGTCCGGTGCTCCCACCCGACTGTTGGCTCTGCCATGCGTCACGCGCGGATTGCACGGCCGACCGTTGGCGCGCTCGACCGTTGGCTCACCGGACAGTCCGGTGCACCACCGGACAGTCTGGTGAATTATAGCCGTACGCTGTTGACTTGATTCCCGAGTGCGGCGACTTTGCCACAGCCGACTCACCGGACACTGTCCGGTGCACCAGCGGACAGTCCGGTGATTTATAGCCGTACGCCGCCGTCGAGACCCGAGAGCGGCCAGTTGACCAGACGCCAGCCTGGCACACCGGACACTGTCCGGTGCACCACCGGACAGTCCAGTGCACCCAGCAGAGTCTTGGCTGCTCGAGCCAAGTCTTTTCCAATTGTATTTTCTCTGATTCTAGCACTTAGACAAATATGTTAGTACACAAAAACCAATGTACTAAGTCTAGAATCATACCTTTGTGTTGACTTTGCACTTCTTCCACCATTTGACATAGTTTCACACTTAAACCATTTGTGTTGGCACTTGATCACCAAAATACTTAGAAATGGCCCAAGGGCACATTTCGCTTTCATCATCAATCTTCCTCTGGAGATCGGCGAGCCGAAGCATTTTCTCTCTTTTGGACCTGTTGATGGATAGCTTCCAGATCCATGATTTCTTGGTCCAGTTCCTCCTCCTGAGGTGTTGGGCTGGTAGCCTTCCTCTTCTGGCTCCTAGCTTCGCACAACATCTCCTGATTAACGTCCAGTGGCTGCAGTGCAGCCCTTGGCACAGCTATCTTCTTTGGTGGCATGACGAAGGTCGATGCTTGCCGAAGGTGGTCGAATGAGTTCACCGGAGGTGGGCGCCAATGTTGGTCCCTGTTCTCAGATGTTATACATCAAGAACAAAGCAACACAATTGTTAACGATTAGATACCTTCGTCCTTCGAAGCATTATCTCCCCTGGGATATAATGATCTTCAGACGAAGGTCATGAAGGGCATACCTTCATCATTTCAATGAACAAAATGTAAATAGAGACATATGAAACACAAAATAATATAAACAATCATCACAAATTATTAGATTATTTATATTCATACTTTATAAACATGAATAAACATCAATGAAATTTGTATTACGTTTATACCTTCGGCTTGACAGAAGGTAGAAAAGTGAGAGTGACGTGAGAGTAATTACAATACAGCGTGAACAGTACGGTGTTACTATTCATCTATTTATAGGCACAGGACGCAGCCTGGACAAAATTACATTCATGTCCCTGACATTTACTGATGATCATAAGGCAAGCTGTCGAGGACTAAGCAGTCTTTTCTCCTTTAGGTCGGTTTCATCTTTCACCATCGTCCTCGTGCTAAGCAGAAGCTCCTTCCGTCACAGCTTTGGAGCTAGTTTGTCCTTCTTTCAGACCGCACCTTCATACCATGCACACATTCATCTCAAAGCCGAAGCCTCCTGTAACAGTCTATGTTATACTGAAAACCATGTTAGTTAAGTTTTTGAGGACCTTAAATGTAGCAAGTCCTATGCAATGTTTATAAATATAATATGCTTACTTTTAAATTTGTAATTAGTATTTAACATGGCTAATATTAACTTAATTACTTTTTATTCACTTAATATTTGTTTAGTATAAAAGTGTCCCCTGTTTAGTTTTTCTCGCCTGTCGCGTGTTCTGTTCCGCAGTGGTGGCGTGTTGCTTCGCGCGTCGTTCGCTTGCTATTTCGCACACGTCATCACACGTTGTGTGCGCGTGCCGCACGTGTGGATCATGCTCATCACTGCACGTCATTCACGCGCTAAGTCGTGTTTGGCTGTGCATCATTCGCACATTATTTTGCACGTCGCACATCTTGTCGCGTGTCGTTAATTTCGTCTCGCTTAGAATCGCTCATATTAATGAAATTACCTGATTAACTATCAACTACTAAGATAGTAAGTTGGTCAAAATAAAGTAGTAGTCTTGATTTACATTTAATAAAAGTCAACTAATATAATTATGTAGAATTAGATATTCTAATTAATACTTATTTAGGGTAAATATGATAACTTGTCGATTGTAGCTCCGACCGACGCGTTTCTTTCCCTCGCGTGACCGTAGAAGCGAGCTCTATTTTATCCTACACATTTCTATAATGTTTTATCTTGTATGGTGTAATGTTCTTATGCATGTATATGTTTGTTTGTGCCTGTTTGTATTCGCTGTGCGTTGCGAATAGATTGCGATCCATTTCTGAGCTTCGAGGAATCGACGGTCAAGCTTCGGCGACCAAGTGGTCTGGTTCTTTGAGTTCTACAAAGTTGAAGACCCTGAGCATCTGTTTGGTGAAGGAAAGTGTCCTCTGACCCATTATGTCATATTTACTTTATAAATCACTACCCCGCATTACTCAATTGAAACCTTAGGATTGACTAGCTTTGTATTTACCTTGTCCTTGATCACCTTTTGGGTTACTATGGTTAGCTTCATGCTATTGCTTTACTTTAATCAATGAACATGATGTGAATATTTACGATACGATGATGTTATCTTGACTATGATGATGAACTGTGATAATTTAGGGGACTCAGGCTGTTTTCCTAAGTACCTCTCTGTAAGGACCTGTTCGTTGAGAGACCACCCGGGAAAACAGTGCAACTATGAGGGTGGTATGGGACGCCCTTGGCCAAGTAATTAGGGAAGTCATATGTTGAGTGCTGGTTTTTGTCATTGGGGAACGAAGGCATCTGTTATGGCTCCTATATTCTCGCTCAGGGATCTGGGTACGGGCATCGTCCCATGGCTTTTTCCTAAGGGCAGAGGTATAAGTTTTGGGACGTCAGATGGACTTTATGCAATAGTCATTTCCAACATTCGCATAGTGAGGACCCTAGGAAAAAGCCACGTAGTGAGACCCTGCCAGTTCACCTTGGAAGTGATCAATGGGGAGTCAAGATCCTTAGGCAGAAAGGGAATCACGACTCATGGGTAAAGTGTGCAACCTCTGCAGAGTGTTATGAAACTGATATACCAGTCGTGCTCACAGTTAAGAGCGACCTTGGGATCCTCTTTGATTAGAGATACTGATGGTTCGAGATTCAATGGTTCTATTTATGGTTTTGGTTCGATGATGGTAATGATGTTTCCTCGATGAGGAAATGGTTCGTGGGTTGGTTATATGATAAAACTTGTCTTCCACTAATAATAAATATCTGACCAACTAAAAGCAACTGCTTGAGTTTAACTCCACATAAAGCTAGTCCACCTCAGCCAAGCGGGACATTTGTTGAGTACGTTGTTGTGTACTCACCCTTGCTTTCACAAAACACCAGGTTGCCTTTGGGGCAATCTATGCTCAGGTGAAGAAGAAGGTGTCGAGGCGGATCTCTAGGAGTTCCAGGACTTCGACGAGTTCGAGGATTAGGCTAGCGACCTCCCCCAGTCAGCTGCCTGTGGTGGGTTTGTTTACATTGGCTACGTTTCTATTCTGTGTACTTTGATTTATATTATGTAAATGACTCTAGTCTTTAATATCATTACTTATTTTTTATAGTTATTTGAAGCATTGTGCTATGATGAGTCATTTATGTAATCGTTGTGTACATGAATTTCTGATCCGGGCATGTACATTGTTCGCATTCGGTTTACCTTCTAAAACCGAGTGTGACATATACACAGTACCAAGACAAAGAAAACATGTGAACATGGACTAAAAAACTATCATGCTTGCTCATAGGTTAATATTAATTGATGTGAAATATGCCCTTATCAGATCCTTATTTTTGGATAATTTGATCATCTAGTGAGCAACGAATTTGGATGTTTAGTAGTACTACTGGATGTAGTAAATTAAATATATCTTCCAAGAGTGGTTGAAGAATATGGCAATGTGACTTCTGGCTCAAGGTGTCAGCTACAATGTTAGCCTTGCCTGGGTAGTAGTGTACTTGCAAATTATAGTCCTTGATCAATTCAGCCATCTGCACTGCCTCATATTAAGCTCTGGTTGAGTGAAGATGTATTTTAGGCTTTTGTGATCGGTGTAGATGTTGCACACATTTCCTAGCAGATAATGCCTCCAAATTTTTAATGCATGAATAACGGCTGCTAGTTCCAAATCATGTGTTGGATAGTAGATCTCATGTTTTCTCAATTGGTGTGAAGCATAAGCAATTACTTGGCCTTCTTGCGTGAGAACACAACCAAGTCCAATTCCTAATGCGTCATAGAACACATCAAAGGGTTTCTCAATATCTGGTTGGGCCAAGACAGGAGTGGTCAACATCGTCCATAAAATGCGAAAAGTTGTTTCACACTCTTCCATCCAAGCAAACTTATGATCGTTCTGCAACAACCGGGTCATGGGTTTTGCCATCTTTGAGAAATTTGGTATGAAACGATGGTAGTAATCGACCAATCCTAAGAAATTTCTGACTTCTGTGACCGAGGCAGGTGCTTTCCACTCCATTACTTGCTGAACTTTACTTGAATCCATGAAGATTCCCTTTTCTGACAAAATGTGCCCTAGAAATTGCACTGCCTTCAGTCAAAACTCGCACTTACTGAATTTGGCATACAACTGATGTTCCTTGAGTCTAGTTAGTACAATTCTCAACTGCTCTTCATGTTCCCTTTTGTTTTTAGAGTAGACCAGACCGGTATATCATCAATGAACACCACGACGAAGCGGTCCATTTCAAGCATAAAGACCAAATTCATCAGATACATGAAGTAGGCGGGAGCATTTGTCAAGCCAAAATACATGACAACGTACTCATACAACTTGTATCTAGTGGAAAATGAGTCTTTGGGATATCCTAAGGTCTGATTCTAATTTGGTGGTATCCTGATCTAAGATGGATCTTAGAAAATACCTTAGCCTTGGCTAGGTGATCAAATAGAATGTCAATATGAGGCAATGGATACTTTGTTGGGGCCGTGCTTCGGTACGCCGAAGGTCTTACACGAAGAAGCAGCTTCGGCTGAAGTCGTCTCCAAGAGATGGCCGAAGGTTCCTTTTCATGGAGCTTCGGCGTTACAAACCGACATAGAGATAAAATGACCTTTTTATCCATAGAGGTCTGAGTCAATGTTGTAAACTTTTGTAAGGGGCATAATTGTAATTTGTCACAGGCTGCGACCTGTGTCTATAAATAGATGAACAGTACCCCTGTACTGTTCACGCGAACCTGCCATTTGCTTTTGCATCACACTTGTTCCTTTGCCTTCCTCAGGACCAAAGGTACATTTGTGATTTGAAGTCATTCATATTCATTCATTTATGATAATAAAGATAGAAATAATTCCATGGTCATATTTAAATATTTATTTCATGTTTCATGATTTATATGATATGAATGCTTCGTTCCTTGATATTATGTTTACGAAGGTACGTCCTTCGTAACCTTCGTCCGAAATTCTTTATATCCTGAGGGGATATAATGTTTTGGAGGACGAAGGACCTTAACACCTAACATTTTCTATGTTGCCTTGTTCTTAACTCTTAGCATTTGAGAACAAGCCCCCAACATTGGCGCCCACGACAATCCACGCACATTCGTAAGGATTGATCCTTCTTCTTTACAAATAGTGTCGAACAACCCCATTTCGATGTGTTGGGTCTAATCAAGCCTTTGTCCGACAATTCCTTTAATTGGACCTTTAGTTCAGCTAGTTCATTGGGTGGCATCTTATAAGGTCTTCGAGAGATTGGTGCTGTGAAGGGTACTAATTCTATGGAAAACTCCACATCTCACTTAGGTGGGAGTCTTGGTAAATCTTTAGGAAAAACATCTGGGAATTCACATGCCACTGGGATTTCTTCTATGGTGGTTGCTTGGGTTGCAAAAGATGCACTAGTTAACTCAAGGTGATGGGGTAAGGTTACTTGAAATAGTCCAGTTCCACGTGGCTCCATAAGTGAAAAGGTCCATGTTGCTGTGTCGAGGATGGCACCCCAATCCTTCATCCAATTCTTTCCCATGATTACATCCAAGGACAATCCTGGCATAAATATCAAATGTTCTTAGAAATTCCTTCCCTCAATCCTAAGGGTTGCCCCACGGACTATACAATTAGTGAAAACTTCAGCCCCAACTGACTTATCCGGTACTTATGTCCCACTTCTACAAGTGATTCATTGAATCGATGAGCAAATGTAGTACTCATAAATGAATGAGGAGATCCAGAATCAAATAATACAACGGTAGGGTGATGGTTCACAAGAAACGTACTAGCCATAATAGGTTCTCCCTCAGCGACCTCATCTACTGTGGTATGATGTACACGAGCAGGATAAACATCTGTCTTCTTTTTAGGACGAGGGTAGAACTTAGCGAAGTGTCCCATTTGTCCACAGTTGTAGCATGGCCCCTTAACTTGGGTAGTATTTCTAGTTGATCTTCCCTGTCTAGTCTTTGTACGTGGTAGATCCACTTTGAAAACCTTATGACCTTTGAATCCCTGTGGTTGAGTCTTCTTCTGAGGAGGAGGGCAAAATCTCACACCAGGTAACACTTGCCTAAAATTTGGTAGAGCCATCACTGTGGTTCTATGCTACGACGATCCAGACTCCAAGATTCTCTTAAGCCCATTTGACATGGTGTAGAGATTGTTGTTGTTCTCCTGAGTCAAACAGTCACTGATGAAATCATTGAAGGAGGTACGAGAGGAGATTCCCATGCTCATCATCATCTTTGGGCTTAAACCCCTCTTGAAACTGGCAATCTTTTTGGCTTCCATGTCCACATGGTCAGGTGCGTAGCGAGAAAAGTTGTTGAAAGCATGCAGATACTCTATCACTAACTTGGTACCCTGAGTCAATCTCATGAATTCAGACACCTTCATTGCCATCAGACTAGGTGGAATATAGTTCCCTCTGAAGGCTATAGTGAACCTTGCTAAGCGATTAGAGCATTCTCAGGGTAGGTGGTGCAGTGATGAGACCAGCACATCCCTACAACTGGTGCTGCATACTTAGTCTTGAGATCTTATGTAAGTCTCAGCAAACAAAACTTCTGCTCCATAGTGTTAATCCACTCATCTACCTCTAAGGGTTCTGCTGCCTCCTTGACTATAGGCAGTCTAGTGTGTTGGAGGCTTGTTCTCAAATACTAAGAATTAAGAACAAGGCAACATAGAAAAGGTTAAAGGTTAAAGTCCTTCGTCCTCCAAGACATTATATCCTTTCGGGATATAAGGAATTTCGGACGAAGGTTACGAAGGACGTACCTTCGTAAGCATAATATCAAAGAACGAAGCATTCATACAGATTATAAGGTATGAAATAAACATTTAAACATTATCATAGAATCATCTCCATTTTTATTATCATGGACTAATATAAATGTCTTCGAATTAAAAATGTACCTTTGGTCCTGAGGAAAGCAAAAGTACAGGTATGATGCGAAAGCAAATGGCAGGTTCGCGTGAACAGTACAGAGGTACTGTTCATCTATTTATAGATACAGGTCACAGCCTGTAACAAATTACAATTATGCCCCTTACAAAAGTTTACAGCATTGACTCAGACCTCTATGGATAAAAAGGTCATTCTATCTCTATGTCGGTTCGTAACGCCGAAGCTCCATGAAAAGGAACCTTCGGCCATCTCCTGGGGACAACTTCAGCCGAAGCTGCTTCTTCGTGCAAGACCTTCGGCGCAACGAAGCATGACCCCAACAGTAGCCCCTTTCGCGGTGCTAGATCGTTTTTCGTAACGAGCTTGACCCGTGAAAAAAGCTTCTTCAGCTTCGGGAAGCCGAAGGTCCAAAAAACACCTTCCCTGAGCTCGTTGCTGAGAAACGATCCGGTTTCCGAGCGCGTGCCAGGCCCACCTTGCAGAGTTACTGTTTGATCTTTGCGGTCCACTGCACAGCGAGTACAAGTGACTGCCCGCCTGGTGTAAAAATCCTGCCGCTTCGCCTTCTTACCTGCAGCACTATATAAACAGACGAGTAGGTGTGAAGTTACCACAGCATTCATTGCTATTTGCACTGTTTTGCTGCCAAAATTTTTAACTATAGCCGAAGCTTGATTCTCAGAATCGAACGAAGGTCCATCTCGACGTTTGCTTCGTCAGAAAGAAAGGCTTCGGGAAAAAAGGAAAAAGAAAAAGTATCTAACTTCCCCAAATTCAGAATCAAATGGCCAGAGTACGATCTACTGCCAGAGTTGCACGTGAAGGAGACGAAGCCGAAGGTTCGAATACTGTGCCCATCTCCGAAGCGATGCAGCGTTCCGGACTGGTGACTGCAGAAGAAATGCCTGCTGCTGAAGCAAACCCGACAACTGCCGAAGGAGAAGAAGAAAACATTGAAGGGACTGATCCCGAAGATGACTACCGTATTGCCATGCCCAGCAAGCCCAGTCACCTAGATTTCGGAAAGTCGACTGTTTCAAAGGCTGATCTTTCCAAGATGGTGAAAGCAGGTTTTTTCAGTGAAGATCAGAAGAAGCTACTTCGCTTCGGGGGAGAAGAAACCACCCCGAAGCCAGAGAAGGACGAGATTGTCATCTTCAAGAGCTTTTTAAAGGCTGGGCTGAGATTCCCTCTTCACGAGATTATTGCGGAGATACTGAAGAGGTTTGGTATCTACCTTCACCAGTTAACTCCTAACGCTATCGTTAGGCTCAGCGTTTATATTTGGGCCCTCCGAAGCCAAGCAGTGGAGCCATTTGCCGACAGTTTCTGTCGAGTTCATGAGTTACATTATCAAACAAAGGCCAGAAAAGATGGGCTACATGATAACTTCGGTTGCTACAATTTTGCCTACCGGAAAACCGCAAAGTTTCCTGTAATCAGCTACCGAAGCAAATGGCCGGCAGGCTAGAAATCAGAATGGTTCTATGTCAAAGTTGACGACGACAAGGAGAAGCTTGTGCAAAGTCCACTCGAGCTGATCTTCGGAGAAACCCGACCCCGCTGCAACATGACACCAGAGGGTCAAACACAACAGGCAATGGATGAATTCAGAATTATTGCAGAGCATATCGGTACCAGGGATCTGGTTCAAGAATTCTTGGCATTCAGAGTCTTCCCTACTCTGAAAGAATGGGAAATGCCAAAGTTAAAGGGGGAGAAGAAGGAGGGGGAACTTGTCCGGCTTCCTTATCATTTCAAATTCAAGAAATACTTTAAGAAGCCCTGCCAAGAGTGGCTGGACACAGTTGAGGTGATGTGTAATGAAATTCTTAGAAATTATTCGAAAAAAGAAGATCAACTGATGACAGCAGCCTTCGGCACCCGTCCGAAGCGAAGGCTGAACCGAGTGCTTGATGCCCTGGGCTTCGAGTACCCTGACTATGATCAGCTGAGCAAGGGTGCTGAGGGCCAAAAAAGAAAAAGAGTGACCGAAACTCTGAACAAGGATGAAGAAAGACCAGCAAAAGAGAAGAAAATTCCCAAGAAAAGAAAAATATCAACTCCGAAGCGAAAATTATCCGAAGAAGAGGGGACCCCCACACCACCTTCTACCAGCGACGTGGAGGAAATTTTAAAGGTAATGACTGAACCCGTGCCCACGAAGCTAAGCCCATTAGGGCCTCAACTGACGAAGCTTTTTCGAAAGGTGGAAGGGCCGGAACAAACGAAGATAACCAAACCAAAGCGGCAAAGAATTATTGCAGTGACCGAAGTTATCGATAAGACGCCGCCGAGGGCGTCAATTCAGAAAACGGCAGCTGCTGAAGACACAACAAACATCGAAGTTGCACCTTCGGAGGTCGCGGCTACCGAAGCCGCTACAGCCGAAGATGTGAACTTAGAAACTACCATTGAGGACATCGACAAAATTTTGCAAGACATGGCTGCAGAAGAAGCTGCTGAAGAAACCATGGCCACAGTGCCTGGTAAGGGGAAAGAGATAGCCGAAGACACTTCGGACGACGAAGCCTACGCATTTCAAAATTTAGTTGGGCAGAAGCTGACGAAGGCCGAAATAGGAGAGCTCAAGGACTATGCCAAATCTTGCGGATACAAGCCAGGAGCTCTTCTATTTGGAGGCATTGATGACGAAAAATTGGGCTGCATTCGAGACCAAACTGGAGCTAAGGTCATCGGTACTTTATCAAAAAGTATCGGTTTTCCGAAGCTAGAAACAGATATCAGCCGCTACCGACGACAACATATCGTCGGCAGCTTATTTTATTCCAATTTCAAGGTTAACAACTTTTCTGTGACTTCTATTGTTTTTAATAATGGAATATTCCTAACAAAGGTTGTTTATCTGCAGAGCATGCTTCTGAGCAAAGCTCTGAAGATGCAGCAAGACTTGGAGGACAAAAAACACGAAGCTATAATTGAAAATTTAGAGAGCAAGATAAAAGAACAATCAGCTATCATTGAAAAGAAAGACTTCGAGCTCCAATCAACCGAAGGCTTGTTGGCAGAGACTGAGGCTAAACTATCAGAATTAAATTCGAAGCTTACCGGCCAATCAAAACAATTTGAACAGGAGAAGCTAGAGCTTAATTCGAAACTTGAAGCCGAAGTCCAGGCCAACTCAGACTTGAAGAAATCATTAACAAGCCTTCAAGACAAATGCTTGAAATTTAGCAATAATTGTATTGAACGATTAAAAAAGATATTTTACTCTGTTGGAGCCAGCAGCGGGAAGTTTAACCCTTCAGCGGAAAATTTACCACAAGCCTTCGATCATATTGAAGCTGAAATCGAAGAACTTGACGAAGTTATAGCCGGGCACGGTGACTTCTGTGCCTGGGTAGCTTCTCGGGGTACCGCTGCAGCGTTCCTGAAGGCCGGCTGCGAGCATGGAAAAATCGTCAACAGGCCCAACTTCACCTTGTCTCCATCAATCCTGGACGATATTCCTGACCTCGCCCGAAGTATCTCAAATAGATTTATAAAAATGATATGGACAAAAGGCGGGCGAGAGAAGGCTGGAGACGAAGCTCGAAGTCATCTTGAACCAGTAAGAAATGATACTTCGTACTTACCTTCTCCTTTGTACTTGATTTTTACTCACGATACTTTGATTCATGTAGGATGACGAAGGTGAAGATGATGCTTAAAATATGTTGCCGAAGCTGTCGTTGAAGCTGAAGCTTAGTGGAGATTAGTAGGAGTATACCATGGAAAAAACTGAGGATACTCCTGTAACAACTTTTGTAAATACAATTAAACTGTTCTCAAGGAACTTTGTACATACCTTGTAATATATTCTTACCCTTCTACTGAGTCGCTTTGATGTGGACGAAATTAGTTTTTTGAGCCGAAGGCGAAAAAACACCTTCCCTTCTTTTCGTACACAACGAAGCATAGAAGACCACTTCTTTTTGCCGAAGCTTTTCTTTTTTATACGTAACGAATCATAAAAGACCACTTTAAAAGACCACTTCTTCTGTTTGCCGAAGCAACCACTTAGGTACACAAATGCTATGAATGAATGCTTATGCATGCAAATGCTATGATGTAATGTAATGTGCGAATGAATGTCCAAAACATATATCCGAAGCCACACTCTCAGCCATTATTTCCTTAGAAACAACCACACATCAGCTCTACATTCCCTTAGGAACGACTTTGGAGCTTCTTCGCCTTTTACTTAGGCGGTATCAGCGTTGACTTTTCGCTGTAAGCTCTGCATCCCCTTAGGGACGTCTTTGGAGCTTCTTCGCCTTTTACTTTCGGCGGAATCAGAGCTCTGCATCCCCTTAGGGACGTCTTTGGAGCTTCTTCGCTTTTTTTTCAGTTTCGGCACTCGATGGTGCATTCTCAGCTTTTACATTTACATTCTTTGGGGGATTTTGCTCTTATAAAACTAAAAAGGAAATTACAGATGATGGCCCCATTAAAAACCTTTCTCCCCCTTTAGAAAGGAAAAGGGTGCCATGAAAAAGAAAAGAAAAAACATAAAAAGTTACATCAAGTTATACATAATATCGCCGAAGCTCATCCGCATTCCAAGACCTTGGAATTTCGTTGCCATCCATGTCCTTCAATCTGTAGGAACCAGGCCTTGACGAAGATGCTACTAAGAAAGGCCCTTCCCATTTCAATTGTAACTTGCCCACTGTATCTGGGTTGGCCACTCTCCGAAGCACCAAGTGTCCCGGCTCAATATTTTTTAGCCGGACCTTTCTATCTCGCCATTTAACTGTTTCAGCCTGGTATTTATTGATATTTTCCACGGCTTGAAGTCTGATTCCTTCTAAAGCATCTTTTTCCACAAGACAATCATCTTCAGGACTTGATTCTGCCGAAGCTACTACTCTTATTGATCCAGCTTTGGCTTCTTCCGGAGTTATTGCTTCGTCACCGAATAATAACTTGAATGGGGTAAAGCCTGTAGACCTTGATGCTGTTGTATTGTGGCTCCACACCACTTTGGTTAACTGATCTGGCCACTTTCCCCTGGGTTGATTGAAGATTAACTTCATTATTCCTGTCATTATAATGCCATTGGCCCTTTCAACGAGCCCATTCGATTCCGGATGCCTGACTGATGCAAAATGGATCTTCATTCCAATTTGATCACAGAAATTTCTGAAAGCTTCGGAGTCGAACTGCGTTCCATTATCTACAGTGATGGCCTTCGGTACTCCGAAGCGACAGACAATGTTCTGCCAGAAAAACTTTTGGACAGTGGCCGAAGTTATTGTGGCTAATGGCTTTGCCTCAATCCATTTAGAAAAATACTCCACAGCTACTATAACATATTTTAGATTCCCCTGAGCCGGTGGTAATGGACCTAACAAATCAAGGCCCCACCTTTGCAATGGCCAGATGGGTTGTATCAGCTGGGTCAAAGACGAAGGTTGCTTCTGATCTCTTGCACATTTCTGGCAACCTTCGCACTTTTGAACTAATTCCGCTGCATCCGAAGCTGCCTTCGGCCAATAAAACCCTTGGCGGAAAACTTTTCCAAGTAACGGCCTAGATCCGATGTGGGATCCACACAGGCCTGCATGTATCTCTTTCATTAACTCTATACCTTCGGTTCTAGACAAGCACTTGAGCAGCGGGGCACAAACTCCATGTTTGTATAGTTCCCCTTCTATCATGACATACGGACGAGCTCTTGCCTCTATTCTTTTATTGTAAACTTCGTCATCTGATAGAAAGTTACCCTGAAGGTAAGAGATTATTTCAGTTCTCCAATCTTCGCTGTAAACAGGAGAAATATTGAGGACTGCTCTTTCAAGTAGCTCTACTGAAGGTGCCTTTATTGTTTCGAAGAACACATCCGAAGGTAACGGCAGCCCCTGTGCTGCAGACTTGGCTAGCAAATCAGCATGCTCATTTTGCCCTCGAGGGATATTCTTGACAGAAAATCCTTCGAAGGAAGCTTCGATCCTTCGGACCGTGTCTAGGTATTTTTCAAGCTTCGGGTCTTTAGCCTTGCAACTTTTGTCAATATGACCCGAAACAACCTGGGAATCAGTTTTATGAATCGCCCTTCTGATTCCCATTGCCTTTAGTTTCCGAAGACCCAGGAGCAGGGCTTCGTACTCAGTAATATTATTTGTGCAGCTGAAGTCAAGTCTTGCTGCATAACAAGTTTTAACCTTGGATGGTGAGACCAACACAGCAGCTGCACCTGCTCCGAAGGTTCCCCAAGAGCCATCACAAAACACTGTCCACACTTTGGCATCTTTATTTGCTTCTTCATCCTGAGCCCCTGGCGTCCAGTCGGCAATGAAATCTGCCAATGCTTGAGACTGGATCGAGGATCTATGCACATAATCAATGTAAAATTCATTGAGCTCCGCAGCCCATTTTCCAATCCGTCCAGTAGCTTCTCTATTTCTCATGATATCCTTCAACGGCTGCGAAGAAGGAACAATAATGTTGTATGCCTGAAAATAATGCCGAAGCTTCCTGGATGCCATTAAAACGGCATACAATACCTTCTCCAGCTCTGTATAATTTTTCTTTGAGACACTAAGGACCTCAGATACAAAATACACTGGAACTTGCTTCTTGACTTGGCCATCAAGCTTCTCCTGGACAAGTGCCGCACTTACTGCTGAGTGCGAAGCTGCCACATATAACAACAGAGGAGCCCCTGGCGTTGGTGGAGTTAATGTTGTGAGATCTATCAAGTATTGCTTCAGCTCTTCAAAGGCTTTTTCTTGACTTGGGCCCCATTGAAAGACTTCAGCTGACTTCAGCACCTCGAAAAATGGTAAGTTTCTTTCTGCTGATCTAGATATAAATCTGTTGAGAGATGCCAGCCTTCCTGTCAATCTTTGGGCTCCCTTTCTTGTGGTTGGTGGCTCCATTCGAAGTATAGCTTCGATTTTATTTGGATTAGCTTCGATTCCCTTTGTTGAAACCAAGCATCCAAGAAATTTACCCTTCTTTACTCCGAAGACACATTTTTCTGGATTCAGCTTCAGACCAGCTTGTCTGAAGCTGGCGAAGGTCTCCTGTAAATCAGCAATATGATTTTCCTGCTTCGTGCTTTTTACGATAATGTCATCAACATAGGTCAACACATTTCTGCCTATCTGAGACTGGAGAACCTTCGCAGTCATTCTGCTGAAACTCCCTCCAGCATTCTTGAGCCCCTCAGGCATCCGAAGATAGCAATATGTGCCACTTGGGGTTATGAAGCTAGTTTTCGGCTCATCTTCCTTCTTCATCCAAATTTGATGATAGCCTGAGTAGCAGTCTAGGAGACTCATGAGCTCTGAAGAAGCTGCTGCATCGACTAAAGAGTCTATCCTTGGCAGCGGGAATTCGTCCTTCGGACAAGCCTTGTTGAGATCTGTGAAATCGATACACATTCTCCACTTGCCATTGGCCTTCTTCACCATAACAGTGTTAGCTAGCCACTCTGGATACTTCACTTCTCTGATAACTCCTGCACTGAGGAGTCTTTTTACTTCATTGCGAGCCCCTTCGGCCTTGTCATCAGACATTTTCCGAAGCCTCTGCTTTCGGGGTCTGAAGGATGGGTCAACATTGAGCGAATGTTCAATAACATCCCGATTTACTCCACAGAGATCATTGGCTGACCATGCAAAAACATCTTTGTTGTTGAATAAAAACCTTATCAAGGTTTTCTCCTGGTCTTCAGATAATTGCGAGCCCAACAGCACCTTCTGCTCTGCTATATCCTCACACAATAGCATGGGCTTCGGCTGATCTGCTGAAGCTGCCTTCTCCCTTCTGAATTTGTACTGTTCACAAGCTTCAGCTCCATCTATGTTATGGATTGCTTTGGAGTCAGTCCAGCTTCCTTCGGCCCTTCTAGCAGCTTCCTGGCTTCCATGAATAGCAATAGGCCCTTGGTCCGAAGGTATCTTCATGCAGAGATAAGCTGGGTGGAGAATTGCTTCAAAGGCATTAAGAGTACCACGGCCAATGATAGCATTGTAAGGATACTCCATGTCAACAATATCAAACACAATTTGCTCAGTCCTTGTGTTGTTAACAAATCCGAAGGTTACCGGCATGGTAATCTTCCCAAGTGCTACAATCTGCCGCCCTCCGAAACCACAAAGAGGGTGCGAAGCATCATGAATCTTGTCTTCGGGCTCTTGCATTTGTCTGAAGGCTTTAGCAAATATAATATTAGCTGCACTGCCTGTATCAACCAGGACATTATGAACCAGAAATCCTTTGATCACGCAAGAGATAACCATGGCATCATTGTGAGGATAATCCTTAAGCTGAAGGTCTTCCTGAGAGAAAGTGATTGGGATGTGGGACCATTTTGACTTGATGAAGGGTCCTTGCACTCCAACATGCTGCACCCTTCTCTGAGCCTCCTTCTTCTGCTTCTTGTTAGCCGGCTCTGAGCAAGAACCGCCTGTTATCGGGAGCACCAGCTTCGAAGCCGAAGCAGCTCCAGCTTGATTGTTGAACGAAGCCATCAGCTCAGAAAAGTGGAAGTGAGCTCACCGGAGGTGGGTGCCAATGTTGGAGGCTTGTTCTCAAATACTAAGAATTAAGAACAAGGCAACATAGAAAAGGTTAAAGGTTAAAGTCCTTCGTCCTCCAAGACATTATATCCTTTTGGGATATAAGGAATTTCGGACGAAGGTTACGAAGGACGTACCTTCGTAAGCATAATATCAAAGAACGAAGCATTCATACAGATTATAAGGTATGAAATAAACATTTAAACATTATCATAGAATCTTCTCCATTTTTATTATCATGGACTAATATAAATGTCTTCGAATTAAAAATGTACCTTTGGTCCTGAGGAAAGCAAAAGTACAGGTATGATGCGAAAGCAAATGGCAGGTTCGCGTGAACAGTATAGAGGTACTGTTCATCTATTTATAGATACAGGTCACAGCCTGTAACAAATTACAATTATGCCCCTTACAAAAGTTTACAGCATTGACTCAGACCTCTATGGATAAAAAGGTCATTCTATCTCTATGTCGGTTCGTAACGCCGAAGCTCCATGAAAAGGAACCTTCGGCCATCTCCTGGGGACAACTTCAGCCGAAGCTGCTTCTTCGTGCAAGACCTTCGGCGCAACGAAGCATGACCCCAACATAGTGTCCATGAAATCCTTGAAACTGTTGTACTAATTGACTCCATGTGCGCCCTAAGGTTGCCCATGATGAGTGTTGTCAACAATGTTGCAAAGCTCTGCCTCCATGTTTTGTTGCAGGTTCTCCATATTCCTTTAAGATCCCAGAAACTGCATTGAAAACTGCTTAGGCGTGTAGGGTGGAGGTGGAGGAAGAGGTATTCTTGATTACCCTCCTCATTGCCACGACCAGAAGCCCCACCTACTCCCGGGTTGATATGACGGGTAGTCACCATCTTCATATTTTATTATGGGTAGGTGGTGAGACATGTCGTAACTTTTTGTGAAAGAAGGAAACTATGGCATATAAGATCTCATAGAAGAAGACTTCATGTGATAATCATAAAGGCAAGAATCACATTCTAAGCACACACAACATTTCCACTGTTGGGGGCCTTCCTCTTCCGAAGGTCCTCAAAAACATGATTAACCATATGTTTTCAGTATATGGATTATTATAGGGGGGCTTTGGCTTCGGCAGAAAGGTCTTCTTTCATGGCAAAGACATACGATGTGAAGATGTAACCCGAAGGTGATAAGAATGGTCGCCGAAGCTGTAGCTGAAAAGCTTCGGCTTAATATGTTGACGAAGACCAAATATGATGTTGACCGAAAGGGGAAAAAGACTATTAAGTCCTTAATAATTCATGTTGTGATTATAAATAGATGTCAGGGACATAAATGTACTTTTACCCGGGCTGCGTCCCGTGCTTATAAATAGATGAACAGTAACACCGTACTGTTCACGCTGATTTGTAATCACTCTCTCGCATCTTCACCTTCGAGCGAGCCAAAGGTATCAATGTAACATTAATATTGTTAATATTCACATATGTTTTATGGAATGCAAATATAAATAAATTAATGATATTCAGTTACTGCCTTTATCCTTTTGCATTTCTATTAGCATATTAAATGATGAAGGTATGTCCTTCTTGACCTTCATCTGATGAGCATTATACCCATGCGAAGATAATGCTTCAGAGGACGAAGGTCCGTAATAATTAAAAATTATGTTGCCTTGTTCTTGACCTACAACATTTGAGAACAAGTGACCAACATTGGCACCCACCTCCGATGAACTCAAATGACCACCTTCGGCAAACATCCACCTTCTCCATGCCACCAAAGAAGACAACAGGGTCAGGGGCTGCCCTGTTGTAACACCCGGATTTTAGGGGTCCAAAACCCGGGTGCTAACATAAACACCAGGTATGCTGGGACCAAGTCTCAAACATATGATGTATAGTGGCACAGGATCGAATGTCACATCTTTATATATAACAGGAGTTCTATACAAAATAAATAATTACATTATAAGGAGACAACGGTCCAGCAACCCAAAGTTGACTGGGAGACAACGACCTAGACCTCTCACGAACACATCGCAGCATCCTCCAAGCGCCTCATCCTGTGGTACCTGTTCTTGACCTGTGGGGGTATGTGAGACAGCAAGAGTGAGCTCACATACGTTCATCGCTCAACAAGTTGTGGGGAATAATGTGCATGAACTCGCCAAAGGTGGGAGCTCACGTGAAGTGTAAGGCTTACCAAAGAAGATGGTTAGAGCTGAGCATTGCTTTTAAAGTTGGTCAAAATTTTATTAGCAGTTACTAAGTATAAGTAAATACCAACCCAGTTAAATAGTAGAACAAAAATAACAACTTCACCTGCGATGCAATGCATATGACAAATTGATTTTAAGTTCCATAATTTAATCATGTGAGTGTCCGAGCTGCTCTTGACCGTGAGCACGGCTAGTATACCAGTTTTACACTCTGCAGAGGTTGCGCATCTTTACCCACAAGTCATGTTACCCATCTGCCAAGAGACGGCCAATCCCATACACCTCTACCGAGGAGGCGAGGCAGGGTAACACTACGAGGCCTTTACAAAGTTCCACTAGCTTCAGAAAACCCGCTACAGTTTATAGGAAGTTCCAGTGCAAGAATCCCTTGCAGGACCGCCATCGCAGCAAAATCCTCCCGAGGGCCTCCCTACACTGACCACTCCCCTACTGCCCTTGCCCCTTTCGGGTAAGGTAGTCTTCCACTAGCTTTCCTAATTAATCAGCCAAGGGCGTCCCATTCCACCCTTGTGGTAGCACTGTTTTCCCGGGTGGTTCTCCATGTTCCAATTAACATAATGATCTTATCATGAACAGTAAATAACAACTGATAACAAATGTATAATCATGAATAGTGTAATCTTCATACCCCAAAACCACATATAGCACTAGCAAGTACTACCCAGAAAGTTCAGTGGTAAACAAGGTATAAAGATAGACAAACTAGGGTAACCTATTGGGTCCCATCAAAATTAACCTATGCAGATCATTATGATTAATTAGAACATGAGTAGGTGAAAAGAAGTGATCAAGGGCACAACTTGCCTGGGCCTTGATAATCCAGGTACCAGGATGATCTTCAGATTCTCGTGACCTTACTGCTAGTCGTAGCAATACAAACAAACAGTGTATAGGCAAAATTAACATTACACCAAACATGTATGCCAAAATACATATTAATAATCTACATATTAAAATAAGATCACAGGAAAAAGAATTATTAATTTTGGAGTTTTAGTTTTTAAGTTATGAATTTTCCAAAGTTTTATGCTTTTAATATAGGATTAAGTGGGAAATAAATTTAAATGTGTATTTCATGTAAAAACAGTGGCACTATTTGATGAACAATAATATTATAAAATTATAGGAACTGGAATGGGCAAATTTGGACTTCATATGAATTTTCTACAATTTAAACAAGTTTCTGCAATTAAATTTGTACTAAAAACCATTTTCTAACCTATTTTCCTGAGTTTATTACTTTTCTGAACTGGGCGTCAAATATAGAGAAGTGCAGGGGTTAAACCAACATTTTCCCAAGACTCAGAGGGCTACAGCAAGGGACGGCGGGTTGTTTATAATAAAGGATAGGGGTTCTTTTGCAATTGTCCCACGCCGAAGGGGTATCGCCCAGTATCAGCCGTAGGATATGATATATGCGGCTCGGATTAGATCGTTACCTCATTGAACCGGTATGCAATATCGAGCATCGGATCAACAATCGACGACCGAGGATCCCCCATGTATGCAAGACATACCAGTCCTTAGATCAAGGATCAACGGTCATGAACGAAGCGCTTCACATGTTCCAATCCTAGCCCTTCATTCCGATCCGACGCTCCCAGGTTACCTTCTCCCCCCCCCAGGTCACGAACCGAGGCGGCCAGAGCACCCAGGTGGCGGCGCTGGCGGACGGTGGCTTGCAACGACGGCACGGGACATCGCCGCCGCGCCCAACCAACAGAGGAAGAAGGGGAGGGGATCAGGGACGCTGAGATCGGTCGAGTGGAACAGGCAGGGAGCGACGACGACGGTGGCTCCTCCCTGTACATCGGCGAGCAGCGGAATCCAAGGCTGTCGTTGGCGCCGATGAGAAATCGCGGCAGCACCAAAGGTCCCTTCCACCTGTAAGTGCCCCGAGGAAACCCACACACCCAAGCATGCGCCCAAAACGTTGACGGAGCATGATGACCACGGCAGCGGCATCCTCCGGCTCTCCCGGTGACACAAGATGCAGCGCCGGGGCGGCGTCCTCGCTTCTTATACACGGGGCGAGGCTCGTGGGCGTTCGGTTCAAACAACCCGAGAGCAACGCGGAGAAGATTGCATGCGATCTCAACAACCCGAGCGCGACTTCCGCGGAGAAGAGATCGCGTAATTTGTTGGCGTCCACAGAACCTTAGCAGACTACGGGAGGGAGAAGAAGACCCGCCAAGCGGGGCCCATACGTAAGTGAAACGGGAGCGCGTCTGACGCAAGGGGCCCAGTGGTCGGTGGGCATCGCGCAGCCAGGGTGAGAAGGACCTGGTGGGCCGCGCGGGATAGGAAAATAGGCATGGGCCAGAAGGTGAGCTGAGCTGGGCCGGAAGTAGGGAGCTCGGCCCAAGCGAGTTGTCCTTCTTTTCTTTTTTTTTTCTAATTCCATTTCTATTTTCTATTTTCAAATTCAATCCAAACTCAAATTTAAATTCCGAATAGAACACCAACATAAATGAAAAACTTTATATTATTACTATTATTTGATACATATTTGTTTTAATTATTTTATACATGATTCCAATCATAAAATAGAAAATAGTTCATATCTTATGAATTTTTTTTTAGTAAAATGTAATTTATGTTGTAGGTTATATATTAAGAAATAGTTTTGATCATAATTCTTATATATAATCTCAATCCAAGAATACTTTAATTTATCTAAAAAAATGATATGAATTTTGGGATAGTAACTTTGAAATTATGAATATTATTAAGGAAAGGTGTTTTGATTGAAAACTCTTGGAAAATTTTTCCTTAATTCTCCAAGATCGAATTTTAGGGTGTTACAAATCCTACCCCCCTTAAAAATAATCTCGTCCTCGAGATTTGTAAGGACAGGGATGTAAAAAGCTTTATTTATAGTTTGGCCTTTAACTTTTAGTTAGTTTAGGAATTGAGAAGTTTCATATTATTTAGATAGTGGTTATAAAAGCTTGGGTATGTATATCCACTCTATTGTGTATGGTAAAAGATGTCTTTAAAGCATAGAGAAGTTTGGTTAAGAAAGGGTAGGGTGAGGAAAGACTCCATCCAAGGTTGTGGATCTTGACTCCGTTGGCGATTCAACTTGATCTTTGAAGTCTTAAGTTGATGCTTATCCTTCTTTGACGTGGTTGGTCTCCTTTGGCTTTTCTTCTTGGAGTTGCCATCCGAGTTAAGGACATATGGTTTAAGATATATGTGGTAAGATAGACTACATGATATAGGTCAAAATCTGGCTTGATGTCAGGTGGTGGTTGATAGATTATGCAATCCATTAAGACTCTATTGATTGGGTAAGTTATGTAACTTGTTATACAGATCGAGTTGTTGTGTATGACCAAGTTGATATAAGTCTCCAAATTAGGCTTGAGTGATTTAGGAGTATGGCCTTATCCTTTCTACCAGCATTAAGTAACTCACACTAGATTAGACCATATTAAACTAGCTATGATCTAGATTAGACTAGTTTAAGTTAGATAGATTTATCAGGGTAAGATATATCTTGTTAGGATATGTTAGAATCTTTTGAGATAGGATGGGGTATACAGTGTAGGTAGGTCCGAAGCTCTATTAGGTTAACACAGAGGGATTATGCAACTATCGGATGGGTAAGGTGGTTGCATATGTATATGGTCAAGTTAATCTAGGGCATCAATTTAGCTTAAATCATTTTTATAGGAGTGAGGTCTAATCCATTTCACTAGTACTAACTAATTTATTAAATAACTCACTTTTAGATTGGGTCATATTTAGATTAGATAGAATCTGGATTAGTATCACCAGGTTAGTCTAGACAATATCTAATTACTTTGAATTAGATCATGGTTGATATTTTAGACCAGGATAAATATGCTAATTAGGGTAGGATGAATTCATAAGGATAAGGTATAATCTTTTGAGGTCAGTTAGATCTATTAAGATGGGATAAGTAAAGTGGTTAGGATAAGACGAGTCTATTAAGATAAGAAAGAATCTTTTAAGACAAGATGGAACTATTAGGTTTGATATACTTTTAATGGGGGACATTCTTAGTTTATATAGTCATCTTATGATTTATATATTTATACCTATACGTATATGTAGATGTAATTGTGGACATTACTCCACAACCCATCACACTCAATCAAAGATCCAAATCAGACATGTATCATAAGAACAAATAATCAATCATACAAATGCTTATAAAAATTAGTTTTGTTTTTGTTCCTAGGATTAGGTCTCCTATTCTCAAAGGTCACTTTAGGCACAGGATTTCAAAGTGTGAAATCCACATTTGTCTTTGGAAGCAGAAAGGTAAGAGTAATCTGAGTAAGCGGAAATAGATGAGAAAAGATTAAGATAAGTTTAGAAAGGATCAGAGTAGCAAAGGTAAGTATGTAGTGGTTGTCCAGTTCTATCTAGGTTTCGTCCTACAGTCAACATTCCTCTGATACCACTTCTGTAACACCCGGATTTTAGGGGTCCAAAACCCGGGTGCTAACATAAACACCAGGTATGCTGGGACCAAGTCTCAAACATATGATGTATAGTGGCACAGGATCGAATGTCACATCTTTATATATAACAGGAGTTCTATACAAAATAAATAATTACATTATAAGGAGACAACGGTCCAGCAACCCAAAGTTGACTGGGAGACAACGACCTAGACCTCTCACGAACACATCGCAGCATCCTCCAAGCGCCTCATCCTGTGGTACCTGTTCTTGACCTGTGGGGGTATGTGAGACAGCAAGAGTGAGCTCACATACGTTCATCGCTCAACAAGTTGTGGGGAATAATGTGCATGAACTCACCAAAGGTGGGAGCTCACGTGAAGTGTAAGGCTTACCAAAGAAGATGGTTAGAGCTGAGCATTGCTTTTAAAGTTGGTCAAAATTTTATTAGCAGTTACTAAGTATAAGTAAATACCAACCCAGTTAAATAGTAGAACAAAAATAACAACTTCACCTGCGATGCAATGCATATGACAAATTGAGTTTAAGTTCCATAATTTAATCATGTGAGTGTCCGAGCTGCTCTTGACCGTGAGCACGGCTAGTATACCAGTTTTACACTCTGCAGAGGTTGCGCATCTTTACCCACAAGTCATGTTACCCATCTGCCAAGAGACGGCCAATCCCATACACCTCTACCGAGGAGGCGAGGCAGGGTAACACTACGAGGCCTTTACAAAGTTCCACTAGCTTCAGAAAACCCGCTACAGTTTATAGGAAGTTCCAGTGCAGGAATCCCTTGCAGGACCGCCATCGCAGCAAAATCCTCCCGAGGGCCTCCCTACACTGACCACTCCCCTACTGCCCTTGCCCCTTTCGGGTAAGGTAGTCTTCCACTAGCTTTCCTAATTAATCAGCCAAGGGCGTCCCATTCCACCCTTGTGGTAGCACTGTTTTCCCGGGTGGTTCTCCATGTTCCAATTAACATAATGATCTTATCATGAACAGTAAATAACAACTGATAACAAATGTATAATCATGAATAGTGTAATCTTCATACCCCAAAACCACATATAGCACTAGCAAGTACTACCCAGAAAGTTCAGTGGTAAACAAGGTATAAAGATAGACAAACTAGGGTAACCTATTGGGTCCCATCAAAATTAACCTATGCAGATCATTATGATTAATTAGAACATGAGTAGGTGAAAAGAAGTGATCAAGGGCACAACTTGCCTGGGCCTTGAGAATCCAGGTACCAGGATGATCTTCAGATTCTCGTGACCTTACTGCTAGTCGTAGCAATACAAACAAACAGTGTATAGGCAAAATTAACATTACACCAAACATGTATGCCAAAATACATATTAATAATCTACATATTAAAATAAGATCACAGGAAAAAGAATTATTAATTTTGGAGTTTTAGTTTTTAAGTTATGAATTTTCCAAAGTTTTATGCTTTTAATATAGGATTAAGTGGGAAATAAATTTAAATGTGTATTTCATGTAAAAACAGTGGCACTATTTGATGAACAATAATATTATAAAATTATAGGAACTGGAATGGGCAAATTTGGACTTCATATGAATTTTCTACAATTTAAACAAGTTTCTGCAATTAAATTTGTACTAAAAACCATTTTCTAACCTATTTTCCTGAGTTTATTACTTTTCTGAACTGGGCGTCAAATATAGAGAAGTGCAGGGGTTAAACCAACATTTTCCCAAGACTCAGAGGGCTGCAGCAAGGGACGGCGGGTTGTTTATAATAAAGGATAGGGGTTCTTTTGCAATTGTCCCACGCCGAAGGGGTATCGCCCAGTATCAGCCGTAGGATATGATATATGCGGCTCGGATTAGATCGTTACCTCATTGAACCGGTATGCAATATCGAGCATCGGATCAACAATCGACGACCGAGGATCCCCCATGTATGCAAGACATACCAGTCCTTAGATCAAGGATCAACGGTCATGAACGAAGCGCTTCACATGTTCCAATCCTAGCCCTTCATTCCGATCCGACGCTCCCAGGTTACCTTCTCCCCCCCCAGGTCACGAACCGAGGCGGCCAGAGCACCCAGGTGGCGGCGCTGGCGGACGGTGGCTTGCAACGACGGCACGGGACATCGCCGCCGCGCCCAACCAACAGAGGAAGAAGGGGAGGGGATCAGGGACGCTGAGATCGGTCGAGTGGAACAGGCAGGGAGCGACGACGACGGTGGCTCCTCCCTGTACATCGGCGAGCAGCGGAATCCAAGGCTGTCGTTGGCGCCGGTGAGAAATCGCGGCAGCACCAAAGGTCCCTTCCACCTGTAAGTGCCCCGAGGAAACCCACACACCCAAGCATGCGCCCAAAACGTTGACGGAGCATGATGACCACGGCAGCGGCATCCTCCGGCTCTCCCGGTGACACAAGATGCAGCGTCGGGGCGGCGTCCTCGCTTCTTATACACGGGGCGAGGCTCGTGGGCGTTCGGTTCAAACAACCCGAGAGCAACGCGGAGAAGATTGCATGCGATCTCAACAACCCGAGCGCGACTTCCGCGGAGAAGAGATCGCGTAATTTGTTGGCGTCCACAGAACCTTAGCAGACTACGGGAGGGAGAAGAAGACCCGCCAAGCGGGGCCCATACGTAAGTGAAACGGGAGCGCGTCTGACGCAAGGGGCCCAGTGGTCGGTGGGCATCGCGCAGCCAGGGTGAGAAGGACCTGGTGGGCCGCGCGGGATAGGAAAATAGGCATGGGCCAGAAGGTGAGCTGAGCTGGGCCGGAAGTAGGGAGCTCGGCCCAAGCGAGTTGTCCTTCTTTTCTTTTTTTTTTTCTAATTCCATTTCTATTTTCTATTTTCAAATTCAATCCAAACTCAAATTTAAATTCCGAATAGAACACCAACATAAATGAAAAACTTTATATTATTACTATTATTTGATATATATTTGTTTTAATTATTTTATACATGATTCCAATCATAAAATAGAAAATAGTTCATATCTTATGAATTTTTTTTTAGTAAAATGTAATTTATGTTGTAGGTTATATATTAAGAAATAGTTTTGATCATAATTCTTATATATAATCTCAATCCAAGAATACTTTAATTTATCTAAAAAAATGATATGAATTTTGGGATAGTAACTTTGAAATTATGAATATTATTAAGGAAAGGTGTTTTGATTGAAAACTCTTGGAAAATTTTTCCTTAATTCTCCAAGATCGAATTTTAGGGTGTTACACCTGTAGCCCTTGGACACAAATCAGGAGACACTCTCTCTACGAGCAGCTAGGAGCCAAAAGAAAGGATACTAGCCCAACACCTTAGGAGGAGGAGCTGGACCAAGAGATCAGAGACTTGGAGACTATTCACCAACAAGTGCAAAGGAAGAGAAAAAAGATGCTTCGGCTCGCTGACCTTCAGAGAAAGATCGACGAAGCTGCTGAAGAAATGTGTCACCTTACTCAGGATGACCAAGACCAAAGGCCCCAACATAGGGAGCTTCGTCAAGAAAGTCCAATCAATGATGATGAATGGTACGATGACTTTCATCATGGTAACTTTGCTTTTGATGATACTTCTCCTTTAGCAGCAAAGTTGCAGGCTACCCCATGGCCACCATCTTACAAGCCACCTCAGCGCCCAATGTATGATGGACACTCAGATCCAAAACAATTTCTGATGAGCTACGAAGCAACCATATCCTCATATGGGTGCAACACTGTCGTCATGGCGAAGTCCTTCGTCATGGCAGTCAGAAGTGTGGCTCAAACATGATATTCTTCTCTTTGGTCGGGGACAATTACGTCGTGGCAGAAGCTAAAGGACATGCTAGTCACTAGCTTCCAGGGTTTCCAGACGAAGCCAGTCACTGCCCAAGCTCTATTCCAGTGCACGTAGGACCATAAGGAGTACCTGCAGGCATACGTCCGAAGGTTCTTGCGACTGAGAGCTCAGGTGCCTACAGTGCCCAATGAGATTGTCATTGAAGCCATGATCAAGGGACTCAGACCAGGACCAACGGCGCAATATTTTGCAAGGAAGCCACTCCAAACCTTGGAGAAGCTTCTCCAGAAAATGGATGAGTACATCAGAGCCGACAATGACTTTCGGCAAAGAAGGGAATTAGCCTACTGATACTCCAAGATGACCAGGGGCTTCGGAGGAAGACTCCACCCTAGGCATGTCAGGTCGATCCATAATCCCAGCTCAAGCGACAACAGGGGGAATCACACCCAAGGACAACAGCACAGCTCTCGATCATCAAAGGCACAACAAAGTTCTTTCAGACCACCAGCTCCAAGAGGCAGAGGGGGGAGAAGCTTTAGAGGAAGATATGGTAATCTGTCCAGGAGACTGTTCTGCCTATTTTGTGGCGAAGATAAGGGACATACCACAAGGACGTGCCAAGTTACAATCTAGAAGCAGAAGGAAATTGCTAAAGCCGAAGCACGATAGAACCTGCCGAAGCAGGTCTTGCATACTGCTTCGTTCTACTCTCCGTATATCCCGGAACATGTGGGCAATCAACAGCCTATGACTTCTATTGCTTCGGTGAGTCACTCCCAAGCTTTTTGGGCTCAGTTGCCACCACCGCCACTGCTGGCACCTGCCTTGGTTCATAATCAATAGCTAGAAGGGCATCGTCAGGCTCAGCAACAGCGCGACCTTCGAGAGGAGTCCAAAGCTTGCACAGTCAACAGCACTATGCCCGAATCGAGGCATATCTACTAAAGGTGGCACAACGTTTCGGCCAAAGAGTGCCTTGATCCAATGTATTTTTACTGTTTTTGCCTTTACATTTTCTTTTAAAAAGACAATACAAGAAGGTCTAACCTTCAGTTTGATGTAATAAGCATGTGGTTACACCATCGAGTGTAACAAAAATGGATCAAGAAGCTCCAAAGTCGTTCCTAAGGGAACACAGAGTAAGTTACGAAGCTCCAAAGTCGTTCCTACGGGAATGCAGAGCTAAAATACCACCTAAGTAAAAGGTGAAGAAGCTCCAAAGTCGTTCCTAAGGGGATGCAGAGCTTAAATACCACCTAAGTCATAGGTGAAGAAGCTCCAAAGTCGTTCCTAAGGGGATGCAAAGCTTAGCCCCAAAGTCGGTCCTAAGGGAATGTAGAGCTGAAATACCACCTAAGTAAAAGGTGAAGAGACTTCAAAGTCGTTCCTAAGGGGATGCAGAGTCTGGGTGTATATCTATGTGGGTTTTTATCTTTGGCATAAATATCATTTTGCATCATACCATCATATCATATCGCATAACATCACATCTGTTGGGGACTTGTTCTCAAATGCTATGAATTAAGAACAAGGCAACACAAAGAATAGATTAACGGTCAATGCCCTTCGTCCTTCGAAGCGTTATTTCCCTAAGGATATAACGATCTTTGGACGAAGGTCATGAAGGAAGTACCTTCATTGTCACAGCATATAATAATGAAAGATGAAGCATATGAAACATGAGAAATAACATGTATAATCATATGATATCGTTTATATATCTTTATTATATAATAATGAATGAATAAGAACAATATTGAATTACATTTGTACCTTAGGCTTGACAGAAGGCAAAGATACAAACATGATGCACGAGCAAGTACAAGTCAGCGTGAACAGTACGGGAGCACTGTTCACCTATTTATAGGCACAGGACGTAGCCTGTGTAAAATTACACTCATGCCCTTTACATTTACTATTGACTTTAGGATAATCCATTGAGGTCCATATAGCCTTTTCCCCTTTAAGTTGGTTCCTCTTTCTGCTGCTATGCCGAAGCTTCCCTGCGCGTGGCTTCGGAGCTGCGTCATCCTTCGTATTGTTCGTGCTTCTCATATTGTATATGGTTTTGATCCAAGTCCGAAGGTACCTGTTCATATACTATACTTGGGAAATATTGTCAAATCATGTTTTTGAGGACCCTCGGAAGACGAAGGCCCCCAACAACATCATACATCATTTTTGCATCAACAAAAAGCCATGGAGAAGAATGAAAATTGCTCCTTCGAAAATATTTGTAGGATCATGAAAGAATATGTCGTAGCACAAGACATGTCTTCGGCAGATATATTTTTACACAGGGAGGGAATCTTCATCAGCAGTATTACTATACAACAACCGTGGCAAAATACTCAGAATTGAATTGGCAAAAGGGAAATCTTTTTCTTTGTGAAGCATGAAAAGAAGGGAAGGTGTTTTTTTCACCAGCAGCTCAAAAACGATATGTACGAAAATTTTATGCATCACAAATAAATATATTACATCAATATATACACACAAATTGTTTACAAGTGTTTCTTGCAAGGCTAGGAATCATGTTCAACGACATTAAGCTAGCACAAATAAAAAGTTCTAGTCTTCCTTTAGGACCTTCTTGGCAACTTCGTTTAACAGATTGTTGACAGCTTCGTCAACAACTTCATTGGCAATTTTTATAGTCTCGAGCGCTTCTTTCAGGAACAGGTCGGCTTCTGGATCATATGGCTCTGGAGGCGGAGATAGTTCAGCTGCACCATAGTATATGTTTGTTAGTTCCGAAGCTAAAAACAAATTACAAAACTAAACCACAACAAATGCGTACCTATAAGCCTAGCCCGCTCGGCAGCTTCTTCAGCCCTTCTTACTTCTTCCGAAGCGTCATGAGTTTCCTTTTCTTTTCTTCTGATGGCTTCGTCGGTGACTTCTCGTCCGCCCTTCAGCCACACCTCGGAGTAAAATTTCCCACTTAGCGTAGAAGCTTCGGCTGAAGGGTTTTTCATGTCATCGGCTGAGAGAGCAAACTCTGACTGAACAACAGCCTTCACATGATCACAGTCGGCTTTTTCCAAAATTGATGTAGCCCCACGAGCATCGGCGAAGACACATAAATCCCCTCGATCACTAAGAATTTCTTCAAAAGCTTCAATTTCCCCGCTGATCCACTGGATAACCCCATCAGGGTCACCACGGATAAAGTTTTGCTCAGAGGAATAGGCTCCAACCTTAGCGAAGATGTTCTTTAAACTCTTAGCACAATCCAAGTATACTTTGTAATATTTCTCTTTGGCAGCAAGAAGCTCATCAGCATTCTTTTGCGCTCTCAATCTTTCGATCTCGCAAATTTCATGCTTCACCACATCAACTTCAAATTTTTTGGTTGCTTCAGCAACCTTCCTCTTCAGCTCTTCTACTTTGGCTTTGTGAGCTTTGGCTTGGGCAGCAAGTTTAGCCTCATTAGATTTCAGCCTATCTACTAAGGAAAGTAGTATCTTATCCTTTTCAAGAGCTTTGTTCCTTAGTGTGATAACTTCTGAACGAAGATTCCCAAGAGCTATTCGGTAGCTCTCATCTTCTGCTTCTTTCTGGGCCTTTAAAGCCATGCTTAGAATTAAGCCCTGCAAAACAAAGAGTGAGCACATAACGATGGCAAGGAAAACCATAAAAATAATCTATTTTAGACAAGTCAAAGTATACGCACCTTTAGACTGTTGTAAGCAAGACTGCCTGCAAGTTGATCTTTCGACATTGCAGACAGCCCGAGCTCAAGCTTCGGATATCCTATGTTGTCCATTATTTCCCGGCAGACGTGTATTTCTTTACTGTCTGGTAGACAGTAAAGGAAGTCATCTTCGTCATTTCCACCATATACCAAGGACCCTCGGAGGTATTTCAGATCCTTGGCATAGTGTTGCACTTTGACAATCTGCTCTTCTATTAGTTGCTTTCCCAAAGCATGTCGAATGATATAGTCCAAGCCACTCTAGGGACATGCTTCGGGAGCAGGCGCTGAAGGTTTCTCTAGAAGGCGCTCTTCCATAAGTTTTTCTGGTACAACTTCCGAAGAGCCCACTTCGACGTGGGCAGAGGTACTGGCAGCAAATATCTTTGGAACTTCTTTAGTTTTACTCCCAGCAGCCTCGGCAGAAGAAGAAGGTGGCGTCTTCACAGATTCTAGAACAACTTCCAAAACGCTCGCCATTCTCCTTTTCTTTGGAGTGCTTGTGGTACTTGGCAGCTTCAGCAATATTGTTGTTTTCATCTTCGGCTGCTCTGGTACTTTTTCTGTTACAAACTCTGGCTCTCTGGCCAGGTCTGCAATAATTTCAGTAGGCACAACAGGGACATCCTCTAAGGTCGGGGGAGTTGTTTCCACATTTTCACTTAGTTTCGGCACTTCGGCCATCTCAATGCGCCTGGGTCGGCGTGTCAAAACTTTAATCTTCTTCGACCTCGATGCACCAGAAGATGTCGCGGTAGTGGTTTTCCTTTTCTTCCCTTGCTTCCGCATAGGATAGCAGTAGTCTGGGTATACGAACCCGATGACATCAAACACTCTGTTCAATCTCTTCTTGTCGCGAGCACCAAAGGCAGTTGTCATAGCTTCGTCTTCTGCCTTCGAATATGCTCCAAGAATCTCATCACTTGTTGCTTCTACGAAATCCAACCAATCATTATTTGGCTAGTCAAATTGATTCCTGAACCAGAATGTGTATTTCAGATAAATCAGGCCACCTTGGCTGGAGCCAGCGGCGGCCTCCTTCGGCATTTCCCACTCGCTCGCAAGAGGCCATACTTTGTATGCAATATGCTCTTGAACCAAGTCTCTTGTGCCAATATAGGTGCACACTGTGTTGAAAGCCGCCTGGCACACTTGCACATCATTTCCAAGTGCAGTGTGTGGCCTTCTAATGCCGAAGTGAGACCATATAGGGCATTGAATAATCCCTTTCACATCTTCCCTTTGACTCAAGTCATTTTCACGTAAATCCATTCTTGCATCCAAGAGCCTGGCCACCTCTTCCAAAACGTGGGCACAGGATAACTTGCCTCAGATCGAGGCATGAAGCTGTAGCTACTAAAATTATTATGGTACTGTTCCTTTCCAATCTCCTTCGTCTCATAAGACAACTCATGAATATTGCAAAAGCATCTTGCATCCGGTTCTAGTCCTTGGCTCCTCATGGCCCATATAAAAACCTCCCACTTTAATAAGAGCTTCGGGGGTAATTTGATGAAGGTATATCTCAAATGTCTTCAAAACATCGACTAGCATCTTATGAAGCGGGAAATGAAGCCTAGCCTTCATGAAGCTCCTGAAGACTACCACTTCATCGCTCTCTGGTAGCAGAACGGTGACCTCTCCCTAGCCCTCACTATAGACACATCATAAAAATATTTCCCCTTCATCGATTCAATTTGCCCTTGCTTGATAGTTTATTTCCCAAAGACAACGTGGCTAGGTCTCCACGGCCGATCTTCGGCATTCTCATCTTCACTCTCAATATCAAAGCTTTCACTATCGCTGGAGTTCTCAGACAACCCAGCCAGCATCTCATTGGTAATTTTTTCTGCATTGGTCTTCTCCATAGCATCATAGAAACCAGCCAATTCAGGGTCAGTGATCTTATTCTCCTAAGCCATTCAGACGATGGTTGCGCATATGCCGAAGCTCAAAAGTTAATTGAGCTCGAGAAAACAAAGAAAGCTAAAATGGCAAACACAGCGCAATCAGCTAGATAGCACGAAAAATACTCATGACACAGGCTTTTATATTTATACCCAGAACCCCACAGCTCGATGGGTCCCACAATTCAGAATGATCTGCTATTCTAGCTAAAGGAAGGTGTTTTTCGGACCTTCGGCTAAAGGCCTTCGTTCCTGTCGCAGTCTAAATTTGTTACAAAGAAACAAATCAATACTGTGAGGGGCTACTATTGGGGCCTTCCTCTTCCGAAGGTCCTCAAAAACGTGATTAACCATATGTTTTCAGTATATGGATTATTACAGAGGGGATTTGGCTTCAGCATAACGTCTTCTTTCATGGCAAAGACATACGATGTAAAGATGTAACCCGAAGGTGATAAGAATGGTCACCGAAGCTATAGCCGAAAAGCTTCGACTTAATATGTTGACGAAGACCAAATATGATGTTGACCAAAAGAGGAAAAAGACTATTTAGTCCTTAATAATTCATGTTGTGATTATAAATAGATGTCAGGGACATAAATGTACTTTTACCCGAGCTGCGTCCTGTGCCTAGAAATAGATGAACAGTAACACCGTACTGTTCACGCTGATTTGTAATCTCTCTCTCGCGTCTTCACCTTCGAGCAAGACGAAGGTATCAATGTAACATTAATACTGTTAATATTCACATATGTTTTATGGAATGCAAATATAAATAAATTAATGATATGTAGTTACTGCCTTTATCCTTTCGCGTTTCTATTAGCATATTAAATGATGAAGGTATGTCCTTGACCTTCGTCTGATGAGCATTATACCCATGTGGAGATAATGCTACAGAGGACAAAGGTCTATAATAATTAACAATTGTGTTGCCTTGTTCTTGACCTACAACATTTGAGAACAAGTGACCAACATTATCAAAGCTTTCACTATCGCTCAATATCAAATCTTTCACTATAGCTAGAGTTCTTAGACAACCCAGCTAGCATCTCATTGGTATTTTTTTTCTGCATTGGTCTTCTCCATAGCTTCATAGAAACCAGCCAATTCAGGGTCAGTGATCTTCTTCTCCTCAGTCATTCAGATGATGGTTGCGCAGATTCCGAAGCTCAAAAGTTAATTGAGCTCGAGAAAACAAAGAATGCTAAAATGGCAAACACAGCGCAATCAGCTAGATAGCACAAAAAATACTCATGACACAGGCTTCTATATATATACTCAGAACCCCACAGCTCGATGGGTCCCACAATTCTGAATGATCTACTATCGTAGCGAAGGGAAGGTGTTTTTTCGGACCTTCAGCTAAAAGCCTTCATTCACGTCGTAGTCTAAATTTGTTACAAAGAAACAAATCAATACTGCGAGGGGCTACTGTTAGGGGTCTTCCTCTTCCGAAGGTCCTCAAAAATGTGATTAATTATATGTTTTTAGTATATGGATTATTACAGGGGGCTTTGGCTTTGGCATAAAGGTCTTCTTTCATGGCAAAGACATACGATGTGAAGATGTAACCCGAAGGTGATAAGAATAATCGTCGAAGCTATAGCCGAAAAGCTCCGGCTTAATATGTTGACGAAGACCAAATATGATGTTGACCGAAAGGGGAAAAAGACTATTAGTCCTTAATAATTCATGTTGTGATTATAAATATATGTCAGGGACATAAATGTACTTTTACCCGGGCTATGTCCTGTGCCTATAAATAGATGAACAGTAACACCGTACTGTTCATGCTGATTTGTAATCACTCTCTCGTGTCTTCACCTTTGAGCAAGCCGAAGGTATCAATGTAACATTAATACTGTTAATATTCACATATGTTTTATGGAATGCAAATTTAAATAAATTAATGATATGTAGTTACTGCCTTTATCCTTTTGCATTCCTATTAGCATATTAAATGATGAAGGTATGTCCTTGTTGACCTTCATCTTATGAGCATTATACCCATGTGGAGATAATGCTTCGGAGGATGAAGTTCTGTAATAATTAACAATTGTGTTGCCTTGTTCTTGACCTACAATATTTGAGAACAAGTGACCAACATCCACCACAAACTTCATAAGATAAAATGTGCATACAAGCTAATTGTTTTGCTTGCATACACATGCTAGACCAAAAGAGTGTTCTCCACACACGTTAGAAGCCATCACATCACAGGCCTTACACCATATGTCTCGTTCCTACTCCTAGGAACGCTAAACAAAAGAAATTAGTCTATCACCTAACGATGGGCTAACAGACTAATTATGACCACTGCCGACCTCAGAGACGGTCCCACCATCATCATCTACTACTGTTGTTGCATCTGCTTCATCAGGTTCTAGCGGGTTGACTGGGTTTAGCTAGGCATGCAACTAATGAACCTCTTCATGTAGGTTAGCATTCCATGCCTCTGCATTGTTCAGCTGTTGCATCAGGTTAACCTAGGTTGCCCTAAGCTGATTTACCTCGGACCAGGCTACATTCCTTTCCCTAATGATATCTACTACAACTGCCTGATAGTCCTAGCATTCGCTGATCCACATCAGTTTATCGAGTACAACCACGTCCCTGACCTAAACTGCCTCATCTTTCTCCAAGGTCATCTAAGCTAGCTCTGCCTAGACTCGAGCATATTCTGCAGCATGCGCCTTTCGAGTCTGGTATAACTCATTCTGAGCCATAGCAAGAGAGTTGCGGTCCATCCCCAAGTTGCGCTCAGAGTTGTTATACAGTTGCATAACTACAAACATAACACTAGATGATGCAGTGTCATTGTGTTGTTGCTCACTGTCACCTCCTGCCAGAGCACTACCCTCAGGCTGGTCCCACTTAGGGTTGAAAGGATCACCCCTAGGAAAGACCCCAAGCATGGCGATAGCGATCCCTCCAGGGAAACAATCCATCAAGTCCTAGAGTATCTTGAATGTTGCTCTTGTTGTCCCTTCCTTGGGTGTGTGGCTTTACGATCCAAAGTGCTAGCCACCCATATCTGAATCATCACCTTTGGGCTTCACCACTGCTGTCACCCAAATGCCTTCCCCATTAGAGCTCGGTATTCTCTCCCATAAGTAACTCGGCTCCTTTCCCTCTGGATATCCCAAAGTGAAGAGAACACGCCACAACAGGGTGGGCAAACCGTACTTCGAAAGAAAGGTGCTACAACGACGGGAAACACTTGTAGCAAGCTAGTGATGAGGAACACGTCCTCTCGTAGACTTACGGGCGGTGAGTCTAGGGCGGGCCATCTGTTACAAGGTTATACTCTCGTGAGAATTTGGGAAATAATTTTAATTACCTAATTTAGCAAATAAAACTTTTATCCATACTTTTAAGGGGGAGATAATGCAATGAATGATGAGAATGATTTTTAATGTCATGATGCATGCGCGTGACTTACGACCTCACAACCTATTCATCCTAATGTCATAAGCGATGGCATACTTGTTCACTCATAGATACGCGACTACACGAACTATTTGTTTCGTGGTTAATGTACCTACAGAAGATTTCATTACAGCCCATCTCCATGGTGCAACAATTATATTTGAAATGTAAAAATGAGCTATCGACTATCTTTCATAGGTTGCTGAAAATAATTCTACCGGTCCTTATACAACATGTATGTTGCCCACACATGAGGGCAGTCGACTAGTCCCGGTCTACATGGTCCTACACTTACCTTTCTTACCTTAACGGCGAGGCGATGACATTTTATAGTAATCATCTAATAAAATTAACAGAATAAAAATATGATGCATGAACCCCCCAGAGTTAGTACTTAGTAAGCCACCTAGAGTCCTATGGGCTTAAGGGTTGACAGTTGGCTCACACTTAGTTTGAAACTATAAGCTTTAAAACCTAATATAGCTATAAGTTTGATAAATATTTTTGTAAAACCAAACTCATTTTGTTTGAAATGCCCACGTGAACAGTAAAATGCTAGTTTTGTTCTGATGCCAGATGTGGCGACTCGACCAAATTTATTAGAGGTCGAGTATGAAAACCAACTGCCCGACAGTGATTTAACACACTTGAACCCATGTAAACCTAGGTATCTAATGAAATCACGAAGGATCTCAAACTTTTACCTTCACACCCAAGATCGTAATAAATTAACATTCACTGCATCATGTGATACAACATTCCCTAGAAAATAAAGTAGATCAGAGTAAATAGAGTTATTACAACTTAGTCGGCACGAAGGCCCAAATGTGACATAACAAAGTAAATAGAGTTATTACAACTTAGTCGGCACGAAGGCCCAAATATGACATAACAAAGTAGTAAAATAAAGTAGCTTGTCTTTTATTGGTCGGTCTTGACTATTGTTTTAAGAAATCATACACCCCATCACCTTCTCCTCTACAAGGTAGTCCTACCTAGCAAGGTATCTACCCTCAAGCAAGCCATTACTCACTAAACATGGTATACTTTTATTTCTTTACCTAACTACTTACTTTCATATATTTAGCAGGGTTGGAGGGCATACATTTTACTCCTAGGCATTGTACAGAAACATCACACCCGCAGTCAATACATCATACACATTGAAGAATTTCTCATTGCTTACGAAGGAGAATACTACACAAACTGGGTTATCCTAACATCAAGCATTTATGGCTATCAACCTTGTATTAACTATAACAAAACTAAATCACTTAAATCCATATATCCTTACTTAATTGGACTTACACTGCAACTACCATTTAGATTCTTCCTAAAATACCATAAAAATTACAGTGAGTAGTGTTTAGCTAATAGAGTTCACCATAAAAATATTATCTCATTTGGACCCATAATTCTCATTGTACAAAAATAAAAAATAACAGGGCAGAGAAGAACTTTAGACTACTTTGCACTGCCAAACAAACCAAACAGCATATGTTATAATTTTCCCATGAATTAATTAGCATAAGAACATAGCACAAAAATTTCCATAGTTATTCTCACTAGAGTTCCTTTTCTATGATTTTCTAAAGAAAACATACTTTTCTGTTTTTAAATCTTAACTCACAAAATTTCTATACAAACAGTAGCTCATATTTGATTGAGAGGTGATAAAACATATAAGATATGCTCACAAAAAGTTTCACACCAAACTCACAACGTTTCCTATTTATTTCTTATTTTCTAAAGAATCAACACTTTTCATTTTTCTACTACAAAAGCCATTTCATTCACAAAACATATTCACAATATATTTATCATAGATAGGTAATCTTAGGAGAAACCTAACAAAATTGGATTCATATTTTTCTGACCATTATCCCGGTTACCAAAATTTTTAGAAGAAAAACTCAGTTTCTTTATTTAAATCAAATCTTGTTTGCCAGATTTTCCCTTTTGGTCAAGTGTTCAGTGCTGATTTTTCACATTCTTCTAACCTTTCTCGATGTTTGCTGGCAGGATCCTCTTCTTTGATTTGGAAGTGGCATAGGAGCCTAGGAAACTTGAGCTTTGATCTGTCGTGTAGATTGAGCTTACTTGGCTTGATCTAAGGATAACCCAAATTGAAATTTGAGAAGGATCTTGTATATCACCCTTGTCGTCCTGGCAAGATGGTTGTTGCTTCCCATTCCCCGCTCACCAAGGTGATGACTTCACAACATGGTGAATTGCTTCATATGGACACTATTGGTCTAGCTCGAGTTTGCTCTTTTGGGGGGATGTGGTATGTGCTTGTGGTCGTTGACGATTTTCTCACTATTCTTAGGCGTTCTGCATGAAGGCGAATGATGAGGCTTTCACTCATGCTCAAGATTTGATTCTTAGGTTGCAAAATGAGTTTCCCAAGATTGCCATGAGAGCTATACGCAGTGACAATGGCACATAAGTAAAACAAATACTCATTTTGAGACCTTTTGTGCTTCTTTGGGACTTGAGCATCAGTTTTCCTCTTCGTATGTGCCTCAGCAGAATGGCATTGTTGAATGCAAGAATCGAACCCTTATTGACATGGCAAGGACGATGCTTGATGAGCATAGGACTCCTAGGCGCTTTTGGGCCGAAGCGATCAACACTACCTACCATGTGTCGAACTGTATCTTTCTTCGAGCTTTCTTGAACAAGACTTCATATGAGTTGTGGTTTGGATGGCCACCCAAGGTTAGTCATTTTAGAGTGTTTGGTTGCAAATACTTTGTGCTAAAATAGGGCAATCTAGAAAATTTGGAGTCTCGGTCTTCTGATGGGGTTTTTCTGGGTTATGCATTACATTCTTGTGCTTATCGTGTTCTTAACCTAGAGACTAACCACATTATGGAGACTTGTGAGGTTACATTCGATGAGACTGCACCTTATCCATCCCCTGTCTTTGAGCTTACATCTCCAAATCAGATGGGATAGACCATCTTTATGGAGGAGGAGCACGACAACGCCAAATGGGGTGATCCCAAGCCAACTCCACTAGCTGCCCCAGTCGAGCCTGCTTCCACTACATTTGCTGACTTTAACACCCTGAATTTGGGGTATAAAATTTCTTCTCTAATATCTACCAAATTCATGTGTTACCTCTATTCTCCTCTCTATAGATTTATTTTCTCTTCCTTTTAATAGAGTTTTGATTATTTATTTGGGAGATGTATTATTACTTTAGTAGATTAAACCCTAGGGGAGACATGAAATGTTGCATCGTGCTGAGCTTAAACTTTGTTTTTGGTTGGTACACATGTTTGAAATATTCAAATTTGAATTTGTGGTTTGGTTGGGTTTGAATTCAATGGAGAAAATAAAAAGAGAAGGAATTAGAAATTCAGATTTCAAAAGAAAAGCCAAAGCAGCCTAGAACACCCCCTCCCTTGGCCTTTTGGCCCAGTTCGCGCCCGCGCTCATGCCCTCGCTCTCTCTCACTCTCTCTCTGCCCGGTGGGGCCTACCTGTCGGTGCCAACTTCCCTAGCTGTGCGCTCCCACAATCTCTACGCCACGAGCCTGACCTATTAGCGGTGTTTCCCCCTCGTGCGCTCGTGTCTCTCAGCCGTGGACCTGCTCTATCAGCCCCATATTCCCCGCAACCGCCACTGACCCCACCGTGCATGCACGCCGAAAAGCCTGGCCACGTCGCACCCCACGTCCCCCAACACCTTTTTGAGCCCCGTGCGCACCCGCCCTCTCTCCCTTGCCTCATTTCACTCTCTCCCAGCCCCTCTCATGCATAGCTGCCGCCCCCTGAGCTCGCCGGTGATCCGCGCTCGCCGTGCCGACTGCCCAGAGCTCCAGACGCCGCGCTAAGTCCTCCTTGAGCGCCGTCCCGAGGTAAGGAACTGCACCTGCACCTTATTTGCCATGATTTCCCTTCCCCAGTAGTGAATTAGCGATCGTGGCTCGCCGAAGCCGCTGCATGCCGGTCCACCACACCCGCATAGCGCTCGGTCAATTTAGCCCCGCCCCGTGCCTACTTTTCAGCCCTAGGTGTCTCAAACCCTCACCGGATCCTGTGCCAGCCTCGGTGCACTCGATCACCCCTCCCTGCATCCAGGATTGCTCGCTGGAGTGACCCCAACCCGCCTGGAGCGCCCCCTCTGTTGTTCACCCATTTCCTGCCCCACGCTCATGGCCAACACCCTGCCATCGAGTTCGTCGGGTCCCCCTCACCGGTCCTGGCCAGCTCTAGCGACCTCAGACCCCCTAGAGCTCACACCTGCCTCGTCTCTGGCAACTTCACTGCCGCGGACAAGAGAAGCGTCGCCCAAAGCCGTTAAACCAACTGAGCGCCTGATCCCAACCGTCCGGCCCCGATCCAGCGGTCCAGATCTCTAGATACCGGTTTGCATGAGCGCTCCTACCCCTGGGCCCCACTCGTCGATCGCCTGCGCCCCTGGCGCTGGGCCTGACCGGTCAGCCCGCCATCACCCCTGGGCCACTAACTACACTAGCCCGCCTGTCAGTGCGCACCCCCGCGCGCGCTCACCCGCTGGATTTGTTCTCAGCCGTCGACCTGAGATCGAATGGCCGAGAACACTCAATACCCCTTTGCTTGGTCTTTTTATTAAAGAGACCCTTGGTTTCTTAGAAATCAACCTGTCGTCCTATTTTCTTGCGCCTGAGCCCCTGGTTTCTTGTAGAAAGACCCCTGGACTTTATTGTAATCACAGAAATGGGTATAAATTATGGTTTTTGAATTCTAAAATTTCCAAAATTCATAACTTTGTCATATGAACTCCAAATTTAATGGTTCAAATTGCAAAATATTCAGCATAATATTTTCTTTCTGGTTAGATTATGTTTATCCACTATTTCCATGTTTCAATTTTATGGTTAGACTCTAAGTTAGAATAAGGCTATGGGAATTTCATTAGAAAATAATATAAAGGTAAAACTCTAATGAATATTCAAGTGCTTAACTTTGTAGACCTAATCCTGTTTAATGTATGACCCCATCCCTGGAATAAGTTTATTTAAGTAAGTAATTTACTGAGATAGACTTAGTTAGAGAACAATATACCACTTGACATAGTGATCTACCCCAAAACCTAGATTGCACTTGTGTGTCTTTACCCTTTTATTGAACATGTGTTCACTCTGTTGCAAATGTTTGGTGAACTGTTCTTTTGTTATTCGCCAAGTGTGTTGAATGAATGATTGCTTTGTGTAGACAATGAGCAGTCTGTGGTTCCCAAGTGTGTTGCAGGAGACTTCCCTGAGCAGCAACCTGGTGAAGGCAAGTGTCCTCTGACCCATTATATCCTACTTACTTTATAATTCATTATCCCGCATACCATGATCAACCTAAGGATTGACTAGTGTTTTCTGTTTTTTTTGTCCTTGGTTATCCATTGGGAATTGGTTACTATGATTAGTATCATGTTATTGCTTTACTTTAATCAATGAACATGATGATAATATTTATGATACGATAATGTTGTTCTAGATATGATGATGAACTTGTATTACTTTAGGGGACTCGAGTCATTTCCCGAGTACCTCTCCGTAAGGACCTGATCGTTGGATGACCACCCAGGAAAATAGTACAACCATGAGGATGGTATGGGACGACCTTAGTTGATTAATTATAGGAACATGAGGTGTATTCGTCTTCGTCGTCGTGCCGTCAATGGGGTCTGGGCATAGTACTTGATCTACCAAAGCTAGCTGCTGAAGTTCTTTTGGGTTGCTTTTGTTAGTCACCCTTCCTGTGGGGAGAGGTACTATGTTTATTAAACTGGAGAATCCTAACAGGCAGCTATGACCTCTGGGGAATCTTCGTAAAGGCAACATATTGAATCACTGGTGGTTCACCTCGGTAGTGAAGATCGGGTCTATACAACCTAGGCTTGGAAGAAATCATGACTCGTGGATAAAGTGTGCAACCTTTGTAGAGGGTTAGAAACTGGTATATTAGCCGTGCTCACGGTTATGAGTAGCCTTGGGAGCTCCTTTGATTAGAGTTACTTTGGATACCTTTATGATGATGCTTTATGATGATGATGATTATAATTATGGTATTTGGTATTTCCTCTTGGAGGGTGTACTAATTGGGTTAATAACTTGGGATTATTGCTAAAACTTGGCTCTATACTAGTAATAAATATCTGACCAACTAAAAGTAATTGCTTCAAGCTTAACCCCACATACAGCTAGTCCACTTTAGCCAAACGGGACATTTGCTGAGTACGTTGATGTGTACTCACCCTTGCTTAAAAACACCAAACCCCATGTTGTCCCCATTGCAACCAGTGCTCAAGAGAAGATGAAGGCAACATGGAGGACTTTCAGGAGTTTCAGGACTTTGATGAGTTCTAGAATAGATTAGTGGCAAACCCCCAGTCAGCTGCCTGTGAAGGTCTTATCAACTTTTTTATTATGACTTAAGTTAATGACTTTGTGAATGTTTCGGACATTGTGATGTAATAAAGTACTCATTTCCGCTATTATTTTGAGCAATGTGTGATGATGTTCAATTATGTAATCATTGTGTACGTGAATTTCTGATCCTAGCACGTACATGGTTCGCATTTGGTTTACCTTCTAAAACCGGGTGTGACATAAGTGGTATCAGAGCCTTGCTGACTGTAAGACCACTAACCTAGACTAGAATTGTCATTTTAAGGACTATAGACCCTCATCCTCACCTTGACCTTTGGTGTTACTTCAAAAGTTGGTCTTCTCGACCAATTCTATGTTATACTACGACATATATACTCACCTTGCAAAAAAATCTATATTTCTACTTATGGTTTACTTGTTGGTCATATAGTTCTGTTCTTACTCTTATGCTTATGACATATTTTGTAGATAGCCCGCCTTAGGTGCACTACACGTAAGTCAGTGATCCATTTCCTACCCTCTCGTCTTGCGGAGCATCCACTTCGTCGCACGGTGTCTAGACAGTCGAGCCACCAAGAGAGACTGCACCACCGTCTGCGCGAGGAGCAGGAACACCGATGCCAGGAGAGGGAGCATTCCCCTTGCCTTAGAAGAAGGTGGAGTCTAGGAGGTATCCCTCCTCTATGCCCCAGCTAGAGATGCCCCCTACACCACCATAGGGCACCCCAGCTGCTGGAGGAGATCCCGACGGAGACGACGACGGTGATAGTTCAAGCCATAGCATGGAGCCTTTGGAGGAGTAGGAGCCGGAGGGATGGGTCGCCCGACCCATCACTTGTGACGCCGCTCGTGGTTGTCATTTCCACGACGCTCTTGACACCTTGCTGCATCAGGCCTTCGACCGACACACTTGGTCGATCGAGTACCATTGTGTAGTTTACCAACACAGTCGTGGGTTATACCCAGACCAATGGGAGGCTACCTGCCTGGTGCGCCGTCTAGATGATGATCTCCGGGATGCAGAGGCCTACTCAGAGCATTATTCTATCACTGAGCGGGACACTGCCGAGCCAGCCATGTAGGATGCCGCACAGTGTGCACTTTCGTAGTACTGTTTGTTGTTCAGTGGGGTGGCTGACGGTATTGACCTGAAGTACTACCCCGCCATTTGACCGGTAGTACCGAGAGTGTGATTGTCTCACCCGTTGGTGAGGGCAATCCCAGGTTGAGCAGCATGGACAATCTAGTCGCC
The DNA here is from genome assembly GCA_029449295.1 of Zea luxurians. NCBI lineage: Eukaryota > Viridiplantae > Streptophyta > Magnoliopsida > Poales > Poaceae > Zea > Zea luxurians. Next base: position 19,289,108 of record JAOPSE010000011.1, read on the forward strand.
ATGCTCAACACCGAGCTAGACCACGCCCTTGACAAGTTGGGCAAGGTTCGTGCGGAGATTGCGGAACTGCGTGTGGAGCGCCGCCATCAGGAGGATGGTTCCCCCGCCCCTGTTGGGACTCAACACCCTTACTGCTCGCCACCCTATGCTCATCATGCTTATGGTACCCCTGACTACAAGACCAAGATAGACTTAGAGCCTTAGATCACTAGTGTCAGAGTTTGTAATAAATGCTAAGTTAAGTGTCTTAGTCTTAGTCAGTCGTAGTTAGTCATGGTAGGTTGCTATCATGTGTTTCTATGTTTGTCATGGTGAACTCATGTTGAATTTGGATCTTTGTAATGATTCTCACCAAAATGTGGGTGTCCCCTGCAATTTGGTTTAGTTATTAATGTTAATAAAGTTAGTCATTTAGTTGGTCAACCTTTTACTTCCACTTTCCTCTTTATCTGAGAAGTTGTGTTTGGCTGTGTTGAGATTTAGTGAAGATGCTCGTTTGCTCAGTATTATGAAGACCTCTATGTACCTTTCCTTAGGCTAAAAGACTGCAAGATCAATTCTAATGTGTGAATGCCTTCCATAGATGTCTGACAATAGGCGCTGAGGAGGGAGGCGTGCCCAGCAAGAGCAGCAAGCCCCACAGGATGAGGCACCCTAGCTGTTGCTTCCACCACCACCCCCAATGTCAGTGGAGCAGATGTTCTTCATGCAGACCCAAGCAGTGCAAGAAATCGGGCAAACCCTGGCAGCCATACAGCAAGCTCAACAGCAACCTCAGCCCCAACCGCAAGTGCAGATGCCACAGATGCCGAGAGACAAGCGTGCGAAGTTCATGAGAGGTCTTCCCCCTATGTTTGCCCACTCTGCAGACCCCATGGACGCCGAAGACTGGCTGTGCACAGTGGAGCGGGAGATGCACACCGCCCAATGCAATGACAGAGAGAAGGTTTTGTACGGTCCTTGTCTTCTAACGGGAGCAGCTCAGTCTTGGTGGGAATCCTACCTCGCCACCCACGCCGACCGTGAAGCTATCACCTGGGAGGAGTTCAGAGACAACTTCTACCGGTATCACGTTCCAGAAGACTTGATTATAGTGATGAAGGAAGAATTTCTAGCACTGAAACAAGGACCCCTGTCTGTCAGCGAGTATAGGGACAAATTTTTGCAACTATCTCGCTATGCACCCGAGGATGTCAAGATTGATGCAAAGAGGTAGTACAGGTTCTTGAGAGGTTTGGTTGACCCCCTGCACTACCAGATGATGAACCATACCTTCTCTACCTTTCAACATCTGATTGATATAGCAATAATGACTGAGAGAAAGCATCGAGAGATGGAAGATAGAAAGCGTAAGATTGATGGACCGTAGGCTAGGAGCAGCAGCCATCCCTGTTCTCAGGCAATCCACCCGGCAGTTCAAGCAGAGTCACCCTCAGGGATATTAGCACCAGAATCAGCGTCCGCATCAGCAGCAATTTCAGAGGAAGTTCCCTCAGCAGCAGTAGTACCGCTAGCACAACCAACTAGGAGGAAATCAGTATTAGAGATAGAGCAGTTAGGCACCTCACCTTCGTACCCTAGCAACCAATCAGAACAGTCAGACAGCCCTAGTGTAAGGCGGAAGCTGAGGATGCTTCCATTGTGGAGAGCAAGGTCACTGGGCGATGCAATGCCCGAAGAAAGTAGCTCAGCAGCAGTCAGTTTCCAACACCCTAGCAAGACAAGGAGTCGTGGCCAGGCCTACAATCATGGAAAGGTGAACAACTTGAAGGCTGAAGCAATTCAAGATGCACCAGATGTGGTAGTAGGTATGTTTCTAGTCGAATCACATCCAGCAAAAGTACTATTTGATACTGGTGCCACGCATTCTTTTGTTACTACATCATGGATAGAAGCACATAACATCCCTGTAGAACCAATGATTCCACCTCTAAGGGTTAATTCAGTTGGGGGGAAAGTTCAGTCAGATAAGATGTGCTCGAATCTAAGGATTCAAATAAGGGGGGTAGATTTCACCGCTAACCTGGTAGTAATGGGTACTCAAGGGATAGATGTCATCCTAGGGACGAATTGGCTACACAAGAACTAAGCAATTGTCAGTTGTGACAAGAGGATAGTAAGGTTAGTGTCCCCATCTGGGGAAGAGATAGTAACTGAACTGATCATGCCTGATCTAGAAGAAGGAGCCTATCACCATATGCCTGTAGATGGTAAAGAGGCCAACCTACTTGAGGCCATCAAAATTGTGTCGGAGTTTCCCGACGTGTTCCCTGAGGAGTTACCAGGCATGCCACCCGAGTGTAAATTCAAGTTTGTCATAGAGCTTGAACCTAGCACTGCCCCTATTTCTAAGAGAGCCTATAGAGTGTTTGGACCAGAATTGGTGGAACTCAAGAAGCAGATTGATGAGCTGTTGGAGAAAGACTACATCAAACCATGTACTTCGCCTTGGACCGCTCTAGTTCTGTTCATGGAGAAGAAAGATGGGACCAAGAGAATGTGCATAGACTATAGAGCTCTGAATAAGTCACCATCAAGAATAAGTACCCTCCACCAAGGATAGAAGACATGTTTGATTAGCTCATGATCCGACCTTCGGATATACCGAAAACGACATTATCACCAAGTATGGGCTATATGAGTATACAGTCATGTCCTTTAGATTGACGAATGTGCCAGCTTTCTTCATGTACTTGATGAACAGTGTGTTCATGGACTATTTGGACAAATTTGTAGTGGTGTTCATCGATGATATTCTCATATATTCTCAGAATGAGGAAGACAACGAGGAGCATTTGAAGATGGAATTGCAACGATTACGAGAGCATCAGTTGTATGCCAAGCTGAGCAAATGTGAGTTCTGGATCAGCGAAGTCCTGTTCTTGGGTCATATCATAAAACAAGACAGGTTAGATGTGGATCCAAAGAATGTGGCAGATATTCTAGACAAGAAAGCACCGAGAGATGTCCATGGAATCAAGAGTTTCATTTGAATGGCTGGATACTATCGATGTTTCATTGAAGGTTTCTCCAAGATTGCCAGACCAATGATAGCCTTGCTAGCAAATAAAGTTGAGTTCAAGTGGACCCTAGAGTGCCAAGAGTCCTTTGAAGCGATGAAGAAGAAGTTGACTACAACACCTGTGTTGATTCTACCTGACGTTCACAAGCCATTCTCAGTGTATTGTGATGCTTCGTACACTGGTCTAGGATGTGTGCTAATGCAAGAAAGGAGAGTGGTGGCACACTCGTCCCAATAGTTGAAGATCTATGAGAGAAATTATCCCACACACGACCTATAATTGGCAGCAGTGGTTCATGCATTGAAGACCTAGAGACACTATTTGTATGGGCAGAAGTGTGATGTTTACACGGACCACGAGAGCCTTAAGTATATATTTACCCAGTTAGAGCTAAACATGAGGCAGCAAAGATGGCTGGAGTTGATCAAAGACTATGAGCTAGAGATACATTATCACCCAGGCAAAGCTAATGTGGATGAAGATGCTTTGAGCAGAAAGAGTCAAGTCAACATGATGGTCGCTCGCCTAATGCCGTATGAGCTAGCAAAGGAATTTGATAGGCTAAGTCTCGAATTTCTAAATGTATGCAGGGAGTGACATTTGAGCTATAACCCACTCTAGAACGAGATATCTGAAAGGGAATTAGGCTTACACCTAGTCCCTAAATAATTTTGGTGGTTGAATTGCCCAACACAAATATTAGACTAACTAGTTTGCTCTAGTATATAAGTTATACAGGTGCAAAAGGTTCACACTCATCAAATAAAAAGATCAAGTTTTGGATTCAACAAAGGAGCAAAGAGGCAACCGAAGGCATCTCTGGTCTGGGGGCACCGGACTGTCCGGTGTGCACCGGACAGTGTCCGGTGCGCCACCAGAGGACTCCAACTCGAACTCGCCACCTTCGGGAATTTCTCAGACCGCTCCGCTAAAATTCACCTGTAATACTCAACTTGTAATTTGTGGAGGATAACCTAAGAGGAGAAAATTATACTCCTTTGTATACATGAGAGTATCATCCCTATCTATGAGTTCATGTGAACACATTACTTACACAAACAAACCATAAACAAGAGACACCCAAATAAATTGTGCATCATGCTGGAATTTTTATTGTGAGTGCATTACTTGTGACAACATAAAAATAATGTGACTAGAAATATATTAAAGCCCAAAGTGGAATTTAAGAGTTAAAAGAAATTTTAGAATTTAAGAAAAAAAAGAAGAAGGAAACAATACTATGTGAGTGAAATGAATAATAAAAATATATATAATAAAATATATTACTTCTATAATGGGATTTGAGTTTGTAAATTTTACCCAAAGGTGAAACTCCTAAAAGGATTCAAAATTCAGAATGGGAAATTGAAAACAAAAAATGAAATAAAACAGAAAATAAAAGGAAAAGGAGAAAACAACCTCGCCTGGGCTGCCACTGCTCATTTCGGCCCAACTGTGAATCCTCCTTTCACCGCGCCAGCCCACTTAACCGCATCTTCACCGTCGCGCGCTCGACCCATGACGTGTGGGCCCTCTCCGTCAGATTCCCCTACCCGCTCGCTTCTCCCTCCGCGCGCGGACTCCATCCGCCCACCCCGTCAACGAGCTCCGTGCATGGCGGGCGATCTGCAACGGCCGCGACCGAGGATACCGGCTCCAGCTGAATCGTGCGCTGACTTCCCCGCATGGATAAATAGATCGAAGCCGAGCCATCTCATTGCACCGCAAAACAACACACGACAAGCCACCGAGGGCTCGTAAGGCCGTAGTGACCCGCTGCCGTCGAATCCAAGAGTCGCGCGCGTCCAGGCGTCCGCGGGGCATTCTGGTGCTGCGCCGTGGTCCCTGAGTGCTTCGTCAACCATCAATTTCACAACTGGGGTCTCACCGCCTTGGCAATTGCTCGCCGACCTTTACCGTCCGCCGTGAAGCCGCTCCTCACCGTGGACAGCCTTCGCCACAACATCATCGCTGGTGAGTACTCCACCCAAGTAGTCGTCGCGTCGCAAGGATTGTGTAGCACCAATTATTGTTGCGATTGGGGTACGGAATCACTCGAATTGAACCCCTACGGCAATGGCGCCGCCGTGCCACAACTTTGCGCCGTCGTGCCTCAGCTCGAGGGAGGAGAAGCTGCTCGTGTCGTTAGATCGCATTCAACGGCCACGATTAGATCTAGGGGGAGAATCACCATGGGCCGTTGGTGTTCTGTTGGACGGTCACGATTGTATCCGTGTACCGATTCGGCTTGGGGTATACGGGCCATCAGATGCGTATCGGAGGGATGTAGTTCGACTTCACGTTAATTAAATCGCAACCATAGATCTACGATCCGATGGCTTGTGTCACATACCGGTTCGATGGGGTGCTGATCTAATTTGGATCGTTCGAATTGGATCGGACGGCTCTGAGCGCTCGCGGGTTCATAATGGACGAGATCCGATTCTGGCCCTTGGATCTGATCTGAACGGTCCGAATCCTCCTGTACCCCTTCGCGGATACGCATTTGCACAAGAACCCCTCTGTTTTATAGAAATCAACCCGCCGTCCGGTTGGGTTGCGGCCTGTGTCTTAGGTTCTTTTACGCCATAGCCCCTGCACTTCCCAGATTTTGACGCCTAGTCCAGACAGTGAGAAAACTTATAAAATAATTTAGAATATAGATTTTTATGTGTAAAAATAATCCTAGAACTTGTTTAATCCATAGAAAATCCATTTTTAGTCCAAATTGATCCATTCCACTTTCTAAATTTTTGTAATAATATTGTCTACCCATTAGTGCCTCTGTTCTGACATGGCAAACACATTAAAATTATTCTTTCACTTAATCTTGTATTAAATGCATAAAACCCTAGAAAATCCATAACTTAAAATATATAACTCCAAATTTAATGATTCCAATTCCTGTGATCTTATTTTAATGTCTAGTTTATTACTGTATATTCTATTTGCATGTTTGATGTGATGTTAATTTATGCTATGCCATGTATGTATTGTATTGATGCGAGTAGACGAGCAACCCACTGTGGAACCAGAGCTTCAACAAGTTGAGATAGCTGAGCAGGAGCTCGTGGAAGGCAAGTTGTGCCCTTGATCACTTCTTTTACCCATTCATGTTCTTATTATTCATAATGATCTGCATAGGATAATTTTGCTGGGACCCAATAGGATACCCTAGATTTGACTATCTTTATACCTTGCTTCACCACTGGTTTTACTACTAAAGTTTTGGGTAGTACATGCTATTGCTTTATGTGGATTTGGGTATAGAGATATTCATCACTCATTGTTATACTATTTATTGTTATCTGTTTTATTCTTCCTTGTTCATGTTAAGATCATTATGTTAATGGGAACATGGAGAACCACCCGGGAAAACAGTGCTACCACAAGGGTTTAATGGGACGCCCTTGGCTGATTAACTAGGAAAGCTAGGGGAGGGCTACCTTACCCGAAAGGGGCAAGGGAAGTAGGGGAGTGGTCAGTGTAGGGAGGTCCCTGGTTGATTTTGCTGCGATGGCGGTCAGCCAGGAACCCTGCACTGGAGCTTCCTATAAACTGTAGCGGGTAGTCTGAAGCTAGTGGAACTTTGTAAAGGCCTCGTAGTGTTACCCTGCCTCGCCTCCTCGGTAGAGGTGTAAGGGATTGGCCATCTCTTGGCAGATGGGTAACATGACTTGTGGGTAAAGATGCGCAACCTCTGCAGAGTGTAAAACTAGTATACTAGCCGTGCTCACGGTCAAGAGCGGCTCAGACACTCACATGATTAATTATGGAACTTAAATTCAATTTGACATTTGCATCGCATTTGGGATTATTTTACTATTACTTTTCTTTATTATTATTAAGGTTTGGTATTTACTTACACTTAGTAATTGCTAATAAAATTTTGACCAACTTATAAAAGCAATGCTCAGCTTCAGCCTCTATTTCATTGATCAGCCTTACACTACATGAACTCCCACCTTTGGTGAGTTCATGCCACATTATTCCCCACGACTTGTTGAGCTATGAACGTATGTGAGCTCACTCTTGCTGTCTCACACCCCCCCCCCACAGGGGAAGAGCAGGTGGTTCGGGAGGAGCCTCAAAGCGAGGAGTATGATCTGCTCTAGGTGGCGTTTCTCAGTCGACATTGGCGCCGACGATCCTTAGTTCGATTTATGGTTATACTTTTATTTTGTAATAAGTCTTCCGCTATGTAACAATTACTCTGATGTTTTATGACATTTATCTCTATACACTCTGTTATTATATATGTTGTCTTCTTGGCGCATGTATGAGATGCACCTGGCTTTGTTCCTTAAAGCCGGGTGTTACATCACCGGACTATCCGGTGTACACCGGACAGTGTCCGGTGCTCCATGGAAGCGCGGCCTCCTCAACTCGCCAGCCTCGGGTTCGCGCAGCAGCCGCTCCGCTATATTCACCGGACATGTCCGGTGTACACCGGACTGTCCGGTGTAACCCCGGAGCAACAGCTATTTCGGCGCCAACGGCTCCCTGCAGCGCATTTAATGCGCGCTCTGCGCGCGCAGACGTCAGGCGCGCCCATACCGGCGCACCGGACAATGAACAGGTGATGTCCGGTGTGCACCAGACATCCAGGCGGGCCCAGAAGTCAGAAGCTCCAACGGTCAGAATCCAACGGCATTGGTGACGTGGCAGGGCACCGGACATGTCCGGTGTGCACCGGACTGTCCGGTGCGCCATCGACAGACAGCCTCCACCAACGGTCAAGTTTGGTGGTTGGGGCTATAAATACCCCAACCACCCCACCATTCATTGCATCCAAGTTTTCCAACTTCCAACCACTATACAAGAGCTAGCATTCATTGCAAAGCACACCAAAAGAGATCAAATCCTCTCCCAACTCCACACAAAGCCCTAGTGACTAGAGAGAGTGATTTGTTGTGTTCATTTGAGCTCTTGCGCTTGGATCGCTTCTTTTTCTTTGGCATTCTTTCTTGTGATCAAACACTCACTTGTAATTGAGGCAAGAGACACCAATTGTGTGGTGGTCCTTGCGGGAAGTTTGATTCCCAAGTGATTTGAGAAAGAGAGGCTCACTCGGTCCGAGGGACCGTTTGAGAGAGGGAAGGGTTGAAAGAGACCCGGCCTTTGTGGCCTCCTCAACGGGGAGTAGGTTTGAGAGAACCGAACCTCGATAAAACAAATCCGTGTGTCTCACTTTATTATTTGCTTGCGATTTGTTTTTGTGCCCTCTCTCGCGGACTCTATTATATTTCTAACGCTAACCCGGCTTGTAGTTGTGATTATTTTTGAGATTTTCAGTTTCGCCCTATTCACCCCCCTCTAGGCGACTTTCAATTGGTATCGGAGCACGGTGCTTCATTAGAGCCTAACCGCTCGAAGTGATGTCGGGAGATCACACCAAGAGGGAGATGGAGACCGGCGACAAGCCCACTACAAGCCAAGGGAGCACTTCATCGGAAGAGTCCCGCACCAAGAGAAGGGAGAAGAAGAAGAACTCCTCCAAGCGGAAGGAGAAAAGATCTTCCTCTTCTCACCACAAGGAGAAGAAGGAAAAATCTTCTTCTCACAAGCCGCATCGGAGTGGGGACAAGCACAAGAGGATGAGGAAGGTGGTCTACTACGAGACCGACACTTCATCAACATCCACCTCCGACTCCGATGCACCGTCCGTAACTTCTAAGCGCCAAGAGCGCAAGAAGTTTAGTAAGATCCCCTTACACTATCCCCGCACATCTAGACATACTTCATTACTTTCCGTTCCATTAGGCAAACCGCCAACTTTTGATGGCGAAGATTATGCTAGGTGGAGTGATTTAATGAAATTTCATCTAACCTCACTCCACAAAAGTATATGGAATGTTGTTGAGTTTGGAGCACAGGTACCATCAATAGGGGATGAGGATTATGATACGGACGAAGTGGCCCAAATCGAGCACTTCAACTCCCAAGCCACAACCATTCTCCTTGCCTCTCTAAGCAAGGAGGAATACAACAAAGTGCAAGGTTTGAAGAATGCAAAGGAGATTTGGGACCTACTCAAGACGGCGCACGAGGGTGATGAACTCACCAAGATCACCAAGCGGGAAATGATCGAGGGGGAGCTCGGTCGCTTTCGTCTTCGCCAAGGGGAGGAGCCACAAGATATGTACAACCGGCTCAAGACCTTGGTGAACCAAGTGCGCAACCTCGGGAGCAAAAAATGGGATGACCACGAGGTGGTTAAGGTTATTTTAAGAGCACTTATTTTCCTTAACCCCACTCAAGTTCAATTAATTCGTGGTAATCCTAGATATCCACTAATGACCCCCGAGGAAGTTATCGGGAATTTTGTGAGCTTTGAATGTATGATTAAAGGCTCAAAGAAGATCAACGAGCTTGACGAACCTTCCACATCCGAGGCGCAACCGGTAGCCTTCAAGGCAACGGAGGAGAAGAAGGAAGAGTCTACACCAAGTAGACAACCAATTGACGCCTCCAAGCTCGACAATGAGGAGATGGCTTTAATCATCAAAAGCTTTCGCCAAATCCTCAAGCAACGGAGGGGGAAGGACTACAAACCCCGCTCCAAGAAAGTGTGCTACAAATGTGGTAAGCCCGGTCATTTTATTGCAAAATGTCCTATGTCTAGTGACAGTGACAGGGGCGACGACAAGAAGGGAAAGAGGAGAGAAAAGAAGAAGTACTACAAGAAGAAGGGCGGCGATGCCCATGTTTGCCGGGAGTGGAACTCCGACGAGAGCTCCACCGACTCATCCTCCGACGACGAGGACGCCGCCAACATCGCCGTCACCAAAGGCCTTCTCTTCCCCAACGTCGGCCACAAGTGTCTCATGGCCAAGGACGGCAAAAAGAAGGTAAAATCAAGGTCCTCCACTAAATATGAAACATCTAGTGATGAGGATGATGATAAAAATGAGGAGGATAACTTGCGCATTCTTTTTGCTAACCTCAACATGCAACAAAAAGAAAAATTAAATGAATTGATTAGTGCTATACATGAGAAGGATGATCTCTTGGATTCTCAAGAAGAATTCCTTATTAAAGAAAATAAGAAGCATGTTAAGGTCAAGAATGCTTATGCTCTAGAAATGGAAAAATGTGAGAAATTAACTAGCGAGCTAAGCACATGCCATGACACTATTGCCAACCTTAGAAATGAAAATGCTAGATTAATTGCTAAGGTTGATTCACATGTTTGCAATGTTTCAACTTCCAATTCTAAAGATGATAATATTGATTTGCTTGCTAGAATTGATGAGTTGAATGTTTCTCTTGCTAGCCTTAGAGATGAAAAAGAAAAATTGCTTGCTAAGGCTAGAGATTTTGATGTTTGCATTTCTAACCTTAGAGATGAGAATGATATGCTACATGCTAAGGTTATAGAATTAAAAACTTGCAAACCCTCTACATCGACTGAGCATATTTCCATTTGCACTAGATGTAGAGATATTAATGTTGATGCTATCCATGATCACCTAGCCTTAATTAAAAAACAAAATGATCACATAGCACAACTTAATGCTAAGATTAGTGAGCATGACTTAGAAAATGAAAAATTTAAATTTGCTAGAAGCATGCTATATAATGGGAGACGCCCTGGCATCAAGGATGGCATTGGCTTCCATGGGGGAGACAATATCAAACTTAATGCCCTTCCAAAGAATTTATCTAACTTTGTTAAGGGCAAGGCTCCCTTGCCTCAGGATAACGAGGGTTACATTTTGTACCCTGCCGGCTATCCTGAGAGCAAAATTAGGAGAACTCATTCTAGGAAGTCTCACTCTGGCCCTAATCATGCTTTTATGTATAAGGGTGAGACATCTAGTTCTAGGCAACCAACCCGTGCCAAGTTGCCTAGAAGGAAAACTCCTAATGCATCAAATGATCATGCTGTTTCATTTAAAACCTTTGATGCTTCTTATGTGCTTACTAACAAATCCGGCAAGATAGTTGCCAAGTTTGTTGGGGGCAAACACAAGGGCTCCAAGACTTGTGTTTGGGTACCCAAAGTTCTTGTTTCTAATGCCAAAGGACCCAAAACCGTTTGGGTACCTAAAATCAAGAACTAAAATTGTTTTGTAGGTTTATGCATCCGGGGGCTCAAGTTGGATACTCGACAGCGGGTGCACAAACCACATGACAGGGGAGAAAAAGATGTTCTCCTCATATGAGAAAAACCAAGATCCCCAACGAGCAATCACATTCGGGGATGGAAATCAAGGTTTGGTCAAAGGTTTGGGTAAAATTGCTATATCACCTGACCATACTATTTCCAATGTTTTTCTTGTAGATTCTCTAGATTACAATTTGCTTTCCGTATCCCAATTATGTCAAATGGGCTACAACTGTCTATTTACTGATACAGGTGTTACTGTCTTTAGAAGAAGTGATGATTCAATAGCATTTAAGGGAGTGTTAGAGGGTCAGCTGTACTTGGTAGATTTCGCTAGAGCTGAACTCGACACTTGCTTAGTTGCTAAGACTAACTTGGGTTGGCTCTGGCACCGCCGACTAGCCCATGTTGGAATGAAGAATCTTCACAAGCTTCTAAAGGGAGAACACATTTTAGGACTAACCAATGTTCATTTTGAGAAAGACAGGATTTGTAGCGCATGCCAAGCCGGGAAGCAAGTTGGCACTCATCATCCACACAAGAACATCATGACTAGTGACAGGCCACTGGAGCTCCTACACATGGACCTATTCGGCCCGATCGCTTACATAAGCATCGGCGGGAGTAAGTACTGTCTAGTTATTGTGGATGATTATTCTCGCTTCACTTGGGTGTTCTTTTTGCAGGACAAATCACATACCCAAGAGACCTTAAAGGGATTCTTGAGACGGGCTCAAAACGAGTTCGGCTTAAGGATCAAGAAAATTAGAAGCGACAATGGGACGGAGTTCAAGAACTCTCAAATTGAAGGCTTCCTTGAGGAGGAGGGCATCAAGCATGAGTTCTCTTCTCCCTACACTCCACAACAAAATGGTGTAGTGGAGAGGAAGAATCGAACTCTTTTGGACATGGCAAGAACCATGCTTGATGAGTACAAGACACCGGATCGGTTTTGGGCCGAAGCGGTCAACACCGCTTGCTACGCCATCAACCGGTTATATCTTCACCGAATCCTCAAGAAGACATCCTATGAACTCCTAACCGGTAAAAAGCCCAATATTTCATATTTTAGAGTTTTTGGTAGCAAATGTTTTATTCTTGTCAAAAGAGGTAGAAAATCTAGATTTGCTCCTAAAACTGTAGAAGGCTTTTTACTAGGATATGACTCAAACACAAGGGCATATAGAGTCTTTAACAAGTCCTCAGGACTTGTTGAAGTTTCTTGTGACGTTGTGTTTGATGAGACTAACGGCTCTCAAGTAGAGCAAGTTGATCTTGATGAAGTAGGTGAAGAACAGGCTACATGCATAGCGCTAAGGAACATGTCCATTGGGGATGTGTGTCCTAAGGAATCCGAAGAGCCTCCACATGCACAAGATCAACCATCCTCCTCAATGCAAGCATCTCCACCAACTCAAATTGAGGATGAGGCTCAAGATGTTGAACAAGAAGATCAAGAAGATGAGCCACCTCAAAATGACGGAAACGATCAAGGGGGAGATGCAAACAATGAAGACAAGGAGGATGAACAACCAAGGCCGCCACACCCAAGAGTCCACCAAGCAATACAACGAGATCACCCCGTCGACACCATCCTCGGCGACATTCATAAGGGGGTAACTACTCGATCTCGTGTTGCACATTTTTGTGAACATTACTCTTTTGTTTCCTCTATTGAGCCACACAGGGTAGAGGAAGCACTTCAAGATTCGGATTGGGTGATGGCGATGCAAGAGGAGCTCAACAATTTCACAAGGAATGAGGTATGGCACTTAGTTCCACGTCCTAATCAAAATGTTGTAGGAACAAAGTGGGTCTTCCGCAACAAGCAAGACGAGCATGGTGTGGTGACAAGGAACAAAGCTCGACTCATGGCCAAGGGATATTCACAAGTCGAAGGTTTGGATTTTGGTGAAACCTATGCACCCGTAGCTAGGCTTGAGTCAATTCGCATATTATTGGCCTATGCTACTTACCATGGCTTCAAGCTTTATCAAATGGACGTGAAGAGTGCTTTCCTCAACGGACCAATTAAGGAGGAGGTCTATGTTGAGCAACCTCCCGGCTTTGAAGACAGTGAGTACCCTAACCATGTTTATAGGCTCTCTAAGGCGCTTTATGGGCTCAAGCAAGCCCCAAGAGCATGGTATGAATGCCTTAGAGATTTCCTTATTGCAAATGGTTTCAAAGTCGGCAAAGCCGATCCTACTTTATTCACCAAAACACTTGATAATGATTTGTTTGTATGCCAAATTTATGTTGATGATATTATATTTGGGTCTACTAACAAATCTACATGTGAAGAATTTAGTAGGATCATGACACAGAAATTCGAGATGTCTATGATGGGGGAGTTGAAGTATTTTCTAGGATTTCAAGTCAAACAACTCCAAGAGGGCACATTCATTTGCCAAACAAAGTATACTCAAGACATTCTAAGCAAGTTTGGAATGAAGGATGCCAAGCCCATCAAGACTCTCATGGGAACAAATGGGCATCTCGACCTCGACACGGGAGGTAAGTCCGTGGATCAAAAGGTATACCGGTCGATGATTGGTTCATTGCTTTACTTATGTGCATCTCGACCGGACATTATGCTTTCCGTATGCATGTGTGCAAGATTCCAAGCCGACCCTAAGGAATCACACCTTACGGCCGTAAAACGAATCTTGAGATATTTGGCTTATACTCCTAAGTTTGGGCTTTGGTACCCTCGGGGATCCACTTTTGATTTGATTGGTTATTCGGATGCCGATTGGGCGGGGTGTAAGATTAATAGAAAGAGCACATCGGGGACTTGCCAGTTCTTGGGAAGATCCTTGGTGTCTTGGGCTTCAAAGAAGCAAAATTTGGTCGCTCTTTCTACCGCCGAAGCCGAGTATATTGCCGCAGGCCACTGTTGCGCGCAATTGCTTTGGATGAGGCAAACCCTGCGGGACTACGGTTACAAATTAACCAAAGTTCCTCTTCTATGTGATAATGAGAGTGCAATCCGCATGGCGGATAATCCTGTTGAGCATAGCCGCACTAAACACATAGCCATTCGGTATCATTTTCTTCGGGATCACCAACAAAAGGGGGATATCGAGATTTCATACATTAACACTAAAGATCAATTAGCCGATATCTTTACCAAGCCACTTGATGAACAATCTTTTACCAGACTTAGGCATGAGCTTAATATTCTTGATTCTAGGAATTTCTTTTGCTAAACTTGCACACATAGCTCATAATAATACCTTTGATCATGTCTCTTTTATATACTATGACTAATGTGTTTTCAAGTATATTCCAAACCAAGTCATAGGTATATTGAAAGGGAATTGGAGTTTTCGGCGAAGACAAAGGCTTCCACTCCACTCTACTACTCATCCTTCGCCGTCACTCCGAGCATCTCTCCAACTTTGGTATAATCTTTACTCATTTATTCTATGACCAAAGGAGGAGAAAGTACTTCAAAGGGCCTATATTTCATTCTAATGATCCGTTTTTGGCGATTCATGCCAAAGGGGGAGAAAAGTATTGGCCCAAAGCAAAAGGACCGCACCACCACCCTAATTTTAAAATTGATGATTTTCAATTAGTAAATTTCAAAATTGGTATCTCTTTGTGTTCTAAAGGGGGAGCAAGTAGGATTTTTAAAACTTGATATCTTAAAACCCTCTTGAATACTAAGAGGAGACTTTATTTGAGGGGGAGTTTTGTTTAGTCAAAGGAAAAGCATTTGATCAAAGGAAGAAAATTTCAAAACTTGAAAATGCTTTGCAAAATCTTATTCATTTACCTTTGACTATCTCGCAAAAGGACTTTGAAAAGAATTTACAAAAGGATTTACAAAAACAAAACCTTTGGTGCAAATATGGTCCAATATGTCAAAAACAAAGAAAACAATCCATGCGCATCATGTAGGTATTTATATTGGCTCAATTCCAAGCAACCTTTGCACTTACATTATGCAAACTAGTTCAATTATGCACTTCTATATTTGCTTTGATTTGTGTTGGCATCAATCACCAAAAAGGGGGAGATTGAAAGGGAATTAGGCTTACACCTAGTCCCTAAATAATTTTGGTGGTTGAATTGCCCAACACAAATATTGGACTAACTAGTTTGCTCTAGTATATAAGTTATACAGGTGCAAAAGGTTCACACTCATCAAATAAAAAGATCAAGTTTTGGATTCAACAAAGGAGCAAAGAGGCAACCGAAGGCATCTCTGGTCTGGGGGCACCGGACTGTCCGGTGTGCACCGGACAGTGTCCGGTGCGCCACCAGAGGACTCCAACTCGAACTCGCCACCTTCGGGAATTTCTCAGGCCGCTCCGCTAAAATTCACCGGACTGTCCGGTGTACACCGGACAGTGTCCGGTGCTCCATGGAAGCGCGGCCTCCTCAACTCGCCAGCCTCGGGTTCGCGCAGCAGCCGCTCCGCTATATTCACCGGACATGTCCGGTGTACACCGGACTGTCCGGTGTAACCCCGGAGCAACAGCTATTTTGGCGCCAACGGCTCCCTGCAGCGCATTTAATGCGCGCTCTGCGCGCGCAGACGTCAGGCGCGCCCATACCGGCGCACCGGACAATGAACAGGTGATGTCCGGTGTGCACCGGACATCCAGGCGGGCCCAGAAGTCAGAAGCTCCAACGGTCAGAATCCAACGGCATTGGTGACGTGGCAGGGCACCGGACATGTCCGGTGTGCACCGGACTGTCCGGTGCGCCATCGACAGACAGCCTCCACCAACGGTCAAGTTTGGTGGTTGGGGCTATAAATACCCCAACCACCCCACCATTCATTGCATCCAAGTTTTCCAACTTCCAACCACTATACAAGAGCTAGCATTCATTGCAAAGCACACCAAAAGAGATCAAATCCTCTCCCAACTCCACACAAAGCCCTAGTGACTAGAGAGAGTGATTTGTTGTGTTCATTTGAGCTCTTGCGCTTGGATCGCTTCTTTTTCTTTGGCATTCTTTCTTGTGATCAAACACTCACTTATAATTGAGGCAAGAGACACCAATTGTGTGGTGGTCCTTGCGGGAAGTTTGATTCCCAAGTGATTTGAGAAAGAGAAGCTCACTCGGTCCGAGGGACCGTTTGAGAGAGGGAAGGGTTGAAAGAGACCCGGCCTTTGTGGCCTCCTCAACGGGGAGTAGGTTTGAGAGAACCGAACCTCGGTAAAACAAATCCGTGTGTCTCACTTTATTATTTGCTTGCGATTTGTTTTTGCGCCCTCTCTCGCGGACTCTATTATATTTCTAACGCTAACCCGGCTTATAGTTGTGATTATTTTTGAGATTTTCTGTTTCGCCCTATTCACCCCCCCTCTAGGCGACTTTCAATATCAAAGATGGGCAGAAAAATGATGAGAAGATCAATGAGATTCGGCAGCTAATCCTAGACGAAAAAGGCAAGGACTTCTGGGAAGACGTGGAAGGCGTGGTATGGTTCAAAGATAGCCTATGAAACCCATGAAAATGATAAGTCTATTCGGGAGCTGATCCTCAAGGAAGCCCATGAAACAGCCTATTCCATACACCCTGGAAGTGAGAAGATGTATCAAGACCTAAAGAAAAGATTATGGTGGTACGGTATGAAAAGGGAGATCACGGAGTATGTTGTCATATGTGACAGTTGCCAGAGAATTAACGCAGAGCATCAAAGGCCCGCAGGTTTGTTGAAGCTGTTGCAGATTCCTCAATAGAAGTGGGATGAGATCGGGATGGACTTTGTAGTCGGTTTGCCTCGCACTCGAGCCGGTTATGACTCTGAAAGTGCAGTCATCCCTTTTGTGAGTTTTGGTGGTTTGGATAACAACACATTTAAAGGTCTAACAAGTTTGCTAAGTGTTGAATAGGAAATTCAGTATAATGAACATACTTGAATAGTGTATAATGATCAGTGAACAAAGGTTCAACACAAGGTTAAATAACCAGTGAGACAATGCAAATGGATATAATATGGTCTCTATATTGGTTTGAATATATGGACAAGACCTGAGAAATCACTATGCATAAATATGATCAGAATAGAGGTTGAAGTGATTAAGAGGATTGGTCAAGACAAAGTGAATGAGATATGAGGAATCATGAATTGGCTTGACCATATTACTGTTAGTCCATATATGAATCTATGAGAATCAAACTAGAGCTTGATTGATCTTAGCATTTATATCTAGATGACATTCAAGCAAGGTTCACAATATCGAAGAAATGATTCTCTCAATGGATGCTCAATATGATGTGACTCAAGAATGGCTTGATAGGGTGAAGATAGCAAGGAAAGGGCTTCGAGGAACTAAGCGAAGGTGAAGGCCAAGCGACGATTTATGGACCGAGGTACCATGGCTAAGGTGAATAAGAGAGTACTTGCACTAAGTCGATGAACTAATCAGCTATGAAGAGTTATAATATGTTGATGCATCAGTAAGGTGACTTGAAGCCATGAGTTGAACTCATATATGGTGAAATGGTGCAAGTCACAGGGTTTGATTTGTGTTTGCTTCAAAAGGTGAGACAAAGATGTTTGTGATCCTTATGAAGCAACAGCATGGAGAAATCACACATGAGACACCAATGACTCAAGGAGTTTACTTAATTATATTTTATTTAACTTTAGTATAGGAATCGTCGTACTATCAAGAGGGATCCAAAAAGAAGGTTGGTGTTGGTACTAAAGTTCAAAATCCTTGATCCAAAACTTCTATTTTACCCTTTTTTATCCTTAGTGAAAGTATTTAGTACAACTTTTTAAGTCTATCTTGGCCAAAATTGCTCTCTGGAAAATACTGGTTCAGCTGGTTTCAGGCTGGTTCAGCTAGTATTCAAAAACCGGCTCAGCCGATTTTGGACCAGCTCAGCCAGTTTTGACTCCGGTCCACCCACCGGCTCAGCTGGTCACTGAACCAAAATTCAATATGGTGGAAACCGGTTCAGTCGGTTTTAAAACCGGCTCAACCGGTTTTTGTGCAGAAAAGTCAAAAACGGCTAGTTTTTGGAGCTCCACCTATATATACTCACTCCTACCTCTCTCCCGCACATATGAGCACGACTCAAACTCCATTCCTAACCTGAAAAACACCTCCCACTCTCTCTCACACACCTCTTGCCTCTCCCATTTCAAATCTTTGGAGAGAAATCTTTGAGTGAGATTGAAGAGCTGCGATTTTTGTGCTTCATCTCCAAATCCTTCTTGTTCTTCTTGATTCGAGCTTTGGTACTGTTGGCGCTGTCTCTCGACAGCAAGGAGATCCAACACGGGTGAATGGGGATGGCAACAGGGCACTCGCGCGTGATGGCAAAAGCTCTGTTAATCTGGCCTCTCACGGGCACTGTGCGGGGGTATTTATAGGTATCCGAGTGCACGGCGCCTTGCGTTAAGGACGCATGTGCCCTCAGGTACCTAGTTTATCCCCAGAATATCCCCATAAAGCGGGGTTACAAGCTGTAATTACAAGTACACCTTTACAAATTAGGCCCGTAACACAAACGCGGCCACGCAGGGCCCGTTACAATGGGCCTGATCTCACGTGGGCCTCGGAGCTGACCGAGGCCGCGCCGTGGGGAGGCGTTGCCGCAGGCCTTCGTCTGGTGCCGAATCGAGCGAAGGGTCTCCATGTTGTCTCTGGTGTCGATCAAGCGAAGGGTGTCCCTGCCTGCTTTGTCTGTCAGGGCAGGGGCTAAGCGGTGGAGACTTCGGGCGAAGGGTGGCGTTTCTGCCTTCGCTCCAACATTTGCCCTCCGAGGGACCAGTTCGACAAAGTCACCTGGTGCCGAAGACGTCGCTAGATGGCGGAGACGCTGCCCTCGCTCGAAGTGGTTCCGCGGGGGTTTTTGATGTGACCGTTGATGGACATCGTACTGTTGGACTGCGGGTTTTCCGAAGCGTCGCGCCCTGTGGGATTGCGGGTTTCCCGAGGAGCCGCGCCCTGCCTATAAAGGGGGGCGGGGGGCGGCGCTGTTTGCACTTTGCCTTCCGCGCTCCGTGAAAACCCTAGCCGCCCGCCGTCTTTCTGCTCCTCTTCTTCTACTGCTCCCTTTGCTCGTCGGGGATCTGGCTCGAGTGAAGCAAACGGCCCGCCGCCGCCGACGGTACGTAGCAATGCCATCCTCTTCTTCTTCCGACGACGCCACGCCGCCGGCCGCCGCCTCGTCTGAGGGGACGTTGAGTAGCGTGATGGTGGAGGAGCTGCGCGCCGGCGACTCTGTTGATTTTGGTGTGTCACGGATGACGTCGGCCCGCGTCGAAGAGATGCAGCGCTTGGGCTACTTTGGCGGCGGAGTCGCTCGTGCTCCGGGGACGGAGGAAGTCCCCGAGCCGGAGGGTGAGTTGGTTGTTTTCGAGGCGTTCTTCGTCGCCGGTCTCCGCTTGCCTGCGCACCGGTTTGTTGGCGAAGTCCTGCGTAGATTCAACGTTCAAATTCATCAGCTGACACCGAACGCCGTGGTGGCGCTGGCGAAGTATGTCTGGGCGACGACTTCGTACGGCGGACAGCCGTCGGTTGAAGTTTTTGCGAAGAATTACTGCTTGCATTGGCAGAAGAGGGTGATTGAGGACGGAGTTGCCCAGTTTGGGTCGTGCACATTCACGCCGAAGACCGGCAAGACCACAATGCCAGTAGTGGAGTTGGTTCCGTGCGCCCGCAACAAGTGGGGCAATTGGAATGAATTTTGGTTTTACGTTGCTGAGGCTACTGTCGAAGGCCATGAAGGACTGCCCGTGTCTGAGATGTGCTCTCACTATTACTCTGCGTATCCGCCTTTTGAAGTGGCAGAAGAGGATGCAGACGAAGGGGCCCTTCGATGCGCCGCCGGCCAGAGCAGTGGTCGTGATTTAGTTGAAGAGTTTGTGGCGTACGGGGTCTGGCCCTTGGCGCACGGCTGGGCGTTGGGCGAAGTGTGCCCTCGCCAGATGCCTTTTCACGGAGGAAGGGTGGTGCGAAGTCCTGCCTTTGCACTGAATTTGCGAAACCGTGACCCGGCCGCCTTTGTGCGTGATGCGGAGGACTTGGCGGTGCGGCTCGTGGGGCGGTACGTGGCGAGGACGGAAGGCCAGCGCAGCTTTGATATTCGCGGGTCAAATGAACGTTTGAACAGGGTCTTCGAATTGAATCAATTGCCGTACGACGGCTACCCTGGTCAAGACGAAGCGGACCGCCGTGGGAAGAAGCCGGCGGTGGAGACTGGAGGCGACCCTGCGCTGACGGCCGCCCCCTCCTCAAAAAAGAGAAAATTAGGTACTGCGATGGGAGGAATCGGGGTGTCTGATAGTTTTGCTAGGGAGTTAATGAGGACGTGTGCGGCCCCGGGGGAGAGGATGTCTTCGCCCGAGCTCCGGGAGTCTTCGGCTCGGATGCTGAGGGTTACCGGGGGCTGCTGGCCTAGAAATGTTCCTGTCCCCCGCGCGGCTGAGGAAGACTGTTTTACATCTCGTATGGTTCGTCAGTGGAGGGTTTTTCCTTACGGGCGAAATATCGGTGCTGTTGTGTGGGCAGTGATGGACAAGGATCGCCAAGGGGCGGCGCAAAAACGCCAGGCGACCGTAAGGATTCACGATCCCCGGCCGAAAAGGCAGCGGGGAACGGCGAAGGCTGCGGCCTCCAGCGGAGGCAAGCCGCCGCTGGCGGCGAAGGCGGGCGCCTCTGCACCCAGCAAGGCGCCGGAGACAACGGCGGGCGCCGGAGTCCCCAAGCTGACGAAGGTGGTGCCGCCGGCCAGCGGGGTGGCGGAGGCTTCGAAGGCGGCCCGAATGTTGCCGCCACCGGGCAAACGCGTTGCCGACTTCGGCACCGACATTAGTGTGGACGATTATCTTGGGGGTAAGTCGCCCGGCCGCCCCTTTTTTTTTTTGATCGTTGATGCGTTGCAGGGTCGGACGAAGGCCGGCTTGCTATAGCTGTGCCTGCCGGGGCAATCGCGACGGCTGCGCTGTCGTCGAAGGCGAGGGGCGGGACCCTTGGCGCCGGAGGCGAGGTGTCGGCCCTCGCGTTGGTCAGAGACGAGGCTGGCGCGGCGACCCGCCGGCTGAAAGGAGTGACGGAGGCGGTGAGTCAGGCGACGGAGGCGCTGAGTCAGGCGACGGAGGCGCTGAGTCAGGTCCGCCGAGCTCTTTTTTTCTCTTTTTTTTTCTTTTTTTTTCGGCCATGGCCTTACGTGTGCTCTGCAGGTGGCTGACTTCACCAGCCGTACTGCGTCGGGGGCGCTTACGGCAGCCTTATCTGCCGAAGTCGAGAGACTTCGGACGCGACATGCTGACGCTGTCCGTGAGAAGTCGGCCTCCGACAGCAAGTGTCGTAACCTGGCGGACAAGGTGGCCGCCCTGGAGGAGGAAAAGGCTGATCTCCGGCGCCAGCTGGCGGGGGAGAGGAGGGAGGCCAACGAGGCCGTCGCCAAGGAGCAGGCCGCGCAGGCGGAGGCTAGGCTGGCACGGGCGGAGGCCAATCTTGCCAAGGGTCTCGCCGAGGACCTGCGGGGGCGGCTCACCGCTCTGGAGAGCCGCACGAAGGGGGCCGAAGCCGCGGCACGAACGGAGGCCGAACGGACGCGCACACAGCTTATGGCCACATACCGCGAGCTGGGTGCGCGGACCGGTGACTTCGTGGTGCCGGAGCGAGAGGCCGGGCTTCGCTGCTTGGAATGGGTGCAAGAGGAGCTGCAGGAGCTCCCCACTGTCCTGGGGGGGTTAATGTCGTTCGCCTCCCTGGTCACCTGCGAGGGGGCGATGAACGCACTCTCTCGCGAAGGGTGCCGGCACTATGAGGCCTTCGACCAGGCAGATGAAGATTTTGGGCGAGACATCTATAAGGTCGAAGACCCCGTGGTGAAGGAGTCCGCCGGCGCCCTCTATGACCGGATGTGGGGTCTGTATGGTGGTGAAGTGGTCAGGGAGCGGGCCGAGGCTGCGAGGGCTCAGGTAGCGTTGTCGTTTGTTCGGCGTTTGCTGGATGTGGTCTGTGCGTGTGTTTGCTGACTTTTTGTATGTTTTGTTTTAGGCAGAGCGAGGCGAGCGGGTGGACGATTTCGGAGCACTGAACGACGTCCTGCCCGACCCGGAGCCGGCCCCGGAGACCACGGAAGACGCACCAGGCGCCCCCACATCTGCTGCGACAGTTGAGGACCTGCCCCTGAAGGTGGCCGAAGGCGCTCCCGATGCCCTCGCAGCAGCTGCGCCGACCGTCGAAGATCCGACGGCGGAGGCGGTGGAAACATTGGCGGGAGTGGCGGCGGAGACAACGGCGGAGGCACCCGCCGCGTCAGGGCCCTCGCAGGTGGCGTAGTGGTTGGTTAGGGTTAGGGAATTTTGGATGTTGTACTGAACTTTGGTTGCTGCGCAGGTTCAAGATTTTGGGCCTGCGCACGCAACCACTGCTACTGAGTTTTTGGCGGCCTCGACCGCGGAAGGTGGTAATCAATATAGTGGGTCTGCATCTGAGTTTTTGGGCTTTGCTGACTCCGGGAGTTCGGTTGAGTGGACTGAGGAGTCGTCGGAGGAGGATTTGGATTATTTTGCGGCCTTGGACGTGGCTGCGGCGGAGGCCTCGCCACACGCCGCGGACGCGTCGGACGTGCCAGGCCCTAGCGCCGGGCGCCGTCGACGAAGGGCGGTTGCAAAACGTAGGGTTAGCGCGGAGGAGCGGGCTTTGCTTCGTGTGAGTGGGGCTGGTCGGCAGGAACTGTTGTCTCTGCCGACCGCCGAGAGTGTAGGTGAAGGGGAACTGCGAAGGCTTTTTGCGGGTGAGGAGCTCAGGATAATGTTATTTAATTATAGGGAGATGGGAATTATTCCTAAGGTTGAACCGATGTAGAGTGTGGTGCCCTCGCTTGTGTATGTAGAGTCTTGTGTGGTGGAATTGTGTGCCCTCGCGTGCATGTGTGTGAAGGCGTTTTGTACTAACTGATTCGTTCGGCTGCGCTGTGATTGGTTGATTATAATTGGTCTTGGCGTGAATGGTTCGATGTTGTCGTTTCGGCCGTTGTTGTGCTAGTCCAGGTGTACCCTTAAGTTTCTTCTGCACAGATGGTCTTCGGTTTTTTCGCACTTGTTGTGTTAAACCGGTTGTTGTACCCTTAGGCGGTTTCCGCGCGGATAGTCTTCGCAATAGACTTAGATTTTTTTCCCGGCTGCACCCTTAGGCGACTTCTGCGCGGATAGTCTTCGCGATAGACTTAGATTTTTTCCCGGCTGCACCCTTAGGCGACTTCTGCACGGATAGTCTTCGCGATGGACTTAGATTTTTTCCGCACTTGTTGTGCTAATCCGGCTGCACCCGTAGGCGACTTCGGCACGGATAGTCTTCGCGATAGACTTAGATTTTTTCCCGGCTGCGCCCTTAGGCGACTTCTGCACGGATAGTCTTCGCGATAGACTTAGATTTTTTCCGCACTTGTTGTGCTAATCCGGCTGCACCCGTAGGCGACTTCGGCACGGATAGTCTTCGCGATAGACTTAGATTTTTTCCCGGCTGCGCCCTTAGGCGACTTCTGCACGGATAGTCTTCGCGATGGACTTAGATTTTTTCCGCACTTGTTGTGCTAATCCGGCTGCACCCGTAGGCGACTTCGGCACGGATAGTCTTCGCGATAGACTTAGATTTTTTCCGCACTTGTTGTGCTAATCCGGCTGCACCCGTAGGCGACTTCGGCACGGATAGTCTTCGCGATAGACTTAGATTTTTTCCGCGCTTGTTGTGCTAATCCGGCTGCACCCGTAGGCGACTTCGGCACGGATTTGTCGCACGCGAGGGTAGCTAGCGCTTAGCCTCGCGGTGACCTCGTGGTGGTCGAATGTCGAAGACCGTCATCGCGGTCTTTTTCGACTCATGTCTTTTTGCGGGGGATTTTTTACGCATATATTACATGGCTCCGCCTCGTTAAAAACCTCACCCCCCGGGAGGAAAAGAGTGCGGGCCGGTGTAAGATTGTTTTTGCAAATTACAAGGGCGAAGACAGCCCTGAGGAATCAAACAAAAAATTTGCGGAGGTTGTCAATGTTCCAGGAATGCTCCAGGTCCTCGCCGGTTGGCGTTGTGAGCCTGTATGCGCTGGGGGAAGCCTTCGTCTTGACGATGAAAGGGCCCTCCCACTTGGGCTCCAGCTTGCCCTTTGACTCCGTCCGAGCTGTCCGAATGAGCACGAGGTCCCCCTCGCTGAACTCCCTCGGGGTGACTGAGTGGTCGCGCCATGCTTTGGTCTGGGCTTGATACTTGTTCAGAGCCTGCAGGGCGAAGACACGGTCTCCGTCGATGAGATCCTTTGAAGTCGGCTCGTCCACATCTGGGACGGCTGACGGGACTGTTCGCGGGGACCCGTGCTTTATTTCCTGCGGGGTCATGGCCTCCGATCCGTATAACAGACGGAAGGGAGTAAACCCGGTCGCCCTGCACTCAGTCGTGTTTAGTGCCCAGACTGCCTCAGGTAAGAAATCGCTCCATCGGCCCTTTTTTTCATCGAGGAGCATTTTTTTGATAGCTGTGAAGATTTTTCCGTTGGCGCGCTCCACGACCCCGTTGGACTGCGGATGATAGACTGAGGCGAAGGCAAGCTTGGTGCCAATGGAGAAACAAAAATCCTTGAAGTCTTGGTTATCAAACTGTTTGCCGTTGTCGACCGTTAACTCGGACGGTACTCCGAAACGGCAAACGATGTTCTGCCAGAAGAATTTTTGGGCAGTCTTCGATGTTATTGTGGAGACAGCCCGTGCCTCGATCCATTTGGTGAAGTACTCGACCGCGACGAAGGCGAACTTGAGGTTCCCCTGAGCGGTGGGCAGGGGTCCAACAATGTCGAGACCCCAGCGCTGGAGAGGCCATGTGTGGGCGATCAGCTTTGTGTACTGCGAAGGGCCGCCTGACCGAGGAGAGAACTTCTGGCAGGCTTCGCAGGACCGAGTGACCCGATTCGCGGCGCAAATCATTGCTGGCCAGTAAAAACCCTGGCGGATCACCTTAGCAGCTAGGGCCCTTGGCCCCGCGTGCGAGCCGCACGTGCCACTGTGGACTTCACGTAGGACCTGCATGCCTTCGGCCTCGGTGACGCACTTAAGCATTGGTTGGCTGACCCCTTTTTTGTAGAGTTGGCCTTCAATCAGAGCGAAGTCTCGGCTTCGATGTCTGAGGCGCTTGGCCTCACTGATGTCGGCTGGGTGATAATACCCCTGCAGGAACAGGGTAATGGGTGCTCGCCAGTCTTCGGTCATGATGAGGTTGACTGTACGGTGGCCCTCGCTGTCATTGGTTATTTGGAGCCCTTCGGGGCTCCGGACTGCTGGCGTGCCGATGACGTGGAAGAACACGTCGGAGGGCAGAGTTTCGCCCCTGGCCGCTGCCTTGGCCAATGCGTCGGCCTCCTCATTCTTGGCCCGGTCCACATGCTGCACGGTGAACCCCTTGAACTGCCTCTCGAGACTTCGAATGGCCGCGAGGTACTGCATGAGCGCGGGGTCCTTGGCTGCGTAGTCTTTGTCGACCTGGCCGGCAACTACCTTGGAGTCTGTTCTGATGATGCAAGTGGTGACTCCGAGGGCCCTCAGCTTGCGGAGGCCGAGGATGACTGCTTCGTATTCTGCTATATTATTTGTGCACCTGTCGGATTCCAGATTGAAGCTGAGTCGTGCTGCATATCTGTGCTTGACCCCGACTGGTGATGTTATGATTGCAGCGACGCCTGCCCCCGCATGGCACCATGCGCCATCGCAATGGATCGTCCAGACCTTCTCTGTGGTCGGGTCCGGCTGTGTTACTGGCCCGGTCCAGTCGACGACGAAGTCTGCCAGGACTTGCGATTTGATGGCTGTCCTGGGCTCGAAGCTGATGTGGTAGCCGGAGAGTTCGGCTGCCCACTTGGCGATCCTTACCGATGCCTCCGGGTTTCTAAACAGTTCGCCGAGCCCCCTATCTGAGGTGACGCGGACCTTGAATGCTTCAAAATAATGGCGCAGCTTGCGCGAGGACATAACGACTGCGTAGGCGATCTTCTCCAGCTCTGTCATGTTGCATTTGGACGGAGTCAGGACCTCGGAGATGTAATAAACAGGGCACTGTCTGACAGCGCCTTCGACTGTCTGCTCCTGCACCAGTGCCGCGCTGACCGCGTGCGGCGAAGCCGCGACATAGAGCAATAAGAGGAGCGAGGAGTCGGGGCTCGTGAGGGTGGCCAGCTCCGTTAAGTACTGCTTTAATGAGGCGAAGGCCGCTGCTTGCTCTGGCCCCCAAGCGAAGTCTTTTGCGCCGCGGAGAGTTTTGAGGAAAGGAAGACTTCGCTCGGCCGACCTGGAAATGAATCTGTTGAGAGCGGCCAATCTGCCTGTCAGACGCTGGACATCCCTGGCGGACTGCGGAGGCGACATGTTGATGATGGCCTGGATCTTGGTTGGGTTGGCCTCGATGCCGCGGTGCGACACCAGGTAGCCCAATATCTTGCCCTGGCGAACACCGAAAACGCACTTTTCCGGGTTTAAGCGGAGTCGTGCGTCTCGCATGTTTGCGAATGTCTCGGCCAGGTCGGCGAGGTGGTCCTCCTTATTTTTGCTGGCGACGACGATGTCGTCCACATATGTAAATATATTTCTGCCGACCTGTCCCTCGAGTACTGTTTTGGTGAGTCTGGAGAATGTGGACCCGGCGTTCTTGAGACCCTCCGGCATTCTGATGAAGCAATAAGTGCCGAAGGGTGTTATGAAGCTGGTGCTAGCCTTGTCTTCCTCCTTCATGTATATCTGGTGATAGCCGGAGAAGCAGTCGAGGAGAGACATGACCTCGCATCCGGCCGCGCTATCGACTATTTTGTCGATCCGTGGCAACGGGAAATTGTCTTTTGGGCAGGCCTTATTGAGACTGGTGAAGTCTATGCACATCCGCCATTTCCCGCTTTTTTTCTGCACCATTACAACATTGGAGAGCCATGTGGGGTAAGCCACTGGCTCAATGAATTTAGCCTCTAGGAGGCGGTGCACCTCCGCCTTGGCGGCCTCTGTCTTTTCATCGGACATTTTGCGAAGCTTTTGTTTTCTTGGTCGCACCGAGGGGTCGATCCCCAGACTGTGCTCGATTATGGATCGGCTGACTCCGACCAGGTCGAGGGCGGACCAGGCGAAGACATCTTTATTCTTGGCCAGGCAGCAGAGGAGCTTTTCTTCTTCATGCGAAGTAAGGTCTTCGCTGATGGTGACTGTCTGCTTGGGCGTGGCCTGATCGAGGGGGACAGTCTTGGTCCCATCCTGACTCTGCAACTGAGCCTTGTCGTGCTGCTTGTCAGTTGGGCTGGCGGGCGCAGGGACCTCGCACTGTGTCGTGAGGCAGTGCACGTTCCTCTGACCAGGCACGAAGTCCCGCTCTATGTTGCGCGCAGCTTGCTGGTTACCGCGGACTGTAATTACGCCTAGAGGGCCTGGTATCTTCATGCACAAATACAGTCCGTGGATGGCAGCTTCAAACTTATTGATGGAGCCCCGACCCATGATGGCGTTGTATGGATATACCATATCCACAATGTCAAAAGTCACTTGCTCGCTTCGGGCATTGGGTGCTACACCGAAGGAGAGGGGCAGCTCTATTTTGCCGACGGGGAAGGTGCCCTTGCCGCCGAAGCCATACAACGGGTTGTCCGAAGGCTTGAGCAGGCTGTGGCTGATGCCCATGCGGTCGAAGGCGTGGAGGAAGATGATGTCCGCCTGGCTGCCGTTGTCAACGAGGACCTTGTGTAGGTCCCAGCCTGCCACGCTGCAATTGATGACCATGGCATCGTTGTGGGGGGCGCTGCGCAAGTCGACGTCCCGTGCGTCGAAGGTGAGCGGTATGTGGGACCACTTCGTCTGCACAACTGGGCCCGTGACAGCGACATGGTTTATGCTGCGGTAGTGGTCCCGCTTCTGCCGCTTGGTGTCGAAGTCGGTGCTGGACCCCCCAGTTATCATATGAATGACTCCGCGATAAGGTTGATCGGCGAAGTCTTCCTGTTTTGGGGCATGGGGGATGTTTTGTTGTTGCTGGTGTGGTGGTGGAGGCGGAGGATGTACGATTTGTACTTCCTGATGATGTTGGTAAGCGTGGTGCGGTGGATGCGGGGCGGGAGCGTGGATATATGGTGGAGGGGGTGGCTGGTAATTATGCGCGACAATTCTGGGGTTGTCGGCTGGCTGCGCCCTCGCCATTCTGTCTCTGGTGGCCTTTACTTCGGGGCAGTCTTTAGTTTGGTGGGCGCAGTCTTCGCCATGGAAAAGGCAGTAAAATCGGCGCGGCGGAGGGGGTGGCTGCGCACGCCCTCGGCCCCTGCCGCGAGTTCCACTTCCGCGGCCCTGGGGGGGATATTCCTGGCGACGAAGGGGGTCAGCGGCCGGCTGCTGGTTGGCGATGTTGTGCACTTGCTGCTGACCGCGGCCATCCCGACCGGAGTCTGGCTGCGGAGTCCTTGTCCACGTGCGGCTGGACTGCGGAGCATCTTTTGGCTTCCGCTGGGACTCAATCTTGCGCTGGTGGAGCTCCTCGGATCTGGCGTACTTTTCAAACAGCTGGTATAACTCTTGGAGGTTCTTGGGCGGGTCCCTGATGCAATGGCTGTAAAGGACGCCAGCGCGAAGACCACTGATAGCATAGTGGATGGCAATCTGGTCATCGACTGAGGGTAGCTGTGACTTGAGTGTCAGGAATTTGCGGTAATATTCCCTCAGGGTCTCCTTCTCTAGCTGCTTGCAGAGCGAGAGCTCGGCCAGGGCGTCGGTGTCCGGGCGGTACCCCTGGAAGTTGAGGAGGAACTTGTCCCGGAGACTTCTCCAGGAATCGATGGACAGCGGGGGCAACCTGGTGAACCAGGTGAGCGCGGGGCCCTCGAGGGCGATGATGAAGGACTTCGCCATTGTGGCGTCGTCCCCCCCGGACGATGCGACGGCGACCTGGTAACTCATTATGTATTGAGCCGGGTCGGTGCTGCCGTTGTACTTGGGGTAGGTCCCAGCCCGGAAGTTAGCTGGCCACGGCGTCACTTGCAGGTGAGGCGCCAGGGGGCTTCGCTCATCGAGATAGTTGACCCCTTGGAATGGCGCGGCGTGCTGGAAAGTGAAGTCGCGCTGGGGGAAACGCGGGTCCTCCGGTTGCGCGCGGTGTTGCAGGGGTGGCCCATGCTGCAGGCCGGGGTGGCCTTCGCGCGTGTCTTCGTTTTGTGCGCGCTGCTGGAGGGATGACTCGTGCCGCGGGCTGAGGTGGCCTTCGCGCTGCATCAGCGCGATCTCCCGCTCGAGTTCCTGGGCCTTGTGCTCTTCGTCGCGTATCATCTGCCGCACCTTGGCAAGTGCGGACACACGCTGGCGCTTGGCCTCCAGTATCTCCTTCTGCCTCT
The DNA here is from genome assembly GCA_029449295.1 of Zea luxurians. NCBI lineage: Eukaryota > Viridiplantae > Streptophyta > Magnoliopsida > Poales > Poaceae > Zea > Zea luxurians. The sequence goes on from JAOPSE010000011.1 coordinate 19,318,568, forward strand.
GGAGGTTGCGGTTCTTGAGGCGCAGGGCGCGCAGCTGTAGCTGTTCTTCTGCTGAGATGCCGAGGACCTCACCGTCCTCGGCGAGGTCCGCGCCCTCCGGTGGTGCGAAGCCTGGGGGAGGTGCGAAGCCTGAGGGAGGTGCGAAGCCTGAGGGTTGTCCCTCAGGGTCGCAGGTGCGGAGGGTGTCGTCTTCAGTGGCCTCTTGGTGGGTGGATTGGGTGAGGGCGAGGGCCTTGCCCTTTCTTGCGGCGAGCAGTGCTGCCTTCGCAGCCTCGTCAGCCTTCGGGTTAGCTCTCTTGGGTGCCATCGCGGGTGGTTGTCTCGTAGCACGAACGGTGGGCGCCAAATGTTGGCGCTGTCTCTCGACAGCAAGGAGATCCAACACGGGTGAATGGGGATGGCAACAGGGCACTCGCGCGTGATGGCAAAAGCTCTGTTAATCTGGCCTCTCACGGGCACTGTGCGGGGGTATTTATAGGTATCCGAGTGCACGGCGCCTTGCGTTAAGGACGCATGTGCCCTCAGGTACCTAGTTTATCCCCAGAATATCCCCATAAAGCGGGGTTACAAGCTGTAATTACAAGTACACCTTTACAAATTAGGCCCGTAACACAAACGCGGCCACGCAGGGCCCGTTACAATGGGCCTGATCTCACGTGGGCCTCGGAGCTGACCGAGGCCGCGCCGTGGGGAGGCGTTGCCGCAGGCCTTCGTCTGGTGCCGAATCGAGCGAAGGGTCTCCATGTTGTCTCTGGTGCCGATCAAGCGAAGGGTGTCCCTGCCTGCTTTGTCTGTCAGGGCAGGGGCTAAGCGGTGGAGACTTCGGGCGAAGGGTGGCGTTTCTGCCTTCGCTCCAACAGGTACTACATCGAGTTCTTTGTGGATTCATTACTCTTGGAGCTTCTAGCTCCTAGACGACTAGGTGTCTCTAATGAGTCTCCAAATCTTGTGGAAGACCACAAGAAAGTTTGTATTACCCGCTCGTTTGAGCAAAGATTAGTGTGTGGGCTTGACCTTTGTGGTCGACAAAGGGAGGATTAGGGTTGAAAGAGACCCGGCTCTTTGTGGGCGCCTATACGAGGAAGTAGGGCACCTTGGTGGTGTGACCGAACCTCGGGATAAATCATGTGTCTCTTGTGTTCTTGCTCATTGTGTTTGTTCGTGTTCTTTGTTCTCTCACCATTCCGTGGAAGATTTGTTTATATCTTTTTGGTGTGTGGATTTTGAGAAGTGCCCTTCTCAGATCTACTACTTTGAACCCTGTGGATCAACTAGAACATCTTATTTCCAAAGTTAACTGGGTGAATTTTGAGATCAATTCAGTTTATATCTCATTCTTTAGTTGAGCTCGTGCAAACCGGCTGAACCGGTTTTGACACCAGTTGAACCGGTTTTACCCAGTTCGTTTCTAGTTTTTGTTGAAAAAGTTTTCGCTTCCCTATTCACCCCCCCCCTCCCCTCTAGGCAACTTTTAGATTCCATCTGGGTAGTAGTGCACCGCTTAACAAAGGCAGACCATTTCATACTAGTCAAGACCAGCTACAGTAGTGTAGTGTTGGCAGAGTTATACATGTCCCAGATTGTATGCTTGCATGGAGTACCAAAGAAGATAGTGTCCTACTAGGGAACACAATTCACCTCTCACTTTTGACAGCTGTTGCATGAAGCCTTGGGCACTCATCTGAATTTTAGTTCAGCTTATCACCCACAGACAGATGGTCAGACTGAAAGAACCAACCAGATCCCAGAAGATATGTTGAGGGCCTGCGCTTTGCAGGATAAGTCAGGTTGGGATAAGAGGCTACCTTGTGTAGAGTTCTCCTACAACAACAACAACCATCAGGCCAGTTTGAAGGTGTCATCGTTCCAAGCACTTTATGGGAGAAATGGGCGAACTCCGTTGTACTAGGACCAGCCCGGCGAAAGTCAAGTGTTCGGTCCAGATATTTTGCTTGAAGCTGAGGAGAATATCAGAACAGTTTGGAAGAATCTGAAGATAGCATAGTCTAGGCAGCGAAGTTATGCCGACACTGGAAAAAGAGAGCTAGGTTTCAAAGTGGGAGATTATGTTTACCTAAAGGTGTCACTGATCAGAGGAGTCAGAAGGTTTGGAGTCAAGGGCAAGTTGGCACCTCGATACATCGGACCATACCAGATTCAGGCAGGACGAGGAGAAGTGGGCTATCAGCTCAGCCTACCAGAAAGTGTTTCCACAGTGCATGACATTTTCCACGTGTCTCAGCTGAAGAAGTGTTTATGAGTGCCAGAAGAGCAATTGCCAACCGAGGACCTTGAAGTCCAAGAAGACATGACATATATCGAGAAGCCAATTCAGATTCTGGAGACGACAGACAGAGTCACTCGAAGAAGCACCATTAGAATATGCAAAGTCAAGTGGGGTCATCTTTCATAGGAAGAAGCAACCTGGGAAAAAGAGGATGATCTGAAAGCCAAGTATCCCGAGCTCTTTGCTAGCCAACCATGAATCTCGAGAGCGAGATTCTTTTAAGGGGATAGGTTTGTAACACCCTGAATTTGGGAGTATAAAATTTCTTCTCTAATATCTACCAAATTTAGTTCTTACCTATTTTCTCCACTCTATAGATTTATTTTCTCTTCCTTTTAATAGAGTTTTGATTATTTATTTGGGAGATGTATTATTACTTTAGTAGATTAAACCCTAGGGGAGACATGAAATGTAGCATCATGCTGAGCTTAAACTTTATTTTTGTTGATGCACATGTTTGAAATATTCAAATTTGAATTTGTGGTTTGGTTGGGTTTGAATTCAATGGAGAAAATAAAAATAAAAGGAACTAGAAATTCAGATTTAAAAGAAAAGCCAAAGCAGCCTAGAACAGCCCCTCCCTCAGCCTTTCGGCCCAGTCGGCCCAGCTCGCACTCGCGTGTGTGCCCACACTCTCTCTCTCTCTCCGCCCGGTGGGGCCTACTTGTCGACGCCAACTTCCCCAGCCGTGCGCGCTCCATCGCACTCTATGCCACGGGCCCAGCCTGTCAGCGTGGTTTCCCACTCGCGCGCCCGTGTCTCTACGTCATGGACCCGTCCTGTCAGCTCTATCTTCCCCGCAACCGTCGCTGACCCCGCCACGCGCGCAAGCCGACAAGCCCGGCCACATCACGTCCCACGTACCCCAGCTCCTTTTTGAGCCCCGCGCGCACCCGCCCTCTCTCCTCTACCTCATTTCACTCAATCCCAGCCCCCTCGTGCACAGCCACCCCGCTCAAGCTCTCTGGTGATCCACGCCCGCCATGTCGACTGCCCGGAGCTCCAGACACCATGCCAAGTCCTCCCCGAGTGTCGTCCCAAGGTAAGGAAAAGCCCCTGCACCTTATTTGACCCGATTTCCCTTCCCATGTGGCAAATTAGTGCTCGTCGGAGTCGCTGCATGCCGGTCCGCCGCACCCGCATGGTGTGCGGTCAATTTAGCCCCACCTCGTGCTTGTTTTTTGGCCTAGGAGTCCCAAACCCCTCACTGGAGCCCGCACCGACCTCAGTGCACTCGATCACCCCCTCCCTACGGCCAGGATTGCTCCTTGGAGTGACCCCGACCAGCCCGGAGTGGCCCCTCCGCCGTTCACCTGTTTCCAGCCACATGCTCATGGCCAACACCCTACCATCGAGTTCGTCGGGTACCCCTCACCGGTTCTGGCTAGCTCCTGCGACCTCAGACCCCCTAGAGCCCGCACCTGCCTCATCTGCGGCGACTTCACCGCCGCGGATGGAGCGGCGCCGCTCAAAGCCGTTAAACCCCCTGAGCGCCTGATCCCAACCGTCCGGCCTGACCTAGTGGTCCAGATTTCTAGATACTGGTTCGCATGAGTGCTCCTGTCCCTGGGCCCCACTCGTCGGTCGCCTACGCCCCTGGCGGGGCCTGATCGGTCAGCTCGCCCTCACCCCTGAGCCGCTGACTGCCCTGGCCCGGTTGTCAGTGCGTGCCCCCCCTGCGCACGCTTGCCCGCGGGATCTGTTCTTAGCCGTCGACCTGAAATCGGATGGCCGACAACACTCAATACCCCTTCACTTGGTCTTTTTGTTAAAGAGACCCCCGGTATTAAGAAATCAACATGTCGTCCTATTTTCTTGCGCCTGAGCCCCTAGTTTCTTGCAGAGAGACCCATGAACTTTACTTTAATCATAAAAATGGGTATAAATTAGGGTTTTTGAATTCTAAAACTTCCAAAATTCATAACTTTGTCATATGAACTCCAAATTTAGTGGTTCAAATTGCAAAATGTTTAGTATAATATTTTCTATCTGTTTAAATTATGTTTATCCATTGTTTACATGTTTCAATTTTATGGTTAGACTCGAGGTTAGATTAAGGCTATGGGAATTTCATTAGAAATAAAATAAAGGTAAAACCCTAATGAATATTCAAGTGCTTAACTTTGTAGACCTAATCACAATTAATGTATGACCCCATCCCTGGAATAAGTTTATTTAAGTAAGTAATTTACTGAGATAGACTTAGTTAGAGAACAATATACCACTTGACATGGCGATTTACCCCAAGATCTAGATTGCACATGTGTCTTTACCCTTTTATTGAACCTATGTTCACTCTGTTGCATATATTTGGTGCACTGTTCTTTTGTTATTCTCCAAGTGTTTTGAATGAATGATTGCTTTGCGTAGACAATGAGCGGTCTGTGGTTCCCGACTGTGTTGCAGGAGACTTCCCTGAGCAGCAACCTGGTGAAGGCAAGTGTCCTCTGACCCATCATGTCCTACTTACTTTATAATTCATTGTCCCACATACCATGATCAACCTAAGGATTGACTAGTGTTCTATTTTTCCTGAACTTGGTTATCCATTGGGAATTGGTTACTATGATTAGTATTATGCTATTGCTTTACTTTAATCAATGAACATGATGAGAATATTTATGATACGATGATGTTTTTTGGATATGATGATGAACTTGTATTACTTTAGGGGACTCGGTCATTTCCCGAGTAGCTCTCCGTAAGGACCTATTCGTTGGATGACCACCCGAGAAAATAGTATAACCATGAGGGTGGTATGGGACACCCTTAGCTGATTAATTAAAGGAACTCGAGGTGTAGTCGGCTTCGCCGTCATGCCGTCCATGGGGTCTGGGCACGGTACTTGCTCTGCCGAGGTTCTTTCGTGTTGCTTTTATTAGTCACCCTTCCTGTGGGGAGAGGTACTGTGTTTATCAAACTAGAGAAACCTAACGGGCGGCTATGACCTCTGGGGAATCTTTGTAAAGGCTTCATAGTGAATCTCTGGCCATTCACCTCGGTAGTGAAGACCGGGTCTGTACAACCTAGGAAGGGATCACGACTCGTGGGTAAAGTGTGCAACCTCTGCAGAGGGTTAGAAACTAGTATATCAGCCGTGCTCACGGTTATGAGCAGCCTTGGGAGCTCCTTTGATTAGAGTTACTCTGGATACCTTTATGATGATGCTTAATGATGATGATTATAATTATGGTATTTGGTATTTCCTCTTGGAGGGAGTACTATTTGGGTTAATAACTTGGGTTATTGCTAAAACTTGGCTCTCTAGTAGTAATAAATACTTGACCAACTAAAAGCAATTGCTTCAAGCTTAACCCCACATATAGCTAGTCCACTTTAGCCAAACGAGACAGCTGCTGAGTACATTGATGTGTACTCACCCTTGCTTAAAAACACCAAACCCTAGGTTGTCCCCATTGCAACCAGTACTCAGGAGAAGATGAAGGCAACATGGAGGACTTCTAGGAGTTTCAAGACTTTGACGAGTTCTAGAATAGATTAGTTGCAAACACCTAGTCAGCTGCATGTGAAGGTCTTATCGTACTGCGTTTCATTCGTCACTTTGATTATGACTTAAGTTAATGACTTCGTGAATGTTTTGGACATCGTGATGTAATAAAGTACTCATTTTCACTATTATTTTGAGCAATGTTTGATGATATCCAATTATGTAATCGATGTGTACGTGAATTTCTGATCCTGGCACGTACATGGTTCGCATTCGGTTTAACTTCTAAACCGGGTGTGATACTGACGGACCCGACCCCACTTCTTCTACCACTTGGGGTCCGCCCAAGCTAGCTCTTGCTGAGACTAGAGGAGTCGAGGTTGTTGTTGAGGTGGAGGCTACCTCTGAGTGAGTCACTTGCTCCAGGTATCATCAAATGTCCCACTTTGCTCACTTAGATTTTGTTGCTTCTTTTAAGCCCCGAGATGTTGGACACGCTTTGTATGGTCCTAGCTGAGTCAATGATATGCATGAGGAGCTTCAAAAATTTGAGAGAAATCAGGTTGGGTTTTGGTGCCACCTCCTTCAAACTACTATCCCATAGGTACAAAATGGGTTTTCAGAAACAAAGAGAATGAGGATGTGTTGGTAGTGAGAAACAAGGCAAGGTTGGTAGCCCAAGGGTTTTGCCAGAAAGAGGGTATTTATTATTATGAGACCTTTGCCCCTGTTGCCCGTTTAGAGGCCATTATGATCCTTTTAGCCTTAGCTGCTTCAAAGGGTTTAAGCTTTTTCAAATGGATGTCAAAGGTGACTTTTTGAATGGGTATGTAGAGGAAGAGGTCTATGTGAGGCAGCCCCTTGGTTTTGAGAGTTCCAAGTGTAACACCTCTGGTGTTACGATAACTAAAACCTTGGTAATGTCCCATACAAAATGCAATGTGTCATGCATTAGATATGATGATCTTGATAGTTCCTTAGACCCTTTCTATCCTTAGGAACTTGTCGTTTCTTTTTTGTCTAGTTTCTATTCTTCTTTTTAGAATAGTATAGGTTCATAATTTGTATAACAGAGAGGGAGAGGAGGGTGAAGGTGATCAATGACAACATAGGAACATTGATTTCTATAGGCACCATTGGTTTCTACAATAGATTAGGAACATTGGTTTCTATAGGCACCAATGGTTTCTAGATTAGGTTATTTCAGATTCTAGGCACTAGAAAGAGATCAAATTTCGAGGGTGTTTGTGGAGGCTAAGGTTTACAGGAGCAAGAAGTGTTGGCTTCTATGCTAGCTCTGCAACATCTATATAGTGTCTATGATCTGGGGCCAACCCTAGGATAGGATCACGCTCCTAATCAAGATGTAGTTCATTTTTGAGCCAGTCCTTTGATCGAGCTCGAGGACTTATCCAACATTCTCCCCTTGTTCTCATCTTTCTTGTTCTTTAATTTTCTAAGCTCCGCTCTCTAGTAAATTTGCACATCAAGATCAATATATTACATATATCAATCAATTATGTGCCCCCAAACTCATTGACTATAACATTGCTCCTCTACCTCAAGATAGGGTAACTTTCTCAACCTTGTGAGATCTTTGATCCAGAATCATAAGCTTTCGTTTAATTCTAAGTTGACTACATGTTGTCTAAACACGTTGAGTGGAAGATTTTTTTTATGGGCGGATCCACTAATATCTGATAGGTTCTGATATTCTCAACTTTAATTGTTTGAGTCTCGATCTTCTCCTTAATAATATAATAGTTAATGTCAATGAACTTGGCAAACCCACTTGATTTATAATTGTAGGAGTAAAATACTGCTAGCTCATCGTCACAGTATATTCTTAGTGATCTTTCTATGCTATTAACCGCTCTTAATTGGGGTACAACTTTTTTACCCATGTCGCTTGCCTAATTGCCTCATACATTGCCACAAACTTAGCGTGCATTGTCGGCGATGCAATGACTGTCTATTTGCAACTCTGTTAGAGCACCTCCAACAATGTCTCAAACTTGCCTCAAATTGAAATAGAGGACTCTACATAGAAAAACTACTCCAATAGTGTCTCATTTCATAAAATTTGGTCAAAAAAATATAGGGCACCCTCTCAAGTGTCTCAAATATACTACACCATAGTGCGCTGCCCTATAATCTAGATTTGCAGATTTACTGTTGGAGCAGAATATTTTATTGGTGCCCTAAATATTAGGGTTGGGCGTTCGGGGTTTTTTTGAAACTTTGGTTTGATTTTTTGGTTTTAAAAAACGTCGGTTTTCCAGACATTAGAAACCGATCGATTTTCTAGAAAATGAAAAGCCGAGAAGTTCGGTTTCGGTTTTTTACTTCGGTTTTTCGGTAAAAAACGAATACCAAACTTATACTCAAGACAACTCATACAACAAGTTTACATGATAGATTACACATAATTTTAAAAAGTAAAAATTATATAGGTACAAATATTTAGAGATACATCATACATCACATACAAATAAGTGAATAACAATTTAATTGCATCACACATTTAGTTCACATAATCGAATAGTCAAATTTTAGAATTGATGAAGTTTGGTATTCGGTTTTTTTGTATTCCGGTTCGGTAAACGGTGAAAGCCGATTATGATACAAAAAACCGAACTTCTTAGATACAAAAACCAAACCGAACTACCAAAAAACCGAAATTTCGGTTCGATACGATTCGGTTTTCGGTTTATGGTAAAAAAAGCGTCCACCCCTACTAAATCTTTTAAAATATACCCGTTTTTAAATTACAGGACATTTTTATAGGTCGCACTATTGGAGATGCTCTCAAAAACCAGCCCCCAGCAAGTGTAAAGACATATCCATAATTGGATTTTAATGTATCAACACAACCTACCCAATCAACATGTGAATAGCCAACTATCTTAAGGGAACTATATCTTCATATGTAATCATGAGGCTTTTTGTTTCTTATAAATATCTAAGAGCCTTCTTAATTACTTTCTGGTAATGTATGTTTTGATTTACTTGATATCTGCCAAACATTCTGGTTATAAATGTTAAGTCATGACGCATACAGATTTGAGCATGCGTAATACTTTTAATAGCTGAAAAATATGGTACTTCATCTGATTTTTCTCATACTAATTTTCGGTGCACTGATAATTCTCATACTTATGTCCTTGACTATTAGCATAGGTTATAATGCTGTTTTGTCGGAACATTTTGTGGTAGTCAGCTCATGTAAAATAATTGAAGGCCAATATCGTCCATAAATGATAACATAGTCCAAAAGCATGGGCTGGTGTCAGCGCCAATCGATACCACTCAAGACCACGAACGAACATTATGGACTACGACAATCCATCCTGAGTCTGATCGCTAGATCAGTCGGTGACATTGTCGACCATTCGAATCGATTGATATCGATCGCGTTGGGGCTGAATCAGTAGACAGGTGCGCTAGTGAACTTGCCAGTAGAGATGGCAATGGGTAAATACCCACCGGGTATTACCACCTCATACTCATAACCACAACACAAAAATAACTCCACCGGGTCACCCATATACACTAGTGGGTATGAATTTATCTCCATACCCATACCCATGTGGGTATGGGTCACCCATCGGGTCACCCGTACCCACAAAAATTAAACATCTATCAAAGTATTATACTATACAAATATCAAGTATATCCATATAAATACCATTACAAAATTTTCTAGCATCATTACAAATGGTCATTAAATTGTCGTTAAGCCTTCTATGACATTATGGTCTAAAAGGTTGTTAAATAGTAAAAAAGATGGATGACTGAAATCCAAGTTCATGCTTGGGCTAAGTTTATATTGGATATTTTATACCCACGGGTTAACGGGTATAGGTGAATGCGGAACGTTCTAATACCCGTTTACCCATTGGGTGAAGATTTTTGCCCAATAACAGACCCACGGGTAGAATATTTAGCCCACATATATACCCTAATAGAGTAAATACCCATCGGGTATCGGGTACCTATTGCCATCTCTACTTGCCAGTACCAACCGTCTACTGTCATATGTCGTCTCTTCATTGGTCCACATCATTTTGATGTCAAAAAAATTAAAAAAAACTAAAGAATTCAAAAAAAATCCAAAACAACTAAAAATATATTTATAAATTATGTAAATTTTATTTATAGTTCATAAACTATGTAGTTTATGCTTGTTTTTATAAACTATATGGTTTTTATTTGCTTAATTTTACTCCGATAAATTTTTATTTAAATATAACATCATATTTTATTTTAAATAAGAGTATAAAGATGATGTGAAAGATGCTATAAGCTAACGATAAAGATTATACACTGAAATATTACGGTAGATAAAAGTTAATGATGATCGGTAAACTGATGTGACAACAGATATGGCCTAGAAGGGCCAGGCGTATGTCCGGCTGGACGACAGAGCCAGTTTTGGTTATTCTCAGCCATCATGTGTGAAAAACGCCAATGCTGATACCCAGCTTCGGATTGACGATGCCACAAGCTCGCCAGCTCAAAATGTGACCACATTTCCCAGATTTGCTATAACATTCACATCATTCCAAGTGCACCACAATACAAGCACAGACGAGTTACATAGTCGCAAAATTTCAGCAGGCTTCGCCACAAGGCCCTCATACAGGCGCTGTGAATAGCAATGGTGCAACAAAAAAAATAAATCTAGAATAACTTTAATCCAGGTCATCTTCAGCATCGGCCGTTTGGAGGCCAAAACAATGCCACTTGTATGGTTTCCAACAGCTTCACCACCCTCAAAACCAATTGCGTCTACAAGCAAAATAAGTGAAGTAATTCAGCTTGATGCAGAGGTGAGTGGTAGTATGCATCTACAAGCAACAGTATCTCTGATGCAGATGCAAAAACAGTTGACATTGCAAAAAAAAAAACGCAGACAATATTGATCAGCTGCTCACTCCATTCCAAATTATAGTCGTTTTGGCTTTTCTAGATACATAGTATTTATAATTTAGAATGCTGGGAGTATTACACACAAGGTTCATGACAAACAAGAATAATTTGATTAGGCAAGGCAAGGCATTGTATAATATGATATAGCAAGGCAAGACGTTGGCGTAGCAAAATTGCAAAAGGCTTCTAAGCCTTCTAAGGGAGTTGTGGCTTTTGAAAAGCTAACCCAGATTATGGATGTGGGCTGTGAAAAAGCAATTGTGGGTTATGGATTGTACCAAAGATGAAAGCCATTTGGTTCAATAGTTGTTTTTGGGGGGGGGGGGGGGGGGGGGACTATTGTCAACTTCTCTTAGTGACAAGTGGCCCCATCCGTCAGCCTCATTCTTCCTTCGGATGGATACCCAGCTGAGGTGGCGTTTCCCGTACGGCAGTTGAGATCATGCTCACCAACGGCAAAAGACCCACGCTCACCCACATGGCGACCAAGGACATGGTCGAGGGGATACCGGGATAGCCTCACACTGAGAAGGCTAGAGGAGGAGTCGCCAGATCCAACCACGGGAGAGGAAGGAGCATCACCCACCGAACAGAGGATGAGCTGCTTTCAGTCAAATGCAGGCCTTCACAAGAGGTAAAAGCAGAGGAAGTTGCTTTCAGCTCTTGTATTAGGCAAAAGCAGCTTTTGGTCCAATGCAGTTGTGGCTTTTCAGCCCCCTTTGGCTGTCTTTTGGCTTTTGCAAAAGCAAAAACCATAGTCACATGAAACAGGGTCAATGCCGCATTCCATGACCCAAGGTCGGCGTCCCAAATCATGGGTCTAGGTCACCATAGGTAATCGTCCCAAACGCTAGGGAGTCATCGTACCAATACAGATGGGGACGACGACCAGTGTTCGTTCGTGACGGAGGAGGATCATGCAGGTTGGAGCAGGGCAGCGCAGATTGGGGCAAGGCAGCGCAGATGACAGCAAGGTGATGTCGATGTGTATGGTGGCAAGGACGGAGATCCTCCTATGGCCAGCAAATGGTGACACTCTGGATTCTTGCATCAGTGCTCCTCATGCAGGTTGCAGAGGTCCTGGGCTGGGCGGCGATGCTTCTGCTATATGAGCTCTATGGCTCCTATGTGAGTCTAGGGCAGAAGTACAGGGCTTCATTGCTATAATGGGTTGGTAATTGGGCTGGTGTTAGGTTGTGTTAAGGTAGTACTAGGCTAGGCCAGTGAGGCATAGCACGTAGGGTCCTTGGAATTTTTGGAACACGAACCTCGACCCATGGAGTCGACCTGGGATTATTGACCCATTAGAATTGGGTTCACGTACCAAACTCACGATTCACATATCATAGAGGTATAACGCGCTCCTAACATATTTTTCAAGTGTCGACCCACGAGGCCACGACTCTTACTCAACCCAATTGACTCGGGAACATTGTGACTATGGCAAAAACTGTTCAAACGCCCAACTAAAGGGACCCTAAAAAGTGGTATAAAACCAAATACTCGGTCCAAAAAGATAAGGCGTGATTTGACTTTGGTGATCTTCAAGATCACACTTTGACCACTAACCTCTTATATTATGCAATTTTTGTCAACAAGGGCCTGTTCTGGAACTTTGTTTCTCAAAACCACAGTTTATAAATTATAATACCGTTTATAATACCACGGTTTAATGTATGCCATGACATAACTATGGTATATTTTATATCAGTCCAATCCAACACCTATTTGGAGACATATTATTTTAGTTGTAGTGTAGGGGAAGAGAAGACTGTAGCTGCGTGCAAGCAAAAAAAAAAACTTTGGACTAGACCAAAGTTTTTTTACCCCAAAAATACCATGGTATTGGCAAAACCATGGTTTAAAATACAAAGTTCTTGTATGTGCTCCCAAACGCTTTTTGGTCTAAAATACCATGGTATGCTCAAATACCATGGTATTATCTTGGAACTAAGAAAATACCATGTTCCCAAACAAGCCCTAAGATTTTGATCAACAGAAAGTAATTCCAAAAACAAATATATTGCAATCGCTTTAGCATAAACTTCTCATATGATTAGACTAAATGTCAATCAAAGAAAAAAAATGAAATAGTGCATGTCATAAATTTCAAGACACGCCGACAGAGGGAGTATTCCAAAACACCAACTACATCTCTATCTCTACTAATATAAAGTGAGAGTTTCTCCCTTCGTACGTCTGCTCCCCTCCATGCGCACAGGGAGTGTCGCCAGAGTTTGACACGCTAAGCAAAATATCACGAAATATCAAAAAAAAGGCATGCCCACTAGGATTCAAACTGTGGTCTCTAGGAACAAAGCACTCGTCTCTAACCACTACAGCTCATGTTGGTTTGTGTTATATAAAGTCATATATGATATATATAAACCGTAGCGATGCACGAGCAAATAACTAGTTGTAATTAAATTAATGGTTATATTGTAATGTGATATGTCTATAAACTAATTCAAAGCCTTTGATAAGTTAAGGTCAAATCAGTCAGAAAAAGGAAGCAGTCAAATTTGGAAACTCAAAGTGCAAACATCATGTAGGGTATAGAAGGCCATCAAATGTACCGAGTGAAAACTACTTCATCTTCTGGAAAGGTAAGCCATCCCAGTTGACCTAGAATGTAAAGATATTCGCAAGTTCAGCATCCTAAAAACATGTGTCAGCTTTGACATCACATCAGGAACGGAAACGTACCTCCCTTGTTGCTTTCCACCATAACCCTGTATGACATTATTTGTACCTTTGTCATGTCTTGCTCCATTCGCAGCAGCTGTGAGCACAGATGGCTGCCCAGTTCGAACTTCACCTAAGAAGCCATTATCGAGGGTGTTTCTTACTTTGCCTGAAACAGGTACGTCACTAACCCCCTGAATGATGTTAAATTGATCTGTGAAGCCATTTCCAGAAAGAATTGCATTTGATGATCTGGAATCAACTGCAGGGCCCCTCTTTTGCCGAGTGCTTTGTGCCACAGGAGTAACAGCAACAGAAGGCAGTAAGGATGAGTAAGGGGCAGAAGATGCTGTAGCAGCAGCTATTTTTGCAGCAGCTGTAGTAGCAGAAATGATCTGCTGTGCTCCTTCACGAAGGTGAATGAAGTCTCCCTCAATCACAAACAGCTGCACAGCAATTAGCATGTCAAGTAACACAAAAGATCTGTATCTACAGATTGACTAAATCACTACGTTTAAGTAAACCTCTGGACGACTAGCCACAAAATCATCAAGCTTCCCATATTTCTTCTTATAATCATGCCAGTGAAGAGGAGCCAACATTTTCCCAAGCCTATTTGGCAGCTGAAAGAAAAATTGCACAAATCATAACTTAATTTTTTCTCCAACGCGCAGGAGAACTGCGCATCAAATCAGAACTTAATCTCTACAATAGCATCTTAATGTGGATGAGAACTGACTCACAGTTGAGCTAATCCTGATTCCACCCTCAGGTCCAGCAGGAACTGCACGTACAATACAAGCCAATAGTGATCTCTCATCTAGGAGAGCAGGTTCCTTAGGTACACGAGGTAACTGTGAACCAAAACCACCTGTAACTGATTTCATTGTATCAACCTGATTTACAACATTAGGATTCTCTGCTGCACTGTTTTTCAAGTGAAGCTGGGTAGTTGGAGGAAAGTTTGAAGGTTTATGCTGTCTAGATTGAGGTTCAGGTTGCTTGTCAGATGGAGCTCTTTCAACCTGGTTTTTAAAAGAGCAAACGAAATGTGAGACACTCACATAGAATGAAAAACTGTACAAAAAACACAGTACCGTAGAAACCTTGGATTCAGCATTTTGCTCTTGAGGCTCAACTCTTCCAACATGGCTTTTTATATTTGATAGTGAATCCTGTTCTTTTAAGGTTTTTTGTTGTTCATCATAAGCTACATGTTCAGCTATGTTCGTTTCAACAACCTGCGGTTTTTTCAAAACAAAAAAGTAACGGTGAATAACCATATGTTCATGAGTTGATTCCAAGTTACATAAAAACAAAAATAAAAAGGACTAACAGTAAGTTCATGAGTTGATTCAGTAGGTGCACTTGCAGGGCTCTGCTGTTGTTTCCCCTGGGCATTAAGATGGTCTGGATGGCCACCCTCACTTGCCTTGGGGGACAGCTCATCAGTATTAATAGTGTCTTGTTGCAATGCAGTCTGACCTGATTGGGATGTCTGATAGTTTGTTTCATCTTGTGGTTGTGAGACAATTTGTACTTCCTAAACAAGGACAGATTAATTCCAAACTTAGAATGGGCACTGCATGTTACAATGTGTGAAGTATTCAAGAAAGTAATTTACCTGCTGATTTGGCCAATGTGAGTTTGGTTGAATCATAGGCTGTGTCTGAAAACTGCCAAACTGAGGAATGCCAGAGTTGGGTGATGCTAAAGGTTGAGGAATGCCTTGAGGATGAATCATAAAAGAATGCATTGCAGCAATATGCGCAGCCGGACCACCTATTCCCAATAAAGATGGAACAGGTACAGCTGAAGCATTATTGCCCTGAAAAAAATAGTGACACATATTGTAAGTGCATTCTAAAAACAATGGTATGTTATCATCATAAAATGCACAAGTTGATGCAATACTATTAATTGAAAACATGAAGGTTTAAAAAGCATGTAAAGCAAAAGTAAGGACAGAAGGTACTGAAATAACCACGGAGGAACTGCAATAGCAAAAAGAAAAAAAAAAGAAACAACATAATGATTGTGGTGAACAACAATTAAGTCACCCAAACAACAGTTACAATATTCATTTTCATCCCCCGTGGACATATATAAATTGCTTACTGAAATAATTTAATACCTTAAGAGAGACATCCACACTTCCATTGTTTTTCAACAGTTGCTGGCTCCCATCTGCAGTTGCACTACCATTTGAAGTCACACTGTTCGCTATGCTTTGAACAAGTGATGATTCAGCTGATCCCTCCCTAGAAACTTGTGGGCCATCCTTTTGTGCACCAGACCGTTCCCTTGCCTCAGCTAATTCTTGCTGGAGTTGTTGTATTGTATGGAGAAGGCTCCGCTGCATTTCAGCATACTGTGGAAAAAGAGGAAGTAAAATTCTAGTCTAACAGAAGAGGATATGACAAAAACTAGTGTAACAATAACAACGGAAACCAAAGTATACATGAATACAGGAAAACTAAAACATACCTGTTGTTGGGAACTAATCCAATATTGATTAAATTGCTCCATGCGCTCACGTAACTCAACTTGTAGGGACTGAGACTGCAATGCATCCATTTCTCGAACTTGAGAAACCCAAGCATGGGCTTCCCTCAACTGCTCATCTTTGTAAAGAATGTTCTCTTGAGAAGCCCTATGCTGGAAACAAATGTGGCTATCCATAAGCAGCTGAATTTAGAATGCTAACAACACTTCAATCGGCTTTAGTTTAAGAAAGGAATCAACAAACAACAGAGTAATAAAAAAACTCTCCTATAGCCAAATGACCATGGTTTCAAAGACGACAAGTCAAGCTGGGTACACCTTATCTCCAAGACTACAAGGAGTAACTAGATCCCCAAGGCGAGCTGGATTTGTCCAGGCAATGCCTTTGAAACAGAGGAAATGGCATTCTCAATATTCAGGCATCACTCCAGAAAACTAAAATAAACAGTGTCATAGCCTAAGATCCTTTTTCTCAAATTCACAGCTTGGTTTTCACTCATGGCAAGAGAACAAATATAACAACTTAATTTAGAGATGTGCAATCAAAATGATCTTGGTAATGCTGAATATTTTGTAACTCGGTACATATTATCAGAATGTTACTGCACAGTGCATTCATTTCAGGCAGCTAGCATTGCCAGTGATTTGAAAATTAAAAGGTATACAAACTTTAGTCAGAGAGATCATGCAAACTAAGACAGTACACTTAACAAAGAATGTTCAGTTTGAGGGAAAAAAATGCTAGTGACACAGTGACAGTATAAGCATAGAGACATGACATAGACTATATAAAAAAGTGGAACATAAATGACTAGCAAATAATACCTGTTCCTCTATTGCAATGAACTGGCTTTCTTTTTCTCGCAAAAGTTCCTGGAGATCGTGGATTTGTTTAAGATGTTGGGCTCTTTCAGCTTCAGAATTGTCACGTTCCCTTCTATAAGAAATTAGAAATACTCAGCATGCATTTTAATTGCGATGACGTTATGTATGTTGATCTAGATGGTCCTAATCCAAGCAGCCCAACATCAGCCAGCTGATAGGCAGTATACACAAGGGCAGGGATAAGAGATGTGGAATAGGATAATAGATCTTTCTTCTTGCTTTAGGTGGGTATATCTACACTCCTCTCCTCTCTCCTTATATAGAGAGGTTTACTTGACCCCTAAGCAAGAGACCTTTAACTCTAATTAACCCTGACACAAATTGGCCACACTGCCAAACCTGACCAAATAGGCCTAGCCAACTACCCATGGCAATAAAACTGCTGATGAATAGTTATGAGTAACTAAAGCAACACGTTCCTCACCGTGCACAATTAAGTGAGCCTGTCAGAGCAACTTAACAAGTCCACAGCACACATGGCCAGAAACTTGAATGTCAGAATTTTAAAGATGTCACTTCATGGAAAACTATTCCAAGTAGTGAAATCCGGTAGCATACCAATAAATTGCACAAGTTATGTATAGTACCTGACACTTGCCAGCTCTTTGGTCTGTTCTCTGAGAAGATCTTGATTTGCCCACACCTGACAGAAAGAGACAAAAAAATATGTCGAGACATTTTTCATTTCTTCTTGCCGTGAAGATTGCAAAACATAAAATGAAGAACACTAACCGTTTGATGATCAATCTTCAGAGCATTTAGTTCTCTATCCTTGTCATTGAGTTTCATTTCTAATTCAAGAATGTACTGCTCCCGCTCATGCAATTGCTCCTGTTCAATGCAGGACATCAAAATTATTCTCAAATAAGGACCAGACAACCCCAGGGCAATCGGATGTAAAAAAATTAAGCAATGTAAGCAACAAGAACATGAAATCAAAACAATAATAGTAGTGATGTTTTATAGAAGCTACTCAGTGTCTTATCGTTATACAGACAAAAAAGAACTGAGAACAATGCATCACATAAATGTGCTGAGCATTAACTGCTAATGAAATTTGTCCATCAGCAGATATGTTACAAAGCACAAGGATGCCAACAGAGACTCTCCGCCAGCATGACATGAAATTGTTCAGCCATTTCAGTGCCAACACTCAACACTACAATTCAACCAGTGAAAGGTGCTTGGTTGTCCAACCCCTTCAGAAAAATCAAAATCATGGAAAAACAAGCAGTGCTGCTAGCCAACCCATCTCCAACTGGTAAGTGAATCACACTCCTATTTGAGCTGGGTACTGGTAGAGAAACACTGAGCTCAGAGCAAAAAGAACAACCTTGATCTTTGCCACAGCTGCAGCATGCTCCTTGGCAGCAGCCTGGAAGCTTTGTTGCGCCTCGATGATCTGCGGGTGTGCAACGGCCTGCGCACGCAGCTCGATCTCGACCTGCTGCAGCTCCTCCCGCTGCCGTGTGACACTTTGCAGGCGCTGCTGCAGGATGTCCTCGCTGAGCCCTCCGCTCCCATCAATAGTGATGGTGCAGAAGTCGCCCAGCCCACCCGCCCCTTCCTGCAACCATAACACCCCAAAGCGGTCATCCCCAACGTGCCCACGGGCGGAAACCAAGCCGCAGCAAGAGATTCTGAAGATAGATAAAAGGTTGCATTTTGTGCGACGCGCGAGCAAGCAGGTAAAGATTGTGGGCACCTCGTAGATAGCTCGGTCCTCCGACTGCCCCAGCTTCCCATGCTCCGCGGCATCCTGAACACGAAACAACGACAGGAAGTGAGTTGGGAATTGGGATGGTGGTTGGAGTGAGGGTTTTGTGCTGTCGGGGGAGCGGCGACGCTGGCCTACCTCGGCGCCATTGGAGCGGAGCGAGGAGTCGGGGACGGCGCGCCACTCCTTGCGCGCCCCCGCGGGCTCCATCTGCGGCGGGGCGGCCCTCACCTCTCCGGCTTCCCTGCGGAATCGGGATCTGGAGGAGGCGGCTAGGGTTTGGCTCGCGGCGCTGCGGGGGCAGCCCGAGCACGACAGCGCACGGGCAACGACGGCGGGGGTAGAGGGCTGGGCTAGGGTTTACGGGCAGCGAGAAGGACGGCGATCGGGTAGACGACTAGACGGGAATTTGGGTGGGGGATTCCTACGGGAATGGTCAGTGGCGTGCGATCGAGGGAAGGAGGCGAGACTGGCCCGGGGTCCGGGGATAGTGGATGTGCGTGTGGGTCGGGAGGGGAGACAGAGCACGTTTGGTTCGCTCTCTAACTTATCACATTTTGTCTGACTTTTCTGTCTAAGGTTAGTTCTTTAATTCAGACTACTAATCTTAGGTAAAATATGACACGGTTAGCCACGAACCAAATAGACCCTTAATTGGCTTTGTAACATCGCAAGGCTTCGCTAGCTTAGCACGCCGCATGCGAGCTTTATCACTTTGGTAGAGTTAAACTCACGCCCACTTTAACCATGTTGGCGTGACAGTAAAAATGACTGTTTGGTTCAGCATTTTTTCTGACCAGCTTTTTTAATATTCTAGTTGTAGAGATAATTTGGTTGTGGTAAAAATCTGACTATCATGGAGATTACGTGCAGAGGAAGATGAAGTGGTCCAAAGAGTCCATGATCTAGAAAGTGATGGATTTATACTATCGTAACGACTCGACCGATTATGTGTTCATGTTGATTTTGGACTGTTTTTACTAAAACGATTTTTATAGAAACTGGCTGAAAAGCTGGAGTTTTGGCAGTCCGGATCAGCTTTTGATGACCAGAAGCTGAAAAAACCCAAATAAACAGGGCATAGGTGGTCAGCCAAGTGCCAACCCTAACTCATCTCATTCGTATCCCCTCCCCATTTTCATTTACCACGGCGTTGTCAAGTTTCTTCTCTCGTTCCTCCGATGGCTACTCCAACGAGATGGAAGAAATGTCAGGTGGTTCTCGTTCCTCCGATGGCTACTCCAACGAGATGGAAGAAATGTCAGGTGGTGGACGTTAATGTCGAGGTAGACACTGATGCCAAGGTGGCCGGCGCCTTCAGTCGCCTCTCTGTTTCCATCGTCGTCAAGCCGACAACATCTACCTACGGCGTCAGCAAGGGCGGCACCTGTGCGACCACCTTAGCTGCACCACGGCGCCCATCGACGTGCTACACCCAACAGCCCCAATCCTCGACCAGACCTCCCATCTTGAAGCAGTGCTCGCCACCCCCTGCTATGCTAGTATTTCTTCAACTCCTTAGGTTTAGGGTTCAGGGAATCTAGCTGGTTTTGTAAATTAGTGTTTATTATGTGAAATCGGCATTGCTATTGGATACATGTATTCACTTCAGATAGAACTATGAGATCACTTTAGACAAAAATTAGCATTGCTACTTGTCGGGGACCATAATTAGGGGTACCCTCAAGACTCCTAAATCTCAGCTGTTAACCCCATCAGCACAAAGCTGTAAAGGCCTTATGGGTGCGATTAAGTCAAGGATCGGTCCATTCGAGGGACGCGATCACGCCTCACCCGAGCCCAGCCTCGGGCAAGGGCAGCCGACCCCGGAGGATCTACGTCTCGCCCGAGGACCCCCTCCAGCAACGGACACACCTTCGGCTCGCCCGAGGCCCAGTCTTCACCAAGAAGCAACCTTGGCCAAATCGCCACGCCAACCGACCAAATTGCAGGGGCATTTAATGCAAAGGTGGCCTGACACCTTTATCCTGACGCACGCCCTCCAGTCGACAGAGCCGAAGTGACCGCAGTCACTTCGCCGCTCCACTGACCGGTCTAACAAGAGGACAGCGCCGGCTCCACCGCTCCGACCGCTGAGCCACTCGACAGAGTGAGGCTGACAGGCAGTCAAGTCCAGCTTCAGGCGTCGTAGGAAACTCCGCTTCGCCCGACCCCAGGGCTCGGACTCGGGCTCAGCCCCGGAAGACGACGAACTCCGCTGCGCCCGACCCCAGGGCTCGGACTCGGGCTCAGCCCCGGAAGACGACGAACTCCGCTCCGCCCGACCCTAGAGCTCGGACTCGGGCTCAGCCCCGGAAGACGACGAACTCCGCTCCGCCCGACCCCAGGGCTCGGACTCGGGCTTAGCCCCGGAAGACGACGAACTCCGCTTCGCCCGACCCCAGGGCTCGGACTCGGGCTCAGCCCCGGAAGACGACGAACTCTGCTTCGCTCGACCCTAGGGCTCGGACTAGGGCTCAGCCCCGGAAGACGACGAACTCCGCTTCGCCCGACCCCAGGGCTCGGACTCAGCCTTGGCCTCAGCCGACGGTCTCCGCCTTGTCCGACCCGGGGGCTCGGACTCGACCTCGACCTTGGAAGACAGACTCGACCTCGACCTCGGAGGAGCCTCCACCTCGCCCAACCTAGGCACGGACCGACCACGTCAACAGGAAGCGCCATCATTACCCTACCCCGAGCTGACTCAGGCTACGGGGAACAAGACCGGCGTCCCATCTAGCTCGCCCTGTGACGAGTAATGATGGCGCCCCGCATGCCCTGTGACGACGGCGGCTCTCAGCCCCCTTACGGAAGCAAGAGGACGTCAGCAAGGACTCGACAGCCCCGACAGTTGTCCTTCCGCCAGGCTCCAGCGCTCCTCCGACGGCCACGACACCACGCGAACTGGGTGCCAAAACCTCTCCGGCTGCCACGATGGCATGTACTTAGGGCGCTAGCTCTCCCCCGCTAGACACATTAGCACACTGCTACACCCCCCATTGTACACCTGGATCCTCTCCTTACGCCTATAAAAGGGAGGTCCAGGGCCCTCTTACAGAGGGTTGGCCGCGCGGGGAAGGACGGGACGGCGCTCGCGCAAGGCCGCTCGCTCCCTCCCGCGCGGACGCTTGTAACCCCCTACTGCAAGCGCACCCGACCTGGGTGCGGGGCTAACACGAAGGCCGCGGGTTCCACCTCCCACGCCTGTCTCCCTCCGGCTGCTTTTTCCCCCCTTCGCATTCCGCCTGGCGCCGACCCATCTGGGCTGGGGCACGCGGCGACAATTCACTCGTCGGTCCAGACCCCCTACTGCAAGCGCACCCGACCTGGGTGCGGGGCTAACACGAAGGCCGCGGGTTCCACCTCCCACGCCTGTCTCCCTCCGGCTGCTTTTTCCCCCCTTCGCATTCCGCCTGGCGCCGACCCATCTGGGCTGGGGCACGCGGCGACAATTCACTCGTCGGTCCAGGGACCCCCCGGGTTTCGAAACACCGACAGTTGGCGCGCCAGGTAGGGGCCTGCTGCGTGTTGACGAACAGCTTCCCGTCAAGCTCCAGATGGGCAGTCTCCAGCAACCTCTCCAGCTCGGGACGGTGCTCCGTTTCGGGAGTCTTGAGTTCATGTCCCTCGACGGCAGCTACGACATGATACTCCTTCCCCCGCCGCGCGACAGCGACAATGGCGGTCGACGACCCGCCCGCCGGCGGGGAAATCGACGACGCCTTCCCCACGTGGTGGAAGGACGACATTCGGGCTTGTCCCGTCCCCTCCCCCACCGACGGAGGAGGAGGCGGGGCAACCAAGACCAAGCAGGAGGCGACACCTCGTTGGCTGTCGAGCGAGTCGATGGTGCCAGTGCCCCAACGGAGAGCGCGTCGGGCATCGGCCTCGCGTCTGAGACGAAGACGAGCGTCGTCTCCCCGCAACACACCAACCTCAAGCAAACGGACGATGCCAGCACGCTCGCGAAGGACTTGCTGGGCGTCACCCTCGTACTTGAGACGACGGTGCAGTCAGTCCCTGACGTGACTTCGTCACCGCCCGTCGACCAAAAGGTACCGACCGATTCCCATCTCGCGCCTTTTGGATTCGGCCTCGACCCGCCAAGCAACTCCGCTTCGGTGGACACTCTCATAGAGGCGAGTCCAAACCCTCTAGGGTATCGTGTGCGGTCACCCTGGGACCGGCTGACAGTTGCTCGACCTACGGGCCCTCGGGGTCCGAGGAAGATGGCGAGCCCGACTTCTGTTGGGATTTCTCCGGACTTGGTAACCCTAGTGTCGTGTGGGACTTCATGACCGCATGCGACTACTGCCTTTCCGACTGTTCCGACGGTAGCCACAGCCTCGGCGACGAGGACTGCGGTCCAAGTCGCGAATGTTTCCACGTCGATCTAGGGGGTCCCGGCGAAGGCAACCATTTTGGTATACCGGAGAACGGTGATCCCCCTAGGCCCGTGCCTCGCGTTGACATCCTTCGGGAGCTAGCTGTGGTCCCCGTTCCGGCGGGGGGTCATGACCCACAGCTCGAGCAAATTCGCGAGATGCAGGCCAGGCTCGACGAGGGAGCAGGAACGCTTGAGCCAATCCGCCGGGACATCGGGCAGGAATGGGCGTGCCAACCTCCGGCCGGAGAAGCGCGTCATCTCCCCCAGGGCATCCAGCACCGCATCGCCGACGACGTCAGGGTAAGGCCGCCACTGGTTTCCAGTGGAGTCGGCCAGAACCTGGCTGCAGCGGCAATACTTCTCCTCGCGATGCCGGAGCCATCAACCACCGAGGGCGACGTATCCAGGGAGAGCTCAAGAATCTCCTGGAGGACGCCGCGGTCCGACGGGCCAAAAGCTCCGCCTCCCGAAGGCAGGGGTACCCCTCGGAACATCGCGTCGCGACTTCCCGATTCATGCGGGAAGCCTCGGTCCACACCGGGCGCACGCGCAACACAGCGCCTGTGGCCCCGGGTCGCCTCGGCAACGAGCACCATCACCGCAGCCGTCGGGCCCACCTCGACAAGAGGGTGCGCCGAGGCTACCACCCCAGGCGTGGGGGACGCTACGACAGCGGGGAGGATCGGAGTCCTTCGCCCGAACCACCCGGTCCATAGGCTTTCAGCCGCGCCATACGACGGGCGTCGTTCCCGACCCGGTTCCGAACCCCGACTACTATCACAAAGTACTCGGGGGAGACGAGACCGGAACTGTGGCTCGCGGACTATCGGTTGGCCTGCCAACTGGGTGGAACGGACGATGATAATCTCATCATCCGCAACCTCCCCCTGTTCCTCTCCGACACCGCTCGAGCCTGGCTGGAGCACCTGCCTCCGGGGCAGATCTCCAACTAGGACGACCTGGTCCAAGCCTTCGCCGGTAATTTCCAAGGCACGTACGTGCGCCCTGGAAACTCCTGGGATCTCCGAAGCTGTCGCCAGCAGCCGGGAGAGTCTCTCCGGGACTACATCCGGCGATTCTCGAAGCAGCGCACCGAGCTGCCCAACGTCACCGATTTGGATGTCATCGGCGCGTTCCTCGTCGGCACCACCTGCCGTGACCTGGTGAGCAAGCTGGGTCGCAAGACCCCCACCAGGGCGAGCGAGCTGATGGACATCGCCACCAAGTTCGCCTCTGGCCAGGAGGTGGTTGAGGCCATCTTCCGGAAGGACAAGCAGCCCCAGGGCCGCCCACCGGAAGATGTCCCCGAGGCGTCAACTCAGCGCGGCACCAAGAAGAAAGGCAAGAAGAAGTCGCAAGCGAAATGCGACGCCGCCGACGCGGACCTTGTCGCCGTCGTTGAGTACAAGAACCCTCGGAAACCTCCCGGAGGTGCCAACCTCTTCGACAAGATGCTCAAGGAGTCATGCCCCTATCATCAGGGGCCCGTCAAACACACCCTTGAGGAGTGTGCCATGCTTCGACGCCACTTCCACAAGGTCAGGCCACCCGCGGAGGGTGGCAAGGCCCTCGACGACGCTAAGAAGGAAGATCACAAGGCAGGAGAGTTCCCCGAGGTCCGCGACTGCTTCATGATCTATGGTGGGCAAGTGGCAAACGCCTTGGCTCGGCACCGCAAGCAAGAGCGTCGGGAGGTCTACTCGGTAAAGGTGGCGGCGCTAGTCTACCTAGACTGGTCCGACAAGCCCATCACCTTCGACCAGGCCGACCATCCCGACCATGTGCCGAGCCCGGGGAAATACCCGCTCGTTGTCGACCCCATCATCGGCAACATCAGGCTCACCAAGGTCCTCATGGACGGAGGCAGCTGCCTCAACATCATCTACGCCGAGACCCTCGGGCTCCTGCGGATCGATCTGTCCTCGGTCCGGACGGGCGCTGCGCCTTTCCACGGGATCATCCCCGGGAAGCGCGTCCAACCCCTCGGACAACTCGATCTTCCCGTCTGCTTTGGGACACCCTCCAACTTTCGAAGGGAGACCCTCACGTTCGAAGTGGTCGGGTTTCGAGGACACTACCACGCAGTGCTAGGGAGGCCACGCTATGCCAAGTTCATGGCCATCCCCAACTACACCTACCTCAAGCTCAAGATGTCGGGCCCCAACGGGGTCATCACCGTCGGGCCCACGTACCGACACGCGTACGAATGCGACGTGGAATGCGTGGAGTATGCCGAGGCCCTCGCCGAGTTCGAGGCCCTCATCGCCGACCTGGAGAACCTCTCTAGGGAGGCGCCAGACGTGAAGCGCCATGCCGGCAACTTCGAGCCAGCGGAGATGGTTAAGTTCATCCCTCTCGACCCTTGCAACGACGCCTCCAAGCAGATCCGGATCGGCTCCGAGCTCGACCCCAAATAGGAAGCAGTGCTCGTCGACTTTCTCCGCGCAAACGCCGACGTTTTCGCGTGGAGTCCCTCGGACATGCCCGGCATACCGAGGGAAGTCGCCGAGCATTCGCTGGATATCCGAGCTAGAGCCCGACCCGTGAAGCAGCCTCTGCGCCGATTCAACGAAGAAAAGCGTAGAGCCATAGGCGAGGAGATCCACAAGCTAATGGCGGCAGGGTTCATCAAAGAGGCGAAAAGCGTGAAGCTCAATCCCGAAAAGTGTGTCTTTGGGGTTCCCCGAGGCATGCTCTTGGGGTTCATCGTCTCCGAGCGGGGCATCGAGGCCAACCCGGAGAAGATCGCAGCCATCACCAGCATGGGGCCCATCAAGGACTTGAAAGGTGTACAGAGGGTCATGGGATGCCTCGCGGCTCTGAGCCGTTTCATCTCGCGCCTCGGCGAAAGAGGCCTGCCTATGTACCGCCTCTTAAGGAAGGTCGAGTGCTTCGCTTGGACCCCTGAGGCCGAGGAAGCCCTCGAAACCTGAAGGTGCTCCTCACGAACGCGCCCGTCTTGGTGCCCCCCGCTGCCAGAGAAGCCCTCTTGATCTACGTCGCCGCGACCACTCAGGTGGTTAGCGCCGCGATTGTGGTTGAGAGACGAGAAGAGGGGCATGCATTGCCCGTCCAGAGGTCAGTCTACTTCATCAGTGTGGTACTGTCCAAGACCAAGATCCGCTACCCACAAATTCAGAAGCTGCTGTACGCAGTGATCCTGACGTGGCGGAAGTTGCGACACTACTTCGAGTCTCATCCGGTAACTGTGGTGTCATCCTTCCCCCTGGGGGAGATCATCCAGTCCTGAGAGGCCTCGGGTAGAATTGCAAAGTGGGCGGTGGAGATCATGGGCGAGACGATCTCGTTCGCCCCCCGGAAGGCCATCAAGTCCCAGGTCTTGGCGGACTTCGTGGCTGAATGGGTCGACACCCAGCTCCCAACAGCTCTGATCCAACCGGAACTCTGGACCATGTTTTTCGACGGGTCGCTGATGAATACGGGGGCCGGCGCGGGCCTGCTCTTCATCTCGCCCCTCGGGAAGCACCTACGCTACGTGCTACGCCTCCACTTCCCGGCGTCCAACAACGTGGCTGAGTACGAGGCTCTGGTAAATGGGTTGCGAATCGCCATCGAGCTAGGGGTCCGACGCCTCGACGCTCGTGGTGACTCGCAGCTCGTCATCGACCAAGTCATGAAGAACTCCCACTGCCGCGACCCGAAGATGGAAGCCTACTGCGATGAGATTCGGCGCCTGGAAGACAAGTTCTACGGGCTCGAGCTCAACCACATCGCCCGACGCTACAACGAGACTGCAGACGAGCTGGCTAAAATAGCCTCGGGGCGAACAACGGTTCCCCTAGACGTATTCTCCCGAGACCTGCATCAACCCTCCGTCAAGACCGACGACACGCCCGAGCCCGAGAAGGCCTCGGCCCAGCCCGAGGCACCCTCGGCTCAGTCCGAGGTACCCTCGGCACAGTCCGAGGTACCCTCGGCTCAGCCCGAGGCACCCTCGGCTCGGCCCGAGGTACCCTCGCCCCCCGAGGGTGAGGCACTGCGCATCGAGGGGGAGCGGAGCGTGGTCACGCCTAATCGAAACTAGCAGACCCCGTACCTGCAATATCTCCACCGAGGAGAGCTACCCCTCGACCAAGCCGAACCTCGGCGGTTGGCACGGCGCGCCAAGTCGTTCGTCTTGCTGGGAGATGAGAAGGAGCTCTACCACCGCAGCCCCTCGGGCATCCTCCAGCGATGCATTTCCATCGCCGAAGGTCAGGAGCTCTTACAAGAGATACACTCAGGGCTTGCGGCCATCACGCAGCACCTCGAACCCTTGTTGGAAACGCCTTCCGACAAGGTTTCTACTGGTCGACGGCGGTGGCCGACGCCACTAGAATCGTCCGCACCTGCGAAGGGTGTCAGTTCTACGCGAGGCAGACCCACCTACCCGCTTAGGCTCTACAGACCATACCCATCACCTGGCCGTTTGCTGTGTGGGGTCTGGACCTCGTCGGCCCCTTGTAGAAGGCACCCGGGGGCTACACGCACCTGTTGGTCTCCATCGACAAATTCTCCAAGTGGATCGAGGTCCGACCCCTAAACAGCATCAGATCCGAACAGGCGGTGGCGTTCTTCACCAACATCATCCATCGCTTTGGGGTCCCGAACTCCATCATCACCGACAACGGCACCCAGTTCACCGGCAGAAAGTTCCTGGACTTCTGCGAGGATCACCACATCCGGGTGGACTGGGCCGCCGTGGCTCACCCCATGACAAATGGGCAGGTAGAACGTGCCAACGGCATGATTCTGCAAGGACTCAAGCCTCGGATCTGCAATGACCTCAACAAGTTCGGCAAGCGGTGGATGAAGGAACTCCCCTCGGTGGTCTAGAGTCTGAGGACAACGCCGAGCCGAGCCACGGGCTTCACACCGTTCTTTCTAGTCTATGGGGCTGAGGCCATCTTGCCCATAGACTTAGAATACGGTTCCCCAAGGACGAGGGCCTACACCGACCAAAGCAATCGAGCCAATCGAGAAGACTCACTGGACCAGCTGGAAGAGGCTCGGGACATGGCCTTACTACACTCGGCGCGGTACCAGCAGTCCCTGCAACGCTACCACGCCCGAGGGGTTCGGTCCCGAGACCTCCAGGTGGGCGACCTGGTGCTTCGGCTGCGACAAGACGCCCGAGGGCAGCACAAACTCACACCTCCCTGGGAAGGGCCGTTCGTCGTCGCCAAGGTTCTGAAGCCCGGAACATACAAGCTGGCCAACAGTCAAGGCGAGGTCTACAGCAACGCTTGGAACATCCAACAGCTACGTCGCTTCTACCCTTAAGATGCTTCCAAGTTATTCGTACACCCCGTTCACACACAAAGTCTGGTCGTCAAGGAAGGGTCAGCCTTGCCTCGGCAAAGCCCGACCCTCCCTCGGGGGCTAGAAGGGGGGAACCCCCTCTGCGTCGAAATTTTCCTCGAAAAAAGAAAAAAAATCTTTTCTGCCAGAATGCCTTTCGTGCTTTTCGACTACTTCGAAAGTGGATCCTGAAAACGACGGAGTACACGTAAGCAGCCAAGGCTGACCGAGCCGAGGGACTCCTATGCCTCCGGGATACGGATACCTCACTCATCACCTTCTGCGATAAGTAACTCGCGCTTGGATAAGTGATTCCGCGGACCGAACAAGTCTTCACGCTCGAAAGCTCCTCTGCCGGAACGATTTTTCGGGCCTTCTCGACTGCGTCGATGACAGAACCCTATGGACGAGTAAGAGCGCGCGTAAGCGGCAAGGCCGACCGAGCCGAGGGATTCCCACGCCTCCAGGATACGGATACCTCACTCATCACCTTCCGTGAAAAGCAACTCTCACCCGCACAAACAATTCTGTTACCGACAAATAAGTCTGGATACTCGAAACAAGAGGAAAAGAAATGCAGCTTTTCAACACGACGATGGTATGTTTGGGCCTCGGCGGCCGCAGAAAACATACACATACTACAAGATAATCCGATCCTGCAGGCTCGGATCTTGACAGTTGAAGGGAGCAGCAGCACCCTCGGCGTCAACTACACCTTCGGTGGGGTCTGACCTAGCCTTGGACGGCGACGCGGTTGGAGGATCTCTACTCTGAAGGGCGACATCAGCACCACACCCGGGCCATCGCCGCCAGGGTCTTCTCCAGGAATTCGGCTCGAGCAGGCGGCTCAGCCGGCCACCCCGAGGCCTCGGCCAACTGACCCCCGAAGACATCAGCCCGGCTTGTGGCCTCGGCAGCTCAACTCCGGCGTCGGTCCCGCCAGTGGACGACCCGGCCAGGCTCTAGCCGACCAAATCTTCTTTTCGAGCCAACTCTGCCTCTGTCCGTGCTGACACCGCTACCTCTAGCTTCGGCTCATCGAAGAGCGGCCGAGGGTTCCTTTAACTAAGCAGGAGAAGCCTCGGACAGCAAGGCCGACCGAGCCGAGGGACTCCTACGCCTCCAGGATACGGATACCTCACTCGTCACCTTTACACGAGGCGACTCACGCTCGGTGAAGCGGTTCAGATAGTCGACAATTGAGTCTTAGTGCTCGAAATGAGGAAAAAACACGGCTCCGCGCCGAAAATACATACATGTTCAGGCTCCGACAGCCGCAATGAACAAGACACCGGCACTCAAAGTGCCATTACAAACGGAACTCCGGTTCCACCTCCGTAGGTACGAACAACCCCGCACGATAGAGGAGCCTGCGGAGCAACAGAAGACCGACGAACGGCTTGCCGTCGCTCGCTCCAGCAGCGGCGGCGACGACGACTTCTGCTCCGGGGGGCCGAACAGTAGCAACGATGACCTCAGGGCGGATGCTGCTGCCATGAGGCCCTCACCCATGCCCTCACTCGAGAGGAAAGGACGGGCAAAAGGCCGTAGAGTTGGAGGTCAGTCCGTGGGCGGCACCGGCTAGCTCGTCGGCGGAGAAACCTCTTCCGGCTGCCGTGGCGGAAGGTGGCGCCGGGAGCGGCTCTGAAGCCACTCGGCTCAGAGAGCCAGGCACGCGGCAGCTGCCAACGCCACGAACGGCGAACGCCCTTCCCCCCGATCACTGAGGGAAGGAGCAGGCCGCCGCCCGCGCAGGGACCGACCCCAACTCGGCACACTCCCCTCCCCAGCACTGATGATGAACATCCTTGAAGCTGAGGGAGGGGCAGAGGCCACAGCCCAGTTCGCTTCTCCCCGCCATCAAGCTGGAGGTCACCATCTTGGGTGACCACCGGCGAGGGGATGCAGCCGGGCTGCCTGATGAAAATCCTTGAAGCCGAACGATGGCTGAAAGGTACCAACTTCCACGAAGTTGCGTTCCTCCGACGATAAGGCGGAAGGATTGCGGGCGTCCCCCATCCGGGGGCTCGGGAGGTGGAAAGACACGGTGCATAAGGGAGAGCGAAGACATGGTTGCCTCTCAAGGAGGTCACCCTCCTTTTAAAGGCGACTCTCCCTACTTGCGTCCCTAGCCGTCGTGGGCTGAGTCTTCTCCAACACGCTCCAAGGTCCTCCCCCTACGGCGCGGGGGCTGGGTCCCACGCGTCATACAAACTGGCCCAGGGCAGAAGAAGCCAAACCGCCGCGCGCGGTGCATGCAACCGCCCGGTGGTTACAAGCATTCCTCCACTTTCGCCCAGACCAGCGGGTGAAAGGGCGGACAGCCATGCAGGCGGAATGCAACCGCGCCAAGTGGGCGCACCCCTCCGACTTCCAACACACCCAGCATGGAGGCCCAGGCCCACACGTCATGCAACCGGCGCGCTGGTTGCTACGTGCGAGCAACTACACCGCCCCTCGCGCCACTACCGCGCCTCCTCGACTGCGGAACCAGTACCGCAACTCGAGGCAACCCTGCGTATGACCCAGCAGTGCCAGCCAGGCGCGGCGGTCAATACGGCCAAAAATGGGATGGCAGTAATGGCGGTGGTAGGCGGGCAGGAGCAGCGGTCACGTCGTCAGCCAAGCTTACGTCCCATCCAGGGGCAGCGAGAGAACCCTCTCTCACGGCGTGAAGACGGCGCGCCCGTGTTCCGTTCCTCGAACGGCTCGCACACGCGCAACGGCCACCTCGCGAACCACTCGCCCCGTCGCATTAACTCCGCGGCGGGACGGGCGACGCCTCAAGCAGGAGAAGCAAGCGACACTTCGCCTTCGCCATAATGACCGCGTCGAAAAAGGTACGCCGCGTCATTCGATTTCGTATCCTTTTCCTCTTTCTCTCTCTTACAACAGGGACCGGGAAAGGGGGATACCCCGAAAAGGATCCTTCTTCGTGAAGGAAACAGGCCCCGAGCCTCCCTACTGATCAAAGGTTCAAAGGCTGGCCCCTCGGAGGGGTTCAACGGCCGCCTCAGAGCGCTTGGGTTCTGCGCCCATTACTGGTCAGAGGTTCGATGGCCGGCCCCTCAGAAGGGTTCAACGGCCGCCTCAGGCCACTCGGGCTCCGCGCCCACTACTGATCAGGGGTTCGTAGGCTGGCCCTCGAAGGGTTCACAGTCGCCTCAGACACAGAGCGAGGGATGACCCTGGGTACGTTCGATACATAACCAAGACTCGGGCTACGCTCCCGAGGTACCCTAGGACATTTCTGAGACCAGCGGGAACGATCTTGTAACGGAATCCCATCAGAGGGAGGCATCGAGCCCTCGGACCCCGTCAAAAGGGGACCGGGTCCGGCAGATCACCCGCAGGTACTTTTGGAGCACGCCTCCGGGCCTCTAGCTGACCCCTAACAAATGGGGCACGGGCGTCCACTCGGATTACCCGCCAGCAGCTCACCGAAGACACCATGTTCGGCGCCCTCCGAGGGAAACATGACGCTTTCCCCCCCTCCTCCTTGCTGAAAGGCGACGCAGGGGCGTATGTAAAAAAGTCAAGTCTGTCCTTGACCATCCTCTCGCCCTGTGCAGAGGCTCAGGGGCTGCTCTCGCAAACCCGGCTCCGGCCAAACCGTTGACAGCGTCAACATACCAGCCCGAGAACTTGGGACCCGACCGTGCACCCGGGCTACGGCCAGCACGCATGAGGGAATAACTAGACCAGCCAAAGTGTTGCGAAACACACTAAGACCTCGAAGGAGTCAAACCACTCCTCCTTGGCCTCGGGGGCTACACCCGGCGGGTGCACTCGCGCGCACCCACCGGAACAAAATGCAACCAAAAAAGGCTGGTCCCCTTGCAAAAAAGTGCGGCAAAAGCCTCCAAGCGAGTATGAACACTCCCTTCGAGGCTCGGGGGCTACTGTCGGGGACCATAATTAGGGGTACCCTCAAGACTCTAAAATCTCAGCTGGTAACCCCCATCAGCACAAAGCTGCAAAGGCCTGATGGGTGCGATTAAGTCAAGGATCGGTCCATTCGAGGGACGCGATCACGCCTCGCCCGAGCCTAGCCTCAGGCAAGGGCAGCCGACCCCGGAGGATATACGTCTCGCCCGAGGACCCCCTCCAACAACGGACACACCTTCGGCTCGCCCGAGGCCCAGTCTTCACCAAGAAGCAACCTTGGCCAAATCGCCACACCAACCGACCAAATCGCAGGGGCATTTAATGCAAAGGTGGTCTGACACCTTTATCCTGACGCACGCCCTCCAGTCGACAGAGCCGAAGTGACCGCAGTCACTTCGCCGCTCCACTGACCGGTCTGACAAGAGGACAGCGCCGCCTGTGCCGCTCCGACTGCTGAGCCACTCGACAGAGTGAGGCTGACAGCAGCCAAGTCTGGCCTCAGGCGTCGTAAGAAACTCCGCTTCGCCCGACCCCAGGGCTCGGACTCGGGCTCAGCCCCAGAAGACGATGAACTCCGCTTCGCCCGACCCCAGGGCTCGGACTCGGGCTCAGCCCCGGAAGACGACGAACTCCGCTCCGCCCGACCCCAGGGCTCGGACTCGGGCTCAGCCCCGGAAGACGACGAACTCCGCTTCGCCCGACCCCAGGGCTCGGACTCGGGCTTAGCCCCGAAAGACGACGAACTCCGCTTCGCCCGACCCCAGGGCTCGGACTCGGGCTCAACCCCGGAAGACGACGAACTCTGCTTCGCCCGACCCCAGGGCTCGGACTTGGGCTCAGCCCCGGAAGACGACGAACTCCGCTTCGCCCGACCCCAGGGCTCGGACTCAGCCCTGGCCTCAGCCGACGGTCTCCGCCTTGTCCGACCTGGGGGCTCGGACTCGACCTCGACCTTGGAAGATAGACTCGACCTCGACCTCGGAGGAGCCTCCACCTCGCCCAACCTAGGGCACGGACCGACCACGTCAACAGGAAGCGCCATCATTACCCTACCCCGAGCTGACTCAGGCTACGGGGAACAAGACCGGCATCCCATCTGGCTCGCTCCACTATACGAGTAATGATGGTGCCCCGCATGTCCTGTGACGACGGCGGCTCTCAGCCCCCTTATGAAAGCAAGAGGACGTCAGCAAGGACTCGACAGCCCCGACAGCTATCCTTCCACCAGGCTCCAGCGCTCCTCCGACGGCCACGACACCACGCGAACTGGGTGCCAAAACCTCTCCGGCTGCCACGATGGCATGTACTTAGGGCGCTAGCTCTCCCCCGCTAGACACGTTAGCACACTGCTACACCCCTATTGTACACCTGGATCCTCTCCTTACGCCTATAAAAGGGAGGTCCAGGGCCCTCTTACAGAGGGTTGGCCGCGCGGGGAAGGACGGGACGGCGCTCGCGCAAGGCCGCTCGCTCCCTCCCGCGTGGACGCTTGTAACCCCCTACTGCAAGCGCACCTGACCTGGGCGTGGGGCTAACACGAAGGCCGCGGGTTCCACCTCCCACGCCTGTCTCCCTCCGGCTGCTTTTCCCCCCCTTCGCGTTCCGCCTCGCGCCGACCCATCTGGGCTGGGGCACGCGACGACAATTCACTCGTCGGTCCAGGGACCCCCGGGTTTCGAAACACCGACACTACTGGATACATGAATTCACTTCAGACAGAACTATGAGTTCACTTTAGAATGAACTCGAATTGGTTAATTTGCTTTTGTTTGTAGTTTTGCAATTACCTCGACTCAAAGCGGATCCGTAGTGACCTCTCCCACGCCATTTCAAAGATGTGGGTAGTATCGAAGGAGTTGAAGGAATTGGCAAGGGGTGAGATTATGGATGAGCAAAATACGGGCAAAGATGTCTCAGTGAACTTGGCAATGTGGCATGTGTATGAGCTTGCTAAGTCACTTGAGGAAGAAGCAGAGCGTTTGGAAGAGCTCGCCATCATTATCTGTGTATTTCTATAATGACCAATCTGAAGATGAAGATATGGGTGGTGGGGAATGGGCACCAGAAGATGTCAATTATGAAGAGATTCAGGGTCGTTAGAGAAAGTAGAGTAGTATGGATAATGTGTTATCTGTGTATGCTAGTGAACTTGTGTTATTTGTGTATGGTAGTTAACTTGTGTAACCTGGGGTGTAGTACTAGTGTAACATGTAGTATGTATGTGACTGAATGTGTCCTTGAATTTGGGTAGTCATTATGTATGTCAATGAACTTGTGAATTGTGTGTATGTGATTGAATCTCTGTCTGAAATTGATTATATCTTGTGTTTTAGTTGATTATATCTTGTGTTTCAGTTGCTTATATCTTGTGTTTAAGTCATACAAGGGGCTTGACTGAATCTGTGTTTGAAGTTGCTTTTGGAAGCCATTGCAAATCTGCAAATCAAAAATTTTGCGTCACTAATGAAGAGTTATGCATTCACTTCAGTCTACACAAGACAGACAACATGCGAATACTTCACAAGTTTTCTCCTCCACTCGATATTGGCACTTGCCTCAATCGCTCACAGGGACTTGGGGTCCTCCCCTCTCCTGCTCAGCTTGTAATCCCTACTGTAAGCACTTAGTGTGAGTAATATAAGCTTTATCCCCCCTCTGCTGGAAGTAGGGCATTTCGTAGCTCAAACTAGGATAAATCGCTTGTCTCAACTCGCATCATCATCTGGGTCCGGAGTACACGACGTTATTACACTAGTTGGTTAGGACCACGAGTCTAAACACCGACATCTAGTTTTGTTCACCTTATACCTTGCAAACAAATGAACTATTGGATAGTCGTGCTATTGCTCTACCTAGTTTTTTGGATTAATATTATATCTAAATTATGTTCATGTTCCATTATTATTGTTGGTTTAATTATTGTTCATGAGAAGATTATTGTGTTAATTGGAACATGGAGCACCCGAGAAAATAGTGCTACCACAACAGTGGAATGGGATGCCCTTGGCTGATTAATTAGAAAAGTTAGTGTGAGTTAATCCTTTCCCGAAAGGGGCAAGCAGTGTGTGTGGAGATGCCGGTATAGGGAGGTTCTTGGGTCAATCTGTCTGTGATAGCTTTTCGGGCGAGGGATTCCTATATCGCCCCTCCTGCCTGATTCTGTAGCGAGTTCTCTCATGCTAGTGGAACTTTGCAAAGGCCTTATAGTGTTACTCTGCCTTGCTTCCTCAGTAGAGGTGTATGGGGTCCGTACAACCCAATGGCAGATGGATAACACGTCTTATGGGTAAAGATGTGCAACCTCTATAGAGTGTAAACTGGAATATCAGTCATGCTCACGGTCAAGAGTGGCTTGGACCCTCACATGAGTAATTTGTGTAATTAAACTTAACATGTCATTTGCATTACATTGTGGGATTTATTATTAATTATGATCAAATATTTAATTGGGTTGGTATACACTTATAATTAGTAATTGCTAATAAAATTTTAACGAACTTATTAAAAACAATGCTTAGCCTTAATCACTTCCTTGGTAAGCCTTACACTTCATATGAGCCCCCATCGTAAGTGAGCTCATGCACATTATTTCTCACAACTTGTTGAGCGATGAACGTATGTGAGCTCACTCTTGCTAAACCCACACTAAGTCAAGAACAGGTACTGCTGGAGGAGCATGAACAGGTACTGCTGGAGGTTTAGGTCGTCGTCTTCTAGTCAACAATGGTTGCAGAGGATCGTTGTCGTCATACGATGTAGCTATTTTGTATAGAACTCCTATTATGTAATAAAGATGTGACATTAATTTCTATAACATGAGTCATCATATGTGTGAGACATGATCCTAGTACACGTTTGATTCGCGCCCGTGTTTGCCCTTAAATCTGGATGTGACACCTAGCTGCTAGATACATGTGCTCTGAACTGGTAAAGTGCTTAATGTAGTTCTGCATCAGGTGGCAAAAACATTCTCTTTTCTCAACATTTGGAAATACATCATTGTCAGAGACGAAATTCTCCGACCGGGTGGCAGAATGC
This sequence comes from Zea luxurians, assembly GCA_029449295.1. NCBI lineage: Eukaryota > Viridiplantae > Streptophyta > Magnoliopsida > Poales > Poaceae > Zea > Zea luxurians. Next base: position 19,354,641 of record JAOPSE010000011.1, read on the forward strand.
ACCCGCCCTAAATCCTAAGATGAGGAAGAGGCCTAAGCGTTTTGCCTATTGCTAGATGGACGATGAACACAAGAACACGCAATGGTTTAGAGTGGTTCGGGCCGCCAGAGAGTAATACCCTACTCCAATGTCTGCTGTATTGAGCTTGAGAGCTTGTATGAACTTGTGAGTTTGAGAGTCTAAGTGAGCGTGTGTTGTAACGTTGCGTGCCCTCCCTTTTATAGCTCAAGGGGCACGTACAAGGGTGCTGAGCCCCGACATGTGGACCCAAGAACATAATGGATGGAATATCCGGAGCAACTAATGCTAGTCCCCCTGTGCAATCTCCTTGCGCCCTGATATCCGCGATCTGCGCAGCATTGTCGTGCAGAGGAAGCTTGACTGGCAACGTACGAGAGATGATGCGCACAGTGCATGCGGCCGTATGGGCGTGCCGCCTACCAGCGGAATAGACAGGCATGCCGCCTGCCAGCGACATGGACAGGTCTCATTAAATGCTGAGGCGGCACACTGCATGCTAGTGGAATGGACAGGTCACCGCCTGACAGTAGAGTGGACAGGCCTCATTAAATGCCGAGGCGGCACATCGCATGTCAGGCGGCGCGCCTTATCCATAATAAATGCAGGGGCCACACAACCCGGAGGCCTTACGTCAGGCCCCGCCAGCTGGCTTACGTCATGCGCAGTAGGCCACGTAGCAGCATCGGGTCTCCGCCTGGGCGGGGAGCAGTAGCGTTATGCGGACAGGTCCGCACCAGGCTGGGCCTGGACATGTGTCGGCACCGGACCCCTACCTGAGCAAGGCCTGGGTATTCTTTATCCCAGAGTCCAGGGACCCATCCCGGGGGTCCAGGTCGCGCCCGTGGGGGTCCTGGTCCTTTCCCGGGGGTCCGGTTTACATGTACAGGGGTCTGGCACTTTCCCATGGGGGTCTGGACCCACTGCTGACATCTTGGAGTACATCGTCTTCTCTAGCCACGTGGCGACCCTGGAGCCGTCCATGTGGTGGTGTCAGGTGCTGTTCACCACGCGACTAGAGATAGCCGCGTGGGCACCACACCTTCATGCTGTAGTAAGGGGTACCCCTGTTTCAGGGTACCGACAGTGGCCCCCGGGCCCACCTCAGGGGAGGATGCGAGCCTGCAGGTGGGGCCAAAACTTGTACCTTGCATCAGCATGGCATGACCCCTACCTGGCGCGCCAAATGTCGGAGAGGAAATTCTCCGGCCGAGTGGCGAAATGCACCCGCCCTAAATCCTAAGATGAGGAAGGGGCCTAAGCGTTTTGCCTGTTGCTAGATGGACGATGAACACAAGAACACGTAATGGTTTAGAGTGGTTCGGGCCGCCGGAGCATAATACCCTACTCCACTGTGTGCTGTATTGAGCTTGAGAGCTTGTATGAACTTGTGAGTCTGAGAGTCTAAGTGAGTGTGTGTTGTAACGTTGCGTGCCCTCCCTTTTATAGCTCAAGGGGGGCACGTACAAGGGTGCTGAGCCCCGACATGTGGGCCCAAGAACATAATGGATGGAATACCCAGAGCAACTAATGCTAGTTCCCCTGTGCAATCTCCTTGCGCCCTGATATACGCGATCTGCGTAGCATTGTCGTGCAGAGGAAGCTTGCCTGGCAACGTACGAAAGATGATGAGCACAGTGCATGCAGCCGTATGGCGTGCCGCCTGCCAGCAGAATAGACAGGCATGCCGCCTGCCAGCGACATGGACATGTCTCATTAAATGCTGAGGCAGCACACTGCATGCCAGTGGAATGGACAGGTCGCCGCCTGACAGCAGAGTGGACAGGCCTCATTAAATGTCGAGGCGGCACATTGCATGTCAGGCGGCGCGCCTTATCCGCAATAAATGCAGGGGCCGCGCAACCCGGAGGCCTTACATCAGGCCTCACCAGCTGGCTTACGTCACGCGTAGTAGGCCACGTGGCAGCATCGGGTCTCCGCCTGGGCGGGGAGCAGTAGCATTATGCAGACAGGTCCGCACCAGGCTGGGCCTAGACACGTGTCGGCACTGGACCCCTGCCTGAGCAAGGCCTAGGTATTCTCTGTCCTAGAGTCTCGGGACCCGGCTGTGGGCGGCCCGGACCCCACACAGAAGGGTCCGGGACTCGTCTCGGGGGTCCAGGTCGTGCCCGTGGGGTCCCGGTCCTTTCCTGGGGGTCTGGTTTACATGTACATGGGTCTGACACTTTCCCATGGGGGTCCGGACCCACTTCTGACATCTTGGAGTACATCGTCTTCTCTGGCCACGTGGCGACCCTGGAGCTGTCCACGTGGTGGTGTCAGGTGTTGTTCACCACGCGACTAGAGATAGCCGCGTGGGCACCGCGCCTTCATGCTGTAGTAAGGGGTACCCCTGTTTCAGGGTACCGACAATCATGAACTGTTGTTGTCAAGCCTTTATAAGCATCAAAGCAAATGGCTAAGACATGAGGGTCTCCTATGGCCTTATGAAGTTGTTGCATGAACCAAATCCAACTATGTTTTGTCTCTCACTCAAAAAACCCAAATGCCACTGGAAACATCTAATTGTGGCCATCAGCACTTGTAGCTGAGTGGAGGTGACCATTCCAACAACCATTTAGAGCAGTGGAATCCACACTTAAGTAGGGCATGCAACCTACACGAAAACCTTGAAGACATGGGCCAAAAGCACAAAAGAGTATACTTGTCGGGTACCGTAATTAAGGGTACCCCCAATGCTCCTTAACCCGGCTGGAAAACATCTTCAGAACAAACCATACACGGCTGATGAAGCGCGGTTCAAGTCAAGGCCTCGTCTACCAAGGGACGCGACCTCATCCGAGCCTAGCCTCGAGCAAGGACAGTAGTCCCGAACGAATTCATGCCTCGCCCGAGGGTCCCCTCAGTCAGCAGACACACCTCTGTCTCGCCCAAGGCTAAGCTCGGGCGAAATTTGACGTGCAGCGACCTCGACCGAATCTCCTTACCAATCGATCGTATCGCATGCGCATTCAATGCGGGGATCGCCTGACACCTTATCCTGACACGCGCGCCTCAGTTGGCAAGGTCGATGTGACCGTAGTCACTTCGCCCCTTCACTGAACGTTCTGACAGGAGAACAACGCTATTCACCCCGTTCCAACTACTGTGCCAACCACCAGGGTAAAACTGACAATAGCAAGTCACGACCTCCCCTGAGTCCAGCCTCGGGCGCAATAGGGAGCTCCGCCTCGCCCGACCCTAGGCCTCGGCCTCAGGAGAAGTCTCCGCCTCACCCGACCTCGGCCTCGGACCTACTACGCTACAGGGGATACATCATTACCCTACCCCTAGCTAGCTGCCTCAGGCTATGAAGGAACAAGACTGGTGTCCCATCTGGGTTACTCCGGTAACAGGTAATGATGGTTCCCCGCGTGCGCCCATGATGTCGGTTGCTCTCAACCCCCTACGGAAGCAAGGAAACCTCAGCAGGATCCATGCCGCACCGCCAGATATGCTTCTATAGGACTCAAGGCACTTCTCCGACGGCCACGTTAGTACATGTACAGGGCTCAAGGTAATTCTCCGCCAGCCACATTAGCTCATAGCTACACCCCCATTGTACAGCTGGGCATCTCCTTGTATCTATAAAAGGGGATGTCTAGGGCCTTCCAAAGGGACGGGGGGACGGAACGTACGAATGTGCGACGTACGAACGGGCGAAGGCAGGCGAGCAGAGGCAGACAGAGTAGGAGAGACGCGGTAGAGGCAGACTCAGACAGCTCACCTCAAGGCCGAACCCTCTCTTTCTCTCTCTCTCTCTCTCGCTCTTGTTCTCTCGCAACGCTTGTAACCCCTACTACGAGCACCCCGGTGCAAGATAACATAAGCCTCATTTCCCTCTTGTGTTCCATCTTGCATCAACCCATCTAGGCAGGGAAACGCAGCGATAAATTCACTGGTCGGTTGACGGTCCTCGCGGGTCCGAAACACTGACAGTTGGCGCGCCAGGTAGGGGATTGCTGCATGTTGACAAACACTCTCCCGTTGAAGTTCCAGATGGGTAGCTTTCAGCAGCCTCTCCAGCCCGGGACGGTGCTCCGCTTCGGGAGTCTCGAGTTCATGTCCCGCGACGGCAGCTACGACATGGTACTCCTCCCCTCGCAGTACGACAACAACGACGGTCGTCGGCTCGCCCGGTGGAGGCGAACTCGACGACGACATCTCCCCGTGGCAGAAGAGGAACACCCGGGTTTGCCCCGCCACCCTCCTCACCGGAGGAGGAGGAGACGGGGCAACCGTGGCCAGGCAGGAGGCGGCACCTCGTCGGCTGTCGGACCAGAGCGAGTCGATGACACCGGCACCCCTGCGGGGGACATGTCGGGAGTCATCCTCGCACCTGAGACAACGGCGGGTGTCGCTTCCTAGCAACGTGCCAACCCCAAGCGAACTGATGACACCAGCACCCTCACGAAGGACTTGTTAGACATTAGCCTCGTACCCAAGATAACGGTGCAGTCCGTCCCTGCTTCGACTTCGCCACCGTCCATCAACCAAGAGGTACCATCCATTTTCACCCTGTTCCCTTTAGATTCAGCTTCGATCCACCAAGCGACCCCGCTTCGGTGAGTGCTTTCGCAAGGGCATATCCTGACCTTTCGAAGTACCATATGTGGTCAACTTGGGACCGACTGATGACCGTCTCAACCTCCGAGCCCGCGGGTTCCGAGGAAGAGGACGACCCCGATGTCAGTTGGGATTTCTCCGGACTCCGTGATCCCGGTGCCATGCATGAGTTCATGTCCGCATGTGACCACTGCCTCTCCGGCTGCTCTGATGATGGCCACAACCTTGACAACGAGGGTTGCGACCCAACTCGCGAGTGCTACCACATCGACCAGGAAGATCACGACGGAGAAAACCACCTCGGCATGCCAGGAAGTAACGGCGCCCTTGCACCTGCGTCTCGCGTTGAGATCCCACGGGAGCTAGCTTGGTCCAAGTCCCCGCGGGGGGTCAGGACACACAGCTTGAGCAACTCCGCGAGATGTAGGCCAAGCTCGACGAATAAGCAGGGCGGCTTGTGCAGCTCCGACAAAACATCGAGCAGGAATGGGCAGTCCGGACACTCGCCGGAGGAGCGCGTCATCGGGCCCGGGACGTCCAGCGCCGTATCATTGATGATGCCAGGGCAGGGCTGCCCCGGCCTTCAGCGAGGCCGGCCAGAACCTAGCCGCAGCGGCGATGCTACTTCGAACGATGCCAGAGCCGTCCACCACCGAAAGGCGACGTATCCAGGGCGAGCTCAAGGGCCTCCTGGAAGACATCGCTGTCCGACAAGCCGAGAGCTCTGCCTCCCGGAGGCGAGGAGACCCCTCGGAGCGTCGCGCAACTCCCTCCCGATGCATGCGGGAGGCCTTAGTCCACACCGAGCGCACACGGGACGGGACACCTGCAGCCCCGGATCACCTCGGCGACGAACAACACCGCCGCGACTGTCGAGCCCGACTCGAGGAAAGGGTGCGCCGAGGCTAGCACCCCAGGCGCGGAGGACGCTACGACAATGAGGAGGATCGGAGCCCCTCGCCTAAACCGCCAGGTCCACGAGTCTTCAGCCGGGCCATACGATGAGCGCCGTTCCTGGCCCGGTTCCGAGCCCCGACTACCATCACCAAGTACTCAGGGGAGACAAGGCCGGAGTTGTGGCTTGCGAACTACCGGCTGACATGCCAGTTGGGAGGGACGGACGACGACAACCTCATCATCCGCAACCTCCCCCTTTTCCTCTCCGACGCTGCCCGGGCCTGGCTGGAGCATCTGCCTCCTGCGTAGATCTTCGACTGGGACGACCTGGTCAAGGCTTTCGCTGGAAATTTTCAGGGTACGTATGTGCGCCCTGGGAACTCATGGGATCTCCGAAGCTGCCGCCAGCAGCCAGGGGAATCCCTGCGAGATTACATCCAGTGGTTTTCCAAGTAGCGCACCGAGTTGCCCAACATCACCGACTCGGACGTCATTGGGGCATTCCTTGCCAGCACCACATGCCGAGACCTAGTGAGCAAACTGGGACGCAAGCCTCCCACCAAGGCGAGCGAACTGATGGACATCACCACCAAATTCGCCTCTGGTCAGGAGGCGGTCGAAGCCATCTTCCGAAAGGATAAGCAGCCTCAGGGAAGACAGAAGGAAGACGCCCCCGAGGCATCCGCCCAGCGTGGCACGAAGAAGAAGGCCAAGAAGAAGGCGCAAGCAAAACACGACGCCGTTGACGCGAATCTCGTCGCTGCTGCCGAGCACAGGAACCCTCGGAAGCCTCCCGGAGGGGCCAACGCGTTCGACAAGATGCTCAAGGAGTCGTGACCCTATCACAGGGGTCCCATCAAGCACACCCTTGAAGAGTGCGACATGCTCCGGCGCTACTTCAACAAGGCTAGACCCTCGGCAGAAGGTGGCAAAGACCAAGGCAACAACAAGAAGGGGGGTGACATGGAAGAGGAGTTTCCGGAGGTCCACAACTGCTTCATGATCTACGGCGGACAGGTGGCGAACGCCTCGGCTCGGCACCGCAAGCAGGAGCGCCGGGAGGTCTGCTCGGTGAAGGTAGCGGCACCGGTCTACCTAGACTGGTCCGACAAGCCCATTACCTTCGACCAAGGCGACCACCCCGACTGCATACCGAGCCCAGGAAGGTATCCGCTTGTCGTCGACCCTGTCATCGGCAACGCTAGGCTCACCAAGGTCCTCATGGACGAAGGCAGCAGCCTCAACATCATCTATGCCGAGACCCTAGGGCTCCTGGGGGTCGATTTGTCCACGATCCGGGCCGGTGCAGCACCTTTTCACGGGATCGTACCCGGTAAGCGCGTCCAGCCCCTTGGGCAACTTGACTTGCCCGTCTGCTTCGGAACTCCCTCCAATTTCTGAAAGGAAACCCTCACCTTCGAGGTGGTTGGGTTCCAAGGGACCTACCACGTGATGTTGGGAAGACCGTGCTATGCCAAGTTCATGGTCGTCCCCAACTACACGTACCTCAAGCTCAAGATGTCGGGCCCCAATGGAACCATCACCGTCGGATCCTCATACCGCCACGCTTACGAGTGCGACATGGAATGCGTGGAGTACGCCGAGGCCCTCGCCGAGTCCGAAGCCCTCATCGCCGACCTGGATTGCCTCTCCAAAGAGGCGCCCGACGCGAAGTGGTGCGCCGGCAACTTCGAACCGGCTGAGGCAGTTAAGTCTGTCCCTCTCGACCCCAGCAACGACGCCGACAAGAAAGTCAGGATCAGCTCCGAGCTCGACCCCAAATAGGAAGCAGTGCTCGTCAACTTTCTCCGCGCAAACGATGAATTTTTTTGCGTGGAGTCCCTCGGACATGCCCGACATACCGAGGGATGTCGCCGAGCACTCACTGGACATCTGAGCCGGTGCCCGACCCGTGAAGCAGTCCCTGAGCCGTTTTGATGAAGAAAAGCGCAGGGCCATAGGCGAGGAGGTCCACAAGCTGATGGCTGCAGGGTTCATTAAAGAGGTATTCCATCCAGAATGGTTAGCTAACCCTGTGCTTGTAAAGAAAAAAAGTGGGAAATGGAGGATGTGCGTAGACTACACTGGTTTAAACAAAGCATGTCCAAAGGTTCCCTACCCTCTGCCTCGCATCGATCAAATCGTGGACTCCACTGCTGAGTGCGAAACCCTGTCTTTCCTTGACGCCTATTCGGGCTATCACCAAATCAAGATGAAAGAATCCGACCAGCTCGCGACTTCTTTCATCACACCCTTTGGCATGTATTGTTATACTACAATGCCATTTGGCTTGAGGAATGCAGGTGCCACCTACTAAAGGTGCATGAACCATGTGTTCGGAGAACACATCGGCAGAACGGTCGAGGCTTACGTTGATGACATTGTTGTCAAGACAAGGAAAGCCTCCGACCTCCTCTCCGACCTCGAAGCAACTTTCGGGTGCCTGCGTGCAAAGGGCGTAAAACTCAACCCCGAGAAGTGTGTCTTTGGAGTCCCTCGAGGCATGCTCCTAGGGTTCATCGTCTCCGAACGAGGCATCGAGGCCAACCCGGAGAAAATTGCGGCCATCACCAACATGGGACCCATCAAAGATTTAAAAGGAGTACAAAGGGTCATCTGATGCCTTGCGGCTCTAAGCCGCTTCATCTCGCGCCTCTGCGAGAAAGGATTGCCCTTGTACCGCCTCTTAAGGAAGGCCAAGCGCTTCACTTGGACCCCCGAGGCCGAAGAAGCCCTCGAAAATTTAAAGGCACTCCTTACTAACGCGCCCATCTTGGTGCCCCCCGCTGAGGGAGAAGCCCTCTTGGTCTACGTAGCCGCAACCACTCAGGTGGTCAGCGCCGTGATCGTAGTCAAGAGACAAGAAGAAGGGCATGCACTACTCATCCAGAGGTCGGTCTACTTCATCAGTGAGGTGCTATCCGAGACCAAGATCCACTACCCACAAATCCAGAAGCTACTGTACGCAGTAATTCTGACACGGCGAAAGTTGCGACACTACTTCGAGTCTCATCCGGTGACTGTGGTGTCATCCTTCCCCCTGGGAGAGATTATCCAGTGCGGCGTGCCGAGAGGCCTCGGGTAGGATAGCAAATGGGCAGTGGAACTCATGGGCGAAACACTTTCATTCGCTCCTCAGAAGGCCATAAAATCTCAAGTCTTGGAAGACTTTCTGGCTGAATGGGTCGACACCCAATTGCTGACAGCTCCAATACAGCCCGAACTTTGGACCATGTACTTCGATGGGTCGCTTATGAAAACAGGAGCAGGTGCTGGCTTGCTCTTCATCTCGCCCCTCGGGAAACATGTGCGCTACGTACTGTGCCTCCATTTTCCAGCGTCAAACAACGTGGCCGAGTACGAGGCCTTGGTTAATGGCCTATGCATCGTCGTCGAGCTAGAGGTTCGGTGCCTCGACGCTCGTGGCGACTCGCAACACGTCATTGACTAGGTCATGAAGAACTCCCACTGCCGCGATCGAAAAATGGAGGCCTATTGCGACGAAGTTCAGTGCTTGGAAGATAAGTTATATGGGCTGGAGCTCAACCATGTTGCTCGATGGTACAACGAGACTGCGGATGAGCTGGCGAAAATAGCCTCGGGGCGAATGACGGTTCCCCCGGATGTCTTCTCCAGGGATATATATCAACCATCCGTCAAACTCGACGACGCGCCCGAACCCGAGGAGACCTCGGCCAGCCCGAGGTACCCTCGACCGCCGAGGGTGAGGCGGTTGAGGGAGAACAGAACGGGGTTGTGCCAAACCAAAACTGGCAGACCCCATACCTGGAATATCTCCTCCGACGAGAGCTGCCCCTCGACAAGGCCGAAGCTCGACGACTGGCTCGGCGCGCCAAGTCGTTCGTTTTGCTGGGTGATGAAAAAGAGTTGTACCACCGCAGCCCCTCGGGCATCCTCCAACGATGCATATCTGTTGCCCAAGGACAGGAGCTGTTACAAGAAATACACTCAGGGGCTTGCGGTCACCATGCAGCACTTCGAGCCCTCGTGGGAAACGCTTTCCGACAAGGGTTCTACTGGCCGACCGCGGTGGCCGACGCCACTAGGATTGTACGCTCTTGCCAAGGGTGTCAATTCTACGCGAGACAGACGCACCTGCCCGCTCAAGCACTGCAGACGATACCTATCACTTGGTCGTTTGTCGTGTGGGGTCTGGACCTCGTCGGTCCCTTGCAGAAGGCACCCGGGGGCTTCACGCACCTGCTGGTCGCCATCGACAAATTCTCCAAGTGGATCGAAGTCCGACCTTTAACCAGCATTGGGTCCGAGCAAGCGGTGGCGTTCTTCACAAATATCATCCATCGCTTTATGGTCCCAAACTCAATCATCACCGACAATGGCACGCAGTTCACTGGGAAGAAGTTCCTAGACTTCTGTGAGGACCACCACATCCGTGTGGACTGGGCCTGAGAGCACCTAGAGGGGGGGTGAATAGGTGATCCTGTAAAACTTGAAACTTAATGCCACAAAAACTTGATTAGGAGTTAACACAATAATGCCAAGTGGCTAGAGAGGAGTCTTAGCAAAACACAATAACCACAAAGAGATCAACACAGAGATGGCACAGTGGTTTATCCCGTGGTTCGGCCAAGTCCAACGCTTGCCTACTCCACGTTGTGGCGTCCCAACGGACGAGGGTTGCAATCAAACCCTCTCAAGCGGTCCAAAGACCCACTTGAATACCACGGTGTTTTGCTTTGCTTTACTATATCCCGCTCGCGAGGAATCTCCACAACTTGGAGTCTCTCGCCCTTACAAAGATGTTCACAAAGAAGCACGGAATAAGGGAGGGATGAGCAACGCACACAAGACACAAAAATCACAGCAAATACGCACACACAAGACCCAGACTTGAGCTCAAAAGAATATCATGAGGTTCTCACTAGAACTGAGCTCAAATCACTAAGAATGTTGAACAAGTGCGCAAGAATGAAGTGTGAGTGATCAATAATGCTCAAAGGATGCTTGGTGTTCTCCTTCATGCGCCTAGGGGTCCCTTTTATAGCCCCAAGGCAGCTAGGAGCCATTGAGAGCATTCCAGGAAGGCAATTCTTGCCTTCAGTCGCCTGGCGCACCAGACAGTCCGGTGCACCACCGGACACTGTCCGGTGCGGATTTCTTTCCTTGTTTGGCGAAGCCGACCGTTGCAAATTCAGAGCCGTTGGCGCACCGGACACTGTCCGGTGCACACCGGACAGTCCGGTGCCCCCTTGTGACCGTTGGCTCGGCCACGCGTCACGCGCAGAATCCTCGGCCGACCGTTGGCCCGGCTGACCGTTGGCCCACCGGACAGTCCGGTGCCTCACCAGACAGTCCGGTGAATTATAGCCGTACGCCGTTAATCACTTCCCGAGAGCGACGACTTCGCCTGTGAACGGCTCACCGGACAGTCCGGTGCACCACCGGACAGTTGAGAGCACCTAGAGGGGGGGGGGGTGAATAGGTGATCCTGTAAAACTTGAAACTTAAGCCACAAAAACTTGGTTAAGTGTTAGCACAATAATCGCCAAGTGGCTAGAGAGGAGTCAAAACACAATAACCACAAGAGATCAATCACAGAGATGGCACAGTGGTTATCCCGTGGTTCGGCCAAGACCAACGCTTGCCTACTCCACGTTGTGGCGTCCCAACGGACGAGGGTTGCAATCAACCCCTCTCAAGTGGTCCAAAGACTCACTTGAATACCACGGTGTTTTGCTTACTTTACTATATCCCGTTTGCGAGGAATCTCCACACTTTGGAGCCTCTCGCCCTTACACTTGAAGTTCACAAAGAAGCACGGAGTAAGGGAGGGATAAGCAACACACTCAAGACAAGAAATCACAGCAACACCACGCACACAAGTCGCAACGAGAGCTCACAACACAACTCAATGAGTTCACCACTCAATTAGAGCTCTAATTGCTATCGCAAAGAATCAAAGGCGCGGAATCGATGTCTTAGTGCTTAGGAATCCTTAGAGGATGCTTGGTTATCTCCTCCATGCGCCTAGGGGTCCCTTTTATAGCCCCAAGGCAGCTAGGAGCCATTGAGAGCATTCCAGGAAGGCTGATCTTGCCTTCTGTCGCCTGGCGCACCGGACAGTCCGGTGCACACCAGACACTGTCCGGTGCCCGATTTCTTTCCTTCTACGGCGAAGCCGACCGTTGGTAGTCTTGGAGCCGTTGGCGCACCGGACATGTCCGGTGCACACCGGACAGTCCGGTGCTTCCTTCTAGCCGTTGGCTCGGCCACGTGTCCCACGCAGATCGCGCGGCCGACCATTGGCCCGGCCGACCGTTGGCTCACCGGACAGTCCGGTGCACACCGGATAGTCCGGTGAATTATAGCCGTACGTCGCCGGTGAATTCCCGAGAGCGGCCAGTTCGCTCGAGCCAGCCTGGCGCACCGGACACTGTCCGGTGCACCACCGGACACTGTCCGGTGAGCCACCGGACTGAGCAGAGTCTTGGCTGCTCGAGCCAAGACATTTCCAGTTGATCTTTTCCTGTTTCCAGCACTTAGACACAATACATTAGTCTCTAAAACAATGTACTAAGTCTGAGAAACATACCTTTATCCTTGATTTGTACTTTGTCCACCATTTTACAATTAGGCACTTGTGTTGGACACTAAATCACCAAAATACTTAGAAATGGCCCAAGGGCACATTTCCCTTTCAATCTCCCCCTTTTTGGTGATTTATGCCAACACAATATAAAGCAAGTAGAACAAATACAAAATCAATTCAAATAATAACTCAAATTGTTTTGATTCAAATTTGACATATATGGATCACTCTTTGCCACCACTTGGTTTGTTTTTGCAAATCAAACTCAAATTTCTATCTCTAAGTCAAACACACATGTTAAAACATAAAGAGAGTCATTACAAGAGAAATTGATTCAAGATTTCAAAAACTCCCCTTTTTCCCATAATCAACACTTCTCCCCACAAGAAGCAAACTTTTGACAAGAGAGACAATAAAAGAGTTTTGACAAAACCAAAAGCTCTAATATACTATTTTCAAAATTTCTCAAGTGGTAGCTGATCCATTTATCGCTTTGGCCTTTACTTTCTCCCCCTTTGGCATCAAGCACCAAAACGGGATTAATCTTGGCCCCAGAACCCCATTGCCTCACCAAAATCTTCAATAAGAATACAAAGGCAATAAGAGTACATGAGATGAACTTGGAATAAGTTACCCTCTCATCGGAGTGCAGTGGAAGTCTTTCATGGTCCAAGTCCACCTTTTCCCTTTCAAACCTCCTTTGAGACTAAAACAAGCAAACTCAAGCACATGGTTAGTCTCAAAGGGTCAAGTTGTAGCACAGCTCCCCCTAAATATGTGCATCACTTGCAAAAAGGACTTGTGAGGTCCGGGGAGTGTTTGTACAACTTGAGCACCATAAGTAAGCAACGAAATGCATAAGGAACATGATCAAAGGCATAAATACATGTATGCTATGAATCAATCCAAGTTTCGCGAATCTAGGACATTTAGCTCACTACACAGCCTACAAAAGGTCTTTTCATCTAAAGGCTTAGTGAAGATATCGGCTAGCTGGTTCTCGGTGCTAACATGAAACACTTCGATATCTCCCTTTTGCTGGTGGTCTCTCAAAAAGTGATGCCGGATGTCAATGTGCTTTGTGCGGCTGTGCTCAACAGGATTTTCTGCTATTCGGATAGCACTCTCATTGTCACATAGGAGTGGGACTTTGCTCAGATTGTAGCCAAAGTCCCGGAGGGTTTGCCTCATCCAAAGTAGTTGCGCGCAACACTGTCCTGCGGCAACGTACTCGGCCTCAGCGGTGGATAGGGCAACGGAAGTTTGTTTCTTAGAGTTCCACGACACCAGGGACCTTCCTAAGAATTGGCACGTCCCCGATGTACTCTTCCTATCGACCTTACATCCAGCATAGTCGGAATCTGAATATCCAATCAAGTCAAAGTTAGACCCCTTTGGATACCAGATCCCGAAGCAAGGCGTAGCGACTAAATATCTAAGAATTCGCTTCACAGCCACTAAGTGACACTCCTTAGGATCAGATTGAAATCTAGCACACATGCATACGCTAAGCATAATATCCGGTCTACTAGCACATAAATAAAGCAAAGAACCTATCATGGACCGGTATGCCTTTTGATCAACGGACTTACCACCTTTGTTGAGGTCGGTGTGTCCGTCGGTTCCCATCGGCGTCTTGGCAGGCTTGGCGTCCTTCATCCCAAACCGCTTTAGCAAGTCTTGCGTGTACTTTGTTTGGGAGATGAAAGTGCCGTCCTTGAGTTGCTTCACTTGGAACCCAAGGAAGTAGTTCAACTCGCCCATCATCGACATCTCGAATTTCTGCGTCATCACCCTGCTAAACTCTTCACAAGACTTTTGGTTAGTAGAACCAAAAATTATGTCATCGACATAAATTTGGCACACAAAAAGATCACCATCGCAAGTCTTAGTGAAAAGAGTTGGATCGGCTTTCCCAACCTTGAAAGCATTAGCAATTAAAAAGTCTCTAAGGCATTCATACCATGCTCTTGGGGCTTGCTTAAGTCCATAGAGCGCCTTAGAGAGCTTACACACGTGGTCGGGGTACCGTTCATCCTCGAAGCCAGGGGGTTGCTCCACGTACACCTCCTCCTTGATCGGCCCGTTGAGGAAAGCGCTCTTCACATCCATTTGGTACAACCTGAAAGAATGGTGAGCGGCATATGCTAGCAAAATACGAATTGATTCCAGCCTAGCCACAGGAGCGAAAGTCTCCTCAAAGTCCAAATCTGCGACTTGGGCATAACCTTTTGCCACAAGTCGAGCCTTGTTCCTTGTCACCACCCCGTGCTCATCCTGTTTGTTGCAGAACACCCACTTGGTTCCCACAACATTTTGCTTGGGGCGAGGCACCAGTGTCCAAACTTCATTGCGCTTGAAGTTGTTGAGTTCCTCCTGCATGGCCAACACCCAGTCTGGATCCAACAAGGCCTCTTCTACCCTGAAAGGCTCAATAGTTACTCCCTTGCTAATATCACCCAAAATTTGGTCGACGGGATGATCCCTTTGGATCGTCGCTCGAACTTGGGTTGGAGGTGCCTGAGGTGCTTCTCCCTCTTCAATTTGAACATCCTGCGCTCCCCTTGATCATGCGCCTCCACTTGAGGTACCTGTTCGTCATCTTGGGTTGGGGGATGCACCATAGTTGAGGAAGACGGTTGATCTTGCTCCAATTGTTCCTGAGGCCGTACATCTCCAATCGCCATGGTACGTATCGCGGCCGTTGGAACGTCTTCTTCATCTACATCATCAAGATCAACAACTTGCTCTCTTGGAGAGCCATTAGTCTCATCAAATACAACGTCGCTAGAGACTTCAACCAAACCCGATGATTTGTTGAAGACCCTATACGCCTTTGTATTTGAATCATAACCTAATAAAAACCCTTCTACAGCTTTGGGAGCTAATTTAGAGGTTCTACCTTTCTTCACAAGAATATAACACTTGCTCCCAAATACACGAAAATAAGACACATTGGGTTTGTTACCAGTTAGCAGCTCGTATGAAGTCTTCTTGAGGAGGCGGTGAAGATAGACCCTGTTGATGGCGTGGCAAGCCGTGTTCATGGCTTCCGACCAAAAACGCTCGGGGGTCTTGAACTCTCCAAGCATAGTCCTCGCCATATCGATGAGCGTCCTGTTCTTCCTCTCTACCACACCATTTTGCTGAGGTGTGTAGGGAGCGGAGAACTCGTGCTTGATCCCCTCCTCCTCAAGGAACTCCTCCACTTGAAGATTCTTGAATTCGGACCCGTTGTCGCTCCTTATCTTCTTCACTTTGAGCTCAAACTCATTTTGAGCTCTCCTGAGGAAGCGCTTGAGGGTCCCTTGGGTCTCAGATTTATCCTGCAAAAAGAATACCCAAGTGAAGCGGGAAAAATCATCAACTATAATAAGACCATACTTACTTCCTCCTATACTCAGATAGGCGACGGGTCCGAAGAGGTCCATATGAAGCATCTCCAAGGGTCTTGATGTTGTCATCACATTTTTGGTGTGATGAGAGCCTCCCACCTGTTTCCCTGCTTGACAAGCTGCACAAGGTCTATCTTTTTCGAAATGTACATTAGTTAGACCTATCACATGTTCTCCCTTTAGAAGCTTGTGGAGGTTCTTCATCCCCACATGTGCTAAGCGGCGATGCCACAACCAGCCCATGCAAGTCTTAGCCATTAAGCATGCATCTAGACCGGCCTCTTCTTTTGCAAAATCAACCAAATAAAGTTTGCCGTCTAGTACACCCTTAAAAGCTAGTGAACCATCACATCTTCTAAAGACAGACACATCTACATTTGTAAATAGACAATTATATCCCATTTTGCATAATTGACTAACAGATAACAAATTATATCCAAGCGACTCAACTAAAAACACATTAGAAATAGAGTGCTCAGATGAAATAGCAATTTTACCTAACCCTTTTACCTTGCCTTGGTTCCCATCACCGAATATTATTGAATCTTGGGAATCCTTGTTCTTGACGTAGGAAGAGAACATCCTCTTTTCCCCCGTCATGTGGTTTGTGCATCCGCTGTCGATAATCCAGCTTGAACCCCCGGATGCATAAACCTGCAAGGCAAATTTAGGCTTGGGTCTTAGGTACCCAACTCTTGTTGGGTCCTACAAGGTTAGTCACAATTGTCTTAGGGACCCAAATGCAAGTTTTATCACCCTTGTATTTTGCCCCTAATTTCCTAACAACTATCTTCCTATCCTTTCTACAAATAGCAAAGGAAGCATTTAAAGCATGATAAATTATAGAGGGTCCATTCATAACTTTCCTAGGAACATGAACAATATTCTTTCTAGGCACATGATGAATATTTTTCCTAGGCATATCTCTACCATGCATATAGGAAGAACTGGAAGCAAACATAGAATAAGAATCATAGGCATGTGAATCAAAAGCGTTACAACTCCTATGAGACTGTCTTCTATCATTGTACATAAAAGCATGGTTCTTTTTAGTACTACTTGCCATAGGGGCCTTCCCTTTCTCCTTGGCGGAGATGGGAGCCTTATGGCTTGTTAAGTTCTTGGCTTCCCTCTTGAAGCCAAGCCCATCCTTAATTGAGGGGTGTTTACCAACCGTGTAGGCATCCCTAGCAAATTTTAGTTTATCAAAATCACTTTTGCTAGCCTTAAGTTGGGCATTAAGACTAGCCATTTCATCATTTAACTTTGCAATAGAAGCTATGTGTTCACTACAAGCATCAATATCAAAATCTTTACATCTATTGCAAATAACAACATTTTCTACACAAGTTGTTGATTTACTAGCTATTTCTAACTTAGCATTCAAATCATCATTAATGCTCCTTAAGCTAGAAATTGTCTCATGGCAAGAAGATAATTCACAAGAAAGCATTTCATTTCTTTTAACTTCTAAAGCATGAGATTTTTGTGCTTCTACAAATTTGTCATGTTCTTCATACAACAAATCCTCTTGTTTTTCTAAAAGACTATTCTTATCATTCAAGGCATCAATCAATTCATTAATTTTATCTACCTTGGTTCTATCTAGGCCCTTAAATAAACATGAATAATCTATTTCATCCTCATCACTAGATTCGTCCTCACTTGAAGAAGCATAAGTAGAGTTTCGAGTACATACCTTCTTTTCCCTTGCCATAAGGCATGTGTGACGCTCGTTGGGGAAGAGGGATGACTTGTTGAAGGCGGTGGCGGCGAGTCCTTCATTATCGGAGTCAGAGGAGGAGCAATCCGAATCCCACTCCTTTCCTAGATGTGCCTCGCCCTTGGCCTTCTTGTAATTTTTCTTCTTTTCCCTCTTGCTCTCGTGTTCCTGGTCACTTTCATTATCGGGACAGTTAGCAATAAAATGACCAATCTTACCGCATTTGAAGCATGAGCGCTTCCCCTTGGCTTTGGTCTTGCTTGGCTGTCCCTTGCGATCCTTAAGCACCGTCTTGAAGCGCTTGATGATGAGGGCCATTTCTTCATCATTTAGCCCTGCCGCATCAACTTGCGCCACCTTGCTAGGTAACGCCTCCTTGCTTCTTGTTGCCTTGAGAGCAACGGGTTGAGGCTCATTGATTGGACCATTCAGTGCGTCGTCCACGTACCTCGCCTCCTTGATCATCATTCGCTCGCTTACGAATTTTCCAAGGACTTCTTCGGGCGACATTTTGGTGTACCTGGGATTCTCACGAATATTATTCACCAAATGAGGATCAAGAACGGTAAAGGACCTTAGCATCAGTCGGACGACGTCGTGGTCCGTCCATCGCGTGCTTCCGTAGCTCCTTATTTTGTTGATAAGGGTCTTGAGCCGGTTGTATGTTTGGGTTGGCTCCTCGCCCCTTATCATCGCGAATCTTCCAAGCTCACCCTCCACCAACTCCATCTTGGTGAGCAAGGTGACGTCGTTCCCCTCATGAGAAATCTTGAGGGTGTTCCAGATCTGCTTGGCATTGTCCAAGCCGCTCACTTTATGGTACTCGTCCCTGCACAAGGAGGCTAACAACACAGTAGTGGCTTGTGCATTTCTATGAATTTGTTCATTAATGAAAATAGGACTATCCGAGCTATCGAACTTCATTCCACTTTCCACAATCTCCCATATGCTCGGATGGAGAGAGAACAGGTGACTACGCATTTTGTGGCTCCAAAATCCGTAGTCCTCTCCATCAAAGTGAGGAGGTTTGCCAAGTGGAATGGAGAGCAAATGAGTATTTGTACTTTGCGGAATACGAGAGTAGTCAAAAGAAAAGTTCGAATTAACCGGTTTCCTTCTCTCGTAGTCGTTGTGATCGTCGTCCTTTTGGGAAGAAGATGACTCGTCGCTGTCGTCGTAGTAGACAATCTCCTTGATGCGCCTTGTCTTCTTCTTCTTCCCATCTTTCCGTCTATGGCCCGAGCCTGAGTCGGTAGGCTTGTCATCCTTCGGCTCGTTGACGAAAGATTCCTTCTCTTTATCGTTGATCACGATACCCTTCCCCTTAGGATCCATCTCTTCGGGCGGTTAGTCCCTTTGTGAAGAGAACAGCTCCGATACCAATTGAGAGCACCTAGAGGGGGGGTGAATAGGTGATCCTGTAAAACTTGAAACTTAAGCCACAAAAACTTGGTTAAGTGTTAGCACAATAATCGCCAAGTGGCTAGAGAGGAGTCAAAACACAATAACCATAAGAGATCAATCACAGAGATGGCACAGTGGTTATCCCATGGTTCGGCCAAGACCAACGCTTGCCTACTCCACGTTGTGGCGTCCCAACGGACGAGGGTTGCAATCAACCCCTCTCAAGTGGTCCAAAGACTCACTTGAATACCACGGTGTTTTGCTTACTTTACTATATCCCGTTTGCGAGGAATCTCCACACTTTGGAGCCTCTCGCCCTTACACTTGAAGTTCACAAAGAAGCACGGAGTAAGGGAGGGATAAGCAACACACTCAAGACAAGAAATCACAGCAACACCACGCACACAAGTCGCAACGAGAGCTCACAACACAACTCAATGAGTTCACCACTCAACTAGAGCTCTAATTGCTATCGCAAAGAATCAAAGGCGCGGAATCGATGTCTTAGTGCTTAGGAATGCTTAGAGGATGCTTGGTTATCTCCTCCATGCGCCTAGGGGTCCCTTTTATAGCCCCAAGGCAGCTAGGAGCCGTTGAGAGCATTCCAGGAAGGCTGATCTTGCCTTCTGTCGCCTGGCGCACCGGACAGTCCGGTGCACACCGGACACTGTCCGGTGCCCGATTTCTTTCTTTCTACGACGAAGCCGACCGTTGGTAGTCTTGGAGCCGTTGGCGCACCGGACATGTCTGGTGCACACCGGACAGTCCGGTGCCTCCTTCTAGCCGTTGGCTCGGCCACGTGTGCCGCGCAGATCGCGCGACCGACCGTTGGCCCGACCGACCGTTGGCTCACCGGACAGTCCGGTGCACACTTAGACACAATACATTAGTTCTCAATACAATGTACTAAGTCTAAAAACATACCTTTAGACTTGATTTGCACTTTGTCCATCAATTGGCATAGATTTTCACTTAAACACTTGTGTTGGCACTCAATCACCAAAATACTTAGAAATGGCCCAAGGGCACATTTCCCTTTCAGGGCCGCCGTAGCGCACCCAATGACAAATGGGCAGGTGGAACGCGCCAACGGTATGATTTTGCAGGGACTAAAACCGAGGATCTACAACGACCTCAACAAGTTTGGCAAGCGGTGGATAAAAGAACTACCCTCGGTGGTTTGGAGTCTGAGGACGACGCCGAGCTGGGCCACGGGCTTCTCACCATTTTTCCTAGTCTATGGGGCCGAGACCATCTTACCCACGGACTTAGAATACGGTTCCTCGAGGACAAAGGCTTACAACGACCAAAGCAACCAGACCAGCCGAGTGTAACACCATAAAAGCCATCAATTAAAAATAATGAATTTAATTATTATATTAATTAGGGTAATAATATTTTTTAAGTGTTTAACTATTTATTTGCATTTTGAATCAATTTTCTTTGTATGCGCTTGATTGATTATCGGATGTTTTTTTATCAATTCTTTTTAAAGAAAAACCTAGTAATTAATATAATAATTAAATAATATAATAGTTATTAGTCTAAAACAAGTATTTTATTTATAAATAGTTTTGATGAATTTTTAGGAATTTTCGAGCTCTTTAAAAATACATTTCGGAATTAGAAAAAAAAGAAAAAAACTAAACACTCAAACCGGCCCACTAGGGCCCATCCCAAACCCTAGCACCCACGCGCGCGCCTGCTAGCAGCCAAGCCGCCGCTGCCTCCCTGCTACTCTCTCCCTCTCCCCTAACTCTCTCTCTCCACTAACTCTCCCTCCTCTCTCTCACTTCTCTCTCCCTGTAGCCGCCGCTGCCCAGGCCGCGACCCCGTGCAGCGCTCGCTCCTGCACTGACGCGCGCACCTAGGTGGAGCCGCGCGCCACGCGCCCCAGCACCTCGCAAGCGGACGCCCGTGGCCCCTGCGCCTGCGCCCACTCTATAGCGCCCCTGCACCCGCACGCCAGGGAGCCCGACGGCCGAGCCCAGCCCCGGACCAGACCCCGACCAAGCCGCGATCATGAACAGACCCGCGTGTCCGTTCGCCCGCTACGTTAAGGATCATCAGTGCTTCCGTTTCTTCCTCCCTCGTTATTCTCTGGCAACTGACGCATCGATGGCCATTGAAGACGCCGACCGTTCTCTCTCCCTGGCCAACACCTCCTCTGCTCTCGTCTCTCTATAAATCTCTCGCTCAGACCCTGTGGAGCTAGTGCCTGGCCACCCAAACCTCTCCACGCGCTCTCTACTCTCTCTCTCTCCGTGAAACTAGCCGCCGTAGCTTCGCTCGCCATCGCCAGAACACTGCTCACCGGAGTTCGCCGGAGTTGCTTGCCATCAAGGATTGCCGGTGTCCTCGACGTCGTGCTCGCGTCGACTCCCCTGCTTCTGCTCGCCGAACTCCCGCCAACCCCTCCCTGCTCACCCATCGTTCTACGCAAAGAAAACAGAGAAAGGTAGAAGATAAACACGATTATTTTAGCTAACCCTGTTTCTGTATAAAAGTTATTTAGACAACTTTTTCCTCCAAAATAAAGTGAAAATAAGCCCCTGTGATTTTATGTGCTATCACGATCTAATTTCTGTATCGTTACGTAATTTTAGTCGTATAATTCCTTTTAGTGTGAAGATCAGGTGTACACCGAACAATTAATTACATATGTATGTGATGGTCTATTCTAATTAGTGTATGCTGTCTTTCGCCTGAGTATATTTTAAATTGATTATGATGGTTGACATTTATTTAAATATAATTTGCTAGAGCGAAGAATTTTGAATAGAGCAGACTGTATTTTTTTAAATAATACTAGATGAATAATTCTACGGTTATCTATGCTCGGGATGAACTGTAGATTTTTGGTCAAATTGTATGTGTCCGTATGTGCAATTATAGAGAAATTGCTTCTTCAATAAGTCGTGCTAGCGGCTCGATTAGTATTAAATAATATAGCTGCTATGACCACTGTAAACTAAATAGTAGAGATTATATTGGTAGGTTAATTTGGTTCTCCTAAATATCAAAGTAATGTGACTTTTTAAATACTATTATAACGTCTACTATAATTTTCTTTTAGAAAGAAATAATAAAATATACTCCACGTACTATCCAGTAGACATTATTGATTAGCTGATTAAACTAAATCCATAGAGTTTTGGTTTAGCGCTATATCGATATTAATGAATTTATATAGTACACACTTCCATAGTCAAATTTGTCACATAGGTCTCTCTAGTAAATTATGCGAACAAAATAAATAATATGTCATAGCAAATGAGATAATCGTTGATGTGTTTTATTTTATATTATAGTTACAAATTAAGTTTTCTTTTTGGGAATGTTTTTCTTTTACAAGTATATTTTGTAAAGCGTATGTTTCATTGTTTGTTGAATGGTGTATGTTTATTTATTTGGTGTATGCTTTCTTTTTGTATGACGATGTGTAACGTTATTAGAAGCTGACGGTGTGGTAGACGAACCAAATTTGTTCGAAGACGATCTGCAGGACGTATTTGAGCAAGGCAAGTGGATTCTCCCTCTGCATATTCTTTTTGTACCCACTCATTGCATATAATAATGTTTACTTTTTGATATATTGCATAATTTGATGGGTTTTACCTAATTAAGGATTTCCTAGATTTACCAACTGTATTCCTTGTTTAACCTGGGGAAATAATTAAGCTTTGCAAGATTTATGCTACCGCTCAACTTAATGATTTTTAATGTCACTCATCAATTGGTATTAATGTTCCAAAAATTTAATTGGCAATTATGGCATTAACCCGATGGTTAAAAACAACATTATTACATATTAATTGGAACATGGAGTGACCACCCAGGATAACATTGCAACCACGAGTGCTATCATGGCTCTGGCTTTGGTAATTAGCTTTATATGCTTAGTGCCTGGCAACCTTACCTGAAATATGGGCAAGAGGGGGAGCGGTAGGTGCTGGCAGCCCACGTTAACATGGGGACGTATTCTTGGCTAAGGTACCTCTCCCAGGGGGCCACCACCATCGTCTTTAGAAACGTTAGCGAGTTGCTTTGTATTAAGTGTATTTTGTGAAAGCCTCGTAATGGATTCCTAGCCATTCACCTCGGCAGTGTTTAAGGGTCCGATCAACCCAGGCTAGATGGGATACATGGCTTGTGGGTAAAGTTGTACCACCTCTGCAGAGTGTAAAACTGATATATCAGCCGTGCTCCCGGTTATGAGCGACCTGGACTCCTCACATGATAATTGAACTTGAAGATGAAATTAAATTGAGATCCGATGATCTGCCAATAATTTGCTTAAGTGGTTTCACTTAAGTGTTTTTGTTATATTCATATTCCTTTGTTTAAATGGGATATTTGGGATTCACACTTATTAGTAAGACAGGTGTTGTTAATAAAATATTGACCAACTAAAATGTTTACTGCTCAACCTTAGCCTCACCTTGTTATACCTGCATTAATTTTTCCCCCACTTGCTGAGCCCTGACCATAAGTGAGCTCACCCTTGCTAATATTTTGATCAGAGGGTGATGCTGGAGACTTTGATGGAGATTTTATCGACGACGAATTCTAAGTCTAACGATGCGCCGGTCATCTTCCTGTGGGAGATTGCCCCTGTTATTTATTTCCGCTTTACTTTGATGTGATACTTGTTAAAGATACAATGATGCAGATGATGTAATAAAGTATTATACTCTCTCTTTACGCCTTTATTGCATTGTCTTTTGATATATTGCACTTGTGACGTCAACATATGTGTGGAAATGGATCCTGGCACACATATGGTATGTGCTCGGTTCTACCCCCTGGAACCGGGTGTGACACCAAGAGGATACATTGGACCAGCTGGAAGAGGCTCGGAACGTGGCCTTACTACACTCGGCGCGGTATCAGCAGTCTCTACGACGCTACCACGCCCGAAGGGTTCGGCCCTGAGACTTCCAGGTGGGAGACTTGGTACTTCGGCTGCGACAAGACGCCCGAGGGCGCCACAAGCTTACTCCTCCCTGGGAAGGGCCGTTCATCATCGCCAAGATTTTGAAGCCCGGGACATACAAGCTGGCCAACGATCAAGGCGAGGTCTACAACAACGCTTGGAACATCGAACAACTACGTCGCTTTTATCCTTAAAATATTTCAAGTCGTTCATGTATCTCGCTTTCTTTACATGCATAAATAAAGTCTAACCATCAAGGAAGGATCAGCCTTGCCTCGGCAAAGCCCGACCCTCCCTCGAGGGCTAGAAGGGGGGAACTCCCTCTGCGTCAAAATTTTACTTGAAAAAGTTTTCTACCAGAACGACTTTCGTGCTTTTCGACTCATATCAATAACAGAATCCTAAAAACGACGAGAGGAACCTTAAACGGCAAGTTCGACCGAGCCGAGGGACTCCTACGCCTCTGGGATACGGATACCTCACTCATCACCTTCCACGAAAAGTAACTCACGCTCGGTTAAGTGGTTCTGCTACCGACAAACAAGTCCTAACGCACGAAACGAGAGGAAAGAAAATGACTTTCGTGCTTTTCGACTCATATTGATAACAGAATCCTAAAAACGATGAGAGGAACCTTAAACGGCAAGGTCGACCGAGCCGAGGGACTCCTACGCCTCCGGGATACGGATACCTCACTCATCACCTTCCGCGAAAAGTAACTCACGCTCGAATAAGCGATTCTGCTACCGAACAAGTCCTAACGCATGAAACAAGAGGAAAGAAAACACAACTTTATAATCCGACAATAAAAATGTTTAGGCCTCAGCGGCCGCAAAAAACATACGCATACTTAGAACAAACTGTTCCTACAGGCTCAGACATCGGCAGGGGGAGGAACAGCACCCTCGACGTCGTTTCCACCCTCGGCAGGATCTAGCCCGGCCTCAGACGGCGACACGGGCGGAAGGATCTCCACCTCAAAGGAGGAAGCCAGCGCCGCGCTTGGGCCCTCGACGGCCGCGTCAAGCCTCTGGACCTCGGCTAAGGCAGCCTCCTCTTCGTCGGGTAAGCAGTACCCCTTGCTGACCCGCTCCAGATCCACGTTGTAGTGGGAAGCAAGCACGGCGAAGGCCCGCCTAACGCCGTGGTGCAGCGCCCCGCGGAGTCTTCTGCGCACGTGGCCGCCTAAGGTCCGCAGGTGACTCTGGGGGGAGCTACCCGAGGGGACGTCGTCGAGACCAAAGGCCGGGTAGAAGGCCAAGATGGCCTCGGACATGGCCATGCGGTCGGCCTCCTTCTGCTCAGCCGCCTGGGCAAGCACCTTGCAGTTCTTGACGGACTCGTTAAGAGCCGTCTTGAACCCTGCAGATAGCCGGACAATGTTCTTCAGACACAAGGTGAAGAATGGAGACAAAAACAAAGCCACAAAGCGGGCAAAACATACCTTCGGCCCGGGCACGCTGCTGTGAGGTCATGGCTTGGGCGGACCGGCCAGACCCGACGGCCACAGCCAAGCCCTCCGCAAGGGTCCCGGCCCGAGCGGTCGCCTCGGGTCTAGAAGGGGGAACCCCCTCTGCGTCAAAACTTTCCTCGAAAAAGTTTTTCTACCAAAAATGACTTTCGTGCCTTTCGACTGCATCGATGGCGGAATCCTGAAAACGACAAGAGAAACCTTGAACGGCAAGGCCGACCGAGCCAAGGGACTCCTACGCCTCCGGGATACGGATACCTTACTCGTCACCTTCCGTGAAAGGTAACTCACGCTCGGATAAGTGATTCTGCTACCGACGAACAAGTCTTAATGCTCAAAATAAGAGGAAAGAAACACGACTTTACACACGAATATCCAAATGTTCAGGCCTCGGCAGCCATAGGAAACAAACACACGTACTTGGGATAACTATGCTACGTAGGTGTCGGCAGCTTTCCCGACCTACAACAGATATCTCAGTACCTGGAGCAATTACATTTTGCTCTTACATTCCCTTACAAACGGGACCCAGCTCCATTCCCGCAGGAATGAACTACCTCCACACCGGAGGGGCTACAAGACAACGAGCTCCAAGCGGCTCGCCGGCGACCACTGCACCAGCAGCGACAACAACCTCCGCCTCGGGCGGCTAGACAGCAGCAGTGATTGCCTCAGGGCAAACACTACTGTGAAAAGGCCCTCGTCCCCGTCCCCCATCCGAGGGGCGAGAACAAGCCATTAAAGCCAAAAGAGCTGGAGGTCCGCCCGTAGGTGGCACTAACGGTCTCGTCGGCAGAGGCAACCACCTCGGCGGTGGGAAGCCTCACCTATGGCAGCCACCACCTCAGCACCGACGATAGTGGCCACCTGCGCCCCGACGCTGCACCGGTGAATGGCGGCCGCCCCAGCACGCACAAGGAGGTCCTCGCTCCCGTCGTCGCCATGGGAGTGAGGACAGGACTGTCCAGGGACGCGGACACCACCCCTGCGGCGTACGACGTCTTGTACGCCCCCTCCTGGTGGGGTCGGCGGCGTAGGACAAGCCGAGGACATGGGGGACCTACGCACGGCGCGACCGTC
The DNA here is from genome assembly GCA_029449295.1 of Zea luxurians. Classification (NCBI taxonomy): domain Eukaryota; kingdom Viridiplantae; phylum Streptophyta; class Magnoliopsida; order Poales; family Poaceae; genus Zea; species Zea luxurians. The sequence continues at coordinate 19,380,702 of JAOPSE010000011.1, forward strand.
GCCCGTGCGGTGGACGGACTGCCGCACCCTGACTGGGCAGCAGGTGGTAGTTCGCCTCCTCCGCCAGGCTGGTGAACACCCTTCTCCCCCGAATGCTGAAGGAAGAAGCGGGTCGCCGGCCCATGCGGAAGGCAGGGCCCCAGCTCGGCTTGCCCTCGCCCCCAGCACGGATGATGAACATCCTTGAAGCTGAGGGCGGCAGGGAGGCCACAGCCCGGCTCGCCCTTCCTCGCCACGAAGCTGGTGGTCATCCTTCTGGATGACCATTGGTGGGGGAATGCAGCCGGGCTGTGTGACGAAAATCCTTGAAGCCGAGCGATGACTAACGAGCGCCAACCCCCACGAGGTCGTGCTCCTCCAACAGCAGCAAGAAGAAGGCAAGACCACCAGCATTGCAACGGGCACAAGCTCTCCGACGGTGAGGTCGCCAGAAAACACCGGCACACCTCATCTAGAGGCCCGGAAGACGGAGGGGCGCGAAGAAGACGAGAGGAGCAAGGCATGGTTAGTTCCCGGGAGATCGGTCCCTTTTTTATAGGCGGATCTCCCCACTTACGCCCTGAAACGTCGCGAGCAAAGTCTCCCCTGACGTGCTCCAGGATTCTCGCCCTGCGACACGGGGGCTAGGTCCCACATGTCATACAAACTGACCCACAACGCGAAGATGGCGAACCGCTGCACACGAGGCATGCAACCGCCCCGCGGGTAAGCGCTCCCTCATTCTCGCCAAATCCAGCGGTCGAAAGGGCGGGCCGCCACGCCAGAAGCGTGCGACCGCACCACGGTTGTACACCCTTCCAGCTTCATCGAACTAGTGGTCCAGCATGGAGGCCCGGTCCCACATGTCATGTAACCGGCGCGCCGGTCACTACGTGCAAGGAAACCGCACCGCCACTTGCGCCAATGCTGCGTCTTCTCGACTACAGAACCAGCGCAGCGACTCAAGGCAGCCCTGCGTGTGACCCAACAGTGCCCATTAAGTGCGACGATCACGGGTCACTCAGCCGCGGAGATAGGCACGACAGTCGATATGATCAGAGGCGGGCCGGCAGTAATTGCAGCAACAGGCGTGCGGAAGCAGCGGTCCAATCACCTACAGGTTCGCATCCTCTCCCGAAATGGCAGGGGAGCCCTCTCCCACAGCATAAAAGACGACACACCCATGTTCCGTTCCTCGAATGACCCGTGCATGCGCAACAGATGCCTCGCGAATCGCCCATCCCGTCGTATTAACACCTTGGCAGGACAAGCGACACCTCCGACAGGCGAAGCGGGCACCGTTTCGCCTCCGTCATGATGACCGCGTCAAAAAAGGTGCGCCACAGTATTTAAATTCATATCCTTTTCCTTTTCCTCTCTCTCTCTTGCCACAGGGACCGGGAAAGGGGATATTTCGAAAAGGATCCTTCTCAGCGAAGGAAACGGGCCCTGGGCCCTCCTACTGATCAGGGGTTCGAAGGTTGCACCCTCCGAGGTTCGGCAACCGCCCCAGAGCACTCGGGCTCCGAGCCCTTTACTAATCAGGGGTTCGAAGGCTGGCCCCTCGGAAGGGTTCGATAGCCGCCCCAGAGCACGCAGAGTCAGGGATGACCCTGGGTACGTCCGTTACATGGCTGAGGCTCGGGCTACGCTCCCGAGGTACCCTAGGACATTTCCGAGACCAGCGGGAACGATTTGTAATGGAATCCCACCGGAGGGAGGCACCAAGCCATCGGACCCTATCGAATGGGTCCGGGTCCAGCAAATCACCCGTAGGTACTTTTGGAGCGTGCCTCTGGGCCACTAGCCGACCCTTATCGAACGGGGCTCGGGCGTCCACTCGGATCACCCGCTAGCAACTCACTGGAAACACCATGTTCGGTGCCCTCCGAGGGTAACATGGCGCTTCCCCCCCCCTTCCTCCTTGCGGAGAGGCGACGAAGGGGCATACGATAAAAGTCGAGATGGTCCTTGATCGTCCTCTCGCTCCGTGCAGAGGCTCGGGGGCTGCTCTCGTGCCAGGCTACGGCCAAACTGTTGACCACGTCAACAAACCAGCTTAAAAACTCGGAGCCTGACCGTGCACCCGGGCTGCGGCTAGGCCGCATGAGGGAACAACAAGGCTGACCGAGGCATCACAAAAAGGATTAAGACCTCAGAGGAGTCAAACCACTCCTCCGAGGCCTCGGGGGCTACACCCGGCGTGTGCGCTCGCGTGCACCCATCGGAACAAAACATAACCGAGAAAGGCTGGTCCCCTTGCCAGAAATCCGGCAGAACCTCCAAACGAGTACCTACACTCCCTTGAAGGCTCGGGGGCTACTGTCGGGTACCATAATTAGGGGTACCCCCAATGCTACTTAACCCGTCTAGAAAACATCTTCAGAACAAACCATACATGGCTGATGAAGCGCGGTTCAAGTCAAGGCCTCGTCTACCAAGGGATGCGACCTCATCCGAGCCCAGCCTCGGGCAAGGACAGTAGTCCCGGACGAATTCACGCCTCGCCCGAGGGTCCCCTCAGTCAGCATACACACCCCCATCTCACCCAAGGCTAAGCTCGGGCGAACTTTGTCGTGCAGCGACCTCGATCAAATCGCCTTACCAACCGACCGTATCGCATGCGCATTCAATGCGGGGATCACCTGACACCTTATCCTGACACGCGCACCTCAGTCGGCAAGGTCAAAGTGACCGTAGTCACTTCGCCCCTTCACTGACCGTTCTGACAGGAGAACAGCGCTATTCACCCTATTCCGACTACTGTGCCAACCACTAGGGTAAAACTGACAACAGCAAGTCACGACCTCCCCTGAGTCTAGCCTCGGGCGCAACAGGGAGCTTCGCCTCGCCCGACCCCAGGCCTTGGCCTCAACCTTGGCCTCGGGAGAAGGTCTCCGCCTCGCCCGACCATAGGCCTTGGTCTCAGGAGAAGTCTCCGCCTCGCCCGACCTCGGCCTCGGACCGACTACGCTACAGGGGATACATCATTACCCTACCCCTAGCTAGCTGCCTCAGGCTATGAAGGAACAAGACCGGTGTCCCATCTGGGTTACTCCGGTAACAGGTAATGATGGTTCCCCGCGTGCGCCCATGACGTTGGTTGCTCTCAACCCCCTACGGAAGCAAGGAAACGTCAGCAGGATCCATGTCGCACCGCTAGCTATGCTTCTACAGGACTCAAGGCACTTCTCCGACGGCCACGTTAGTACTTGTACAAGGCTCAAGGCAATTCTCTGCCAGCCACGTTAGCTCATAGCTACACCGCCATTGTACAGCTGGGCATCTCCTTGTATCTATAAAAGGGGATGTCCAGGGCCTTCCAAAGGGACGGGGGACGGAACGTATGAACGTGCGACGTACGAACAGGCGAAGGCAGGCGAGCAGAGGCAGGCAGAGTAGGAGAGACGCGGTAGAGGCAGACTCAAACAACTCACCTCTAGGCCGAACCCTCTCTTTCTCTCTCTCTCGCTCTCGCTCTCTCGCAACCCTTGTAACCCCTACTACGAGCACCCCGGTGCAAGATAACATAAGCCTCATTTCCCTCTTGTGTTCCATCTTGCATCAACCCATCTGGGCAGGGACACACAACGACAAATTCATTGGTCGGTTGACGGTCCTCACGGGTCCGAAACGCCGACAATACTGAAATATAGTTTTCCATCTTCAACTACTAGATCAAACTTAATCACTGAATTTGGCATAACCTCTAAACAACTTCTCTCCATCTAAACAATAATTTGAATTTGTCCTCCTAGGTTTCGTACAACTCTCTAAGGCCCTTCTCTTTACCTTTCCACATTGTATCGTAAGAAATTGTGCAATTTTGCTACTGTGGCAAGGTACTATGCAATTATTTTGCTCACATATGAGTTTTGTTGTTAGGATTAGTAGCGCTAAGGACACAACCCAAGAGCTGGTGGGTGTTCTTGTCTTCTGACGAGCTCTCGAAGTGCATGTGTGGTGATCCACGATGACTGAAACCTACGAACAAAACAATGGTCCAATTTAAGAACAAAAATATTTTCATCCACAATCCAAAATACAAACAATGTTTTCTAAAATATTACTCACAACGATAGTGGGTGATCCAACATTTTCTAGTCTTACATTGATTCTCCATGGCCAATCACCTCCTTTACAATAACCTCGATATCTGAAAGGTGAGCTCGACTCAATTCCTAACTCGAACTCATTATTAATCGCATACTATCTCATAGCCAGTCTGAATTCTTTCATATCCTTGTACAAACTACAAGACTTCATTATCGGATTAGACCGGTCGCAAACCAATATCATTTCTTGTGGTATGCAATCAGTACAAGGCAATGCAATTGTTTCATCATCAAATTCATCACTTTCTGCGAACACCAAATGGTCTACTTGTAACAAAAGAATTGTGCCTTGCAGTCGTTTCACGTTCATCTTCTTCTTGTAATTCTAAATTATACATCAGTAACTCACAGGCAATATCTTGTTGCCCTTCTTCTTCCCATCTATCCTCAATTTGTATTGCCTCCAATCAATTTCTAAAACCTGAAACCAAAGGATATGGTAAATTTGGAGTACTTGGCAACTACATGAACTTAGATTCAACTATAAAAAATTTGAAAAAAATCTAAACTCTATTCCAGGAGGATCCGCAACAACCAAAGGTGGATCCGAGTTCTTAAGTCTACATCAGCTAAGAACGTCGGTTCACCAACGTTCTTAAAGACACGTGGCAATGCCCACGGTTGGTCGGGCGACCATTTAAGAACGTCCGCCACAGTGGCCGACGTTCGTAGGGCCATGTGGCTCGCCTACGGAGCCCCGACCGAGTGCCAGATGGCTCGTAGTTAAGAACATCGGCCTCTTGGTACTGACATATTTAAGGCAGTAAGAACATCGGTTTTGTCCTAGCCGACGTTCTTAATTTAAGAACATTGAGTTGTTTAAGTACATCAAATAATGTGTGTCGGTTAAAAACATCGATCTATTAGAGTAAGAACATCGGTTCTTGGACGACATTTTTCCTGGTTTTCCTATTGTGGTGACAAATTCGGAGCATGTGGATCCGCACTATCCATAGCAAAGTAATCTTGTACTCCGGAAGATTTCGTGGGGAGCCAGGGAGGCAAAGCAGGGGGACTCACTATCGTCAACTAGGGAGAGTAACTCGTCAGGGGGATGAATCTGATAGGTCGTCGTAGTCCTCCATGGCGACCAGACGACGAATGGAATGGATCTGCTCGCGTCGACTACCAGCAACGTCGAGTGAGCTCCAGCAGCGACTTCATTTGTTCTTGGCGTCGGCGGATGGGCTGGGAGTACTCGCGGGCTACAGTGAGGCACGCCTAGGGGTAGATTAGTCCTCAGGTCGATGTAGTGAGCGTCAAACGCACGTGAACCGAAGGTTAAAGCAGGCGTGAGTTTAACTGTCCCAGTCTATCGTTGGTCACTCGTCCATAATACCAAAGTGGCGAAGCTTGCTCGCGTGCGGCGTACTAAGCTGGCGAAGCCTTGCGACGAAGATGTTACGAAGCCAATTAATTAGTAGGAGGGTGATGGGCGACGGTGGGCGGCGGCCACGGGGGGCTTCTTGCGGTGCCAAACTTGCCAATTTGGCGGCCCATCCGCAGCTCTATAGTCGATCCAGAAAACCCAAACTAATAACGTAAATTTAGCTAGAGGAGAAGTCTTTTTACCCCTTAATCACTAAATTGTCTACCCCAAAATAGTATTTATTTTAGCTCTTGATTTTTATGTCTATATTCAAATAGTGGATGATCAATCTGAACACATATATAAAATACATTTATCAAGTGTTGTATGAACCTGATATTTTCTAAAAACGAATTTTAATTTGAGACGGTGGGAGTATTTACTAGTGCAATGCTCTTATGTTGCCATGACACAACCATATTGACGAGTGTACAGGAGAATTCGTGAATCCATATTCCATACCTCAGCCTATGCGTTGAGCGATGTATTCGGTGTCGCCTATCCTCTAATGGACACTGCAGTCTGCAGCCATGCCCATCGCCAAATGGAACTCAAAGTGTCAATATATGAACCATGCGCATGTGTGTGACAAACAAAACAAACCACGAATTAGATCCTTGAAGTTCAGATTTGGCATCCAAATAAGAAAAAAGATTATGACTGGACTCCATCCCGTGCAAGAAAAAATGATGTTCTTGTATTTCAAGAAGACAAACATTCTCATGTTTGACCAAGTTTATTATAGAAAATAGTATATATAAACATCTATTTCTTAAATAAATTCTCTGGTAGATCAAGCTGATAGGCACCACACTTTGCCTGAATCTGATAAGGCCCAATGTACTATGGCGTTAACTTGCCCTTACTCTAAACCTTCGGACTCTCGGATGGGTGACACTTTCAAATACACAGTCTCTCACTTCAAAGCTTAACCCTCTCCTTCTGGTGTCAGCATAACTCTATTACCTTGACTGTAGTATTCTCATTCTCTCTGGAACAACTCTAATGTACCACACCTCGGTAGTGTGGTATTGTGCTGGCCAGCACGGGCGTGGTTGAGTGCAAAGTTCTATGAACTTTTACTCGACTTGTGGGTAAAGATGTACCACCTGTGCAGAGTGTAAAACTGATAAATTAGTCCCGTTCATGGTCTTGAGCGGCTCGAACACTCACATGAGTAACCTATGGAATTGAACTTAAACTATCATTTGCATTGCATTATGATACTTATTATTAATTGTGATCAATTATTTAATTGGGTTGATATCTACTTACACTTAGTAACTACTAATAAAATTTAGACCAACTTATTAAAAGCAATGCTCAGCCTTAACCATTATTTGTTGACAAGCCTTACACTTCACATGAGTCCCACCGTAAGTGAGCTCATGCACATTATTCCCCACACTTTGTAATGCCCAAATTTATGGGAGTACATATAAATATATGTAAATCCTAAAGATTGTAAAAGTCTATGTTATTTTTTCTTCTTCTCCCATTATGCATAACACAATATTAAGTTGGATTAAAACAACTAATGAGTAAAGTAAACATGAATTCCAATGCTGTTCTTTTGGAATGTGGCATTTTATTTATGAGATCAGAATTTGAAATGCATTCAAATTGAGTTTGAAACCTTGGAAAACTAAAAAAGGAAAAATAGAAATAATAAAAGAAAAGAAAAAGAGAATAAGCCAAACTGGGCCGAATTTGGCCCCTCAACCCAGAAACCCCGCGCGCGCCTCTGCTCTGCTCCGACGTGTGTGTGGCTGCGCTGTGGGCCCCGTGTTTCCAGCCGCACAACTTGACCGGGGCACCTCCACGTGGGCCTGGGATGTCGGTGCTTCCCCTTTCCTCGCACGTGGCGCAATCTGGCCAGATCGGCGAGCGTTTTTAGGCAATCCGTTTAAACCACCCGAACCGACCCGGCTATGGCTATAAAGGTTAGCTCCGATGGCTCCGCTTTCCCTTTCCATCACCGCAGATCATTTTTCCAACGCTGCTTGAAGGGGGGAACCGCAGGGGATTGAGGTCGCCGCCGCCACAAGCTCATCTCACCCTCTGTGCTGCCTTGTGGGCGTGAAGGGGTTTAGAGAGACCTTCATCCATCGTGGGTCATACCCGGGCAGGCAATTGGGTTCACGTGTCGACAGCAAGCTGCGAATTGCTCACCGGAGCAAGTGGGGTGCCACGGATCCGCCCCTCAGTGTGGCTAGAACTCGCGGCTTCACGATCATTGGTAAGAGATTCGCCAATAGTTTCACCTTGATCTTTGATGCGTGTAGTGCTCGACCGCGTGAAGGATTGTGCGCCAGGTTGCCTGGTCAGGTTACGTCGGCGAGCTGCGCCGCCGCGGTGCCCTACACCACCGCCGGAGTTCGGCAAGGGCTGGGAGATGGTGTTTGGGCCATTGAATCCCCGATAGACGATGGGGATTAGGACTTGGCGTACCCCTTTGCGCGTGCGATCCGAACCATGGATCGTCCAAAATGCGGTGGAGATTTAATCTCGACTTTTTAAATTCGAACCGTAGATGTAAGATCCGAAGACTAGGTTTTCATACCAGTTCACTTAAGGGTTGGGGCTAATCTGGACCGCCAGATCGTGATCGGGTGGCTGAGAAACAAAGGTACCCCCATTAGCCAGCCCTTTTGCATAAGGGTCCTTACATTTTACAGAAAACAACCCGCAATCCACGACAGTGTAGAAGTAATTCAACTTAGGTCCTGTTATTTGCATACTAGACCCTAGAGTTTGTAGTAATCGTGTCCCCAGTTGTCGGGGACCATAATTAGGGGTTCCCCCAAGACTCCTAATCTCAGCTGGTAACCCCCATCAGCACAAAGCTGCAAAGGCCTGATGGGTGCGATTAAGCCAAGGCTCGGTCCGCTCAAGGGACACGACCTCGCCTTGCCCGAGCCCAGCCTCGGGCAAGGGCAGCCGACCCCGGAAGATTCACGTCTCGCCCGAGGACCCCCTCAAGCGACGGACACACCTTCGGCTCGCCCGAGACCCAGTCTTCGCCAAGAAGCAACCTTGGCCAGATCGCCACACCGATCGACCGAATCACAGGAGCATTTAATGCAAGGATGGCCTGACACCTTATCCTGTCACGCGCCCTTCAGTCGACAGAGCCGAAAGCGACCGCAGTCACTTCGTCGCTCCACTGACTGGCCTGACAAGAAGACAGCGTCGCCTGCGTCGCTCCGACTGCTGTGCCACTCGACAGAGTGAGGCTGACAGCAGCCAAGTCCGGCCTCGAGCGCCATAGGAAACTCCGCCTCGCCCGACCCCAGGGCTTGGACTCGGGCTCGGCCCCGGAAGACGACGAACTCCGCTTCGCCCGACCCCAGGGTTCGGACTCGGGCTCGACCCCGGAAGACGACGAACTCTGCCTCGCCCGACCCTAGGGCTTAGACTTGGGCTCGGCCCCGGAAGACAACGAACTCCGCCTCGCCCGACCCTAGGGCTCGGACTCAGGCTCGGCCCCGAAAGATGACGACTCCGCCTCGCCCGACCCTAGGGCTCGGACTCGGCCTTGGCCTCGGACGACAGTCTCCGCCTCGCCCGACCCGGGGCTCGGACTCGACCTCAACCTCGGAAGACCGACTCGACCCCGACCTCGGAGGAGCATCCACCTCGCCCGACCTAGGACTCGGACCGACCACGTCACAGGGGGGCCATCATTACCCTATCCCTAGCCAGCTCAGGCTACGGGGAACAAGACCGGCGTCCCATCTGGCTCGCCTCGGTAAACAGATAATGATGGCGCCCCGCGTGCTCCATGATGACGACGGCTCTCAGCCCCTTACGGAAGCAAGGAGACGCCAGCAAGGACTCGATAGCCCCGACAGCTGTCCTTCCGCAAGGCTCCAACGCTCCTCCGACGGCCACGACATCACATGAACAGGGTGCCAAAACCTCTCTGGCTGCCACGACGACATGTACTTAGGGCACTAGCTCCTCTCTGCTAGACACGATAGCGCACTGCTACACCCCCATTGTACACCTGGACCCTCTCCTTACACCTATAAAAGGAAGGTTGGCCGCGCGGGAGGACGGAACGGTGCGTAGGGTCCCTCGCTCTCCCCCCACGCGGACGCTTGTAACCCCCTACTGCAAGCGCACCCGACCTGGGCGCAGGACAACACGGAGGCCGCGAGTTTTCCCCTTTTCTCCCTCTCTTCTACCCCCTTCGTGCTCCGTCTCGCGCCGACCCATCTGGGCTGGGACACGCGGCGACAATTTACTCGTCGGTCCAGGGACCCCCCGGGGTCAAAACGCCGACAGTTGGCGCGCCAGGTAGGGGCCTGCTGCGTGTTGACGAACAGCTCCCCATCAAGCTCCAGATGGGTAGTCTCCAGAAACCTTTCCAACCCGGGACGGTGCTCCGTTTCGGGAGTCTTGAGTTCATGTCCCTCGACGGTAGCTACGACATGATACTCCTTCCTCCGCCGTGCGACGGCGACAATGGCGGCCGACAACCCGCCCGCCGGCGGCGAAACCGACGACGTCTTCCCCACGAGGCGGAAGAACAACATCCGAGTTTGTCCCGTCACCTCCCCCGCTGACGGAGGAGGAGGCGGGGCAACCGTGGCCAAGCAAGAGGCGGCACCTCATCAGCTGTCGAGCGAGTCGACGGCGCCGGCGCCCTGATGGGGGACACGTCGGGCGTCGACCTCGCGTCTGAGACGAAGACGAGCGCCGCTTCCCCACGACACGCCAACTCCAAGCGGACGGACGACGCCAGCACGCTCGCGAAGGACTTGCTGGGCGTCACCCTCATACCTGAGACGACGGTGCAGTCCGCCCCTGACGTGACAACGTCACCACCTGTCGACCAAGAGGTACCGATCGATTCCCGTCTCATGCCTTTTGGATTCGGCCTCGACCCACCAAGCGACCCCGCTTTGGTGGAAGCCTTCATAGAGGCATGCACCAACCCTTCGAGGTATCATATGCGGTCACCCTGGGACCAGCTGACGGCCGTCTCGACCTACGGACCCTCGAGTTTCGAGGAAGATGACGAGCCCAACTTTGGTTGGGATTTCTCCGGGCTCGGTAACCCCAGTGCCATGCGGGACTTTATGACCACATGCGACTACTGCCTTTCCGATTGTTCCGACGGTAGCCGCAGCTTCGGCGACGGAGACTGCGGCCCAAGTCGTGAATGTTTCCACGTCGATCTAGGGGGTCCTGATGAAGGCAACCATCTTGGTATACCGGAAAACAGTGATCCCCCTAGGTCTGCGCCTCGCGTTAACATCCTTTGGGAGCTAGATGTGGTCCCAGTCCCTGCGGGGGGTCAGGACGCACAGCTCGAGCAAATCCGTGAGATGCAGGCCAGGCTTGACGAGGGGGCAGGAACACTTGAGCTGCTCCACCGGAACATCAGGCAGGAATGGGTAGACCAAGCTCTGGCCGGAGAAGCGCGTCATCTGCCCCAGGGCATCCAGCTCCGCATCGCCGGTGACGTCAGGGCAAGGCCACCACCGGCTTCCAGTGGGGTCGGCCAGAACCTGGCTGCGGCAGCGATACTTATCCGCACAATGCCGGAACCATCAACCACCGAAGGGCGGTGGATCCGGGGAGAGCTCAAGAATCTCCTGGAGGATGCCGCGGTCCGACGGGCCGAGAGCTCTGCCTCCCGAAGGCAGGGATACCCCTCGGAGCACCGCGCCACGACTTCCCAATTCATGCGGGAAGCCTCGGTCCACACCGGGCGCACGCGCAACACATCGTCTACAGCCCTAGGACGCCTCGACAACGAGCACCACCACCGCAACCATCGAGCCCGCCTCGACGAGAGGGTGCACCGAGGCTACCACCCCTGGCGTGGGGGATGCTACGACAGCGGGGAGGATCGGAGTCCCTCGCCCGAACCACCCGGCCCGTAGGCTTTCAGCCGAGCCATACGATAGGCGCCGTTCCCGACCCAGTTCCGAACCCCGACTACCATCACAAAGTACTCGGGGGAGACAAGGCCGGAACTATGGCTCGCGGACTACCGGCTGGGCTACCAACTGGGTGGAACGGACGATGACAACCTCGTCATCCACAACCTCCCCCTGTTCCTCTCCGACTCCGCTCGGGCCTGGCTGGAGCATCTGCCTCCGGGGCAGATCTCCAACTGGGATGACCTGGTCCAAGCCTTCACCGGTAATTTCCAGGGCACGTACGTGCGCCCTGGGAACTCCTGGGATCTCCGAAGCTGTCGCCAGCAGCCGGGAGAGTCTCTCCGGGACTACATCCGGCGATTCTCAAAGTAGCGCACCGAGCTGCCCAACGTCACCGATTCGGATATCATCGACGCGTTCCTCGCCGGCACCACCTGCCGAGACCTGGTGAGCAAGCTGGGTCGCAAGACCCCCACCAGGGCGAGCGAGCTGATGGACATCGCCACCAAGTTCGCCTCTGGCCAGGAGGCGGTTGAGGCCATCTTCCGGAAGGACAAGCAGCCCCAGGGCCGCCAGCCGGAAGATGTTCCCGAGGCGTCCGCTCAGCGCGACACCAAGAAGAAAGGCAAGAAGAAGTCGCAAGCGAAACGCGACGCCGCCGACGCGGACCTTGTTGCCGCCGCTGAGTACAAGAACCCTCGGAAACCTCCCGGAGGCGCCAATCTATTCGACAAGATGCTCAAGGAGCCGTGCCCCTATCATCAGGGACCCGTTAAGCACACCCTTGAGGAATGCGCCATGCTTCGGCGACACTTTCACAGGGCCGGGCCACCTGCGGAGGGTGGCAGGGCCTACCACGACGACAAGAAGGAGGATCACAAGGCAGAGGAGTTCCCCGAGGTCCGCGACTGCTTCATGATCTACGGTGGGCCAGTGGCGAACGCCTCGGCTCGGCACCGCAAGCAAGAGCGTCGGGAGGTCTGCTCGGTAAAGGTGGCGGCGCCAGTCTACCTAGACTGGTCCGACAAGCCCATCACCTTCGACCAGGGCGATCACCCCGATCGCGTGCCGAGCCCAGAGAAATATCCGCTCGTTGTCGACCCCGTCATCGGCAACGTCAGGCTCACCAAGGTCCTCATGGACGGAGGCAGCAGCCTCAACATCATCTACGCCGAGACCCTCGAGCTTCTGCAGATCGATCTGTCCTCGGTCTGGGCCGGTGCGGCGCCTTTTCACGGGATCATCCCCGGGAAACGCGTCCAACCCCTCGGACGACTCGATCTGCCCGTCTGCTTCGGGACTCCCTCCAACTTTAGAAGGGAAACCCTCACGTTCGAGATGGTCGAGTTCCGAGGAACCTACCACGCAGTACTGGGGAGGCCATGCTACGCCAAGTTCATGGCCGTCCCCAACTACACCTACCTCAAGCTCAAGATGTCGGGCCCCAACGGGGTCATCACCGTCGGCCCCACGTACCGACACGCGTACGAATGCAACATAGAGTGCGTGGAGTACGCCGAGGCCCTCGCCGAATCCGAGGCCCTCATCGCCGACCTGGAGAGCCTCTCCAAAGAGGCGCCAGACGTGAAGCGCCATGCCGGCAACTTTGAGCCAGCGGAGACGGTTAAGTCCGTCCCACTCGACCCCAGCAACAACGCCTCCAAGCAGATCCAGATCGGCTCCGAGCTCGACCCCAAATAGGAAGTAGTGCTCGTCGACTTTCTCCGCGCAAACGCCGAAGTTTTCGCGTGGAGTCCCTCGGACATGCCTGGCATACCGAGGGATGTCGCCGAGCACTCGCTGGATATCCGAGCTGGAGCCCGACCCGTGAAGCAACCTCTGCGCTGATTCGACGAAGAAAAGCGCAAAGCCATAAGCGAGGAGATCCACAAGCTGATGGCCACAGGGTTCATCAAAGAGGTATTCCATCCTGAATGGCTTGCCAACCCCGTGCTTGTGAGAAAAAAGGAGGAAAATGGCGTATGTGTGTAGACTACATTGGTCTAAACAAAGCATGTCCAAAAGTTCCCTATCCTCTGCCTCGCATCGACCAAATCGTGGATTCCACTGCTGGATGCGAAACCCTGTCTTTCCTCGATGCCTACTCAGGGTATCACCAAATCAGGATGAAAGAGTCTGACCAGCTCGCGACTTCTTTCATCACACCTTTTGGCATGTACTGCTATGTTACTATGCCATTTGGTTTGAGGAATGCGGGTGCGACGTACCAAAGGTGCATGAACCACGTGTTCGGCGAACACATTGGTCGAATGGTCGAGGCTTATGTCGATGACATCGTAGTCAAGACGAGGAAAGCCTCCGACCTCCTTTCCGACCTTGAAACGACATTCCGGTGTCTCAAGGCGAAAGGCGTAAAACTCAATCCCGAGAAGTGTGTCTTCGGAGTCCCCCGAGGCATGCTCTTGGGGTTCATCGTCTCCGAGCGGGGCATCGAGGCCAACCCGGAGAAAATCGTGGCCATCACCAACATGGGGCCCATCAAGGACTTGAAAGGCGTACAGAGGGTCATGGGATGCCTTGCGGCTCTGAGCTGTTTCATCTCGCGCCTCGGCGAAAGAGGCCTACCTCTGTACCGCATCTTAAGAAAGACCGAGTGCTTCACTTAGACCTCTGAGGCCGAGGAAGCCCTCGGGAACCTGAAGGCGCTCCTTACGAACGCGCCCATCTTGGTGCCCCCTGTCGCCGGAGAAGCCCTCTTGATCTACGTCGCCGCTACCACTCAGGTGGTCAGCGCCGCGATCGTGGTTGAGAGACAAGAAGAAGGGCATGCATTGCCCGTCCAGAGGCCGGTTTACTTCATCAGTGAGGTACTATCCGAGACCAAGATCCGCTACCCGCAAATTCAGAAGTTGCTGTACTTGGTGATCCTGACGAGGCGGAAGTTGCGACACTACTTCGAGTCTCATCCGGTGACTGTGGTGTCATCCTTCCCCCTGGGGGAGATCATCCAGTGCCGAGAGGCCTCGGGTAGGATTGCAAAATGGGCGGGGGAAATCATGGGCGAGACGATCTCGTTCGCCCCTCGGAAGGCCATCAAGTCCCAAGTCTTGGCGGACTTTGTGGCTGAATTGGTCGACACCCAGCTCCCGGCGGCTCCAATCCAGCCGGAGCTCTGGACCATGTTTTTCGATGGGTCGCTGATGAAAACAGGGGCAGGCGCGGGCCTACTCTTCATCTCGCCCCTCGGGAAACACCTACGCTACGTGCTGCGCCTCCATTTCTCGGCGTCCAACAACGTGGCTGAGTACGAAGCTCTGGTCAACGGGTTGCGCATCGCCATTGAGCTAGGGGTCCGACGCCTCGACGCTCGTGGCGACTCGTAGCTCATCATCGACCAAGTTATGAAGAACTCCCACTGCCGCGACTCGAAGATGGAAGCCTACTGCGATGAGGTTCGGTGCTTGGAGGACAAGTTCTACGGGCTCGAGCTCAACCACATCGCCCGACAACACAACGAGACCACGGACGAGCTGGCTAAGATAGCCTCGGGGCGGACAACGGTTCCCCCGGACGTCTTCTCCCGAGACCTACATCAACCCTTAGTCAAGACCGACGACACGCCTGAGCCCGAGAAGGCCTCGGCCCAGCCCGAGGCACCCTCGGCACAGCCTGAGGCGCCCTCGGCTCGGCCCAAGGCACCCTCGGCCCCCGAGGGTGAGGCACTGCGCGTCGAGGAAGAGCGAAGTGGGGTCTAGCCTAATCGAAACTGGCAGACCCCGTACCTGCAATATCTCCACCAAGGAGAGCTGCCCCTCGACCGAGCCGAGGCTCGGCGACTGGCGCGGCGCGCCAAGTCGTTCGTCTTACTGGGTGACGGGAAGGAGCTCTACCACCGCAGCCCCTCCGGCATCCTCCAGCGGTGCATATCCATCGTCGAAGGCCAGGAGCTCTTACAAGAAATACACTCGGGGGCTTGCGGTCATCACGCAGTGCCCCGAGCCCTTGTTGGAAACGCCTTCTGACAAGGTTTCTACTGGCCGACCGCGGTGGCCGACGCCACTAGAATTGTCCGCGCCTGCCAAGGGTGTCAATTCTACGCAAGGCAGACCCACCTGCCCGCTCAGGCTCTGCAGACAATACCCATCACCTGGACGTTTGCTGTGTGGGGACTGGACCTCGTCGGTCCCTTGCAGAAGGCACCCGGGGGCTACACACACCTGCTGGTCGCCATCGACAAATTCTCCAAGTGGATCGAGGTCCGACCCCTGAACAGCATCAGGTCCGAACAGGCGGTGGCATTCTTCACCAACATCATCCATCGCTTTGGGGTCCCGAACTCCATCATCACCGACAACGGCACCCAGTTCACCGGCAGAAAGTTCCTAGACTTCTGCGAGGATCAGCACATCCGGGTGGACTGGGCCGCCGTGGCTCACCCCATGACGAATGGGCAGGTGGAACGTGCCAGCGGCATGATTCTGCAAGGACTCAAGCCGAGGATCTACAGCGACCTCCACAAGTTCGGCAGGCGATGGATGAAGGAACTCCCCTCGGTGGTCTGAAGTCTGAGGACAACGCTGAGTCGAGCCACGGGCTTCACACCGTTCTTTCTAGTCTATGGGGCCGAGGCCGTCTTGCCCACGGACTTAGAATACGGTTCCCCGAGGATGAGGGCGTACAACGACCGAAGAAACCAGACCGACCGAGAAGACTCACTGGACCAGCTCGAAGAGGCTCGGGACATGGCCTTACTACACTCGGCGCGGTACCAGCAGTCCCTGCGACGCTACCACGCCCGAGGGTTCGGTCTTGAGACCTCCAAGTGGGCGACCTGGTGCTTCAGCTGCGACAAGACGCCCGAGGGCGGCACAAGCTCACGCCTCCCTAGGAAGGGCCATTCGTCGTCGCCAAGGTTCTGAAGCCCGGGACATACAAGCTGGCCAACAGCCAAGGCGAGGTCTACAGCAACGCTTGGAACATCCGACAGCTACGTCACTTCTACCCTTAAGATGCTTTCAAGTCGTTCGTACACCTCGTTCACGTTCAAAGTCTAGCCATCAAGGAAGGCTCAGCCTTGCCTCGGCAAAGCCCGACCCTCCCTCGGGGGCTAGAAGGGGGGAACCCCCTCTGCGTCAAAATTTTCCTCGGAAAAAAGTCTTTCTGCCAGAACGTCTTTCGTGCTTTTTGACTACTTCAAAAGTGGGGTCCTGAAAACGACGGAGTACACGTAAGCAGCCAAGGCCGACTGAGTCGAGGGACTCCTACGCCTTTGGGATACGGATACCTCACTTATCACCTTCTGCGATAAGTAATTCACGCTCGGATAAGCGATTCCGCTGACCGAACAAGTCTTAATGCTCGGAGACCTTTCTGCCGAAACGATTTTTTGGGCCTTCTCGACTACATCGTTAGCAGAATCCTATGGACGAGTAAGAGTACACGTAAGCGGCAAGGCCGACCGAACCGAGGGACTCCTACGCCTCTAGGATACGGATACCTCACTCATCACCTTCTGTGAAAAGTAACTCTCGCTCGAACAAACAATTCTGTTACCGACGAATAAGTCTTGATACTCAAAAAAAAGGAAAAAAAAGACGCAGCTTTACAACACAGCAACAGTACGTTTGGGCCTCGGCGGCCGCAGAAAACATATGCATACTACAAGGTAAACCGATCCTGCAGGTTCGGACCTCGATAGAGGGGGAGCAGCAGCACCCTCGACGTCAACACCACCTTCGGCGAAGTCCGACCGAGCCTCGAACGGCAACACAGTCGGAGGATCTCCGCTCCGAAGGACGACGTCAGCACAACGCTCGGGCCATCGCCGCCAGGGTCTCCTCCAGGAGTCCGGCTCGAGCAGACGGCTCGGCCGGTCGCCCCAAAGCCTCAGCCAGCTGTCCCCCGAGGACATCAGTCCGGCCCATGGCCTCGGCAACTCGACTCCGGCGCCGGTCCCACCAGTGGACGACCCGGTCAGGCTCCGGCCGATGAAGTCTTCTTTTCGAGCCAACTCTGCCTCTGTCCACGCTGATACTGCTGCCTCTGGCTCCGGCTCATCGAAGAGCGGCCGAGGGTTTCCTTTAACTAAGCAAAAGAAGCCTCGGGCGGCAAGGCCGACTGAGCCGAGGGACTCCTACGCCTCCGGGATACGGATACCTCACTCATCACCTTCGCACGAGGCAACTCACACTTGGTGAAGCGGTTCAGTTAGTTGACAGGCGAGTCCTAGTGCTCGGAATGAGGGAAAAACATGGCTTCACGCCAAAAGATACATACATGTTCAGGCCCCGATAGCCACAATGAACAAACACCGACACTCAAGGTGCCATTACAAACGGAACTCCGGTTCTGCCCCCGCGGGTATGAACAACCTCCACACCGGAGAGCCTGCGGGGCGACAAGCTCCGGGTGACTCGCCAGCAACCTCTGCAGCAGCGGCCATGGTCCCGGGACGGACGCACCCACCGGAAGGCTCTCATTCACGTCCCCACTCAAGGGACGCGAACCAGACATTAAAGCCAAAAGAGCCAGAGGTCGGTCCGTGGGCGGCGCTGACGGCCCCGACGGCGGAGAAGCTTTCTCCAGCTGCCACCACGTCAACACCGACGGCGACGTCCGCCTGTCCACCAATGCCGCACCAGCAAGCGCAGGCCGCTCCAAAGCGCACCGGCAGGCCCTCACTCCCGTCCTCGCCATGAAAGCAAGGACAGAGGACAGAATGTTGCATCCTAGCTGGGCAGCAACAGTTTGCCTTCCCCGGCATGGCTGGAGGACGCCTCCTCTGCAGAGCTAGAGGATGGTTTCCACCACCAGAAGCTGGAAGAAGAGGTGGCCGGCCGACCCGTGCAGGAGGTAGAGCTCCGGCTCGCCTCGCTCTCCGCCCCAACAAGGATGATGAAGATCCTTGAAGCTGAGGGCGGGGCAGAGGCCGCAGCCCGGCTCGCTTCTCCCCACCACCGAACTGGTGGTCACCGTCTTGGGTGACCACCGGCGAGGGGATGCAGCCGGGCTGCCTGACGAAAATCCTTGAAGCCGAACGATGGCTGAAAGGTACCAACTTCCGCGAAGTTGCGTACCCCCAACGACGACAAGGTGGAAGAACCACGGGCGCCCCCCATTTGGGGGCTCGAAAGGTGGAAAGACACAATGCATGAGGAGAGCGCGAAGACATGGTTGCCTTTCAAGGGGGTCGCCCTCCTTTTAAAGGCAACTCTCCCCACTTGCGTCCTCAGCCGTCATGGGCTGAGTCTTCTCCAACACGCTCCAAGGTCCTCCCCCTACGACACGGGGGCTGGGCCCCGCACGTCATGCAAGCTGGCGCAGGGTAGACAGGGCCAAACCGCCGCCCACGGTGCGCGCAACTGCCCAGCAGTTACGAACACTCCTCCACTTTCGCCCAGGCCAGCGGGTGAAAGGGCGGGCCGCCATGCAGGCGGCATGCAACCACACCCAGGGGGACGCACCCTTTCGACTTCGACGCATCCAGCATGGAGGCCCAGGCCCACACGTCATGTAACCGGCGCGCCGGTTACTACGTGCAAGAAACTGCACCGCCACTCGCGCCAGTACCGCGCCTTCTCGACTGTGGAACTAGTACCGCGACTCGAGGCGACCCCGCGCATGACCCGACAGTGCCAACCGAGCACATCGGTCATGGGTCGGTTAGCCACGGGAGAGGGCACGATGGTCGATACGGCCAGAAATGGGCCGACAGTGATGGCGGTGGCAGGCGGGCGGAGGCGGCAGTCGAGTCGTCAGCAAGCTCACGCCCCCTCCTGGGATAGCGAAAGGACCTCCTCCCATGGCGTGAAGACGACGCGTCCGTGTCCCGTTCCTCGAGCGGCTCGCGCACGCGCAACGGCAGCCCCGTGAACCACTCGTCCCGTCGCATTAACTCTGCGGCAGGACAGGCGACACCTTTGGCAGGCGAAGCAGGCGATGCTTCACCTCCGCCATAATGACCGCGTCAAAAAAGGTGTGCCACGTCATTCGATTTCGTATACTTTTCACTTCCTCTTTCTCTCTCTTGCCTCAGGGGTCGGGAAAGGGGATACTCCGAAAGGGATCCTTCTCCGCGAAGGAAGCGGGCCCCGAGCCCCCCTATGGATCAGAGGTTCAAAGGTGTAACACCCACTTTGTAATTGCTAGATGAAACACCAATAGAGAAAACAATTTCTCTCCTTGTGTGAAGATTGATCTTTATGCATCATCCTATGTGAACACCATGTCCAAAAATAATTAATAAAAGACATGCTACTAAATCATTGCATCATGCTGAATATTTTATTTGTGTGTGCATTTGGTGACAACCTAGAAATAAAATGACAATGAGAAGAGGATTTGAGGAAAAAGGAGAAAGAAAGAAAGAAATAATAGAAAATATAAAACAAAATTTATAAATATACAAACTCAACCACACTGGTATGATTAAAATTTATCTATAATTTGAGTACAAATTCAAAGTCATACTTGGAATTCAAATTGGGAATTGAAAAATAAAAAGAAAAGAAAACAGAAAACAGAAAATATAAAAAGAAAAGGATAAAGAGGCTTTGTGGGCCGTTCACCTGATTTCGGCCCAACCACAGAAACGCATCGCGCGGCCCATGGAACCTGCGCCCTCGCGCGCGTCGTCTGCCTGCTAGATGGGGTCCACCCGTCGGTTTCACGCGCGCCTGCTTACTTTCCTTACACCGACACAGCGGGGCCATCGGACAGACTCTACACTCGCGCTCGCTCTCGCTTGTCCCTTTGACGCGTGGGCCCGGGGTGTAAGAACTCGCCTTCAACCACCTCGCGCAAGACCCGCATGGCTGATCTCGCCGTGCCCATAATCCCGGTGATGCCGTTGCGGCTTCGCCTTGGGTATTTAGGTCTGGGCAACTCGCGCTGAGAGCCAAACCCAACTCCTAATCCCTCTGGCGCCACTGAAAACTCGGTTCTGGGAGAGGGGAGTCCTGCCGCAAGCTTGGAGCCGCGCCGCCACCGTTGAATCGGACCTTGGTCGGATTATCGGCCGCGGCGAATTGGTCTGCAACTCCACACGCCCCCGCCACACGTGTAGGAACCATCCGTTGGCAAGGAGCGCCTGCGGCGGACTGTTAATTTCTCGCCGTCGACGTGCTTCTCCGCCTGCCCGCGCGACACCGTGGCCGGGCCCCTGCACTGCGCATCCTCGGTAAGAAAGCCATCCCTCGTGTTCGTCCCGCCTCCCGCATGGTAAATCTCGATTCAATTTGAGGCTTAGCACCTGGGGAACACCGATTCCACCTCACCGGAGTTCAGCCGGGTGGGAATCGTGGCGGCGCCGCCGTCTTGGTAGGTCGGGGGGAGGAGAGAGATTCGCGCCCGTCGATTCGGCGATGAACGGCTAAGATTAGATCAGGGCGTACCCTTTCGCGTGATCGATCGGGACCGTTAGATCGGATCGGTCGGTTCTGGGTGGCCCGAGCTTCATTAAACTCAGACCGCAGATCTCGGATCCAACGGCTGTAGATGCGTACCGGTTCGGGTGAGGCGTGGATCTAATCCGAGCCATCCACGTTTGATCGAACGGTCCAGATTAGAAGTTACCCCTTCGCCGTGTAAATTTAGTAAAGAGCCCCTCGTTTTCACAGAAATAAACCCGCCGTCCAGTAGTCACTGTGCGCTGTGTCTCGGGTAACTTGCCCCGAGCCCCCTGGGTTTTCCAGGAATTGACGCCCAGTCCAGAGCCTAATTAAGTCGAATAAAGGATTTGGAAAATGGATTTTTAATAGGAAAATAATTGCTAGAACTTTATAAATTCATAGAAAATTCATACTAACTCCAAATTCATCCATTCCAGTTCCTAAAATTTTGTAATTTTATTCTCTAGCACTTAGTGTCTCTGTTTTGGGCATAACAACAGTAAGGAAATTTATTTATCACTTAATCCTATTTAAAGCATATAAAACATTTGAAAATGCATAACTTAAAATCTATAACTCCAAAAATTATGATTTCTGTTCCTAGGATTTTATTTTAGTGTGTAGATTACTACTGTGTATTTTGTTTATATGTTTGGTGTAATGTTAATTTCTCTATATGCACTGTGCTTGTTTGTAATGTGGCGAGTAGAAGAGCCGTTGCTGAGGATCCTGGTGAGCAGCAGGTTGAAGTAGCTGAGCAGGAGCTCATTGAAGGCAAGTTGTGCCCTTGACCACTTTTTACCCAATAATGTTCTTTAATATCACTTATCCATGCATAGGTTAATTTTGATGGGACCCAATAGGTCATCCTAGATTTGTTTATCTCATTACCTTGTTTACCCCTGAATCACTTGGGTAGTTTGCTATTGCTTTACATGGTTTTGGGATAATCATTTATTATATCTATGTTCCAATTATTCTTGTTATTCTGTTTATGTTCATGTTGTTATCATTAATGTTAATTGGAACATAGAGCTTAACTTGAGAACCACGTGCCACCACAAGGGTTTAATGGGACGCCCTTGGCTGACTAATTAGGAAAGCTAGTGGAAGACTACCTTACCCGAAAGGGGCAAGGGCAGTAGGGGAGAGGTCAGTGCAGGGAGGTCCCTAGTTGATTTTGCTGCGATGGCGGTCAGCCAGGAACCCTGTACTGGATCTTCCTATAAACTGTAGCGGGTTTTCGGAAGCTAGTGGAACTTTGTAAAGGCCTCGTAGTGTTGCCCTGCCGCGCTTCCTAGGTCGAGGTGTATGGGAGTCATGACCCCTTGGCAGATGGGTAACATGACTTGTGGGTAAAGGGTACAACCTCTGCAGAGTGTAAAACTGGTATACTAGCCGAGCTCACGGTCATGAGCAGCTCAGGACTCTCTGATGTTTAAATTATGGAACTTAAATTCAATTTTGTCATTTGCATTGCATGGGTTTATTATTAATTTTGTTCTACTACTTTACTTATGGTTTGGTATTTACTTACACTTAGTAACTGCTAATAAAATTTTGACCAACTACTTAAAAGCAATGCTCAGCTTTAACCCCTATCATTGATTAGCCTTACACTTCACATGAACTCACACCTTTGTGAGTTTATGTCCACTGGTTCCCCACAACTTGTTGAGCTATGATCATGTGTGAGCTCACCCTTGCTGTCTCACACCCCCCCCACAGGAGATGATCAGGTGGTTCAGGAGGAGCCGCCTAACACTGAGGAGTTCGATCTGATCTAGGTGGCGTTTCCCAGTCGACATTGGCGCCGACGATCCTTAGTTCGTTTTATCTTTATTATACTATTTTGTAATAAGACTTCCGCTATGTAATAATTACTCTGATGTTTTATGACATTTATCTCTATACACTCTGTTATTATATATGTTGTCTTCTTGGCGCATGTATGAGATGCACCTGGCTTTGTTCCTTAAAGCCGGGTGTTACAGAAGTGGTATCAGAGGAAATGTTGACTGTAGGACGAAACCTAGATAGAAATGGATAAACCCTCTCCTACTTACCTTACTCTGACTCCTTCTATACTCATCTCATCTTGAACTTCTCTCACCTTTTGCTATTCTACTCTGATCATTCTTACCTTTTCTATTTTGAGACAAGATGGATTTCACACCTTGGAATCCCTACCCCTATGACATTCTTAAGAGTAGGGAACCCAAAACAAAAGTTAAAACTATTTTCTTAAAAAAAAACGTTGTTTGATTGTTCTGATGATAAATGTCTGATTTGCTTCTTTGATTGATTGAAATAGTTTAGTTGGGCATCTTAGCATGTACCACCATAAGGTAATGTATTAGCTTTAGTGGATAACACACTAATCTGCTTAGCTAATAAATCCCCCGCAGTAACATTTCTCGTAATTACTCGCCTTGTCTACAATTCTTCCTTTCTTACCCTGTATTTCTAACCTAGATGGGCTACCCCTATAGTGTTAGAAGAGAGCACTATAGACGTGATCCTTGGTATGTCATGGTTAAGCAAGGTAAAGGCAGTTTATACACTGTGCTAAAGGAACCGTAGGACTCACCAGTTCTAAAGGACAAAGTTTTGAAGTTGAAGTTGCAGTAACTACCACCATCAGACTAGCGGCATTCTTAGCAGATGAGAAGTTTTTGGGTGACAACATCCGGGTGGTTAAGGATTTTTCGGAATGTCTTTCTAGAAGAGTTATCAGGGATGCCACCAGATACGGAAGTTGAGTTTGTCATAGATCTCTTACGTGGAACTGCTCCTATTTCTAAACGGCCATATAGGATGTCCATAGAAGAGCTAAAGGAACTTAAGAAACAATTAATGGAGTTACAAGAGGCTGGGTACATTCGTCCGAGTTCCTCACCTTGGGGAGCACCGGTCTTGTTTGTACAGAAGAAGGATGGATCGCAACAGATGTGTGTGGATTATAGATCTCTTAATGATGTTACGGTGAAGAACAAGTATCTGTTGCCCCGTATTGAAGATTTATTTGACCAAATGAGAGGTGCAAGAGTATTTTCGAAGATTGATCTCCGATCCGGTTATCATCAGATGAGGATTAGACCATCGGATATTCCCAAGACGGCTTTCTCGACTAGATATGGATTATAGGAGTTCACAGTTATGTCGTTTGGATTGACTAACGCACCAGCCTATTTTATGAACTTAATGAACAAGGTGTTTATGGAGTATTTGGACAGATTCATCGTGGTATTCATCGACGACATTCTTATTTATTCTCAGAGTGAAAGTGATCACGAGGAACATCTGAGGATGGTGCTACAGAAGCTACGAGATAATCAACTCTATGCTAAGTTCAGCAAGTGCGAGTTTTGGATTGGCGAAGTGCCATTTCTTGGTCATATTATTTCTAATGGAGGAATAGCAGTGGATCCTGCTAAGGTTAAGGAGATAATGGAGTGGAGAGTACCCACTACAGTTACTGAGATTCGAAGTTTCTTAGGACTTACTGGATATTATCGGAGGTTTATCGAAGGATTTTCTAAGATTGCTAAGCCGATGACTTCGCTTTTGGAGAAAGGAAAAGAATTTAAGTGGGACGAGAAGTGTCAAGACAGCTTTGATCTATTGAAGAAGAGGTTGATGTCGCCACCAGTATTGGTTATGCCAGACTTACAAAAAGGATTTGACATCTATTGCGATGCATGTGGCCAAGGCTTAGGATGTGTGCTCATGCAAGAAGGACATGTGATTGCTTATGCTTCTCGTCAGTTGCGGAGACATGAATTGAACTACCCCACCCATGACTTAGAGCTGGCTGCCGTTGTGCATGCACTTAAGATTTGGAGACACTACATCATGGGAACTAAGTGCCAAGTATACACGGACCATAAGAGCTTGAAGTATATATTCACTCAGAAGGATCTCAATCTTAGGCAACGTCGTTGGTTGGAGCTTATTAAGGATTATGATTTGGAGATTCACTATCACCCGGGCAAGGCAAATTTGGTTGCAGATGCCTTGAGTCGCAAGGAGCATGTTCATTCAGCTATTGTTGCCCAGCTACCTGATGAGATTGTTGAGGATTTCAGGAGACTTAACCTGGGGATAGTTGCTCATACTGAGGGAGTTACTATTGATGTGGAACCTACTTTGGAGCAAGAGATCCGCAAAGGGCAAATTGGTGATGCTAAGATAAAAGAGATTAAGGATCTGATTACTGAAGGTCGAGTTCCGGAATTCACGGAAGATGAGCAGGGCACCGTATGGTTCAAGGACAGGATGTGTGTTCCTGATGTTAAAAGCCTTCGAGAGACTATTTTAAAAGAGGCCCATGATTCGGATTATTCTATTCATCCTGGTAGTACCAAGATGTATCAGGATTTGAAACGGAAGTATTGGTGGTATGGATTGAAAAGAGATGTGGCTGCACATGTGGCTATGTGCGATGTATGTCAACGAGTTAAGGCTGAACACCAGAGGCCAGCTGGACTATTGCATCCACTGAAGATACCCGAGTGGAAGTGGGAAGAGATTGGTATGGATTTTATTACTGTATTGCCTCGCACCCAGAAAGGATATGATGCTATATGGGTGATTGTGGATAGATTGACTAAAGTGGCTCACTTTATTCCTGTCAAGACCACTTATAAAGGTTCTCAGCTAGCAGAGTTATATATGGCTCGGATTGTGTGTTTACATGGAGTACCAAAGAAGATCGTGTCTGATCGAGGTTCGCAGTTTACCTCAAGGTTTTGGAGAAGCTTTCATGAGAACATGAGTACGAAGTTGAATTTCAGTACAGCTTATCACCCCCAGACTGATGGACAGACTGAAAGGACTAACCAAGTATTGGAAGATATGTTGAGAGCATGTGCCCTTCAGCATGGAGGAAGTTGGGATAAGAGTCTGCCTTATGCTGAATTCTCATATAATAATAGTTATCAGGCCAGTCTGAAGATGTCACCTTTTGAAGCTTTATATGGGAGGAAGTGCAGGACTCCTCTATATTGGGATCAGACTGGAGAGAGACAGTTCTTTGGGCCTGAATTGATTCAAGAAGCAGAAGAACAAGTTCGTATAATTCGAGAGAATTTGAGAGTGGCTCAAACCAGGCAAAAGAGCTATGCTGATAATAGACGAAGACCACTGGAATTTGAAGAAGGAGATTATGTGTATCTCAAGGTGTCCCCACTACGTGGAATGAGGAGATTCAAAGTCAAGGGCAAATTATCCCCTCGCTATATTGGACCATTTTTGATCTTTAGAAGAGTTGGGGAGATGGCATACCAACTCGAGTTACCTGCTAGTCTATCGGATGTGCATAACGTGTTCCACGTGTCTCAACTTAAGAAGTGTCTCCGTGTCCCTGAGGAACAGTTACCAATGGAAGAGCTCAGTGTTCAAGGTGATTTGACTTACACGGAGTACCCGATCAAGATTTTGGATACTTTGACTCGAGTGACAAGAAATAAGGTGATTAAGATGTGCAAAGTGCAATGGAGTCACCACAGTGAAGATGAAGCAACTTGGGAAAGAGAAGAAGAGCTTCGCATAGATTTTCCCCACCTTTTCCCTAGATCTTCTTAAATCTCGAGGACGAGATTATTTTTAAGGGGGGTAGGATTTGTAACACCCACTTTGTAATTGCTAGATGAAACACCAATAGAGAAAACAATTTCTCTCCTTGTGTGAAGATTGATCTTTATGCATCATCCTATGTGAACACCATGTCCAAAAATAATTAATAAAAGACATGCTACTAAATCATTGCATCATGCTGAATATTTTATTTGTGTGTGCATTTGGTGACAACCTAGAAATAAAATGACAATGAGAAGAGGATTTGAGGAAAAAGGAGAAAGAAAGAAAGAAATAATAGAAAATATAAAACAAAATTTATAAATATACAAACTCAACCACACTGGTATGATTAAAATTTATCTATAATTTGAGTACAAATTCAAAGTCATACTTGGAATTCAAATTGGGAATTGAAAAATAAAAAGAAAAGAAAACAGAAAACAGAAAATATAAAAAGAAAAGGATAAAGAGGCTTTGTGGGCCGTTCACCTGATTTCGGCCCAACCACAGAAACGCATCGCGCGGCCCATGGAACCTGCGCCCTCGCGCGCGTCGTCTGCCTGCTAGATGGGGTCCACCCGTCGGTTTCACGCGCGCCTGCTTACTTTCCTTACACCGACACAGCGGGGCCATCGGACAGACTCTACACTCGCGCTCGCTCTCGCTTGTCCCTTTGACGCGTGGGCCCGGGGTGTAAGAACTCGCCTTCAACCACCTCGCGCAAGACCCGCATGGCTGATCTCGCCGTGCCCATAATCCCGGTGATGCCGTTGCGGCTTCGCCTTGGGTATTTAGGTCTGGGCAACTCGCGCTGAGAGCCAAACCCAACTCCTAATCCCTCTGGCGCCACTGAAAACTCGGTTCTGGGAGAGGGGAGTCCTGCCGCAAGCTTGGAGCCGCGCCGCCACCGTTGAATCGGACCTTGGTCGGATTATCGGCCGCGGCGAATTGGTCTGCAACTCCACACGCCCCCGCCACACGTGTAGGAACCATCCGTTGGCAAGGAGCGCCTGCGGCGGACTGTTAATTTCTCGCCGTCGACGTGCTTCTCCGCCTGCCCGCGCGACACCGTGGCCGGGCCCCTGCACTGCGCATCCTCGGTAAGAAAGCCATCCCTCGTGTTCGTCCCGCCTCCCGCATGGTAAATCTCGATTCAATTTGAGGCTTAGCACCTGGGGAACACCGATTCCACCTCACCGGAGTTCAGCCGGGTGGGAATCGCGGCGGCGCCGCCGTCTTGGTAGGTCGGGGGGAGGAGAGAGATTCGCGCCCGTCGATTCGGCGATGAACGGCTAAGATTAGATCAGGGCGTACCCTTTCGCGTGATCGATCGGGACCGTTAGATCGGATCGGTCGGTTCTAGGTGGCCCGAGCTTCATTAAACTCAGACCGCAGATCTCGGATCCAACGGCTGTAGATGCGTACCGGTTCGGGTGAGGCGTGGATCTAATCCGAGCCATCCACGTTTGATCGAACGGTCCAGATTAGAAGTTACCCCTTCGCCGTGTAAATTTAGTAAAGAGCCCCTCGTTTTCACAGAAATAAACCCGCCGTCCAGTAGTCACTGTGCGCTGTGTCTCGGGTAACTTGCCCCGAGCCCCCTGGGTTTTCCAGGAATTGACGCCCAGTCCAGAGCCTAATTAAGTCGAATAAAGGATTTGGAAAATGGATTTTTAATAGGAAAATAATTGCTAGAACTTTATAAATTCATAGAAAATTCATACTAACTCCAAATTCATCCATTCCAGTTCCTAAAATTTTGTAATTTTATTCTCTAGCACTTAGTGTCTCTGTTTTGGGCATAACAACAGTAAGGAAATTTATTTATCACTTAATCCTATTTAAAGCATATAAAACATTTGAAAATGCATAACTTAAAATCTATAACTCCAAAAATTATGATTTCTGTTCCTAGGATTTTATTTTAGTGTGTAGATTACTACTGTGTATTTTGTTTATATGTTTGGTGTAATGTTAATTTCTCTATATGCACTGTGCTTGTTTGTAATGTGGCGAGTAGAAGAGCCGTTGCTGAGGATCCTGGTGAGCAGCAGGTTGAAGTAGCTGAGCAGGAGCTCATTGAAGGCAAGTTGTGCCCTTGACCACTTTTTACCCAATAATGTTCTTTAATATCACTTATCCATGCATAGGTTAATTTTGATGGGACCCAATAGGTCATCCTAGATTTGTTTATCTCATTACCTTGTTTACCCCTGAATCACTTGGGTAGTTTGCTATTGCTTTACATGGTTTTGGGATAATCATTTATTATATCTATGTTCCAATTATTCTTGTTATTCTATTTATGTTCATGTTGTTATCATTAATGTTAATTGGAACATAGAGCTTAACTTGAGAACCACGTGCCACCACAAGGGTTTAATGGGACGCCCTTGGCTGACTAATTAGGAAAGCTAGTGGAAGACTACCTTACCCGAAAGGGGCAAGGGCAGTAGGGGAGAGGTCAGTG
This sequence comes from Zea luxurians, assembly GCA_029449295.1. Taxonomy (NCBI): domain Eukaryota; kingdom Viridiplantae; phylum Streptophyta; class Magnoliopsida; order Poales; family Poaceae; genus Zea; species Zea luxurians. Next base: position 19,409,462 of record JAOPSE010000011.1, read on the forward strand.
CAGGGAGGTCCCTAGTTGATTTTGCTGCGATGGCGGTCAGCCAGGAACCCTGTACTGGATCTTCCTATAAACTGTAGCGGGTTTTCGGAAGCTAGTGGAACTTTGTAAAGGCCTCGTAGTGTTGCCCTGCCGCGCTTCCTAGGTCGAGGTGTATGGGAGTCATGACCCCTTGGTAGATGGGTAACATGACTTGTGGGTAAAGGGTACAACCTCTGCAGAGTGTAAAACTGGTATACTAGCCGAGCTCACGGTCATGAGCAGCTCAGGACTCTCTGATGTTTAAATTATGGAACTTAAATTCAATTTTGTCATTTGCATTGCATGGGTTTATTATTAATTTTGTTCTACTACTTTACTTATGGTTTGGTATTTACTTACACTTAGTAACTGCTAATAAAATTTTGACCAACTACTTAAAAGCAATGCTCAGCTTTAACCCCTATCATTGATTAGCCTTACACTTCACATGAACTCACACCTTTGTGAGTTTATGTCCACTGGTTCCCCACAACTTGTTGAGCTATGATCATGTGTGAGCTCACCCTTGCTGTCTCACACCCCCCCCCACAGGAGATGATCAGGTGGTTCAGGAGGAGCCGCCTAACACTGAGGAGTTCGATCTGATCTAGGTGGCGTTTCCCAGTCGACATTGGCGCCGACGATCCTTAGTTCGTTTTATCTTTATTATACTATTTTGTAATAAGACTTCCGCTATGTAATAATTACTCTGATGTTTTATGACATTTATCTCTATACACTCTGTTATTATATATGTTGTCTTCTTGGCGCATGTATGAGATGCACCTGGCTTTGTTCCTTAAAGCCGGGTGTTACAAAAGGCTGGCCCCTCGGAAGGGTTCAACAGCCGCCTCAGAGCACTCAGGCTACGCGCCCACTACTGGTCAGAGGTTTGAAGGCCAGCCCCTCGAAAGGGTTCAACGGCCGCCTCAGGCCACTCGGGCTCCGCGCCCACTATAGATCAGGGGTTCGAAGGCTGGCCCCCGAAGGGTTCGACAACCGCCTCAGACGCAGAGCGAGGGATGACCCTGGGTACGTTCGATACCTAACCGAGGCTCGGGCTGCGCTCCTGAGGTACCCTAGGACATTTCCGAGACCGACGGGAACGATTTTGTAACGGAATCCCACCAAAGGGAGGCATCGAGCCCTCGGACCCCGTCAAAAGGGGACCGGGTCCGGCAAGTCACCCACAGGTACTTTTGGAGCGCGCCTCCGGGCCACTAGCCGACCCCTAACAAATGGGGCACGGGCGTCCACTCGGATTACCCGTTAGCAACTCACTGGAGACACCATGTTCGGCGCCCTCCGAGGGCAACATGGCGCTTTCCCCCTCCTCCTTGCGGAAAGGCGACGCAGGGGCGTATGTAAAAAGCCGAGTCTGTCCCTGACCGTCCTCTCGCTCTATGCGGAGGCTCGGGGGTTGCTCTCGCAAACCCGGCTCCGGCCAAACCGTTGACAACGTCAACATACCAGCCCGAGAACTTGGGACTCGACTGTTCACCCAGGCTACGGCCAGTTCGCATGAGGGAGCAGCCAGACCGGCCGAAGCGTTATGAAATGTACTAAGACCTCGAAGGAGTCAAACTACTCCTCCGAGGCCTCGGGGGCTACACCCGGCGGGTGCGCTCGCGCGCACCCACCGGAACAAAAAGCAACCGAGGAAGGCCGGTCCCCTTGCAAAAAAGTGCGACAAAAGCCTCCAAGCGAGTATCAACACTCCCTTCGAGGCTCGGGGGTTACTGTCGGGGACCATAATTAGGGGTACCCCCAAGACTCCTAATCTTAGCTGGTAACCCCCATCAGCACAAAGCTGCAAAGGCCTGATGGGTGCGATTAAGCCAAGGCTCGGTCCGCTCAAGGGACACAACCTCGCCTCACCCGAGCCCAGCCTCGGACAAGGGCAGCCGACCCCGGAAGATTCACGTCTCGCCTGAGGACCCCCTCAAGCGACGGACACACCTTTGGCTCGCCCGAGACCCAATCTTCGCCAAGAAGCAACCTTGGCCAGATCGCCACATCGACCGACCGAATCGCAGGAGCATTTAATGCAAGGATGGCCTGACACCTTATCCTGTCACGCGCCCTTCAGTCGATAGAGCCGAAAGCGACCGCAGTCACTTCGCCGCTCCACTGACCGACCTGACAAGAAGACAGCGCCGCCTGCGTCGCTCCGACTGTTGTGCCACTCGACAGAGTGAGGCTGACAACAGCCAATTCTGGCCTCGGGCGCCATAGGAAACTCCACCTCGCCCGACCCCAAGGCTCGGCCCCGGAAGACGACAAACTCCGCTTCGCCCGACCCCAGGGCTCGGCCCCGGAAGACGACGAACTCCGCCTCGCCCGACCCTAGGGCTCGGACTCGGGCTCGGCCCCGGAAGACGACGAACTCCGCCTCGCCCGACCCCAGGGCTCGGACTCGGCCTTGGCCTCGGACGACAGTCTCCGCCTCGCCCGACCCGGGGCTCGGACTCGACCTCGACCTCGGAAGACCGACTCGACCCCGACCTCGGAGGAGCATCCACCTCGCCCGACCTAGGACTCGGACCGACCACATCATAGGGGGGGCATCATTACCCTATCCCTAGCCAGCTCAGGCTACGGAGAACAAGACCGGCGTCCCATCTGGCTCGCCCCGGTAAACAGATAATGATGGTGCCCCGCGTGCTCCATGACGACGGCGGCTCTCAGCCCCTTACGGAAGCAAGGAGACGTCAGCAAGGACTCGACAGCCCCGACAGCTGTCCTTCCACAAGGCTCCAACGCTCCTCCGACGGCCACGACATCACATGAACAGGGTGCCAAAACCTCTCTGGCTGCCACGACGGCATGTACTTAGGGCACTAGCTCCTCTCTGCTAGACACGATAGCGCACTGCTACTTTGGGGGATAGATATCCCCTGGGTCCACTAAGAGAGTAAAAGACCTCACGAAAGGCTCAAGGGCCCAATAAATCGTGAGGCCATTCTTTCGTGGGCCTCGGGAAGAATAATCAGCAGAGCAGGTTGACACGAGGCCGGATCGGTGTAAACCTGGACGGTCCACAATGTCGAGCGAGCGATCGCAACAGAGATCCGACTTTCCCGCGCTGGAGCCCTCATGCAACGGAGCCACGCGGGGATAGGTCGGCAGAATCATAGGGAGATAGACTCGAGCAGTTCACTATTTTTTAGGCGCACATTGTTATCATATCCACATGTATTGCTCCACGGTCGAATATATAAGGCCTAGGGGGCACCCCTTCAGATCGATCCTACTACTTAGCCATCCACGTCAACTCTCTGTATTCTCAATCCAGAGAGCTCTCTTGTAACCACATTCACCAAGCATACTCACCAGGACGTAGGGTGTTACGCATCTCTAAGTGGCCCGAACCTGTAAACCCTGTCTACTGTTCCTCGTGCAATCGGCACGAACCATTTTGCTACAGTTGTCGACACCGTCCTACTCCTAAAAACACCTTGAGGGGCAACCCCGAGTGTGCGGTCGGACCCAAAACACCGACAGCTGGCGCGCCAGGTAGGGGGTGTGTCGACGATCCAAGCTAGCTCAATGGCCGTCACCTTCTACAGCAAGATCACCCTGCGTCCCGGATCCGTATTCTGCTTCGGAACAATCTCATCCATAGCGGATGAAGAGGGAACTCTACACCGCATTGCAGATCCGCTGGAAAAGAAGTCTCCTCCAACAAACTCCGAAAATGCCGGAGAAGCGCAACCTCCAGCTCTCCGGAAAAAGATCGTCTCCAGAAAATCGAGAACCGAGGGCCCGCTGACCCGAAGAACTCCACTGTCTACTTCCCCGACAAAAGAATGGACACAGATCGCGAGGAAGAAGGAGACCAATGGAAAGCAAGTCGTTCTTTCCGTTCCTCCGCCCTCAAAGGAGAACGGAAAGAAAGTCGCCGCGACGACAGAACCGTTCTACCCCGACATCCTCTTCATCGGGAGAGTGGAGTCGCCTACCATCTCCGACGATGAGCCGACCGCACCCGGAGAAGAACCGCCTCAACGAGAATCCCGCCGGCGGAGGAACCGGCGCAGGAACATTCGACGACATCACGCGGCCGGAGAACGGGATCCGGAGCAGCCTGTCTCGCGAGACGAGGTCTCGGAGATAGGAGAGACTCCGGAAGAACGCGTCTTCAGGGAACGAAGGAACTCCCGACGACGTGACCGTCGACGAGCTCAGGAACAAGCCGAGCAAGATGCAAGGCAACGCTGGGAGAATCCATTCTTCGGGCGCAACCTAAATCCCGACTTCGCCCGAGCTATGAACACGCCGAGTGAGGTCGGAGGGGTACTAGCTCGGATAGCTGATGGACTTCCTCGGACTCCCGACACTGAGGGCTATCGACGCCTGCTCACCCAGGCGGCCAACCATCTTCTACCTCTTGCTCACCCGCCGAATGATTTGCGGCACGCCATCAACAGTCGCCGGGACGCGCAGAGTTCTATCAACGCTTCGTGCGAACGACGGCATGAGAATGAGATACGCCGCTGGGAGGAATACGACAGGGATCATGGCATCCCCACTCGGAGCCAAGCCACCGGAACCGAATCAACGACGGCCTCGACTGGTGGAACTGCCCGGGGACGGTCGAGGAACCACGACAACTACTCTCCTCCCCGGGACAGACATCATCACCGATGATAGGAGGACACATGCGGAGTGTCAGCCCTCACTCCACGCCTTAGGGCCATTCAATGGCCCCCAAACTTCAGGGTATCCAATGTTGATAAATATGAACCTAAGCAAGATCCAGGGGGTTGGCTAGCCGTCTACACCACCGCTGCTCGAGCTGCCGGGGCGTCCGAAGACGTGATGACCGCGTACTTACCCATTGTCCTTGGGCAAGACGCGCTGCAATGGCTACGACATCTACCCCGACACTGCATCGACGACTGGGGCGACTTCAGTCGACGCTTCACCGCCAACTTCCAGTCCCTCTCCGACAAGCCAGCGCAACCGTGGGACCTCAAATCCATCAAGCGCCGGGGGGACGAGACTCTCCGGTCGTACCTCAAAAGGTTTCAGACCATGAGAAATCGTATCCCCGAGGTCACGGAGGCGATCGTGGTGGAGGATTTCTACAGAGGATCCAATGACTCGGTTTTCGTCCGAGCCATACTACAGAAGGCGCCGACTACCTTCGAGGAGCTGTTCCGGGAAGCCGACCTCTACATCACCGCCGACGAGCGGGCCCAGGACCTCATCGGAGGAGCAAAGCCCGCACCGGCAGCACCACGACGCGACGCGAACTAGCAACCCGACAAACGATGGGAGAAGAGGCCTCGCGAAGAAGTACACGCCGCCGGACCACCTGCCTCTCGCGCCCGAGGAGGACCTCGTGGAGGCGAACGCACGCTGGACGACATCCTCGACGCCCAGTGCCCGTACCACAAGGACATGCGCCACACTCTTCGTAATTGCCGGGACTTCAAGCATTCCGTCGGACACGGCCGACCCTTCCAACCTCTACCTCCTCCTCCGCCGAGGGGAGGACCAGATGAACCACGACAACTCCATCAGCAGGAGGAGGGAGGAGGAGCTTTCCCACGCGTTGACAGGGAGGTCAACGTCATCTTCGGCGTGCACGGATCGCAGGAGAACAAAAGACAGCAAAAGCTCAACGATCGCCAGATACTGGTGGCGACCACCGGCCCTCCCGCCCCATACCGGTGGTCGGAGCACCCGATCACCTTCACTCGGGCGGATCAATGGCTCAACTTCGACCATCCGGGCAAATACCCGCTTCTCGTCGATCCGGTGATCCGAGAGAGCCGGGTGAAGAAGGTGTTAGTGGACGGGGGGAGCAGCATCAACGTCACCTTCCCCCGGACACTCCAAGGCTTGGGAGTTCACCTCAAAGTGCTCCACGAGTCGGACACCCCTTTCTTCGGCATCGTGCCGACGGAAGGGGAATACCCGCTGGGCCACATCTACATGCCAGTCACCTTCGGAACTCCGGAGAATTACAGAACCGAATTCCTGAGGTTTGAAGTGGCGAACTTCGACTGCGGGTACAACGCCATCATCGGGAGGCCGGGACTGGCCAAATTCATGGCCATCCCTCATTACACGTACATGATACTGAAGATGCCAGGGCCACGAGGAATCATAACTGTGCGCGCCGACTTCCAAGGCGCCGCAGAGTGTTTCCGAGTGGCCATCCAAGCAGCCCTCACCACCAAGCCGTCGGCGGTTTCTTCGACACTGGCGAACTCTAAGCCTGAAGAGGACCTCGCAGTACCGGCGAACGAAGCTCAGGCCGTGACTTCTATGCGGCCGACTGAAGAAACCAAGAGGATCAACCTGGGGTTTGCTGATGAACGCAAGACTGCCATCATCAGCTCCAGCTTGGACGACAAATAGGAAAGCGCGCTCGTCCAGTTTCTGCAAGATAACCGAGACGTATTCGCATGGCAGCCTGCGGATATGCCGGGAGTCCCAAGAGAACTGGCCGAGCACAAATTGAAGGTCTACCCCCAGGCAAGGCCGATTCGGCAAAAGCTACGACGTTTCACGCCCGACAAGAGAGAGGCCATTCGTGCTGAGCTGGCTCGCTTGGTCGCGGCCGGGTTCATTAGAGAAGTGTTACATCCCGAGTGGTTAGCCAACCCTGTTCTTGTACTCAAAAAGAATAAAGTGGATTGGCGCATGTCTGTTGATTATACTGATCTCAACAAACACTGTCCGAAGGATCCCTTCGGGCTCCCAAGGATAGATCAGGTGGTGGATTCCACCGCTGGGTGTTCCGTGCTATCTTTCCTGGATTGCTATTCCGGATACCACCAGATTAGTTTGGCAAAGGAAGATGAAGAAAAAACAGCATTCATTACTCCATTTGGTGCTTTTTGTTATACCTCCATGCCGTTTGGCCTCAAAAACGCTGGAGCAACCTACCAGAGAGCCATCCAAACATGCTTAGCCGATCACTGGGGCAAGCGTGTGGAGGCCTACGTGGATGATGTGGTTATCAAAATAGAGAATTCAGAAAACTTCATCGAAGACTTACAATTGGTTTTCAACAGTCTGAGGCGGTATAGATGGAAGCTTAATCCCGAGAAATGTGTTTTCGGGGTACCGGCAGGAAAGTTACTCGGGTTTATTGTCAGCAACCGGGGAATTGAGGCTAATCCGGATAAGATTGAAGCCATCATGAAGATGGAAGCACCTCGATCACAAAAGAAGGTTCAGCGACTTACTGGATGTATGGCGGCTCTGAGCAGATTTATATCCAGGCTGGGGGAGAAAGGTCTACCATTTTACAAGCTGCTCAAAAAGGTGGATAAGTTTCAATGGACTTCAGAGGCACAGGAAGCTCTAGATGCACTGAAGAAATTCTTGACAACACCACCAGTACTGAAACCACCACAACGAGCCACGTCAACCCAACTGGCTGAAGATCTGTTGCTATATATCTCTTGCACGACTCACGTGGTAAGCACCGCGTTGGTAGTCGAGCGAGCAGAAGAAGGACATGCCTACCCCGTGCAACATCCTGTTTATTTCATCAGCGAAGTTCTGGGTCCATCGAAGAAAAAATATCCTCAAGTGCAGAAGCTATTATATGCAGTACTTCTGACTGCCCGCAAGCTGCGTCACTACTTTGATGATCACAAAGTCATAGTAGTCACCAGCTTTCCGATAGGGGATATTCTTCACAACAAGGAAGCAATTGGCCGAATAGCTAAGTGGGCCTGTGAACTAGGATCTCATGACATCGAATTTCGACCTCGTACTGCCATAAAATCTCAAGCATTGGTTGACTTCGTTTCAGAATGGACTGAACAACAAATACCAGAGAACCCAGAAACGGCAGAAGTATGGAAGATGTATTTTGATGGCTCACTGAAGCTGCAGGGAGCAGGAGCAGGAATTCTCTTCACCACACCTGGAGGCGAGCACCTCAAATATGCCCTCCAGTTGCTGTTTCCAGCCTCTAACAATGCAGCCGAGTATGAAGCTTTGATCCATGGATTGAACATCGCCATATCATTGGGCATCAAGAGATTGATGGTATACGGAGACTCTCTGGTAGTCATTAGCCAGATAAACAAAGAGTGGGATTGTTCAAACGATTCAATGGGAAAATACTGTACTGCCGTCCGAAAGTTGGAAGACAAATTTGAGGGTCTGGAATTTCATCATGTAGAAAGAGATCGGAATACAGCAGCCGATGTACTATCCAAGTTAGGATCCAGTCAAACTCAGGTCCCACCCGGAGTCTTTGTGCAAGAAATACTACAGCCGAGTATCTCAATGGATCAAACAGAAGAATGCAACATTATAGATCAACCCGAATTAGACTCTGATGACTGGAGAAAGTCGATCATTAAGTATATAAAGAATGAGGAAGAACCAGACGACAAGAACTCGGCAGAGCGCATTGCCAGACAGTCAGCTCACTATACACTCATTGGGGAGACCTTGTACAGAAGGGGTGCATCGGGCGTCCTCATGAAGTGCATTCTCTCGGCCACTGGGAAGCAACTTCTAGAGGAGGTCCATGCTGGGCAATGTGGAATACATGCAGCCTCCAGAACACTAGTCGGGAAGGTCTTCAGGTCAGGATTCTATTGGCCAACAGCAAAGAATGATGCAGCCGAGTTAGTTCAGAGGTGCGAAGCTTGCCAATACTTGTCAAAACAACAACATCTGCCAGCACAGCAACTGCAGACCATACCAGTAACTTGGCCTTTCGGCTGTCGGTGTTTTGGGTCCGACCGCACACCCGGGGTTGCCCCTCAAGGTGTTTTTAGGAGTAGGACGGTGTCGACAACTGTAGCAAAATGGTTCGTGCCGATTGCACGAGGAACAGTAGACATGGTTTACAGGTTCGGGCCACTTAGAGATGCGTAACACCCTACGTCCTGGTGAGTATGCTTGGTGAATGTGGTTACAAGAGAGCTCTCTGGATTGAGAATATAGAGAGTTGACGTGGATGGCTAAGTAGTAGGATCGATCCATTTGAAGGGGTGCCCCCTAGGCCTTATATATTCGATCGTGGAGCAATACATGTGGATATGATAACAACGTGCGCCTAAAAAATAGTGAACTGCTCGAGTCTATCTCCCTATGATTCTGCCGACCTATCCCCGCGTGGCTCCGTTGCATGAGGGCTCCAGCACGGGAAAGTCGGATCTCTGTTGCGATCGCTCGCTCGACAATGTGGACCGTCCAGGTTTACACCGATCCGGCCTCGTGTCAACCTGCTCCGCTGATTATTCTTCCCCAGGCCCACGAAAGAATGGCCTCACGATTTATTGGGCCCTTGAGCCTTTCGTGAGGTCTTTTACTCTTTTAGTGGACCCGGGGGATATCTGTCCCCCACAATGGGTGTGGGCAAGGGACGGCTTGGTACGCTGAGTGTTTTAGCCGGCTGCTTCTGAGTAGTAATGTGATGTGACGGCGGGTGTAATCATATCCTCCGCGCTGTTGAGTGGAGTCCCAATGGGTGTTGTGTTGCGTGAAACGGCGTCAGCCGCCTGACGTGTCTTCAGACGAGTTGAAGTGCTTATTGAATGCTTTGCGACTGTTCAGTGACCGCGGTTGGAGGTGAGCGGTTGTCTTCTCCTTCTATAAATAACGCCGTTGTCTCTCTGGCTTTTTCACATCTCTTTGCTGTTCTTCTGCTGCTTCCCTCTCTTCTCTCCCTTCTGCTTCCACCATGGGCAAGAACAACAAGCGCAAGCGTGAGCCAACTCCTCCATCGGAGGAGTTTGGTGACTCGAAGTACTCCAAGGAGGAGTTCTCCTCTGGGTCTGAGGGGTCTCCGGCTCCCGTCCCCCTGCGTGAGTCGTCTGACGACTCAGACGACTCCCAGGGGCTCGCGGCGGAGGTCTGGTCGTACATCCGGGCCGTCGAGCGTTCCGGGCTCGAGGGCTCGGATGGGTCGGTGTACTCCTCGGATGAGGAGGACTCGGACGACGGCGGCGAGGACGAGGACGACGACGATGACGACGGCGACGACGACGACGATGGCGGCGGTGATGGTGACGGCAGCGGCAGCGGCAGGGGCAGCGGCGGCGGCAGCAAGGACGGTGACGGCGGCGGTAGCTGGGGCAGCAACCGGGGCGGCAGCAGCAGGGGCAGCACCAGGGGCGGCGGCGGCGGCAGCAACAGGGCCAGTGGCTAGATGCCACTGGTCTTTTAGATATTAGTATAGTATAGTTAGAATAATGTAGTAGTAATGTAGAGTAGTATAGCGTAGTGTAGTAGTAGTAGTAATGTAACGTAGTAATAGTAGGGAAGTATCAACTCGTAAAGAGTTGATTTGTAAGTTTGTTATCTTCCCTTCTGATGAAAGAATGACGTTGGCTTCTCCTTGATAACTCGTCTTGCATGTTTGTAAAACTGATTCCTTTGAGACAGTAGATGAATAACTTAGGGATCACACTGACGCTTCCAGAAGTAGCTGCCGAGTAACTTGTAGATGGTGTCGGCGTTTTAGAGGTAACACCGAGCAACTGAAGACTGTATCAGCTTTTTAGAAGCAACGCCGAGTGATTGGAAAGCGACGTCGGCATTTTAGAAGTAATGCCGAGCGACTTGAGATGATGCCAGAGGGCGACGTCAGCGTTTTAGAGGTAATACCGAGCGACTGAAAGGCGATGTCGGCGTTTTAGAGGCAGCGCCGAGCGACTGAACACTATACCAGCGTTTTAGAGGCAACGCCGAGTGATTGGAAAGCGACGTCAGCATTTTAGAGGTTATACCGAGCGACTGAAAGGCGATGTTGGCGTTTTAGAGGCAACGCCGAGCGACTGAACATTATACCAGTGTTTTAGAGGCAACGCCGAGTGATTGGAAAGCGACGTCAGCATTTTAGTGGTAATGCCGAGCGACTGAACGCGAAGTCGGCGTTTTGGAGGCAACGCCGATCGACTAGAAGGCGACGTTGGCATTTTTAGAGGTAATGCCGGGCGACTGAACACGGAATCGGCGTTTTGGAGGCAACGCCGAGTGATAGCAGGCCGCACGAGCCAATTTGAGGACGATGGCCGAGTGATGAGGTGGCGCACTGGTGTTCTGGAGATAACTGCCGGGTTTCCACGTGGCATGCTGGGGTTTCGAAATAGCCACCGGGTGATGACTGGGCACTTTTTGAAACGGTATCTGGCTCGAGAATATCCCATAAGAGCTGCGCTTTTAGCCGCCTTTGCTTTCCGTGCCCTAGTTCTTGCTTTCCCGCTTCCGAATCCTCCCTGCCATTCGCCTCCTACTCTGCTCGCTGGTAGAATCGAGATGGCACCCAAGAGGAAGACCGCGAGCTCGTCTGCTATGATGATTCCTCCAATCGACCCCAACAGCCAGTTGCCTTTCGCAGGTAACCACATGTCCATCATTTCTGAAACTGAACTTCTTCATCTCGTATCCATCGGGGTTCTTCCTCCGCGGGAACTCTGTTCTTGGCGGATTTGCCATGGGTTTACTGTTCCGACAGAGGATACCCACGAGTCCGTTGTTTACGCCCCTTTTCTTCTCCGCGGCCTTGGCCTTCCCATCTCTCCCTTTTTCCGTGGCCTCCTTGATTTCTATCATATTAACCTGACCCATCTGAACCCCAATTCAATTCTGCAAATCTCCATTTTCGTTCACTTATGCGAGGCCTTTCTTGGCGTGCTGCCACATTTCGGTTTGTGGAAATACTTGTATCATTGTCGCCCTGGGATGGCCGGGGGACAACATCAGTTGGTCGGGGGTGCCAGCTTGGAGATGCGCCGCGGGAGGAAAACTGAATATCTCGAGATCCCCCTCAAGGACAGCATCAAGGGATGGCGCCTAGAGTGGTTCATAGTTGAGAATTATGGGAATTCTCTCCCCTCCCAGTCGGGAAGACAGCCGGACGTTCGCACCCCAAGCTGGACCGAGTCTCCCACAGATCAGGAGGTAGCTGAGGCAGGTGTGTTGCTAGCTGAAGTTGGACTACTGAAAGAAAGGGGTCTGACTGCTGAAGCTGTGGTTACTGACTTTGTTTTTAAGAATATTCAGCCACTGAAAGACAGGGCCTATCCAGCTTATCTGTATCGAGGGCTAGCTGACTCCACTCGGGTTACCAACAGGAGAATTCCTTCTGCAGACTTGGTGAGCCGACTTGAAATGATCCTCAGGGGCAAGGTGTCAAATGTTGGTGCTCCAGTGGCGTACTCGGCCTGGAACTTGCCTCCTCCCAAAGCCTTCACCCTTTTCATGTCGAATCCACCCATTACTGATGGCAGTTTGGGCCTTAGAGTGCGACCCTCTGCTGAAGAAGTCAGTGCTTTGGTTGCCTCGCTTGGGGAGATTCCTGATGACGAACGACAGGTTCATTTTGAGGTGCCCCTGAACCCTAGTGATGCAGAGATAAGTGCTATGCTTGATCTGCTAGCTGAGGATTCTTCCGACGCTGCTCCTGCTGGTGCGTTGGTAGTGGCGCCCCTCCCAGAAGCTGATACGACTTTGGATGTTCAGAAGCCTGTCAGTGCTCGCCTGAGGCACCCTTGCCGAACCAATCAGCCTGATCCTTCTGTTGATGAGCAGAAGAAGAAAAGAAGACGCCTCCGGCGAGTGTCCAGTTTTGATCAGGACGCTGGTACCTCGGTTCCTGCTGTCCTTGAGGGGGATCTCGAGATATTCGGTTTTCCTCCCGCGGCGCATCTCCAAGCTGGCACCCCCAACCAACTGATGTTGTCCCCCGGCCATCCCAGGGCGACAATGATACAAGTATTTCCACAAACCGAAATGTGGCAGCACGCCAAGAAAGGCCTCGCATAAGTGAACGAAAATGGAGATTTGCAGAATTGAATTGGGGTTCAGATGGGTCACGTTAATATGATAGAAATCAAGGAGGCCGCGGAAAAAGGGAGAGATGGGAAGGCCAAGGCCGCGGAGAAGAAAAGGGGCGTAAACAACGGACTCGTGGGTATCCTCTGTTGGAACAGTAAACCCATGGCAAATCCGCCAAGAACAGAGTTCCCGCGGAGGAAGAACCCCGATGGATACGAGATGAAGAAGTTCAGTTTCAGAAATGACGAACATGTGGTTACCTGCGAAAGGCAACTGGCTGTTGGGGTCGATTGGAGGAATCATCACAGCAGACGAGCTCGCGGTCTTCCTCTTGGGTGCCATCTCGATTCTACCAGCGAGCAGAGTAGGAGGCGAATGGCAGAGAGGATCGGAAGCGAGAAAGCAAGAACTAGGGCACGGAAAGCAAAGGCAGCTAAAAGCGCAGCTCTTATGGGATATTCTCGAGCCAGATACCGTTTCAAAAAGTGCCCAGTCATCACCCGACGGCTATTTCGAAACCCCAGCATGCCACGTGGAAACCAGGCAGTTATCTCCAGAACACCGGTGCGCCACCTCATCACTCGGCCATCGTCCTCAAATTGGCTCGCGCGGCCTGCTATCACTCGGCGTTGCCTCCAAAACGCTGATTTCGTGTTCAATCGCCCGGCATTACCTCTAAAAATGCCAACGTCGCCTTCTAGTCGATCGGCGTTGCCTCCAAAACGCCGACTTCGCGTTCAGTCGCTCGGCATTACCTCTAAAATGCTGACGTCGCTTTCCAATCACTCGGCGTTGCCTCTAAAACGCTGGTATAGTGTTCAGTCGCTCGGCGTTGCCTCCAAAACGCCGACTTCGTGTTCAGTCGCTCGGCATTACCTCTAAAATGCTGACGTCGCTTTCCAATCACTCGGCGTTGCCTCTAAAACGCTGGTATAGTGTTCAGTCGCTCGGCGTTGCCTCTAAAACACCGACATCGCCTTTCAGTCGCTCGGTATTACCTCTAAAATGCTGACGTCGCTTTCCAATCACTCGGCGTTACCTCTAAAACGCTGGTATAGTGTTCAGTCGCTCGGCGCTGCCTCTAAAACGCCGACATCGCCTTTCAGTCGCTCGGTATTACCTCTAAAACGCTGACGTCGCCCTCTGGCATCATCTCAAGTCGCTCGGCATTACTTCTAAAATGCCGACGTCGCTTTCCAATCACTCGGCGTTGCTTCTAAAAAGCTGATACAGTCTTCAGTTGCTCGGTGTTACCTCTAAAACGCCGACACCATCTGCAAGTTACTCGGCAGCTACTTCTGGAAGCGTCAGTGTGATCCCTAAGTTATTCATCTACTGTCTCAAAGGAATCAGTTTTACAAACATGCAAGACGAGTTATCAAGGAGAAGCCAACGTCATTCTTTCATTAGAAGGGAAGATAACAAACTTACAAATCAACTCTTTACGAGTTGATACTTCCCTACTATTACTACATTACATTACTACTACTACTACTACACTACGCTATACTACTCTACATTACTACTACATTATTCTAACTATACTATACTAATATCTAAAAGACCAGTGGCATCTAGCCACTGGCCCTGTTGCTGCCGCCGCCGCCCCTGGTGCTGCCCCTGCTGCTGCCGCCCCGGTTGCTACCCCTGCTACCGCCGCCGTCACCGTCCTTGCTGCCGCCGCCGCTGCCCCTGCCGCTGCCGCTGCCGTCACCGTCACCGCCGCCATCGTCATCGTCGTCGCCGTCGTCATCGTCATCGTCCTCGTCCTCGCCGCCGTCGTCCGAGTCCTCCTCATCTGAGGAGTACTCCGACCCATCCGAGCCCTCGAGCCCGGAGCGCTCGACGGCCCGGATGTACGACCAGACCTCCGCCGCGAGCCCCTGGGAGTCGTCTGAGTCGTCAGACGACTCACGCAGGGGGACGGGAGCCGGAGACCCCTCAGACCCAGAGGAGAACTCCTCCTTTGAGTACTTCGAGTCACCAAACTCCTCCGATGGAGGAGTTGGCTCACGCTTGCGCTTGTTGTTCTTGCCCATGGTGGAAGCAGAAGGGAGAGAAGAGAGGGAAGCAGCAGAAGAACAGCAAAGAGATGTGAAAAAGCCAGAGAGACAACGGCGTTATTTATAGAAGGAGAAGGCAACCGCTCACCTCCAACCGCGGTCACTGAACAGTCGCAAAGCATTCAATAAGCACTTCAACTCGTCTGAAGACACATCAGGCGGCTGACGCCGTTTCACGCAACACAACACCCATTGGGACTCCAGTCAACAGCGCGGAGGATATGATTACACCCGCCGTCACATCACATTACTACTCAGAAGCAGCCGGCTAAAACACTCAGCGTACCAAACCGTCCCTTGCCCACACCCATTGGGGGGATGCCCAGGAATTATCAGTATATTTTTCAAAATGGTCACATATGTGCAGGGCACGCAGTGAATACCTCAAGACAAAAATGATATATCAGTGAGAATTAGAGGAAAGCCAAATATAGCCAGTAAAGTACAAAATATGGTCGACAGAAGCGACTTAAAGACTAGACAAAGAACGTCCATCAAATGTCCAATCAGTCACATAGCAAATAAATTACACTACCTAGCAAGATATGGATGGATTGCGAACTCGGCTGCAAAAGACAAAATACATGCTGACCTCTGAAGCATAATATTGATGACATAGTGCGGATGACATCATGCCGATTTTTTACAAGCAGAAAGGATAATCTTCAGCAAAAAGACACAAAAGGAAGACCTTCGAGTGGATTATTCTCTAAAAATCCACTTGAAGCTCGGGGGCTACACCCATTGGGTGCACCTCCGGTGCACCCAATGAAGTTTAGGGTCCTGCAAAGCGAAATGCCGACCTCTAAGGCACGGGTACGAAATAAAGCTTCGATTTGAGAAGGATCAAAAGCAGGGGGAAACAGCAAGAAGTCGTTCTCTTCAAATCACCTGCAAGCTGGACCTGGGATCTTTGGGCTGATTACTTCTAAATTAACCCAAAGATCGGGGGCTTGTGGGGGACAGATATCCCCCGGGTCCACTAAGAGAGTAAAAGACCTCATGAAAGGCTCAAGGGCCCAATAAATCGTGAGGCCATTCTTTCGTGGGCCTGGGTGTAACACCCACTTTGTAAATTGCTAGAAATAATGCCAATAGAGAAACAATTTCTCTTTATGTGAATTTGATCTCTATGTATCATCATATGTGAACACCATGTCCAAAAACAATTAATAAAGGTATATGCTACTAAACCATTGCATCATGCTGAATATTTTATTTGTGTGTGCATTTTTTTGTGACAATAATATAATAATATGAAAAGAAAATATTAAGGTCTCAAGGGGAATTTAGAATATACAAGAGATTTTAGAATTTAGAAAAGAGAGTAAATAATATAAAGAAAATTTAGATATATCCAAAAGTTAGTATCTTAGCTGCTTCATATAATTTGAAGACCAATCTATCACAGGATTTGAAATCTAAACTTCAAATGAGTTTGAATTTAAAAAAAAAGAGAAAAAGGGAAACAGGAAATAAAAAAAAGAATAAAGAAAAGAAGAAGAAAAAATAGCGTTGGGCCTAATTACTCGCTGCTCGGCCCATTCTCCAGCCTAAGCCGCAGGCGGCTATCCACTTCACTGGTGTGCGGGTCCCACACCGCAGCCGCTCAGACAGCGCTCTCCTTGCCGCGCTCGGACGCTGGCGCGTGGGCCCCCCTGGTGGGTCGTCCTCCTCCCGGCGCCCTGCTCGTAACGAGTTCCGCTCCTGGCGGCGGGCTGTGCGCAAGCGGCTCCACCGGCTCTCCATGATTTGCGCTGATTAGTTCGGCCAAGCTCGACCTCTTCTAGGCTATAAAGGATTAGGCACCGCCCTTCTCTCTCCTCTCACCGTCCGCGCCACCGTCGTACGTACAGGGAGAGCGAGGGAGAGGTCTGCCGCTTCTGCCATAGACGCCGAGGGTGTGTGAGGGAGCGAAAAATCCTGGGCACCGGGTAGCTCTGCGCGAGGAGAATTGGGGGAGGATCGCGGCGTACTCGTAATCGCGTTCGTGGCATCGGCCGTGGGAGTAATTCCCCTGCGCTAGCAGAATACCTCACCGGAATCTAAATTCCGCGGTGAAGTTGGGAGCTCGACGCTGGGGATTTGTGCCACGCCAAAACAAGGTATGTGCTCGCCTTCTGTTCTGCCATCGCCGTAGCTCGGTATTGCGATTGGTGTGTTGATGTTCGGCGGGGCGGTGAACCAGTGGGTCTCTGTGAATTGCTCGCCGGTAATACATCGCCACCGCGGGTCTGCGCTCACCGTGGATAGAGCCTCGCACCGCGTGATTCGCGGTATGGGCTCCTTTCCCCAACTCGCGATCGTCTCTATTTCATGTAGCCTCGTCCGAATCTGGGTTTGGGGCACCGGTGCCATTGGCGGCTTCCGTCGGCCATGGCCACCGCGGGGAACACAACGCCGCTGTGTAGCCAGTCGGGGGGTAGAAGACGACTCCCTGGCCGTCCATCTGGGTTTGGACGGCTCTGATCGTGTCTGGGGTCGCGATTGTTGGGAGCCGTAGATCCACGATGCAACGACTCTGGTTAACTACGGCTCTGGTTAGATCAGTGGCCGTCGATCTTTAATCCGGTGGCCCGTGGTGAGTACCGGTTCGGGGCAAAACCAGATATAATCTGGTCCGTCCATTTTGGATCGGGCGGCGCAGAGTATAGGAATCCTTCATTAAATCCGAACCGTAGGTTTTAATCCGACGGCCGATATCTTGTGATACCCCTTCGCCTTGGCATTTATGCTAAAGAGCCCTCGGGTTTCAGAAAAATAGAACCCGCCGTCCACCCGAGGTTTAGGCTGAGTCTGGGGAACATTTATGATTTCGCCCCCGTATGTTTACCGATTTAGTGCCCAGTCCAGAGACGTTTAAAAACAGAAAAATAATATTAGAAATTCATTTTTAATACAAAAACAAATCTAGAAACTTGTAAAATTCATAGAAATTCCATTTTTGGTCCAAATTGAACCATTCCAGTTTCTAAAATTTTATAATAATATTCTTTATCATTTAGTATCACTGTTTTGACATGAACTCAGTTAGAAAATTAATTTATCATCTAATCCTATTTTAATCACCTTAAACTTTAGGAAATTCATAGCTTGAATTATATAACTCCAAAATTAATAATTCCAGTTCCTGTGACCTTATTTTAATGTCTAATTTATTACTGTATATTCTATTTGCATGTTTGATGTGATGTTAATTTATGCTATACCATGTTTGTTTGTATTGCTACGACTAGCGCGGGGACACGTGTCATCTGTAAAGCAAGTTGGTACCTGGTTTCTCAAGTGCCAGGCAAGTTGTGCCCTTGATCACTTCTTTTACCCATTCATGTTCTTATTATTCATAATGATCTGCATAGGATAATTTTGCTGGGACCCAATAGGATACCCTAGATTTTGACTATCTTTATACCTTGCTTCACCACTGGTTTTACTACTAAAGTTTTGGGTAGTACATGCTATTGCTTTATGTGGATTTGGGTATAGAGATATTCATCACTTATTGTTATACTATTTATTGTTATCTGTTTTATTATTCCTTGTTCATGTTAAGATCATTATGTTAATGGGAACATGGAGCGACCACCCGGGAAAACAGTGCTACCACAAGGGTTTAATGGGACGCCCTTGGCTGATTAACTAGGAAAGCTAGGGGAGGGCTACCTTACCCGAAAGGGGCAAGGGCAGTAGGGGAGAGGTCAGTGCGGGGAGGTCCCTGGTTGATTTTGCTGCGATGGCTGTCAGCCAGGAACCCTGCACTGGATCTTCCTATAAACTGTAGCGGGTAGTCTGAAGCTAGTGGAACTTTGTAAAGGCCTCGTAGTGTTACCCTGCCTCGCCTCCTCGGTAGAGGTGTATGGGATTGGCCATCTCTTGGCAGATGGGTAACACGACTTGTGGGTAAAGATGCGCAACCTCTGCAGAGTGTAAAACTAGTATACTAGCCGTGCTCACGGTCAAGAGCGGCTCGGACCCTCACATGATTAATTATGGAACTTAAATTCAATTTGACATTTGCATCACATTTGGGATTATTTTACTATTACTGTTCTTTATTATTATTAAGGTTTGGTATTTACTTACACTTAGTAATTGCTAATAAAATTTTGACCAACTTATAAAAGCAATGCTCAGCCTCAGCCTTTACTTCATTGATTAGCCTTACACTACATGAACTCCCACCTTTGGTGAGTTCATGCCACATTATTCCCCACGACTTGTTGAGCTATGAACGTATGTGAGCTCACTCTTGCTGTCTCACACCCCCCCACAGGAGAAGAACAGGTGGTTTCAAGTGGAGTCAAGTATCGAGGAGTTTGATCTGATCTAGGTGGCGTTTCTCAGTCGACATTGGCGCCGACGATCCTTAGTTCGCTTTATGATTATATTTTTATTTTGTAATAAGTCTTCCGCTATGTAATAAATACTCTGATTATTGTGACATTTATCTCTATGCACTCTGTTATTATATATGTTGTCTTCTTGGCGCATGTATGAGATGCACCTGGCTTTGTTCCTTAAAGCCGGGTGTTACAGAAGTGGTATCAGAGGAAATGTTGACTGTAGGACGAAACCTAGATAGAAATGGACAAAACTCTTACCTACTTATCTTACTCTGATTCATTCTACACTTACCTTACTCTGATTCTTTCTATACTTATCTTGATTCTGTCTCACCTTCTACTGTTCTACTCTGATTACTCTTATCTTTTCTACTCTAAGACATGATGGATTTCACATCTTGGAATCCTACATTTATGACCTTCTTAGGATATAGGAGGCCTAAGACAAAATCAAAACTATTTTCTCTATTTTAAAAATGTTGGTTGATTGTTCTGATGAAAAATGTCTGATTTGCTTCTTTGATTGATTGAAGTATTATATATGGACATCTTAGTATGTGCCAGCATAAGATAATAAATTAGCTATGGTAGGTAAAACATTAAACTGCTTAGCTAATAAATCCCCCAAAGTAACATGATTTGTAATTACTGCCTTGTCTACTATTGTCTTACCTTATGTATCTAACTCAGATGGTCAATACTAGGAAAGGAAAGATTATCACGCAACAGCAAACAGAAATGAATCCTCCAAATCCTTCACCTGTTGAAATCGATCAAGTGATTGCAGCCCAAAGGCTGGTAATACAACAATTGACAGACATGGTGACCGAAATGCAAAACCAGATAAGACAAGAACGTGAGGAAATACGTCAGGCCCGTCTGGAGATACATCAAGAAATAAGGCAATCACGGTTGGAGAGACAACGACAACAACCACCATCTCCACCACCACCAGCTCCACCAAGCTACATAAACATATATATAAATTACTACTATTTGTAGGATCTACAGGTTCCTTTAGTTAGTATTCGGTATGATACTATTTTAGGAGGAATAAAAAGGTCTATCTGTTCCCATGTGTTGCTAATAAAATTATGCGTCATGCTGAGATTTTGGTTTGTGCAAATGTGTTGGACAATATGAGAAAACCCATGAGAGTAATTACACCTAAAGGACCTGTTGAGGCGAATCAAATGACCCGTAGATTGACATTAAACATTATGGGTAGAGAATTTGGAGCTACTGCTATAATATTAGAGTCAAGCACTATAGACGTGATCCTTGGTATGTCATGGTTAAGAAAGGCAAAGGCAGTTTATACACTGTGCTAAAGGAACCGTAGAACTTACCAGTTCCAAAGGACAAAGATTTGAAGTTGAAGTTGCAGTAACTACCACCATCAGACTAGCGACATTCTTAGAAGATGAGAGGTTTGTGGGTGACAACGTCAATGCAGTTAGGGATTTTCAGGATGTCTTTTCAGAGGAGTTATTAGGGATGCCACCAGATATGGAAGTTGAGTTGGTCATTGATCTCTTACCTGGGACTGCTCATATTTCTAAACGGCCATACAGGATGTCTGTAGAAGAGTTAAAAGAACTTAAGAAGTAGTTAACGGAGTTACAAGAGGCTAGTTACTTACGTCCGAGTATCTCACTCTGGGAAGCACCGGTACGTTTGTACAGAAGGAGGATGGATCACAAGAGATGTGTGTGGATTATTGGTCCCTTAATGATGTTACTGTGAAGAACAAGTATCCGTTGCCCCGTATTGAGGATTTATTTGATCAGATGAGAGGTGCTAAAGTATTCTCGAAGGTTGATCTCCGATCGGGATACCATCAAATGAAGATTAGACCATCGGATATTCCCAAGATGGATTTATCGACTCAATATGGATTATATGAGTTCATCGTTATGTCATTTGGACTAACTAATGCACTAGCTTATTTTATGGATTTGAAGAATAAGGTGTGCATGATCTGGACAGATTCGTCGTGGTTTTCATGGACGATATTTTTATTTATTCCAAGAGTGATAGTGATCATGAGGAACATATGTGATTGGTACTACAGAAGCTTTAAGATAATCAACTCTACGCCAAGTACGGTAAATGCGAGTTTTGGATTGGCGAGGTGCCATTTCTTGGACATATCATTCCTAATGGAGGGATATCAGTGGATCCTGCTAAAGTCAAGGAGATAGTGGTGTGGAGCATACCCACTACGGTTACGGAGGACCGAAGTTTCTTGGGACTTGCAGGATATTATTGGAGATTTATTGAAGGATTTTCTAAGATTGCTAAGCCTATGACTTCACTTTTGGAGAAAGGAAGAGAATTTAAATGGGACGAGAAGTGTCAAGTATATACGGATCATAAGAGTTTGAAGTATATATTCACTCAAAAGGATCTCAACCTTAGGCAACGCCGTTGGTTGGAGCTTATTAAGGATTATGATTTGGAAATTCACTATCACCCGGGCAAGGCAAATTTGGTTATAGATGCCTTGAGTCGAAAGGAGCATGTTCATTTAGCTGTTGTTGCCCAGCTATTCGATGGGATTGCTGAGAATTTCAGGAGACTTAACCTGGGGATAGTTACTCACACTAAAAGAGTTATTATTGATGTGGAACCTACTTTGGAGCAAGAGATCCGCAAAGGACAAATTGGTGATGCTAAGATACAAGAGACTAAGGGTCTGATTACTGAAGATCGAGTTCCGGAATTTACGGAAGATGAGCAAGGCACAATATGGTTCAAGGACAAGATATGTGTCCCCGAGATTGAAAGCCTTCATGTGTCTATTTTAAAGGAAGCCCATGACTTGGATTATTCTATTCATCCTAGTAGTATTAAGGTGTATCAAGATTTGAAGCATAAATATTGGTGGTATGGATTAAAGAGAGATGTGGCTGCACATGTGGCTATGTGCAATGCGTGTCAAAGAGTTAAAGCTGAACACCAGAGACCAGCTGGACTACTGTACCCATTAAAGATACCCGAATGGAAGTGGGAAGAGATTGGCATGGATTTCATTACTGGATTGCCTCGCACCTCGAAAGGATATGGTTCTATATGAGTTATTGTGGATAGACCGACCAAAGTGGCTCGTTTCATTCTGGTCAAGACTACTTATAAGGTATCTCAATTGGCAGAGTTATATACGACTCGAATTGTGTCTCCACATGGAGTACCAAAGAAGATCGTTTTGGATAAGAGGATCACAGTTTACCTCCAGATTTTGGAAAAGTTTTCATGAGAATATGGATACGAAGTTGAAATTTAGTACAGCCTATCACCCTCAGACTGATGGACAGACTAAAAGGACTAACCAAGTGTTGGAGGATATGTTGAGAGCTTGTGCCCTTCAGCATGGTGGAAGTTGGGATAAGAGTCTACCATATGCGGAGTTCTCATATAATAATAGCTATCAGGCCAGTCTGAAGATGTCACTGTTCGAGGCTCTATATGGCAGGAAATGCAGGACTCCTCTATTTTGGACCAGATTAGAGGAAGACAGATCTTTGGACCTGAACTTATTCAAAAGGCAAAAGAACTACGCTGATAATAGAAGAAAACCACTGGAGTTGAGGAAGGTGATTATGTGTACCTCAAGGTGTCACCACTTCGTGGCATGAGGAGATTTAAAGTCAAAGGGCAAATTGTCCCCTCGCTATATTGGACCATTCAGAATTTGTAGGCAAGTTGGAGAGATGGCCTATCAACTTGAGCTACCTGATAATCTATCTGATGTGCCTAATGTATTTCACGTATCTCAACTTAAGAAGTGTCTCCGTGTCCCTGAGGAACAGTTACCAATGGAAGAGCTCGGTGTTCAGGGTGAGTTGACTTACACGGAGTACCCGATCAAGATTTTGGATACTTTGACTCGAGTCACAAGAAATATGGTTATTAAGAAATGTAAAGTGCAATGGAACCATCATGAAGAAGATGAAGCTACATAGGAAGGAGAAGAAGAGTTTCGCATAGATTTTCCCCATCTTTTCCCTAGTTCTTCCTAAATCTCGAGGACGAGATTATTTTTAAGGGGGGTAGGATTTGTAACACCCACTTTGTAAATTGCTAGAAATAATGCCAATAGAGAAACAATTTCTCTTTATGTGAATTTGATCTCTATGTATCATCATATGTGAACACCATGTCCAAAAACAATTAATAAAGGTATATGCTACTAAACCATTGCATCATGCTGAATATTTTATTTGTGTGTGCATTTTTTTGTGACAATAATATAATAATATGAAAAGAAAATATTAAGGTCTCAAGGGGAATTTAGAATATACAAGAGATTTTAGAATTTAGAAAAGAGAGTAAATAATATAAAGAAAATTTAGATATATCCAAAAGTTAGTATCTTAGCTGCTTCATATAATTTGAAGACCAATCTATCACAGGATTTGAAATCTAAACTTCAAATGAGTTTGAATTTAAAAAAAAAAGAGAAAAAGGGAAACAGGAAATAAAAAAAAGAATAAAGAAAAGAAGAAGAAAAAATAGCGTTGGGCCTAATTACTCGCTGCTCGGCCCATTCTCCAGCCTAAGCCGCAGGCGGCTATCCACTTCACTGGTGTGCGGGTCCCACACCGCAGCCGCTCAGACAGCGCTCTCCTTGCCGCGCTCGGACGCTGGCGCGTGGGCCCCCCTGGTGGGTCGTCCTCCTCCCGGCGTCCTGCTCGTAACGAGTTCCGCTCCTGGCGGCGGGCTGTGCGCAAGCGGCTCCACCGGCTCTCCATGATTTGCGCTGATTAGTTCGGCCAAGCTCGACCTCTTCTAGGCTATAAAGGATTAGGCACCGCCCTTCTCTCTCCTCTCACCGTCCGCGCCACCGTCGTACGTACAGGGAGAGCGAGGGAGAGGTCTGCCGCTTCTGCCATAGACGCCGAGGGTGTGTGAGGGAGCGAAAAATCCTGGGCACCGGGTAGCTCTGCGCGAGGAGAATTGGGGGAGGATCGCGGCGTACTCGTAATCGCGTTCGTGGCATCGGCCGTGGGAGTAATTCCCCTGCGCTAGCAGAATACCTCACCGGAATCTAAATTCCGCGGTGAAGTTGGGAGCTCGACGCTGGGGATTTGTGCCACGCCAAAACAAGGTATGTGCTCGCCTTCTGTTCTGCCATCGCCGTAGCTCGGTATTGCGATTGGTGTGTTGATGTTCGGCGGGGCGGTGAACCAGTGGGTCTCTGTGAATTGCTCGCCGGTAATACATCGCCACCGCGGGTCTGCGCTCACCGTGGATAGAGCCTCGCACCGCGTGATTCGCGGTATGGGCTCCTTTCCCCAACTCGCGATCGTCTCTATTTCATGTAGCCTCGTCCGAATCTGGGTTTGGGGCACCGGTGCCATTGGCGGCTTCCGTCGGCCATGGCCACCGCGGGGAACACAACGCCGCTGTGTAGCCAGTCGGGGGGTAGAAGACGACTCCCTGGCCGTCCATCTGGGTTTGGACGGCTCTGATCGTGTCTGGGGTCGCGATTGTTGGGAGCCGTAGATCCACGATGCAACGACTCTGGTTAACTACGGCTCTGGTTAGATCAGTGGCCGTCGATCTTTAATCCGGTGGCCCGTGGTGAGTACCGGTTCGGGGCAAAACCAGATATAATCTGGTCCGTCCATTTTGGATCGGGCGGCGCAGAGTATAGGAATCCTTCATTAAATCCGAACCGTAGGTTTTAATCCGACGGCCGATATCTTGTGATACCCCTTCGCCTTGGCATTTATGCTAAAGAGCCCTCGGGTTTCAGAAAAATAGAACCCGCCGTCCACCCGAGGTTTAGGCTGAGTCTGGGGAACATTTATGATTTCGCCCCCGTATGTTTACCGATTTAGTGCCCAGTCCAGAGACGTTTAAAAACAGAAAAATAATATTAGAAATTCATTTTTAATACAAAAACAAATCTAGAAACTTGTAAAATTCATAGAAATTCCATTTTTGGTCCAAATTGAACCATTCCAGTTTCTAAAATTTTATAATAATATTCTTTATCATTTAGTATCACTGTTTTGACATGAACTCAGTTAGAAAATTAATTTATCATCTAATCCTATTTTAATCACCTTAAACTTTAGGAAATTCATAGCTTGAATTATATAACTCCAAAATTAATAATTCCAGTTCCTGTGACCTTATTTTAATGTCTAATTTGTTACTGTATATTCTATTTGCATGTTTGATGTGATGTTAATTTATGCTATACCATGTTTGTTTGTATTGCTACGACTAGCGCGGGGACACGTGTCATCTGTAAAGCAAGTTGGTACCTGGTTTCTCAAGTGCCAGGCAAGTTGTGCCCTTGATCACTTCTTTTACCCATTCATGTTCTTATTATTCATAATGATCTGCATAGGATAATTTTGCTGGGACCCAATAGGATACCCTAGATTTTGACTATCTTTATACCTTGCTTCACCACTGGTTTTACTACTAAAGTTTTGGGTAGTACATGCTATTGCTTTATGTGGATTTGGGTATAGAGATATTCATCACTTATTGTTATACTATTTATTGTTATCTGTTTTATTATTCCTTGTTCATGTTAAGATCATTATGTTAATGGGAACATGGAGCGACCACCCGGGAAAACAGTGCTACCACAAGGGTTTAATGGGACGCCCTTGGCTGATTAACTAGGAAAGCTAGGGGAGGGCTACCTTACCCGAAAGGGGCAAGGGCAGTAGGGGAGAGGTCAGTGCGGGGAGGTCCCTGGTTGATTTTGCTGCGATGGCTGTCAGCCAGGAACCCTGCACTGGATCTTCCTATAAACTGTAGCGGGTAGTCTGAAGCTAGTGGAACTTTGTAAAGGCCTCGTAGTGTTACCCTGCCTCGCCTCCTCGGTAGAGGTGTATGGGATTGGCCATCTCTTGGCAGATGGGTAACACGACTTGTGGGTAAAGATGCGCAACCTCTGCAGAGTGTAAAACTAGTATACTAGCCGTGCTCACGGTCAAGAGCGGCTCGGACCCTCACATGATTAATTATGGAACTTAAATTCAATTTGACATTTGCATCACATTTGGGATTATTTTACTATTACTGTTCTTTATTATTATTAAGGTTTGGTATTTACTTACACTTAGTAATTGCTAATAAAATTTTGACCAACTTATAAAAGCAATGCTCAGCCTCAGCCTTTACTTCATTGATTAGCCTTACACTACATGAACTCCCACCTTTGGTGAGTTCATGCCACATTATTCCCCACGACTTGTTGAGCTATGAACGTATGTGAGCTCACTCTTGCTGTCTCACACCCCCCCACAGGAGAAGAACAGGTGGTTTCAAGTGGAGTCAAGTATCGAGGAGTTTGATCTGATCTAGGTGGCGTTTCTCAGTCGACATTGGCGCCGACGATCCTTAGTTCGCTTTATGATTATATTTTTATTTTGTAATAAGTCTTCCGCTATGTAATAAATACTCTGATTATTGTGACATTTATCTCTATGCACTCTGTTATTATATATGTTGTCTTCTTGGCGCATGTATGAGATGCACCTGGCTTTGTTCCTTAAAGCCGGGTGTTACAGAAGTGGTATCAGAGGAAATGTTGACTGTAGGACGAAACCTAGATAGAAATGGACAAAACTCTTACCTACTTATCTTACTCTGATTCATTCTACACTTACCTTACTCTGATTCTTTCTATACTTATCTTGATTCTGTCTCACCTTCTACTGTTCTACTCTGATTACTCTTATCTTTTCTACTCTAAGACATGATGGATTTCACATCTTGGAATCCTACATTTATGACCTTCTTAGGATATAGGAGGCCTAAGACAAAATCAAAACTATTTTCTCTATTTTAAAAATGTTGGTTGATTGTTCTGATGAAAAATGTCTGATTTGCTTCTTTGATTGATTGAAGTATTATATATGGACATCTTAGTATGTGCCAGCATAAGATAATAAATTAGCTATGGTAGGTAAAACATTAAACTGCTTAGCTAATAAATCCCCCAAAGTAACATGATTTGTAATTACTGCCTTGTCTACTATTGTCTTACCTTATGTATCTAACTCAGATGGTCAATACTAGGAAAGGAAAGATTATCACGCAACAGCAAACAGAAATGAATCCTCCAAATCCTTCACCTGTTGAAATCGATCAAGTGATTGCAGCCCAAAGGCTGGTAATACAACAATTGACAGACATGGTGACCGAAATGCAAAACCAGATAAGACAAGAACGTGAGGAAATACGTCAGGCCCGTCTGGAGATACATCAAGAAATAAGGCAATCACGGTTGGAGAGACAACGACAACAACCACCATCTCCACCACCACCAGCTCCACCAAGCTACATAAACATATATATAAATTACTACTATTTGTAGGATCTACAGGTTCCTTTAGTTAGTATTCGGTATGATACTATTTTAGGAGGAATAAAAAGGTCTATCTGTTCCCATGTGTTGCTAATAAAATTATGCGTCATGCTGAGATTTTGGTTTGTGCAAATGTGTTGGACAATATGAGAAAACCCATGAGAGTAATTACACCTAAAGGACCTGTTGAGGCGAATCAAATGACCCGTAGATTGACATTAAACATTATGGGTAGAGAATTTGGAGCTACTGCTATAATATTAGAGTCAAGCACTATAGACGTGATCCTTGGTATGTCATGGTTAAGAAAGGCAAAGGCAGTTTATACACTGTGCTAAAGGAACCGTAGAACTTACCAGTTCCAAAGGACAAAGATTTGAAGTTGAAGTTGCAGTAACTACCACCATCAGACTAGCGACATTCTTAGAAGATGAGAGGTTTGTGGGTGACAACGTCAATGCAGTTAGGGATTTTCAGGATGTCTTTTCAGAGGAGTTATTAGGGATGCCACCAGATATGGAAGTTGAGTTGGTCATTGATCTCTTACCTGGGACTGCTCATATTTCTAAACGGCCATACAGGATGTCTGTAGAAGAGTTAAAAGAACTTAAGAAGTAGTTAACGGAGTTACAAGAGGCTAGTTACTTACGTCCGAGTATCTCACTCTGGGAAGCACCGGTACGTTTGTACAGAAGGAGGATGGATCACAAGAGATGTGTGTGGATTATTGGTCCCTTAATGATGTTACTGTGAAGAACAAGTATCCGTTGCCCCGTATTGAGGATTTATTTGATCAGATGAGAGGTGCTAAAGTATTCTCGAAGGTTGATCTCCGATCGGGATACCATCAAATGAAGATTAGACCATCGGATATTCCCAAGATGGATTTATCGACTCAATATGGATTATATGAGTTCATCGTTATGTCATTTGGACTAACTAATGCACTAGCTTATTTTATGGATTTGAAGAATAAGGTGTGCATGATCTGGACAGATTCGTCGTGGTTTTCATGGACGATATTTTTATTTATTCCAAGAGTGATAGTGATCATGAGGAACATATGTGATTGGTACTACAGAAGCTTTAAGATAATCAACTCTACGCCAAGTACGGTAAATGCGAGTTTTGGATTGGCGAGGTGCCATTTCTTGGACATATCATTCCTAATGGAGGGATATCAGTGGATCCTGCTAAAGTCAAGGAGATAGTGGTGTGGAGCATACCCACTACGGTTACGGAGGACCGAAGTTTCTTGGGACTTGCAGGATATTATTGGAGATTTATTGAAGGATTTTCTAAGATTGCTAAGCCTATGACTTCACTTTTGGAGAAAGGAAGAGAATTTAAATGGGACGAGAAGTGTCAAGTATATACGGATCATAAGAGTTTGAAGTATATATTCACTCAAAAGGATCTCAACCTTAGGCAACGCCGTTGGTTGGAGCTTATTAAGGATTATGATTTGGAAATTCACTATCACCCGGGCAAGGCAAATTTGGTTATAGATGCCTTGAGTCGAAAGGAGCATGTTCATTTAGCTGTTGTTGCCCAGCTATTCGATGGGATTGCTGAGAATTTCAGGAGACTTAACCTGGGGATAGTTACTCACACTAAAAGAGTTATTATTGATGTGGAACCTACTTTGGAGCAAGAGATCCGCAAAGGACAAATTGGTGATGCTAAGATACAAGAGACTAAGGGTCTGATTACTGAAGATCGAGTTCCGGAATTTACGGAAGATGAGCAAGGCACAATATGGTTCAAGGACAAGATATGTGTCCCCGAGATTGAAAGCCTTCATGTGTCTATTTTAAAGGAAGCCCATGACTTGGATTATTCTATTCATCCTAGTAGTATTAAGGTGTATCAAGATTTGAAGCATAAATATTGGTGGTATGGATTAAAGAGAGATGTGGCTGCACATGTGGCTATGTGCAATGCGTGTCAAAGAGTTAAAGCTGAACACCAGAGACCAGCTGGACTACTGTACCCATTAAAGATACCCGAATGGAAGTGGGAAGAGATTGGCATGGATTTCATTACTGGATTGCCTCGCACCTCGAAAGGATATGGTTCTATATGAGTTATTGTGGATAGACCGACCAAAGTGGCTCGTTTCATTCTGGTCAAGACTACTTATAAGGTATCTCAATTGGCAGAGTTATATACGACTCGAATTGTGTCTCCACATGGAGTACCAAAGAAGATCGTTTTGGATAAGAGGATCACAGTTTACCTCCAGATTTTGGAAAAGTTTTCATGAGAATATGGATACGAAGTTGAAATTTAGTACAGCCTATCACCCTCAGACTGATGGACAGACTAAAAGGACTAACCAAGTGTTGGAGGATATGTTGAGAGCTTGTGCCCTTCAGCATGGTGGAAGTTGGGATAAGAGTCTACCATATGCGGAGTTCTCATATAATAATAGCTATCAGGCCAGTCTGAAGATGTCACTGTTCGAGGCTCTATATGGCAGGAAATGCAGGACTCCTCTATTTTGGACCAGATTAGAGGAAGACAGATCTTTGGACCTGAACTTATTCAAAAGGCAAAAGAACTACGCTGATAATAGAAGAAAACCACTGGAGTTGAGGAAGGTGATTATGTGTACCTCAAGGTGTCACCACTTCGTGGCATGAGGAGATTTAAAGTCAAAGGGCAAATTGTCCCCTCGCTATATTGGACCATTCAGAATTTGTAGGCAAGTTGGAGAGATGGCCTATCAACTTGAGCTACCTGATAATCTATCTGATGTGCCTAATGTATTTCACGTATCTCAACTTAAGAAGTGTCTCCGTGTCCCTGAGGAACAGTTACCAATGGAAGAGCTCGGTGTTCAGGGTGAGTTGACTTACACGGAGTACCCGATCAAGATTTTGGATACTTTGACTCGAGTCACAAGAAATATGGTTATTAAGAAATGTAAAGTGCAATGGAACCATCATGAAGAAGATGAAGCTACATAGGAAGGAGAAGAAGAGTTTCGCATAGATTTTCCCCATCTTTTCCCTAGTTCTTCCTAAATCTCGAGGACGAGATTATTTTTAAGGGGGGTAGGATTTGTAACACCCACTTTGTAAATTGCTAGAAATAATGCCAATAGAGAAACAATTTCTCTTTATGTGAATTTGATCTCTATGTATCATCATATGTGAACACCATGTCCAAAAACAATTAATAAAGGTATATGCTACTAAACCATTGCATCATGCTGAATATTTTATTTGTGTGTGCATTTTTTTGTGACAATAATATAATAATATGAAAAGAAAATATTAAGGTCTCAAGGGGAATTTAGAATATACAAGAGATTTTAGAATTTAGAAAAGAGAGTAAATAATATAAAGAAAATTTAGATATATCCAAAAGTTAGTATCTTAGCTGCTTCATATAATTTGAAGACCAATCTATCACAGGATTTGAAATCTAAACTTCAAATGAGTTTGAATTTAAAAAAAAAAAGAGAAAAAGGGAAACAGGAAATAAAAAAAAGAATAAAGAAAAGAAGAAGAAAAAATAGCGTTGGGCCTAATTACTCGCTGCTCGGCCCATTCTCCAGCCTAAGCCGCAGGCGGCTATCCACTTCACTGGTGTGCGGGTCCCACACCGCAGCCGCTCAGACAGCGCTCTCCTTGCCGCGCTCGGACGCTGGCGCGTGGGCCCCCCTGGTGGGTCGTCCTCCTCCCGGCGTCCTGCTCGTAACGAGTTCCGCTCCTGGCGGCGGGCTGTGCGCAAGCGGCTCCACCGGCTCTCCATGATTTGCGCTGATTAGTTCGGCCAAGCTCGACCTCTTCTAGGCTATAAAGGATTAGGCACCGCCCTTCTCTCTCCTCTCACCGTCCGCGCCACCGTCGTACGTACAGGGAGAGCGAGGGAGAGGTCTGCCGCTTCTGCCATAGACGCCGAGGGTGTGTGAGGGAGCGAAAAATCCTGGGCACCGGGTAGCTCTGCGCGAGGAGAATTGGGGGAGGATCGCGGCGTACTCGTAATCGCGTTCGTGGCATCGGCCGTGGGAGTAATTCCCCTGCGCTAGCAGAATACCTCACCGGAATCTAAATTCCGCGGTGAAGTTGGGAGCTCGACGCTGGGGATTTGTGCCACGCCAAAACAAGGTATGTGCTCGCCTTCTGTTCTGCCATCGCCGTAGCTCGGTATTGCGATTGGTGTGTTGATGTTCGGCGGGGCGGTGAACCAGTGGGTCTCTGTGAATTGCTCGCCGGTAATACATCGCCACCGCGGGTCTGCGCTCACCGTGGATAGAGCCTCGCACCGCGTGATTCGCGGTATGGGCTCCTTTCCCCAACTCGCGATCGTCTCTATTTCATGTAGCCTCGTCCGAATCTGGGTTTGGGGCACCGGTGCCATTGGCGGCTTCCGTCGGCCATGGCCACCGCGGGGAACACAACGCCGCTGTGTAGCCAGTCGGGGGGTAGAAGACGACTCCCTGGCCGTCCATCTGGGTTTGGACGGCTCTGATCGTGTCTGGGGTCGCGATTGTTGGGAGCCGTAGATCCACGATGCAACGACTCTGGTTAACTACGGCTCTGGTTAGATCAGTGGCCGTCGATCTTTAATCCGGTGGCCCGTGGTGAGTACCGGTTCGGGGCAAAACCAGATATAATCTGGTCCGTCCATTTTGGATCGGGCGGCGCAGAGTATAGGAATCCTTCATTAAATCCGAACCGTAGGTTTTAATCCGACGGCCGATATCTTGTGATACCCCTTCGCCTTGGCATTTATGCTAAAGAGCCCTCGGGTTTCAGAAAAATAGAACCCGCCGTCCACCCGAGGTTTAGGCTGAGTCTGGGGAACATTTATGATTTCGCCCCCGTATGTTTACCGATTTAGTGCCCAGTCCAGAGACGTTTAAAAACAGAAAAATAATATTAGAAATTCATTTTTAATACAAAAACAAATCTAGAAACTTGTAAAATTCATAGAAATTCCATTTTTGGTCCAAATTGAACCATTCCAGTTTCTAAAATTTTATAATAATATTCTTTATCATTTAGTATCACTGTTTTGACATGAACTCAGTTAGAAAATTAATTTATCATCTAATCCTATTTTAATCACCTTAAACTTTAGGAAATTCATAGCTTGAATTATATAACTCCAAAATTAATAATTCCAGTTCCTGTGACCTTATTTTAATGTCTAGTTTATTACTGTATATTCTATTTGCATGTTTGATGTGATGTTAATTTATGCTATACCATGTTTGTTTGTATTGCTACGACTAGCGCGGGGACACGTGTCATCTGTAAAGCGAGTTGGTACCTGGTTTCTCAAGTGCCAGGCAAGTTGTGCCCTTGATCACTTCTTTTACCCATTCATGTTCTTATTATTCATAATGATCTGCATAGGATAATTTTGCTGGGACCCAATAGGATACCCTAGATTTTGACTATCTTTATACCTTGCTTCACCACTGGTTTTACTACTAAAGTTTTGGGTAGTACATGCTATTGCTTTATGTGGATTTGGGTATAGAGATATTCATCACTTATTGTTATACTATTTATTGTTATCTGTTTTATTATTCCTTGTTCATGTTAAGATCATTATGTTAATGGGAACATGGAGCGACCACCCGGGAAAACAGTGCTACCACAAGGGTTTAATGGGACGCCCTTGGCTGATTAACTAGGAAAGCTAGGGGAGGGCTACCTTACCCGAAAGGGGCAAGGGCAGTAGGGGAGAGGTCAGTGCGGGGAGGTCCCTGGTTGATTTTGCTGCGATGGCTGTCAGCCAGGAACCCTGCACTGGATCTTCCTATAAACTGTAGCGGGTAGTCTGAAGCTAGTGGAACTTTGTAAAGGCCTCGTAGTGTTACCCTGCCTTGCCTCCTCGGTAGAGGTGTATGGGATTGGCCATCTCTTGGCAGATGGGTAACACGACTTGTGGGTAAA
Source organism: Zea luxurians (assembly GCA_029449295.1). Lineage (NCBI taxonomy): Eukaryota > Viridiplantae > Streptophyta > Magnoliopsida > Poales > Poaceae > Zea > Zea luxurians. The sequence continues at coordinate 19,442,913 of JAOPSE010000011.1, forward strand.
GATGCGCAACCTCTGCAGAGTGTAAAACTAGTATACTAGCCGTGCTCACGGTCAAGAGCGGCTCGGACCCTCACATGATTAATTATGGAACTTAAATTCAATTTGACATTTGCATCGCATTTGGGATTATTTTACTATTACTGTTCTTTATTATTATTAAGGTTTGGTATTTACTTACACTTAGTAATTGCTAATAAAATTTTGACCAACTTATAAAAGCAATGCTCAGCCTCAGCCTTTACTTCATTGATTAGCCTTACACTACATGAAATCCCACCTTTGGTGAGTTCATGCCACATTATTCCCCATGACTTGTTGAGCTATGAACGTATGTGAGCTCACTCTTGCTGTCTCACACCCCCCCCCACAGGAGAAGAACAGGTGGTTTCAAGTGGAGTCAAGTATCGAGGAGTTTGATCTGATCTAGGTGGCGTTTCTCAGTCGACATTGGCGCCGACGATCCTTAGTTCGCTTTATGATTATATTTTTATTTTGTAATAAGTCTTCCGCTATGTAATAAATACTCTGATTATTGTGACATTTATCTCTATGCACTCTGTTATTATATATGTTGTCTTCTTGGCGCATGTATGAGATGCACCTGGCTTTGTTCCTTAAAGCCGGGTGTTACACTGGGGAAGAATAATCAGCAGAGCAGGTTGACACGCGGCCAGATCGGTGTAAACCTGGACGGTCCACAATGTCGAGCGAGCGATCGCAACAGAGATCCGACTTTCCCGTGCTGGAGCCCTCATGCAACGGAGCCACGCGGGGATAGGTCGGCAGAATCATAGGGAGATAGACTCGAGCAGTTCACTATTTTTTAGGCGCACGTTGTTATCATATCCACATGTATTGCTCCACGGTCGAATATATAAGGCCTAGGGGGCACCCCTTCAGATCGATCCTACTACTTAGCCATCCACGTCAACTCTCTGTATTCTCAATCCAGAGAGCTCTCTTGTAACCACATTCACCAAGCATACTCACCAGGACGTAGGGTGTTACGCATCTCTAAGCGGCCCGAACCTGTAAACCCTGTCTACTGTTCCTCGTGCAATCGGCACGAACCATTTTGCTACAGTTGTCGACACCGTCCTACTCCTAAAAACACCTTGAGGGGCAACCCCGGGTGTGCGGTCGGACCCAAAACACCGACAGCTACACCCCCCATTGTACACCTGGACCCTCTCCGTACGCCTATAAAAGGAAGGTCCAGGGCTCTCTTACGGAAGGTTGGCCGCGCGGGAGGACGGGACGGCGCGTAGGGTCCCTCGCTCTCCCCCCACGCGGACGCTTGTAACCCCCTACTGCAAGCGCACCCGACCTGGGCGCAGGACAACACGGAGGCCGCGGGTTTTCCCCTTTTCTCCCTCTCTTCTACCCCCCTTCGTGCTCCGTCTCGCGCCGACCCATCTGGGCTGGGACACGCGGCAACAATTTACTCGTCAGTCCAGGGACCCCCCAGGGTCGAAACGCCGACACCAGTCTAATTAGGCCTCGGGTTTGATAAAATAAATCAGAAAAGGAATTTTAAGATAGAAATTAAATCCTAAAATTTCCTAAATCCCTAACTTCTTTGTGCTAACTCCAAATTGATCCATTCCAGTTGCATTGGACTTATAATAAAATTGTTTACCAGTTAGTAACCTTATTTTACTATGTAGCTTAGTGATAAAAATAACACTCATTTTGTTTTATGTTTAACACCTAGATATTCAAAAAATCATAACTCATTAACCGTAACTCTGAATTTAGTGATTCTCAAACCTAGGATCTCGTTATGATGCGTAGATCATTAATGTGCGGTATGTTATTATGTTTGATGTGATGTTAATTTCTTCTATGCACATGTTTGTTTTTATTGTTGCGAGTAGACGGGTGAGTGACCGAGGAAGCCGGAACACAGCAGGTGGAAAACTCTAAGCAGGAGCTCATTGAAGGCAAGTTGTGCCCTTAATCACTCTTCTTTACCCAATAATGTTCATGTTAATCATTATGATCTGCATAGGTTAATTTTGATGGGACACAATAGGTCACCGTAGTTTGGTCACCTGTATACCTTGTTTACCACTGAACTTTTTGGGTAGTATCCGGCTATCCGCTATTGCTCCATATGGTTTTAGGTGTTAAGATACATATTATTCATGATCATGTTCTTTACTACTATTGATTTCTTTACTGTTCATGATAAGACTATTGTGTTAATTAGAACATGGAGCTTAACTTGAGATAACCGTGCTACCACAAGGGTGGAATGGGACGCCCTTGGCTGACTAATTAGGAAAGCTAGTGGAGGACTACCTTACCCGAAAGGGGCAAGGGAGGTAGGGGAGTTATCGGTATAGGGAGGTTCTCGAGTTGATCATGCTGCGATGGCTTTTCAGACGGGGGATTCCTATACCGCTCTCCTCAGAAACCGTAGCGGGTTTTCTGAAGCTAGTGGAACTTTGTAAAGGCCTTGTAGTGTTACCCTACCTTGTCTCCTCAGTAGAGATGAATGGGACTTCTAGACCCCTTGGCAAATGGGTAGCATGACTTGTGGGTAAAGGGTACAACCTGTGCAGAGTGTAAAATTGGTATACTAGTCGTGCTCGCGGTCAAGAGCAGCTTATGACTCTCGCATGATTAACTTATGGAACTTAATTTTTCAAATGCATTGCACTGTGGGCTTTATTATTAATTTTGTTCTATTATTACTTTGGGTTGGTATATACTTACATTTAGTAATTGCTAATAAAATTTGACTAATTTATTGAAAGCAATGCTCAGCTTTAACCATTATTTGTTGATCAGCCTGACACTTCACATGAGCCCCCACCATAGGTGAGCTCATGCACATTATTCCCCACACTCGTTGAGCGATGAACTTTTGTGAGCTCACTCTTGCGATGAAACTCTCCATAGGTGAAGACCAGGTGGCCTAGGAGGACTACTATGAGGCATTTGATGAGGTCTAGGTGGCGTCTCTCAGTCAGCTTAATGGCGCCGAAGAAATAATATTAGTTCAATTTATTTGTTATCATTTATTTTTGTAAGACATTTACGCTATGTAATACAGTTTGTGACATTTATCTCTATTCACTTGGTCATTGTATGTGTTGTTCTTCTTTGCTGTACATATGAGACGCACCTAGGTTTGTCCCATAAATCCGGGTGTGACACACTTGCTATAACCCCCAAGTGAAGAGCAGGTACCCCCGGACGAGGACTACTACTATGAGTTCGATGAGATATAAGTGTCGTCTCCCAGTCAACTGTTGGCGCCAAGGAGATAGTTATATTAGTTTGATTTATTATCAGCTATTTTGTAAGACATTCTTGTTATATAATAAAGTTGCCGACATTTGTCTCTATACACTAAGTCATTATATGTGTTCATCTTGATTGGCGCACATATGAGACGCACCCGGGTTTGCCCTTAAAACCGAGTGTGACAGTGGAGGCGGTGATGTGGGACCTCGGGACGTCTTTCTCCATGTCCACTATGCGGTGCTGAGCGCCCCTTTGGTCGGCGACGCAGGAGAGGGATCCAAAGTGGAATACCTCCCCGGTGATGAAGTTGAAGACAGTGTTGAAGATGACTACCATGGAGTTGTTGTGAATCGACGTCGCACCCCTAACTGTCGCGCCAGTTGTCGGTGTTTAGTTTCGACGGCGCACTAAGAGGTATACCACATAGTGCTTTTTGGAAGGATAGCGATGTCGATTGTAGCTCGATGATTCATGCCAAGCACAAAGGAAAACGACTGATTAAATAGGTTCAGGCCGCCTAGATGTGTAATAGCCTATGTCCTGTGTTTTTCTGGTGGTTGTATTGCTCTGAGTTTGAGGAATACCAGTGATTGCTGGAGGTAGAAGATGAAAGCGGCATACCAGTCTATCAGGGTTTCATCCTTTTCATAGGGGTACCTCTTCAACCTTATGTAGTTGACTGAACAGATAATCCTGCACAAATAGGAATCCTATACGCATCTACCTACTTCCGCTATAGATGCGCTGAATCTTCCGAAGTTCAGTTGGTTCTCGTGAGCCTTGCACAAGAATGCATGCATGGGACATGTCTTTGAAGATTCCCTTGACTCGGCGTGTGACCGCCTAAGTCGGATTTCGCTTGTGTCCTATCGGGGCCCACAACTCGTCTTATGGATGACCCATCGATGGCCTTATAGGCGGCCTAGAAAGCGTATCCGTGCCATGGTGAGATGGGGGATATTCATCCCCCACATTGTCCTTTTTACATATTCTAGTAGGGGCACTCATGCTCCGAGAAGTTTTTCCTCCTCTCGTTTCAGTGCTTCGGTTTCATCTTCGTTGTCGCTTCATCCCTAGGAGCAATTTTCTCCTCGGGAACAACATTTTTGGCCTCGTATGGCTTCGGTAGTGCTACAGTCGATACATCTTCAACTTTTTCCTTATTCAGAGGATTTAGCTCACTTTCTGAAGCTTCTTCAGCAATCGATGTATCAAAAAGGACACTCATTACTGAAGTCATTCGGCTTGCTTTCCTTGGCGTTCTTAGCGATGTTGACTCCAGCTTTGGCTCCAAATTCATCTTTGCAAAAGGAATTTCATCTTGAATGGGCAACTCTATTACTTCATCGTCCTCACCTTTTCCTGTAATAAACATAGTTGTTTAACTTTGATATAGTCAGTTTTACTTGTTCAAGAGGAAGGAGTTCAGTTGTTACCTCTATTCTGTCTGAAGCACCCACATCTACAGCTGGGATGACCTTCTTCTCATTGGTAAGTTTTGGCTCAATAAAGTTTCTTCCCATCAATTCTAACTTTCTTCTTGGCTGACTCACCTTCGGATCCTAAGGGTGCTCTTTGGCGTTTTGTAGTAACTTTCATCCTCTTGTTTTCCGATCCCCTCTTTGTTTCTTGCTGGTTTCCTTTCTTTTTCTTCACACCGCTTTGTGCTAAGCAGGGGTAGTCTAGGTAGAAAAACTCTATGGTGTCAAACACGTGATTCAACCTTCGTTTCTCTCGACCATCAAAGGCAGAGAGCCTGATCTTCCTTAGTGACGAAGTTCCCAAGTACTTCATTGCGCTTCAACTCAACGACCTCTAGCCATTCATCACATGGTTCACCAGACTCTTTTTCAAATTTATACTTATACCTTATTCAGACAAGGCTTAAACTTTCTGTTTCATGCTTCATCGAGTTGTCAACCTTTGGCTCTGGCATTGTCCTTCAATCCTTAATGGCCAGATATTATATCTTAAGTGCTCTTGAACCAAATCCCTTACCCTGATATAACTGCATATGGTATTAAACATAACTATGGTAGTTTGTGCTTTGTCTTTTATACAACACATTGGCTTCTTAATGCCAAAGTTTGGCTACACTGGTCTCAAAATAACTTCCTTAACATCCTCCCTTTTCTCCAACTCATTCCTTACATAAAACCACTCCTTCGTCCAAGAGTTAGGCCATTTGCTTCGATAGGCTAGGACATGGAACTGCATAGCCTTTCGATAGTAAAAATTGTAACAATCGAAGTTGGTTGTGTAGCCTTCCTTTCATTGTTGCCTTTGTCTGATAATGAAGTCCATGTATTTGGCAAAAGCATTCTACACTTCGGTCAGCGCCTTGACTTCATGTTGCCCAGATAAAAATCCCAAGCCACATTATCGCATTAGGTGTCAGCTGATAAAGATATATTTCATACTTTTTCAGCACTTCGACAATCATTTAGTGTAGGGGGAATCGAAGCTTAGCCTTAAAGAAGCTTTAGAAGGCCACAATTTCATTCTTCTGTGGTTGAGGAACAATATCTTCCTCCCCAAGCCTGATCATATCAATGTTATCAATGTACTCAAGCCTTTTTTGTCACCTCAACATATCTTTTCTTTATTGTCGATCGCTTGAAGCAAACATGCTTGTCTTTGATGGTTGGATGTCACTGTCATTTTCTTCAACTTTGAATTATTCACAATCCTTGTCAGATTCATCTTCAGCAAGGTCGACTAAAATATCTTCAATATTGCCTTCCTCAACCAGGGAGGGAGCTTCAGTTACGCTAATCAGGGCACCACTTTTGATGGCTGGGACTTTTTCCTTTTCCCTGCGACATCCGAAGATGTCATGATGGCTAGCTCAACACTTGATTTGTTTTCCACCATTAATGAGAACACAAATTTTGTGAAGTCCAAAGTTTGCAAAAAAGCAATGAATTGAAGGAGCTTCGAGGCAGAGAAATTGGTGACAACAAGTTGGAAAGAGTAGTAAATGTTGTGCTTCACTATCAGGGACATGTCCTATTATATAAGTAAAGGGAACATGATTCAAGGAGCCAAGCAGTGTTCACTCACTACAAGTGGGCCTTCTATATTATCTGGCTAGGAAAATATATTCGTAAAAGTTCGTTTCCGACAACGAGCTCTAGGAAGGTGTTTTTGGACCTTCGGCGTGAGGACTCCTTCATTTATTCTGTGGTCTGAGCCCGTTATAGAAAACAAACTAATACCGCGAGGGACTACTATTGGGGGTCCACCCTTGATGTAGGTCATCAAAATATTAAATATCAACCATCTCTGGGTTTATTTCAGGAACAATGAAGTGATCTTTATCCTAGTGACATCCATAAGTATGAGATGAAGGTGAAAGCTTCGACATCGTAGCTTAAGTAAGGTACGAAGCATACAACCAAGCAGACGAAGTAAGGCTCTGAAAGTGTGTGCGACACATCTCCATGGAAAAAGACAACGATGCCCTTAACAGACTTTATAGTTCACATGTATAGGGTTCAAGGTCATAATTGTAATTTTATACGAAGTTGTACGTTGCACTTCCCCTGTAAATAGGTGTACATTGACCATGCACTATTTTACCTTTTTAGTGTTTGCACGCTTGTGTGACCTCGGATCGCTTTGCATCCAAAGCTCGAAGACATCAATATCTTCGAACACCCATGAATATTCTGAAGGTATACTTTTAGTCATGTGTAACTAAAAATAAGATGAATAAAGGAATAAGCTCATAATGTATTATCCTAAGATGTTTGCCATACACTCATGTATGCTTCAACCTTATTCCTTTTAATGTATCTCTTCTCCTTGAGCGAATTAAAGGGAAGAAGAATGTAACACCTCAAAATCTTATTTTGGGATTTATAGAAGTTTCTTTAAAAGATTAAGAATCAAAATAACTCTTAATATATGTTTCTCTCTTTTAAAAGTTATTTTCTCCTAAAATTAATAGCTAGCAATATACTAAAAAGGTTGTTAGCCAGATATAGAACCTAAAACTTTTAAATTTTAAAACTTAATTTCAAACATAGAGGAGAAAGGATAATAATAGAAAGTCCTTCATCTACTTGCTAAGAGTATTCATCTCATAATCTGTACAATTAGAAATGTCTTTCAAAGCATTCAAGTTACTCTTGATAGAGATTGTAAATTACTTTATCCTAAAACAAGCAAATAATAAATATGAATTTTATACTTTTGAAATAATTTTCTTGGAATAGATAATATGTGAATTATTCATTATAGAATTATATGTTTTGGAGCATGTATAAAAAAACTAATATAAACAAATACATAATTTGCATCATGTCGAACTTTTGATTGAGCATATATTTGAATGATTTAGGCCAACACAGGTTGGGAATATGAATTTAAAAGTAAAAAATAAAGAGAAAACATGAATAAAAGAAAAAGAGATAGAGTAAAAAAGACAAAAAAAAAAAACCGCCTAGGCCGGATTCCCAGCTTCCGACCCATTACCGCATTTGCGCGCCATTAACGATCACCGCCAAGTGGGGCCGCGGGGCAGCCTCACGCGTCCGACTCAACGTGTTCGCTCCATGGTCACTGTCAGATGGGATGTTCTTGTCAGCTCTATCCTTTCTGGGTTCGCCGCACGGTTCGTGTATACCAGAGTCCAGAGACCGTTCACCGAGCCTATATATCTTGCTCGAATCAATGCTGACCTGGGATTATAAAGTCGTGGTACCGCTGCCCATCTCACATTGGCCGCATCGAGGGCCGCCATAGATGGAGGGATGCGCCATCGTGAACCCAGGACATCGATGGGAGGCGGGTCGTCGCACTTGGATCAGACCAACGTCGTAGGCGATGCTCTGCAGCGGGGACAAGGGCCGCACGCAGGATACTTTGGTCGTCTTCGAACGCACTCTGGTGCATAAGTGTTGCTTCGTGTCTAGGGCCTTCTGCTACACCGGCATCGAGAGGAGAAGCAACCGTCAACGTCGACCCGAGTGCACGCCGTCTTTGGAGGCTCACCATGGGGCCAGGTGGGCTCGCCTGCTTCCACTGATCGTGAACCTGGAGCAATTGGTTCTGGCGAGTCAACCTAGGCGAGAGGATTTCTCGCCGCAGCTGTTGCACCACCACGGAACCACAGAACGCGTGGGCAGAGCAATACGATGTCCTAAATTCAGGTAATACGGCCATAGATGTATTCACTTTGACCTCCGCATTGTATAGCATCAACCGGTTTCGTGTTTGGGGAAACAAGGCACCTATATGGCTTCTCCGGCCATGGCGTCCGCCGTGCGGGGCCTGGTGCCGACGTCTGCGCACAGGAGCGCCGCCGTTCTGGTGGTCGAAAGGGAGGAGAACATCGTGGTCCATTGGATCTGAACGGACGGCTCCGATTTAATGATCATGTATCCCTTCGACCCATTAGATCATAGATGTTGATCTGGAAGCCAACGGCTCAAGATTAGTTGAAGCGTGGAAGGATATGGGGCGTGGATCTCAGATCCAAGTGCTCATATAGCGTACCGATTCATTTATAGATACATCTAATATGCACCGCCGGATGGTGATCCTACGGCTCATGATGGCGTGTACTACTTCGTCCGTGCTTCTTTTGCTAAAGGACCCCCGCTGTTTTACTAAATCAACTCACGCTCCACAACCGTTCAAAAGTAATTATAGTTTAGTCCTTTTCTTTATGAGTTTGACCCTACGAAGATTTGAATTAGGATCTGCAGTCCATTTATAATAAAACGAAATAAATAAATTAGAAAATTGATTTTTAGTATCAAAATAAATCTAGAAGCTTAGAAAATTCATATTTTTTCCATTTTAACTCTGATTTAACCTGTTTAAGTTGCATTATTTTCATATTAATATTTTCTACGCAGTAATAACATTATTCCGTTAGGCCATCTAATCTTTATAATGATACTTAATCTTTATAAATACAAGTTAACCTATGATTAGTAGATACTCTTGCTGATCCAAGTTAATCTGTCTATAATTTATGTTGACTAAAATATGATTTATAATTGAATAATAACTTAGGTTAAAAAGTTGAATTAACTATCTTTTTCATACAACATAATCAACCATAGTTTTCATAGGTAATCCCATAAAACTTTGGAAACCTATAACTTCTTAACCATGACTCCAAATTTAGTGGTTCTCGAACCTACAATTTCATAGCAGCGTGTATAATATTCTTACGCTATTTGTTCTCATGCTTTGGTGTAATGTTACCATACCCCATTATTTGCTTGATTGTATGTATTTCTATGAGTAGAGGAGAGGTCACGAGGAATCGGGAGCCCAACTTTTGGGTCAACATCTGGACTACATGATTATCGCAAGTCATAGGCAAGTTGTGCCCTTGATCACTCTTATTTGAATATTAATGTTCCTGTTAATCATTGTGACATGCTCAGGTTAATTTGATGGGACCTAATAGGTTACCCTAGTTTTGTTCACCCCACACCTTGCAAACAGATGAACTATTGGGTAGTCTTGCTATTGCTCTACCTGGTTTTGGGATTAATATTATATCTCATTTATGATCATGTTCTATTATTATTATGGTTTAATTATTGTTCATGATAAGATTATTGTGTTAATTGGAACATGGAGAACCACCTGGGAAAACAGTGCTACCACAAGGGTAGAATGGGACGCCCTTGGTCAAGTAATTAGGAAAGCTAGGGAGATATTACTTTACCCGAAAGGGGTAAGCGGGGAGCGCATCGCTGCAGAGTATAGGGAGGTCCTCGGGTCAAACTGTCTATAAAGTTTTTCGGACGAGGGATTCCTACGCTTCCTTCTTCCTGACAAAGTAGCAGGTTTTCTCGAACTAGTGAAACTTTGTAAAGGCCTCATAGTGGATCCCTAGCCATTCACTTTGGAAGTGCCTAAGGGTCTAGCTAACCCTGGCTTTGCAGGAAACATGTCTTGTAGGTAAAGATGTGTAACCTCTGTAGAGTGTAAAACCGATATATCAGCCATGCTCACGGTCATGAGCGGCTCGAACACTCACATGAGTAACTTATGGAATTAAACTTAACTTGTCATATGCATTACATTGTGGGATTTAATATCAATTGTGATCAATTATCTAATTGGGTTGGTATCTACTTATACTTAGTAACTACTAATAAACTTTTGACCAACTTGTTAAAAGCAATGCTCAGTCTTATCCATTCTCTTTGGTAAGCTTTACACTTCAAATGAGCCCCTACCGTGAGCTCATGCACATTATTCCCCACAACTTGTTGAGTGATGAATGTATGTGAGCTCACCCTTGCTGTACTCACCCCTAGGTCAAGGACAGGTACCGCCAAGATGAGGAGCATGAAGGATGTCACGATGAGTCCGTGAGAGGTCTAGGCCGTCGTCTCCCAGTCAACTATGGTTGCGGAAGATCATTGTCATTATATGATGAATTTATTTAGCTATTTTGTACAGAACCTCTACTATATAATAAAGATGTGACATTGCTTTTTATACCATGAGTCATCATATGTGTGAGACTTGATCCTAGCACACATTTTATTAACGCCCGGGTTTGCCCTTAAATCCGGGTGTGACAAAGACCTTGTCACTTTAATGGTGTTGTCCTGTTTTGGTGCTCTTGAGAAATCCTAACATGTGACCAACAATATATAACATATAAATGGACCTTAAATAAATTTGAGGGGCCCGTGCAGTCGCATGGCTGCCCTAGGTGGATGGGCAAATGAAGCTGAGCCCTTAGAAATGGAGTCCCTAATGACTAATGAGTAATGAGTATTTGGGTGCCTAAATGCCCACCTAAATTCAGCAGATATACTATCTCATGCACTATCTCATCCCCTATTCCAAACCTCACTCTATAAACACTATAGGGATCTATTGCGGACAGCCTCAAGTAGGATTTTGCTGGAGCTGTTTTTTACCTCTGTGTCTATAGGGATGTTTGAGACTACTCTAGGTTCTAGCTCTAGCGTGGGGATGTAATTTATAATATAAATTCAAGTAGTTTAAAAATATTTTAATCTAAATAATAAACAAAATGACTTATCTAAATGTATTTTAAAGATTTACAACTCCATCTCTACGATTTTTTAGAGCACCTAATGACCTGCTTCACCAACTCCATCAAATTTTCTGGAGCTGAAGTAGTCCCAAACATGACCATATTTAACATTAAGAGATCAAACATGCTTCCAATCCAACTGAAGTTGCTCTTAGCGCTCACTCATACCCTGGCTAGAAGGTTGTCGGCGTTCCGAGACCGGGGGGTCCCCGAGCCGACCAGTGAGTGTGCCACGTGCCCCAGCCCAGATGGGTCGAGCGCGTGGGCGAGCGCGAAGGGGGGAGAGAGAGAGCGAGAGGTCGGTGGCCGGAGCCGGGTCGTGAGGGAGTCGGAGAATTCCCGCGGCCTTCGTGTTCGTCCCGCGCCCAGGTCGGGTGCGCTTGCAGTAGGGGGTTACAAGCGTCCGCGCGGGTGAGGGGAGCGAGCGGCCCCAAGAGAGCGCCTGCCCCTGCCCCTCGTTCCCGCGAGGCCAACCTTCTCTAAGAAGGCCCTGGTCCTTCCTTTTATAGTCGTAAGGAGAGGATCCAGGTGTACAAAATGGGGGTGTAGCAAGGTGCTACGTGTCTAGCGAGGGAGAGCTAGCGCCCTAAGTACATGCCAAGGTGGCAGCCGGAGAGATCTTGGCACCCTGTTGGTGTGGCGTCGTGGCTGTTGGAGGAGTAACGGAGCCTGATGGAGGGACAGCTGTTGGAACAGCTGTGCTCTTGCTGACGTCTCCCTGCTTTCGTAAGGGAGCTGAGAGTCGCCGTCGTCATGGTCTAGTGAGGCGCCATCATTGCCTATCTGGCGGAGCTGGCCAGATGGGACGCCGGTCTTGTTCTCTGCGACCCGAGTCGGCTCAGGGCAGGGTGATGATGACGCTCCCTGTTGACGTGGCGGTCTTGTGTCCTAGGTCGGGCGTCGTGGAGGCTCCTCCGAAGTCGAGGTCGAGTCCGTCCTGCATGACAGAGGCCGAGCCCGAACTCCTAGGTCGGGCGAGGCGGAGGTCGTTCGGCAGAGGCCGAGGCGGAGTCCGAGCCCTGGGTCGGGCGAGGCGGAGTTCGTCGTCTTCTGGGGCCTTAGCCCGAGTCCGAGCCCTGGGTCGGGCGGAGCGGAGTTCGCCGTCTTCCGGGGCCTTAGCCCGAGTCCGAGCCCTGGGTCGGGCGGAGCGGAGTTCGCCGTCTTCCGGGGCCTTAGCCCGAGTCCGAGCCCTGGGTCGGGCGGAGCGGAGTTCGCCGTCTTCCGGGGCCTCAGCCCGAGTCCGAGCCCTGGGTCGGGCAGAGCCTCCTATGGCACCTCTGGCGAAGTCTGGTTGCCCGTCGGTCTTACCTTTTGCGTTAAACGCCCCGGCGACTTGGTCGGTTGGCGCGGTGATTTAGTCAGGGTTACTTCTTATCGAAGGCGGGGCCTCGGGCGAGCCGGTGATGCGTCTGCCGTGAAAGAGGAGGCCTCAGGCGAGACGGAGTCATCTTAGGGTCGGCTGCCCTCGCCCGAGGCTAGGCTCGGGCGTGGCGTGATCGAGTCGCTCGTATGGACTGATCCCTGACTTAATCAAACCCATCAGGCCTCTGCAGCTTTATGCTGATGGGGGTTACCAGCTGAGAATTAGGCGTCTTGAGGGTACCCCTAATTATGGTCCCCGACAGTAGCCCCCGAGCCTCGAAGAGAGTGTTAACACTCGCTTGGAGGCTTGCGTCGCACTTTTTTGCAAGGGGACCAGCCTTTCTCGGTGGTACTTTGTTCCGGTGGGTGCGCGCGAGCGCACCCGCCGGGTGTAGCCCCCGAGGCCTCGGAGGAGTGGTTTCACTCCTTCGAGGTCTTAATGCCTTGCGCAATGCCTCGGCTGGTCTGGCGGTTCCCTCATGCGAGCAGGGCGTAGCCCAGGTGCACTGTCGGGGCCCAAGTTCTCGGGCTGGTATGTTGACGCTGTCAACGGTTTGGCCGGAGCCGGGTTTGCGAGAGCAGCCCCCGAGCCTCCGCACGGAGCGAGAGGACGATCAGGGACAGACTCGACTTTTTACATACGCCCCTACGTCGCCTTTCCGCAAGGAGGAGGGGGGGAGAGCGCCATGTTACCCTCGATGGGCACCGAACATGGTGTCTCCGGTGAGCTGCAATCGGGTAATCCGAGTGGACGTCCGTGCCCTGTTCGTTGGGGGTCGGCTAGGGGCCCGGAGGCACGCCCAAAAGTACCTGCGGGTGATCTACCGGACCCGGTCCCCTAGCGACGGGGTCCGAGGGCTCGTTGCCTCCCTCCGATGGGATTCCGTTACAGAGTCGTTCCCGCTGGTCTCGGAAATGTCCTAGGGTACCTCGGGAGCGCAGCCCGAGCCTTGGTTATGTATCGAACGTACCCCTGGTCATCCCTCGCTCGGTGTCTGAGGCGACTGTGAACCCTTCGACAGGCCAGCCTTCGAACCCCTGATCAGTAGGGGGCACGGAGCCCGAGTAGCCTGAGGCGGTCGCGGGACCTTTCGGGGGCCGACCTTCGAACCCCTGACCAGTAGTGGGTGTCGGGCCCACGCGATCTGAGGCGGCTGTTGAACCCTTCGGGGGGCCAGCCTTCGAACCCCTGATCAGTAAGGAGGCTCGGAGCCTAGTTCCTTCACGGGGAAGGATCCCTTTGGGGGTACCCCCTTTCCCGGTCCCTGTTGCAAGAGATAGAGAAAGAAGGAAAAGGGAAAAAAGGATACGAAATTGAACGACGTGGCGTACCTTTTTTTTTGGTGTGGTCGTTTTGGCGGAGGCGAAGCGTCGCCATCTGCCCCTGCCAGAAACGTCACCTGTCCAGCCGTGGAGTTAATGCGCCGGGGGAGACGGTCGGCGAGGCTGTCGTTGCGTGCGCGAGCCGTTCGAGGAACGGCTGTTTCGCTTCGCGTTTTTTGAACCCCGCGTCCGGTTCGGGCGGTACGTTGGAACCGTCTTGACCTTGGTCTTTATGTACCCCGGAGAGGGTCCGGTGACGGTTCTCGACTCCGCTTCTCGCCTCCCTCTCAGGTTTTTTGCAGCCTGAAAGATCTAGCCAGGAAAAGGAAACCGCCCTCCCCTGTCCTTCACGCCGCCACCCCTTCTGCCTTGGCGATGGCTGACCGGGTGACCATCATCCAGCCACGCGACCCGTGGCCCTTCTCCACGGTGACGGCGGGTGATCTGGAGGACCTCGTCGGCGAGGGTTTGCTCCGCCCCCTCACCGATAAGCAGCGGCCGGAATGGATTCCTCCCGCGGGCGGAGTCGCTCCATCCCCTTCGCCGGGGTATGTCGTGAGCTTCATTTCCTTCCATGAGCGGGGATTTGGTGTGCCGTCGAGCCGCTTCATGCGGGCCATCCTGTTCCACTACGGGGTGGAACTGCACAACCTCACTCCCAACTCCATCGCGCAGGCCGCTATCTTTGTAGCGGTGTGCGAGGGGTATCTGGGGATCGCCCCCCATTGGGACTTATGGACTCATCTCTTCTTTGCCGAGCTTTTTGCTTCGTCGACGGGGGAGAGGAAGGTCCGTGCGGCGGTGCGGGCCGGCGGCTGCACCCTCTTGCTGAGGCAGTTGCGGTCGTCGCAGTATATCCCTGCCGTCCTTGCATCCTCAAACAAGGGTTGGCAGCGCCGGTGGTTCTACCTCCGGAATGACGGGGAGTCGCTCCCGCCGTTCTCTCAGCGGGTTGTCACCGCCGCTCCCGACGCCTGGCGCCACGGGACTCCACACGAGAGGCAGAAGAACCTCGAACCTCTTCTCCAGGCCCTGAAGGTTTTGCGGGAGGAAGGGCTCACCGCCGCGGGAGTGGTTGCCGCCATCCACCGCCGGAGGGTGCTCCCTCTGGCGGAGCGGCGGCTGTCGCTTTGGGAGATGACCCAGGAGGCCGACTGGGAGGGGTCACGGATGTCCCCTGATCCTCTTCCCCACGACGCCCTCCACTGGCGGGTGTCGGTCGCGATGGGGAAGCCGGACCCCCGCGCCTTTTCCCAGCCTCGAATGCGCCCCGACCAGGGGTGCGTCGCTCTGGTGAGTGTTCGTTCCTTCCTTCTTCACATACCAGGTTGCTTCTGATTCTTACGATTGGGTTTCTTTCTCCCCCCTTTTTAGGAGGTGGGGCGGCACAAACCCTCCCTGCCGCGGGTCCCGGAGGACGCGGTGGGTCGGGCGGCGCGGCAGGTCGCCGCGGAGGAGGAGAAGAAGAGAAAGGATGCGGAGAAGGCCCGGGCCCGCAGGCGGAGGCGGGCTCGGGACGCCCTGGAGAAACGCCGTCGCCAGCAGGAGAGGGAAGGACTTCCCAGGGAGCTATCGCCGGAGACGTCCGACGATGACGACGACGACGACGACGAAGAGGAGGAGGACGACATGGCCGCCCGTCTCGGTCTCAGCCCCGGCTTGGGGTGTGGCCGGGAGCCGTCGAGTTAGCCCCCGAGCGGGCCTACGTCGTCGGTCCCTGGAGCCGAGGCGCCGGATCCCCGACCTGAGGGGCGGGGGCAACCCGAGAGGGTTCTTGACCCCTCGGCTGGAGGAGCTGACGCGACTCCAGGGAGCCGGGCCGAGGGGTCCGTTCCTCGGGAACCGTCGCCCGCGCCGGCAGCATGGGGGAGCGGTCCTCAGGTTGCCATGGCGGCGCCTGGGCAGTCCGCCTCCCGGGCCTCAGGGGCGTCCGAGGCGAGGGCGACGCCGGGGCTGTTGGCGAGGCGGACCTCGGCGGTGGTTCCAGGAAGCGGGAGCCAAGAGACCTCCCCCCAGGCACCGTGGATCATGGTCCGGAGCGGGTAGGTACCTTGGAATGTCTCCGTCCCGGCGCTTCATTCATACGTCTGGGCCGTGATTTTCCCTTTCTTGTTTTTTTTCCAGCAAACGGAGCCATGGCCCTACCGACCTGGCGCCTCGGAAGGCCCTCAAGACGGCGTTGGTCCAGGCAGCTGGCGCCACCTCGGGCCCTGCCGCTCAGCCGACCCTTTCGCAGGGTGCTCCGCCGCACGGGGCTCAGGCGTCGCATGTTCCGGGGGAGCAGGTCCCCGAGGCGGGCTCTTCTGCCGAGGTGGCCATCGTGATCGGGGAGGCGGCTGGCGCCGACGTGGTCCCGAGCTCGCCTGCCATGTCGGCCATGCCGGCGTCTGCCGCTACCGCAGTTGGCACCGTCCCAGTCGGAGAGCGTACGGTTGCCGCCGGCGTCGAGACGGCCGCAGCGTCGGCGCCCGGAGCCTCGGAAGAGGTGGGCGCGGACGCGCAGTGCTCCCGGGCGGGCGGCAGCCTTGTCGCTGTGCGGCGGAGCCCCGAGGCCCGGGGCCAGTTGCTCCGATTCCGGACCCGCGAGGCTTCGGGCCCTATCTTCGTCCTTGACGACGAAGAGGAGGACCAGTCCTGGGACGAACTCCGCAAGCGTGCGGAGGCGACAGTGGGGTTGCTCCGATCGTCGCTGGAGGTTCTCTGCGGGGACGTCCCCAAAATCCTTCAGGTAATGGTTTCAGGCATACCTTCTCGCTTCTGCGAGCGAGGCGTTCGTCGTGATGTCCTGCTTTCCTTTCCAGGATCTGACGGACCGGAGCGCTGCCAAGTCGTCGTTCATCCGCCGCGAGGCCGACGTCTGGGGCTCGCTGCGGTCCCTGAGGACTTTGCTCGCCGGGGCTACCGCGCGCCTTTCTCAGCAGGACGCTAAGATAGCGGACCTCCAGTTGCTCTGCGCTGACCTGAGGGCCGAGGCGGCGGCAGCGCGCACGGAGGTGCTACAACAGCGGTCGGAGCTCGCCCAGGTTGCCGAGGAGCGGGACCAAACTCGGGGCCGGGCCGCCGAGGCTGAAAACCGGGCCAAGACCCTCGCGGCCGATCTGGCCGCGGCCCAGGTCGCGGCCTCGGAGCAATGCGTCCGAGCCGGAGGTGCGCCCCGTCCGTCCTCGGTTCTCGTTCTTGCCCGTTTCTTTCGCTTGAGTTTGAGGTCTTTCTTTCGGTTGTTCGCAGAGCTCGAGTCTGCTCTTGACGAGTCTGCCAAAGCGCTCGCCGAGGCGCTCGCTGGAGCTGCTGAGCAGAGGGAGGTCGATCTCGCGGCCATGTCCGAGGCCGTCTCGGAGGTCTATCGGAAACTCGGTCCCGGCGACGTCCCTTCAGGAAGCTCTCCCCAAAGCCGTCTTCAAGCCCTAGGTGTTTACGCGCGCGGTAAAGTCCGCGGGGCGCTACACCACGACGTCAGGCGGGCCTTCGCCGTGCTCGCTTCCCACTACGTTGTGGACTTGGAGCGGGTCAGTGAGGGGTACTGCCTTCCTGACGAAGACGAGGCGGCCCTGGCGGAAGTTCAGCGGCTCGACGCGGTCGCTGCGGGTCCGAGCGCGGCGCTGGCGACCGTCTTCGAAGCGGAGATTCTTCCTCCTGCGCCGCCGCCGGAAGCGGAGGTGGACCTTACCGACGGCGGGGGTGGAGTTGAGGGCGCGGCGCCTTCCCGAGGTGACGCCTGATTTTTGTTGGGACAATTTCTGTTGGATGTGTGATTTGCCACAGCCACCGAGGCCTGGACATTTTACTTCTCTTCCGTGAAGTCATGCTCCTTTTTGTTTCGATTTTCGCGCCTGGCCCGTAGTGTCGACAACAGGGTGATTTCCCGAGCTGGGTCCTTTTTCGTGGCAGGCGACGAGTGAGGTGTCCCTAGCCCGGAGGCATAGGTGTTCCCCAGCTCAGTCGGTCTCGCCATTTACTCGTACCCAAGTTCGCTCCTCGGGACCCTGCTTCTGACGCATCCGGGAGAACGCAAAAAACCCTTCTTGACCGAAAAAAAGAGTTTCTTTGACGCGGAACGGTACGTCCAAACTCGACGAGAGGGGTTCCCCCTTTTTAGCCCCCGAGGGAGGGTCGGGCTCTGCCGGGGCGAGGCCGACCCTTCCTTGATGACTGATTCTTATGTGTGAGTGGGGAAAGGGCGCAGCCCCCGGGCGTCGTTCGCGTAGAGGCCGTTTGGCGAGTCGGGCTCCTGCCCAGATATCCGGCGAGTGCTCGGTGACATCCCTCGGTATGTCGGGCATGCCCGAGGGACCCCACGCAAAAATGTCGACGTTTGCGCGAGGAAAGTCGACGAGTACTGCTTCTTATTTGGGACCGAGCCCGGAACCGATCCGGATCTGCTTGGGGGTATCGCCACTGGGGTCGAGAGGGACGGCCTTGACCGTCTTCGCTGGCTCGAAGTTGCCGGCGTGTCGCTTCACGTCCGGCACCTCTCGGGAGAGGCTTTCCAGGTCGGCAATGAGGGCCTCGGACTCGGCGAGGGCCTCGGCGTACTCCACGCACTCCACATCGCATTCGAATGCGTGTTTGTACGTGGGGCCGACGGTGATGACCCCGTTGGGGCCCGGCATCTTGAGCTTCAGGTAAGTGTAGTTGGGGATGGCCATGAACTTCGCGTAGCATGGTCTTCCCAGCACTGCGTGGTAGGTTCCTCGGAACCCGACCACCTCGAACGTCAAAGTCTCCCTTCGGAAGTTGGAGGGTGTTCCGAAGCAGACAGGGAGGTCGAGCTGTCCGAGGGGCTGGGCGCGCTTCCCGGGAATGATCCCGTAGAAGGGTGCAGCGCCTGCTCGGACGGATGACAGATCGACGCGCAGGAGCCTGAGGGTCTCGACGTAGATGATGTTGAGGCAGCTGCCCCCATCCATCAGGACCTTGGTGAGCCTGACGTCGCCGATGACGGGGTCGACGACGAGCGGGTACTTCCCCGGGCTCGGCACGTGGTCGGGGTGGTCGTCCCGGTCGAAGGTGATGGGCTTGTCGGACCAGTCTAGGTAGACTGGCGCCGCCACCTTCACCGAGCAGACCTCCCGACGCTCTTGCTTACGATGCCGAGCCGAGGCATTCGCCGCATGCCCTCCGTAGATCATGAAGCAGTCGCGGACCTCTAGGAACTCTCCTGCTTGGCGATCCTCCCTTTTGTCGTCGTCGTGAGCCCTGCCACCCTCTGCGGGTGGCCCGGCCCTGTGGAAGTGGCGCCGAAGCATGACGCACTCTTCGAGGGTGTGCTTGACGGGCCCCTGATGGTAGGGGCACGTCTCCTTGAGTGCCTTGTCGAAGAGGTTAGCACCTCCGGGGGGCTTCCGAGGGTTCTTGTGCTCGGCGGCGGCGACAAGGTCTGCATCGGGAACGTCGCGTTTCGCTTGCAACTTCCTCCTGCCTTTCTTCTTGGCGCCGCGCGGAGTAGACGCCTCGGGAGCATCTCCCGACGGGCGGCCCTGGGGCTGCTTGTCCTTTCGGAAGATGGCCTCTACCGCCTCCTGGCCGGAGGCGAACTTGGTGGCGATGTCCATCAGCTCGCTCGCCCTGGTGGGGGTCTTGCGACCCAACTTGCTCACCAGGTCACGGCAGGTGGTGCCGGCGAGGAACGTGCCAATGACATCGGAGTCGGTGATGTTGGGCAGCTCGGTGCGCTGCTTCGAGAATCGCCGGATGTAGTCCCGAAGGGACTCTCCCGGCTGTTGCCGACAGCTTCGGAGGTCCCAGGAATTCCCGGGGCGCACGTACGTGCCCTGGAAGTTGCCGGCGAAAGCCTGGACCAGATCTTCCCAGTTGGAAATCTGCCCCGGAGGCAGGTGCTCCAACCAGGCACGAGCGGTGTCGGAGAGGAACAGGGGGAGGTTGCGGATGATGAGGTTGTCGTCGTCCGTCCCACCCAGCTGACAGGCCAGGCGGTAGTCCGCGAGCCACAATTCCGGTCTCGTTTCCCCCGAGTACTTTGTGATAGTAGTCGGGGGTCGGAATCGGGGCGGAAACGGCGCCCGCCGAATGGCTCGGCTAAAGACCTGTGGACCGGGTGGTTCGGGGAGGGACTCCGATCCTCCCCGCTGTCGTAGCGTCCCCCACGCCTGGGGTGATAGCCTCGGCGCACCCTTTCGTCGAGGCGGGCCCGACGGTCGCGATGAGGGTGCTCGTCGCCGAGGTGGCCCGGGGTCGCAGGCGCGGTGTTGCGCGTGCGCCCGGTGTAGACCGAGGCTTCCCGCATGAGTCGGGAAGTCGCGGCACGAGGTTCCGAGGGGTACCCCTGCCTTCGGGAGGCAGAGCTCTCGGCCCGCCGGGCCGCAGCGCCTTCCAGGAGATGCTTGAGTTCTCCCTGGATTCGCCGACCCTCGGTGGTTGATGACTCCGGCATCGCGCGGAGGAGCATCGCTGCAGCGGCCAGGTCCTGACCGGTTCCGCCGGATGCGGGTGGCGGTCTGTCCCTGGCATCGTTGGCGATGCGGTGCTGGAGACCTTGGGGTAGGTAACGTACTCCTCCGGCTGGGGGCTGGCTCGCCCATACCTGCCCGATGTTCAGGCGGATTGCCTCGAGCGCTCCTGCTCCCTCATCGAGCCCGGCCTGCGCCCCGCGGACTTGCTCGAGCTGTGGGTCGTGACCCCCCGCCGGAACGGGGACCACAGCTAGCTCCCGCGGGATGTCGGCGCGAGGCGCTGGCCTAGGGGGATCACCATCCTCCGGCATGCCGAGACAGCCGCCTCCGGAGGGATCCCCTAGCTCGACGTGGAGACATTCGCGGCTCGGGCCGCAGTCCTTGTCGTCAAGGCTGCGGCTACCGTCGGAACAATCGGAGAGGCAGTAGTCACATGCGGTCATGAAGTCCCGCATGGCACTGGGGTTGCCAAATCCGGAGAAATCCCAGCAGATGCTGGGGTCGTCATCTTCCTCGGACCCAGAGGGTCCGTAGGTCGAGACACCCGTCAATCGGTCCCAAGGCGACCGCACACGAAACCCCAGAGAGGTTGCACTCGCCTCAACGTGAGCGCCCGCCAAAGCGAGGTCGCCAGGCGGGCTGAGGCCGAGTCGAAATGACGAAAGATGGGTAGCAGTCGGTACCTTTTTGTCGACGAGGAGCGATGAAGTCACGTCGGGGGCTGATCGCGCCGTCGTCTTGGGTACGAGGGCGACGTCCTGCAGGCCCTTCATGAGCGTGCTGGCGTCGTCCACCTGCTCGGAGTCGACGTGCTGCGGGGGGATGGCGCTCGCCTTTGCCTCGAACGCGAGGGCGACGCTTGGCGTGTCCTCCGTTGGGGCGCCGGGGATGTCGATTTGCTCGACAGCCGTCGGAGCGCGGCCTCCCGCTCGGCCTTGGTTGCCCCGCCTCCTCCTTCGATGGCGAGGGAGAGGACGGAGCGAGCTCGAAAGTTGTCCTTCCCCCACGCGGGAAAGGCGTCGTCGATTCCGCCGCCGGCGGGCGGGCTGTCCGCCACTATTGTCGCTGTCGCGCGGCGGTGGAAGGAGTATCATGTCGTAGCTGCCGTTGAAAGACATGAACTCAAGACTCCCGAAACGGAGCACCGTCCTGGGTTGAAGAGGTCGTTGGAGACTGCCCATCTGGAGCTTGACGGGAAACTGCTCGTCAACACGCAGCGTGCCCCTACCTGGCGCGCCAACTGTCGGCGTTCCGAGACCGGGGGGTCCCCGAGCCGACGAGTGAGTGTGCCGCGTGCCCCAGCCCAGATGGGTCGAGCGCGTGGGCGAGCGCGAAGGGGGGAGAGAGAGAGCGAGAGGTCGGTGGCCGGAGCCGGGTCGTGAGGGAGTCGGAGAATTCCCGCGGCCTTCGTGTTCGTCCCGCGCCCAGGTCGGGTGCGCTTGCAGTAGGGGGTTACAAGCGTCCGCGCGGGTGAGGGGAGCGAGCGGCCCCAAGAGAGCGCCTGCCCCTGCCCCTCGTTCCCGCGAGGCCAACCTTCTCTAAGAAGGCCCTGGTCCTTCCTTTTATAGTCGTAAGGAGAGGATCCAGGTGTACAAAATGGGGGTGTAGCAAGGTGCTACGTGTCTAGCGAGGGAGAGCTAGCGCCCTAAGTACATGCCAAGGTGGCAGCCGGAGAGATCTTGGCACCCTGTTGGTGTGGCGTCGTGGCTGTTGGAGGAGTAACGGAGCCTGATGGAGGGACAGCTGTTGGAACAGCTGTGCTCTTGCTGACGTCTCCCTGCTTTCGTAAGGGAGCTGAGAGTCGCCGTCGTCATGGTCTAGTGAGGCGCCATCATTGCCTATCTGGCGGAGCTGGCCAGATGGGACGCCGGTCTTGTTCTCTGCGACCCGAGTCGGCTCAGGGCAGGGTGATGATGACGCTCCCTGTTGACGTGGCGGTCTTGTGTCCTAGGTCGGGCGTCGTGGAGGCTCCTCCGAAGTCGAGGTCGAGTCCGTCCTGCATGACAGAGGCCGAGCCCGAACTCCTAG
The DNA here is from genome assembly GCA_029449295.1 of Zea luxurians. Classification (NCBI taxonomy): domain Eukaryota; kingdom Viridiplantae; phylum Streptophyta; class Magnoliopsida; order Poales; family Poaceae; genus Zea; species Zea luxurians. Next base: position 19,465,338 of record JAOPSE010000011.1, read on the forward strand.
GTCGGGCGAGGCGGAGGTCGTTCGGCAGAGGCCGAGGCGGAGTCCGAGCCCTGGGTCGGGCGAGGCGGAGTTCGTCGTCTTCCGGGGCCTTAGCCCGAGTCTGAGCCCTGGGTCGGGCGGAGCGGAGTTCGCCGTCTTCCGGGGCCTTAGCCCGAGTCCGAGCCCTGGGTCGGGCGGAGCGGAGTTCGCCGTCTTCCGGGGCCTTAGCCCGAGTCCGAGCCCTGGGTCGGGCGGAGCGGAGTTCGCCGTCTTCCGGGGCCTTAGCCCGAGTCCGAGCCCTGGGTCGGGCGGAGCGGAGTTCGCCGTCTTCCGGGGCCTCAGCCCGAGTCCGAGCCCTGGGTCGGGCAGAGCCTCCTATGGCACCTCTGGCGAAGTCTGGTTGCCCGTCGGTCTTACCTTCTGCGTTAAACGCCCCGGCGACTTGGTCGGTTGGCGCGGTGATTTAGTCAGGGTTACTTCTTATCGAAGGCGGGGCCTCGGGCGAGCCGGTGATGCGTCTGCCGTGAAAGAGGAGGCCTCAGGCGAGACTGAGTCATCTTAGGGTCGGCTGCCCTCGCCCGAGGCTAGGCTCGGGCGTGGCGTGATCGAGTCGCTCGTATGGACTGATCCCTGACTTAATCAAACCCATCAGGCCTCTGCAGCTTTATGCTGATGGGGGTTACCAGCTGAGAATTAGGCGTCTTGAGGGTACCCCTAATTATGGTCCCCGACAAAGGTCGTTGTGAGTACCTAGATCATCGCTTCATTCATGACTAGATAAAGTAATTTAAGATGGTAATACATATAGCTTGTGTTTGTTGAATAACTATGTTGTAGCGGATCATCAGATCCGTTCCCTTCCCTCCATCAACAGTAGAGGCGCGAGGAGTCGTAGAATCTCATTCCCTTCCCAGCAATCCACACACAGAGAGAGGAACACACGACACATGATATAGGGTTGGGTCTCTGGCCTCTTTCTCTTCTTCTCTTCCATATGAGGGGGTACAAGTTCTATATAAAGAGATGCGATACCCCTCAGGGGTATATTCGGTATGAGCTCACCAAACCTTAGGGTTAGGTTTCTGAACACTCCCCTTGGGCAAATACTGCGACTGACACATGCCTCATTAAAACTCCTAAAAACTCAATGGGGAAAATGTGGAGAAAGAGAGCATGTGACACATATTGAATTTTCACTTTGTTGCCTCATTAAAAACCTCATGTGAGAAACTCTAGGAAAACTCACCAAGGGAAAAAAGAGTACAACAATTGTCATCAGGAAATATTTCGATCTTTTGGATCTAGATTGCATCAAATCTTCACAAGGGCTAATTTTAGGAATGTGCTCCACATGATCCTTGCAAAACTATCTCAATATGGCAAAACACCTTCTGCTAGAAGTATATGCACATAGAGATTCAGTAAACGAATTGCATATTGTTGCAAGGATTATTTTAGAAACTTCACCTCAACTTACTTCAATGTTAAGTGTGGGTATCAACATAAATAAGCCACTTAGATTTGTGGTGTTCGATCGACTAGATCTATATATTTGATAGAAACTTCCATAAGGGTTCATATATTGATCATCAAGTTGACGCCTTCAAGGCATACAGTATGGCATTCAGTATCTCACATTGTGAATTGTGATCAATATTAAGCATTCGCTCCCCCTGGCGATGACATTTGCCAATGTCGTTATCCCTTGTGACTCAAACATATTATTCAAGATATATGTCTCAATGTTCATCTGGAATAATGAGGTTGGGTGCAATGATTTTCTATCTTACACCACAATGTATACATAGTTGTGCAAAGCAAATAACTTATCCTTCCAGAGGACTTAGTAGATAATATAGTTGCAATAGTACATATTCCAAATATGACTCATCACTTCAGACGTTCATTCGTTGCAACTTCTATGATGGTGTAACAAAAGTCCATCAAAGATCATAATCCATCAGGGATTCTTCATCGGTAAGATACATCATTAAAATCTATTATTCTGGCATAATGGGGATATTTTGCCAAAAACACCTAAACCATCTGGGTTTATTCCATCAGGGCTTTAGAGGATACAATAATTCACTCTAGTGGAATATACCATGAGTAAAACTCGTGGCATGCACATGTGGTTATTCGGTGAGCTTCAAGTCCTTAGGTACCTCATTTTATTCCTTTTCGGGTCTATATGGGTCTTAATCCCTTTATTGGATTAATAAATTTCGGTGTTCAACTTAGAATTCAGACACTTATTCCTTCAGGAAAGGTTCCATTAGGGAACTATAATCTCAACTAGGAGATATTCTCTCTACATAGGAGAGTGATCATTCATCAGGACTGTATTATCCGGTATGAGATTTTTATGTTGCATATTTATAATTTAAAGATATGAGTCCTCCTAGGATCTCATGGCGGATCTTCAAAATTCTTTAATTGCATATTTTAATTCATGCCATCTGACAGATGTATTACACAGCGGAACAATGTTTATTCAACACATATGTGGGGACGGGCCTCTCACAAAACCACTTGAACCATTGTAGTCACCACACATTATTTCAATAGTGTCCATAAATGTCTAAACTTCAAGCTCGTGACTTTCACTTTGCGATTCTTGGGCCAACCTCGATTGCATTTTATCAATGACCTGATAAGAGACCTTCAAGCACTCATGCATAGGACTTTGTATTGGATCCAGATGTAATTTAGAGAGGCAAGATAGGTGTCAACACATTTGTCTCCCACATTTAACATGATCTTCGTCATTTCCCAAAACGAAAGATTCATTGTTCCATATTCCCAGCACAATGATATCACACGCATTGCTAGGAATTTCATCACCAGGATGAACCTTTTTGTGAGGCAGATCACCAACGGGGTGAATTAATCAGAGGAGAGTTATCACAAACCACATGAATATATAATCAGAGCATATGCTTTGACTAAGGTCGGTGGATCATATTTGCAGGAGTCCCCACAGAATAGATCAAATGCCAATAAGTCAAATGTGGATATGATATTAATCTTGGGTATATCCACATCTACATCAGGTAGTAGCATTCAAACCTATATGGATACTCCTCAACAATTTCGGGCAAACTCCATAAACACAGGAGTATAGACTGAATGACGAGTTCAATTTGGTTTTTGTGCATTTTATAGAATATTGAGGCATTACATTCAATGCGCATTTATCACCCCTAATGTTGAGATGTTCTAAAAGCGTACAAATAAAATCCTTAGCCACAATCATCCAGTTGTGGCCAATGTATGCTATTATGGTGATATATTTGGGAAATCCTGCGTACATTACAGATAGGGGTTATATGCAGTGAGCTTTGGACTTAGATTAATGCAATGGCATGAATACTACAGCTTTTTCCTTCAACATGAAGGGTTAATCTCAAATTCCAGCGAGACAGGCAATGATATGTTACTTTGTTGTTATTATTACCAAATACACAATCAACCATCAGGATTTAGACTAATATGTGCAACACTATGTTAGCCATAAAAAAGTTCAGGGGCAAATGCACACCATTTATCGTTTGGAGAAATTAGGACTAAGATTTCTAACCTTAATTCATTTAGTAAGACCTTTTTGCTTACTAATTGAATCTCAATTTGTGATGTCTTCTATGTCAAAAAAGCATTCATGCATTATATTAAATATCTTCAGGTTACTTCGGATAAGACTTTATGCATAAGGAAAGAGCATAAAATTATCTTATCTGTGTTTCATAGGCATTTCATTAATTTCCCAGATCTTCCAAGAACTATAGAGCTTGTGAAAGTTGTTATGGCCACTTGGTGATATATATAAATATACTAAGCCACACAACACATGTCAAACAAAATCTAGAGACAAACAAAACTATGTATGAAGGTTGCACTATGATGTGACTTCAGGGGGTTCGGATAACCCACCACATACCACGCGAGTACAAGCTCCAGCGTATAGGGTGTCAACGTGTGTGCGGCTATCAGGGCTACGACAATATAGCAAGCCTTCGTAATAAGCGCAACAGACACAGTTGTGGCTTGGTAGTTGGGGTACACGATAAATCCATGCAACGTGCGCAACATACGCAAATTTGGCTTGGTGGTCGCGATAGACGGGCAGTGCCTGCGAAAAATGCGTGACTCGACGATGCCGGTCCAACTCAACGGGAGCGATCCGATTAAACGAGAGTGTGACATAGCAATCACATGACCCAACCAAGTTCGTACAACACAAATACTACATCGTATTGCCAGGGCGGAGCCGATGCCATAACTCACTCGATTAATAGTACAATCTGATTGACAGGTACCCGCTATTACAATTTTATTGCTCGCGTGTGTCCAAAAGCTCAATGCAACACAAATATTTTAGAACGATTTGGGTATGCACAATATAGTCTTCACAAACATTTTAGTAGTTTTTTGCTAATTATTTACTATGAGGATAAAAACAGAAAAATAAACACCATAAGTAATTCATGAACATAACACATCCGGTGTAAAAAGACATATTTCCCTATTTAAGCAGGCATAGTAAGTAATTTATTAAAGTAGAAACTGCAAAAAAATAATTTAGTCTTTTTATTATTTTCTACAGAAAATAAATAGAATAAATAACTCATGTACATAGATTAAAAATGTACAAAACTTCATTAATTCAACATGTATTTGTGGGAAAAACAGTAACTTTTTTCTTGCGCATAAATAGGCTAACTGTCTTGATGGGATCTAGATCAACAGCCGCTCCTTTCTTTTTTTCGTTCATGTAAGGCTGCATGGGAGATCCAAAAGAGGGGTGGAAACAGATCGAATACGCACGAATACGAAATCGAATATCATAGTTTACTATATTTTAGTCTGGATTTGGATATAAATTCGAATATTTTCGAATACGAATACAAAACGGATAGTCGAATTCAAATTCTTATTCGGATATTTACTCAACTCAACTCTAACAGCCCTAAAATTAACATATGTATATGTGAATTTTTATTTAAGTACAAATTTATAGATAGTTAATAGATAGTCAAAACAAACTTAAATTAAAATAGATTTCTCGTGATCCTCCATATCTAAGTCAACAAAACTATATAAATAATATTTTTAAACTATCGAAGTATGTAACAAAAGGTAAACAACAACACGTGATATTTAATAAGTGACATTTGTACAAATATAAGTAATTTAAAATTGATATAAAATAGTAAATGTACCAAGAAAAACAAATTTTCCATTCTAAAATGAATGAATGTCCTATATAAATATGTGTACCAAAACTTAAATAAAAATATGAAGAAATTTATCTATATATTGTAAAGTGGGGAGTTATAGTTGAATGTTAATGGAACTTCGTTGAGATGTGTTCACTATATAGATAAAGTGGAGAGTTATAATTGAATGTTTATGAAACCTATTGAATTTTATTATTGAATATCACTAGAAATATAAGGTTGATATATTTATTTATTTATCATATAAATATTTTTAATATTTTCATGATATATATTATTTTTCTAGTATATTATTAAACTTATTTTTAATTAGTAATTAGTGATAAAGTTAAGTTTTAAATGGTTTCATGAAACATAGTATCGGATGTTTCATGGTTTTTTCGAATACAAATATGGAATCGGATAGAGAAAAGTACTATAAATTGAATTCGAATACATCTATTTGACATCCACAATAAAATCGAATACGGATACGGATATCCATATTATCAGTTTTAACGAATACGAATACGAATAATTTGGATCTCCAGACATCTACTTCTAGCCCTACTGGCAAAAGGGGCTTATCATCCTTTCATTCAGGCATACAAATGCATATAGTGGATATCAATCAACAACCATTCACAGATCACGTCGAATGGTGCGTGCATGCCGCACAACTTGCAAAAACAGTTGAACGTGGCTGCACAACATGCATAAGCCCAGCGTGGCCCATCACAGGCGTGTCGCCCATCAGGGATTCAGGGACAGGGCTACTTGCGCCTGTAGCCGGAGCACGGTGACGGCGCATGGATGACAGATGACAGGCGCGCGCGACACCTCAAGCCGAGGCGAGGCAGCACATCCATTAATGTTGACACGCGGTGTTGACAGGGTTGGCGCTTATGGCCTTTGGCCGGCCGCACGCTCCGCCGCTACAGAGCGCATGTGCAAACTCTACGGCGTGTTTGATTGGAAAGTCAAATAGAATAGAGTGACTCCATTCTAGTATTTAAAAATAGAGCCGTTATATTCTGCGTTTGATAAAAAGATCAGAGTCGCTCTATTTTTTGTTTGGTTGAAAAGTAGAATAGAGCGGAGCCGTTCCATTCTTTGTTTAGTTTGAGAGCCGTGTGAGTGTAGAGGGGAGGAGTGGAGGGAGAGCGCTCGCATCTGATCATTTTTATAGAGCGG